>CM047817.1:67371091-68620526 GCA_026214975.1 Gentiana macrophylla
TTTCTTTTCTATGTTGTTGAAAAGCTAAATCAGTTCTAATTTGCTTGTGTTTTAATCGTGAAGTTTTCCAATCGGACCAAGAATTGTGATGGTGAGTAAATGGTTATAAATAAATATAATTCATTGGATGCTTGGTATGAATTGCATTCGATATAATACTTGCAAGTGAAGCTCCCGCATTTGTTTCCGACGACTGCTAGGAGATAATTTCAATGGATTTGATTCAAAGACATTTATTGATGTTGACTAAAAACTGTATGGTCCTCCATTTAGATGATGTGATTCACTTTCGCTTAAAATATTTTTTGCGCTCATTGATTTCTTGATGTCCATTATGTATATTTTTGTCGTGATTGATCGTTATGTGATTGGTGGCAATGGTTACGGATCACCGTTAGGGGTCCAAATCTATGACAAATCAAGTGGTGAATGGTAGGTTGTTTTATACAACTGCAAGAGGTTATGTTGTTATTTCTTTGATAAAAATGTAGTTTTGTTGTTTGAAATGAATTTCACTATTAACAGGGCCTAAAGTTACTAAATGCTGGTTTGTTGTTTGATTTGAATTTCAGGGTTATACCCACGGAGTTAGGAACAGGGCCTAAAGTTTCTAATGGCTGCTCAGCTATGCTTTTAAATGAAGAACGGATACTGATTACTACGGGAGATTCTAATGTTGGTGGTGGCTTTTGGTTCCTTGAGGTGTGAACTCTTGGCATGAAATCTGAAAGAACTTTTACGGTTTTTGATATTCATTCATGTTATTGTTAGATCACCTTGGTTTGAAACTGGACTTGTTGAATTAAATTTGAGAAACAAATTAAATTATCCCCATATTTGAGAGTAAGTCGTTACGAAGTGTAAGAAGATGCTTTTTTTTGGAATCTTTGATTTTGTTTCTTAAATTGTATTCATCATTCTGCTTTGAAACAGATGGACACGCCATTTGTTAGACTCCAAAAAAAGAACTTGGGAACAGAGGTGATTGCCTGGAGCAAAGGAGTTGTAGGCATTCTTTGCAGATAAGCTGCTGTTATTAGCGGACCTTCCGAATCGGCAAGGGGACTTTGATTTCTAAACTAATGAAAGAGTTTCCATCCATGTTCGGGTTTTCCGTTAGTCACACTACGCGCCGTCCACGAGAGAAGGAGCAAAATGGGGTCCATTATCATTTCACTGAAAGAAGTGTTATGGAAGAAGAGAAAAAAAAAGCGGGAATTCATGGCCTCCAAAGGAATACATATCTCGAGCTACTTTGCATTTGGTTAGCTTTTTCTTCTTGATTCCTTTACCATTTATCATCTTGTCATTATGCTGTATGTTCAGTTGATTATATTTAGTTCATGACGGATGAAATTTCTTTGACTTCTACCGACTTCGATTTGTTGATGATCTTGCTAATTGAAGATGTCTTATTATGATTAAGTTTATATGCAATAGATTTAGTGGTATGGGTTCCCGATGTAGCGGATTTGCTTACCATGTTGTTGTTGGTGAATTCTTAGCTCTTTAAGCTATACATCACTCCAACTATCGTGGAATACAAAAGATATGTAGATGATGTTGGTTGCATTTATATGATTTGATTCTACTTATGCAAAAGTTGGCATGACTAGGATTGTGGAGGAGAGGAGGCGTGTTCCTCAGACTCATGTTGCAGATAGCCGATCAAGATATAGCTTATCAACCTAAGACGAAAAGAGAGAGAACTCAAAATTTTAACATCTTTGAGAAGGCTTTGCACATTTCAGTGCAATTCCGTTGTATGTTTTTTGTGTTTGAGTTCATTTTGGTGGGATTTGAGTGAGTGTTGGTATTGATGGTTTTTACCTGTGAGCCACTTTTGATGACTAGATTGAATCCATAATTAGTAGTGTGTGGATTGAGAATTTGCGCTTTGGAAGTCTTTTTTGGTAGGATATTGGTATTGATGTGTTAAAGATTGAAATATTCAAAAAATAAAGACCTGAATTTGCTATATCTTCTTGTATATATGATTGTCATCTACAAGTGTGCTTGTTGTTTTCATTTATTGATTTTTGAAGTTAATAAAAGAATCGAATCTATTTGACGATTTTTTTTTACGCAGCTTTTGCATCGATGGTGAAGTTCGATTGTTTCTCTATCCAGTCATCTATAAGCATTGGTGTCATTTGTTCATGTTAATTTGATTTCTGCCATATATTTTAGCTTTTTGTACACGAAGGTGCATTTCGATCTTCACTATCGCTTAGATGCTTTTCTAAGCATTGAAGTAGGTTCGTGTTTTTTTATTTTTATTTTTGCTAAAATGAATTTATTGCGAACATAAAAACTATAACCGGTTTATAAAAAATGAGGCAAATATCATAGTACGGCAGTGCGCCTTTAAGTATGCATGTGCGCTTTTTAATTTTGATAGCTAATATTCCAAGCTTATAGCATAACAACCGAGAACCACATCGTATGCGAGCACGATTCCCCACTAGTATTAATTATTTCCATGAATCGTGTACATTAAAGTGAAAATAGAGACGTAATTAAAACTTAGGATTGTTGGTAAAAATGACACATAGTTAACATAGTTAAAATAATTGTTAAATATGCATTTTTTAAATTTATATATTTTTCAAAGAGACAAAAATTCTAAATCTGAAACGAAAATTGATGTATTTAAAGTAAGGATATGGGTGTTGCCGATGAATAAGCTCTTAGTAGCAAAAAGTTGTGTGCGGTAATTTCCATATAAAAGTCATTGGCCCAGATGGAATTCCTCCGTCATCATCCTCAAACAAATCTTTGGGCGTGGTGAGTCCTTCTCTCCTACATTTTGTGTTTGATGCCTTTAATAAAGGTTTTCTTCGATCCCAAACATAATGGAACCTTGATGCCCATAATCCCTAAAACAAACCCTCTTGAGATTGTCTCCCAATTTAGACTCATGGCCCTATCCAATATTTGTGTTAAGATCATCTATAAGGTAATAGCAAACCGTATGCGAGTCTTATATTGGCACATTGGTCACCCAAACCCAAATCCAACTTTCATACCAAAATTGGTAGTACTCTCGGCAATATCATTATAGTCCAAGAAGTCCTATACCACCTCAAGTGGAAAACCGGGAAAAAGTGAAATGATCCTAAAATTGATCTTGAAAAACATATGACAATGTCATTTGGAGTTTCTTAGAGAGATCCTGGCAAGGTAGGATTTAAAGATAATCTTCTTCACCTCGTAATTTTTGGCCCAAGACTTCCAAACTCAATATTCTCTGCAAAGGCAATAAATTGGAACCTATTCAACCCAGAGAGGATCGAGACATGGGGACCCCTTGTGCCCTACCTCTTTGACCTTTGTATGGAGGTCTTGAGTCAACTCATTAACAAAGCAATGAAGAAGAGGAAATGGAAGCTTCAGTAAAAGTGAGTAGGCGGGGCCTAGAATCACATCTGAATTATTCTTTCTTTGATGACTTAATACTTTTGGGAGAGGCCTCGCTTGAACAAGCTCGCTTTCATGAGAACATTCTCGAACACCTTCCTGCTGCATCAAGGCCAAAGTATTAGTGCCCAAAAATCCAGTTCTTTGTGTCCAAGAATACCGCCACCCAATTGAGGAACTTGATTGGATGAACCTCAATGTGCAACACTCAAAAGCCTTGGAACCTACCTTGAGTCCCACTTATCCACTCAAGTGTTACCAAAAGCAATTACACACATATCCTTGATAAAATTAAAGAAAAATATTTCCAGCTGGAAAATGAAGAACCTCTCTAAGGCGAGCAACTGATCTTGATTAGAAGCTCATTCGAACAATTCTCTACTACATTATGAAGTCTGAAAAATTCCCAAGAAATTCTTGATGAAATATCTGAGAATGTGTATAAGGTTTTTCTGGGGTGGAGATGAGGGTAACCGGAAAATGCACACAAAATCTTGGGAGAAACTCTGCCTACCTAAGGATTGTGGTGGCCTTGAATTCAAAGACCCCTACACAATGAATGTGGCTCTGCTGGGCAAGTTGGTTGGGGCGTGCCTCTACTATGATGATCAGGCCCTTTGGGTGAGTCCAAGTATGGTAGTCCCTTTGAGACCCCAAGGCTCACATGATCCTAAACCTTGAAAAGCATCTCATTTATGGCTAGGGCACTCCATGATGGATTTGACTCGGAATAATCATCTAGAAGGGTTCCTGCAGAGCATAGATACAAAGTGGAGAGGCCTATAACATCCTCTCCAAGTAGAACAAGTTACCGCCACTTCTATTGGTTAGATATTTGGAAGCTCAATGGACCTATGCGACTCAATTTTACTCGACTTGGTAGGCGGCTCCCAACTCCCTACCCTCAATGGCATTGCTCTACAAATGCCACATATCACCCACACCTGTGCAAGCTCAGAACAAGGAATGAGAGACGAATATCCATGTTTTGAGAGAGAGACCTTAGGCCCAAAAGCATGGAAAAAATCTTCCCGCAACGAGGATGGAGATCCTTCTTTTATCAAGTCGATGTGGAAGATTGGATTGACTCTAACATCAAGAGCACTACAGGCATTAGAGATGTCACGGAATTTATTAACACAAAACAAGTAATAATCCGGTTAACCTCAAGTATAAGGATCGTAGTAATAAGTGGTTAATGCCGGGTCGATCTTACGAGAATCAAGCGATTGTGAGTTCTAGTTTTATTCCTAACTAACCTATGTCACGATTACTAAACTAAACAAATGGATAAAACTAAACAGAATCGAAATAAAACTTAACTAAAACGTAAAAGCGACAAAGATATGATCTAAAGCCGAGAAGGATATGTTTCAACCAATTTAAATGAACTAAATCTAAGATGCAATAGAAAGAACTAACTAAGCTAAGTAATTCAATTTCAAGGGATTTTAAATCAATAATTTACGAGACGAACAAGCAATTGATCCACCTATCCTATCAATATTCAGTTTCAATTCAGATTATTTCGTGATTACTAATCAAGTTGTGATTCACCTATTCAAAGGTATGAACCCTAATTTCTTAGGCAAGTTAGCTCTATTAATCTCTATCTTTCGATCTAAAGATTAACGCTCTCAAATCAAGGTGTGAAATCTCTCAATTTCTAACCTAGAAATCTAACCTAATAACTCTCGTTAATTAGATCAAATATCTATTCTTTATCATGGTGATCTAAAGTCTAACTTGATTTTCATCAATTAAACAATCAATAAAGCAAACATCTCTCGATATAAATTTCGCAATAAACATTATGGAGCATGATAAAAGAAACAACTTGTAATAGATACTCACAAAATAACCACGAAAAGAGACTGAATTGTTGAATCGGACGGCTTCACAACGCTTGTTCAATGGAGGTCTAGCCTCTTAGCATCCTCTTGAAGATCGAATTATTGAAGTAAAAATACATAAAAAGTGTTTAGAACTACTAGAAAACTAAGAACAATGAAATCTCAAATTACTTCCTTGTGGGTTTAGGGTTTTCAATATATCCTGTATTGTGAGGAAAAACGCGCTGATATTTATAGAAGATTAAGTCGGTCTCAGCATGTCGGCCGATGGACGACCGTCTGAAAAGGGTGAACGCCCGTCCAGCTTGTGAAATCTTCTTTGAGTCGGGCCGAGTCACGACCAGGCACGCCCGCCTCGCCAACGCGTCACTCCTGCGCCCAAACTTCCTGAATCTACTTCCCATTCCTGGACGCTCGTTCACTTCAGCAGACGCTCGTCCACTGTGGACGCCAGTTCAGGATCGAATTTAATCTTGATTTCTTGAACTTTATCTCTTTTTCTCCATCTCATTCCTTCATTATCTCTTTTATCTTCAATTACCTCGAACTCAATCAACTCTTGAGCATCTTTTGAGCCTCAAACATGCATCTATGACACATAAAAACATCGCAAAATGTAATAACGCTCAAATGATCATAAAATCATAATTAAAACACATAAATCAACCTATTTTGCGATTATCTCTTTTAAAATATCATTTGCTCAATATTTCCATTAAACACACGTTTCTTATGCAAATTAGTACAATTACGGGGAAAAATATCATAGAATATAGTGTACTAAATCGTATAAATTGACCCTTAACAACTCCCCCACACTTAAGCTTTTGCTCGTCCCGAGCAAAACAAAACAAAGATAAAGGCTCGAGAAAAGATAGACATCTAAACATATATAACACGTATCCAATAAATCAGAAGTTCACCAGTGTGTGTGCATAGCCATAATAAACTTCCACTAAATCCGAACTTGAGAAACTCAAAGCAAAACTAGCTAATACCCCCTTCAAACTAGAGATAAATGACACTCATAAGACGTACCCTACAAACGTAATATATCCCGAAAAAGATGATTGAATATATCCAGGCCCTTTTTGAAATACTCAGAGGATAATCCCTACAACATATCTCGCTGGCTTCTCTGGGGATAAGATAGATTTATAACTTAGTCTTATATCCATTCATACTAATCTTTTAGTTGATTTAACTTTTCACTTTTAAACACACATCGAGGATGAGCTATTGCCCTGTCATAGCGTAATAGGATATTCGAGATATACCCTACCTTATTCCAATCATAAGGCGCTTTTTTCGATTTGTCGTGAGCTTTTAGTCATCATAGTGGTATAGGACATACGTGGTATACCCTATCGCACTCAAATCATCGACTAGCTTTCGACACACCCAATTACTTCATATTTTTTCAACTTTTTTCATTTGACAATAAGTTACGTGTTACTTATCACATTCAAACCTTAGATATTCACAGTATATCATACTCCGGATCTAAATACAAACTATCATAAATCTCAAGATATATACGTAGCACTAAGTACATGACTTATAAGAAAATAAAAAAATCACTCGTCCAAAAGGGGTATAACTTTATAAGTAGCTCATCATTTACTATGGCTCGTGAAAAATCGATCTCAGGTGAAACAACTAACTTACCAAACATATGATATATAGCTTAAATGACTATAAAAATAACGAACATTGAATCGAATTGCCTACTCGACAAAACAAAAACAAAAGTGTCGAAAAATTACGAAAACGAAAATTTTAGCTCATTGTTTGCATAGAAACATAGAAACATTACGAATTAAGCAAATGTGTAGATACATATCGAAACATTCCCTCCCCACACTTAAAAATCAACATGTCCTCATGTTGTGCGAGACGAAAGAAAAGGAAAAGACTTAGCCGATTTAAATCGAAACTCGAATCGTCGGTTAGGCCGGAGCCTACATAATGACACTTAACGCGGAACTGCATAAATGTAGCTCGACGAAACCGTGAAAATATACCTCACGCCTTAACAAACATGGAACCATCTCGGGAAAACGGGAATTATACCGAACGAAAGAGATATCAAAAATGAAGATAAAGCAAAGGTAAAGCATTCAATACATCCGTAAAGTATAAACACAAAGATAAAATGAAGAAAGTACGGGTGTTTTATGGCTTACATGATCCATCGAAAATAAATAGTAGCAACATAAAAATTACAATGAACCATATAAGTAAAAAGTAGCGAAAATATACAATCACCGTAGCTGGCGCAATTCGAAAATAGACAAATGAAATCAAGATTGTCCCGGGCCGGAGTATCATCACCGGAGGAGGAGCAAAGAGAATCACAGCAGTAGTAGGGTCAAGTGGAGGGTACAAGACCCGTGAGACGCCGTCGATGAAGGTGCCGGGTCCGTAACCGGGCAAGAGCAGCCCCAGTAGTTCTCTCCTCCGCAACCTCCTCATCATCGTGCTCTTTCTCCGCCTCAAGCACATCGGCAATAACTCGCTTTCGATCACATCGGAAAGATGAACTCCGTATCACTCTCCTTGAAAATCTGCATATCCTCGGTTTCTTGCCCTCCACAATGCACCGCAAAGACGTACATCATGTTCTTCTGCGTCTCCTGGATATCAGTCATCCAATCTCATAGACTATTGGCCATGCTGTACCGAGCCCTCTCCGCAGGAGATAAACTAGACAAGGAGGGAACCAGAGGTGGGGCCGAAGATGGACCAGGCTCCTGGTGTGTCTCCGTCTCGCATCGTCCCGAAGGCTTACCCTTCTCTCTCTCAGATTGGCCTCGGTTCTTGGGCTTGTGATCCGCTTCCATACTCAGGCACACCGCATCGAGGCACAAACCGTGGATCGTGAGGGACGATCAAGCTCCGCGTATAAACCTTCTGATTGATCGAGATCTCGTCATACAAAGCTTGTCCCACATTCACATTCAGGCCAAACGTCAACGCATACAACATACCGAGGTCACCAATGTGAAAGTGTGTCGAAGTTGTTCTTAGGCAACAACCGACTCAATGAATCGACACTCGACCTTCCAATCCTCCGTCCAGTCGTGGTGACTAACTCCTTCCGGTCTCCTCCTGGTCTTAATGTCCAAGCCACATCCGGGCACATCCTTAACCGCAACTCCTCCAAAGGATCCTGCCCCAAACTCGCTTCATGCAAAATCTCTTCCTTATAATCTCTACCCTCAAAGCCGCCAACCCATACTTTGCATTGATCACCTCCGTGTAAACGGAACTTGGACTCCTCGAACCACAACCACCCTCGATTCCAAGTCGGTTTCCGAACAATTGGCATAAAACTCCCGAACCAAGGAACTATTGACCGGGTAGTTGGAATCGCCATCAAAGCGCCCATTTCCGATCCTTAAGCAATTTAACGAAATCCGGATCGACCTTTGCCTCTAAAGTGGCCCTTTCTATCAACATCGTCCTCGAGAAATAGTGCTGTTTATACACATCGTGAGCTCTAGGGTTCATGAACCTACGAGGTAAGGGCATAGGGGGTACGGTTTTGGCTCTCTTTCTAGGTGGATCAGCCCTAGGTTCAACCGGCACATCTTCCCGTGTAGCTTCTACAACCTCCTCAACCCTAGACGAGGCTCCGCCTTTCTGAGCTCTAGGCATCCGTATTAAAGGAATATCGTCGTCCGTCTCAGAGTCTGAGGTTGGTTCATCTCTTAAGGTTGCCCTAGTTTGGGTGGCTCTAGGGGGTTGCTCCCGAATGCTCACACCTCGGTTGGGATCAACTAAAGTTGGGTCGAACTCTTTGCGCTTCTTCCCGGCCTCCCTAGCAACTTCCTTCCCGTGTCTTTTCACAACTCCCTTCTTATGAACCATTTTCAAGCCTAGTCTACACCAAACAATCCCAATACGCACAAAAGATACCCGCTTAACATCCAAAGCGGGATTTCAAATCAACCAAACCACAACCACAACCATCCATGATCAATAACCAACCCATTCATCATCAACAAAGATCACCCAACAAGAGTCAAGAATCAAAAACGAAAGAAAGAAAACAAATAAGATGACATTCATGAACGAGCCGACCCAAAGATCGAACTCGTAAAAACGTGAAGAAAACGAGAAAAGTTGTGACTAACTTACCGAGTAAGATGAGTAGATGCCGATCGTAATGAAGATTAGTCCAAACAAGTCCAAATGGCCTCCAAAATCGGATTTTTCTCTTAAAAGTCGGACTACAATGGTGTGCCGATTCTCTAAAAATATAGCGTGTTGGGAGTTTTGGTTATGAGAATCGAAGAGAGGTATCAAAAGCGGTCTATAGCACTTGGAATCGCCAAAATGGTTTAGAATGGGGAATTTAGGGCAAAAGGAGGAAGAGAAACCTTTTCCGCATTTGAATATCCCGAAAAGTGAAGGTTCACTCAAGAAGAAGGGTATATATAGATGCAGGGTGGACGCTGCGTCAACTCAGTGGACGGGCGTCCACTGGGAAATCAGATGAACTGGACGGGCGTCCAGTTTAGTAGACGCTCGTCCAAAAGTTTAAATCACATACAAGATTGGAGGGAATTAATCAGACGGGCGTCCAGGCTTAGTGGACGCTCGTCCAAAAATTGGTCATGGTGGACGGGTGTCCAAGCAGGAAAATGCACAAAAATCATAAAATTCCCATATAACTCAAACTCAAAATTTCATCTCTTATTAAACTTAAATAAAACTTCAAAACTACAAATAAAAAATCAAACGAAGTACATAAAATTTCTAGAAAATAAATAAAAACAAATAGAGAACAAAGGTTGCCTCCCACTGCGCTTTTGTTTTACGTCGCTTGCTCGATTTAAACAAACCTAACTAACGCTTAGTTCAGATAAATCTCGTCCCAATCCACCAAACGGATGAGACGATTTAAGCATATCAATAGCAGTGAGGGAAATCATAGTCGCCTTGTACGCCCCTACCATCTCCAAATACCTCTAAACCTCTAAAATGTGAAGCCTGCAGTGCATCAGCTAGCTAGATCTGCCAAGATGGGGTCGTTTAGGATCAGATATGGACGTCCTATAGCTTCCTGAGCTCCTCAAGAGGTGAAGTCACTACCTCCCAAACAATGCGGGGACAATGAGAACATAGGTGACGGTCTTCGTGACGGGTACTAAGCTCAAAATCTACGTGCAAGACTATAGTGCCTCCCGTCCATCACCATCAGAATCGGGATCCGACTAATGATGGGGAACTCCTCCGGAAGAACTCCGTAATCCATATCTAAAAAGCAAACTAACCGATGATATAAATAGAAAAACTTAGTCAACTAAGACGTTATTAAACTAAAACTTAAATAAATATAACACTAATAACCTAAAATGTAATTTAACTAATATAATAAGTGGATATCTAGGATGCCTCCTAGTAGCGCTTTTGGTTAATGTCGTTAGCTCGACATCATTGAAGTCTAGCCTGATCAAAGCCATTTGACTTTTCTCGCCACCACTACCTCGTAAGCTCGATCGATGGTGTGGCGCGCAGTAAAACAAAGACTCCAACACATGGGGTTAAATTCTTTATTGCTTTCCGCACACGCTTAAACTTCCCATGGTTGACTTCTTCGCCTTCAAGCTTCTAATGACATTCTTGTTGACGCTCTTTCCAATATTCGTCCCATATCCCAACTACCACCTAGAACTTCTTCCAATTGACCATCACCGTCATCCTCGTGAGAAAAGATCGGGTGAAAACTCGTCTAATTCTTCGATCGTTGTAGCACCACATCCAAGGATATCGAGGAACCGAATACCAAAAGCTTGTCTTTAGGCTCACCAATGTAGTGTTTGCACCTCTGTCCGCTCACTCAAACGGCCGGTCACCATAACCTCGTAGTTCTAGAACGCCTCCAGAATAATTTGGAGAATTTCAAAGGACCGGACCAACGTGTCCTCAACTTCCTGTGAAACAAATGTAACCTAGAATTGTAAAGAAGAACTTGTTCTCCGACTTGAAATTCTCTCCTCTTAATCTTAGCATCGTGGATTAGCTTCATCTTATCCTTACTAATCTCGCACTTTCGTAAGCCTGGAGTCCGAATTGCCTAGCTCATGTAATCGCCAGAGTCGATGTTTTCCACAAGATTGGGAATCAAAGTTCGAAACTTTGTAGCCCAATAAGCTCTATGCTCTAACTCGACAGATGAGATGACATGGTTTCCGTAGACCATTTGATATGGAGATGTACCCATGGGGGTTTTATAGCGCGCCTGTAAGCCCAAAGTACATCATCCAATTTCAAACTCCAAATTTTCTATGATCAAGCACCGCCTTCTCCAGATTTTCTTGATGCTTTGGTTGCTCTTTCAACCTCGACCACTAGTCATCGGATGATATGGTGTGCCGCTTTATGACGGACACCATAATTTTCAAGGACTTTCTCTGGGTCGGTTGCGTAAATGCGCCCCTTCATCACTCGATCAAGGCTCGTGGACATCCAAACCTCACAAAGATATTTTTCTTAAGAAATTTCATGACCGCCTTATGATCATTGTGAGGAGTGGCTTGAGCCTCCACCCATTTAGACACGTAGTCTCACGCAGACTAAGATGTATTTATTACCGCAAGATGATGGGAATGGTCCCATAAAATCGATACCCTACACATCAAAGACTTCGCATTCTAGGATGGGTTTCAAAGGCATGTCAAAACGCTTTGTCGTAGTACCGGTTCTTTGGCACCTATCACAAGCTTTACAGAAAGCTTCTGTATCTTTAAAGATCGTAGGCCAATAGAAACCGGATGGAAAGATCTTAGCAACGGTTTTCCACGGACTAAAGTGACCTCCAGTGGGTCCACTGTGGCACTGCTCAATAATATCCCGTTGCTCAGACTCATGAACACATCTTCTAAGCAAACCATCTTTACTGGATCTTAAAAGATAAGGTTCATCCCAAACGAAATATTTCAAATCGAGAGAAGAACTTTTTCTTCTCTCGATAAGACATCTCTCGGATCGAGATAACGGGCATGAAGGTAGTTTACAATGGAAGAATACCATGGAACATCGGGAGGACAACCGCCTATCAACATAATGTTTTCTAGAGGAAAGTAAAGATCTATATCATCCGGATCATCCTTTTCCTCACTTAACATTCTAGAAACGTGATCACCACTACGCTTTCAACGCCTCTTTTGTCCTTAATTTGGACGCCAAACTCTTGTAGGTCAATATCCCACGTAGTAAGCGCGGTTTAGCCTCTTTCTTGGTCATCGATATAGCAGCAAAGCGGTGATCACCCACACAATCACTTGAGCTCCTAACAAGTAACTACGAAACTTGTCCATAGCAAAACTACGCCAAAAGCTCCTTTCAAGAAGTGGTATAGTTAACTTGAGAGGGTTCAATGTGTGACTGGCGTAGTAGATAGGTTGAATTTCCTTTGATCTTTTGTCCTAGAACAAAGACCAACAAAGATAGTTTGATGCGTCGCACATAAGCTCAAACGGTAGGTTCCAATCAGGCGATATAAGAATTGGAGCAGAAATTAAACGATCCTTGAGCTCCTCAAACGCTTGCTTGCAGCTCTCATCAAAATTAAACTCAACGTCCTCCTTTAGTAAAGTGGACAGGGGCTTGGCTATCTTGGAGAAGTCCTGAATGAATCTTCTGTAGAAACCGACATGTCCAAGAAAACCTCTAACTTCACGTACATTCTTGGGGTAGCTCATCTTCTCGATAGCTTCCACTTTTGCCCTGTCAACTTCTATACCTTTGGCTGAGATCTTGTGGCCAAGAACTATTCCCTCATCTACCATGAAATGGCATTTCTCCCAATTAAGTACTAAGTTCTTTTCCACACATCTGGATAACACTTGATCAAGATTGTCGAGGCAATCATCAAAAGACTGACCAAAAACCGAAAAATCGCCCATAAAATCTCCATACACTTCTCTACAAGCCCGTCAAAGATAGCTAGCATACATCATCAAATGTAGCTGGGCATTGCAGAGACAAATGGCATTCACTGTAAGCGAATGTACCATAAGAAGGCGGTAAAAGTGGTCTTTTCTTGGTCACCGGGTCAATGGGTATTTGGAAGTATCCTGAATATCCATCTAGGAAACAAGAGAATAGAATGTCCCGCCAGACGCTCGAGCATCTGATCAATGAATGGAAGGGGAAAGTGATCTTTCATGGTTACCTCATTGAGCTTTCGATAATCGATGCAGACTCTGTAACCAGTGACAAGTCTCAATGCAATTTCCTATCCCTTCTCATTCTTCTCAATTGTAATTCCACCTTTCTTGGGAACTACTTGAGTCGGGGAAACCCATTCACTATCCGCGATGGCATAAATGATTCCCATGTCCGTAAGTTTGATGATTTCCTTTTAACGACTTCTTGCATATGAGGTTGAGCCTCCTCTGGGCCATCGCACACATTTTGCACCCTCATTCGTCTTGATCTTGTGCATACAGATGTCCGGAGATATCCCTCTGATATCTCCTACTTGCCATCCAAAAGCTTTTTCATTTTTCTTCAAGACGTTGATAAGTTTCATTTCCTCTAAACGAGAAAGCTTGGCAGATATAATCAATGGAAGCTTGTCACCTTCTCTTAAAAACACATACTTAAGATGTTTAGGCAACGGCTTCAACACCAAATCATGTGGGGGGGTCTTAGACTCGACTTGAGATCTCCACTTTTCAACTCAATGTCACTGAGTTTACTCAGGGTCCCACCGCCAAAGCTTCTCCTTCCAACAATTCTTCCTCAAAATCACCGCTAATTGATCTAGATTGACAACACCATGAGTATTTAAATTATCAACCAATCGCTCATATTCAAACCTACACCCATGACTTGCTTATCCATATAATCGGTGAAATCATCCGTCATATAATCAATGAAAAAGCCGGTTGAGGGCCGAGGGTACTTGAATGGACTTTAAGACATTGTAACTCACCTCTTGATCACCAACTCGGATAGTCACGTGCCCACCATCGCAATCGATGAGGGCTCTAGTGTAGATAAGAAAGGTCTTCCAAGAATCGTGGGACGTTTTTTAGCTTTCTCTATATCTAAAACATACCAATCAACCGGAAAGGTAAATCTATCAATCAACCAAATTAAAACGCTTTTCAGGATCCTGAAGCTTTCTTAGAAGATCTATCAAATAATTGTAAACTCATAGTAGTGGGTTCTGTAAGGCTTTGTAAACCGAAATGCTTACATACGAGACATTGGCATAAGGCTTATAGAGGCACCTAAATCACACAAAGAATTAGGGAAGACTAGACCTCCCATTAATACTGTAAGTACGAATTTGCCAGGGTCACCTCTTTTAATTGGTAAGTCTCCATAATTAATCATGGAGCAATCCTCACCAATTTGCCTTTCCATGCCTGCTAACTTCTTTTTCGAAGATACAACATCCTTGATGAATTTTGTATACTTAGGCATCTCAACCAAGACATCTGATAGTGGAAGATTTACCTGCGTATTTTTCAAAAGGTTCAGCACCTTTCCGTACTTTTTGTCCTCACTCAAGGGAATGTTGCTCTTTCTCGGTGGAAATGGAAGCTTCTTAAGGTCATTCTCAGAAAAGACTTTCTTTGAGGATGCACTTACAGCTTTGTCTTCCAGATCTTTCCATCGAACAGCTTTTTCAGATTTGTTTATAGTCAGGGGGTCAGCCTCCTGACTTTCGATTGCTTTTTCAGTTCTCAAGGGATCAGCCACTTGAGGATCACCAACTTCTTCACCTCTCAGGGGATTAGCCACCTGAGTTTTCTCTTCTGCGCTTAAGGGAGTGTAGGTGCTCACTTTCCCCCCGCCTTATCAATGGCGAGAGGGCTAGTGGTTTCCACGGTGGGAGGGACCACTAACTTGAGTACCGCTTCTCGATTCATTGCACCGGCCTCCTTTTACCGTATTGAATTGTTGGCTCGAGGTCAAGATACATGGGCCTTTGTTCAAGTCACCTGAGCAACTTGACCACCCTTTGGATTCTTCTTAGTGAAACTCGGCAACGCCTGGGGTCTAAGCTAACTGCTCAAATGATTTGCCCAATTTGTCTCTCAAAATTCTTCATCGATCTACTTTGCTCCTCCAACTTGGCTTCAAGATTGTTAGATTGGGAGGAGCTTTGAGAGTTTTGGAAATTTGAAGAATAGGGCTGGTCAGCCGACCTTGAAATTGAGAGTTTGGATTGGAAGGCCAACTCGATTGAATTTTTATAGGATTGGAAAAATTCGAGTTTTGGTTCTGATTAAACCTGGGGTTTCTATTGAAATTCTGATTCAATTAAAATTCAATTAGATTGAAATTTGAAGATGGATTAAGCCCTTGGTTTTGAAAATTGCCCGCCAGAAACCGATTGAACCTTTGATTGTTCTCGCCATAGAATGCATTCACTTCCGCATTCTCGTCCGCTCATAGGGACGTAATTTAGAAGTGTGCCCCACCTCGTCACAATTCGACATGTGACTTGATTGTATCGCCCATAATCATGAACAACATTCACTTGATAAGGTGTAGGGAATTAAATCGACACCGCCATTCATATGGCCACCGACAAAGAAGTTTGTAATACGTAACCTGAGGGTTCTGTGGAAAAGAAGAAGTTTGATTTATCGGGTTTGGAACTTGAGATGGTGCCATCAGCGCTGCGCAGCAAAGGCGATCAAACTTTGCAAATTGACTTCCTCAACCTTGGGAGGAGGAGGTGCTTGAATTGCTTGATAAGAGGGGCATAGTTGTACTTTGCAATGTCCTCAAACAATGTCCATCCTCTTCCGGTGTTTTCTTGAAATGCCCCACTGTAAGAGCTATTGACCATGCCTTTGTAAGCTCGGTCAATCCACTGAAGAATGTATTGACTTGCCTTTCTAGTGGCAAGCTATGGTGGGGACACTTTCTAAGAAGAGACTTGAATCTCTTCCAACATTCGAAGAAAGATTCATTCTCTTTCTGATAGAATGTGAAAATGTCGTTCAAACACTGGGCTGTCTTTGAAGGCGGAAAGTATTGACTTAGAAATTCTCTTTCAAGTTCAGCCCAGGTGGTGATAGATTCAGAGGGGAGAGAGGTGTACCACTCTTTAGCCTCTCCTTCAAAGAAAATGGGAAAAGTTTCACTTGATAGCATCCTCACTTTCTCCTTGATGCGTGTAGTGCCGCATATCTCTATGGAATGTATGTAAGTGGGTATGCGGATTCTCTGATTGATAACCATGAAAAATAGATGCATGCTGCATCATCTGAATAAGTCCCGGTTTTAACTCAAAGGTTTGTGCAGTAATGGCTGGAATAACAATAGCCGGGTTGACTTTGACTTCGCCTGGCATGGCGTAGTCTGCCAATGTACGTCTATTATTAGCGGTCATTATCACAAAATCAGTGATTTCTCTTGCTAGTTGATCTTCAAGATCTCGCCGCTCTGTCGCGCCAAACCGCATAATGTAAAAATCCGCTGCTTGGCCGGACTACGGTTCGCTCAGGGTTAGGGGTGTATAATAACGGTCCCTTTTGACTCCGAGTTTGCATAAACCGGACCAATAACAAGTGGTTGAAACCTAAAAACTAAGAAATTGAACGCCTAAACTAAAAATTAAAAACCTAAGGAAAAGAAAGGGAAAGAAGAAAAGAAACAAAAGTATTGAAGAAAACAGACTGCACGGACGCCCAAGAGTTTGACAAAGCGTCCGGATGGAATTGAGATCGGACGGACGCTTTAGTGGACCAAACGCCGCCTCACGACGGCAAAATACTTGGACGGGCGTCCAAACCTATGGACGCTAGTCCAAGCGAGTAAAAGTGGTTCAGATCGAAGACTTTCCAATGAACGGGCGGCCAATTTCCACGTCCGCTTAGAAACGGGAAAACAAGAACAGAAAAGAAAAATTTGCGAAAAGAAACGTATAAAAGAAGAGAAGAGAAGATAACTAATCACAAGAGAACCTTAAACCCTAAGCTAAAACCCTAATTAACTAATTACCTAAACGTTTATCAACTAAAAACAGGAATTTAAAACGAAATAAAAACAGGACAAACAAAAACAAACAGAAAAACAGAAAAACAAAAACTAGACAACCGTCCGGTTCCCCGGCAACGGCGCCAAAAACTTGTCACGGAATTTATTAACACAAAACAAGTAATAATCCGGTTAACCTCAAGTATAAGGATCGTAGTAATAGTGGTTAATGCCGGGTCGATCTTACGTGGAACTGGCGATTGTGAGTTCTAGTTTTTATTCCTAACTAACCTATGTCACGATTACTAAACTAAACAGCGGATAAAACTAAACAGAACTGGAAATAAAACTTAACTAAAACGTAAAACTGGACAGAAGATATGATCTAAAGCCAGGAAGGATATGTTCGAACCAATTTAAACTAAACTAAATCTAAGATGCAATAGAAAGAACTAACTAAGCTAAGTAATTCAATTTCAAGGGATTTTAAATCAATAATTTACGAGACGAACAAGCAATTGATCCACCTATCCTATCAATATTCAGTTTCAATTCAGATTATTTCGTGATTACTAATCAAGTTGTGATTCACCTATTCAAAGGTATGAACCCTAATTTCTTAGGCAAGTTCGTCTATTAATCTCTATCTTTCGATCTAAAGATTAACGCTCTCAAATCAAGGTGTGAAATCTCTCAATTTCTAACCTAGAAATCTAACCTAATAACTCTCGTTAATTAGATCAAATATCTATTCTTTATCATGGTGATCTAAAGTCTAACTTGATTTTCATCAATTAAACAATCAATAAAGCAAACATCTCTCGATATAAATTTCGCAATAAACATTATGGAGCATGATAAAAGAAACAACTTGTAATAGATACTCACAAAATAACCACGAAAAGAGACTGAATTGTTGAATCAAACGGCTTCACAACGCTTGTTCAATGGAGGTCTAGCCTCTTAGCATCCTCTTGAAGATCGAATTATTGAAGTAAAAATACATAAAAAAGTGTTTAGAACTACTAGAAAACTAAGAACAATGAAATCTCAGCCGCCCCTAGGGTTTAGGGTTTTCAATATATCCTGTATTGTGAGGAAAAACGCACTGATATTTATAGAAGATTAAGTCGGTCTCAGCATGTCGGCCGATGGACGCCCGTCTGAAAAGGGTGAACGCCCGTCCAGCTTGTGAAATCTTCTTTGAGTCGGGCCAAGTCACGACCAGACGCCCGTCTGCCAACGTCCACTCTTGCGTCCAAACATCCTGAATCAACTTCCCATTCCTGGACGCTCGTTCACTTCAGCAGACGCTCGTCCCACTGTGGACGCCTTGATTCACTTCTGGACGCTTGATTCGGGATCGAATTTAATCTTGATTTCTTGAACTTTATCTCTTTTTCTCCATCTCATTCCTTCATTATCTCTTTTATCTTCAATTACCTCGAACTCAATCAACTCTTGAGCATCTTTTGAGCCTCAAACATGCATCTATGACACATAAAAACATCGCAAAATGTAATAACGCTCAAATGATCATAAAATCATAATTAAAACACATAAATCAACCTATTTTGCGATTATCTCTTTTAAAATATCATTTGCTCAATATTTCCATTAAACACACGTTTCTTATGCAAATTAGTACAATTACGGGGAAAAATATCATAGAATATAGTGTACTAAATCGTATAAATTCACCCTTAACAAGAGACCGACCCTACTTGTTTAGAGAAACGACTTACATCATATGACATTGGAGAAATCAGCTCCACCATGGCGTCTGCTCTGATAAGCCTCCGCTACATGTCTTTTTCTCAAAGACTGTTCTTACTCTCAAAGTACAAAATCTAAAATTTAGCTTGAATGTTGTACTTATTTTTGCTCCGGTCTTGTGCTTTTGTGGCTTTGGGTTTGTAAAATTCTGCTATTTCTTTCTGTATTGAATAAAAGAAAACCGTTTTCCGAAAAACACGTGTGTGGTGATTGATAACATTAACATATTCCTACCTAAAAATTAGGACATCGCTAATGGCACCACAAATCAATTTACTCGGGCACCACACTCATGCAAATTTCGACTTTGTAGGTCGAAATCTGCTTTCAACCCTTCCAGAGTCGAATTTTGTGCATAATTTTGACTCTGAGGCGTTGAAAATAGATTTCGTCCTCTACAAAGTCAAAATTCGCACGAGGTGTGGTGCCTGAGTAAATCGCGTGTGGTGCCATTAACAATGCACAAAAATTATTAAATGCCATCTCTGAGCTTGAAAAAGAATGAAGATATATTATTGTGATGTGTCCTACTATTATGGTTGTACTAGATAGTGATGCTACATTACCTACTGATAGATTTACTAGTAGATTTTGTCTTGGTGTGTGTGAGAATATTGTAACAGAATTGGTGTTACAAGGGTGCTGTGTAATTAGAATTTCTTATTGAATGAAAACATAATTTAGCCTTAAAATCTTTCTTGGTATCGAGAGAGGTTGATGGCGGAGCCGTCATTGCCACGATCGAATACTCCTCCGTCACCAGAGGTGGAGGAAGTTCGCATAATATGATTCTGCGCAAACTCCACAAAGACCCAATGTCCAAGTTGTTACCGGAATTCCAATCTCCGGTTTCCTCTACCACCAACGGCTACTTTCTACCATGGAAGCTCGTTTCCGCCGCCGTCCAGCTCGAATCCACCACATGCAGGCCCATCTATCACCGGATTGATCTTAGCTACCAGCTTCCCATCTCTTACCACCTCCTCGTTTCATCGACTGGAAGTTCACACTCCCGTCTTCCAGTTTGCAAGTCCCACATCTCATTTCAACACTATGACTCTGGCAC
Organism: Gentiana macrophylla; assembly: GCA_026214975.1. Taxonomy (NCBI): domain Eukaryota; kingdom Viridiplantae; phylum Streptophyta; class Magnoliopsida; order Gentianales; family Gentianaceae; genus Gentiana; species Gentiana macrophylla. The sequence continues at coordinate 67,391,165 of CM047817.1, forward strand.
CCTTCAATGGTCATCTGAATCAAGCCATCACTATCAAACTCAACAGAGATAATTATCTTCTATGGAGGTATCTTGCCAATAGTTAAAGGTTATAAGATTGACGGATACCTGCTGGGATCCAAACCACGACCACCAGAAGTACCTGGACTTCCGGAAAACCTATCAGCTAAAGAATAGGACTCTAGAGATCATCTTCTTATGGGCCGGCTTCTATGATCCATGACACAACAAGCATTAACAGAGGTAAATGACTGTTCTACCTCTCATAAGGTCTGGTCTACATTAGAACTGCATTTTAACAATCAATCGGAGTCACGTATGTTAGAATATAAGAGTGCTCTTACGAAGGCTGAGAAAGGGTCTAAATCTATGGAGGGTTACTTGGAAATGATGAAATCCTACAGTGATAACCTAACAATAGCAGGGTATTCTATATCCAAATCTGAGTTGATATTTGCAACATTAGGAGGACAGGATAAGGAATATGAAGTTGTTATAGTGAATGTTATAGCCAGGATAGGTTCATTATCTTAGCTAGAAGTTCAATCCCAATTGGTTACACATGAAAGGTTATTGTCCAGATTCAATCCTGGCACTCAGATGTCCTTATCACAGACTAATCCTTTTGCCTATCTAGCAAACTGCTCAAGTAGTTCGGGCCCGTAAGGGGCAACACTAGACCTATTAAACCACGACATAGCTCATACAGGCATATAGGTGGTTCAAGTGGAGGTAAAAGCATAGGTAGAGGTGGTGGTAGGTCATCCGAGAAATGAATGGCATGCCAACTCTATGGTAAATATGGGCATACATCAGGGATTTGTTGGCACAGATTTGAGTCTGACATCCAACCAGTTGATCAAAGTCCACCAACAAGTCCTTTTCAACCCTCAGCATTTATGGGCACACCTAGTTCTGTTGATGATCATGCCTGGTATCTAGACAGTGGTGCAACTAATCATGTTACCTCAGACTTCGCAAATATCAATTCACTTCTTATCATGGTAATGATACACTGACAGTAGGGAATGGTGAACATTTAGCCATTGAACACATTGGCCACAATATTTTGCACACACATGTTGGTATTTTAGTTTTAAACACTGGCCTTCCTGCTCCCAAATCACCGAAATTTACTTAGCATGTCTAAACTAATGTCCGATAATGATACTTTTGTTGAATTTATCGATGGTTATTGTTTTGTTAAGACAAATCAACAAAGAGCACAATTATCGTGGGCGACTCAAGATGGGCTCTATCGAGATAATGCCACTAGACAAATGAGTCGATCATGCCTCCTTCGCCCCAAATCCTCACCATTCCAGTCCAAAGCTGTCTTTCTTGGTCAAGTCTCCTCCAACCTGCTGATGTTAAGTCTGAGGCCTTAGTCATAGATGATATAAATAAGAATCCTAACGTATGGCATAGGAGGTTAGGCCATCCCTCCAATAGAATCTTAGAGTCATATCTTGAATGATTGTAATCAAAATGTTCTTGCTACCCAAACCGTAGCCATCACTCACAACATGGAAACCAGGTCAAAAAGTGGTATTTTTAAATCAAAAATTTATAATGCCTCAGTGGCTAAATTTCATTCTTTTCCTACTAAACCAACCAAAGGTATCGAAGCATTGATGAGTGACAAGTGGAAGCAGGCTAAGGTTGAAGAGTACATGGATCTCATTCACAACAAGACATTGATGTGATACGTAAATGAATTAGATCTGAAAAAGCCCGAGGACTTGACTGTAGGCACCAATAAGATGAGCATCGCGACCCTTAGCTAACTAGTAGCTAAAAACCTTGGTATATATAGACACCCCCAAGGTTCGCTCACAACCTCGATAAGTCCGGTTTGAAATCCACCAACGTGAGAAAACTCATCAAAGCTTAGAAGCTTCAAATAAAATATATATATATATATATATTTAAATTTGTCATAATAAAAAAGTCTACTCCTAACCGATGTGAGACAAAAATAAAAAACCTAATAATAAATAATAATAAAATTCTAATAAAATTTGCCCTGGAAATGACATGGGAGAAATGATCAAATAAATGGACTCGAAGCCAAAACGTCTCATCTTCGATCACTTCATTCCCTCCTGGTTAGAAAGGATTCGACCTCAAATCAAAAGGATGTCATAAAAAGCATCACATGTCAATCTCAATGATACACAAAAAGACACCAATCGAACCCCTGTATTAAATACGAGCCAATTTGACAAATTGAATCCAATGGCATGCTTTGTTTATGAGTCATACGTAATAAATGCAATATCATAATGTTCAGTCACCGGAATAGACTCATGGAGGACTCCTTGTGAAACAACAATATAAGAATAGCAAGTAGCAGTCGGATATGCATCAATAAATGTAGGAAAGAGGTCCATAAAGTGGTGCTCCGGCTTGCTAACAACGGGCTCACGAACATGAAAAACTCGCGGCAAGATAGGAGCCGGATTATCTTCAAATGAAGGATTTTCAGGTTTCTGCAAGGACGACGAACAAGTGTCGATCACAATCGAATTTTCTCCTCCGCCGTGCGTTCTGGCTCATTTTCCTCCAATTTCTCCATAAAATTTGGCTGATTCTCCTTTATCATGCTCTCATCATCATTGCTTTTCAACTCCTCCTCTCAAATGTTAACAATCTCTTCGTTTTTCGCTTCAACCAAGTCTTTTTCGCTTGTTGATTCGCGTTTCAAACGAGCTTCCTCGTCGATTCTACACAGTTCTTGCAAGAAATGAGGGCAATCATAATAGTAATGGTCACTCCCTTTACAATGACCGCAAAAAACAGAAAACGACCCTGTAGAAGTTTTCTTAACAACATCTTTACCACCACGGTTACCTCTACCACCACGATTACTTCTACCACCGCGGTTATCTCTACCACCACCTCTTTTTGTTAACATGTTCTGAAATTGAGCCTTCATATCATCGATCATATCAAGAAAACGTCGTTCAATTTTCTTAAAAATTCGATCCAGCACAGTTTTTTGTGTCTCCATGAATATGCGAAAATAGACATAAATATGACTCTTTTGTGACATTACTCAAAATTTATAGTCACCAATAACTGCAGAAAGTTCTTGTTTTATTTTTTTGGTTTTTAAGCGAGGGCCGGCTGACCCGTTGCTGGAAAAAAAAATTGGTTTTTATTTTTAATAACTTGAAGAATAGGACGCAAGCAGGAAAAAGATGGGACAAGGCTGTTTTTTTTGTTTTTTTTAGAGAACAAAAAGGTCACGCAAACATCATAACTAATAAATTAACACTAATAATTGCTGACTGGTGCTGGGACAATTGCTTGGAAAATTGCTGTTTTTGATTGACTAAGAACGGAAGAACTCAAAAGAAAAAGGCTGGGATTGTTTTGTTTTTTTTTTTTTTTTTAAGGTTAAAGGTTGTGAATGACAGTTTTAATCTAAAATGATTGAGAATGATGATTCTACACGTATTCTTACATTTTTATACACGTATTATTATATTTTCATTATTCTCAACTATTTTGTATATTATCTTGTCTTTCTGACATTTTTTTTTTATATGAAGATTATGCAAGAAGAAATAAAGTACTACGAATAGAAGGAACAATATAAACTAGATGGAACAATACGAATTGAAGGTGCTGAATTTTTATTTTTTCTTAGGATAAAAAAACCGCAGGAATAAATAAAGAGGGAACGAGGGAAAAGTCCAAATTTTGACCGAAAATAAATAAACATGACATATTTTTTTTTTTAGTTGTAAAAAGGACAAATTTTTTTTTCAGACGGACAAAAATACCTGATAGACGCGCGTTTAGCACTTCAGCTCCAAGCGGCCCTCCCTTTTTTTTTTTTCAATTCAAACAACCTTAATTTTTGATTTAGAACTCCGATCATCAAATTTTTTCCACCAAAATTCATTTTTTTTTGGCTCTTTGTTTTGAGATATCATACGATACCCTTCCGACGTAAATTTTGAATGCCGAAAAAATATTTGAATTAATCGGAGTGTTTTTCTTATAAATGACCATAATTTTTGATATAAAACACCGATCATCAAAATTCTTTCACCAAAGTTTATATATATTTTCATTTTGAGATCTCATACGATACCTTTGACGTAGTTTTGAAAGTTTGAATTTAATCGCAAAGATTTACGAGATCACAATGTCACATGATCGATGATCACACTAACAAAGATCACATTAACACGTTTTATTAACAAACACAATGACACCATTACCATTATCATTACCATTAATAGTACACGATTAGCCAAAAATCATGGACTCGGCTATCTTTACAACAACACCGACAACCTATATTCCTTTATTGATTAAAACGGAAACAATCCGTAAACTAAAAATCATTTGGACAATAATGTAATCACATTAACACTCAAAAAACTTGTGTATTTTGAAATAACACATTCAATCACAATTAACACATTCCCTCACAATGGAAAAAAATTACAACATATATGATAAACAACTTTAACATCAACATATATGATAATTAAGTTACATCAAGGAAATGATTATCTAAGCACCTAAAAATCTCGACAATGTTGATTGCTACCATCATCTTCTTCTCCAACTCTACACCAAATGGTTTAACATTTTCACAATAAAGTCAACATCTACATCAAATGATTTAACATTTGTACCCTATCTCAATTCACACATCATTACCAAGAAGCATTAGCCTCTTCTTGGAACATTAGCTTGTAGATCTCCGCCTTCGGTTTCAATGCGTCGACCTCATCACCATAACACAATTATAGTATCGATCACAAGATGCGATAACAATATCACAATAATAGTATCACGATAATAATTATCACAAGATCGATTATCACAAGATGTCGATATCACAATATCGAGATCACAATCCAAATTCAATAATAAAGCATCTTAGTTCATCAATTTTCAGCTCATCTTGATTCGTTTATCAATCATATAAGCGTGCTTGAATCATAACAAGAATTAAAAGATAGATTCAGAGCGAGTACTTAGATTTAGAAGATAATTTCTTGTTCATTTAATAGCATTGAGCTCATTCCATTTTCTTTGTTCAAATCGTTCACATCTCCAGCTCGTTTAATCAAACTCAGCTCCAGTTCAATTCTAAGAGCTCTACTCCACTAATCATCATCAATAGCACATCACTCAACCTCAAGAAGTGGAAACTTCTTCTTCATGATTAATTCAGGTCCACTCTGGCTACATAAACACCAAGTTCATATCGTTAATGTTTTCACAATCACTCCGTCACTGTTGTTGTTTAAGGGATCATAATTAGATCAATAGATGCACACAAATGAGAAGAATTTAAAGGAAATACATTCCCCATATCAGAAATGATTCACATCAGCACATGAATCTTGCGTACGTGGTTGAATATACTAAAGTTATTTACAGTGGCTACAAGTTGGTAAGAACTTGCAAAAATACAGCAGATGCTCCACTTTTTTGCTGTTACAAAAATGTTTGAACAAGGGACATATATTCACAAATTCCCGCAGCCTTTAAGGTACCCTGAAAAATCTACATTTCTTATGTCAAATACTACCTGGACTAATAAATCTACATTGCTTGTGTCAAATAATGGTCCCCTGAACTTGACGGGGAAACCGATGCACACCTGAAATAAATTTTAATTCCAAAAAGATAAAACCTAAGAAGAACAAGGAAGATAGGGAAAGAGACCTGTACATGTCTCCATATCTTGCTATAATTCCACAGCTGGAAAGCAACAATTAGGTACAGAGCATAATTTTTGTAACAGCCAAAAAGTGGATCACCTGATCATCAACACAACTTAAATTGCGGTCAAACCGCCAATAAGCTTCAGGAAAATCTCAGATTTTTAAGACCGATAATTTCGAAGGAGATTGCTATGTTCAAGCTAAGTGCAGCTCCTTGGTGCTGTTGTTTCTCATAGAGAGCTCCACAAGGGCCGGAAGAAATGACGCCGGGAGGAAGCCGGAGCTATAGTCGTCATTGATTGAATGAGATTGTGTAAAGTTGTTTATTATATAAGAAGGGTATTTTGGTCCAGTCAAATTTTTTTGTCCTTATTGCAACTAAAAAAAAGAATGTGTATTAAAGTTAAATTAAGAGGAGAAAAGTGGATTTTTACCTAAATTTTCCTTAAATAAAAGGACCCTCAAAAAAAAATAAAAAAAATCAAAGGGATATTTGCATACCGTCGATTATGCATCTCGATACCAACCACGCGAATGTGATTTAGATCCGAAAAGTCCGAGGACTTGATTGTAGGCACCAATAGACGAGCACCACAACCCTTAGCTAACCCGTAGCTAAAAACCTTTGTGTATATGACACCCACAAGGCTCGCCACAAAGCTTCGATAATTCCAATTTGGAATCCACCAACGCGAGAAAACTCACCAAAGCCTAAAAGTTCCAAATAAAAATATACATATTAAAATTTGTCTTAATAAAAAAGAGTAAAACTAAATCCTTTTTATAGGCTACAATGATATAAATAAAACTACTCCTAACCGACGTGGGACAAAAGTAAAAACCTAATAATAAATAATAATAAAATTCTTATAAAATTTACCCTGGAAACGATGTGGGATAAATGATCAAATTAATGGACTCCAAGCCAAAACGTCTTATCTTCGATCACATCAGCCATGGGATCTAGTAAAACTTGATCCTAACCATACGCCGGGAGGAAGCCGGAGCTATAGTCGTCATTGATTGAATGAGATTGTGTAAAGTTGTTTATTATATAAGAAGGGTATTTTGGTCCAGTCAAATTTTTTTGTCCTTATTGCAACTAAAAAAAAGAATGTGTATTAAAGTTAAATTAAGAGGAGAAAAGTGGATTTTTACCTAAATTTTCCTTAAATAAAAGGACCCTCAAAAAAATAAAAAAAATCAAAGGGATATTTGCATACCATCAGTGTCTGTCTCTGATACCAACTGATGTGAACGAATTAGATCCGAAAAAGTCCGAGGACTTGACTGTAGGCACCAATAGACGAGCACCACAACCCTTAGCTAACCCGTAGCTAAAAAACCTTTGTGTATATGGACACCCACAAGGTTCGCTCACAACCTCGATAATTCCAATTTGGAATCCACCAACGTGAGAAAACTCACCAAAGCTTAAAAGTTCCAAATAAAAAATATACATATTAAAATTTGTCTTAATAAAAAAGAGTAAAACTAAATCCTTTTTATAGGCTACAATGATATAAATAAAACTACTCCTAACCGACGTGGGACAAAAGTAAAAAAACCTAATAATAAATAATAATAAAATTCTTATAGAATTTACCCTGGAAACGATGTGGGATAAATGATCAAATTAATGGACTCCAAGCCAAAACGTCTTATCTTCGATCACATCAGCCATGGGATCTAGTAAAACTTGATCCTAACCATACAACAGTGGGAAGTAAATGGATGTTCAAGCTAAAGATGAAACCAGATGGGAGTATTCTTAAACACAAGGCAAGATTGGTGACTAAAGGGTATGATCAGCAATATGGAATAGACTTCACAGAGACCTTCAGTCCTGTATCAATACTGGCCACCATCAAAATCATTCTTTCCATTGATGTATCTATGAACTGGCCTATTAATCAGATATATATAAATAATGCTTTCTTGAATGGTCCATTGCAGGAACCAGTGTACATGGTACAACCAGAAGGGTTTGAAGATCCAAGCAGACCAGAATATGTGTGCAAACTGAATAAGGGTAATTTCCAATATGAAATTTAAAAAGAAAAATAAAAAAAAGTGAAACACCTATATTTACAAGGCACAGTAGTGTGTACAACATTGGCAATACATCATAGGATCCATGGTCATTTTTCCTTCACTAGGATTTTTACCCCCCTGGAATTTTTCCTAATAAGTTTTAACGATGTATGTTTTTTGTGAAATGGACATCCAAGGGAAACTGTTAAAAAACAATACATTTGTGGATGTCAATTTTATCATAGTAAACCAAAAGTCACACCCACTACATACAATTCGTTCATATTCTTAAGTTATGAATCATAAGGTCATTGATTTACACAATTTATTATTCTAGTCATTATAGCATAAGTACATCTCCTTTGTACTTGTTTGTAGGGCTGGCTAAATTCCCTTCAATCCCGACCCGCCTGACCCCAACCTGAAATTTTCCTGTCCCGATTGTTTCCAGACCAGAAATGTCGGGGTTTTCCCGACCCGATTAAATACGGGAAAAGGTTCGGGTATAAAAAAATTGACAATCCAGACCCGACCCGACTATAATAATAATAAAAAAAATTATTTTTTAAAAATTCATATTGTCATTTATAATTCAAAAAATCCCTTAAAAACCTCAAAAAAAAAAATAGTTATTCAAAATAGTGTTCATTTTCATTCCAGTTTTATTAATTTGCCTTTTCTATATCGTATTTTTTTTTTCAAATTTCTTGACGATTCACGTATTCAATTATTATCAACCAAATTTATATTATCATAATGGAGGAGGGCTAATGATCTAATATGAATGTTATTATGTCATTTATTTGTTACACACTTTGGTGGATATCGTCTCTTTTTTTGTCTCATTGTAGATTGCATGTTATTTTTGAACTAATGACAAGTATCATCTACTTCATTTAGTCAGCAATATCATATGCCTTTTATCATCTACCCTTTTATCAAAGTTGAATAAATTATCCGGACATAATAAATTGACAAAACAATTCATTCAATAAAGTATTGTATGCGTTGAATGTACTGTTGTTGATGTAAATTTGTTTGGTGTTGCAAAAGGAATGTCTTCAGCTAACGTGTATATTATTACGTTTTATTACACTATCTTATCTCTTATCAATGTTATTTTAAATTCATGTTTCGTATTATTATTTTATGGAAATCTAAATCACGTGAGTGGACAATCCTATCACATATCTTCTTTTAACATTTTAATGTATGACGTGTTTGAGTATTTATATGTCTCATATATATATATATATATATATATATATATATATATATATATATATATAAATCATATTTTCGATATCTTATCCCGGCCCAACGGGATCTCGAAAATACGGGTATCCCGATCGCCGGGACCCAACACTTGTCGGGTACGGACTCGGGAAGAAAAATAAAACCCCAAATCTTGTTGGGACGGGCTCGGGTAGGGGCGTTACGGGTCACGTCCCAACCCGATTCCACCCCTACTTGTTTGTGGGATGGGTGAAGTGATGTTCTTAATAAAAAAGTTTACTTTTTTTTATCTTCACTTTTTGTTCTTGTAGTATCAGTTTCATACCAATTATTTTATAACCTTGAGTACATTTTAAACTTTATAATTTGTATTAAAAGGGTGAACACATTTCACATGGAGGTGTTCTTTCTGATTCTAGTTGTAAAACGATTTAAGTCAATAAAATATAAAAACAATAAAACTAAAGTATATATTGTTCATATACAATTGTGTAAATTATATTATTTAGCGGGCTATAGGAAAACAGGGGTTGTCAAACACCCAATACCACTACCACTACCTTTTATATAACAATATCAATTTTCCATCACAAGTGAAATGACATTAGAAACAAAAGGTCACCGTTCCTTCACATAGTAATGAAACATTACCCTTCAGAACTGTAGAAGGACACCTATCTCCACAGGGGTAAATGTACGCATGACCACATTGGAACCGGAACCGGATGGAACCGGACCAGACCGGACCCGGCGGTTCCCCAATTCTATGGCTGTCCGGGCTTGAGAGGAACCGTAACCGGACCGGGACCCGGCGGTTCAACCGGCCCGGCATGAACCATCGTTAACCGGCCCGGAACCGGAACCGGAACCGGCAGTTCCAATGGCTATTTTCTTAAAAAAAAATTCCCAACCATTTCAAATTTATCCTGTAAATACCCCCTCATTTTCACAATTTCACTCACACCTACTCTACTTTCAATTCTACATTTCTACTTCTCTAATCTCAAACTCAATTCTACATTAGTAATCAAGTTTGTTTAGTTGTTAAAAACAACAATTAAATTTACTTTACAAGACCGATTTTTGAAGTTGTTCTTTATTTAATCGTTTACTTTGATTTTTCGGCACAAAGCGTTAAAAAAATAACTTAAAATTTATATTTTACTCGTATACAATATATATCTATCGTAGATTTTTTATAAACAATAAATTTTTATACTTGTAACATTTAAGAAACCAAACATATTATACAACATATATAATCAACTTACTTTAAAACCTAATAAAAGACTATAAAAAAACGATAGAACTACATTCGCTTTGATTTTTTTTATTACTGTCGAGTGTAATTATTAGAACATTGTTATGATAATTGATAAGAATAAGTAATTTTTGAAAATGTAAAAAAAATATAAATTTTTTGAACCGTGAAGGAACCGGTTGAACCGTGGGAACCGTAGAATTGCCGGTTCCAGAACCGTTTTGAACCGGCAGTCAAAAGGAACCGCCGGTTCCGGTTCGGTCCGGGTCGTCCAAATGGTCAGGCCTAGGTAATGGTAAAAAAAATGCATTTAAAGAAACTAAAGAAAGATGATGGATTAGCAGTCAAACAAAACGTCCAGATTTAACAATAGTTTCTTTTTTGCTATTTCTCAGGGGATAAATCTGAGAACCCATCTAGATACGTACGTACCCGTTCTCAGCTACAAGGGCATGATAAATCATGATATTAGTGTCCCCATACCTTAAAAACTTTTTTGTCGAATCATATGCCTTAGTTCAATGAACAGAAACAATGGATACCGCTTCGTTTTGTCATAAACTTCTCTGGCTATCTTGTTGTATCACCCTTTATCTACCTATCCATGTGTCAAGCTCTAATCATACCCACTCTCTTGAAGAATTTATAACGTCACTCATTTACCACCATTTATTATTCTACTCATTATAGCATAAGTTACAAACTTGGTTTATAATGTAATGTTGTAACATAAATACATCTCATTTGTACTTGTTTGTGGGATGGGTGAAGTGAAGTTCTTAAATAAAAAGTTTACTTTCGTTTGATCTTCTCCTTTTGTTCTTGTAGTATCAGTTTCATACCAATTATTTCATAATATTGAGTATATTTTAAATTTTACTATTCCAATTTGTATTAGAATGGTGAATACATTTCACATGATTTAAGTCAATAAAATAAAATAAAAAATAAAAACAAAAAACTAAAGTATTTATTGTTCATATCCAATTGTGTAAATTATATTACTTAGCAGACTTACAAGAAAAGAGGGTTTGTCAAACACCCAACACATCACTACCTTTTATATAACAATATCACTTTTCCATCACAAATAAAATGACATTAGAAACAAAAGGTCACAGTTTCTTCACATAGTAATGAAACATCCCTTCATAACTGTACAAAGACACATATCTCCACAGAGGTAAAGGTTATTGATGATGTTCAGAGTAGAACTTGCCACGTGTCATTATAGGAATGGCCCTAGGACGAACGAAGGAGATAGAAGACAATAATGCTTAAGGCTAAGGGCCCCCACGTTAGTAAGACCCGACCACAGGTGGTAGGTCTATCCTTGCCCTTCCCGACTAACCACCGCAGGACGGCTCGGTCGCAACGGAGGGCGAATCGTGCAACCCAGGTCGAGACGCCCTAGGGAACCCAGTGCAGGTCGTCTAGGTCTTTCATCTGTGGATAATTCGCACATGTGCTTAATTGATAAGATAGACATGGAAGAATCCCGTGATTATAGGTCTTTGATCCTATAGTTTAAATATAGTCGTTATTATCCCTACGATGGGAGGGGGGATTTGTTAGGAACATTTTATTATGTGTTGATGATGGCCATACTAGCTGTTATAGCAAGCCTGAAATAAGTTAAAATTCTTTGTATAAGTCTTCAATTAGAGTCTTTACTTAGAGTCTAAGTAAGAATAGATATTCGGCAGAGTGAAGCCAGTCAAGTACCAGCAGAGAAGCAATGAAGACATTATGGTCTGACTTATAACCAAGGAAGTCTGTGACGACCTTGGATAAGTCTAAGTTACATTCCAAGTGATGAAACTTAATGTTTAAATATGGTGTACACGGATCTCACACAAATCAAGGATCAGTGAAGTACAAAGATTCTCCTGAACCTAAAAGAATAAAGGAAACAGTGAATCTGCAAAGTGAACTGACTATCGGCTGAGTGAAGACAAAGCAGTGTAGGAAGATCTAAACGGCAAAGTCAGACAGTCACTTAACTGTTCAGAGAATGGCCAAGTAAACCTTACTTGATTAGATTTTGAAGTATGAAGAAGATACAGAGGATCGAGCATTAAATTCACAATCAATTGAGGATCAATCAAGGACGGATTTTCTGATAAACGTTTGAAGAAAAATCCGATCACTGAAATCAAGGAGAATATAATTAAGGGGGAATCAAGAATAAAATCAAGGATTATTCCCGTCATTAATATAGCCAACAGACGGAAATTCAAATCAAGGATTATCAAGGTTATAAATAGAAGGCATTGACAGACAAGAAAATATATATAAGAGAACGATTAGGTTTGATAATTTACAAGCAGAAACTCTGTCAAAGTGAAAAGCCTTCATCTGTGCTAAAAGGAAATATCTAGAGATCAACTCAGGAATCAGAACTTCATTTACAAATCAAGCTCTGAGATTGATCAACAAGTCTATGGATTTAATTCACATCAACTGAGGCAATTGAATCAGAGGAATCTGAGAAGGAGTTGCAACCTTTGTGATAGATGCTGAAAGATTTGTTCTCAAGGAGCAGTGATAGAGACTGAGTCACTGAAGCTTTTAAAGCCCGGGAGTGATAGTCTTGAAGATTGTGAAGCTTGTGTAGTCAAGGACAATCGTACTATTGTATCTGTGAAAACAATAGTGAATTCCTCCAATCATCACAGAAGAAGAGTGGATTAAGGGATTACACCACCCTAAACCACTATAAACCTTTGTGTCTATTTACTTTCAGCAATTTACTTTTCAGCACTTTACTTAACTGCATAATATATATCTGTGGTTGCATAATCTACTTTGATACAACGTTTTAAGAAGGGACTTATCCACTGCCCAAAATATTTTAAATATAAGAAAAGTTTTTGAAACTCCACTATAGTCTTTCACCCCCTCTGACTATAGCTTTACCCTTCTCTGGTACCAACAATTGGTATCGGAGTAGTGTTCTAATATCGTAACCTGCTTGAGATCTAATTTACAGTAACAAGAAGATCACATATTTTCAAAGTAGTTTTCAAATTTGTGCTTTATATATATATATATATATATATATATATATATATATATATATATATATATATATATATATATATATATATATATATACATCTTATTTGTATTTATGGATTCCTCAAATTTTATATCAAAGGTACACAGTATTCAATGTTAATAATTTTGATGAATACAAAATAAGAATGTTGCCTCATCTTGAAGCAACTCATGAGGAGATGCTGGATGTAATTAATGATGGCCCAATCAAGATTACAACTGTGGTAGCCACAGGAGCAGATCAAGGAAAAGTAATAGCCAAACTCAAGAAAGATTGGACCAAGGATGACTGGAGAAGAGCAAATCTCGATTTTGTTGCGAAAGACATGATTTTAAAGACTCTGGACAGTAACATGTTCATGAGGATCAAAGATTGCAAAACATCAAAGGAGATGTGGGACAAATTGGCACTGATCAATGAAGGATCAGAAGAAGTCAAAGAAAATAAATTGTCTGTTGCAAAACAGAAATTTGAGAACTTGAAAATGAAGGCTGGTGAAACCTTTGATCAAATGGACAACAGATTCTCAAGCATCATCAGTGAACTACAACAACTTGGACCCACATATCCACAAAAATAAGTGTGCCTAAAGATCTTGAGAGGCCTACCTGAAAGATGGAAGATCATTACATCAGTAATCAGAGGGACAACAAATCTTACAACCACTGATACCTTAACTCTAATGTCTCAACTAAAGGCTCATGAATTTGAATTGAACGGCGAAGACAGTGCACCAGAAAAGGCACAGAGTTTCTAAATGAAATTATCAGAACCTACTGTGAAGAAAATGGATTAATGCATCAACTATCAGCAGCAGGAACTCCACAACAGAATGGTGTAGCAGAAAGAAGAAATAGGACACTCAAAGAAGCAGTCAGAACAATGATTGCAGAAGCATGTATGCCAAAGAGATTTTGGGCTGAAGCAGCAAATACTGCATGCTATACTCAAAACAGATCAATCATCAACAAACATCATGGAAAAACTCCATATGAAATATGGAATGGAATAAAACCTAATATCTCATATTTGCATATGTTTGGATCTAAATGTTTTGTGTTGAATAGGAATCAGTTACATACTTTTGATGAAAAAGCTGATGAAGCAATCTTTATAGGATACTCAGACACCAGCAAAGCATTCAGAGTACTCAACAAAAGGACCCTAGTGATTGAAGAATCAATTCATGTAGTCTTTGATGAGTAAAACACAAATGGTGAAAGCCTTCAAGAACTTGAAGAAGAAGCAGGACCAAGACAAGTCTACATGAATGCAACAGTACCAGCTACCATTCTAAATCACAAGATTGGAAATCAAGACGAGCCACCAGTCAATACAACAGAAGAGGTACCAGCACAAGAGCATGGAGCTGATACTCAAGCTGAAGTTGTGGAAGCACCAAGTCAAGAACAACTTCAACCTGATCTCAATTGGCTAAGATATCATCCTGAAGATAAAGTCATTGGAGACATTCACACAGGAGTCAGAACCATAAGACAACTGGAGCATATGCTAACATGTTTTCTATCTCAAGTAGAGCCCAAAACAATAGATGATGCAATCCAAGATGCTGATTGGATTACAGCTATGCAAGAAGAACTAAATGAGTTTGAAAGAAATGAGGTCTGGGAACTTGTTGACAGACCAGACATAGCCAACATCATTGGAACAAAATGGGTATTCAGAAACAAGATGGATGAACAAGGAACAGTTGTTAGAAACAAAGCAAGGCTAGTTTCTAAAGGCTACTCTCAAGCAGAAGGAATAGATTATGATGAAACCTTTGCCCTAGTAGCAAGATTGGAAGCAATCAGACTCTTTCTAGCTTTTGCAGCCCACAAAGGCTTCAAAGTTTACCAAATGGATGTCAAGAGTGCATTTCTGAATGGAATTTTGGAAGAAGAAGTATATGTGGAACAACCTCATGGTTTTCAACTTAAAGGGAAAGAAGATAAAGTGTACAAGCTCAAAAAGGCACTTTATGGACTCAAACAAGCACCCAGAGCTTGGTATGAAACACTGTCACAATTTTTGATCAAGAATGGATTCAACAAGGGAACTATAGATAAGACTCTCTTCAAATTAGAGGAAGGAACAAGCACCCTGTTAGTTCAAATTTATGTTGATGACATTATCTTTTGATCAGAAGATGAGAAGCTATCTGAGAAATTTGCAAACTTAATGAAAAGCAAATTTCAGATGAGTATGATAGGAGAGTTAAATTACTTTCTAGGCCTACAAGTGAAGCAAATGAAATATGGCATGTTCATTAATCAAGCCAAGTACACAAAAGACTTAATACACAAGTATAGTATGGACACAAGTGGCACAACAGATACACCCATGTGTGCAAGAGTCATTCTTGGAAAAGATGAAGCTGGAAAAGATGTTGATCAGAAATGTATAGAGGAATCATTGGATCCTTACTATATCTAACTGCAAGCAGACCTAACATAGCATTTGCAGTAGGAGTATGTGCAAGATTTCAAGCTCAACCAAAAGAATCACACATTCTAGCAGCCAAAAGAAAAATCAAATACCTGAAGAACACCATCAATGTTAGAACTTGGTATCCAAAAGATGGAGGATTCAAATTGATATCATATTCAGAATCTGACTATGCTGGATGCAAGATAGATAGAAAAAGCACCTCTGGAACATGTCAAATTCTAGGCTGCAGACTAGTATCATGGTTTAGTAAGAAGCAAAACTCCATATCTACATCAACAAATTGAGCGAGAATATATAGCGGCGAGTAGTTCTCAGGCACAAGTACTTTGGATCATACAACAGCTAAGGGATTATGGAATGGAGGAGAAGAAAATTCCAATTATGTGTGACAACACAAGTGCAGTCTCTATTACAGAAAATCTAGTGTTGCATTCCAGAACAAACATATTGATGTGAGACATCACTTTATCAGATATCATGTTGAAAATGGAGCTGTTATTCTAAAATACATACCCACTGAAGATCAATTGGCTGACATCTTCACAAAACCACTCAGTCATGAAAGATTCAGCATGTTGAGAACTGAGTTGGGAATGATAGAAATTGACTAATTACAAAGAAGCAGCTAATTGGAGAAATCCGCTAAGTAACTTCACCGGTTGACTGAACCTTTGCTGTTATGAGTAAGGCACTGGTAAGGCAAAGTCACTGGTACTCATCGAAGTCAGCTTCACTGATTTTTAGGAACAATTACATACAAGAAATTTCGATGAAGCGATCCTACACCGCTTTAGTGACCAGCCAAGTCACTCCACCAAAAATATAAATTGGAGTAAACAGCAAACCAAAGTGTGAACTAAATCAGTTTAATACACATGGAAAATCAAGAAGTTATGGAAGATTATACTGCGGAAGATTACACACGTGGAGATCATTTTTCAATCGTGGAGGTAACTATATTATTTTTTGAATTACAAATGCCTCGATACCCGGGATCTATCATTACTTACCTCAATCCACTCCCCCACTATACTCAAGTATCACGATTTATATACATAAAATCACGCCATTACGTCACAAAATCCTTCCATATTCAACCACGTTCACACTACTCAAATCATCCTATATAAACCACACTTGTAGATTTTTCAGAATTCTTTACGATCTTCTGTAAATAATAAACCTTATTTTTGAAGCTTTTCTAAATATCAATCACATCCAACAATGGCTTAATCCTCCTCAATATCTGCCACATAACGATATTTTGAAAAATCGATCATCACTGGATCATTTTTCAAGCCTGAACATTATCTCTCTTTCTGTGATAATGATGTACAAGCCCAACGATTGGTTGATGGCTGTACGAATCTATGGTTAATGACCTTCCTAAACCCCCTAATAAATGGAATATGCTATGAGAACCTGATTGCATTCTGGAAAAATGCAAAGTTTGTGCCCAATACAAAGAATAGTGACCCAGGTTGCATAAAAAGTACAATCTTTGGGAAAGAAGTGGTCACCACACCTGGTCTTCTCAACAGATTCCTACATCTACCCAGGATTGGTCCAGCTAATATGAAGTTTGTACAGATTGACATCAACAACTTCTTGGCAGAGATAGCCAAGAATCCCAAAAAGAACAGCAAAACATACAACCTACCCAGAGCAGCACTCAAACTTCCATTTGCTGAGTTTGCACCCGTTATCACCAAAAACATTGAAGGTAGAAAAGGCTCGATGGAAAACTTGACCGAGTTACGGGTCAAGTTAATGGCGATTATCTATCAAGGTATCCCCTTTGACTGGTCAACATTTGTATTCAACAGGCTGAAAGATCAGATTCAGAAAGAAATTGATCTGTCAATTACGGCACCAAGCAAGGGTTTGCAAAAGAAAGGTGATTTCTGGGAGAGAAAATCATATGGTTTCCTTCTTCAACACTTGTTTGATACAATGAAAGTGAAACCCATCAATCTGCAGCCTCCACACAAGTCCAAGGTAATGTTTACCTATATAAAGGCATCCTTAAAACCCAAACTCTCTGCCGGATGAAAAAGGAAAGCACCCGAAGGCAGTAGATTAGGGATGGGAAGATGAACCAGATCTCAAATGGCACAAGAGGACACTCCTATGATCAGTGCCAGCAATCAGGATAACCCTGTGGTTATCAGTGACAATACAGCGGCTGAGAAAAAGAAACAAGAAGAAGTGACATATCTAGAAGAAGGTGAAGAAGAATACCGTCTTACTTCATCTGATGAAGAAGATTGAAGGTGAAGAAGACGCTACTGAAAGTGAGGCAGACAAAGACGAAAAAGAGCCAGTGGAAGAAGACCATCTTGAAAAAGATCAAGAAATGATGGAGATTTCTGATGATGACCTAACTCTTCAAGAAGTGATTTTCAAGAGCTTCAGCAAAGTTGACAAACAGCCGAGTGAGCCAGCTGATCAAGCTCACTCTGCTGAAATTGCCAACACCCCCACTATTGATCAAGGGGGAACATCAGCAGAAGCAATCAAGTCTCCGGCACATGGAATAGAAAGTCAGTTGTTCCAGGGCCAGGTAAGTGCAAGTACCTCTCATCAACCTCTCACTGACCCAGAGAATGCTAACAAAGAGAAAAATAAAGTAAGAGAAGAGGAGGAGGAAAAAGAACGTGAGAAAGAACAGAAGAGAAAGAAGAAGAGAAGGAAGAAGACACAACATATAATGAAGATGATGTAGAGAAGGAGGAAGATGAAGATGATAATGAGGTTGAAGTGGCACCTGAAGAAATTGATCCAGAAAGACTTTTCAATCTGGATATTCAACCTTTGATTGTGGACATGGAAAAACAGTATCACAGCAGCCAAAACCTAAAAGCCGCCTTAAGGAGTGATGCAACCTCCTTAAATCACAAAATTGAAGCCCTCATCAGTCACATTAAGATTCAAGATGAGGTCCTGGAGAAATAGGGCAACTTGCTTTGCAACCTGCAGCATCTCATCCCCTACCATGTCCAGACCAATCTTGAGTTTCATGCTGACAAGATTGATAACAGTCTCAAACCATTGGTGGATACTTTAAATGCTCACACTCATCAACTTCACCATCTGGATGAGGTTATGAAATATTCTGGCCAGCAACTTGAAACCCTGATAAATGTCACTGAGGCCAACAACAAAATTCTAGAGAAAAGGTATGGTCCTCTCCCTGAATATGAAGAAGCCAACCAAATTCTTGAAGCACAGTTTGCTACTGCCAAAAGGGGGAAGGAAGCTAAAAGCCTGAATGCTCTAGTGGAAAGAAGGCAAGCCCAACTGACAAGGGCAAGGGCATCAAAGGCAAGGGCATAAAGTTTAAAGAAAAGGCAAGGGCAAGGGCATCAAAGGCAATGTCATAAGCCCTTATTATACTTAAATGCCTTTGAATAATTGTAATGCAATATCTTATTGCCCTTAAATGGATGAATAAAATTATTGAGATTTATTCCATTGTTTATTATGAAAAATTTGGTATACTTATGTTCAGGCTTATGAGGGTTTTGGCATCATCAAAAAGGGGGAAATTGTTAGGAACATTTTATTATGTTTTGATGATGGCATACAAGCTGTTATAGCAAGCCTGAAATAAGTTAGAATTCTCTGTATAAATCTTTACTTATAATCTGACATGTTGTATAAGTTGAGTCAGACAAGTATTGTACTAGTTGGTAGGATGGCTAAGTAAGAACAGATATTCGGCAGAGCGAAGCCAGTCAAGTATCAGTAGAGATGCAATGAAGACATTATGGTCTGACTTATAACCAAGGAAGTCTGTGATGACCTTGGATAAGTCTAAGTTACATTCCAAGTGATGAAACTTAATGTTTACATATGGTGTACACTGATCTCACACAAATCAAGGATCAGTGAAGTACAAAGATTCTCATGAACCTAAAATAATGAAGGAAACAGTGAATCGGCAAAGTGAATTGACTATCGGCTGAGTGAAGACAAAGCAGTGAAGGAAGATCTAAACGGCAAACTCAGACAGTCACTTAACTGTTCAGAGAACGGCCAAATAAACCTTACTTGATCAGATTTTGAAGTATGAAGAAGATACAGAGGATCGAGCATTAAATGCACAATCAATTAAGGATCAATCAAGGACGGATTTTCTGATAAACGTTTGAAGAAAAATCCGATCACTGAAATCAAGGAGAATATAATTAAGGGGTAATTAAGAATAAAATCAAGGGTTATTCTCCTCATTAATATAGCCAACGGACGGAAATTCAAATCAAGGATTATCAAGGTTATAAATAGAAGGAATTGACAAACAAGAAAATATATATAAGAGAACGATTAAGTTTGATAATTTACAAGCAGAAACTCTGTCAAAGTGAAGCCTTCATCTGTGCTAAAAGGAAATATCTAGAGATCAACTCAGGAATCAGAACTTCATTTACAAATCAAGCTCTGAGATTGATCAACAAGTCTGTGGATTTAATTCACATCAACTGAGGAAATTGAATCAGAGGAATCTGAGAAGGAGTTGCAACCTTTGTGATAGCTGCTGAAAGATTTGTTCTCAAGGAGAAGTGATAGAGACTGAGTCACTAAAGCTTTTGAAGCCAGGGAGTGATAGTCTGGAAGATTGTGAAGCTTGTATAGTCACGGACAATCGTACTAATTTATCTGTGAAAATAATAGTGAATTCCTCCAATTATCACAGGAGAAGAGTGGATTAAGGGATTACCCCACCCTGAACCTCTATAAACCTTTGTGTCTATTTACTTTCAGCAATTTACTTTTCAGTACTTTACTTAACTGCATAATGTATATCTGTTGTTGCATATTGTACTTTGAAACAATGTTTTAAGAAGGGACTTATCCGCTGCCCAAAAGCTTTTAAATATAAGAAAAGTTTTTGAAACTCCACTATTGTCATTCACCCCCCTCTGACTATAGCTTTACCCTTCTCCGGGACCAACAGGATTTACTAAAAATCCTTAGGGTATAAGAAATAAATCCTAGAGTCTTGAAGGACAAGAAGTACGGGCAATACGCCCCTTATATAATGAAACCCTAAGGAACTACGAAGGACTTGATTCCAATTCAACTATTGGATACGTAGGCAACTTGAAACTCTCAGGCTTAGTCTAAATCATACACAAATCACCATCCCCCTTCTTGTTTCTCTTGATCATTCGTTCTAGAGGGTGATTGGATCAGTAGGTGATATCCAACATCATCAATTGGTGCTAGAAGGAGGGTACTCTTTTCAGCAATTTGATCAGGAGATAGCTATGGCACCACCAAGAAATACCGGAAAAAGACTCAAACGGAAGCAACTCGAGAAGCTGATCAAACCGGTATAGGCGAAATAGATCCAAACACGACTACCAGCCAGGATGAAACTCATCAGGAAGAAGTCCTGGAAGATCCGGCTCACCAATCTCTGCTAGATGCTTTACGAAATCTTGATATGGCAGCGTTTAAAAGCGTGTTGGGTTTAGCCCTAAAAGGGCGAGAGGAAGAAGTTCCTGGAAATAATGATCCGAAGACCACCCAGATGCGTAGAGACGACAAGGCGGATACCTTATCTTCGACATCTAATGCCGGGAAAAAAAATCAATGCTCAAGCCCAGGAGGCTGCCCGAGCTGAGCTAGATGGAATCTTGGGTCGGAGAACAGACGATCTGTCGTTTAAATCACCGTTCTCCGAGCAGATCTTGAATTACCCACAACCAGAATGGTTTAAAATACCTAAGTTGGAACCTTATGATGGCACAAAGGATCCACAGGATCATCTGTTTCAATACTTGATGAACATGAACTTGGATTGCGCGGCTGAAGAGATGAAGTGTAAGGCCTTCCCGGCCCTACTTACGGCCAAACCGTTCTAGAGGAACGCTACATACCTCCCCACCATCAGGCAAAGGAAAGAAGAAACCGTTCTACAATACTTAAAAAGATTTAATGAGAAATCTAGGTATGTTAGGAATGTAGAGGATCACCTCCTGATTACCTCTTTCGTAGCAGGTCTACGAGAAGGTCGATTATACGTGAAGCTGAACAGCCGACTCCTGAGGTCCATGGAAGAATACATGGACTAGCTTACAAGCACTGCCTGGGCGAAGAGGGCAACCACTTAAAGAGAGAAGCGGAAGGATCTAAGAAGGATAAGTCAGATGTCAAGTCTGACAAAAAACGCAAGCCAGTGTGGGATCGAGTCGCAGCACCCATTGCTGACCGATTAGGAAAGAAATGAGCCCTTCAGGAAAGGGATTTTATCCCTCTAAGCAGATCGCACGAGCAGGTCCTTGCTATAATGCAGAGGAAAGGCATTGCCCGAGCTCCCCCTCCCATGAAGGGTCCTCGGGAAAAAAGAGATCAAACCAAGTATTGCAAATATCATGAAGATATTGGTCATAATGCCGAACACTGCAGGGATTTACAACGGGAAATTGATGCAGCTGTTATGGAGGGTAAACTGGATGAAGTCATAGATAGATCACAAAATGCTGAACCCCGAGGAAGAAGAGAATACAAGAGAAGGAATTTCGGTCAAGACCGAAGAGATGAGTACCGCCGGAGGAAGGATCAGTCCCCAGGTCCTGCGGGTAGCCAGACAACTGCCCCATCAACACAATTAATACCATCTCGGGTGGTCCAAGTACATTGTCTCAACCCAAGGAAAATAACGACAACCGGACAGCTGCTCCTACAAACTCGGGCAAGAGACAACGGCTTTCCGGGGAAGTGGTGTATGGCCCTCGGGACCCCTTGCCCTTGGTTACAAACAAAGAGGGATTGGTTATTGAGGTAGTAATCAATAAACACACGGTGAAGCGTATCTGTGTTGACACTGGGAGCGCAGTCAATATGCTATACTACAGTGTTTTCCAGTCAATGAAGCTAAAGGATACAGAACTGACACCTGTCTCGGCTCCACTATTTGGTTTTGCAGGACCACTGGTCCATCCTATGGGTATGATCAGATTACCGACCACTTTTGGAAAAGAACCTAGGGACAGGATCCTTATAGTAGATTATATGGTAGTCAGAGCTCCATCGGCTTACAATGTTATCATGGGATGACCTGCACTGATAGATCTCCGAGCAGTAATCTCCCCGGATCACATAAGCATGAAATTCTCAACATTACAGGGGACATCGGAAGTTAAAAGTGACGTCGAAACAGCCAGGAGCTGTTACACGGCCACCGTCAATAGAAAGATTATAGTACAGCAAGTCTCTGTGGAAGAATTAATCCCAGAAGAGGAAGAGAATTGGTCCTCGGAGGACAAGATTGAAGCTGTGAGTTTGTGGAAGGAATAGAAAGATTTAACTGTGAATGAGGGGTCATGGATTCCCGAGCAACAGAAAAAATAAATCATCAGAGTGTTAAAAGAATTCAGAGATGTATTTGCATGGAAGACTGATGACATGCCAGGTTGTCTCCCGACTTGGCTCTGCACAAGCTCAATGTTGATCCAACCCGGAAACCAGTTCGGCAGAAGAAAAGGCAGTTTGCAAAAGAAAGAATGGAGGGCATTCAGAAGGAGATCGAGAAGCTGCTACAGGCAGGGATTATACGGGAAGTGGTGTACCCGAGCTGGCTCGCCAACCCGGTCTTAGTGCAAAAGCCAGACGGGAGCTGGCGAATGTGCGCGCATGGATTTTACCGATTTGAATAAGGCCTGCCCCAAGGACTTCTACCCTCTTCCCAAGATCGACAGGTTAGTAGACTCTACGGTAGGTTTTGAGATATTTGCATTCCTAGACGCATACAAAGGGTACCATCAGATCGCTATGAACCCTGATGATGCAGAAAAAACTGCGTTTATAACAGAGTTGGGTACTTTTTGCTATGTTACAATGCCATTTGGGCTCAAGAATGTTGGGGCCACCTATCAAAGGACAGTAAACAAAATCTTCGAGAAGCGGATCGGAAGATGCATGGAGGTCTATGTGGATGATCTCTTGATCAAGAGCTGGTCTCTCGATCAATACATGATGGATATCCGAGAAGTATTTAGGGTACTCAGGCAGACCCAAATGAAGCTTAACCCCAAGAAATGTACGTTTGGGGTCAGATCAGGCAAATTCTTGGGGTATATGATCTCATAAGAAGGCATTAAGGCCAACCCAGACAAGGTCGAGGCACTAAGGATGATGCCGCCTCCCAAGAGCATTGAGGAGGTACAGAGATTGACAGGCCGTATGGCAGCACTAAACAGGTTTTTGTCCAAATCGGTACAGCGGGCCTTACCGTTTTTTAAAGTCCTGAGTAAGACAAGTCCTTTCCAGTGGAACCAGGACAGTAAAAAGGCGTTTGAGGACCTCAAATCATACTTGGCTGAATTACCAACCCTCGGGAAGGAGAAACTCTACTCATATACTTAGCAGTTGTAGAGGAAGCAATCAGTGCAGTTTTAATTAGAGAAGAGGATCATATACAAACACCAGTATTCTATGTAAGCAGGGCTTTACATGGACCAGAGGTTAGGTACACCAACGTAGAAAAACTAGCATTGGATTTAGTGCATGCCTCAAGAAAGTTGAGGCCATACTTTCAAGCACATCCGATCACCGTGGTAACAGATCAGCCCCTACGTCAGATTTTGGCTCGACCAGACACCTCGGGTAGACTAGCTAAATAGGTTATAGAACTTGCAGAGTATGACCTAGATTTCCAACCCTGGACTGCTATAAAAGCTCAAGCTTTAGCAGACTTTTTAGCTGAAGGAATTCAAGTTGAAGATGAAAAAGAACAGCAGAGCAGGTCGAGACTTGGACTATTTTTGTCGACGGAGCATCAGGGAAAGAAGGAGCAGGGGCGGGTCTCCTACTCCTTAGTCCAAAAGGAGAAGAATTCCCGTATGCCCTGCATTTCAAGTTCAAGGCAACAAACAATGAAGCAGAGTATGAAGCTCTAATCATTGGGCTCCGACTAGCCATCAAGCTCGGCGCGGTTAACCTACAAGTGTTCAGTGATTCCCAATTGGTGGTCAATCACATTAAAGGGGAGTATGAAGCGAAGGAGGAATCAATAAAAAAAGTTTCTGGCAGCGGTCCAAGCATTGCTGAAAAACTTCAAGTCTGCTCAGATCGATCAAGTCTCTCGATCCAAGAATAAGAGAGCTGACGCCCTCTCAAAATTGGCATCCAACTTCTTCTCAGACAAAAAAGTCCCGAGGGTAGTTACGTCCTGAGTGAAGTTCAACCAGTCAGTCAGCAAAGCACCTGGATGGACCCTATAGTGTCTTATCTGAAGCATGGCATTTTACCGACTGACAAATCCCAGTCTCGAAAGATAAGGCTGCAAGCAACCATGTATGCTCTCTTTGATGAGGTTTTATATAGACGATCATTTATATTACCTTGGTTGAGATGTGCTACCAAGGAGGAAGTAAACTATTTACTTAGGGAAATTCATCTCGGTATCTGTGGTAACCATGCTGGAGCACGAACCCTGGCTAAAAAATGTAGGTTATTTGGATACTATTGGCCGTCTATGCAAGCCGATGCTAGTGATTTGGTCATGAGGTGCAAGCCATGCTAGGTGCATGATAACTTGTCTCATCAGCCATCGCAAGACATGATTCCCATGGTTTCTCCTTGGCCTTTTTATCAGTGGGGTGTAGACTTGGTTGGGCCCCTTCCTCAAGCTCCATGAAATCTACGGTTTCTGGTTGTGGCAGTTGATTATTTTACTAAATGGGTGGAGGCCGAGGCCTTAACCACCATAACCGGAAAGGCCATTCAAAGGTTTTTATGGAAAAGCATTGTCTGTAGATATGGAATACCCAAGATCTTAATATCCGATAACGGAACCCAGTTTGAAGACAGGGTGGTCAAGTCCTGGTGTGCCGAGCTGGGTATAACACAACACTCCACTTCCGTCGGCCATCCCCAGGCCAATGGTCAGGTCGAGCAGGCAAACATGCAAATTAAGGTCGGGCTGGAGAAAAGGTTGGAAGAAAAATGAAAGGACTGGGTCAAACATTTTCCCAACATACTTTGGGCATACAGAACGACTCCAAACTCGGCTACCGGAGAAACTCCTTTTTCCCTAGCTTATCGATGTGAAGTAGTCATTCCAGTAGAGATCAGGTTAACCTCTCCGAGGACCGCGCTCCATGCCAGAGCAGATCAAGATGTTGAACTTCGGCATTCCAAAGATGACCTAGAGGAAGCCAGAGAGTTGGCCTACATCCGAATGGCCAAATACAAGCAAATAATATCACAATATTACAACTCTAAAGTCAAACACTCCAACTTCAAAGAAGGAGATATAGTACTATGCAAGAACGAGATTAGTAGGCAGGGTCCTCAGAGAAAAATCGATCCAAACTGGGAAGGCCCCTACAAGGTGGTAAAGGTTCATGGCAAAGGTGCGTACCAATTTGCTGATGCAGACGGCAGGACTGTACCTCGAAGTTGGAATGCCAACAACCTTAGAAAATTTTACGTCTAGGACAGGTTCCAGGCTTGTTTATTTTTCGTTGTTATATTGTTATTTCCAATAAAGGTGTAACCAAACACCCTCACATTTTAATGAAATTTTAAAATTTTCTTCTTGAGCATTATTTCGCCAATATATCCTTTAATGGGAAAATTTTGATTTAACTGAGTCATGTAGGTCAGACTCAGAAAGTTCGCAAATGACAAACTTCCAAAGTCTGCAGTTCAGGCTAAATTTTTAACTGAGGCATGCAGGTCAGACTCAGAAAGCTTGAATACCACAAGCTCCCCGAGTCCTCAGGCCAGGGCGGGGTTTTAACTGAGTCATGCAGGTCAGACTCAGAAAGTTTGGAAAGGACAAACTTCCTAAGTCTGCAGGTCAGGCTAAATTTTTAACTGAGGCATGCAGGTCAGACTTAGAAAGCTTGAATACCATAAGCTCCCCGAGTCCTCAGGCCAGGGCAGGGTTTTAACTGAGTCATGCAGGTCAGACTCAGAAATTTTGCAAAGGACAAACTTCCTATGTCTACAGTTCAGGCTAAATTTTTAATCGAGGCTGCGAGTTAGACTCGAAAGCTTGAATACCACAAGCTCCCCGAGTCCTCGAGCCAGCGAGCGTGGTTTTAAGCGAGTCATGCAGTCGACTCGTAAAGTTTGCAAAGGACAAACTTCCTAAGTCCAGCAGTCAGGCTAAATTTTTAATCGAGGCACAGTGGGTCGACTCGTAAAGCTTGAATACCATAAGCTCCCCGAGTCCTCAAGCCAGGGCGGGGTTTTAACTGAGTCATACAGGTCAGACTCATAAAGTTTGCAAACGGAAGACTTCCTAAGTCTGCAGGTCAGGCTAAATTTTTAACTGAGGCCTGCAGGTCAGACTCAGAAAGCTTGAATACCATAAGCTCCCCGAGTCCTCAGGCCAGGGCAAGGTTTTAACTGAGTCATGCAGGTTAGACTCAGAAAGTTTGCAAAGGAAAAACTTCCTAAGTCTGCAGGTCAGGCTAAATTTTTAACTGGGTCATGTAGGTCAGACTCAGAAAATTAAAAGACATTGAAAGCACAAGTATGCCACCCAAACCATCAGTAATGCATGCCATACTGGGGGGGTATAAGGGGATATCTGATAAGCATTTATAAACAAAATGAATCTCGAAGGAAAGTACTTCAAAAAAAGTAAAAGTACAAAGTACAGTGGGCCGGGCACCATAAAATATAAGCAAAATACACAAAGTTTTCAAAAAATTTGTCAAGAAAAGCAAGTCCTAGCAGCGTGACGAAGAGGGGGTCAGGTCTGGGCCTCTGGATTCTGCTCTGTCAAGGATGGAGTCGGTGCAACACTTTGAGGAGCAGGGCGATGCTTGGCATACTGGGCCCCAATGTCTACGCCTTCTTTAAACTCCCTCAACCTGCTGTCATAAATATGACCCGCACCCGCTTATACATGGTACAATAGTGCAGAAGGTCAGGAAGAATCAGTTCTGGACATTTCTCTTTGGCTTCATCCACTCCGGTCGTATACCCGTGCTGTATGACAGGATTCAACAAATATTTCAGAGCCCCGGCCATATGGTCGGAAGACTTATACTTGTGAATGACTCGGGCTTGAGGTATTCAAGCTTTCTGAGGTATTCAAGCTTTCTGAGTATTCAAGCTTTCTGGGCTGGACAACCATCTTCATTTTACGGATAATTGTCTACAACTTTCAAGAAGATGTCCAGCCCAGAAAATTCCTCTAATGTGGATCAAAATGCACAATGGAAGGTATGGTTGTAGTACCACCGCGTTTTGATCCGTTTAAACGTTTAAGCTTCGGGCACACGTTCCAATCCTCGTATCTCGCCTTCCGGACATCTCAAACACCTAAGTCCTGTACATAATCACAACAAATACCACACATAATCCCTACAGGACACTAGGGTGACCGAGAGTATAGTAAATTACACCGAAAAAGACCAAGAATCCCAGACTTTACGTCCTAGGTCCTGAAATGATAACCAAGGTGTAAATACATCAAAATACAACCAAATGTCCCCGGAAAACATATGAAATGAGGTATAAACAGGGTATAATTACATAGAAAATGATAGTCAATTTGACTCTCATCAACTACCCCCTACTTAGCGTTTGCTCGCCCTCGAGCAAAAATGAGCGATTCAAAAATAAAGATGGAGTCAACATTGCTATCATACATCAAGTCTAAAAGAATTGAAATGGTAAAACACAAGTAAATGACACAAATGCATAAGATTTAAGTTCAACCTTGTATTTAGAAAAAGAATGTGTGGGTGTATAGCTTCTTCGACATTTATCACCAATGACCGGTTTAGATTATAGACGTATAATTTACCGAGGTTACACCATAGGCTTATACATCGTAAACATCTCCACTAATCAAGGTCAATCAAAGTTTAGTAAGGTCTGGTAGGACTTGACAGGTTGTAATGTTAAGCTAGGGTCGGGGCTAACGAGAGGGATATTTACGATAAAATAGAAAGTAGAAAGTGCAAGTGAGCTTTACCGAACATCAAACACTAAAACCGAAGCTCTTCCTTCAGAAATGACGGAAGACTCAACTCCTTATAAGGATGCTCGCTTGAATAGTACAAACCATCAACCGAGTTTCAACCTATAATTCATCCAACCTTCCACTTCTCCTTATCATTCCACAAGTTTGGAGACATACGTCATATCCAGGTCTAGTTCATACCTAAGCTCACAACCAGAACAAACCGCTACAGAACACAACAACATCTCCTTCTCCGTACTAGATTAGAAGAAGTACCCTTCACCAACATCAACACAAAAAAAAAAAACCCCAAAAAAATTGGCATTCCAAGAACTCTTATATATATACAAATTTTTTTCTTTTTTTTCTTTTCTGTTTTTTTCTTCTCTTTTTTTTCAAAACCACAAAAACGATCAAAGGCCGAAAAGCCATAACATTCCACCTCCTCCAGGATATACTCATTTTTACCGACACCACTCGAAAGATACGCCACTCCACCACCCCACACCATATCAGAAAATGTGAAAACAATAAGCTGAATCTTGCAGGTGGTCAAGGAAATGTAGACCGTAATAAAAGCTAAAGGCATTGGTAATTATGAGTTAGTGGCACAAAAGGTTAGTTCGGGTGGTGGTCTTTCCACCCTACAAAGGCTGAGAGAGGGAACTGAGGATATACAAATAAGGGATGGCATTTGGCTCTGATCGGGTCAAAGAAATGCCATAACCGTCATCCCGTACCTAACAACGATGACCTTTCTATTTCGCCTCGAAGTTACTAATATAAGTTCTAGGTAACCGGGTCACTAATAGCTACCATAGTCGTTCACTAGTCAAGGTGATTCATGAAGTCGAAGCTAACGTGATAAAGCTATTCCATTCTCAATACAAGATCCCAACTCAAATGAAATGCATTCGTACAATCACTAGATGTTTAATCAAAGCAATACTATAGGCTCAATGTATCATCAACAATGTCAAAACCATCAAAATTTCTAAAAACCGACTCATTTACACCAAAGGGATACCAATATCTAAGTATAACTCGTTTGACATGAAAATGAAACATTGAAGCTAAAACAACCACCCCCTACTTTAAAACCAAACACGAATGATAAGGGCAGAAAACTTAGCTTACAACCGGAAAAATGCACGAGTACGATCACGTGGCATCCATAAAAGTCCTCCCAGGGTACTTGTGCTAATATCAACAAGCAA
The DNA here is from genome assembly GCA_026214975.1 of Gentiana macrophylla. Lineage (NCBI taxonomy): Eukaryota > Viridiplantae > Streptophyta > Magnoliopsida > Gentianales > Gentianaceae > Gentiana > Gentiana macrophylla. The sequence goes on from CM047817.1 coordinate 67,421,061, forward strand.
CACAACACATACGAGATACACAGGTATGGAGATATTGAAATGAAACTAAACGGATCCCCACAACTCATCAAAACCAAAACACCACACTAGAACCCCCCAAAACAAACTTCTTCGGGTTATATAACAACAAAACTTGCCCGAAGTATCATAATACAAACTAAAGAAACACAGTGAAACACGAGGGGAAAGGAAAAGCAATAAAAACACATTCTGAGGTTATAGTCCTCAGCTCGACTTTCTACCCTCAAACATGTCAAGGATAGCTATACCATAGGAGAGCAAACCGTTGCATCTCCCTACAGAAATCGTAAGACTTGAGCACCCCTTGAAAGTGAAATACATAAAACATAGGGCTCAATCCCCACCACCAAGATTGGTTCGATGAGTCCATTGCACAGAACAAGGAACTCACTTTCCCCAAACTAAAATATATCCCAACTAACAACGACTCTTACACCAAGTATGCACATTTAGGCTCAACATCAACAACAAACTCAATAGGGTGCACCCCCAAAGGTATAACAATTGGACTAAATGAAGACGGAATAGGTGACTCAATAGATAAAAGAGTCATACCATCCTCGTATTGTTCCTCCGGGGTGATTTCAATCATACTTTCTTGCTCTATCCTCTCAGCCTCCTTCCTCTCGATCAGTTGATCTAGTAGAATTTCTATTCTCCGTAAAGAAGCTAGATATTCCTCATGGATCGTTTCCTCCATGTAAGTCTCTGATTCTTGAGGCGGAGGTGGAAGAGTGTCGAGTTGTTGATCATAGTAACTTGGGGCATTATCCTACGCATTCCCGTATGATGTGGCGTATGGGTTGAACTGATAAAATGGTTGTGTTTGGGAACCCATAGCACCGTAATTGTAATATCCGAATGGGTAAGGATATAAGCCGTAATTGTAGTATGGATTCATTATCTGCAAACATGGAAATAACACGAACACAATCACGGTATCTAGTCACTACCACTACCGAAGTAAATGGTGTGACACTTCAAAAAAAAAACAAATAAAAACAAACTACACATAAAAAAACAAATAAGAAAAACGACCTAATCCTAAGAACTTAACTAACTTACAAGATATCAACCCGATTCCCCGGCAATGGCGCCAGAAAACTTGATCGGCCTTTTCTAAGTGTCCAATCTCACCGGCAGTGTACTGGGTCAACTGTAGCCTATAATTGGTGAGTCAAGGTCGTATCCCACAGGGAATCTGGTCGAGTACCAAAGTCGGTCTCGTCCCTAGTTCAGGTCAACAAAATAATTAAACGTGGTGATTTGTCAGATCACCGGTTCTAACAACTAAATAAACATAAGAGAAAATATTTTAAACTACGAAAAACAAGATAGCCGAGCTATGATCCAACCAACCACCTTCTTCCCAACTCGTTTTCTTTAGTTTTTCATCGTTTTTCTTAGCTTAGATCAATTATGTACTTAGTTTAGCTTAGATTAGGCTTAGATTGTTGTAATCCGTTGATTCTCAAAGATAGCTTGACGCGTTATTGACGGGTTTTCGTTCGGTGGATCGACTTTCTACGGCATAATATATTTGGTATTTCAATTTCATTTCTTGTTCTTGTTTTCAATCTTGTTTCATTTCTTGTTCTTTTTTTCCTTATATTTTGCTTAGTATAATGAGTAGCTAATCCGTTATATAGCCGAGATAAGTGATAGCCTTCGAAATCGAATCCTTAGCTCGTTGATTGAAGTGTTTTGATGTTTTGATTGTTAGATTCTCGGTGTTGTTATCGTTCTAGAACTTATTCTAAATGACTTTTGTCGAATTAATTACTCGACAATCGTATTTCACGTGTCTTCTTTACATATGTATTTTGTGAGAGGATACGGGAAAGGGGTTCTAGGATCACCCTGTAAAACCGACTGAGTTGTTCAGATTCGGTTTCGTGTGTGAGGTTTATATCATTGTTAATGAGCGTCTCATAGATCGTAGACCATGTCGGGTCAGTTAAATCCGGTCAGCGGACTGTTGAACCTGACATAGGAGGGTAGATTCTTGAATTAATGTCTATATTCAGAATTAGGAGACGACACCCTTTGAGTGACAACGAGGCGGACTGTTAAACCTAACATAAGAGGGTAGATTATTGAATTAATGTCTATTTTCAGAAACAGGAGACGACACCCTTCAACTATGCCGAGAACATTAGAGTTTGTTGAAACACTTCTAGAAACGAGTTAGGGTTAGATAGTAGTTGGTTGGATTATAGCTCGGCTATCTTGTTTTTCGTAGTTTAAAATCTTTTCTCTTATGTTTATTTAGTTGTTAGAACCGGTGATATGACAAATCACCACGTTCAATTATTGTGTTGACCTGAACTAGGGACGAGACCGACTTTGGTACTCGACCAGATTCCCTGTGGGATACGACCTTGACTCACCAATTCTAGGCTACAGTTGACCCGGTACACTACTGGTGAGATTGGACACTTAGAAAAGGCCGATCACAGATCTGGTCGGCTGCAAGTCAACACTCTCCGTCCTTTTGAGCCCCTGATTAGTCTCGGTCGGCACAGTCGATGGGGCTTCATCTTCAGCAACATCCTCAAGCACCTCGGCAAAGGAAGACACTGTCAAAAAGCATATCAAAAGGGTTAGAGAGTATTTTGTAAAATGTAGAGTAGAAAAGGTAGCAAAGGTGAAAATCCTACATATCTTATATTATTCTTTGTTTAATTCCCTATAAGGGTCAGGGTCCGCCATGGGCAACTGGGCAGATGCATTCAGCTCGGACGAATACTTCTTCACCTTGATAAGCACACCACTCTTTCGAATGTCGTCTAACAGCTTTTGGTCCACATCAGTTGGTCGGGGGTCACTATCTAAATCGGAGGAGTTCCATCTACCCAAATTTATGGCCACCTCGGGACAAATAAAGAAAAACCTAGACTTCCAACCCTTGTAGGATGTTTCCCCCGGTTCGGTAAACTGAATGTCAGACATGAAATCGCCTCGGTGAGGAAAGCAGTAATATCCGGCCTGTCTGGGGACCTGCTTGCATTGATAAAAGAGCCGAAATTTTTTTACTGAGAAAGGGATGCCGGCACATCGACACCAGAAAGCAAAGCCTACTATCGCCCGTATGCCGTTCGAAACGATTTGAGGCAGGCCTAGCCCGTAATGCTCTAAGACGGCCAAGATGGCCGGGCAAATCGGGAACCTTAGGCCGCAGAGAAGCTGCTCCTTATAGACTGCACAACAGCCGTCCGGAGCTTGATAGGCGTAGACACCCGGGGCAGGAACTGTGGGCTTAAATAATGGGTTCACTAGATTATACTATTTACAGAGAGAGGTTACGTCTTTAGCAGTCAATTTCGTGTCAATACCGTAACAAGCTGCCTGGGATTTCAAAGCCATATGCGCTTTTAGGGTTAGGACAAATCTAGAGGTGCCGGAAGAACGTTGGGGACCGGCCGGTGGAGGAAAAGGTTTCTCACAGTTAACTCTAGGAGAGGTGATTTTGTTTTCTGGATCTGATTCGGACTCGAATAAAGCTTCTGTGGAACTATAGGTAAGTAAAATCGGCTCACTCATTAACCACAGAGAAAATAAGATGAATGAGACAAAGAAAGCTTACTTGTTTGGAGAAATTGAAGATGAGAATGGCAACGGTCCGGCTTCACATTTGTTTGTAAATAAAGAGTTGTAACGTCTGAAGCGACGTGATAAGACTAGGGAGTTATAAACCCCAAAAAGAGGTTCGGGGAAAACCGCTCCATTATTAAGACGTGTACATAAATGCTTCGTTTCTCATGCTTGTTATGACAAAGCAACAACGATCACGGGACCACATGCCAAGGCAACCCTAATACTCTGAAATGACCGAGCTGCGCTCTCCGCGTCAGGTCTATCTAGCTCCCGATGAACCTGTCCAGACCTGGGGGGCTTATGACAATGGTCAGAGTAGACCTTGCCACGTGTCATTATAGGAATGGCCCTGGACGAACGAAGGAGATAGATGACAATAATGCTTAAGGCCAGGGTCCCCCACGTTAGTAAGACCCGACCACAGGTGGTAGGTCTATCCTTGCCCTTCCCGACTAACCACTGCAGGATGGCTCGGTCACAACAGAGGGCGAGTCGTGCAACCCAGGTCGAGACGCCCTGGGGAACCCAGCGCAGGTCGTCTGGGTCTTTCATCTGTGGATAATTCCCACATATGCTTGATTGATAAGATAGACACGGCAGAATCCTGAGATTATAGGTCTTTGATCCTATAGTTTAAATACCGTCGTTATTATCCCTACGATGGGGGGATTTACTAAAACTAATCCTTAGGGTTTAAGAAATAAATCCTAGAGTCTTGCAGGACAAGAAGTACGGGCAATACACCCCCTATATAATGAAACCCTAAGGAACTACGAAGGACTTGATTCCAATTCAACTATTGGATACGTAGGCAACTTGAGAGAAACTCTCAGGCTCAGTCTAAATCATACACAAATCACCATCCCCATTCTTGTTTCTCTTGATCATTCGTTCTAGAGGGTGATTGGATCAGTAGGTGATATCCAACATCATCAGTTATCAAAAATGAATTTAAAGAATCTAAATAAACATGTTGGAGTAGTAGTCAAGAAAAACGTCTAGATTTAACAATAGTTTCCTTTTCGCTATTTCTCAAGGGACAAATCCGAGAACCCATCCGGATATGTACGTACCCATTCTGAGCTATAAGGGCGTGATAAATCATGATATTAGTGTCCCCCTACTTTTAAACTTTTTTTCGAATCATATGCCTTAGTTCAATGAACAGAAACAATGGGTGCATGGATACCGCTTCGTTTTGTCATAAACTTCTCTGGCCATCTTGTTGTATCACCCTTTATCTACCCATCTATGTGTCAAGCTCTGATCATACCCACTCTCTTGATGAATTTATAAGGACACTCATTTACCACCATTTATTATTCTACTCATTATAGCAAAGTTTTTTATTATAAAAAACTGTAAATTTCATTAATGAATCAGTGAAAAATTACAGATTTTTGACGCCATCCTTGGCCACCTCACACCCATACGTGCATCATTGTGCCACCCCACCTCCTCAAAACCCTAGTCCGCAAAATCCAGTGTGGAAAAAAATGAGTGCTAGGGAAAGAGTATGAGCATGTAAAAAACACATTGGCATATACACCCTAACCACCAAAACTGTCAAAAAAAAGTAGAAAAAAGAAAAGTTACCAACTTGGTTTATATTTTAATGTTGCAACATAAATACATCTCATTTGTACTTGTTTGTGGGATATAGTAGACCTTGAATAGGCTATTATGTTGTTCGATTCTGCTGCAAAGAAGATTACGAAACTGTTCTGGGGAAAGGTCCTTGGCTCGTGCAAGGTCATTATCTTACGGTGATGAGTAATTGGAGACCATTTTTTGTTCCTTCGAAAGAGAAAGATAGTATCCACACTTGTTTGGGTAAGGTTCCTAGAAGTCCCCTTGGAACTATTCGAGAATCATGATCTCCTGTTGAGGTTAGCCAGAAGGGTAGGAAAGCCGATAAGGGTGGATGTTGTCACCACAGATTCAGTCAGGGGCAGGTATGCACGCGTCTGTGTTGAAATGAACCTACATAAAATTTTTAGAACCTCAGTTGGCCTTAAGGGAAATCGATTCAAAGTGGAGTATGAAGGGTTACAATTAAAATGTTTTGGGTGTGGAAAATACAGACACAAGACTCAAGATTGCCCGGAGACACAACAAAACCTCGAGGACGGGCCAAGAAGAAATGTCCAAGACTTTTTGAACCCAAAGTTACCGGAAGGACCTACTCCTGAGAAACTATTTGGCCCTTTAATGCTTGCCAATACCAGAAGACGTAGGCCTGCTGGAGCACCAAGGGATGGGGGAGTGAGAAGGAATGCTGAACCACATGGGCCGAGTGTGGATGGAGGAAACATGGGTCATTCAGGATCACGCTTTGATATTCTGGCTGATGAAGTAGAGCAAGGAGAAATGGGTAATGATGGTGAAGGGTTGCCCGATGAAATCCAAAAAATGAAAGAAAACATGGAAGCAGCAGCGGAGACCAGAACAACACCAACAATTTCAATTTTAAGGAGGAACGAGCCATCAGAGCCCAAGAAAAATCAAGGACAAAAAACTAATAACAAGGGTAACCAAGAAAAACAGAAAGACATCGGGGAAGCGTCCAAACGCAAAGAGTAATCCATGAACGCAACACAACAAAATCTTCGATCCAAGAGAGCGTCGGGAACTGGGGGAAGCATAAGAGAGACAGTGGTGCTAACAACCCCATTGAGAGACATTTCAAATGGCAAAGAGCAACCAATAATTGTGGATAATCACACCAACACTGAACTAATTCGGCTGGGCAACATTTCAGGACAAAGACAACAACCCATTGCAGGTAATTCAACATACATCAAGTCAAAACCCCAGATAGAGACCCTCATTTTTCAGACAGAGGTGGCTCAGACATGTTACTTGATGATGCAACACACAACTGGAGGCTAAGAGACGAATCCATTGAGGATTTGGATATAACGGAGAGTGGTACACACTCACACACCCCCTCCTAAATTTTTTTCCCCAATGAGTGTCATGACATGGAATTGTCAGGGAGTCGGGTCCCCGGAGTTTCTTCAAAATCTTATGGAGCTGATGAGGGTATACAAACCGAAATATCCTTTGTTTACTGGAGACGCGTGCAAGCAGCGTAAAGGCACGGTGTATTTTAAATAAAACACAGTTCAATCGTGTAATTTACGTGGAAGCACGAGGCTATACAGGTGGAATTTGGTGTTTCTGGTCCGATAAAGAGGTAAACCTTGCTTACCTGCCAAGCATAAATCAGTGTTTGAATGTGGCCATTTACCAGAATAATGGTTTGAGTTGGATTCTCTCAATTATTTATGCATCTCCTATGCACTCCCACCTTGCGTAATGAGTTTTGGCATTTTCTTGAGGAGATTGCTGATTCGATCAACTGGCCGTGGTGCTTAATGGTTGACTTCAATCAAGTCGTGTTCCAAGACGATAAAAGAGGAGGTAGGTCGGTGGGGGGTATAAATGCGCAGCAAATGAATGACATGCATCATAAATGTGAGATGGCTGTGGTTGAGTACCGAGGACCAAAATATACATGGAAAGGACCTGTGTGCAATGGTGTTCGTATTCTAGAAAGATTCGATCAAATATGGTGCAATCCCAGGTGGTTCTCGGCCTTCCCTGAAGCAATGCTGAAGCACTTACCGACAACTCATTCTGATCATTGCCCATTGTTCTTGCAGCTAACGGATGAGAGGGTACGGATACGTAAGCCTTCTAATCCGCGGTTCCTAAATTCTTAGTTATCTCATGCGGAATTTTCCGATTTCGTCGACAAACATTGGAGCACAAACCAGCCGAATATGGGAAGAACTATTAAGCTGTTCATGAAAAATGCTAGTATTTGGAACATAACCACATTTGGAAATATTTTCCATCGCAAAGAACAATGCCTTAAACGGATTGAAGGGGTTCAGACATCCTTAGCCCAGTATGAATCCACTTTTCTAACTGATCTTGACAGCAAATTGAGGCTCAAATATAATGAAATCTTGATACAAGAGTAACATAATTCAAAGTGTATTTGATTTGATTGATTTAACTGAATAGTGTAGATACAAATATATAGGCTCAAGCCGACTTGGCCAACAAGACATAATAAATTACAAATAATAATTATGTTTAACTAGACTCAATATTATTTTCGACACGCCCCCGCAATCCCATGGGAAGAGGCTGAACACGGAGATTGGACTTTAAACTAGCAAAACGAGGCTGCGCCAACGGTTTGATGAGGACATCGGCCAACTGATCCTTCGAGGAGATAAAAGAGATGACGATCTTGCGGGCAACAACTAATTCACGAACGTGGTGGAAGTCGATCTCTATGTGCTTCGTGCGGGCATGAAACACTGGATTGTGAGCAAGGTAGGTGGCGTCAATATTGTCGCACCAAAGAGTAGGCGGAGAAGACAACAAAATGTTCATCTCACAAAGAAGACTGCAAAGCCACTGGAGTTCTGCGGCGGTGTTGGAAAGAGTCTTAAACTCGGCTTCAGTACTACTCTTGGAAACCGTCAAGTGTTGTTTACTACTCCAACTAATGAGATTATCACTAAGGAAGACACAATATGCCCCAACAGAACGACAATTATCACCGTCACCAGCCCAATCAGAGTCAGAATAAGCCCGGAGCGTAAGAGGGGACCGACAGGAGAAGAAAAGACCATCAGAGACAGTATGCTTAAGATATCGAAGAATACGTTTAACAGCAACCCAGTGAGCTTCGGTAGGCGCATGCATATACTTGCTAAACTTGTGGACCGCAAAGGCAATGTCAGCCCGAGTGAAACTGAGATACTGTAGGACACCAACAATGGTACGGTAAAGTGAGGGATCGGCGCAGGGAGGGCCGTCGTCAAGTGTAAGACGGGTAGAAGCCAACATAGGAGTTTGACAAGGCTTGGCCTTGTCTAGAGAGGCATGCTGCAGAAGCTAAAAGATATATTTGCGCTGAGTGAGAAACAGTCCATCGGAGGTAGGAAGTACCTCAATGCCAAGAAAATAGGACAAAGAACCAAGGTCCTTAACCAGAAAGTGCCGACCAAGATAAGAGATAACCTGCTCAACAAGAGTAGACGATGAGCCAGTAATAACAATATCATCCACATAAATCAGAATATAAACATGAGCACCATCACGGGAATAAATATATAAGGAGGTGTCAGCTTTACAGCCGACAAACCTAAACTGAGTCAACACATCAGTGAAGCGAGAGAACCAAGCACGTGGGGCCTGACAGAGGCCATAAAGACTAAGGCGAAGGTGGCAAACATAATTGACAGGACCTTTTCTAACGCTATTATAATCCTTAACCGACAGTGTATCGGGTCAAACTGTAGTGCTAGTATGGTGAGTCAGAGTGTCGAATCCTCGGGAAAACGTGGTAATTCTTTTAAGTGTGGTTAAACACCAAAGAGTCATTATTAACTCGATCTAAACCGCAATTTTATAACACAGATTACTACTATTCTACTGAACATAAAATAAATACGTAATTTAAAAGTTATTCTAATATAATATATATAGATATATAGATGTACATAGATTGCAAAATATATATATAAATATAAATATATAGATACCAATATATTATTAGAGAACTAGCCAAAGTTTTAATAATTGATTTATACGATCTTTCTCAGTAAACGGAATGTGCTCGATCTTTCCTTTATTATTAGGTCCAATTGAGTAAATGAAACGGTGCACTCCTGAGGTTAACAATTCCTCCTCACACGAGCGTATGAAATTGTCATATGTCATTGTCATCGCTTCAATCTTCACAACCGCCCCATGCTAATCTCGATTAGTCTCGAACAGTACAGTACAAATCTACCCCGGATAAAAGAGGTTATTCCGCTTGTCGACGGCCGATGTTATTCAAAAGGCTCCGGTTGTCGCGGATCGATTTAACTTTCCGGTGTTAGTTTTAATTAAATGTTGATTTTAACATTATTATGATCTCGAGCACAATTTTAATAAGATTTATCTTTCCCAAGACAAATCTGTCCCCGGGTAGGAAATAGGATTCCGTTGTCACGCTTTTGCACGGCCAATTTTACCCTCCGGTTTTTCTATCTTTTATCTCATATCCTAACTTCTCTGCGGTCGGGTTCATCGTTAGGTTATATGGTGCGATTCATCTTGGTTAATTACGCCAATCAATATTATCAATACGTTACGAATAGAAAAAGATTCAATTAACTCAATTTTAGTCAATTTTAATTAGACAACATTCCTTTTTCGAAAAGATCGAAATAAAACGATTACATAACTTTGGCTAGTTATTAGATTTAGCCTAATAACATTATAAAAAGATAAAAACAAACATAACAAACATAAATATTTTTAGAAATTTTACCCGATTACAACTGCTGAATCAGAGATCGTATTACAACGACTTCCGCAACATTGATCTTCTGATAATTCCTCGAGCATTACAACAATACTTATTACTACTTTATTTATGGCATAAGGCCTATATACATACTACTACTACTAATTAAGAGCGGTTTTGAAGATATATTGGTACACTCCTCGCAGTCGTATGAATCGCTTCTATTTATAAGCGAATTTTCAGGGCCGGATCGATCCGGGGTGATGTCGGATCGATCCGGGAATAAAAAATATTATCCCTTGGATTATTCTCTGCAGGATCACATCTTGGTAATCATTATGTTTCATCGGTTCGATCCGAGGTTAATCCGGATTGATCCGCTTAGTTTATTTTCACATCTTGATCTGAAACTTGATAAAATCATAAATTGAGCTCTGGATCTCCAAATGACATGATTCAAGAAGCGTTGGAAAGCTCTTGAAAAGATCTATAACTTTCATGAAGTACTCTTCTTTAGAAAATGCCTTTTTGATGGGCCATTTGTTCGTCGAATATATATCTCGATAATGGTATCACGAACCGTTGATCCACTTGAACTTTAAATCTCATGACACTTCCTTACTTCCTTCAAAAGACATGATTCTACTTCAAAAAGTGTCGTCACTCGGGGTCTTGGTTTACCTAAAAATCTGCAATAAAATACCAAAAATACCCAATGAATCGACACGATATTCGGTTATTAAACCAAGACAAAATTTATAACTTTTTATTACTTTTACTAGGTTTTTATAGTATTTAGATTTATTCATAACTATTAATATTTCATAAGATTATCGTTATAATTTCTTATATTTTATATAAAAAGTGTTGATAAAGTATATAAAACATCGTAATTTTTATCATATAAATGTTATACATCAACTACTCCCCACTTAGCTCTTTGATTGTCCTCGAGCAAAATAAGCGGTAATATATAAAAATTACAATAAAAATGATATACTTGGTAGATTAAATTTCAAGTTAGTAAAATATCATTTCAATATTATAAATATACTAATTATATATTTCTTAGAAATTAACAAAATAAAAAGTGTATATAACTTAGATAAATTATTTATCAACTATTATTCAAATGAAATTCTGCATAATCTACTTAATAAATATAATTAAAATTCTAGAATTATTCTCCTATCTCAACTTATATGAAATATTTGGAATCAAGGACTAAGTCAAGTAGTTGACAAAATGGCTTAATCGTTTTAAGCTCAGGGTATTGGTTAATCGAAAAGATAGAAAAGGAAATCAAAAGAGAAAATGCAAGTCGATGCGTATTTACACCTTCATAATTTATATATATATATATATATATATATATATATATATATATATATATATATATATTTTTTAACATAAATATAAGAACTAAAAGCGTATGTGTGTGTAGAAAATCAAACTTACAAGCATTGCTTCATCAAGATTGATCGAGTACTACTCTTTCGATCGAAAATTACAAGTCCGTTTTCTTAAACTTGTAATCATTCTTGAGATCTTTTGATTCGACTTTTTCTTTTTCATTTTGTGCCTTCATTCCCAGCAATAGGACATTTCGAGATAATACCCTAGCTGGACTACTATCAACAGGCAATCGGGAGCTTTTAAACCTCATAGTGATATAGGACATTTCGAGATAACACCCTACTGCACTCAAATCATTGGTAGCTACAACCGATATGTTCTTTTTATTTTTTAGTTGTCGATCAAAGATAAGGAAGATACATGGTATTTGATTAATTTCATTGTAAATATAGTGCTTCGTTTTAACATATCCAAACTCATTTCCAAAATCAACTATCTTGCAAGCGTCATGAGGTAAGATCGAATAAATCGATACTTATCTAATTTTTACAATCTCAAAGATACACCATTCTTTTGTAACGATACTTAACTCTGTGTCCTCATCTCCTTTCATAAGTACGTACAAACTCAGGGGATTTTTAGGAAATGTAGACCAAAATAAGCTAAGGGTCGGTTATAATTAGTTTAATCAAAATGGCTATTTCGAGTGAGGTCTTGATCACTCTAATCAAGGCTGAGGTAGGGACAAAAATTAGAAATTTATTTAGGTAGGCTATTTGGCTATAGTTTATATTTTTGTGGTGCCAAAAATCTCATCATTCCTAATCCGATTCCATATTCATATTTCGTTTTGAAAAGAAAATTATTCTAACATTTTATTATAAATATAAGTATATCTACTAAATTTCATAAGAAAATTACTTGATAATATTTATGTATAGTTACATATACTTAAAATCTTATAAAAATCTAAAACTCATATATATATATATTTATAATATATCTAATTTACTTTACATAATCAAAATCTATTCTTACCAATTTATATTATTTTTATTCATATTAATTATATACTATCTACTTTTTTATTCAAGAAAATTAAACTAAGTCTTAAGCACTTAAGTATAAATTTATATGAGAAAATTTTAATTTTTTATTTACTAACTTATCTCTACTCCCCACTTACGAAATGACATCGTCCCGATGTTCAGTGAGTAATAAAAAGTAGGTTCGAAAGAAAAACTTAAAATTTTATACAATTTTGATTATTATCATTTTTTCAACATATATATTATTTTAATAAAAACAAACCACATATATATTAAACATTATGCAAACTATTACAACCTTAAAGAAAACTGATTAAATAAGAAATTAAACGACTAACTTAATTGACTTTAAACTTAACAAGCTTCCAACTGACATCTTATCAACTTATTTCTACGAACTCAAACAACACATCAAACTGTCGATGAACATCCGGGAGTATCTACCGGAAGTAATCCCAACTGAGAATCACGAGATGGAAAAATCTCGTCTGTACTAAACTCAGCACTCGATTCAAGTGAACACACAGTTGAGAGATAACCCAGGCAAACGGTAGTGGTCTTCCCCTATTACGCCTCTCTACTGCAAAATTAATTGCCGTCTTGAACATCAGAATCCCCCAGTCAATATATGCCCCACGATCGGTGCATACAACAAAGACATCTCATCATCAAGAACCCCAAAAAAATATGTAGTTGGATAGATCCGGGAATTAATGAAGCGCGTTCCATGCCCTCAAATGAGGGGTAAAGCGAGTTGAAGAATCATAGTTATGATCAAGCAAAGGAAACACATATTGAAAAGCTTCAGCGATTTATTGACAACATTATAAGCATTTCCGAGTTCCCATGAAACTCAAGTGTAGGTTTTGATCAAAGGTAGATGGTGGAATTTGAAAGATTTGATTTATGATGACTGGAGAAAAGGATATAACGATGCCCTTATAGTTATAAGATGAGATGAGGTCATTGTCGTTATACCATGATAGAAGCCGCATAAAAATCTCTAACAATTGATATGTTAATTCTACCTCTGGAGTCCTAATCGATTTTTCCATCCGCAACCACGGATTAGATTGCGTCCCCACTCGATCAATTTTTTCCGTATTCAAGCCTTTTTCCATCATAATAGAGAATGGGCGAATTTAGACATCTCGAACGTCATTGTGAAAACACGAGGCATGGCTTTGGGAACCACACCGTCAGCGTGATGTGGTTCGTAACTATTAACCGAGGGGAGGAGTGATTAGACATTATTATCGAGATAAAGAAACTAAGCTTAGACAGATAGCGAGAGAAAAGGAATGAACAATGTTTGAAGGTCAGCTTTTTCTTCTTTCGCTTTATAGAAATGTATCTATCATGTAAAAGTAGAAAAGATCTCTTTTTTGGCGTTTTTGTACTTCCCGGATCGATCCTGAAAAGGGCTGGATCGATCCGGCCTAGCAGCTAGAAATCCTGTCAGGTCGGTATACTCACGCCGGATCGATCCGGGGTTAGGTCGGATCGATCCGGGAACTTACTATTCACGGACAGAGTTGTTTTGGCTTGAAAAAAAAGCCCAGATTTTTTTTTCCTAGTTTGATATGTTTCTTCCTTAACTTTGGTTTCTTTTTATTACAATTTTGATAACGATAAATTTTACTACACGGTGCGTAATACATAAAATCAAACGAAAGTAAAATAAAATTCTACGAAAAATCAAAATAACCTAAAATCGCATGCGAAAAATAGAATCAAGTAACATAAAATCGCATTTAAAAATAAAATTGTTTTCAATGTCAATAATCATAAAATGGTTTAAATCAATCCTCCTCATCACTCATCTCGACGTGACTCGAGCTTGGCATGGCTTGAGAACTGGCCGGATCATAAGTCGAATCATGAAATGGTTCTTGAAAGTGTGTCGACATCCTAATCGAGCCATCTAATCCCATCGAGCTCATCCCTGTCGTGACATCGGAAAAAGTGCTTCCCCATCCCGTCGTGGTATGGCTAAATGATCCAAATCCTTCCCAATCAGATGTCGCAGCTGCCGTAGTACCTGTCGAAAAATCCCCTATACCACTAGTTTGAAATCCAAAAGAATGTGGCATTTGTTGGAAGTTTGATCGAGGTGGCATCGGTGGAATAAAGTCGGGCAAGGTATATGGTGCGGATTGGCAATGCGGAATGTCCATCTCGGCATAGGTAGGGTTCGGCAGTATATTCATTTGATATATACCTCGCATGCCCTGACGTAAATCTTCAGACCACAACCTATTCCTTTCCGCAAAAACAGCCATATTGGCATTGGCACGATGAACATCATAGGCTAAGGATTGAAACATGTCGTATGTGATGGTGTTTGGAAGTTGAGTTGGAGTTTGACTAGATGATGGAGGAAATGTGAGTGGATTGAGAAACATGTGGAATAGGTGAGGTCGTTGGCGGTTAGGGTTCATAAAATCTATCCTTCCCGCGGCCTAAGTGGTAAACTAGGACCTATAAGTGTTTCACACCCATAATCGATTATCATTTGGAAGCTCAGAACACCTATCTCGCGACACAAGGAAGAAATAAAATAAGGAAAAGGCATGTATTTGCTGTTTAGCGATTAAGACAAATTCCTTGGCCCTTCTATACATAACCCTCGCCACATCCACAGTATATCATTGACCATAGCCCAAGCAATGCACGATCCTCCTTACCAAAAGATGTCAAATGACGAGAAGGGTAAAGAGTCGAACTCGATAAAACGCTTAATAGCTCTCATATCCCTTATACATTTCCCATAGAAAACCTATTTTCATGCCATATAGCCGTGTGGATCTAACTCGTCTTTGTGTTGTCGAGACTATATGGTCAAAGTCTCAGTGCTCATCTAAATTCCATACCGTATAATAATCCTCATTTTCTAGTATATCAGAATACCATAAATAGCATTTATAACCTGGGATTAAACGGCACGCCCTCTGTTCTTAGGTCGATGTGGTTAACTCACCATTCTCTGTTTCATTATGAGTTGCTACCAGAGAATAAAATTCAGCTACTAAGGTTGTGTTAATTTCACCTGCCCTTAAACTGGCTAACTCCAACCACTGTCGCCTTTCGAAAATCTCTTTCACCTCCCTTCCCAAATCCTTAAAATCTAAACCCCTCTCTATTGCAACTAAACACTGTCCAAATTTATTCTTTAAGGCATTTCTAGTTTGCTCTGAGACGCGTTCTCTCAAAACTAACAGCCAATTCTTCTTCACTTAAAGGCCTAGTCTCTATAACCGGGACTTGGGTAGGGATATGCGGCTTACGTTTTTTACTGGCTTTTGATGATTCGGCCATTCTACGATAGTGACACAATAACAAAACAACACAAATCAAACAAAACAACACAAAACAACACAAATGAGTAACAAAATAGTTGAAATTAAATAAAAAATTGCATAAAAAACGAAATTAACAAAATAAATGACTACAATGTTACCTTATAATGCTTAAAAGGTTGAAAAGTTGGCCGGAAAAGTTGAATATCACCGGAGTGAAAGTTGAAGCTTTTCTTTGAAAATTTCTTCAATTTAAACAAGAATTTGAAGAGGAGAGGAAAATGAGAAGATTATAAGGATTGGGGTGATGTGAGAGTGAATTTTAGTGATGACTTTGAAGAAAAAAAAATCGAGGGGAAAATGGGGAGGGGCGGCTGTTTTTTCAGAAAAAATGGAAGAGGAAGAAGAAGGGAAGATCCCGTTCTTTTTTTAGGTTTTTTAGTTTCCGGATCGATCCGGGGTTATGTCGGATCGATCCGACAATTTTTTTTTTTTTTTTTTTTAAAAAAAGATTTTATAAAACCTTAATAATACTTCTGCTAATTTTTAAATAAAACCTTTTACAAAAATTTTATAAAACTTATAAGAGTCCTAATTCCATTAATTCTAAATCTTCCAGGGTTCTGACATAACGTTCTATCAACCTAACCTTAAGAAATGAGGCGTTCGAATTTTCTCTTTGATCTCCATCGGGATTTTCGGATAACCACCTAATCGTTCCCTTCTTAACAACATTCAAACACTCATCCTGAGATTTGGTTGTGTTTTCTCCGCATTTCCCATCATGCTCACTTTTTCCACAGATTCTGCATCTTCTTAAAAACTTTGCCCTTCTCTTTATCGAACTTCTCGATTTTCCATTACAAACTTCTTTCAATCCGATCTCTCTCAACAATTGCTTGTTTTTCTCAAAAACTAAAGCTTCTATTGTAAACGCGACATCTTTATCAAGGCCTAACTTCAAAAGTAAAATAAAAACTCCTATTCTATCTAAAAGACATCCAGTTTTTTTTACGCCTATCCGTAAAAGACGAGACTAGTTTAAACATAAATAAAAACACGAGAAAAGTAGAGTAAAGATAGATAGCACTGGTATTCGGCCGAATTTTCTCTCGCTTTTCGCTTTCTGATTTCTCTGCTTTTTACTTTGTCGGAGGATCGGTTAGTAGCATTACTTCTTCTTTCAGTGTGATTCCTTCTCCCTCCACAAATAACTTTACTCTGTGGCCATTGACTATAAAAGTTGTGTTTCCATCAGTTAGTTCAACAGCTCCAGATTTGTAAACCCTCGTTACTTTAAATGGACCTGTCCATCTTGACTTAAGCTTACCTGGAAACAACTTTAAACGTGAATTGTACAAGAGCACTCGATCACCTACATGGAACTCACGACTATAGATTCTCTTATCGTGAAAAGATTTCGTGCCTTTGTAGATTCGAGCATTTTCATAAGAATCGAGACGAAATTCTTCTAGTTACATTAATCAAAGCAATCTATGATCACCGATGACCTTAGGATCGAAATTCAGAAATCTAATAGCCTGAAGGCTCGGTGTTCTAACTCAACCTGAGATGACAAGATTTACCAAAGACTAGCTTATAGGAGAACAACCAATTGGCGTTTTAAAAGTCATTTCTATATGCCCATAATGCATCATCTAATTTGATATGTCCCAGCTTTTACGATTTGAATCAACTGTTTTCTCCACGATTCTTTTGATTTCTTTATTAGACACCTCTACCTCGACCAATTGGTCTCATGGATGATAGGGTGTTCCTAATTATGTGTTACACCATATTTTTCAACTATCTTAGTAAATGGTCTATTACAAAAGTGTGACCTCTATCACTAATGATAGCCCTCGAATTCCATATCTGTAAATATATTCTTTTAAGGAATCGTATGACAACCTTGGTATCATTAGTGGGAAGAGCTTGACTTTCTACCCATTTTGAGACATAATCTACCATTACAAGAATAAATCTTTTCCAAAAGATATAGGAAAGGTCCCATGAAATCTATACCCCAAACATCAAATAATTCACATTCTAAAATAGGTTGCATAGGCATTTCATGTTTTTAGATACATTTCCCATTTTTGACAAGATTCACAAGATTTAACATACTTATAAGCATCTTTATATAGTGTAGGCCAATAAAAACCACATTGTAAAACTTTAAAAGCGGTTTTCCAACCTCCATGATGACCTCCTGCCTCACGATCATGACAAAATGATAAAACGCTTAAAATTTCATTATCAGCACACATTTTACGATTATCCCATCCGAACATTTACGGAAAAGGTCCGGTTCCTCCCAAGAATAAAATTTTAAGTCGTAAAAGAACTTCTTTTCTCTTTGCCAAGTCCAATGAGACGGAATATAATCACGGGCTAAGTAATTAATGATATCTCCAAACCAAGGTGACGTTTCCTTAGAAGGAATTCTATTTTTAATAAGCGCATGGTTGAAGGAGTATCTATTCTAAATAGTTGTTCATCAGGAAATGAATCTTTAATTTCATTCCCAATTTCTTCACCATTTTCCATTCTACTTAGATGATCTGCTACTACATTCTCACTTCCTTTTTTATCTTTAATTTCAATATCAAATTCTTGAAGTAAGAGAATCCATCTAAGAAGACGTGGTTTAGCATCTTTCTTACTTAGTAAATACTTCAGGGCTGAATGGTCTGTATAAATTATTACCTTAGAATCAACAATATATGATCGAAACTTATCTAAGGCAAAAATTACAGCCAATAGTTCTTTTTCTGTGGTTGCGTAATTAAGTTGAGCTGCGTTCAATGTGTGAGATGCATAGTAGATAGCTTTGAGAATTTTGTTATATCTTTGACCTAAAACAGCTCCTACAATAAATCACTTGCATCACACATAATCTCAAACGGCAAATTCCAATCTGTGCTACTAGCACCAGTGCGATGAGTCAACCTCGCTTTTAGGGTCCGAAAGCTTCCATACATTTATCACAAAGTTAAAAGGTACTTCCTTTTCAAGTAAATGACTTAGAGGCTTTGCTATTTTTGAAAAATCGCAATGAATCTTCTATAAAATCCTGCATGTCCGAGAAATCCTCTTAGGGTTCTTAAATTAATCAAGGGAGGTAACTTTTCAATTATCTCGACTTTAGTTTTATCAACTTCAATACCTTCTTCAGAGATTCTATGTCCTAAAACAATTCCTTCGATACCATTAAGTGACATTTTTCCCGATTTAGTACTAGATTGGTATCTTCACAACGTTGTAACACTCGTTCTAAGTGTAACAAACAAATATCAAATGAATCTCCGTAAACACTAAAGTCATCCATAAAAATTCTAAGAATTTCTCAACCATATCAAAGAAATATAGCCATCATACACCTTTGAAAAGTAGTGGTGCATTACATATACCAAACGGCATTCTTTTATAAGCAAAAGTTCCATAAGGACAAGTGAAAGTAGTTTTTCTCTATCTCCTCCGCAAATGAATATCTCAAATATCCTGAATAACCATCTAAGAAACAATAATACTTATGTCCACTTAAACGTTCCAACATCCGAACTATGAATGGAAGTGGATGATGATCTTTCTTAGTATGATCATTTAGTTTTCTAAAATCAATGCACATTCGATAACTTTGTAATCTCTCTTGTCGGAATCCATTCATTCCTTTCATTCTCTTTCACCGTGAAACCTCCTTTCTTTGGTACCACTTGAGTTGGACTTACCCATTCACTATCCGATATGGGAAAAATTATCCTATTTCTAATAGCTTAATGACCTCTTTCTTAACAATTAACTCGCAAATTTGGGTTGAGGCGGCGTTATGGTTGAATACAAGGTTTAGCATCTTCCTTCAGAATTATCTTATGAACGCAAATCTCAGGGCTAATACCTCGAATATCGGCAACTATCCATCCAAAAGCTTTCTTATGATTTTTCAACATTCTAAGTAATTGATTTTCCTGTTGCTCGGTTAAAGATGACGAAATAATAATCGGTAATAGATTATTAGTTTCAAGAAAAGCATACTTCAGATTAAAAGGTAACGGTTTCAATTCCAGATTCTTAGGTGGATCTTCCAGTGATGGTTTAAGAACTGGTCCTTCTAGTTCTAATTCCAAATACTTATGCCATGATGGTTTAAAAGTAAAACTTCCTTTATCTAGGGAAAGAATTATCTCTTTCATTTCGGTGTCTTTCTCATCTTTCTTATAGATAGATAGAGTTAAACATTCTTCTAATCTGTCTTCAAAAGTCAGTGATGATTATCATAGATGTAATGAATATCTTCTATAAAAGAACATGATTCTGGTGATCTGTATGGATGGTTCATAGCTTTGAAAATATTGAAAGTAACTTCATCTTCATTGACTCTCAGAATTAACTCTCCCTTCTGGACATCTATTAAAGTTCTTCCTGTAGCTAGAAATGGTCGACCTAAGATAAGTGGCGCTGAATATCCTTCTTCCATTTCCATAACTACAAAATCTACTGGAAAATAGAACTTGTCTACTTTAACCAATACGTCTTCAATAATTCCTTTAGGGTATTTAATCGATCTATCTGCCATCTGCAGAGTCATTTCAGTCTTCGTAAGATTTCCTATGCCTAGCTTTCTATAATCCTCATAAGACATGAGATTTATACTAGCTCCGAGATCACATAAGACCTTCTTAAACAGATATCCTCCAATTTCACATGGGATGGTAAAACTTCCAGGATCTTTCAGTTTAGATGGTAACTTATGCTGCAAAACTGCAGAACATTCTTCATTTAGGCATATATTCTCATATTCCTCTATTTTTTCTTGTTTGACAGAATATCTTTTAGAAACTTTCCATAAGCAGGCATACTTATTAGAGCTTCGATAACAGGGATATTAACATGAATATGACGAAAAGTATCAAGGAAACGAGCATACTTTTTATCAGTTTTAATCTTTTTAATTTGATCTTTAGGTGGGTAAGGTAAAGATTCTAAATCTATCACCTTTGATCCCAAAGTCATTTTCTCTTTTCCTTTCTCTTTAAACTTTTGAGTATTACTTGATCGCCAAGTATCATAATCTTGAGTTTTTTCTTTTAAAACCTTCCCTGAATCCATCTCTACTTCAGATTCCTTCAGTTCTTCCTGTTTTTCATCCTTGTTTTCAATATCCTTTATTCTAACATGTTCCTTGAATAAATTCCTTAAATCTTTGTCCATGGGATCTTTCAAAATCCTAGGGATTTTTACCCATTTTTCACCTTCACTTTCAGGTTCCAAACTTCTATTCCTTTTCAAGAAATTCTCTATAATTTCTTCTTCCTCATCAGTGAATTCAAGTTCCTCTTTAGTTTCATCATTCTTTCCATCTAAATCATTTTCTACTTCATTATTTCCAACGTTTTCTACTCCATTACTACCACAGAGTTTTCTACTTCTCGTAACTACAACATTTACCTCTATTAGGTTTCTTTCAGTATTGCTTGGTAATCCTCCAGGAGGTCTACTGTTATTACGTTCACCTTCCCTACTCAAATGATCTTCCATATTTCTTAATGAGGCTTCTATCGTTCTCATTCTGGTATCATATCCACTCATAGATGTTTTTATTGTACTCATATCTTTAGTGACTGTACCAATAGAAGTCATCATTGTTTCCATATTCTTAGCTTGAGTAGATACTACACCCATCATATTTTCCATTAGTTTTTCCCATTTTTCAACTCCTTCTGCAGGTTGATTTGAACTTTGAGTTACTGGTATACTTTGAGTGGTATGCTAGAGGATAGGATCTAGGTAATGATTGTAAATTCGATTAGATGTGTTTTCTTGATAAACTTGATTATTATTCATATTCCTATAAGAACTGGATATGGCGGTTGTCCTTGCTTACTAGGGTTTTCAGACCATCGAAAAGTAGGGTGATCTCTTCGAATAGCATTAAACGAGTTTGAGTATGCATTGTTCAAATTCCTATGCTGCTGAAGAAAACTCACCTCCTCTTTTGAATATCCTGTTGGTTCTTCGATCCCTATTGACATATTATCCTGATTTGAGTATTCAGTTGGTGTACTATTCTCTGAACTTTGGTTTTTGTTAGATTGTAGGCCATCAAATTTCCTACTCAAATTTTCTAAATGTGCTAGAACTTCCGTATTAGATGTACATTCTCTTGCAAAAGCTACTTTTCTGGTGCTAGAACCGGTTTCCCACATTCTGTTATTTTTGGAAATCTTTTCTATAGCATCGTAAACTATTTGAGCTTCACTCATCATTAAAGAACCACCACATGCATGATCTACATCTGCACGTGAATCTTTTCTTAATTTACTTACGTAAAAGTCGAATTTGCATATCTAAGGAATAACCATGATCGGGACAGGCTCTTAACAATTTTTTAAATCTTTCCCAAGCATTCCCAAGCGTTTCTTCAGATCCTTGTCTAAAGTTAGAAACCTCGACTTTTAATTCCAAATTTCGTCCAGGAGTGAAATATTGTTTCAGAAATTCAGTTTGAATCTCTTCCCAACTTGTAAGTGAATGATGTGGAAGAGACATAAACCAATCTCGGGCTCGTCCTTTTAAAGAAAAAGGAAACATAGTCATCCTCGTTAATTCCTTATGAGCACCTTGACTTTTGGTTGTATTGCACAGTTCTTCAAAAAGATAGAGATGATGATGTGGATCTTCATCATCCTCTCCTAGGAATTGGGCTCTTGCGTCAATTAAACCAAAAAGATGAGATTTAATTTTGAAATTGTTTGCTCCTTCATTAGGTAAAAGTATGAGATTATTAGTCTGGTTCCTTCTTATGGTTTGATCACAGATAGGTCTCGGGTTTGGTGGGTTATTACGATTATTCTGGTTCCGATCTTGATTATTTCTATTATTATTATTATTATTAGGGTTAACAGGGTTTTGTCCATGCCCTGGAGCATGACCTAGCCTCTGTTCATTTGTTTCATCACTTGTTTCAGCCATTCTCGTATTTTTGTTTGAAGATGATTCGTCAGGATTTCCCTGACTAGTATGACCACGTCTACTCTCTACTCTTAACTGCCTTTCGTAAGTGTTTATGTCAGGCTTATAAGGAGTGAGCGGGGCCTTGCCACTTCTGGTCATCAACTAACGAAAATAGAGAATACTCGACTTTTGGTAAAAAGAAAATTGGTAACTAAAAGAAAGTAGTAACCATAGACACAAAGAAAGAAATTAGCGACGTGTTCCCCGGCAATGGCGCCAGAAAGCTGACAGGACCTTTTCTAACGCTATTATAATCCTTAACCGACAGTGTATCGGGTCAAATCAGTAGTGCTAGTATGGTGAGTCGAGTGTCGAATCCTCGGGAAAACGTGGTAATTCTTTTAAGTGTGGTTAAACACCAAAGAGTCGTTATTAACTCGATCTAAACCGCAATTTTATAACACAGATTACTACTATTCTACTGAACATAAAATAAATGCGTAATTTAAAAGTTATTCTAATATAATATGTATAGATATATAGATGTACATAGATTGCAAAATATATATATAAATATAAATATATAGATACCAATATATTATTAGAGAACTAGCCAAAGTTTTAATAATTGATTTATACGATCTTTCTCGGTAAACGGAATGTGCTCGATCTTTCCTTTATTATTAGGTCCAATTGAGTAAATGAAACGGTGCACTCCTGAGGTTAACAATTCCTCCTCACACGAGCGTATGAAATTGTCATGTCATTGTCATCGCCAATCTTCACAATCGCCCCATGCTAATCTCGATTAGTCTCGAGCAGTACCGAGTACAAATCTACCCCGGATAAAAGAGGTTATTCCGTTTGTCGACGGCCGATGTTATTCAAAAGGCTCCGGTTGTCAGGCGGATCGATTTAACTTTCCGGTGTTAGTTTTAATTAAACTGTTGATTTTAACATTATTATGATCTCGAGCACAATTTTAATAAGATTTATCTTTCCCAAAACAAATCTGTCCCCGGGTAGGAAATAGGATTCCGTTGTCACACTTTTGCACGGCCAATTTTACCCTCCGGTTTTTCTATCTTTTATCTCATATCCTAACTTCTCTGGTCAGTTCATCGTTAGGTTATATGGTGCGATTCATCTTGGTTAATTACGTCAATCTGAATATTATCAATACGTTACAGAATAGAAAAAGATTCAATTAACTCAATTTTAGTCAATTTTAATTAGACAACATTCCTTTATCGAAAAGATCGAAATAAAACGATTACATAACTTTGGCTAGTTATTAGATTTAGCCTAATAACATTATAAAAAGATAAAAACAAACATAACAAACATGAATACTTTTAGAAATTTTACCCGATTACAACTGCTGAATCAGAGATCGTATTACAACGACTTCAGCAACATTGATCTTCTGATAATTCCTCGAGCATTACAACAATACTTATTACTACTTTATTTATGGCATAAGGCCTATATACATACTACTACTACTAATTAAGAGAGGTTTTGAAGATATATTGGTACACTCCTGCAGGCTGTATGAACTGCTCTATTTATAAGCAGAATTTCCAGGGCCGGATCGATCCGGGGTGATGTCGGATCGATCCGGGAATAAAAAATATTATCCCTTGGATTATTCTCTGCAGGATCACATCTTGGTAATCATTATGTTTCCTCGGTTCGATCCGAGGTTAATCCGGATTGATCCGCTTAGTTTATTTTCACATCTTGATCTGAAACTTGATAAAATCATAACTTGAGCTCTGGATCTCCAAATGACATGATTCAAGAAGCGTTGGAAAGCTCTTGAAAAGATCTATAACTTTCATGAAGGACTCTTCTTCATAAAATGCCTTTTTGATGGGCCATTTGTTCGTCGAATATATATCTCGATAATGGTATCACGAACCGTTGATCCACTTGAACTTTAAATCTCATGGCACTTCCTTACTTCCTTCAAAAGACATGATTCTACTTCAAAAAGTGTCGTCACTCGGGGTCTTGGTTTACCTAAAAATCTGCAGTAAAATACCAAAAATACCCACGTAAATCTGACACGACATTCCGGTTATTAAACCAGTACAAAATTTATAAATTTTTATTACTTTTACTAGGTTTTTATAGTATTTAGATTTATTCATAACTATTAATATTTCATAAGATTATCGTTATAATTTCTTATATTTTATATAAAAATAGTTGATAAAGTATATAAAACATCGTAATTTTTATCATATAAATGTTATACATCAATAATCAGGATACTCGGGGTGAACAAACCCTTACGGCTGCTGCATATAGACGGGCTCAGATAAATGCCCATGAAGGAAAGCATTCTGAATATCCACCTGTCGAAGAGACCAACCCTGTGAAACAGCAAGAGACAAAAGAAGACGAATAGTTACCGGTTTGACAACCGGGCTAAAAGTGTCAGTGAAATCAACTCCTTCGGCCTGATGAAAACCCTTAGCCACAAGACGGGCTTTGTGACGCTCAAAACTACCATCTGCATGAAGTTTAGTACGATAAACCCATTTATTGCCAACAATATTCATACGAGGATGCGAAGGAACAAGATCCCAGGTCTGATAGCGCAACAACGCGTCGATTTCCTCTATCATTGCATTACGCCAATTCGGGTGTTTAGAGGCTTCACTATAGGAAGTGGGGTCCAGGGTGTCGGTAGAGGCAACAAGGGCTTTAAGAAGTGGGTAGCGGATAAAGTCAGGTCGAGAAATAGGTTTGAGTGAATTGGTTTTGGTACGAGTAACCATGGTGTGAGTAGGAGCAGGTGGGGAATGAGACGATACTGGAGAGGCCAAGGCTGAAGTGGACGTAGGAGAGGTGGGGTAAGAAACAAGAGCAGTCATGCAAACGTCCAGATTTAACAATAGTTTCATTTCCACTATTTCTCAAGGGATAAATCCGAGAACCCATCCGGATACGTACATACCTATTCTCAGCTACCAGGCCATGATATACCATGATATTAGTGTCCCCCTACTTTTAAACTTTTTTGTCGAATCATATGTCTTAGTTCAATGAACATAAACAATGCATGCATGGATACCGCTTTGTTTTGTCATAAACTTATTTGTCCATCTTGTTGTATCACCCTTTATATACCCGTCCTTATGTCAAGCTCTAATCATACCCACTCTCTTGATGAATTCATAAGGTCACTCATTTACCATCATTTATTATTCTACTCATTATAGCATAATTAAGTAAAAAAACTTGGTTTATAATGTACTGTGTTAAAATAAATACATCTCCTTTGTACTTGTTTGTGGGATGGGTGAAGTGAAGTTCTTAAGAAAAAAAAGTTTACATTCTTTTGATCTTCTCCTTTTGTTCTTGTAGTATCTATTTCATACGAATAATTTCATAACATTGAGTACATTTTAAATTTTACTATTCCAATTTGTATTAGAAGGGTGAATATATTTCACATGGATGTGTTCTTTCCGATTCTAGTAGTAAAACGATATAAGTCAATAAAATAAAATAAAGCATGTAAACAACAAAACTAAAGTATTTATCATTCATATCCAATTGTGTAAATTATATTACTTAGCAGGCTTACAAGAAAACAGAGGTTGTTCAACACCCAATACACCACTCCATTTTATATTACAATATCACTTTTCCATCACAAGTAAAATGACAATAGAAACGAAAGGTCACTATTCCATCACATAGTAATGAAACATTACCCTTCAGAACGGTACAAGGACACCTATCTCCATAGAGGTAAAGGTTATCGAAAATGCATTTAATGAAACTAAAGAAACATGATGGAGTAGCAGTCAAGCAAAACGTCCAAATTTAAAAAAAAAAGTTTCCTTTCCACTATTTCTCAAGGGATAAATCTGAGAACCCATCCGGATACGTGCCGGCCTATTCTCAGCTACAAGGGCATGATAAATCATGATATTAGTGTCTTCCTACTCTTAAACTTTTTTGTCGAATCATATGTCTTAGTTCAATGAATAAACAATGGATGCATGGATACCGCTTCGTATTGTCATAAACTTCTCTGGCCATCTTGTTGTATCACCCTTTATCTACCCACCCATATGTGAAGCTCTAATCATACCCATTGTTTTGAGGAATTCATAAGATCACTTATTTACCACCACTTATTATTCTAATCATTATAGCATAAGTTACAAACTTGGTTTATAATGTGATGTTGTAACATAAATACATCTCCTTTGTACTTGTTTGTGGGATAGGTGAAGTGAAGTTCTTAATTAAAAAAGTTTACTTTCTTTTAATCTTCTAGTTTTGTTTTTGTAGTATCAGTTTCATACCAATTATTTTATAACATTGAGTACATTTTAAATTTTACTATTCCAATTTGTATTAAAAGGGGGAATACATTTCACATGGAGGTGTTCTTTCAGATTCTAGTTGTAAAACGATTTAAGTCAATAAGATAAATAAAAACAACAAAACTAAAGTATTTATTGTTCATATCCAATTGTGTAAATTATATTACTTAGCAGGTTACGGGAAAACAGGGGTTGTCAAATACCCAATACACCACTACCTTTTATATAACAGTATCACTTTTCTATCACAAGTAAAATGACATTAGAAACAAAAGGTCATCGTTCATTCACATAGTAATGAAATATTACCCTTTAGAACGGTACATTGACACGTATCTCCACAGAGGTAAAGGTTATCAAAACAGCATTTAAAGAAACTAAAGAAACATGATAGAGTAGTAGTCAAGCAACAACTTTAACTATAGTTTCCTTTCCACTATTTTTTGGAGGATAAATCCGAGAACCCATCCGGATATGTACGTGCATATTCTCAGCTACAAGGGCATGATAAATCATGATATTAGTGTCCCCTTACTTCTAAATTTTTTTGTCGAATCATATGCCTTAGGTTAATGAACAGAAACAATGGATGCATGGATACTACTTCGTTTTGTCATAAACTTCTCTGGCCATCTTGTTGTATCACCCTTTACCTACCCATCGATGTGTCAAGCTCTAATCATACCCACTGTCTTGATGAATTCATAAGATCACTCATTTGCCACCATTTATTATTCTAGTCATTATAGCATAAGTTACAAACTTGGTTTATAACGTAATGTTGCAACATAAATACATCTCATTTGTACTTGTTTGTGGGATGGATGAAGTGAAGTTCTTTATATAAAAAGTTTACTTTCTTTTGATCTTCTCTTTTTGTTTTTGTAGTTTCAGTTTCATAAAAAATATTTTATAACATTGAGTACATTTTAAATTTACTATTCCGGTTTGTATTATTAGGGTGAATACATTTCACATGGAGGTTTTCTTTTAGATTCTAGTTGTAAAACGATTTAAGTCTTTAAAATAAAAACCTCAAAACTAAAGTATTTATTGTTCATATCCAATTGTGTAAAAATATAAGTCACTCATTTTTTATTGTCCCAAATTATAAGTCATTCTACATTACCAATGAAGAATTTATTACTATTTTCTCTACTTTCCCTTAATTTATTAACAATCCAACACTTTATAACCATTTCATTAATGATAGTAAAAGGATATTTTAGTCATTTCCACTTGAATTTTATGTCATTCAGCAACTTTTTTAATCTGCGTAAAAACACAAGAAATGACTTATATTTTGGGACGGAGGTAATATTACTTAGCGGGCTTACAGGAAAACAAAGATTGACAAACACCCAATACACCACTACATTTTATATAAGATTATAACTTTTCCATCACAAGTAAAATGACAGTAGAAACAAAATGTCATTGTTCCTTCACATAGTAATGAAACATTACCCTTCAGAATTGTACAAGGTCCACAGAGGTAAAGGTTATCAAAAATGCATTTAAAGAAACTAAAGAAACATGATGGGGTAGCACTCAAGCAAAACGTTCAGATTTAACAATAGTTTCCTTTCCACTATTTCTCAAGAGATAAATCCGAGAACCCGTCCGGATACGTACGTACCTATTCTCAGCTACAAGGTCATGATGAATCATGATATTAGTGTCCCCCTACTTAACTTTTTTGTCGAATCATATGCCGTAGTTCAATGAACTGAAACAATGGATGCATGGATACCATTTTGTTGTCATAAACTTCTCTGGCCATCTTGTTCTATCACCCTTTATCTACCCATCCATGTGTCAAGCTCTAATCATACCCATTGTCTGGATGAATTCATAAGGTCACTCATTTACCACCATTTAGAAACTTGGTTTGTAACATAAATACATCTCCTTTGTACTTGTTCGTGGGATGGGTGTAGTGAAGTACTAGATAAAAAAAAGTTGACATTCTTTTGTTCTTCTCCTTCTGTTCTTGTAGTATTAGTTTCATACCAATTATTTTAGAACATTGAGTACATTTTAAATTTTACTATTCGATTTTGTATTATAAGGGTGAATACATTTCACATGGAGGTTTTCTTTCAAATTCTAGTTGTAAAATGATTTAAGTCAATAAAATAAAATAAAAAATAAAAACAACAAAGCTAAAGTATTTATTGTTCATATCCAATTATGTAAATTATATTACTTAGCAAGCTTACAGGAAACAGAGGTTATCAAACACCCAAAACACCACTACCTTTTATATAAGAATCTCACTTTTCCATCACAAGTAAAATGACATTAGAAACATAAGGTCAATGTTCCTTCACATAGTAATGAAACATTACCCTTCAGAACTGTACAAGGACACCTATCTCCACAGAGGTAAAGGTTATCAAAAATGCATTTAAAGAAACTAAAGAAACATGATGGAGTAGCGGTCAAGCAAAACGTCCAGATTTAACAATAGTTTCCTTTCCACTATTTCTCAAGGGGTAAATCCGAGAACCCATCCGGATACGTACGTACCTATTCTCAGCTACAAGGGCATAATAAATCATGGTATTAGTGTCCCCCTACTTTTGAACATTTTTAATCAAATCATATGCCTTGGTTCAATGAACAGAAACAATGGATGCATGGATACCACTTTGTTTTGTCATAAACTTCTCTGGCCATCTTGTTGTATCACCCTTTATCTACCATTCATGTATCAAGCTCTAATCATACCCACTGACTGAAGTACAAATTCATGACATGTCTTGATGGATTGTATCCAATTAAAGTTACTGCATACAAAAGGACAGGTTTTACCCTCCATAAAATAAAACAGCTGAGGAAAGGTGAAAGGGGAACCAAAGACTTACAAATAGGGGAGAGAACAATCACGATGCCGATTGGGTACAGGAAAAAAGTGGTCCTTTCCAAGAAAGGTAGTACTGCACAGAAACAATCAACTGCTGCATTAGCATCAGGAGCAACTGCATAAGTATTCATACAAACTGGAAGAAACCTTCATTTTAATACGACCCGGAAGTGGTTTTTTTTTTGGAGGTTTTCACATGAACCAAAACAAAACAAAAAAAGAAAAGAAAAAATAAGGGGGTGGGGATGCCACAAAAAATTATACTTGTTTCAAAATATTAATGGGAAAAGCTAATAAACCAAATACAGTTTCATCAAAAGCATAGTTGCAGCTTTTATTACCAAATCGAGATTTCTTTTTGTTGTTTTTGATTGGACCAAACCAAATCAAGATATTAAAAGACATATCACAGTCAGATTTTTGGCCTCTTGTTACAAAACTGCGTAGCAAATTAGGATTTGAAGTGCAAAAATATCCCTGAAAGTCCTAAAGTGCAACGAAGTTCATGCGCATCTATATAACCAACAAATGTAACACAACACATCAATAGCAACATATAAACGGCTGCAATATTATCGTTACAAAGGACCAGGTAATACATCTTACTATTTACTTCCCATATATTGACCAAGATAAACAACCGTGTTCACAGACAAACGTCTGATTGCTAGATGCTCGACAAACCACTGTAAAACTTTGTTCCCTAGCAACAATGCATGTGAAGTAGTGATTTCAGGTTTTACACTGAGCCAAAACTGGGGAAGATCAACAAGTTTCTTACCATCGTAACCTAGGAAATTGAGGTAATGATAATAGGAGGCAGCAACCATGAACAGCACGTTTGACAGTAACACAGGAAAGAAACCATGGGCAACCAGAAGAGGTGACAAAAAGTAGTGTACAACTGTCATAAAACCAGAGGTATCAGTTGCATGGTCAAAAGTTTCTAAGTAAAATAAAAGTCAACCCTGCTTACCATACAGCATGATGAACACTGGGAA
Source organism: Gentiana macrophylla (assembly GCA_026214975.1). NCBI lineage: Eukaryota > Viridiplantae > Streptophyta > Magnoliopsida > Gentianales > Gentianaceae > Gentiana > Gentiana macrophylla. Next base: position 67,451,881 of record CM047817.1, read on the forward strand.
GAAAGAGTTGCAATGCACATCAAAAGCATACAACCTACAAAAGGTAGGCGTGAAGGAGAAGAAGATTAGCAACAAGAAAAACAGGGAGTACAGTCTGGCACAAATTCAAAAATTATTTCTATAAAACGAAAAATAAGTTCAAAAATATCCACATCATATCTGATAACTGAAATCGTTTTTGACGTGTAAAGAGTGAACAATTTAGAAGGGATACATGAGTCTGGTTGATAGCAGCAAGTAGTCATGATCCAATAATTTCCATCCCAGTCTTTTATTCCGTCACTGAAAACTAAACCTTTCAGGTATGGACGGGTCGTATTAAAATGATGTGTTTAGAAAACGAAAAGTAGGATTATGCTTAACAGTACACCTAAACGCAGAATTGAAAAGTCAAAATTAGATGCCATATTGGTAAAGCAAGAGCAATTCTGGGAATCAAGGTTCATTAACTCAACTGATTAGACTTTTTGACATACAGAAATAACTAGTGCTGAAAATTTAGGACAAGTGACTGAACATAAACAGGAAGAATTGACAAAAGCGAAATATGTGCAAAACTAGAATAAATTAGAATGTGGAAGTTCTAAACTTGCCATTCCACCCGCTGCTCCACCACATGACTGTTTGAAACCTCCTCGCGTAGATAATTATTGGTTAACAACCTTAAAGAAGTTGCAAAATGAACACACCATCAGCAAAGAATCAAAACAAAACGAAAGCTCCAACTGGATGGTGGTCAGTAAATGGACCAAAATAGTCATGTTATTAGAGGAGACCATCTCTACAACATCTAATCGTAATCAAGTTCAGGCGTGAAAAAAGAATTTCACAGTAAAATGGAAATCATTGCCTTTTAGATGAAAAGCAGTATCACAAGTCACTAGGATAAAAAATTCGACATCATTACTTGCACAAAAAGTAAGTACGTTCAAGGAGGCACAACCATACATGGGGACAAAGGAAGAATGATACTCCCTCCGTCCCATTTTATTTGTCCTGTTTGACTTTTCACACAGATTAAGAAAAGTGTAGTTAATGCTTTGAATCACATTAAATAATCCAATATTTTTACACTTATGCCCTTTAAGTTGTTGTTGGAACATTTAATGCTACACACTTTTTATTGTAAATATTGTAAAGAGTGAAGGGTATTTGAAGAAATTTAACAATTAATGCACAAAGTGGACACTTATTTTGGGACAAACCAAAAAGGAAATATGGACAAATAAAATGGGACGGAGGGAGTATTAAATGCCCCAAGCTTTTCCGTTCAGAAAGTGAAAAGATGCAAGAAATTTAGCAAAACAGGGTGTTATCAACAATATCAAGAATACACACACTCCCTCTGGCAGTTTCAGAGAAAAAATTGTCACAAAAAAGCGTCATTTTAGAAAAGCAATACATAATTTATTACGATTTCTCCAAATATACCCTTGGAATAAATATCCTACATTTATTCTTTTCATACTCCCAAACAAGCAATCAATGCGGGAGACTATTAGTGCCAATCATGATAACCAATAAAAACAAAGAACTGAAGAGTACAACAATCAAAGGCCAATGCAGTACATTTGCAATCACGATATTATTGTGATGTACATACGATGTCCAAGGAGCATATAAGAAGGGTATATGTCCATGTGATAGTGAAGAGAGAGAGAGACAACAGGAAATAAACTCTTCTTGTTTTATTACAAGGAGAAAAGAGTTTAAATAGGAGACACAAGAGACACAGCTGCCATAATAAAAGTAAAACAGCTGGGTTAGACAGCTTCTAACCACTATCTGCCTTATAAATGAGAAAAACGGATTAATCCAGCCTGCTACCTATTTAGACTTAAAACAAAGTAAAACTAATAATAAGAGACATAATACAGTAAATTTTATTGTATTCCTACCCCCCTCTCTCAAGCTTGGTTGTAAATGTTAATGCAACCAAGCTTGCTGCAAAGATCACAAAATTGGGAAAGAGGAACAGCTTTGGTGAAAATGTCAGCAAGAACTTTGTGGGAATATGAATTAGAGTAATGTCCTAAGATTCCACTATTTCCTTTAAGAAGTGTCTATAAATCTCTCTGTGTTTGGACTTATCATGATGGACTAGATCTCGTTCCATGCTGAGAGTTGAGGTGTTGTCACAGAAAAATTTGATGGTGGAGGTAAGGGGAAGCCTGAGATCAGTAAGAACCCGTTTAATCCTAAGCCCTTCACACGCCCCAAAGTGCAAAAGCACATAATTCAGCCTCAACACTACTTCTAGAGACTGTAGGTTGCTTTTTACTCCTCCAAGTCACAATATTGCCCCAAAAATATGTGCAATACCCAGTAGTTGCACGTCTATCAGTCAAAGATCCAGCCCAGCTTGCATCAGTATACACCTTTTTAGATATTTGTCCTGATATTTTTTGAAACAGTCCTTACCCTAGAATATTTTGAGGAATATGACAATTCTAAAAACAACCTCTGAATGCTCCTTTTGGGGTTCTTCATAAATTGACTAACAAGATTGACTGAATAGTATATGCCTGGTCTTGTATGGTAGAGATATAGCTTTCCCACAAGTCTGAAGTCTCTGATACCTGGTGATGTCACTTGTACCTTCACTTTCTTTATCACATAGCTTGAGATCCACAGCATTAGGTGAAATTGCAGGTTTACATCCAAGCATTCCACATTCCTGAAGTCCAAGATATATTTCCTCTGACACATCCATACCTTCCTTGGTTATAGCAATTTCCATGCCAAGGAAATACTTTAAGAGGCCCAGGTCTTTGGCTTCAAACCTTGAAGCAAGAAAGGCTTTTAATCTTTGAATTTCCTGATGGTCATCCCTTGTTATGATGAAGTCATCAACATAAACAATTAGAATGGTGAATTTATTACAAGTATGCTTCACAAAAAGAGTGTGATCAACATTACACTGGCGATAACTATAACTCTTATTGGTGTAGGCAAACCTTTCAAACCAAGCCTTAAGAGATTGCTTTAAACCATAGAGAGAATTCTTAAGTTTACAGCCAGTGCTTGGGCTATAATTAGCTCAAAACCAGGAGGAACTTTCATGTATACTTCCTCAGTGAAGTCTCCAGTTAAAAAGCCTTTTTAACATCTAATTGATACAAGAGCCAGTCAAGATTAACAGCTATAGAAAACAATGTTCTGATAATGTTAAGCTTAGCTACAGGGGCAAAAGTCTCCCGTTAATCAATACCATAAGACTGTGAATCCCCTAGCAACAAGTTTGGCCTTACCTTATTGTTGTAATTTCAGAAGAAAGACATAAATATTTGGTATATTATTCATCAGAGAAAAGCCTCTATATAAAGGCATACACACTTGGATAAAGGGCCAACTTTAACCTAGTTGACTCACAAAGGACTCTACCACAACCATCACAACATATACGACTCACAAACAGAAAAAATAAAATACAAATATTGACTCAAAGTCTTCAACACTCACCCTCAAGTTGGAGCATGTATGTCATACATCCGCAACTTGCTCACAAGCTTTGTGAAGTCATGTCCCGGTAGCGCCTTAATAAGGCCATCAGCAATCTGCCTGCAAAAAGGTAGGAAAGGAATGCAAACTTGACCAGCTTCCACCTTCTCCTTTATGAAGTGTCAATCAATAGCGACATGCTTTGTCCAATCATGATGGATTGGGTCATTTGCTATGTGTATAGCTACCTTATTGTCACAAAAAAAGCTTCATAGTAGATGTATATCTTGTCTTAGATCTTCCAGCCCCTATTGTACCCACAACTCCAGACAAATTCTTTGAGCCATGGCTCGGAAATTCGCCTCTGCACTACTCCTCGCCACCACACTTTGTTTCTTACCGCACAGGTTACCAAGTTACCACACACAAAGCAACAATACCCAGAAACAGATTTCCTATCGTTGACACATGTTCTCAATCTGCACCGGTGAAAATTTCCATACTTCGGTTGTCGCCCCCTGAAGTGAAGCCCCTTCCCAGGCGTCCCTTTCAAGTATCTCAGGATCCCTGTCAACAACTTCTGCATGTTTTTTCATTGGATTCTGCATATATTGACTTACAGAATTCAATGCATATGCGATATCAGGTCTCGTATGAGACAGGTAAATAAGCTTCCCCACAAGCCTTTGATATCTCTCCTTATTCTTTGGTATATCCTCCTCCTTAACCTCCTCAAACTTGGAATTATACTCCATCAGAGTCCCAGCTGGTTTACAATTTTCCATTCCAGTTTCCCTCGACAAATCTAGAATGTATTTCCTCTGTGATACTAAAGATCCTCCCAGGTCCTAGCTACTTACATCCTTAGGAAGTACCTCGATCGACCAAGCCTAGAGGAAGGATGGGATGTCTTTTCAGAACAGCATGAACCTTCGAATATCAACCTGGATGTTGTTTTTCTCCTCTTCAGAGCTCATAGATTGTTGTTCTGAGTTTCATTTTATCAGAATTAAATTTATTATTGGATTTTAAAAACAACTCAAGGGCAAACTCAACATTATTTTTATGTCAGCAAGACTCAGACTCCCCCTTAATTTTAGTTTGCTCAAAATACATAATGTTCTCAAAGGACACATCCATAATGACAAACAATTTTCTTGACCCTGGATCAAAACACTTGTAGCCTTTTTGGGAAGGGGCGACTCAACACAAACACAGACCTCTTACTCCTAGATTCATGTTTTCCTGATTGCAGTCTTGCAAACACAATACACCCAAACAATATGGAGGCAAATCACTGATAAGTCTTGAATCTGGGTAAAACAAGTTAAAACAATTCAGATGTGTTTTAAAATTTAGAGTTTTGGAGTGCAACCCATCAATTAAATATATTGCAGAAAGAAGAGCTTTTCCCCACTAATATTTGTGACACTCACACTGGGAAGTAAACACCAGAGCTCTCATGACCTCCAGGAGGTGTCTATTTCCCTCTCAGCCACACCATTCTGTTGAGGGGTTTACACATAAGCTTTTATGTATCCCTTTTGATCAAAAAAGGCTCCTAGGAGTTGATTGAAGTACTCAGTACCATTAGCACTCCTGTGAACCTGAATTTGAACATAGAATTTTGTTTTGACCATTTCATATAAAGTTAAAGGATTTGTTCAACACCAGACTTTTCCATTAACAAATAAATCCAACAAGTTCTAGGGTGATCATAAATAAGAGTGACAAACACCTCTTCCAATTTAATACTTTTGACCTTTGCAGGCCCCCAAACATCAGTATGATAAATAGAGAATGGTTTAGTGAGCTTGTAGGGCTAGGAAGAGTAGTTGTTTCAACTTTGTTTATCAAACTGACACGACTCACACTGAAGAACAAAAACATTTTTATTAATAGATACATATGAAAACATTTTTTTATATATCCGAGACTAAGATGACCTAATCTCTAATGTCACAATAAAATTTGATTCTGATCAGGGAAAAAAAATCTAATTGAGGTTCTTGTTCCAGAATGTATAAGCCTCCAAACACACTAGACCTGCCAATTGTGGCATGAAGCAACTTACTCAATTGCTCCAGCCGTTCCCGAGTAAATTGCATTGGTCCAGAGGAACTGATGCCCTGATCAGAAGAAACCTGATTGACTTCCCTTCTGATGCCATAGTTCCTGAACCCCTTGGCTTCCAATTGGTTGGTTTATCATGAATAACCCGGCATTTTTCTCTAGTGTGACCTTGTTTCTTATAGTGATGACACCAGACTTCTGTTTCCTTCATTTCCTGATCCCACCCTTGTTGACAGCCAGTGTAGAAGTTTCCACCCCGAATCATGCTCCCTTGTACATCACTCTTCTCCTTGCCTCTTCTCTTATTACCTCTGGAGATACTTCTCTAAGGGAGGGTAGGGGATTTCTTCCTAAGATTCTTCCCCTGACCTTATCTAGCTCATGATTCAGTCCAGCCAAAAAGGTATACAGCCTCTCATTCTCCTCCCTTTTCTGGAATCCCACAGCATCACCAGGGCAGTCATATGACTGATCATAGGACAAGTCCAGTTCCTACCACAATCCAACCATCTCTTTGAAATAGATGGTGACATCATGGTTCTTCTGTTCCACAACTTTGTTTTCAATTCAGTACATTTGAGATGTATTCTTTAAATATGAATACATCTCTCTTGTGCACTACACGATAGTAGGCAGGAACATATGCAGCTTGGCAATTGAGGGCTCCGTGCCTCCGTTGAGTTGATCAGCCAAGCCATGACCATGGAGTTCTCTGACCTCCAAGTTCCAGATCTAGGATCATCATCTGTTGGCTTTGTGGTTTCTCCAGTAAGATACCCTAATCACCCTTTGCCATCGATGGCCAACTTGATGGTCTAAGACCATTCTAAATAGTTTGCTCCATTGAGCTTCTGGGTGGTGAGAAAATTGATGGGGCGGTGGTGTTGCCTTCTCCTCCAAGGAACAGGCCAGCCCTGATCGCAGTAGATTCAGAGACTGAACTATTTAAAGAAATGGACAAAGAACTTTTGAGTTCCCCAATCATCGCAGCTCGCTAATTCATGGTCGACATTGGATCAGTCAACCATGCTCTGACACCATATAGAAATATTGGAATAAAAAAACAGTCTTTTTATTATATTGAGATGATTACAACTGAGGCCCAAATCCTCTGAAATAGTAAAAGACTGACAATCCTGAAACAAGCAAACTCCTAAATTATAGGAGCCGACTTTGTTAAGCCCCCTAGATTATGACGAAACCCTAGTACAACGGAATAAGAAAATACAAAAACCTAAGAATAGAAAAAGTACACTTCTACCGTTACTAATAAATGAAAACATCAAAATAAAAAATGCATCGTAATTCTCAACACTATGGAACCACCAAAACTTAAGCTAAGAAAAATTTGATGGATATATAAAAGAAGGCAAATGTAGAACACAGAAATTACACGATTTTTGTACCAAGAATGCAAGATGAAAACGATCTTTATCAAGAACTTAAAATATTACTTTAGCACTTGAAAATTCTAACACTTCCTCAACTACAACCAGATACAAATTCCAATATTACTATTTGCCTATATCAGCCTCATCAACTAAAGTGCAGTATTGTGCCTTCAAGGGTATAGTGACAACATGGGGAATTTGTTAGGCTTCTTAGAAAACCTATTTTTGGTTCTTCAAAGGCAATACAAACATATATTAGGTCCTTCAAAGGCAAAAGCAACCTATTTCTGGTCATTCAAATCAAACAGCAAAAAAAAATGGTCATTAAAAGCCAATATTAAAGTAGTACACTATTAGTAGATGGATGGGCATGCTTCTTATGCAAGGACCATAGTTACATGTTAAACCCGAGAATAACATAGTATTACAAATAAAATAAAACAAAAAAGATTACAAATGCTTGCTGATACACGAGTAATGGCCATCAAGTATCAAAAAGATGTTGTATGACAGAAATTTGTCAAACAAAATGCATAAATTTCAGAAACAATAACACCTTAACTGTTGAAATATGTAGCTGTCCTTAATTGTCTTTTACTGTTTATTGTTTATTTCTATTTCAGTCATTATTTGCTTTTATTATTAGACATGTGCAAAATGTGCAACATGTGTGATTTGGTGTGATTTTATTTTAAGATAGAATATCCTGGTTTAAATAAGATCCCCAAATCAAGGGAATGTATTAGGAAAGGGTTCTCCTAGTAAGTACTATATATTGATGTACTGTCTCATGGTGTAATAATAATCGAATAATATAATAAAAGGTTATTTTCCTTTATATAAAAGCTTACATGGTATCGAGCAAGGTTCTAAAAGGCCATGAACTACAGGCGGGCGGCCATGGCCGGAGAGAGGTCGACCACCTCCTCTGGGGTCACAACCGGTGGTATCAGAACGGAAGGAGTACCAGGGAATGATGAGACTCCAAATTCATCCTCATCATCCTTGCTACTCACTTCCCGCAAACTCACCGGCAAAAATTATCTAGAATGGTCTAATACCGTTCGGTTGGCGATTGATGGCGAGAGGCAAACTTGGCTATCTAACTGGTGAAGCCAAGGCACTGAAGAAGGAGATCCAAGAAGGAGGCAATGGAAGTCTGAAAATTCCTTAGTCAAGGCATGGTTGATCAATGCTATGGAGCCGAACATAGCAAGACCACACATGTTTTTATCCACAACAAAGGACATGTGGGATGCAATCAAGGAAATGTATTCGACATTGAGAACTCATCACAAATTTATGAACTCAAAACCGAATATGGAAGATTAAACAAGGTAATAGAGAAGTAATCGATTTCTACAATGAGGTGGTCTCATTGTGGCAAGAGTTAGATTTATGCTACAATGAGACATGGGCATGCCCGGTGACACTCAAATTCCAAAGAGAGAGAAAGTGAAAGAGTATACTCCTTCTTGGCAGGCCTAGAATCTGAACTAGATGAGGTAAGAGGAAGGATTTTGGGAAGGAATCCTCTACCATCCCTGAGAGAGGTGTTCTCTGAGGTCCGAAGAGAAGAAGCAAGAAGGAAAGTCATGGGAAAATATGCAACAGCCATTGTAGATGGGGAAGGATCAGCATTAGCAACCACCAGAAATGAGGGAAGATACGGTGGCAATGGTAAAACCAGGCCCAAATGTGAGCATTGTAAGAAAATTGGCCATACTAAAGAGATTTGCTGGGATATCCATGGTAAACCAGCATGGAGAAACAAAGGTGTAGGAAGTCAGAAGGGAGCAGAGGGGAAGGCAAACCAGGCCTCAGTGGACTTTGGAACAACACCCTTTACTCAAGAACAACTGGAGCATCTAGCCAAACTTCTCAAGATCCAAACTCCTACACACTCCACACCAAACTGCTCGTACGTTGATTCAGGTAATACAGCTTTCCTTGGCTCCAAACAAGTGGTATCCTGGGTCATAGACTCAGGAGCCACTGAACCATATATATTAGTAATTCGAAATTTTTTCCCACCTATGTCCTTTACAGTAATCGAAAATCAGTTAAGCGGATGGATCTCTCACTCTATTGCAGAAAGGATCCATCCCTATCACAAACACACATAACACTTAAAATGCTCTTCATGTACCTAAATTAGCCTGTAATCTATTATCATTAAGAAACTAACATTGGATGAGGCTGCAATGTGGTTTTCTAAGAGATAGCTTGTGTTTCAGGGACGAGGACTTGAAGATGATGATTAACAAGTCTAGGAGTATGGAAGGCCTCTATGTGGTGGACCAAGAACTCTGCCTTGATAATTCTCCTGTTTTAAAAGTTCGGTGTAATTACTGTTTCCAGTGTAGAGTCCTAGTAAGATCCTACTCGGCATCAAAGACTAGGCCACCCTAGTTTTTCTTACATGAAAAAGTTGTATCCTCGGATGTTTTTGAATAAAAATTTTGAAACTTTGAAATGTGAGACTTGTGATCCGCCAAACTTACGAAAAACCCTACCCCATTCAAGCTTATAAACCATCAACTCCCTTCTATATAATTCACAAGGTGACATATGGGGACCTCTGGTCAAAACACTAACTAATAAAAGATGGTTTATCTCTTTCATTGACGATCACACTAGACTCACATGGATATATTTGTTAAAGGAAAAGTCAGAAGCAGAGAAAGTGTTTAAAAACTTTTATTCTCTTGTTAAAACTCAGTTTCAAACACAGATTAAAATCTTTAGAAGCGACAATGGGACTGAGTACTTTAACTCCATTTTGGGAAGGTTTTTTGAGGAAACTGGCATAGTACATCAAAGCTCTTGTGTGGGAACACCCCAACAAAATGGAGTGGCTGAAAGAAAAAACAGACATCTCCTAGAAATAACTAGAGCTCTGATGATCTATGCTCAGTGCCCTAAATACCTGTGGGGGGAGGCTGTTTTGACTGCAACCTATCTAATTAACAGAATGCCCTCCAAAAGTTTGAATTTTCAAACCCCCCTCAATAGGTTCAAATCTGTGTTTCAAGATAACAGACTGTTTTGTGATTTACCCTTAAGGGTGTTTGGCTGCATAGGGTTCATTCATCAGAATACTGGCAATAAGCTAGATCCTAGAGCCAAGAAGTGTGTCTTCCTGGGGTATTCTCCCACTAAGAAAGGGTATAAGTTTTTTGATCCCCTAGAAAGAAAACTATATGTCACTATGGATGCCACTTTCTATGAACACCTATCCTTTTTTAAATCACAAACACAGGCCCAACTGAGGATACAACCGGACATGTGTCTCATCCTGAAACTACCAGCGATTCGGGATGACACTTGATCACACTGGTACAAAGGATCAAACAGAGGAGAGGAAGGTGGCCCTACTAGAAACTATCCACCTTCTAACCCTTTGGAAACCTTTCAAGGAAAACTTATCAAAGGAGAAAAAAAGGTCCAGAGTAGAAGTCTCACAAACTCCGGATGAACCAACGAGATCTCAAGATAATCCACGATACAGGATCCAAGGAAAGTGATAATGCGAGAATCTGACCAGGGTGAGTCTTCTAACCGTGAGATATCAAATGAAGAACCTACCCAACCAGAAACCGAGATCATTGATTACCTGCCTATTGCCTGGAGAAAACAACCTAGAAAATGTGCCAAGTACAACCCACCAACATATCCTATGTCCAATCATATCTCCTATGACCACTATCCCAAAAATACCAAGCCTTTATCTCACCAAATGCCCAAACCACTCAAATACCTAAAACCATTCAAGAGGCTCTAAGTGTTCCAGAGTGGAAGGATCTCGTCTCTAGAAAAAATGAGGCCCTGTAAAAGAATCGGACATGGGAGTTGGTGGATCTGCCTAAGATAGAAGAAACAGTTGGGGTGCAAGTGGGTTTTTCAAATCAAATATAACAACGATGGATCCATCTGAGGCCTGAGGCTAGGCTAGTAGCAAAGGGTTTCTCTCAAACCCATGGAGTAGACTTTGGTGAGACATTCTCACCGTTGCAAAACTCAATACCATCGTAATCATCCTTTACATTGCGATAAATCTGGATTGGCCCTTGACACATTAGATGTCAAGAATGCCTTCCTACATGGCAATCTAAAAGAGGAGATTTACATGGAGAAGCCTCCAGTTTTGAGGACAAGTTCCAGGAAGGTGTGCAAGTTGAAAAAAAAGTCCTTATATGGCTCAAAACAAAGCCCAAGGGCATGGTTTGAGAGACTCATGCAAGTTCGAAGAAGATTGGGTTCACTCAAGAGGCACTCGATCATACTCTTTTTGTAAAACAGATCCATTCAAAATAAACTAACTATTATTATTGTTTATGTGGATGACATGGTTGTGACAGGGGATGATGTAGAAGAAGCTGATAAAGTTAAGAAACAGCTGGCCTCTGAATTTGAAATAAAAGACTTGGGACCCTTGAGGTACTTTCTGGGGATGGAGGTAGCGGATCAAGAGAGGGGCCGTGGTATCTCGGAGAAAGTACACCTTGGACCTGCTGGAAGAGACAGGAATGACAGATGCAAAACCTGCTAGCACCCCAATGGAGTTCAATGTGAAACTAGGGGAAGATACTGGTGAAGCACCTGTAAACAGAGAGAGGTTTCAAAGGCTGGTAGGGAGACTAATATACTTGTCTCATACTAGGCCAGACATTACATATGCTGTAAGTTCCATAAGTCAGTTTATGCACTCTCCAACTCAAAAGCATCTTGATGCTGCCCATAGAATTCTCAAATTCCTAAAGGATGCACTGGAAGAAAGTCCGCTCTTTCAAAAAAAAGCAAAAAAGCGGGCATAGAAGCTTATACTGAGATGCAGATTGGGGAAGCTGTGTCAAGAACAGAAGATCTGTGACTGGGTATTGCACTTTTGTGTGGGGCAATCTAGTCACATGGAGAAGTAAAAAACAGAATGTGGTCTCCAGAAGCAGCTCAGAGTCTGAACTTAGGGCTATGGCCCAAGGTGTGTGTGAAGAAATGTGGATAAGGAGGGTACTACAAGACCTAAGAGTCCAGTGCAGTATGCCACTGAAGTTGTTCTGTGACAACAAAGGGGCGATTGATATAGTCAATGATCCAGTGCAGCATGAAAGGACCAAGCACGTGGACATTGACCGACATTTTATTAAGGAAAAGATGGAAGAAGGAACCCTGTGTATTCCTTTTCTTCCCTCTCCTAAACAGACAAAGTGATGGCCTTACCAAGGCAATCGATGAAGCTGATTTCCAGAAAGTTTGTCGACAAGTTGGGGATGAAGGATATTCATGCACCAACTTGAAGGGGGTGTTGAAATATGTAAATTGTCCTAATTGTCTTTTTCTTGTTTATTGTTTATTTCTATTTGAGTCATTATTTGCTTTTATTATTAGACATGTGCAAAATGTGCAACATGTGTGATTTGGTGTGATTTTATTTTAAGATAGAATATCCTGGTTTAAATAAGATCCACAAAATCAAGGGAATGTATTAGGAAAGGTTCTCTAGTAAGTACTATATATTGGTACTTTATCTTGCGCTGTAATAATCGAGAATAATATAATAAAAGGTTATTTTCCTTTATATAAAAGCTTACATTAACCAATTACATTAATGTATAATAGCCATAACCAAATGATAATACAGTTAGCGGCAGAAATCAGGCGTTTTCATTTTTCCTGCTACTTCTCAAACGAGTGAAGGATAAAGGTCGAGTTAATGTTTTGATTGACTGATGAGGTCATATGGATCTATGAATATGATGTATAAGAAAGGAAACTAATAAACTAGTGTCAAAGGGGCACACACAAAAAAACAATGTAGGTGAATAAACAACGCAAGAAAACAAGGTACAAAACTCACCAAAGCGAGATGTTGCTACAACCGCCCCCATTATCGTGAAATGAAAGCACTACCGATAAAACTACATAAACTGCATGCCCGGCACTATGATCGTGCTGAATGAGGTTCATGCTATCAAGATTCACCAAAAAATACCAAAGAAATGATTAAGATTGTCAAACAAAATGATAATTTCTTATTATTGATAGAGATTACAATGAAGGATAAATAGAGCTTACTATGAGAGAGAAATAATCATAGTTTGTTAAACATAGTTTAAACAACTATCAACTACTGACCGCCAAGACAAGCGGCTAGAAACCTTTTAGATTCCTTTAATCCGTTGGGAGGAAAGAAGGAACAAAGACGGTAACTAATAAAAGATGAAAAGACCGTAATGCCCTTACAAGATATAATATACAATAAAGACCAAGAAACTAATAATTTTGACACTCCCCTCAAAGTGGTGATTGGGGATCAACCATGTCAAGCTTGTCAGGATTTCTTGAAAGTATTTTTCGATGAGCCCTTTGGTTAGAATATCGACAACTTGTTTTTAGATGTGATGAATGGAGTACATATCGTCACTCTCAATCTTCTCATCGATGAAGTGTATGTCTACTTCAATGTGTTTAGTTCTATCATGTTTGAAAATTGGATCATGAGCGTATTGATTGCAAGCGTGTTATCACGGTAGGTTTTCCCACTCAAATCTTAAGGTCTTCCAACACAATTTTAACCCATGTGAAGTACACACACCAAGTGCCGTGGATCTCGAACTCGAAACACGACTTTGACCTTGCAACAATTGCTTGTTTCTTGCTTCTCCGGATAATTAGGTTGCCCCTAGGTATATCAGTATGCAGGATGTAGACCTCGTGTCATCAATAGAGTCAAGATAATCATAATCGGTGAAAGCTTCAAGTGTCGATCTCGCCTTTTCGAACATGATTCCTCTTTCAAGATTGCCTTTTAGGTAGTGTAAATTCCGTGCACAACTTTGAGATGAATTTCCTTCGATTCTATATAAATCTGCAAACAACATTCACAACAAAGGCGATGATCTCGGTCTTGTATGAGCCAGGATACACAAGTTTTCCCACAAGTCTTTGATAGTTACCTTTGTCAACACAAACAAGATAAGGAGCGACATGTAACCCATTATTATATTCAATAGGTGAATCAACAGGGTTACATTCAAGTTTTCCAATTTCAGTTGATAGATCATAAATGTTTTTCATCTTTGAGAGATGAATATTCCTTGTGAGGTACAAAACTTCAATCCCTGTAAAGTATTTTAACCTTTCTAGTTCTTTGATGTCAAATTGTTGAAGCGCTTAGATGATTTATTTCTTGCACATCATCTCCAATAACAATAATGTCATCAACATATACTAACAAGATAGAAACATTTTCGGATGTAGTGTTTTATAAACATAGTGTGTTGTTTGTAACCAAGGGTAAGCATTGTTTAGAAAACTTTCCAATCATGCTCATGTGGTTGCTTAAGTCCATAAAGAGCCTTTTGAGTTTGCAAACTTTTCGAGTCATCCCTTAGTATATTCAAAACCAGGAGGAATAGACACACAAACTTCTTCATTCAATTCCCGTTGGAGGAAGGCATTCTTAATGACAAAATTGTTGAAGTTTCCAATCCAATCAGGCAACTAGGGATAGCATGATCCAAACGGTGTTCATCTTGGCACTGGGGCAAATGTCTCAAAGTAGTCTACACTATACCCTTTAACAACTAACTTAGCCTTGGATCTTTCTATTGAGCCATCGGACTTATATTTTATAGTGAAAACCCATTTACAAACCAGCGAGGCTTAGCACCTTTAGGTAGGTCGACCATGTTCCAAGTGTCATTCTTTTCAAGAGCTCGATTTCTTGATCATAGCTTTTTTCCATCTTCTATCTTTTAAGGCTTATGACTCATTTATGGGAATAGTATTCATAAATAAGTTACTAAGAAAGACTTTATATGATTTGGAAAAAAATCATGGGTCAGAAGGAATGGATAGGGTGCTTAGTGCAAGTTCTCTTTTCATTTCTAAGGGCAATGGTTTTTGGGACAACGCACTTTTGTTTTTGAGTGATTTTTCAAGGTTTTCTTGACCTCGAGTTCTATGTGGGTGAAGAAGCGAGAAATGGGGTAGGAGGATTTGGGGTAGAGGTAATGGTTACCTTAGGCTTCTAGTATACACCTTTAAAGGAGTTCTGCAGTTGAGGATTATCGAGGTAGATGAGGTTCTTCATGCAAATGTGATTCTATGTATTTCTTGTTTCACTATCAATTATTAATATTCTCTATGGGTTCCGAGAATCGGTTAAGTCAAAATATGATAAACTCTCAAGATTTCTTTCATCACTACTTCTCTCCCCATAAATTTTAAGGCAGTAGCCTAATAGAAGGTCATGGTGAGGAAGGCTGTTAGCCCTTATATCTCTTTTGAGTGGGAGAATACCACTATGAATATGCACTTTAAGGCCACGAGATCCAGTTTCCCTCTGTTTTGGGTATGGACATGCACAAAGGCGGTGCATCCAAAGATTCTTGATTCCAGTGTCTTGGAAAGTCCTATAATCAGGATAGAAGGTTCTTAGGAAATCTGTTGAACTCTTATCAACAAGGGTTTTGGAGGGAATTCTATTATTTAGGTGAGTTGCAGTTAACGCTACTTCACCCAATTAGGATTCAAGGACATGAGTCCGAAATAGTAAAGCCCTATAACATTTAACAGTGACCAATTTTAGTTCACTACTTCATTTTGTTGGGGAGTATTAGCACAAGATGATTCATGAATAATTCCTTGGGATTGGAAGATGGGAGTTAGAGTTTGATTAAAATAATCCTTGGCATTGTCATAAATTTTAAATTGATGTCAAACTGAGTTTTAGTTGTGTAATAAAAAACAGGAAAAATTCTAGACATGTCATATTTTTGTTTAACAAGATAAATTCATATCACTCTATTGCAGTCATCAATGAAGGACACAAACCACAGCCCCGTGATATTTAGAATAGTGAAGGGTCCCCAAATATCACTATGCACAAGGGTGAATGGTTTGTTGGACCTTTCGAGAAAAATGAAGAGTAGGAAGTTCTTTTATGTTTGGCAAGTTCACATTCAAGACAATGAAGATTTTCTAAGTTAACATTTTCTTTCAATTCATCGAAAATATTTGCTTCAAAATTAGGAAGGGTGGATGCCCCTCCTATGGTACAACCACATCTTATCAACATCAACTTTAGCATTAAAATAGACAAAACATGGACTATTCCTAATCTTAGGTTCTTGAGAATTCCTCAAGTAGTAAAGCCCATTCCCTACCCTAGCAAGATCAATCATCTTCTTCATTTCTAGTTCTGTATTTTTACATAAGTTTGGAAGAAAAATGGCACAACACTTAGAGTCATTAGTTAATCTTCTAACAGAGATTAAATTGGCGATTATTTTGGAACATAAAGAACATCCTTAAGAATGATGTTTTGTTAAGAACCACATTTCACGACCATTCACCACGATTGCTGAGCTGATCCATCTACAACTGTGATTTTCTTATTACTTGGGCAAGGTTTATTAGCGTAAAAATAGAAGAAAGATGCATCATATGGTCGATAGCTCCTGAGTCAAAGACCCAGTAAATCTGTGATTCAGACACTCGATTTGGTAAGTACAAGAAACACTGAGTCAAAGAGAGCACTTAGATTCTGTTGGCCTTTCCAGGGTCTCTGTGGAGTTTTTAAGTTTCTCACTTTAGATCCCATGTAGCCCATGGAGTTGTTCTTGAGGCTTGCCTCCATTAGAGTTGGCTACAAATGTTGTTTCCTTGAAATCAGTCCCTTTATTCTTTCCATTCAATTTCCAGCAATTCTCTCGTGTGCCTCTTCTTCTTACGAATGGTACAAAGAGAGAATCTTTCTCAGATTTTTATTCTTCCGAGTAGAGCCCTCTGTTTGGATCGAGGAATTTCTCTCATTTTAACCCTTTGTTTTCCACTTCCCGATTTCTGTTGGCCTTCATTATCGAGCAGAGCTAAACTTTCATCCAAAGATGCACATCAAGCATGACGTTTCTTCTACTTTCTTCAGCCCTTATGATTGATATTGTCTCATTTAGGAATGGTAAGCTCTCTTTCCCTAAGATTTGTACCACTAACAAAGATCATATTCTCGAGTTCAAATCAACAAGGAAGGAGTAAGTCCTATCCTTTATAAAGATTTTTAAAAGAACAGCAGCATCATCATCACTATTGGTATACATTGGTAGTGGTCCATTTCTTGCCACAATCCTTGCATCGAGTAGAGTACTCGATGGTGCGGAATCCCTTGTTTGGAGCATGAAATCTGTGTCTTGATTTCATAGACTTGAGGAGCATCATTGACATTGGAGAAGTCTATCTTTGTCCCAGACAAACATACTTTGGGTCATCCTCGGTGAGGTTAAGACCCAATGACATGGCTTAGTTTCCTTCCCCTTTTAGAAATGTCCGCACCAATTGGGACCATTTGAGATAGTTTTTCCCATTCAAACGATCGCCACTTGGATATTCTGCAGGTCTCCGACCATAGCGGGAGCTTCAAAGGTAGCGAATCGAGAGAAGGGATTGGTCATAAGCGATTCGGGCATTTTGGGAACAGAGTGCGTACAAGAAGATTCAAACAAAATGAAGGATGCAAGCCAAGAGCTATGATACCATGTCAAACAAAAAAAAAAAAATCGTATTATTGAAAACGATTAAAGCGAGGGATTAAACATAGTTTACAATAGATGAGAGAGAAATAAACATAGTCGCTAAACATAGTTTAAATAGCTACTACCTCGATACCTCCGTCGCATAAAAAGTGTCCACATTTTACTATTTACGTAGATTAAGAAACTCAATTAATGTGTTATGTTTTAATAGTAATAGACATATATACCCCTATCTTATAATTAATACTTGTTTTGGAATATGAAATGAACATACAACAATAAATGTTAGGCTAGAGATATGTTTGGAAAAAGAGCATTAAATGATGTATTGGTTTTCTAATTTCTAAATGGACACTTTTTATGGGACAAAACTTTTTTCAGATGTGGCCACTTTTTGTGGGACGGAGGTAGTATTAACTACAGCCACCAAAGGCAAACGGCTAGAAATCTTTAAGATTCCTTTAAACCGTTGGGAGGAAAGAAGGAACAAAGGGGGAAATAATAAAAGATGAAAAGATCGGAATGCCATTACAAGATGTAATTAAAGATATGCAATAAAGACCAAGAAACTAATAAGCAGCATGTTGCAACAACTGCACCCATTATCAGGAAATGAGAAAGCACTACTGATAAAACTACATAAACTGCATGCCCGACACTATGATCGTACCTGAATGAAGCTCATGCAATCAAGATTTAGAAAATACCAAAGAAATGATGAAGATAGTCAGGTACACGCACAAAGCTCAGATATTAGGAGGTCTAATAGTTGCTTCCCACAAGCACAAATAGTGGGTTCAGTGAATGTGTTAAAGTGACGTAGTATTAATAAGGGTATTTATGGTATTGTGGTGTGTATTGGGTCGGCTAGGTCGGATGTGTCATAGCTGACTTATGTGACTTGGAGTAAGGGAAAAGTAGAGCCCAATAGGGTTAGGAGTTGTCTTATTGTTTACTATATATACTTGAATAATAAAGGGTGGAGAGATCACAAGTTGATGATCTCGGTTTCTGCATCTTGTGTTAACTTATTCAACATGGTATCGAGCCTAATCACTCTCTTTCTCTTAACCAAATCCGCCTAAATTTCTCCTAAACCCTAGTTTACGAAGAAAAAAAAAACAACAAAAAACCCGTCGATGACGGTCATGGAGGCCAAAGGTGAAACCTCCAACGTCTTGGCCAATTCCGGCTCTAGTTTGTTCTCGCCGGCGGCGTCCGCTTCCGGCAATCACATCACTAAGTTAAACAGAAAAACTACACGTTGTGGTCCCGTTCTATTGAAATCTTCCTCACAGGAAGAGGGTTAGATCACCATCTAGACAATATCAAGCCGACGCTTAAGGATCCACGGGCTGCATCATGGAAGCAAGATGATGCACAGTTATGGCTCTCTTGTTAAATAGCATTGAGCGAGAATATAAGCTCAACTCAGTAGTATCCAAAATCAGCCAAGGTTATGTGGGCTCGTTTGAAACATATGTATTCGGTTCGGAAAACCTTACTCGAATTTACGACATGTGCAAGCAAGATTTCCAATTGGAGCAAGGTCAACTAAGTTTGGAGGCGATTATTCCCGGATAATGTGTGTGAGGAGAGAAATCTTTATCAACCATTGACCGATGATGTGACGAAGATGGAGAACCAACGAACCGATATGGATGTTATTCGGTTTTATCGGCCTTAAACTGAATTTGAACTGTTCGGGCCTGCACTCTTGGTGGCAACAGCCTCCCACGCTTCCCGAGGTGTTTTCTCGGCTTCAGAGAGCCTCTATGGATGTTTGTAGCTTCAAAAACAGGAAAAACAAGAAACACAAGAATTCAAATGGGAAAAATCAGCCATGTTGGTGGAAGTCGAAATTATGCAGGGAACTCTTCATACCGTAGGGGTGGCGAGGTGGTAGGAATTCACGCAGCGGTGGCGGGAGCAACCGAGGTGGCGGATCGGGCCGTGGATCACCCAATGTTAACATTGTGGTCGAACAAATCATACGGTTGACAATTGTTGGGATCTTCATGGCAAACCCCAAGGTAACTCTACTCAAGCCATGATTGCGCAGGAACGCAGCATGATGGAGACCGAACGACACCAAATATGGAAGAGTACCGGTAGAATGGTAAGGCGTAAAAACTCGTCCTCCATGCACACAACCACAACATGTCTCCACTCGCCTAAACGAAATCCTTGGATCATCGATTAGAGCTCACCGAGCACATGACCGGTTTGTTTAAACTTTTGCATGATTACACCCCCATTAACTCACAAATCGATCACACCGGCTAATGGTGGTTCGCCAAAGTCGATGGGATTGGCACCACACAAATTACTCCCACGATCGGTCTTCCATAAACACTTCACATACCGGATTTCCCGTTTAGTCTCTCGTCGGTTAGTAAACTTACAAAGACCTTAATTGCTCTATAACATACAAGGATCTTCATACGAAGAGGGCGTTTGGTTCGGTCATGGCCTCTATCTCTTTGATGAAATCCCATCTGTTGGTCTTCACACCGATGTCTCTCCGATGGAATGGCATAGCCGTCTTGGCCATCCGTCCTGGCTATTCTCAAACAAAGACAAGTCGAAACTTTAGGTTCTTTGGAGTCTTTACCTTGTGAAACGTGTCAAATAAGTAAACATTTGTCGTTCCTCCTTCAAAAGGAGTAGTACTCGTAGGAGTCTATGTTTGAACTTGTTTATTCGGATGTTTGGGGTCCGTTTCATATTCCATCGAATAAATTTAATTTATTTTGTTACGTTTATTGATGATCATTCTCGTATGACGTGGGTTTTCTTGATGAAATCGTGAATCGAACTTGCTGTTGCTTTCATGTTCCAAAAGAAGTTGAAACACAATTTGCAACTAATATCCGCGACCGTTATGCGTTACGATAATGCACGAGAATATCAAAGTGACCTAGTTGGATTGTCAAACTATCTGGCTCAGAATGGTATCATTCATCAAATCTCGTGTCCCTATACACCCCAACAGAATGGGGTGGTGGAACGTAAAAAACGCCACCTCATTGATGTAGCTCGTACCCTTATGATACATGTGAATGTTCCAAAATACCTCTGTTTTGACAGCCTGTTATCTTATTAATAGAATGCCTACTAAGACCCTACAAGGTTCGTCTCCCTTCTCTATCTTGTTTCCCCAGAAAACCCTGTTTATTGTTCCTCCTAAAGTCTTTGGTTGTGTCTGCTACGTTCAGAATCTTGCTCCAGGTCATGATAAATTTGACCCTCGTGCCACGAAATGTGTCTTTCTTGGTTATTCTCTCACTCAGAAAGGTTACCGCTGCTATAGTCCTGTTCTCCGAAAATTAGTGTTCTAAAAATCGCCCTGGGCGATCGCCTAGGCGCCGCCTAGGCCCTGGACGATCCCCGGGCGTCTCGACTTGGCTCTGGCGATTTATCCAGGCGCTCAAGTGTGTTTGGGCGATTTTAGGCGCTCACCAGGCCTTTCTAGCGCTCTCCAGGCCCTTCCAGGCGCTCTGAGGCCCATCTAGGCAATTAGGGTTCCATCTGGGCGAACATCCAAGTTTTCCCAGATGTTTAGACAAGAAAGAGGCATAAAACCCTAAAACCCCCTTAAAACCCTAAACCCCCGTAAAAACCTAAAACCCCGTAAAACCCTAAAACCCCTTAAAAACCCAAAAGCGCTGGCGCCGCTTAGGCGCCTAGGCCTAAGCGCCCCAGTAGCGTCTTGACCGCTTTAGCGAGTTTTAGAACATTGCCGAAAATCGTTTGTCTCTGCTGATGTCACCTTTGATGAATCTACGCCATATTACACCGATCGTCTAACTAATACAATCTTCCTTGACCCGGTTCCTAGTGGTGAACCGAATAGTGTTAGCCCCGAGTGTCCTTTACCGGTTGTCGACTCGGTTGATCCCCTTGATCTCCATCTGCCGATCTTTCATACTTATCAACGCAAGCGGTCCCGAACTCATGACTCGTCCTCGTCAACTCTTCATATGCAGCCTCTTGATCCGCGTCCTATTGCCCAACGCAAAGCAACCCGAACATGTGTCACTAAGCATCCTATTGGTAATGTTGTATCCTATGATCGTGTGTCTTCCAGTTACTCTTGTTTTCTCACCCATTTGTCAAGTACAGGTGTTCCCAAAACTGTGCAGGAAGCCCTTAATCACCCTGGATGGAGACAAGCCATGGTAGATGAGGTTGATGCCCTCCATTCTAATGGTACATGGGACTTGGTGCTTCCCCCACCTAATGCACATATTGTTGCGTGCAAATGGGTGTATATAGTAAAGTTTGTTCCTGATGGATCTGTGGATCGGTTGAAGGCTAGATTGGTGGCCAAAGGATACACACAAGTCTATGGAGTCGATTATGAGGAGACCTTTTCCCCGGTTGCCAAAATGCCCTCTATTCGTATTTTGATTTCTATTGCTACTACAATCATTGGCCATTGTTTCAGCTAGATGTCAAGAACGCTTTTCTCAACGGGGACTTGCAGGAGGATATTTTTATGGAGCAACCTCCCGGGCTTGTTGCTCGGGGGGAGAAACGTCTGGTGTGTAAGTTGCGAAAGACGTTGTATGGCCTTAAGCAGTCCCCATGGGCATGGTTCGGTAAATTTTCAGATGTGGTAAGATCGTTTGGTTTGAAGCAATGTCAGACAGATCACTCAGTTTTCCACATGCACTCCGAGCATGGTTATATATTTTTGGTTGTCTATGTGGATGACATTGTTATTACAGGAAGTGATCGTGCATGCATAGATAAGTTGAAGCAGTTTCTGGGCAAGCGATTTCAGACCAAAGATCTAGGTAGACTCCGGTAATTTCTTGGCATAGAGGTTGCTAGATCGCAAGAGGGCACGTTCTTAAGTCAGAGAAAATATGTACTCGATTTATTGCATGAGACTGGATTACTTGGGGGACGTCCAGTTGATACCCCAATGGATCCAAATGTGAAGCTGTTAAGAGATGAAGGAGACCTGTTGGCAGACCTAGGAAAGTATAAGGGTCTTGTGGGCAAACTCAACTACGTGACTATCACAAGACCCGATATATCATATGCTATGAGTACGGTCAGCCAGTTCTTGGAGTCACGAAGGGTACCACATTGGGATGCGGTGGTCCGAATACTGAGATTCTTGAAGAAGGCCCCAGGCCGTGGGGTGATGTTTAAACCGAATGGCCATTTGCAGGTTGAAGGCTATTCAGATGGGCTGGTTCACCATCAGACAGAAATCTACTATGGGGCAGTCAGACTTTCTTGGAAGAAACTTAGTTAGTTGGAAAAGTAAAAGCAAGCGGTGGTTGCACGGTCAAGTGCGGAAGCAGAATATCAAGCAATGGCTCACACATGTAGTGAGTTGACATGGATAAGGTATTTCTAGAAGAAATCGGAGTCATGGTTGATATGCCAATCCCTCCATTGTGATAATCAAGCGGCGTTATATATTAAGCGTCCTAATCCGGTATTCCACGAGAGAACCAAACACATCGAAGTGGATTGCCATTTCATTCGAGAAAGATCGTTCGAGAAGAGATTTGCACACCGTTCGTTCGTTCGGAAGAACAACTAGTCGATGTCTTTACTAATGCTTTGTTTGGGAATCGTTTGGGGTTTGTTTGTAACAAGTTAGGCATGCATGATATATATCGCCAACTTGAGGGGAGTGTTAAAGTGACGTAGTATTAATAAGTGTATTTATGGTATTGTGGTGTGTATTGGGTTCGGCTCGTCGGATGTGTCATAGCCCACTTATGTGACTTGGAGTAAGGGAAAAGTAGAGCCCAATAGGGTTAGGAGTTGTTGTTGAATAATAAGGGTATTATAGTCAAGTGTAATAGATATGGTCAATCCTAGGGTAAATAAAGTGGTGATTTACTTTCCAGATTTATAGTTATTCTCATTATTAAGATGAATATATTTTGTAATAATAGGTGGTGATTTAGATCCTTAAATCGGGGAATCTAAATCACTCAAGTCTCTTTTCACCTCCTATTTAAGGAGAGTTCAAAGACATTGTGATAAACACGTTTTCGAGAATAATAAAATACTTCTCTTCCTTTTCTAACATGGTATCGGAGCGTAGGTGATCCTAAAACCTACAATCATGAATTACCGGGCCGCCTTCACCGGAGAATTTATTAACACTACCACTGGTCAATCCTCCGGCACAAACAAGGAGGAATCTAACTATCCTCCCGCCCACCTTCTTGTCTCACACAAATCGAATGGAAAAAATTGGTGGAATGGTCCGAGACCATAAAAATGGTGATCGATGGGTGAGCAAGCTCGGATTCCTAATCAGGCGTAAAAGGAACCGGCCGCAAATGATCCTGACACACACATATGGAGATCGAAAAACTCCATGATCAAGGCCTGGCTATTAAACTCAATGGAACCCGGACATAGCAAGGCCTCATATGCTACTCCGCACCGCAAAAGACATTTGGGATCTTCGTGAAAGAGATGTATTCTCGATCTGGAAAACTCTTCACGGATCTACTACTTGAAGACTAAACTTTGGAGTTTAAAGCAAGGAATAAGGATGTGACTTCATACTACAATGAAGTGGTCACCCTTTGGCAAGAGTTGGACTTGTGCCATGAAGACACATGGGAATGTCCAAAGATATAGCGTTAAGTTTAATAAAAGGGAAGAAAATGAACAGTGTACTCTTTCCTTGCGCAGGACTTAACTCGATCTAGATGAAGTTAGGGGCAAAGTATTAAGCGGGAAGCCCATTCCTTCATTAAGGAAGTCTTTCTGAGCTCGAAAGGAGGAGGCAAGAAGGAAAGTGATGAATGTTGATCCGATCCGCCCAAAATCGAAAAATTGGAGGACAAGATCTGGAGGCATCTGCATTGGTGGCGCCAAAGGAGAAAACAAGGGAAGGAAAGCAGAAATTATGGTGTGACCACTTTGTAGGAAGCAAGGACATAACAGAGATAATTGCTTTGGGTGATCCATGGAAAGCCCTCAAATTGGAAACCAAGAAACCAGCCGGTAGTCTTGGGAAATAAAGGAAATCAAGCAACTTACGTGCCATCCGATCGAGTCGAGAAGAATCAAGAATTGCTCACCCATTCACACAGGAGCAAATTGAGCAACTGAGTAGTCTTTTGGCAAGCCATAAGCAAATCTCTAATCCTAACCCCCAATGTACCCTTGCTGAATCTGGTAACTCAACAGACTTTTCTACTTTTTTTTACATCACACAAATGCACACCTGGATCATTGATTCGGTGCCACGAGATCATATGACACCACACTCTACTTGTTTTGTATCATACCTACCCTGTGGAGGAAATCAAAAGGTGAGGGTGGTGATGGATCCTTCTCGTGATGAGTGGAAAGGGTTCCATCAAACTCAATACCAACCTTACCTCCATAAATGTACTCCATGTCCCCAAACTATCATGTAACTTTAATTTCACCCATAAACTAGTTTTTGAATCTAAGCGCAAGGTTGTTTTTCTTCCACTTGATCATCAAATACAAAGGTTATGAGTTTGGCGAAGGTGATTGGCAATGCTAGGGTATATGAGGGATCAGACATTACGGAGGACAAAGATGGCTCAAGACATGAGTCTATGCCCCTCTGTTTGACTCTTTAAGTCTCGCTTTCTAATAATGAAATAATACTTTGGCATACTAGACTAGGACACCCAAGTTTTGGGTATATGAACAAGTTGTTTCCAGTCTCTTTAAAAATAAGAATGTTTTAGATTTTCAATGTGAAATTTGTGAGTTGGCTAAACACAAGAGAAGTACATATGTTCACAAGTCTCACACACTTCCAAACCATTTGCACTAGTTCATAGTGATGTGCAGGGTCCCTCTGCACACCTAACTATATTTGGAAAAAGATGGTTTGTGTCCTTTATAGATGACCATACAAGAGTCACATGGATTTATCTCTTAAAAGAAAAATGAGGTTGAAAAAGCTTTCAAAAATTTTTACAACATGGTCAACACTCGATTTCAAACAAAAATCGAAATTTTAAGCGATAATGATGCTGAATACTATAACAATGTATTAAGTACCTTTTTTGATGAAAAGGCATGATTCACCAAAGTTCTTGCACAAACACACCCCAATGAATGGTGTGGCGGAAAGAAAAACCAACATGTTTTGGAAGTTGTAAGATCCATCATGTTGTTCTCTAAATGCCCTAAATTCTTGTGGGGTGAGGCTCTTCTCACAAAGCATGACCTACCTAATTAATAGGTTGCCCTCTAAAACACTTGAATTTTAAAACACCTCTAAGTGAACTAAAATCACACTTCCCTAGCACTAGGGTGATCCAGATCTACCCTCAAGATATTTGGGTGTGTAGCCTTTGCACACACCTACAATCAAGAAAGTTAGATCTAGATCGCCTAAGTGCATGTTTGTAGGGTACTCTGCTAACAAAAAGGGATATAGGGTGTTTGATTTTGAAAAAAGGAGAGTCATAGAAACTATGGATGTCACCTTTTTTGAAAACACACTGTATTATGACCAAAGATCATCTTCAGGGGCCAATGATCACTCAAGAAGATCTTTCTTTGAATTTCTATACAATATAGGTTCGAAAAACCAGATTTAGTATGCCAACAAAAGAAATTAATAAACAGGTAGAATTGGATAAGCAGTGAGAGCAGACTCTCAAGTAGATCCGGGAGGACATGGAGATACATCACCTACTAAAAGTGCTAATCAACCTATAAACTCCAGATCCACTCGAAGTGCAGGAAAAGACCTATGTCGAACCTATCCACGATCTAAACAGAGCACGAAAACTCAACCTAACATTGTTCAAGATCTGGAACCTACACGGCTGAACAATCAATCGACAAGTGTAAGTTAGTCTAACCTTGAACCTTACGAACCACCTCCCACACCAGATTCAAGATCCAGCCCCCATAGTGATAGACCAACCACAGTGGACATGACAGACCTTCTTCTTGATGTTCCCATTGCCATTAGAAAACAGCCAAGGACATGTACTAAAAATCCCAGATATCCTATACAGAACTACTTAACCTACAAAAATATATCACCACCTCACAAAGCCTTCCTCACCAGTGTAACTGAACATCCAATACCAAAAGACATTCAGGAAGCTCTATCCATACCTGAGTGGAGGCGCGTGATTCAAGAGGAAATCAAAGCCCTAGAAAAGAATGGCACTTGGCAAGTAGTAAATTTACCAATGGGAAAGAAAGCGGGTTAGGTGCGGTGGATATTCACCATCAAGTTCAAATCCAATGGAGTGATAGAGATATAAAGCTAGATTGGTGGCAAGGGCTATAGCCAAACTTATGGCATAGACTACTCAAAACTTTCTCACCGGTGGCCAAGCTCAACACTATAAGGGTTGTGTTCTCTGTGGCGATGAACCTAGATTGGCAAATCTACCAACTGGATGTAAAAAATGCATTCTTACATGGAAATCTCAAAGAAGAAGTGTATATGGAACCTCCACCGGGGCTAACACATCAGTTTAGAGAAAGGGTGTGCAGACTTAGGAAGTCTTTATATGGACTAAAACAGAGTCCTAGAGCATGGTTTGATAGATTCGCATAGCTCTTATTGAAGACAGGGTTCAAACAAGGGCATTACTGATCATACCTTGTTTGTGAAGATATCTAAAGCGAGGAAAAAAGTAGTAATCTTGGTGGTTTATGTGGATGATATCATCCTCACTGGGATGATCAAATAGGAATCAAGCAAGTGAAAATGGACATGGCCAGGGAATTTGAAATCAAGGACCTTGGAGTCCTCAAGTACTTTCTCGGGAATGGAGATAGCCGGATCTAAAGAAGGCATAATTTGTGTCCCAAAAGGAAATATGTATTAGACTTGGCCGACGTGAGACACTTTGTATGTTGGGATGCAAACCGGCTAGTACTCTATGGACCGAGAATGTAAAGCTAGGTAAAAGTGAAGGTGAAGAAAATGTTGATAAAGATCAATATCGGAGGTGGTAGGTGATCGATTTACCTAGCACATACAAGACCTGATATTTCAGTATCTTTGTTGGGGTAGTGAGTCAATTCATGCACTCTCCCAAACAGTCCATTTATCAAGTTGTGATCGAATTTTGAGGTACTTAAAGGAAGCAGTTGGAATGGGGTTGCTGTTTAAAAGGTGAATCGAGGCATGTAGAATTATATCTTTGAAGCAGGTGGGTGGCTCTGGGATAGTAGATCTACAACAGTCTTACCGCTTTCGTTTGTGTGGGGCAACTTGGTCACTTGGAGAAGCAAAAACAGGATGTGGTTGTTGAAGCTCACCAAGTCGAATTTAGGGCAATAGCACAGGGGCATCTGTGAGGAATTGTGGCTTGAGAAAGTGTTAAGTGATCTACACCTTCCATTGATAATGCCTATGAAACTTTTACTGTGATAACAAGGCGACCATAGCAATTGCTAATGACCACTGTGGAACACGACCGAACTAAACATGTGGAGATAGACACACATTTCATCAAGGAGAAACTAGAGAAGGGCCTAATTTGCATTCCTTTCATGCCTTGAAAGACTCGCAAAAGCAATGAGATGGACTCACTAAAGCCTTGATGAAGCAAAAGTTTGATGACTATGTATCCAAGTTGAACATGATTGACATCTATGCTCAACTTGAGGGGGTGTTGAATAATAAGGGTATTATAGTCAAGTGTAATAGATATGGTCAATCCTAGGGTAAATAAAGCGGGTGATTTACTTTCCAGATTTATAGTTATTCATCATTAAGGCAGAATATTTTGTAATAATAGGTGGTGATTTAGATCCTTAAATCGGGAATCTAAATCAGTCAAGTCTCTTTTCACCTCCTATTTAAGGAGAGTTCAGCACATTGTAATAAACACGTTTTCCAGAATAATAAAATACTTCTCTTCCTTTTCTAACAGTTGTCTTATTGTTTACTATATATACTTGAATAATAAAAGGTGGAGAGATCACAAGTTGATGATCTCAGTTTTACGGTACTGTGTTAACTTATTCAATAGAATGTATATCAAAGTGTTCACTTACGCAGCACAATAAGCTACTGTAGCCACAGCCAGAAGAAGACTACAAATTACAACAAAGGCTGGATCATCACGTGCCCATTGGTTCTTTGTCTCTGCAAAAGAAATTTGATGATAGCTAAGTTTTAATACTGCACAACATTTTTTGTCGTAAAGTCAGGAAAAACCCATGTACAAGATATAAACAAACTACTTCAAAAAACAAACGGAAAGCCACAAAAGCATATGGCAAGCAGAAAAAAGAAGTAATAAGGACTAAAGGAAGTAGACTCACGTTTGTGATACTTAGTGTGCTGATATCTGCTTTACATTGAACAATGTCCACATGGAAAAATGCAAAACGAGCATTAGTCAAATGGAATTAATATTATTCTATAAATATTCCAGCGGTCACAACGGCTAAGAGAACATAGGTATGTCCCATGAAAGTAACTAGCCTAATGGCCTAGAATGGATGTGAAAATGGATAGCAGCAAACAGAAAAAATATTGTTGCATGTTGGATCCCTAGCCAGGATATTATTATGGGTATACTAATGGAGAACTAGAACTAACACGACGTAAAACAAATTAAATAACCTCTAATTTTTCTCCCTCTCTTTCTTGATATCTCCCCCTCCCCCTCCCCCTCCCTCTTGCAACCAAGAGGGTAAAAGCAACTCAAAATGAAGACAACTAAATATTACTGTGTTTTCAATAAACAATAAATATTTCTAGCATTTCTTCCAGATCATACAAGCTATGCACGTTGAATGCCAGAAACTTTGCAGTTTAAGTATGCCCCTTTTTTCTCCTAGTTCCAATTACAAACTCTAGCCACTATTAAACACGAAAATGCCACAAAAATCCCTGACTATGAAATCCTTAGAAATGAATCTACATACACAAGAGTAGTAGAAAAGTATGTTCACGTCTTCTGGGGAGATTCACAACCTCAGACGAAATAAATTCTAGCAGCATAACAGGAACCAGTGCGTGTTACTGAACACAAGTTAAACCAAAAAGAAAAAAGGGAAAAAAAATCTAGCAAAGATATTTGAACTGCAATATATCATAAGCAGTGAGATCAGAACAATGTCAGGCTGGCAACAAAACGGGTTTGTACTTACACTACTTTTGGAGACATGCACAAATGTAGCATTTGCCAGAAAGTATATTCAATGTCCATTTGTTGCCACTGCAATAAATAGTACAAATTAATCTTGCAGTTAAACAGTGATGAGTAAATGCCAATCGCAGTTTATAAATTAAAGATAAACTAGTATATGCCATGTCGTGCGGGAGCATCGTAGGGGATAAAAGGTTACACCCAGCAATTGTCCTTTGTTTAAGCAAATTTGAAGTATGGTTTAAGAATCAAATACCAGGTTACTGCAGTTAAAATCACACCAGAAGTATTAATGCTTTGTCCTACCCATTTTGAAGCTTTGAACAATTTTAAAAAAAAGTAAATAAATAAAAGAAAAGACATGCCACAAGATAACAAAGCCTCAAACATCCTAGTAACCAATTGAAATCTGTGATCCAATTTGCACTATAAACCTATAAGGTGCAAATCAGTATGACAGTAATGAAGTAAAAGGCAAGCATGACAGAAAATGTATTTGACTACAAACGAGAATTCTTAAATCAAGTTAGGTTCATTCATACCTAGGCATTTACATCTACATTGCAGCTTAATTTCACAAAAATCAAGAACCAGTGAAAATAAACAGAAACCTACGTTCCATCAACAAGAAATCAGTGTCATCACCAATAAAACTGCATCAATAGCCTATTGCGATCCAAACAGGAAATCCTGGATTTCTATTACACGAAAATGTCAAATAAAGGACGGCTGATAAAAGGTTAAAGTTGTACAATTCCGTCCATCAAACAAAAATAACTTCTGGCAACAAAGTATGAGGTAAGCATATATCAGATCTACTCATTTCGATCAATACATTGTGCGAATTTTTGAACAGTTCGATAGAGAAATGGGGAAAAACCTTGATGATTCTGCGTAAGTAGTGAAAGAAAGCGGAATTCGGCCGGACATTAGAGGTCGTACGCCCTTTAGAAGTGGTAGGCAGCATCTTCTCCGCTGATTCTCCGATTTGTTATGGTTCTTTGTTGTCTTCTTTCTTCCTTTGAAGGTCCTTTCAGTGATTATACTGTTAGAAGATTTGTTTTGTTGGATTGGAACTTTTCACTTCTTTTTTTACTCCCTGATATATTCGATAATAATCGCTTTTCAAATTTTTTTTTTTCTTTTTTTTTTTCCTTTTTTTTTTAAAGGAGAGAATCATTTTTCACTGTATTTTTCAATGCATTTTTGTGGAAACGGCGGCTTTTTTATTCAACGAAAAAAGCTAATCTTAAATCTATGCTGCGCTGAAAAAAAGAAAAACAATCGACATATAACCATCTAAAAGCAATGACGATCGATTATAATCTTGCTGAAATTTGTCGTAAGTTCTTATTTCTTTCATGCGATTAGGATACAAACATGGTGGGAAGCGCTACACCTGTTGAGTCATGAATTAATTTATTTTTCAATGCATTTTGAAGAAGGGTAAACATAAAATTTCTCGATATCAAACCAATCCACGGATCAAATCATACAAAACATTAATCGTGATTTTTATGTTGTTTTATATAACAAAAAATAAATCAAACATTTTAATACAATTTTATTTTAATTTTTCAAAAATTTAAACCACTTCAACACGGACCAAACTGAATACCTACTTTTATTACTGGTATAAATTATCAATATACTTAGTTGCTTCAACTCATCTCATTTATATTTCTTATTTGCAATATATTATTAATTTATCATCCATTTCATATCCTTATCATTCGGATGTTTTGTGATCCTTGCACTCACTCGGCTTCAATATTTCGATCGATTAGTAAAACAACACGCGCTTAAAAAAACAGAGCACAACACAAATCAACTCATAACTTACGACCTTTAACTCCTTCTTCTCGTTGGGTTTTCTCAACATCAATATTTAAGATAACTCATCAATTTACTTCTGATATGTGCGAAAGCTAATTACCTTTCACTTTTTTCTCACTCACTTGTGAGAAATAATATGATCATCTTTCTCCCATGATCTTAGTCAAATACTATTATGTATTAAGCATGTTGTGATTATTTAAGTTATTCAACGTTGTAGGTGTTAGTTCAATATTAATGACATGTACAGGTTAAATATCCATCGGTGAATTAAAATGACTAAGGAACAATCATTTACTATCTTGTTTGTGCCTACGTATAAGGTTTGGTTGTGTTGTCACGTTTGTTGTTTTATATGTTGGTTGAGGGTGGTTGGTTTTAGAGTCTTATTTTGGCATAGGTAAGCATAAGTTCAAAATATAAACAATTTGTTAAATCATCAATTTGTCTTCACTCACAGAATAGTATTGATGTATATGTAAGGCGTGGTGTCCGTAATAGCAATAATGTATTGTTTTAATTAAATAAAAGTAATAAATCCTTATTAATATTTTATTTACTTAATTGCATAGATATAAATGACACTGCAAGGAAATATGGGTTCGTTATGTAATCATAAAACTCGATGTGTAAGTGTTATGTACGGAGGATTGAGTTTATGGTGTACTATCTTAAACATTTAGTTCACGGTGAATTGACTTGTTTCATAATTGACTAGAGTTTGTGATCTCATAGTAAAACCACCATTAGTGCCCAGAAAACATAGAGTGTGACCGTCTGATCCGGGCCGTCAGTGTTGGACCTTAGTGGTTGCATTTGTATGTGAAAAGGTCCATGTAAGACTGGACCGATTTGATGTGATGATCTCGTACTAAGTCTCTAACAAGAAATTTTAATTGAATCACAAGATGACCATTTATGAATTGAATCTTAATCCAGATGTGATTATAGACTCGTACATTTTCAGGGTGACGTTTGATTTGACGGTATGGTTGGCTAAGTAGTGTTTTCCTTAATCCCGACCATCTTAGCGTCACTCAGGAATTGATAGCCGGGAATGTATTCACAAAGATTGAGTCCACTCTTTCTTCATAAGAGAAGGTAGATAGATGGTTCCCTCATTAGTTAATCCAGTGGCGGACCCAGGAATTTTTTCCAGTGGGGCCGTATTCTCACTAAAATATCATAGCGAAAATTATCTTGAAAATTCACAATAAGAAATGTCACAAATATATAAATAAGAAGGTCAATAAGAAGGTTTTTGTCGGTATAGATTTCAGAAGTGTATTAGCTATTTTTATTTAATACAAACAACATACAAGCGTATCTTTATACGAAAAATTGATAGATGCATACACCCAGTAACCCTTATGTATGTGGGTTACTCTAAAGACTAATTATGCTAGTTTATGATATATTAGAATGATGAATTAATAGACATGTTATCAAAGTTTTACTGCTTTAAAAAAAGGATGAATATTAAGAAGAAAAAGAACCAGACATGAATATTAAGAAGAAAAAAACAAAAAATGAATATTAAGAAGAAAAAAACTAGAGATGAATATTAAGATGGAAAAAACTAGAGATGAATATTAAGATGGAAAAAAAAGGCTAATTTTTTTTATAAATATATAAATAAGAAGGTTTTTGTCATTATAGATTTTGGAAGTGTATTAGCTATTTTTATTTAATACAAACAACAGACAAGCGTATCTTTATACGAAAAATTGATAGATGCATATACCCAGAAACCATTATGTATGTGTGTTACTCTGAAGACTAATTATGTTAGTTTATGATATATTAAAAAGATGAATTAATAGACATGTTATGAAAGATATACTGCTTTTAAAAAAGGATGAATATTAAGAAGAAATAAAACCAGAGATGAATATTAAGAAGAAGAAAATAACAAAAAAAAAAAAGAATATTAAGAAGAAAAAAAACTAGAGATGAATATTAAGATGAAAAAGAAGGTTAAAAAAATTTAGGTGACGAGTTCTGATCCAATGACAATGGGGTCATTCTTAATGCATTTCACCAATTGAAGTAATAGGAGAGTTACACTAAAAATTATTCGAAATAATATACATACACCGTTTGTTAATATTATTAGAGTGGTATATTATAATTTGCACGGAAATTTGAGTGGCCATGGCCCCCTAGCCCCATGTGGGTCCGCCCCCGAATTCAGGAACAGATCGATAGCGCACACTCGACATGATCAAAGGATATCGGTCCTTCTGAGAATGGTCTTACGGACGATGTTTTGCTTAAATAAACAACTGTTTGTGGAGGTAACTTTGTAATGCCCGTTCCCGGACACGGTGAGTCCGTATCACGGAAATAGAATGTTAAACGCGTATAATATTAAATAAATTCAATATTATACGTAAGTCTCTACTACGTTGTATCGAGTTTAGCACAAACGGAAGCTAAAAGACTCGGGTATATTGTTTTTGAATACAAGATAAGAATAGAAACACAACCTTACTAAAGATAGAAATATCTTACAACAATGATACATAAACCTTACAACAGTACGATGTCTAAAAAAAGAAATACAACTAGTATCTTACAAGAAATTCAAAGAAATAAAACATGTCTTGAAATGAAATTACAACATAAGTCTTGAAGGAAACAACATAGTCTAGTAATAACAAAGCATGATAAAAGCATAGCATGACAAGAGCATCAAACATCATCTTCAAAGTCCTCATCGAACTCCTATTCAACCTGTTCATCTTCTCAACCCCAAACACAACTAAAAATGCATTTGAGGTAAGTACAAAGGTACTTAGCAAGAAACGGAAGCTACCGTATTAACTAGGTTTCATAAAGAAGGATTTACATAGTTATTAAGTTATCTTTATTTGACCGACTCAATTCTAGGGTTCACTTCATGCTCATCAACATGTTGTGACTAAACGTTTCTAACTTAACTCAAGTTTGTTACACCGGGACTCAAGGGCACTACACATGGTGCTACCCACCACGAGGTATCGGTTGCAACCTATCAGTGGATCACACCATAGCCACGGGTTAAGACCTGATAGTGTACACGTTCGGTGAAATCCCCATACCATTTAGCCGTTTATAGGCCAGCAGAGTTATTCACTTTATCTGACCGCCCACACATCGCGATATAGACAAGTGCCTTACCAAGAGTGTTATGATGTTAGTCTTTTACTACACACTTATGTAAATTATTAATCATTAACTAGCCACCTAAGTGTTTTCAAGATAGGAGCTCACTTAACAACTTTACTCCTCACTTAGACTCTGACACAACACCCTGAAGCATTACCACAGAGACATTGATGAATACTAATTCATCAAAACACAAGCCATTCATACCACTTTCGACGGTCCCGAACTTCAACTCTATGGAAGAGTACATCCGAGTGCGGGAGCATCGATCGAAGCTTAATCAAGGCTTGTTCATGTTCATTTAGTGTTACTAGGTCAAGAGGTAACATTTAAAACTCATCTCATAGCTTAAAACACTCAAAAAAAAAACATTTAGACAGCGTTGGGGGGCGCCAACACTTTTTGCGGGCGCCAAAGTGCTTCAGAGAGTTCATTGAACTCCATGTTCAGGTTATGGGGCGCCAAAGGCTTCGGGGCACGGCAAAACTGTATCAGAGAGTTCACTGAACTCTCTGAATAGGTCAGGGGGGCGCCAAAGGCAACAAAACTGCACTAAACACAATTTTCTGCACTCTCCCGATTTCTACACAAAACCAACCAAGTTTAACATCAATCTAAGCATCATAACAGCAGAAAATCACTAATTTAACATCACACAGCACCAAGCACATGGATAATTACATTTAGGCATGATTTTAACATCAAATCACTCCCAAAACAAAGCCCTAACTTCACCAAACCATAATTAACACAATAGAGAAGATTTCCTTACTTGATCAAAGCACAACTCCAAGCAAAACTTCAGAAGTCTGCAGCAACTTTTCAAAGACAAACACAAAACCTATTTGATCCACAACCAATTCAAGAACATAACTACGAAATAAGCCAAGAAGACACCAAGCGTGATCAAAGCAGCCCTTAGTCCGAAATTCATACCTTGAAGGAACTTAATGAACTTTGTATCAAAATGATCCTCATTTCCTCACGATTCCGGAGTCCTACATGAATCTGAAAACCACCAAGAAACCACTGAGAACTTTGAAGAAGAAGCTTTGTCTCTCACTATTGCTCTCAAACTTGCAGGAAAGACTCTTTTCAAAATTCTGACAAGTTACTCTAATAGTGGGAGGTTTATTTTCCAAATAAAACCTCTCCCCACTATTCTATCCACTAACCATTCTATAACTTTTAATTGCAATTCAGTCCTTAACTTTATATATATATATATTGTGGAAATATTACAGCATTACTTGATGAGCTCTTGAGTCTGATTTGAGTTAAACAGTGCCCAATGACCTCGAGGAATTAAATCTGAGGATATTTTGTACACTTTATTTTATTGTAAAAGACATATTAATTGTGATACATATAAACAATTAATATGTCAAACTCTAGTTTACTTTATGTCATAGACACAATTAATATGTCATAGACATAGCTTTTACTTTTACTTTTGCATGCTTGCAGCCACATCTACATACTCGGTGGCCGCCCAAGCTAGTGCTAGTCTCTCTCTCAATTGTATCTATTTATACACCTCTCATTTCAATGAATAAAATAAGTTGAAGTTTACTCTTGTGTTTATCACATTCTCAAACTCTCTTCATGGTAGCGAGCCTTCTTGAGTTCTAAAATCCATTTGCAAAACTCGATTCTTTTTAGAAAAAATGTCAACATTATCTGAAGTTTCATCTTCTTGATGAGACTCACAATTTGCCTCGTGGCCCAGGATAATCTGAACACTCTTCTTTTACAAATCATAAACTTGATGGTAACAATTACTTGCTATGGTCAAGGTCTATGAAAATGTATATCTCCGGCCGAGGGCAAGATGGGATATCTGTGCGGTTCCAAACACCGCCCTACTTGAAGCCCGACCCCAAGTTTGAAGCATGGGACCACGAGAAAATAACCAAGTCATGACCATCCTCACGAGGTCTATGACAAAAGAGATCGATGAGAACTTCATGATGTATGACAACTTGCTAAGGAAATGCAGGACAATGTCGAGAGACCTTTACTCAAAAAGGACAATACATATGAAGTCTATGAACTCAAAGCTCAGATTCAAAATTGCGACAAGGGGATATATGCGTAACTCAATATTTCAATCAACTATCTAAAAGCATGGCAACACCTAGATATGTTGGAAACTCACACTGGAATGATGTCAAGGATCTTTGCTCATATAAAGACATCATAGAAAGAAGAGAGTATTCAAGTTCCTCATTTTGGTGAATCCTACTCTTGATGATGTTAGAGGTAGAATTCTAGCTACTAAACCTCTCCCAAATCTCAAATCCATGTTTCTTTGAGGTCAAACATGAGGAAGCAGGAGGAAAGTGATGCTTTCTAAACTCCCCGTGACAACCCTCTTTGAGAGTGCCACCTGCTGGCGTGGGAACCTACTGAAAGCTTACGGGAAGCCTCTTGATAAAGCGGGAAGGCGTTTCGTGACCACTTTGCAAAGCGCACAAATCATACCAAGGACACTTGCTTTGGAAACTACATGGCAAGCCTAACTCCTCCAAGACCTCAGACACCTTAAGGAAAGTCGAGGCGGAGACACACGTAAAGTGAGGAAGAAGATGACAACAGGTTGAATGCATAGCTTCTTGCATTCAAAGCCTTCCTAACTCAACAAAGGAAAGTAGTCACTCTCTTGACATAGCCTCTCTCATGCCAGATCTGAGTAAATTCTACTCATCTATTAGTAATGAAACTGGATTGTTGACTCTGAGGCCTCATCCCATATGGTGGTAATAAAAATCTCATTACTCAACTTATGCCATGTCCCCAAATTCACAATATTAAGGCTGGCGATGGATCTATTTCTAGTGCAAAAGGTTTTGGTAAGGTGCGACTTACTAATAAGATATGCTGCGGGATGTCTATTTGTTCCAAAATTAGATTGCAATCTCATATCATCGATAAACTTACTAAAGATTTGAAATGGACTATTGTTTTTAATGAGAATCGAGTGCACATTCGGGATCATTCCTCAAAGCGGTGATTGGGATTGCTAAACCTTGCTCGGGATTGTTTGTGGTCAACCTGCTGAAGGCAGGCGAAGAAGGCGAATGCGCCTCGACTGCTGCACTCAAAACCTAGACAATATCATGTTATGGCATTATAGACTAGGACATCCTAGTTTTAGTTATTTAAAGTCTATAGATCTGAATTGTTTAAAGGTTGTAATTTGAATGATCTTGATGTGATATTTGTCAATTTGCCAAACTCACCAAATCTGTGTATGCAAAATTACCTCACTTACCTTCCACACCATTCACCTTAATTCACGGTGATGTATGGGGACCTCAAGAGTAAAAAGCATAACGAGGAAGAGGTGGTTTGTTACCTTCATAGATGACCACACGAGAACCACTTGGTTATTTTTAATGAAGGATAAATCGAAGTTGGATCCATCTTTCAAGAGTTTTACAACATGGTCTCCACTCGGTTTGACACTAAGATCAAAATTTTGAAGACCCGACAATGCCACTTGAATATTATGAGTCTCATCTCATTAAGTTCTTAATGGATAAAGGGATTGTCCATATCAATAGGCGTGTTGAAACTCCTCGACAAAAATGGGGTTCTTGAGAGAAAGAACAGAGCATCTGCTAGAAATGGCTAGAGTCTATCATGTTTACCACTAATGTTCCAAAATATATGTGGGGTGAAGCTATATTGACCTCCACATACTTAATCAACAGACTTCCCGGCCAGTACTAGGCTTCAAAACTCCAATCAAAACCTACGACTACACACTCCACCTTTACGTCTTATTTCCCGATTACCTCCAAAAATCTTTGGTTGTCTTGTGTTTGTCTATAACCATGCCCAACACGAAGCAAACTTGATCCCAAGGCTCACAAGTCCATTTTCTTAGGATATGCAAAGGGCGGGGAAAGGCTACAAGTGTTACTCTCATACGAAAGAGATTTTACAATTCTATGGATGTAATTTTTTTGAAAGGACTCCTACTACAACAAGTCCAGGAGGCGATCAGATGGAAACCTGGTTGAAATTGACCTAAACCCTTTCCCTCGGCGAGTCCTAACCCTCGGCGGACTCATAACCTTGACATCCTGTGGATACTCACATTCTTGACCCTCGGCGATCTGCGACCGGTTCTGGCGACCCGAGCTGCTGAACGAGGAACCTCGGCAACTCTTGAACAGTCTGCTGGACCTCGGCTTATTGACTCTCGGCCGATCTCTTGAAGTGGATAGCGGACTATTGCTCTAAGGAAAGGAAAAGATCATGCAGCGATCATTCTATTCATACTTATTTATCTTATGATCGGTTGTCTCTGTGTTTTGCCATGTTTACACAGGACACGGACTCTCACTCTATCCTAGAAATATTCGAGAGGCCTTCAAAATGATAAGTGGAAGGCTCTTTGTTAAAAGCAGAGATATTGCTCTCTGGATAATCATACTTGGGACCTCACAACTCTTCCCAAAGGCAAGAAAAGCAGATTAGGCTGCAGATGGTTATTCACTATCAAATACAATCTTGATGGTAAAATTGACAAGTATAAAGCCGGTTGGTAGCAAGGGGATTCACTCAAACATATAGCATTGACTATAAGGAAACTTTTGCACCGATAGCAAAGCTCAACCTTTGTCGAGTCTTGAGTTCCCTAGGTTGTCCAACTTGGTAGCCTCTTCACCAATTGGACATCAAAAATGCCTTTCTAAATGGGGACCTCATTTGAGGAGGTTTATATGGTATGTACCCCTGGTTTTATCAATCCTCATACTCAAGGCAATGTGTGCAAGCGAGGAAATCTCTATATGGCTGAAGCAATCACCAAGGGCATGGTTTGGAAAACTCACTCTTGTGTGGTTAAAGGCTGCTGGATATCATCAATGCAACTCTGATCACACCATGTTTGTCAAGACAACCAACCGAGAGGAGGTCCATTCTAATTGTATATGTGGATGATATCATCCTTTCTTGGGATGACTCTCTTGAGATCGAGAACTTGAAGACTCTCTTGGCAAGGTGTTCCAAGTTAAAGATCTTGGCTACCTCAAGTACTTTCTTGGTATGGAAGTGGCTAGAAACACCAAAGGCATTTCAGTCTCCCAAAGGAAGTATGTATTGGATCTCTTGAAGAGCGCGGCATCTTTGGGATGCAAACTCTTTGTATCCCAGTAGACCCAGTAACACCTCTTTGCATGGTGACATTCTTTGTCGAGAAAGAACAATATCAAAGGCTTGTAGGTAAACTCATCTACCTTTCTCACACAAGGCTGATATTGCATATGGGGTTAGTCAGTCGGTCGGTTCATGCCTTTGCCGCCTCTTGAGCAACATTGGGATCTTTGTGAATAGGATCTTGAGATATTTAAAGTCCACTCACGGCCAAGGCACGCACTTCACCAAGTCTCTTGATAGATCAATCAAGGTCTGCACCGATCTTTGATTGGGTGGATGTCACATTGATGAGAGGATCTACCACAGGCTATTGCTCGTATGTATGGGAAACACAGTTACTTGGAGAAGCAAGAAACAACCTCTTTGTGTCAAGCGATCTTGAAAATTTGAACTCAGGCACTTGTACTTGGCATTTGTGAAGCTCTATGGCTAAAAAGTCTTGGCCCGAACTTGACAACCTCATCATCAACTATCACACTCTGCTTTGTGATAATAATTCGACCTTATGCATGGTGAAGATCCATCCCATCATGATAAAACCAAGCATGTGGACATTGTGATTACTACTACGAAGGAAAAGATTGATGCCAAGATTATTCAACTCCAATATGTTCCTCGGTCGAATCGAATGCGATATTCTTACCAAGGCTATTCCACCTCTTATGTTCGTGAGACTTAGTAGCAAACTTGGTTGCATCAACATATCTGACCAGGTTGAGAGGGGGTGTGTGGAAATATTACAAGCATTACTTGACTGATTTCTTGAGTCTCTTGAAGTTCAACAGTGCCAATGACCTCGAGGAATTAAATGCGAGGATATTTTGTACACTTTATTTTATTGTAAAAGACATATTAATTGTGATACATATAAACAATTAATATGTCAAACTCTAGTTTACTTTATGTCATAGACACAATTAATATGTCATAGACATAGCTTTTACTTTTTACTTTTGCATGCTTGCAGCCCACATCTACATACTCGGTGGCACGCCCAAGCTAGTGCTAGTCTCTCTCTCAATTGTATCTATTTATACACCTCTCATTTCAATGAATAAAATAAGTTGAAGTTTACTCTTGTGTTTATCACATTCTCAAACTCTCTTATATATATATATATATATATATATATATATATATATATATATATATATATATATATATATATATATATATATATATATATATATATGTGTGTGTGTGTGTGTGTGTGTGTGTGTTTTTCTTTATTCCATAAAATAGAATGAATCTATATTTCGTTTTCGCAAAATGACACGTTTGCCCTTTCCTGAAAATCGGAATGTTACATTCCTTCCCCCTTAGGAGGAGTTTCGTCCTCGAAACTTGAACATACCTGGTAAAACCAAAAAGTCTAGAAACTCAGTGATCATATCATCTTCCACTTCCTAAGTCGCTTCGTTTGGTGAGTGATTACTCCATTGTACCAACACCAAAGGGATCATCCGTCTCTTGATCATCTTCTCCTTCCTATCCAAAATCTTAACCGGCTTTTCATCGTAAGCTGCTGTACTTATTTGAGTTTGCTGTGTATTAAATAGACCTGCTATATTAGTATTCATTTGCTAAACTTGTACTAATTTGAATATGCTTTGTTGAGCTGCAAATTTTGTCTGTCTGAACCTTTAGTGACAGCTTTCTGTTAAATCGTCACTATAAATATAAAATTGTTTTATATCAACCTGCAAGTCACTCAGTGATCTTGTTATTAATAATCTTTCTGCATGCTGCTATTTGAGTATAATCTGTGCCTAAATAGTATCAATCAAATCGTGATAAAACTGATCTTAGGTTATATAATTAATCACTATAACTTAGAAATAATTTAGCTTCCAAATTATATCTAAGTGTGATTAATAATTTGATATACTCTGATTTAATCATAATACAGTGCCTGCAACTTATGTTTTAAGTGCTAAATTTTTAAAAGGCAATTTTTACCCACACTCTATTCACCGCCCCTTTAGAGTTTGTCTGCGCAATATCAATCCAACAATATCATCCATCAACTCTGACCTAGCCAACAAAGGTGCCACAAATTGTCAGTCTCCAATCTGATCAAAAACCCAGATTTTCAGCTCATCTAATCGCTCTGCCACATCATGAACCCTTGAAATTGCATACACCGGCTTTCTACTCAAAGCATCTGCAATCACATTCGCTTTACCCGGATGGTACTGAATATCCAAGTCATAGTCCTTCACAAACTCTAACCATCTCCTCTGTCTTATATTCAGATTCTCTTGAGTAAAGAAGTACTTCAAAACTTATGGTCTGTAAAGATCCTAGCCTTGACTCTATACAGATAATGCGTCCACGTCTTTAAAGTGAACACTACCGCTGCCAACTCTAAGTCATGTGTTGGATAATTCTTCTCATGTAGTTTTAACTGTCTGGATGCATAAGTTATTACCTTGTCTCCTTGCATCAACACACAACCTAAGCCTTGTCCCGAGGAATCGGCGTAGACATCATAATTATCGAAGATCTCCGGAACTGCTAAAACTGGTGCCGTAGTCAATCTATCCTTCAAAGTCTGAAAAGCTGTCTCACACTCACTAGTCCATTCAAACTTCACATTCTTTTGAGCGAGTTTGGTGAGTGGTGTGGCTATCTTGGAAAAGTCTTGCCCAAACTTTCTGTAGTAACCAGCTAACCCCAAAAAACTTCTTACCTCTGAAACTGGGGTAGGTCTTGGCCATTTCAGAACCTCTTCTATCTTTGTGGGGTCTACTTGTATACCATCCCCAGATATCAAATGCCCCATAAAACTGACTTGCTTCAACCAAAACTCACATTTCAAAAACTTAGCAAACAAGCTGTTTTTCTTTGAAAGTATTTAACATAGTTTTTAAGTGTTCTTCATGCTCTTCTCATCCTTTGAGTAGATAAGGATATCATCTATGAATACTATCATAAATTTGTCCAAATAAGGCATGAAAACATGTTGCATCAAATCCATGAATCTTTGAAGGAGCATTAGTGAGTCAAAGGCATAACCAAGAACTCATAAAAGTACGCTTGATTTCAAACTCGTCCGAAAGTACCTTGGTTTCACAAAGAAGGATTTACATAGTTATTAAGTTTTCTTTATTTGACCGACTCAATTCTAGGGTTCACTTCATGCTCATCAACATGTTGTGAATAAACGTTTCTAACTTAACTCAAGTTTGTTACACCGGCACTCAAGGGCACTACACATGGTGCTACCCACCACGAGGTATCGTTTGCAACCTATCAATGGATCACACCAATAGCCACGGGTTAAGACACGATAGTGTACATGTTAAGGCGAAGTCCCCTACCATTTAGCCGTTTATAGGCGTGAGTTATTCACTTTGTCGACCGCCCACACATTGCGATATAGACAAGTGCCTTACCAAGAGTGTTACGATGTTTAGTCTTTTACAACACACTTATGTAAATTATTAATCGGTAACTAGACACCTAAGTGTTTTCAAGATAGGAGCTCACTTAACAACTCAACGCCCTCACTTAGACTCTAGACACAACACCTTAGGCATGTACAGACATTGATGAATACTAATTTATCAAAGCACAAGCCATTCATACCCTTCCAACGGTCCCGAACTTCAACTCTATGGAAGACACATCTAGTGCGGAACTAAGCGCATCGAAGCTTAATCAAGGCTTGTTCATGTTCATTTAGTGTTACTTGGTCAAGAGGTAACATTTAAAACTCATCTCGTAGCTTAAAACACTCAAACCAACATATAGACAGTGTTGGGGGGCGCCAACACTTTTGGCTTACGCCAAAGTGCATCAGAAAGTTCATTGAACTCTCTGTTTAGGTTAGGGGGCGCCAAAGGCTTCGAGGTGATCCAAAACTGTATCAGAGAGTTCACTGAAATCTCTGAACAAGTCGGGGCGCCAAAGGCAACAAAACTGCACTAAACACAATTTTCTGAACTCTCCCGATTTCTACACAAAACCAACCAAGTTTAACATCAATCTAAGCATCATAACAGCAGAAAATCACTACTTTAACATCACATAGCACCAAGCACTGGCATAATTACATTTTGGCTTGAGTTTAACATCAAATCACTCCCAAAACAAAGCCACTAACTTCACCAAACCATAATTAACATAATAGAAAGATTTCCTTACTTGATCAAAGCACAACTCCAAGCAAAACTTCCAAAGTTTGTAGCAACTTCTGAAAGACCAACACAAAACCTATTTGATCCATAACCAATTCAAGAACTAGTTAGGATCAAGGTTTCTAACTACTCAGAACTACAAATTAAGCCAAGAAGACACCAAACTTGATCAAAGCAGCCCTTAGTCTGAAATTCATACATTGAAGGAACTTGATGAACTTTGTATCTAAACGATCCTCGTTTCCTCACAATTCCGGTGTCCTACTTGAATATGAAAACCACCAAGAAACCACTTAGAACTTTGAGGAAGCAACTTTGTCTCTCACTATTGCTCTCAAACTTGCAGGAAAGACTCTTTTCAAAATTCTGACAAGTTACTCTAATAGTGGGAGGTTTATTTTCCAAATAAAACCTCTCCCCACTATTCTCTCCACTAACCCTTCTATAACTTTTAATTGCAATTCAGTCCTTAACTTTTTATATATATATATATATATA
Source organism: Gentiana macrophylla (assembly GCA_026214975.1). Lineage (NCBI taxonomy): Eukaryota > Viridiplantae > Streptophyta > Magnoliopsida > Gentianales > Gentianaceae > Gentiana > Gentiana macrophylla. Next base: position 67,496,232 of record CM047817.1, read on the forward strand.
ATTATGTTTTCTTTATTCCATAAAATAGAATGAATCTAATATTTCGTTTTCACAAAATGACACGTCCGCCCTTTCCCGAAAATCGGAATATTACATTACCCATAAGTAATGGGTATATCAGTGGGCACTCGGCAAATACTATGAGTAAGTGGAGTAAATATGTTCTATATTCCAGAAGAGTGCAATCTCGGGTCTTTGGTGATACAACACCGAGACTAATGATACGAGTGATTAGACAAAAGAATTTGATTGGTCACTCAGATCATTGGAGCTTCTGGATATAGGTCAATGGTCTCCGACTTATCTCGTGTAATTCACATTTGTAAGCAATTCTCGAATAAATGGAAAAACTAGTTTTCCTAACGACTAAGTATTTTAGAATGTATGTAGAAAATTGTTTTTCTACATGACATTAAAAAAGTCAAGGATTATTTATATGATACATAATAAATTAATTAATTGAATAAGATTCATTTGGTTTAATATGACTTCAAAAGTGACTGAGTAATAAATTAAATAGAAATAAGATTGGTCTTGTCATTTAATTAGATTAAATGGCCGGCTTCTATTGACACCACACTTTTTACTAGCGGCACTCTTTTACTTCAAGCACTTAAAAAAATTATTTTGGGCACCGTGATTATTTTTCATGAAAATAACGTTAGTAGCACTGACGTTACTTTTGAAAAATAAAGTCAGTGTCATTGACGTTATAGTTATAAAAGTGTCACTAGTGAGTAACGTCACATCCACTAACGTTGATTTTTAAAAGGAACGTCGGTGGCATCGACGTTCATAGTGTGGTGCTGGAAGTTAAAAAAAAAAAGAATACATGTGTGGTGCTGGAAGTAAAAAAAATAAAAATAAAAAAAGGGTGTCGCGCGATAGTAAACAGTGTAGTGCCGCTAAAAGCCCCCTAAATGAAAGACTATTTTATTGGGCCTAACTTAATATGATTAGGCGGTTTTATTATTTCTAAAAGCGATATGAATGTCTTAAGGAGTTTTAAGCCCAAGACATCACTAAACCATTTTGGTAAAATTGCATATTACAGTGTGCCATAATCTACTCTATTTAAGGAAGCATTCATGAGATGAAAACCTAATCCACATTACAAGATTTGGGGCGTTACTTTCAAGAGCTTTTCTAGGGTTCATGGTTCTCTAAATACTTAGAATATTCACGAAAATATTGGGTATTTTCTTGGGTGAATCATCTTGGTTTCTTGGGTGGCTTTGGATATGGATTCACCACCAGTGTAGTGAAGATCAATCTGAAGATGTTGGATTTCACTCTCTCTACATCTTCAACATCATCTTCCTCAAGCGATGGTATAATAATCTATACAAACCCCTTTGTTTTATTTAGTAAAATGAGTTCCAAAATTTGTATATTAAGTGTTTCATCATTGTGTTTCCACTTGCAATTTGAATTTTATGAAATTGAGATGATCTAAAATATGCTATCTGTTTTTGGCGTTTTTGAATCATGAAAGATTCCGTGTTAATTACCAAAGGTTTTTGTGCTCACGAACCTTCTAACATTTTTTACTAAGCTTACATCTCGAAAGCAGTCGGACTTCGTTTTTGGGTCTATGAACAATGCGAGATCATTTTCAACATGTGGTATCTGAGACATGTTGTTATAGACGAATTTTTGGATTAGATTTTGGGTTAAATAAAATCCAAGAGTGAGATTAGCTTTACGTTTAGACGTAAAGCTGTTATCTCTATGAATTCTTAGTTTAGATTTTGAATCTTGTTGTGTTTGGACCCATATGATGTTTAATTTATGGATTGGTATATTTGCCCTTAGATTTGATGTATAGGATCTTCTTTTAGTGATGTAATTAATTAATTAATTGTACTCAAGTATTTCATTTCCTTCATAGATCTAGTGTTAGATAAGTTGTATCTGGAATAAATCTTGATAAAAGTTGAAGATCCATGGTGATGTTGTCTTGAAAACCTACTGAAAAGTTCCAGTTGTGGATTGTACCAACCCGGAGGCTGATGAAGTTTGTAGAATTACAAACATGAAACAGTGTGCGGAATTATTATTGATGAACTGAAAATTAAAAGTTGTATTACATTGTAGCTGATCATAGGGTATTTATAACTTCATACACCTCATGAATCAGTTAGAAGTAAGTTACAAGCGGTTACAACAAACTATAACTGAATGACCGTTTTCTACATTACACTTCACTAGATTACTCAACAAGCTGCTGTGACTTCATACTACCAACAGGCTGTTGTGTCTTCATACCATCGTGAGTGTATTAGTGACTACACCTGGCATTCCCTTGACCTCTATCTTTGTAACACCCCTCAAGATGAGAATTGTACATGAACATCTTGCACTCAGCATTCCCTTCAGCTACTTGAACTCTGAAATATCTTTGAAATTCCCAGTTTGACTAGCAAATAAGAAAAAAATAGGTGCATCCAAGGCTTTGGTGAGAATATACGCTATTTGTCCTTTGTGTGTTGGTGAGGCGATTTGACAAGTCGGACTTTACTTTGTCTCTTACAACATGACAGTCAATCTCTATATGTTTGGTTCTTTCATGGAAAACAGGATTATGGGCAATGTGCAAGGCACTAGCATTATCACAAAATAAGATAGTAGGTAGATGAATTGGAATTTTTAGATCTTGAAGAATGTAAATGAGCCATTGAATTTCTAAAGCTTGCATTTGCCATAGCCACATATTCGACCTCGAAGAACTTCTTGCTATAGTAGTTTGTTTCTTTGACTTTTAAGAGATTGGTGCATCTCTTAGGAACATCATGTAGCATGATATTGATTTTCTTGTTTTAGAGGCTAATCATTGTCTGTAAATCCTTTGAGTACAAGATCATTGTTTGCTGGGAACAAATTCCTTGACCAGGGTTGGCTTTCAAATACCTCAGCAGTCTGTGTGCTACCTTCATATGATTTTCAGTAGAAGTGTCTAGAAATTGATTCAGCTGCTGAACTGCAAAGGCAATATCTATTCTGGTAGAAGTAAGGTAGATAAGTTTGCCCACTAATGATCGATAAGCAGTATTATCTTTCAAAAGTGGTGAATCACCATGTTGTAAAGTTTGCATGGACTTCATAGGTGTCTTGGCAGGTTTTGCTCCAAAAAATTCATATTCTTCTAGGAAATTAAGAGTGTATTTTCTTTGAGAAATCGACATGCCAGCAGGAGTTCTAGCAGCTTCAATGCATGGGAAATATCTCAATTTTCCAAGATCCTTGATAGTGAATTGCTGATGTAGGGCATCTTTTACCTACTGAATTAACTATTCACTGGGGTTTGCAGATATGATGTCATCTACATAGACCAGCAAAGCAATAAAGGACTGTCCTGAACCTTTTGTGAATAGACTGTGGTCATTCTTAGATTGAATGAATCCTTGAGCCCAAAAACTCAGTTAACTTGCAGTTACATTGATTACTGGCTTACAATGATTTGGTTAATCGGCAAACTTGATTTCGTTTAGTTGCTGCACAACCTGGTGGCAACTGCATATATATTTCTTCATGCAAATCTCCATGTAAAAGGCTGTGTTGACATCCATCTGATGTAGATGCCAATTATTAGCTGCTGCTGCTGCAAGTAAAGTTCTGATTGTAATAATCTTGACAACAAGAGAAAAGGTTTCTTGATAATCAATGCCATATGTTTGAGTGTAGCCTTTTGCTACTATTCTAGCTTTGTATCTATCTACTGAGCCATCGGGGTTGTATTTGATTCTGTATACCCACTTGCACCCAATGGGTTTCTTGCCTGGGGGCAGATCAACTATCTCCTATGTATGGGTCTTTTGTAGAGCTTCAACCTCTTTTTGCAATGCTTCATTCCACTCATCATGCTTGATAACTTGATTGTAAATCTTAGGCTCTTTAATGGCATCAATAATATTGAAGAATCTGACATAGTCTACTGAGATATTGTCTAGGATCATGACCTCACTCAGCAGTTGTGGGGCTGCTGAACAGTATGAGCACCTCTTTGATAAAAGGTTGGTGATTTCTTTGTTCTTGTGGACCTTTTTAATTATGTGGGTTCAGGTACTTGATTAACTGGTGCATGCTCTTCATTAGATGCCTCATCTGCAGCTGACTCTGAGTTTGGGTGGTCTTCTAACTCATTTAGCAGATCATCAAAGCATCATATGTCTTGAGGAAGCGGCATGTCGACAATGTATCTAGCCGCTTCCTAATACTGTTGAAGCAGAGGAAAATAAGTATCATGAAATTGAGTATTTCTAGCAACAAAGATATCTTTGTTGGTAATGACTAAAAGAATAGCATCCTTGGATGTATTGGAATTCCCAAGGTAGACACCAGTCCTATATCTTGAGTCAATTTTTGTACTGTACTGCTGAAGTGTGCAAGAAAAAATTAAGCAACCAAAAACCTTAAACACGGAATAGTGCAGTTTCTTGCCATAAAAGCACTTAATGTGGAGTTCTTTGTTTATTGGTGATGTAGGTGTATAATTAATTAATTTTACATCATGTAAAGACATAAACCACTAGATTCAATAGGTAAATTACTCTGGGCGCTTTGTCCCAGGCAGCATTCGATGAGATCTTGATGTTTCCTTTCAACAATACCATTACATTCGGGTATCGACACGGATGTCGATGTATGATGCCTGCTGAGCATAAAAATTAGTGAGCTAAATGAGCTCCATTATCAGTTGATAACTTTGTGATTTTGTGAAATTGTGTAGAAACAAATTTAACAAAAGATTGAACAAGGTCGAAGCTTGATTTGTGCCTCGTAAAAAAAAAACAAGTAAACCTAGAAAAATCATCTACAATAGTAAGAAAATATTGTTGTCCATTCACAGTATGTTGTTTTAAAGGACCCCAAATATCCATATGAACAAGACCAAAACCAGCATTTACAGCAGTTGTACTTAATGGAAATGGTTTTTTTTTTAATTTTGCCATAGGGCAAACTTAACAAAGGTCATGACTGCAAAATTTGACATCAGCATACTGTGAACTAATAACTTGCAGTCTCTTATCTGGAAAGTGTCATAGTCTGTAATGCCATAAAAGAACATCATCTAATCAATCAGATAAGGTGTGATTTTCTACAACATTGGAAACAGAAAGCCTTATTGGTTAATCTATGACATAGAGTCTTCTGTGTAACTCAGCTGAACCAATCACTTTCTTGTTCTTGTCCTGCAAAACACACTTGTTCGCAGAAAAGACAGCTACACCTTTTGTATGGTTGATAAAGGCAGACAAAGATAAAAGGTTATACTTAAAACCATGAATGCAAAACACATCATGTAGGACCAGTTGAGGGTTGACCCTTACTTGTCCTATATGTGTGACATAAACATTACTTCCATTAGGTAATCCCTTTTTTTATACCAGATGAAGGTTTTGGATTACTTAACAGATCTAATGATCCTATAATGTGATCTGTGGCACGAGTCAAGATCTATTGTATAGATCTTACTAAATTTAGATCACGTGTTCTGTTGCGGGGAGTAGTGTGTAAAAATCTTAACGAGTTGTCCAATGGCAAATCTTGCATGTCTAAGAGGATCGAACTCAGTGAGCCATCAACTTGTCAAGTTCTTTGTCTGCGATGAAGATTTGAAACCACAGTCAGCGAGATCTATTTTGGGCTGATCTTCTTCCATTGTTTGTTCTTTCTCTACCAAATTAGCCTTTTTCGACTTCAAACCAGGAGGATAGCCATGTTTCTTGTAACAAGTCTCTTTAGTGTGACCATTAAATCCATAGAAACTACACTGCATCTTCTTGGGATTTCTAGGTTTGACATGTGCAGCAGTGACAGAATTTGGTCTGCTGACTGTTGGATTTTGTCCTTGTCCATTCTTTTGTGACAAGAGAATCATAGAATCTTGATTCTTGGCCTTGTTATCCATACATGACTTCTGTCTCTCAAATTTGATTGCCAAAGAAAAGACATCATGAATTTCTGGAAAAGGCACCATCCGTATTTCCTATGAAACCATTGGTTCAAACTCATCCCTTAAACCTTTGAGGAATTTCATAACATGTTCAGCCTTCATATGATCCATTAGTGTGCTGAATGTATTGCAGTGACATTGAGGATCATAAGAACAAACTGACACAGGCCTGATAGTCTTGATTTCTTCCCACAGAACCATCAATTTTGTGAAATATTGATTGACAGAATCATTACCTTATTTTAGTAGATGCATCTCTTCAAGAAGATCCGAAAGTCTTAAGGCATCGACATTAGAAATCTTGCAGCAAGATTCTTCCAAACTGCATTGCACTCTTGAAATACATCGAACTCTGTGCACTGGTGTTCTCCACAGAATTCAAAATCCATGATCTTACCATTGTATCACACTATCTCCATTTGGGCTTTTTGATTGTGCCGTCTATGAAGCCAATCTTATTCTTGGTGATTAACACCATCTCTATAGATATCTTCCATGGATTATAATTTTTGCCATTCATCAATGGCTGAACAAGTACCAAAGATGGATTCTCATTGGGATGGACTGGAGGGACTTATTTCTTGTTCTTAGCTGCCATGGCTATCAAGAACTACAGATTCTTATCAAAGCAATGATATATCAAGGAAAAACGATCAAGAAATTATCAAAAGGGAAGGAAACGCTCACAGTCTACTCTCAAGAAACTGGAAAACACAAAAAAGATCAAGAACACTCTCAATATTCTTCAAAAAGCTCAAGAAAAAACACAGGAAAACATTCAGAAATTCTCAAATTTCTGCTCCGATACCATGATGAAGTTTGTAGAATTACAAACATGAAGCGAAATCTTGAATTATTATTGATAAACTGAAAATTACAAGTTGTATTACAATGTAGATGATCATGGGGTATTTATTACTTCATACACCTCATGAACCGGTTAGAAGTAAGTTAGAAGCGGTTACAACAAACTATAACTGAATAACCGCTTTCTACATTACACTTCACTAGATTACTCAGCAGGCTAGTGACTTCATACTGTCAGTAGGCTGTTGCGTCTTCATACCATTAGCAGAGTGTATCGGCTGACTGCACTCAGCACTCCCTTCAGCCTCTATACTGTAACAGAGGCACCAGGGTTGAACCTTCCGTTGTGGTGATGCAGGTTCGGTGGTACCAGGGTCCATGGCCAGTGGGAGAATGTTCCAGCTTGCAGAATGTTCTAGTGTTGGGTGGATCACTCCTTTGTGGAGCCAAATCCCACTAAATAATTGGAAAAATAATAATATGTCAAGTAGTATTTACGGGAACAAATTACGTTAATTTTTCCTTAATCTTCACAATAAAAAGAGGCAAAAAGGGGAGAAGATTCGCAGTTTCTTTGATGTTGCAGAAGTCTCTTTCCGGCAATGATCGGAACAAAATTTTGAGGGCTTGTTCGTCTCTATTTCTTCTTCAATCTGAACGGTGAAATTTGCGTTTCAACGGTTCAATTTTCTGGAAATCGTCCGCGACCGACTGCTGCGTTTTTGGGTGATATTTTTCAACAACTATTGTATTTTGCATTCTTAGTTGATGCTTTGGTGTAGTTGAGTTAGTTGATGTGTTTGAAACACTTTGGATCATCTTTTGCTTATTAGTGGAGTTTTATGGGCCTCGGCCTGCGTGGTTTTACTCTCTCACATCGAGAGAGGTTTTCCACGTTAAAATTGTGGTGTTGTTTCTTTGTGCTTTTTTTTTTGCTTTATTTGTGATTTATCTTCCTTGGGGCTGCCTCTTTTAATTCCGTTGCGTGTCATTGGGAAGACTTTGTGGGTATTTGTGATACATGTGTTATTGCGGTTGTTTGTTTTCCCAACAAATGGTATCAGAGCCCGGTTAGTTGATTTTGTTTTGAAGTGTTTTTGGTGATCTTTTTTTTATTGGTGAAATGGAAGCCAACTTGAATAGAATGATCACTTTGAATGGGTCTAATTATGCCATATGGAAAAATAAAATGGAGGATCTTTTGTATGTGAAAAATTATTTCTTGCCGGTCTTCAATGCTGAAAAACTTGAAGATAAAACAGATGAATAGTGGAATTTGTTGCATAGGAAAGTTTATGGTTATATTAGACAATGGGTTGATTATAATGTTTTAAATCACATTAGTGAGGAGAAACATGCTAGGTCTTTGTGGAAAAAGCTTGAAGACTTGTATGCCCGGAAAACTGAAAACAATAAGATGCTTTTGATGTATAAATTGATGAATTTGAGATATCATGATGAAACTCCTATGGCTGATCATTTGAATACTTTCTTAGGTATTATGAACCAACTTAATGCTATGGGTATTAAGTTTGATGAAATCTTGAGGATGGATGCTTCTTGGCTCTTTACGAGAATCGTGGGAAAATTTTCGAAGTTACATATCTAATTCTACTAGATGGTGCTATGACCATTGATCTTGCAAAGACTATTGTGTTGGAAGAAGAGACAAGGAGGAAGGCACATGGTGTTTCCTCACAGTCGGATGTCTTGGTTACTGAGTCACGGGGGAGAAGTCAAAGTAGAGCTTAAAGATAGAGGTCAGTAGAAGTAAATCCAAGGGCAAATACAAAAATCTTGAATGCAATCATTGTGGCAAGAAGGGACATATCAAGAAATTTTGCTTTAAATTGAAACGGGAGAAAAAGGAAAACATTGACAAGAAAGACGATGAGAAGAAGGAAGATATAGTTAATGTAGCTTCTTCTGATGATTTCCTTGTGTTTCAAACGGTTGATAATATTCACTACTAGAATTTCACGCATTTGTGACAAAAAAATTTCATTGCTATTTGCGACATATTTGCTACTATTTTGTGTCAAAATACAAAAAAAATATTTTCACCAAAAATCATGATGACAATGCGACAAAAAATGTACGTCGCAAACTTTTTGTCACCATGTTATGCATAAACATTCGCGCCAAATTTAGCGCCATATTTTGTGACAAATCTACGATAAAAATATCTTAAATCGCAAAATTTATCGCGACTAATTAAATCACGTCGGAAAATTTGGCCAAGTCTATTTACCCAATAATTAGTAGCGAGAATTTGATTTCGAAAAAGTTGTGAACAGAGCCGGCCCTATGCTAAAGGGGGCCTAAGGCAGATTGGTTGGACGAGTCATTTATTGGTTAGTCGATTAGGCGCGACCGGTTGGTTGGTTAAGTGACACCGCTTGGTTGTTCGAGCGATACGGTTTACTGTACATATAATATAATAAAAAAATCATAAATCTAATATTTTTTCCACTTGTAATGCACCGCATCTTTTACTCTTTTATATATATTTTATTTTCCAATTGAATTACCGTGTTCTATTGTGACGTTTGGCCTTTATTTTTTTTTCAAATATCACACATTATACAAATCAATTCAGTAATTTTTTTTTTCAGTAAACACATTATGTTCGACTGGTTGGGATTTGGCGTACCCGATTATTTTTAAGTAAAATATGACATTGGGAGCCCGTCATGATGGTGGGCCAAAAGCGGTCGCCTGGCCTGCCTAATGGGTGGGCCAGCCCTAGTTGTGAAAATATTTCATTGCTAATTTGTGACAAAGTTTCAATGGTTTAGTGACAAATCACAAAAAAAAATGTGCTAGAACTTGCGTCCCCTTTGTGACAAAATATGCGTGTGACAAGAATTTGGTGACTATTTTGTGACAAACATTCATGCCACACTCAATACCTTTTTGTGACAAATATTTGATAAACTAGATTAGTTGTGAAATTATCATAGCTATTTCTTTGCTAATTGGAATAGTTGTCCATATCTATTTTCTTATGAATATATATATTTTGTCACAAATTGCAATATATGTGCTACTATTTTGTGACAAAATACAAAAATATATTTTTACCACAAATCATGATGACAATGTGACAAAAAAAAATGTACGTAGCAAACTTTTTGCCCCCATTGTGTCGCAAAATTTGGCGCCGCATTTTGTGACAAATCTACGATAAAAAGTATCTCCGTCGCCAAAATTTATCGCATGACTAATTAAATCTTTATCGGAAAATTTGGCCCGTCTATTTACCCACTAATTAGTAGCGAGAATTTGATAGCGAAAAAGTTGTGAAAATATTTCATTGGTGATTTGTGACAAAGTTGCAATGGTTTAGTGACGAATCACAAAAAAAATATTGTGCTAGAACTTTCGTCCCTTTTGTGACCAATTATGTGTGTGACAAGAATTAGGTGACTATTTTGTCACATACATTCACGCCACACTCAACACCTTTTTGTGACAAATATGTGATAAAATAGATTAGTCACAAAATTTATCAAGGCTAATTCTTTGCTAATTGGAATAGTTGTCCACCTCAATTTTTTTCCAAATAAATTCGTCACAAAATGTGACAACATTTGGATGGAATAGTAACAAAATCAAAAAAAAAATTTACAAGCAATTGTGAGTGGCAAAAATCTCATCACTAAAATTATTAAACTCTCATTTACCCGAACTCATTTATAAACAGTTTAGACTTAAAAGGGAAATGTATTTTTGAGAATATCTATAAGTAAAAAAAGATGTATACAAAGTTAGGTCATGGGCCATGCTCCCAATTTATGGACTTGTGATGTCTAACCCGGATCCATAATTTTCTGAAGCAGACCAGACCAGTGGTTGAACCGTTAAAACCAGTGGCCCGGATATGAAAGCAATATAATTCAAGAATTGAATTGTTTATAGTATAATTATCAAACTCGGCCCGGCCCGATGGTTCACCGTCAAACCCTGTGACCCGGTAATGAAACCTGCCATGTTCAAGCCAACCCATTTATGGAAGTGAGCGGGCGAAACATAGTAAAACTAGAGATTCAACCGATGACCCGGTGGGTTCCGATAGAACCGGTGAATGAAGTAAATGCATTGAAAATAATATATGAAGTAGGTATTTAACTGGTTTTAAGTAATAAACATACAAAAAATTTCTCGGATATGATGCAAGTCATTATTTAATTTTTATGTGCATTTATTATTTAGTGTAGATCTACATCAAAATCATGTTCTTTTTACCTAAATTAATTTGGAAATTTCATACAAACTTAACAAGAAGTTATGGTGATTGTGAGTAAAGATAAAAGATAAACAAGCAAACAAACACAGAAACAAGAAAAACCGCAGTTTAACGTGGTTTCCGGCAATGTGCGGCTCTCCTGGACAAGCGAGGATATTTTATTATCACTTTACAATTACATGTATTACAAACTGTATTTATAGCCTTGGAAATCCAACCCTAACCGACTAATCAGTCAACTCAGTAAATGACTGAAATACCCCAAAAGTAACTTCACTGAATTAGGAAACCATGCAGGCGTGTTCCTTAAGTCTGCTGTGAACTAGTAGACTTCACTCTCCTGATGTCATGTACCCGGCGAGACACATCTTGTGGTGATCAACTCTGCTGCTTTGCCTAACGAACACCAGATTCATCAGATGCTTCATGCCCTGCTGACCACCACAGTTTCCACAGACTCTGCTGAATGTCAATTTTAGCAGACCAGACTCAGTAGCATAGTTTAAGTCACCATTACAAATCAATATGTTCTCTGCTTGTGTGTTTACTTATTGTCTTTTACTTGCTTATGTTTTGCAAGAAATGAATGTGTTTAGAACGTAGCTTTAGTAGTCTGATTTGTATGATTATAACTTGTCTTAGTTCTACCTTTGTATGGGCCCTTTAATATGGTTTAGGAAATCTTTTCTGTTGTAATATCCCGATTTTTGAAAAAGGGCAATTCGGTTTTTTAGCAAAAATCAGAATATTATGTTATGTAATTAGAAGATTTAAGAAAAAGAAAAAAAAGGGATAAACAAGGATTTTTCTTTTAAAGAAAATAATTAGATAATTGGGATTATAAAAGGAAAACTAATCTAATTTTAACTAGTTGTTTTGACAAAAAAAAGAGAGGGGCGAGGAGAGGAAAAAAAGAGCGTAGGTTTTGAAAAAAAAGGAGAAAAGCTCTCACTTTTGAGAGGCTAATCCGTTGTTCTTTTCATCGACTCATCAAGAGAAAAAGTATCACCCTTGAGGCGAGGATCGTTTTGATATCAACAATCCTTAAATCCATTAACGTTTGGATTTAAAGGTTAAACTTTGAATGGGTTGAAGCTTTGGATCGTTGTACCACGCAAATTTAAGGTAACGTGATTTTCTTATCGTATGATTAAGATTTAAGTAAAGTGGTAGAGCAATTTGTATGATTGTTTTCATGGTTTAATTTGTTTAAGTCGAGTTTGGGTTGAACTTGAGTAGAAAACATAAAGTCTGAAAAGCTGTCCTCTTTGGTGCAAGAAAAGCGTGTAGCAGTGCAAGAGAGAGGCTCGGTCGACCGAGCCTATCCATTCGATCGACCAGTGTGGGTCCATCCGTATGGATGAGTTGCTTATCTGTCTGGCTATTTCGATGTCGGTTGAGGCGAAATGAGAGAGGCTGTGCGTCTGACGAAAAGTTTATCCATCCAGGCGAGGGGCTGTTTGATCTTTATTTTTCTTTGTTATGTGTTTCAAGCTTCATGATAGCGTATTTACTGCATAACCTTACGTGACAAAGCTCTGAATTATCTTTTGATGCGTTTAGTTCCGGCACCACATGGATTCCCTAAAAAGATGAAGTGTGGGACCGTCGAAAGCTTTGGATTTGCCTTGTGCTTGATAAGCTAGAGTTTATCGATGTACGTGTATTTGCTAGGCCATGTCCGTGTCTAGTGGTCTAGGAAGAGAGTAGGAGATGTGAGGAGCTTCCCAGAAAACACTTAGGTGGCTAGTTAAACATCTAATCAAACATATGTGCTAGATTAATAATCTTAAACATCATGCAATGCTTGGTAAGGCATAGTACAATATCGCGATGTGTTCTCGACCGAGACAAAGTAAGCATGCCCCACGCCGGTCAATCGATTGGCTAGATAAAGCGTCTGGTACATTACGCGGTTATCACACTATCGGGACTCGGATATTCCGGGGGCTACTAGGCGTGTCTCTAAGTAGGTTGCACCAGATTGTCTAGTACATCCTATTACTAGGCGTAGTGCCATGTTATTCATGATGTAACAAACTTGAGCTATGCTAGATACCTTTGGAACCTCGTGTTATGCTATGAACATAATATGATAGTTAGCTAGGGTTAATAACGAAATGAATTAATAAAGGCGCGGCGTTGCTTTTATTTCTTTATGAGATCATAGTTATCTGATCTTCTACAGCGTTCTTGAGTACTTTTGTACTTACCCGTTACGTTGTGTTTGTCTTCCCTTTCCTCAAAGAAGAAGAAACGAGTTGCTACGGTTGTGAGTTCTTTGATGATGAAGTTTGAGATGATGCTTTTGAAGACTTAGTTCTTTTAGTTGTTTCTTTCTTAAAAGCAGTTGTTTCACGTTTGAACAATGTTGTCCTTCTTTTTAGTTTAGATTCTTTTGAGATCTTTTGGGATTTGGATGTTGGATGATTAGTTCTCTTTATTGGATTTAGTTTTTCACAGCATTGATTTCCGTGTGTTCGATCTTTTGGTTTCCCCGAGTTGTTGAGTTGTTTTATCTTCCGCGTCGTTTGGTTACGATGTATGGCGTAAGGCTTACATGTATTATTGAATTTATTTGATAATATATGTGCGGCGCTCTTTCGGATAAGGACTCGGTGTCGGGAATGGGGCGTTACAGTTGGTATAAGAGAAAGGTTTTCCTTCTTTGTGTAGGACTTGATTTCTTCCTTAAGATAAGTGTTAGAGCTTTAGTGACCCCTCTCTTTTCTTGGTAGCAGAATGGTTCTTACTAGAGGGAGGAGCTATCTGAATAACACCGGGCGACTAACACCCAGGCGGGTATGGCCCGAGCGAGATTTACGGGGTTGTGATTCCGAGAAGGAGAAAAGTGGACTAGCTACCCGAGGCCTACTGTTTCCCAAGTTAACACCCGTCTATGAGCAACATCTGCGTGGGGTGAATCGGGGACCAGAACATTGTCACGGGTAGAGTGGAACAAGGGGTCCTTCACGGTTTAACACCAGCGTGCGGTTACTACTTGACTCAGGACCACGAGTTGGACCGGGTTGGGACTTTCTCATCCACCGGCTAGTCGATTTTGATTATCCCACAGTATCGGCGTTTCATACGCACACGGCGAGTTTTACACATGACCGGCGGTTCTACCTCCACCACCGCCTAGGTCGGATTCGTTCGTAGCACACAGCTACACCCATCCCAACGAGAACTATCGATATCGAAATGCCCCACGGTCGGCGGCGATGCAACATCATCGGTTTGGGGGTTATGACATACCAGTGGATTGGTATGAGAAGATGAAGAAACATAGGGTGCCAGAGTTCTTTGGCAATGTTGAGCCATCAGCAGCAGATTTATGGATTCATGGGTTTGAGAGGGCATGCAGAAATATGAATGCTCCAGAATCTGAATGGGCTCAGTTAGCAGTATCCTTGTTGGCAGGAAATGCAGAAAGTTGGATGGAAACATATGAGCAGGTTAATCCGAGGATCACGGAATGGGCTGTGTTCAAGGATCTGTTTTACAAGGAATACTTTCCTAGGGCGACCACGGAATCTGAAAGCTAATGAGTTCTGAGTTTGAAACAAGGAGATATACTCTGATAACTTTCAGTACTCCCGAAGTTCCATGAGTTGGGCGAGATTCTACCACGAGATCATGAAAAGTGAAGAGAAAAGATTGATAAATTCATGGAAGGATTGTCACACGAGGTGGCGAAGGGCATGCTAGGAGATGAACTACGAGCATGGCAGCGTCATGGATAGAACTTTGATTGCGGAGAGATTTGCGGTGAAGCGGATGGTTGTAGTTGGAGATAAGAGGTCTTTTGAATTATCAAGGAAACAGAGAGCACCACGCGAGAATGTTAAGAGGGCGGAAATCCGGCTACGAAGAGTGCGACAAGTGGAACACCGGTTTGTGCCAAGTGTAACAAGACACACACATGAGATTGCATGGCGAGTAGCGTGAGTGGTTTCCAACGTGGGAAGTGGGACATTACTCGAGGCGTGTCTAAAAGCTCTCTCAAGGTAATCGAGTAGGAGGGCGAGGTAAACAACGGGTAATCATACCACGGTGTAGCGAGACCAGATTCGTGTCTTTGCAGCGGATCTGAGAACCGGAAGAGTTAGATGACTTTGTGGTGACATGTACTTTCCGGTGTTTGTGTTTATTATAAATATTTAATATGATATAAGCGCGCATATGATATTACATATTTGTACTTAAATAGATTCATTTGTTAGGTACCATAATCATAGATAATCTAGCGATTTATTTCTGTTTGATCTGGAGCTTGAGGGACTTTGTTTCCTCTAAGATAGCTAAGTTAAACCTACCTCTTAAGGAATTGGAGAGACCTTTGAGGATAACCACACCTTTGGGCGAGTCACTAGATGTGCTCAAGTCACACCCAAGTTGACATTAGAGTTGGGACTTACAAGTGCCGACATGCTTTGTGCGGTGTTGGATTTCTCGGACTTTGATGTTATCACAGGTATGGGTGGTTGTCAAGAATTATGTCTACTTGGATTGTAGAGGTAAAATGGTGATCTTTAAGGCCCGGGAAAATCGGCTAAGGCGTTTGAGGAGTAGCGTATGCAAGCTGCAAAGTGCGTTATCCGATTATCTCGTGATTAAAGCCACAAAAGCTTTGAAGAGGTTGCCAGGGTTTAAATCGTTTATGCATTAGATAAGGAAAAGCATAGGCCGAGTTAGGAGAGACTCGTGTAGTTAAGGACTTTCTGAAGTTTTCCCGGAAGATTTGCCAGGACATATGCACGATAGGGCCATAGAGTTCGAATCAAATTGATTGCGGAGCATCACGATGGCTAAAGCACCTTATAGGATGGCACAGTGAGTTGAAAGAGTTGAAAACTTCAGCTAAAGGAGATGCTAGAGAAAAACATCATCCAGCCAAGTACATCACCGTGAGAGCACCGGTCTTGTTTGTGAAGAAGAAAGATGGGAGTATGCGATTGTGCATCGACTACTGAAGGCTGAATAAGCGACAATCAAGAATAAGTATCCTTTACCAAGGATTGATGATCTGTTCGATCGATTTGCAAGGTAAGAAGGTGTTCTCTAAGATTGATCTTAGGTCCGGTTATCATCGAGTTGAAGATCAAGGTGTCGGATATACCTAAGGCGACCTTGATGCGAGATATGGACATTATGAGTTTTTGGTCATGCCGTTTGGACTCACTAATGCTCCATCGAAATTCATGGACTTGATGCAAAGAGTTTTCATGCCTTATCTCGATAAGTTTGTGATAGTTTTCATAGGCGATATCTTGGTGTACTCTGGGATGAGGAAGAGCATGAAGGACACCTAAGGATAGTTCTCTGAGACCTTAAGGAGAACAAAGCGTATGCCAAGTTTTCTAAGTGTGAGTTTTGGTTGGACCAGGTTAGTTTTCTTGGGCATATAATTTACGGAGAAGGTATTAAGGTGGATCAACAAAGATAGAAGCCGTTTCTAAGTGGCCTGAACCGACATCGATATGAGAGATAAAAGTTTCTTGGGTTTAGTGGATACTACCGGAAGTTTGTAAAGGATTTCTCTAAGATAGCTACACCTCTCACGAGGCTTACTCAAAAGAGCGTTAAGTATGAGTGGACCGGTGAATTTGAGAAGCTTTTGAGGCGTTGAAAGAAAAGTTGACCCACGGCACCCGTGTTAGCATTACCGGAAGTTTTGATAACTATGATGTATATCTGAGCCTTGTCGGGTCAAGGTTTGGGATGTGTTTTGATGCAATCGGAAAGGTAATTGCTTATGCATCTAGGCGATTGAAAGCGCGTGAGAAAATTACCACACACGACTTGGGTTAGCGGCGGTGGTTTTGCTCTGAAGCTTTGGAGACATTATTTGTATGGTGTCAAGGCAAGGATCTTCCACGGATCATAAGAGTCTTAAGTTCTTCTTTACTCGGGAGAATCGAACATGAGACAAAGAAGATGGTTGGAGTTAAGTGAAAGATTACGACTTGGACATTCAATACCACCGGGTAAGCGAATGTTGTGGCGATGCACTTAGCGGAGGCGGTTAATGCTATCACTAACTTGCAAGAAGTTGTGGATCGATTGGATAGGATCAGATTCAAGTGATTGAAAGGAAGGGTGAAGCTTCGGACTTTGGCGCCATTGATGGCAAGATCAGTTTGCTAGATGAGATTCGGGCTAAGCGGGATAAAGACCCGTTGTTGATTAATTTGAAGCAAGTGGCTCGAGAGAAGCCTACGATGGGTTATCAGTTGGACAAGAGTGGTCATCTTTGAGTACGGAGACCCGTTTGTGTGTGCCCGATGTGGATGGCCTAAGAGAGAGGTTATGGATGAAGCTCGTAAGATTGCTTTTGCGTGCATCCGAGGAGCCACTAAGATGTATAGAGATATCAAGGAAGGTATTGGTGGCACAGGTATGAAGTTAGGGATCGCGAGTTTGTGGCAAGATGTGATACATGCTAGAGAGTGAAAGCGAACCACGAAGACCGGGAGGTTTGTTGAAACCCTTAGAGGTACCGGAATGGAAATGGGAGAATATCACGATGGATTTCATCACGGTTTGCCTAAGACTAAGAGCGGTCATGACATGATTTGGGTGATTGTGGATAGACTCACAAAATCAGCCTATTTCTTGCCCGTGTAAAGTGGACATGCCTATAAAGAAGTTAAGCTACTATGTATATCGACAATATAGTGAAGCTTCATGGTGTGCCTCTATCCATTGTATCGGCGCGAGGATAGTAGATTTATCGATCGCTTACGGAAGGGTTTGCGAAAGCTTTTGGGACAAAGGCGGATTTGAGTCTGACGTTTCAACCCCATGAGCGGGATGGGCGTCGAGAGAGAACAATTGAGGACTCTCGAGGACATGCTTAGAGCTTGTGTTTTGGATGCCGGAGGATCATGGATAGATTACCTCAATTTGGCGAGTTTGCTTACAACAATAGTTACCATGCAAGTTTGGGAATGCCACCTTTTGAGGCCTTATGCGGTAGGAAGTGTAGAACTCCACTTTCTTGGGGATGAAGTGGGAGAGAAACATATCACGGGGCGGAGATGGTTCAACAAGCCAAGGAGAAGATCGAGTTGATAAGGAAAAATCGAAAATTTGCTCAAGATCGTCGGAAGAGTTGGGCCGATGTTAGAAGAAGACCGGCTAGAGTTTGAGGTCGGAGATAGAGTTTACCTTGGCGTCTCCAATGAAGGGTGTCAAGAGGTTGGACGAGAAAGGAAAGCTAAGTCAAGGTATGTAGGACCTTTTGATGTCATCGAAAGAGTTGGGAAGTTGGCTTATAGACTACGTTTGCCAGAATCGATGTCTAGAGTCCACAATGTTTTCCATGTATCGATGCTTAGGAAGTGTCTATCCAAAGTGGACGTGGAGTCTGGGATTGATCCGGAAGTTTTGCAAGATAACCTTTCATATGTGGAGAAGCCGATAAGGATTCTGGATAGGAAAGAGAAGGTGATAAAGAGACGAGTGATTCCGTTAGTATTAGTGCAATGGAGCAATCATGCACCGACGAAAGCCACTTGGGAAGTGGAAGCGGACATGTTCGACGAGTTCCCGAGTTCCCTCATCTACCGAGTGCGATCTAGTTTCAAGGCGAAACTCCTCTTAAGGGGAGGAATGTAATATCGATTTTTGAAAAGGGCAATTCGGTCTTTTAGCAAAAATCGAGAATATTATGTTATGTAATTAGAAGATTTAAGAAAAAGAAAAAAAAGGGATAAACAAGGATTTTTCTTTTTAAAGAAAATAATTAGATAATTGGGATTATAAAAGGAAAACTAATCCTAATTTTAACCTAGTTGTTTTGACAAAAAAAAAAGAGAGGGGCGAGGAGAGGAAAAAAGGGGCGAGTTTTGAAAAAAGAGAGAGAAGAAGCTCTCGCTTTTGAGGCTATTCCGTTGTTCTTTTCATCGGACTCATCAAGAGAAAAGGATCACCCGAGGCGAGGATCGTTTTGATATCAACAATCCTTAAATCCATTAACGTTTGGATTTAAAGGTTAAACTTTGTGGGTTGAAGCTTTGGATCGTTGTACCCACGCAATTTAAGGTAACGTGGTTTTCTTATCGTATGATTAAGATTTAAGTAAAGTGGTAGAGCAATTTGTATGATTGTTTTCATGGTTTAATTTGTTTAAGTCGAGTTTGGGTTGAACTTGAGTAAAAAGCGAGTCTGACGAAGCGTCCTCTTTAGTGCAAGAATAACGTGTAGCAGGTGCAAGAGAGGCTCGGTCGGCCGAGCCTATCCATTCGATCGACGAGTTTGGGTCCATCCGTGCGGATGAGTTTCTTATCCGTCTGGCTATTTCTCGATGTCGGATGAGGCGAAAGGAGGAAGGCGTGCGTCTGGACATAAAGTTTATCCGTCCGGACGAGGGGCTATTTGATCTTTATTTTCTTTGTTATGTGTTTCAAGCTTCATGATAGCGTATTTACTGCATAACCTTACGTGACAAAGCTCTGAATTAGCTTTTGATGCGTTTAGTTCCGGCACCACATGGATTCCACTAAAGATGAAGTGTGGGACCGTCGAAAGCTTTGGATTTGCCTTGTGCTTGATAAGCTAGAGTTTATCGATGTACGTGTGTTGCTAGGCCTTGTCCGTGTCTAGTGGTCTAGGAAAGAGAGTAGGAGATGTGAGGAGCTTACTTGAATACACTTAGGTGGCTAGTTAAACATCTAATTAAACATATGTGCTAGATTAATAATCTTAAACATCATGCAATGCTTGGTAAGGCATAGTACAATATCGCGATGTGTTCTCGACCAGAGACAAAGTAAATTGTACCACGCCGGTCAATCGATTGGCTAGATAAAGCGTCTGGTACATTACGCGGTTATCACACTATCGGGACTCGAGATATTCCCGGGCTACTAGGCGTGTCTACAAGTTGGTTGCACCAGATTGTCTAGTACATCCTATTACTAGGCGTAGTGCCCTTGTTATTCATGATGTAACAAACTTGAGCTAAGCTAGATACCTTTGGAACCTCGTGTTATGCTATGAACATAATATGATAGTTAGCTAGGGTTAATAACGAAATGAATTAATAAAAGCGGCGTTGCTTTTATTTCTTTATGAGATCATAGTTATACGATCTTCTACAGCGTTCTTGAGTACTTTTGTACTTACCCGTTACGTTGTGTTTGTCTTCCCTTTCCCAAAGAAGAAGAAACGAGTTGCTACGGTTGTGAGTTCTTTGATGATGAAGTTTGAGATGATGCTTTTGAAGACTTAGTTCTTTTAGTTGTTTCTTTCTTAAAACAGTTGTTTCACGTTTGAACAATGTTGTCCTTCTTTTTGGTTTAGATTCTTTTGAGATCTTTTGGGATTTGGATGTTGGATGATTAGTTCTCTTTATTGGATTTAGTTTTTCACAGCATTGATTACCGTGTGTTCGATCTTTTGGTTTCCCCGAGTTGTTGAGTTGTTTTATCTTCCGCGTCGTTTGGTTTTGATGTATGACGTAAGGCTTACATGTATTATTGAATTTATTTGATAATATATGTGCGGCGCTCTTTCGGATAAGGACTCGGTGTCGGGAATGGGGCGTTACATACATGTCTTATATAATCTTTTTGGTTGCCTTAAGTCTTTGTTTTAAGGTCTGCATTCAATCACGTCTAGAAGCTTGTTTAATTGTGATACATAACTACTTGCCTATTGTTAAAGTTCAGAGTTTTAGTCTGCTAAGTATGTGCTTGTCTTAGTCTTAGTTCTCGTTTTCTACCAACTTCTATATAATATATTGAGTTCAGTCTGTTTCTGAGTTAAGGTTTGGTGTGCTTACCTGTTGCATTGCATTCAGGTTCAGGTCATAACCATGTTTGTGTATAGCAAGCTGCTCAAGTTCATGTCTTAATTCAGTCTGCTTGTATTGTTTCTCAAGTTTGAACTAACAACCAAATTGTTTGCATCTGTTAGATTTGCATCATATCTTGTGTTTGTTCAATCTCTTTAATTGTAACATGGTCTGAGTTTGTTGCATACCGGCTGTCCCATGTCTGCCTAATATGCAATTTGTTAGTTTCTTGATTTAGTAATTAAGTTTTCTTTTCCTTTTAAGTCTTTGCTCAGGTCAAATTTTGGTTCAATCTATTTTAATTTGTTTAGTCAAAGAATAGGTCTTGATCAATAGTTATCTAAACAGTATAACAATGCAATCTGTTATTTCCATGATTGAATTCATGTTAAATGTTTAAAGATGTACTCTGATGCCTTTTGTTATACCTTATATGCATCATTGATACATATTGGGCTTTGTCCCAAAAATCTTTTATTTTTATTGATCTTCCCCTCATACATAACCATTAACATTTCTTTAGAGAGCCTGAGATGGAATTGGAATAGGGGATGACCGTTCCTCATTATGTTTCTTTGTCGTTTATATCCATTACTAGTTTTTCTGATGCTTGTGAATATAAGCATGTGAAAAGTGGGTGCATTTGGTTTCACCATCCTTATAGACATTATCCTGTCTTTTCTTATAGATCTTAGATGATAGTCAATCTGCAATTGGCTTTGAGCTAAAAAAAACCCTTCTCTGTTTGAATGAATTCAAGCTCCATTGTGCGGCAAGAAAGTTTGAGGGAATCACCCACAGTAATCTTTCTACTTTCAGAAGTCAAGCAATTTGAATGGGAGAGATTTTGAGGCATGACCCCTGTTTAACTCTCTATTTTTGAGGAATTACCTAGACCACTTGGCTTTTCCTTCAAAGTTAAAATTTCTCATTCATTCGACTCTTTTCACACAGATCAATTTTTCCCAGAGCACGAGACACTCGGGTGGTTCTACGATAGTGTGAGAGCAGGCTGGAGTACCCAAACTCCATTTACGAGGTTTGTGGCTTTAAACCAACCACTATTTATCGAAATCCTATCTGAGACCTTCCAGGAGGACAATAGGTTATCAATCACCCCAGTGATTTGTAAATTCTGCATAATCACGATGAGTCAATGGTTAAACCATACTCCCCTTTGCATTTGGGTGGTTCTATATTACGATCTGGTGTAAGGAAGCGTGATTCATGGAACTAGTTTGTAATTTGCACTTTATGCCCAAGTTTTCTCATGATGATATTGCTCTTTATCTTTGGTTGTCTCAGGCAAGCTAGAGATATTGTAAAAGCTATAAAGAAGCGCATAACAGTAGGATTGAATTAGGATGTCATGAACATGCTTTTTAAGGGAAAGTTCTAAAATGTATTCAGTGGTGATAAACCCATTGTATCGGATTTATTTTGCTATTTTTGTGGTGTATTTTTAATTTAGCTTTATGTATGGAGTTTCGAGAGTAAACGCTGATAAGCGGAAGAAGGTGCAGTATCTAAGTGTTCTGGGGCAGAAAGCTTTCGTACAACCCCGTAAGTATATCATAACCTTTTTTTTTTTATTACGTCTTAACTTGTTTGTTATTTTAACATGATTAAAAAATTTGTAATATGTGTGACTTTTTTTCTTTGTGTATATGATTTGTTTGATGTTTTGTGAACATCCTTTTCCTTTTTCCACTCTGTGAATGAAAAACCATGTTTTATCTATGAAAATAAGTGAGAGTGTGGTGTGTCTACTCGAGAGTTGTATCATTACATCCACCATTACCATGAATATGAGAGTGTATGCTGTTGTAACTAGTATTTTAAATATATTAATATTTGAAATTTATTAAAAAAAAATTACTGTAACAAAAGATATAGGAGATATGTCTCGATGTGCAATATTTTTTTAGAAGGGATGATGCCACAGTTACACTTTACTTGTTAGCATATCTGACGAAACATATGTGCCAATTATTATTGGTTCACGACATGGTCATGCATCCGGTTCGGGGAACTTAATTGGAGAGTGCATTTAATCGTCTATTGATTCTGCTCCGATTCCTCAGGTGCCAGATCCTCATGTAAGCTTACCGAGCAGGTTACACAGTTAATTCAAGAAAATCATGAGTTACAAAAGATGTGGGAAGAACGAACAAGTCATGAGGTTGAGTGAGATTCTAAACGTGATGCACAACTCAATATGGTTCTAGAAAACATTGCTCGTCCACAAGAAATTGAGTTGTTTTTAGTGAAAAAACATTAGTTTCCCAAAATTGTCTACTAATTACGAATTTTTTCGACTTCATGTTGAAGATGCTATTTGGCTCTATGGATCAAATGATTTTGGTTCTTTTTTTAATTTATGATTTGGTATGTGTTTCAATTGTTTTGAAGTGCATTTGTAGTATGTGTCACAAATTTGATGCAATATTTTGTTTCAAATCATTGGTTATTAATTTGTCAAAAATATTTTGTCACAATTTTATCGTAGACTGTTGTCACAAATTTATTTTGGATTTGTAAAAAAATCATCACACATCAATTTGTAAATTTGGTAGCAAATTTGTCATAAAATTCATCTGAAAACTATCCGTAAATTTGGTGGTAATATTATATAAGCATTAAATGCATAAATTTATTTCATATTAAATGGTAGAAAGGTTGTCACAATTCCGTTAGTATATTTGGTCACAAAATTGTCGCAGTCTTTTGTCATAAATTTGTGGCTATCTTATGTAGCAAATTTGACGCAATGTTCGACCCGTTGAAAAATTCCGTCACACTTTCGTCAGAAATTATGAATGTTGTCGTTGATTCATCACAAAAACACTCGTCACAGTGGTGCCACAAAGTATAGCTTTTGTCACAATTTTCTCACAAATTAAACTTAGTGACAAAGTTAATTTCGACTCAAAAATTTGCAACGGGGTGTTCTGTGACGGAAATAGGTTTCGTTTCAAATTCGTCACAAATGAGTCTTAGTGACGAAAACCACCGTCACAAATCCGGAAAATTCTAGTAGTGTTTATTCTTGCTGATGATATGACTAGTTGGGTTGTTGACAGTGGTGCTTCGGTCCATGCTACTTCATGAAGAGAGTATTTCACATCATACACTCCGGGTGACTTTGGTGATGTGAGAACGGCCCAGGATTCTATTTTAAAGTGTGCAGGTGTTGGAGATATTAGTTTGGAGACGTCTAAGGGTACCAAACTGATTATTAAATGGGTTAAGCATGTTCCAGGGATTTGGTTGAATTTGATTTATGTTGGCAGACTGTGTGATTATGGTTATAATAGCTCATTTTCTTGTGATAAGTGGAAGCTCACAAATGGGTCTTCAGTTGTGCCTAGAGGTACAAAGACATCTACACTTTTCTTGACTCAAGCCAAAGTTATTGTTGATGAGGCTCATGCAGTGGAGTCTCATGATGAGATCGAGTTGTGGCATAAGAGGTATGTCATATGAGATTGAAATGAATGACTATTTTATCTAAGAAAAATTTATTTCTTGTTCTAACATTTTGCGTATGGAAAAGTGTGCTCATTGTCTTATGACAATACGGGATTCCACCCCTCCACGTGGAATTATCTAATTGGTCCCGCTGGATGTGGAAAAGTCTAAGTTTATCATCCACATCGGATCGAATAAGATCTGAGTCGAGAAGACCACATCAACCAACTGATTCTGCAAGTGTCCCACCTCGAATACCTATGTCGGTATTATCCGAGTCGATACATGAGTTCCAGCCCAGATTCCTAAGCCCATTATCCAGAGGGTTGCTTGGGCAAGGGGTAAGGCCCAGTAAAAGGTATTTATGTCCATAGACCAAACCGTCCTAAGTTTAGGGCAGAAGAAGGACTTGTGCCTATAAATACACAACTCCAGGAACTACGTAAGGCTTGATTCCTGGACATTACACAGGATACGTAGGCAATCCAAGATACCTTCTTGGACTCAGCCATAAAATACCAAAAACACCATATTTACTATATTTCCCAGCCGTTCGATTCCTTCGCAACTCATCCTTAGATTACACGTGGCCCTGTTAATCCGGTGGAGCGTTATTTAGCATCATCATTTGGCGCTAGAAGGAGGGCCTTCTACCGGTGAGTTGGTAAAGATATCGCAATGGCACCACCAGCAAGGAGTAAGAAACCAACGAGCAGCAAGAACCCGTAGATCGAAGAGCACACGGATTTAGATCCAGCAGGGGTACAAATCCAAGTACCTGAAGTCCCCACTGGATCTAGACCCTTGATTCGCCGCCGCCAAAGACCCAACTTCCTCCATGATTCTGAGGACATGGCCGATCACTTAGCGTCGTTAGATGAAGATACCCTGAAACGATTTGTGGCATCTGCGTTCATAGACAAAGGGATATATAACACCCCTGAGGAACATAACCTGTTAGACCAGGGTCGAAAGGAGATGGAGAATACAAGGGGAAAGAAACATGTCGATCCCCGGGAAGAGTGCGAAGACGAAGTGGTAATCAGCACAACCAACTCCAAAAAGAGTCTTGGACAGGAAAAGCATCAAAGGCAGGTTGAGGATAGTATTCGAAACGAGTTCAACCACATCGTGGGAAAAGATCAGGTCACAGAGTGGCTCGAGTCACCATTCAGTCCCGAGATAGAGGTATACACGATGCCCAAATCCTTCAAGCCACCAAAGATGGAACCTTACGATGGCACTACAGACACAGAGGACCATCTGTATCGTTATATATCAGCGATGAGATTAAGAAATGCCAGCGATGCCATGAAGTGTCGTGCCTCGATACCTTACGGGGCCGAGCTCGGGGTGGTTCCGTAAGCTACAACCCGAGTCGATCTCAAGTTTTTACGATTAGGACGAAATTCCGAGATGCTTTCATTGGGAATAAGAAATTTCACCTCAGTGCTACTCACCTCATGAACATCAAGCAAGAGAAAGGAGAATCAACAATCGATTTCATGAGGCGTTTTAATCTCGAGGCTATGAAGGTGCACAATGCCGGTGATGCACTTGAGTCAATTCATTTGTTGGAGGATTGCGCAATATGAAGGCATGCGATAAGCTCTCTAAAAGATGCCTAATGATATGGGCGAATGTGTTAACATAGTCCACAGATTTTGCCAAGGTGAAGAGGCAGTGCGCTTGCACACCATTTTGATCGGCCTTTTCTAAGTGTCCAATCTCACCGGCAGTGTACCGGGTCAACTGTAGACTAGAATTGGTGAGTCAAGGTCGTATCCCACAGGGAATGCAGTCGAGTACCAAAGTCGGTCTAGATCACTAGTTCAGACCAACACAATAATGGAGCGTGGTGACTTGTCGGATCACGGTTCTAACAACTAAAAATACACAAAACAAATATTTAAAACTATATAAAAGAGATAGCGAGCTATGATCCAATCTAATACTCACAAACCCTAGCTAAGTCCGAGGTATTCTTGATTCACTAAGCGTTCTCGATGTCACAAAGGGTGTCGTTTCACGGCTCACGAGAATAGACATTATTTCAATAATCTACCCTCCCATATATGCGGTTCAACGATCCGGCCGGATTTAAGCGACCCTCACACGGTCTACGATTCATGAAAGCATTCGACAAGTTTTACAAAACCTCACAATGAAACCGAGTCTGAACAACTCGATCGGTTTTACACGATGATCCTAGAACCCGGCTCCCATATCCTCTGCATAAAATACATATGTAAAGGCGATCGTGTGATACATTTATTAAGTAGCTAATTCAACAAGCGTGATAAGAATAAGTTCTAGAACTATGGTAACATCGAGAATCAACAATCAAACATCAAGAACACCACATGAACAAGCTAAGGTTCGATATCAAAGACTATCACATAACTTTCGAATATCGGCTATTAGCTACTCATTATATTAACAAAACAACAAGACATCAACAATAAACATAACGAAAATAAAGATTGAAAGCAAGAACAAGAAATGAAAAAGAAATACCAAATATATTATGCCGTGAGAATCGATCCACGAGCGAAATCCCGTCAATAGCAGCGTCAAGCTATCTTAGAGAATCAGCAGTTACAACATTCTACAACTAAACTAAGCTAATCTATGTACATAATTGATCTAAGCTAAGAAAAACGATGAAAAACTGAAGAAAAACGAGTTGGGAAGAAGGTGGTTTTGATCTAGATCTAAAATGGGGGTATTTATAGTGTTTTATGTGTTCTGGACGTTAGGCGTGCGCCTAGGAAAGTGTAGGCACACGCCTATGATGATAAAAACACGTACTGAAACTTCTGGCCAAAATTGGTTTGCTGGGCATGCGCTAGCGCATTTCTCGAGCAGCGCTGGTGACACACCTTCAGAAAAACAGCCATAACTTTCTCTGTAGACCTCCGATTTGAGTGATTCAAGATGTGTTGGAAATCTCATTCAATTGTCTACAACTTTCATGAAGAAGATGTCCAGCCCAGAAAATGCCTCTAAAGAGGATCCAAATACAGATCAATGGAAGGTATGGTTGTAGTACCACTGCGTTTTGATCCGTTTGAACGTTTAAGCTTCGGGCACACGTTCCAATCCTCGTAAATCACCTTCCGGACATCTCAAACACCTAAGTACTATACAAAATCACAACAAATACCACACATAATCCCTAAAGGACACTAGGGTGACCGAGAGTATAGTAAATTACACGAAAAGACCGAGAATCCCGGACTTTCGTCTAGGTCGAAATGATAACCAAGGTGTAAATACATCAAAATACAACTAAATGTCTCGAAAAACATATAAAGCGAGGTATAAGCGGGGTATAATTACATAGAAAATGATAGCCAATTTGACTCTCATCAACTACCCCTACTTAGCGTTTGGTAAGCCTCGAGCAAAAATGAGCGATTCAAAAATAAAGATGGAGTCAACATTGCAATCATACATCTAGTCTATAAAATTGAAATGGTAAAACACAAGTAAATGACACAAATGCATATGATTTAAGTTCTACCTTGCATTGAGAAAAGAATGTGTGTGTGTGAATAGCTTCTTCATCATTCATCACTTCGACCGGTTTAGATTATAGGCGTATAATGTACCGAGGATACACCATAGGCTTATCGTCGTAAACATCTCCACTAATCGAGGTCAATCAAAGTCTAAATGCGGTCGAAGCGAGGACTTGAAGGGTTATATCGTTAGGCTAGGTTGGGGTTAACGAAAGGATATTTCACGATAAAATAGAAAAGAAGGTGCAAAAAAGCTTTAACCAAGTCAAATATAAACACGTAACTCGGTATCAACTTTGTCTTCAATTTTCCAAGTATTTACAACCGGAAACCAAACCACAACTTCAACTTCACACACATTTTTTCATTATACAAAACTTGATCCACTTTTTGAACTTAAATCAAACTATAAATATGCACATTTACTACTACATTTCTTTTCTTTTCTTTTTGTTTCTTTTTCTATTCTTTTTCTTCTTCTTATATACATCAACATTCGAACAAAAGCGAAACCGACACATTGTCACACTCCTAGTTCGAACAACTCGTAAATCACGATTCCATACTATTACTTACGTCTCAACAATACCTCAACAACATCGTAAAAATGTGCCAAGCGAACAAGCTCAATTGCAAGGTAGTCAAAGTGCGTAGACTCAAATAAAGTTAGGGACATCGATTTTCACGGTTTAGTAACACGAAAGGCTAGTTCGGGTGGCGATCTAACCACCACAAAAGGCTTAGAGGGTAACAATGGATTAATCTTTTAGGTTGGCCTTTGGCTCTGATCGGGTCAAAATAAATGCCAAAACCGTCATCCCGTACCTAACAATGACGACCTTTCTATTTCGCCTCGAAGTTACTAATATAAGTTCTAGGTAACCGGGTCATTAGTAGCTACCATAATCGTTCACTAGTCAAGGTGATTCGTGAAGTCAAAGCTAACGTGATAGAACTATTTCATTCTCAATACATGATCCCAACTCAAACCAAATGCATCTATACAATCACTATATGTTTAACAAAACAATACTAAAGGCTCAATGTATCACAAACAATGTCAAAGGCATCAAAATTCCTAAAAACGACTCATTTACACCAAAGGGATAACAATCACTAAGTATAACTCGTTCAACATGAAAATGAAACATTAAAGCTAAACCAACCACACCCTACTTTAAAACGAAACACAAATGATAAGGGTAGAAAAGTTAACTTACAACTGGAAAAAGTCACGAGTACGATCATGTGGCATCCGTAAAAGTCCTCCCAGGGTACCTGTACTTGTAAAATATACACAACCAACACCAAAGGTGTACAAGTATGGAGTATAACACAATGAAACTACCCGGATTACCACAACTCATCAAAACCAAAAACACCACACTAGCCCCCCAAAACACACTTCTTCGGGTTATATAACAACAAAACTTACCCGAAGTATCATACTACAAACTAAAGAAATACAGTGAAAACACGAGGGGAAAGGAAAATCAATAAAAACACATTCTGAGTTTATAGTCCTCAGCTCGACTTTCTACCCCCAACTATGTCAAGGATAGCTATACCAAAGGAGAGCAACCCGTTGCTTCTCCCTACAAAAATTGTAGGAATTGTGCACCCCTTGAAAATAAAACAATAGAACTATGGGGCTCAATCCCTACCACCACAATTTGTTCGATGAGTTCGTTGCACAGAACAACGAACTCACTTTCCCCGAACTAAGACATATACCAACCAACAACGACTCTAGCTCCAAGTAGTAACAAATAGGCTCAACATCAACAACAAACTCAATAGGGTGCACCCCCGAAGATATAACAATAGGGCTAAATGAAGACGGAACCGGCGACTCAATAGATACAAGAGTCATACAATCCTCGTAGTGTTCCTCCGGGGTGATTTCAATCATACTTTCTTGCTCACTCCTCTCAAACTCCTCAAACAGTTGTTGCAATTTAAGCTCCAAGTTTCATATGGCTGTTTGCATTGCAGTCTGGCCATCTCAAAACTCGCGAAGCTCATTATGGTGCTCTTGGACCACTTTACTCAACTCTTCAACAGTTTGCTCAATTGCCATCCGTTGCTCCGTTGAGGTCTCTGATTCCGGAGGTGGAGAAGTATCGAGTTGTTGATCAAAGTAACTCGAGGCATTATCTCACTTATTTCCATAAGATCACGGCGTATGGGTTGAAGCGATAAAATGGTTGTGTTTGGTAACCCATAGCACCGTAATTGTAATATCGAATGGGTAAGGATAGGAGCCGTAATTGTAGTATGGATTCATTATCTGCAAATCAAAACAACAACACGAACACAATCACGGTAACTTGTCACTACCCCTTACCGAAGTAAATGGTGTGACACTTCAACAACAACAAAATAAAACAAACTATACATAAAAAAAAACAAATAAGAAAAATGACCTAATCCAAGAACTTAAGTAACTTACAAGATATCAACCCGATTCCCGGCAGCGGCGCGAGAAAGCTTGATCGGCCTTTTCTAAGTGTCCAATCTCACGGCGTGTGCCGGGTCAGCGTAGCCTAGAATTGGTGAGTCAAGGTGCGTATCCCACGGGGAATGCAGTCGAGTACCAAAGTCGGTCTGTCACTAGTTCGAGCCAACACAATAATGGAGCGTGGTGACTTGTCGGATCACCGGTTCTAACAACTAAAAATGCACAAAACAAAGATTTAAAACTATATAAAAGAGATAGCGAGCTATGATCCAATCTAATACTCACAAACCCTAGCTAAGTCCGAGGTATTCTTGATTCACTAAACGTAATCGATGTCACAAAGGGTGTCGTTTCACGGCTCACGAGAATAGACTTTATTTCAATAATCTACCCTCCTATGTCGGGTTCAACGATCCACCTGACGGATTTAAGCGACCTCACACGATCTACGATTCATGAAAGCGCTCGACAAGTCGATACAAAACCTCACAGCGAAACCGAGTCACGAACAACTCGGTCGGTTTTACACGATGATCCTAGAACCCGGCTCCCGTATCCTCTGCATAAAATACATATGTAAAGGCGATCACGTGTGATACATTTATTAAGTAGCTAATTCAACAAGCGTGATAAGAATAAGTTCTAGAACTATGGTAACATCGAGAATCAACAATCAAACATCAAGAACACCATATGAACAAGCTAAGGTTCGATATCAAAGACTATCACATAACTTCGAATATCGGCTATTAGCTACTCATTATATTAACAAAAACAACAAGAAATCAACAATAAACATAACGAAAATAAAGATTGAAAGCAAGAACAAGAAATGAAAAAGAAATACCAAATATATTATGCCGTGAGAATCGATCCACGAGCGAAATCCCGTCAATAGCAACGTCAAGCTATCTTAGAGAATCAATGGATTACAACATTCTACAACTAAACTAAGCTAATCTATGTACATAATTGATCTAAGCTAAGAAAAGCGATGAAAAGCGAAGAAAAGCGAGTTGGGAAGAAGGTGGTTTTGATCTAGATCTAAAATGGGGTATTTATAGTGTTTTATGTGTTACGGGCGCTAGGCATGCGCCTAGGAAAGTGTAAGCGCTGCGCCTATGATGATAAAAACACGTCTTGAAACTTACGGCCAAAATTGATCGCTAGGCGTGCGCTAGCATTTCTCGAGCAGCAGCGCATAGTGACACACCTTCAGAAAAACAGCCATAACATTCTTTGTAGACCTCCGATTTGAGTGATTCAAGATCGTTGGAAAGCTCATTCAATTGTATACAACTTTCATGAAGATGTACAGCCCAGAAAATTCCTCTAAAGTTGATCAAAATGCAGATCAATGGAAGGTATGGTTGTAGTACCACCGTGTTTTGATCCGTTTGAGCGTTTAAGCTTAGACACTGCGTTCCAATCCTCGTAAATCACCTTCCGGATATCTCAAACACTTAAGTCCTGTACAAAATCACAACAAATACCACACATAATCCCTACAGGACACTAGGGTGACCGAGTATAGTAAATTACACGAAAAGACCGAGAATCCCGGACTTTCGTCCTGAGTCCCGAAATGATAACCAAGGTGTAAATACATCAAAATACAACTAAATTTCTCGAAAACATATAAAAGAGAGTATAAGCGGGGTATAATTACATAGAAAATGATAGCCAATTTGACTCTCATCACATTTCACTTGGCCTCAACACGAGGAAGGACACCCGAGGCGGACCAAAGAGGTCGACCTAAGGGTCGGAATGACGAAGGAAAGTCAATGTGTTCGATCGATTGACAACGACCGATCACGGATCGGCTCGGAAAGAAAGAAACTTGAAAGGCGAGATTTTATCCTCTCAACCGATCTCGGGGAGGTGCTTGCTATCATGATTAAGAAGAATATCGCTTGAACACCCAAGCCGATGTCAAAGATCTGAGAAGAGAAAGAACACCCATAAGTCATCTGTGACTATCACAAGGATGTAGGGGCATGACACGAAGAGTGCTTCGACTTGAAGAGAGATATTGATGCTGTATTTAAAGAGGTCGGTTGGGCGAGGTGATCGACCGATCGAGAGAAGGAGGGCGAGCCAAAGGGCCATCGAGAATATAAGAAAAGAGTTATAACCGGGAGAGACCGATCGCCACAGCGAGGCGATCGGAGCGTCGGGATAGGTCATCTAGCCGACTTACTGAGAGATAACCGTCGAGATGATCGTCGAGAAGATTTGAATTGAGTCCCTCACGGGGATAACCGCATCAGGTATGATGTCAACACGATTGTTGTAGAACATGAATCAGATCAACCTCGATCCAGTCGACAGTCTATGGACAGATCGAGGGAATCGAAGAAGCTTAGGTTTACGACGGAGGTGGGTTATGGACCCAAAGATGATATTCCAAGTTCCCACAGTCAGTGAAGGTTTGGTAATAGAGGCAGTGATAAGCCGAGGTCGGATAAAGAGGGTCTGTGTCAATAGTGGAAGTGCCGTCAACATCCTCTATTACTCAGCCTTCAAAGCTATGAGGTTGAGGGATGAAGACATTGTACCGTTATCAACCCCTTTGTTCGGATTCACAGGGCAGGCCATCCACCCTGTCGGGTCGATAAACTTGCTAACCAATGTAGGAGATGGGGAAAAGGGGCGAACAATGGAGATGACGTATGTCGTAGTTAAGGCCCCATCGGGGTACAACGCGATATTAGGTCGACACATTATCGACACGAGAGCCATTATTTCTACCTTCCATATGACATGAAATTTCCCACTGGTATGGTACCCATGAAGTGAAAGGAGACATTGAGGTAGCGAGGAATGTAGTCTGAATTACGATAAAAGGAAAAGCGTTGGGCAAGTGTTAGTTGAAGAATTAATCCCTGAGGAGGAGGAAGATCGAAGCTGGGTCTCTGTCGACCCGACAAAGGAGATTCGTGTGTGGAAGGAGGAAGAGGGCCAAGGGGTCCAGATCGGGAAGTAGATACCCCCCGACATGAAAGCCTTGGTTGACCTTCTTGTTGAATATCGAGGCGTTTTAAGCTTGGAAAGCGAGGCGACATGCCAGAACTGTCGGCGGATATAGCGATTCATCGACTTAATGTCGACCGAGAAAGAAGCCGTCTGGCGAAAAGAGAAACCTCACCCCGAGAGGAAAGAATTTGTAAAGAAAGAGGTTGATAAATTGTTAGTTCTTTGGAATCGTCAAAGAGGTATTCTACCCCGGTAGTTTAGCTAATCCAGTCTTTGGTCAAGAAGCCAGATGATGGTGGCGGATGTGCGTGATTTTCTGAGATCTTAACAAGGCATGCCCAAAGGATTTGTATCATCTCCCAAAGATTGATCGGTTAGTCGACTCGACCACAGGTTTGAGTATTCGGGTTTTAGATGCGTATAGGGGATATTATCGATTTTCATGGACCCCAGACTCGGAGAAAACCGCATTTATCACGAGTTTGGCACGTTACGTTTTATTGACGATGCCGTTTGGACTAAAGAATCGACGCCACTTACCGGAGGCGGTTAACAAAATTTTCAAAGGACTGATAGGTCGAAATATGGAAGTCTACGTCGACGATTTGTTGATCAAGAGCAAGTCCATGGGACAATTTATTGTCGATGTTAGAGAGGTTTTCGAGGTGCTACGAGCTGCTAACATGAAGCTCAATCCGAAGAAGTGCACTTTTGGGGTCCGATCGGGAAAATTCCTAGGATATATGATATCGAGAGATGGAATTCGAGCTAATCCGGATAAGATCGAGGCCCTCAAGAACATGCCTACACCTCGTAACGTCAAAGAAGTGCAACGATTGACAGGTCGGATGGCGGCCCTCAGCCGTTTCTTATCGGTATCAGCACAAAGAGCCTACCATTTTTCAAGATATTGAGGAAGGCAAGTCCGTTTCAATGGGATGACAAGTGTCGAAAGCATTCGGCGACTGAAGGAGTATTTATCTAATTTACCAACACTATCTTCACCTCGGGAAGGAGAAAATCTGGTTTACTTAGCTATCTCGTGAAGAGGCAATAAGTGCGTGTTAGTTCGAGAAGGAGAACAAGGCGAGGTTCCGGTGTATTTTGTGAGTAAGGCCCTACACGGAGCCGAGATCAGGTACACACCTACTGAAAAATTAGTATTGGGTTTGGTTCACGCGTCGAGGAAGTTGAAGCCGTATTTTCAAGCACACCCTATTGCTGTAATAACTAACCAACCTCTGAAACAAATTTTAGCCAAGCCCGAGACATCGGGTCGATTAGCTAAGTGGGTCGTCGAATTAGCTGAATACGACATCGAGTTTTTGCCTCGGACAGCTGTGAAAGGCCAGGCTCTGGAAGACTTCATTGCCGAGGGTTTATCTATCCAGCTAGAGCAGGAGAAGCAGACACCAGAAGAACAATGGACCATCCATGTCGATGGTGCGTCCAGTAAAGAGGGGGCAGGAGCTGGGTTATTGTTGGTCAGTCCGAAGGGAGAAGAGTTCCCCTATGCACTTCGATTCGAGTTCAAGGCCACCAACAATGAGGCGAGTATGAGGCCATGATAACAGGTGCGAGTTGGCATCAAAGTTGGGGGTCGAAAATCTCCTGGTATATAGTGACTCTCAGCTCGTAGTAAATCACATACGAGGCGAATACGAAGCCAAAGAGGAAGCTATGAAGAGTTATCTGAAAGTGGTTCAAGGGTTTATATCGAAATTTAAAACAGTTCGCATCGAACCGGTGCCTCGAAGTGAGAATAAAAGGGCCGATGCGTTGTCCAAACTTGCATCGAATTTTAAATCAAAAAGGAAGGTCCTGGTCGAGATGTTAGCGGAACGGAGCTACAATGAGGTTGATGTGCAGCCTGTTGTTCAGGGATCGACATGGATGGATCCGATAGCACTATACTTGAAAGACGGAATTCTCCCGTCTGACAAGGCCCAAGCCAAAAAGATTCGACTGCAAGCTTCCAGGTATGCCCTGTTTGATTACGTTCTTTATCGTAAATCTTTTGTAACCCCATGGATGCGTTGTGCCTCGGAGGAAGAGGGTGGATATCTGCTCGAGGAAATACATCGGGGGGGTTTGTGGCAATCATTGCGGAGCTCGAATGTTGGCAAGAAAATGTAAGCTGGCAGGTTATTTTTGGCCATCCATGCAAAAAGATGCCAATCGATTAGTGATGAGGTGCGAGCTTGTCAAGTGCATGATGTGGTGACACACCAAAGAAGCACAGAAATGATCATCATCTATCGTAAGTCAAAGGACTTCAAGGTTATAAACTTTTGCAAGTCTATTGATGTATCACCCTTTTTCGGACAAAAGATTACTTTAGTCGTTTATCCTTCCGTATGGGGGTTTTAGACTTGAATAGTGCTAATAATTGGCTCCCACTATTTTGAATCAATATTTAGTAGTCTATTAGTCCCGTATTTGGAAATTCGACTTAAGTATAGATCTAATCCATATGTTAATCTTGGTATGATATTGTTTTTCTCATGATGGAGTACTTCATTTCCTATTTCAGTTTGTAACAGTGGCTTTGACTTTATCCGATAAAGTCCTTTTTTCCATGTTATTACACAAATGTCATATACTTTTTTCCAAAATTAATAATCATATAATCATTTTAAAAACGATATCAATTTGTCAAAAAAATCTTGAAATATAAATCAAATTTCTATTGATACTTGAGTCAAATGAATCCTATTGTTTTAACTGAAAAAACATGAGTCTAATGACTCCCGCTGTTTTCATTGAAGGCGAATATGGAGACCAAAGAAAGAAAATAAAGATTCCATTGGAGAATGACAAATTAAAGATCCATTGGCGGTGGAGCTACCCCTTAATTAGTTTGTCACCCCGGTTTAGTCGGTTTGTATTGAAACCGCACTTAGAAAAATTCCATGATCATACCGGTTAATTTAGTGCGTGGAATGTTGTGTATGTTTTACTTTATACGATATTGTAGAAATATGTATGTAAGAGATGAGACCGTAATTAAATATAAAATTAATTAAGTGAATTAATTTAAAATTACTCCCACGACAAAAATCGAGTTATAATATGTTTCCCAGTATTATAGTAGCGGTGGCGACCTTGTTGAATCAATAATCACCAATTACGGGAGTTGACCTACCTCGGGTATATCGTCAATATCGAGATATGATAGTTATGAGATCTCATGAATACTTGGGTTACGACTCGACTAAGAATCTTGCGGTGATTGGCCTACGTCAGGACCGTCTGATTTTAGAGACATGAGGTTGACTATCACATAGACGATGTGAATTGTCAGAGAGTTGACTAGTCAACCCACTGGAAGTCGCGTTGGACGCGATTGGTAAGAAGTACCTCCCCGTCGAAATTGACCCAGTCGATCGGCCCACGTCGGGGATCCAGTCAACTAGATTGGATTCCAGCCACTAGAGAATTTTGGAAAATTCTTGAAAGTCAATTGGGAGTAGTTGACTAGTGGGAGCAAAATCATAATCCCAAAGACCATCTTTGATTTTGCATTTATAAACAACAACACTCTTTTATCTTTATTTTATGTTGTAGTTTTAGCAAATTTTATTTATGTTTTGTATTCTCGATATATAGGGAGGAGTGGGAGTGTAGGGAAAAGTGTGTTCGTCAAAGACCACATGATGAGAGATATATGCTTTGAGATTTGAAGGTCGAGACACTTGTAACCGTGATGGGAGGTGCTATAACCAAAGAAGACACAACATCGGAACATAAGTCCATTTTATGGTGATTATAGGGACGAAAATAAGGCCAACAGGCACACCTAAATACTCTGAGGAAATAGTAGTCAGGGGAACGATAATAGAGAGTTTCACACGAGGATTTATCATGAAGGACCCGAGAAGGTAGGCGATGAATGAAATAGATGGCGGGTGAAAGCATCCTCCCATAAGGAGAGAGAATGTTTGATTGTGCCAAGAGGGATAAGCCGATTTCAACAACATGATGATGGCGATGATCAACCGCCCCCATTTGCTCGTGAGTGTGAGGACAAGAGACATGGTGTTCAATGCCAAGGGTAGTAAGGTGACGGGAGAGGCGTTGAAATTCGCCTCCCCAATCAGTTTGTAATGCTTTAATTTTTTGATTAAATTGTCGTTCAACAAAGGTACGGAATGTTGAAAAAACAGTCTCAACATCAGATTTAGCACGAAGAGGAAATAACCAAATATATTTCAAAAAATCATCCACTACCGTGAACCATAAATTGAGGTTTTTACAAACAGACCCCAAACATCGGAGTAAAGCAAACCCAAAGAAGCAACAGAAGTAAAGTTTGACATGAGGAGGGAAGAAGATGACTCTTAGCTAGTTGACACGCAGCACAAATAGGGGCTGGTGATTTATTTGAAACATAAATACTTAAAGTAAGTAAAACTTGACTGGGAGTTACGACGGAGCCACGACCATGGTAAGAATTAGAGCGCCCCCGTCCGCGGTTGTTTCCAGATTGGCCATAGCCACGACCACGATTCAAATTTTGCTTTGAGAGAGTCCGGTGGTGAGATTAGCGAGAGGGTTGTTCGGCTGTGACAGAGGTGGGACAGGGGCATGTTCTTTGAATCCTCGATTCAAATGCCATGATGAGGAGAGAGTAAGCTTCTTCCAGGGAGATAGAGTCATGAGCGAAATCATAGTTACCAATGCATCATACTCGGGGCCAAGACCGGCAACAAGGTATGCAACAATATCGTCGGTTGAAAGAGGGTGACCGGCCATAGAAAGTTCATCGGAGATTCGTTTAATGGTGACATAATATTCTGTTGCTGATGATAGGGTTCCTTTCCGAGTTGAAGTTAATTGTGTGTGAATTTGCATCATTTTCGCACGAGATTGGGAAGCAAAACACGTCTCAATCGCCGACAAGATCTCAGCCGAAGTAGTTGCGTGATACACCTGCATTAAAACGTCCTCCGATAAGGAAGAGGTGATCGTACTAAGGATTAAGTTATCCTGCTAGACCCATGGGTCATGTGCCGGATTTGGACAATGTTTTGAAGAGATCTTGAGACCAATTAGCAACTAGCAGGCTGAAAACGAATATTATACATAGTAAATATTTTGCCATAGTAGTAGATAAGAAGAGAAGGGGTGTAATTGCAGGTGTGAATGATATAGTTCTTCCAAAAACCTACTTATAGAACACAAAATCCAAGAACTTTACACAAGTTAATTCCTTGAGTTGTCATGTTGCCACCTGTCGAGGAATATTAAACATAAGCTACATTATAGCTATATTTATGCCTGTATATTGAACAAAAAAGGATTAATATTATATTCTATGATGTATACAAATATGTACACATATTCTTTGCTTTTGTATCATCTTTTGGAACCCTCTTCGAAGTACTAGATGACTAGATGTTGCTACTAATGAATTACGAAAGCATATTCAGGTTGATATTCTATTGCCTCGTCTTCTTTGCATTTGGATTCAACACGGATTTTGGATTCACCGGTTAAACCGCTTATTTTTTTGAGTCACCGAGTTTGACCGGCAAAGACAATAATATCAAATCATGAACTAATTTCAGAAAAAATAATTTGACTCTCCTGT
Source organism: Gentiana macrophylla (assembly GCA_026214975.1). Classification (NCBI taxonomy): domain Eukaryota; kingdom Viridiplantae; phylum Streptophyta; class Magnoliopsida; order Gentianales; family Gentianaceae; genus Gentiana; species Gentiana macrophylla. The sequence goes on from CM047817.1 coordinate 67,535,074, forward strand.
TCACCGGCTAAACCGCTTTTTTTTTTTTTTTTTTTTTTTTTTTTTCACCGAGTTTGACCGGCAAAGACAATATTATCAAAAAATGGACTAATTTCAGAGGATTGTCCCTTATTTAGAAAAACACGTGTTTGCATCCAAAGTTCAATACTCCCTCATTTTCGAATTATATGATGCATTTGTCAAAATCACACATATTAATAAAGTGGGTTAATGCATTGAATTAAAAATGAAATGATAAAAAAATCTTTAGATATAATTAATGTGTCATTGTTTTTTATGTATCTTATTGCAATAAATAAGAGTAAAGCAAGGAAAAGTATCATTAATATTGTATTGAAAATGTAACTGCCTCAAATAATATGGAACAAATTATTTTGAAAACCGCCTCAGATAAATTGAAACAGAGGGAGTACGAAATTGAGTAAATTTGACGGAATAAATTAATAAGTCGCACGGCGTACATCAAAATTCAACAGATCAACTTTCACACGAATATGAATGTATGTATGGATGTCAACAAATGAGCAATGATATAAATTGTACGTAGCCTCCATACATTTTGTTACATATATAAATATATGAAACCACACACATGAGAGTCAACTTCAAAATGGATTGGAGACTTTAATTCTAATGGAAAAGGCCATTTGTTTTATCATCCAGCAGCAAAAATGGCATATTGGGTCTTCTTACAAAAGGACTGGAATGGGGAGGAGGTACACGATTACGTTTTGACTTTTCATCAGAAGAAAATGGTAAATCTGTTCGTTTAGAAGGGGCAGACGGAGGTACAGGAACACCTTTTGGTTTTTTACCAAATTGAAATAATAACAAATGATCATGTCTGTTTGATGAAACCTTCTTCATCAACTCAAACATTTTCACGAGTTCTTGATGCTTCTCGTTAAGCTTGCTCACCTCAAAATAGATACATGTGACTACAGCAAAATAGATACATGTGACTTGCCAAGGTTTATTTGAAGAGGCCATATTATTGTATACTTTGGAGGTTTTTTTTTTTTTTTTCAGGAACCACTGCTAGCTTGAGAGGTTGATTAATGACTCTTTAGTATATATATAGAACTCAAGTGAGAATTGAATCTGATTCAGTGGTATATTGAATTATCATCTCTCCTAAATGTTTAACCTGATGGGGAGTTAGATAGTTATACACTTTAACACGCCCCATGATAGATAATTAATATTTTATACACTTTAACACCATTACATTTTATAGATAGTTGCCAGGAAAGAAAAATTTACTAATAAATCAAGATTCAAGGAAAATGATGTTTAATCAGGACAAAAATATAGTAAACTTTCAATAATACCCTTTTTTACTAATTTTTTTAAAAAAATTCTTAATATGCGTCAATTTCTTTCACATTCGGTTACGATCCTTAAAAATCTGTCATTTAATGCTCTTCTACAAACAAAATTAAGAAAAAACCGCCGGTCAATGCCTTTAATGCTCGTTCATTTATTATAATCTCCCATCAATTCTCCATTATTTACGCATCAATTGTTACTACACATTTTTTAGTTTAATGTAAAACAAAATACTCACTGTATCTACTATTTTGATGCCAAATTACTCCACCTATGTTACTCGATCCATGTCAGTGTTATGACATTTTTTTTGTTGCAACTACAATTATTTTAGGGTTTATTGTTAAAAATGACAATTTGAACCTAGAAATATACAATGAGGACAGTGGAATTTTTTTTCGGGTAAAAAGGACACGTCCTTATTCCAGTGTGATAGTGAAACATTAGATTTGAGATCACTTCCACTGCAGCAAACCGTGGATTTGGGTTTATGAATAGTTGATTTGTCCTTATCATTCAATTTATATTTCCACTGTCCTGATTCCTGTTTCCCCCATCTTTTTTGTCCTTTTAAACCACTCCCCCTTTATTTTATCGGTCATTACTACTTTTAAAATAGGGGAAAAAACGTTGTGGTTTTTCAATTGAAGCATTTATCCCATTGTGGTTTTAAAATATATTGTTTACCTTCCTTGGGTTTTCCACAAACCTTAAATTAGTAATTCCGGTAGATACAAAAGAATATTCCACCGGAATATTCCTATTATACATGTTATTACCATTTTGCCCTTTTTTTAATAATCTAACAATTGAATAGCCCTTTTTCTCCTAAAACCAATGACGGCAATCCCTGCTTGTGTGACTGGGGAAAATAGGGCATGATTTGGGTGCAACCTAGGTGATTTCCGGCAAGATTTCTGCTTTCGACGGTAATTTCGATCGTGATTTCGAATTTTGGAGAATGACGCTTTAAAGATCCATTGGTGGTTGCAGCTACCCTTAGTTTGTGACCCGCGGTTTTCGTCGGTTTGTATTTGAAACCGCACTTAGGAAAAGTCCATGATCATACCGTTTAATTTTGTGCGCGGAATGTTGTGTATGTTTTACTTTATACGATATTGTAGAAATATGCACGTAAGACATGAGACCTTAATTAAATATAAAATTAAATAAGTGAATTAATATAAAATTACTCCCACGACAAAAATCGAGTTATAATTTGTCTCCCAATATTATAGTGACGGTGAAGAGCCCTTGTTCGGATCCAACTGATCGGCCCACGTCGGGAGTTGACCTACCTCGGGTATATCGTCATTATCGAAATATGATAGTTATGAGATCTCATGAATACTTGGGTTACGACTCGACTAAGAATCTTGCAGTGATTGGCCCATGTCAGGACCGTCTAATTTTAGAGACATGAGGTTGACTATCAGAGAGACGATGTGAATTGTCAAAGAATTGACTAGTCAAACCACTAAAAGTCGCGTTGGATGCGATTGGTAAGAAGTACCTACCCGTCGAAATTGACCCGGTCGATCGGCCCACGTCGGGGATTGAGTCAACTAGATAGGATTCCAGCCACTAAAGAATTTTGGAAAATTCTTGAAAGTCAATTGGAGTAGTTGACTAGTGGGAGCTAAATCATAATCCCAAAGACCTTCTTTGATTTTGCATTTATAAACAACAACACTCTTTTATCTTTATTTTATATTGTAGTTTTAGCAAATTTTATTTATATTTTGTATTCTCGATAGTTAAAAACCAAAATTATATGAATGTTACCTTTTGAGAAACGTTCTCAAGTTGGTTAAGTAATTCTAATCATTTTTAAATAAGCAATGACACGATCAATCGCGTTTTCATAGTTGAAGACAAGGAGGCTACATATTTGATGGAGTCCTCTAAGACTTTAATTATTAATGGAAGCTCACATATTGTACATAACGATATCCAATGGGTCACTCCGTCATACGATGATGATTCAAACATTAGATGGATTGGATAAGGATGACCATCTCGAATTTTGGAAAGGTTGTTTTCAAAATTGTAAGATTTAAGTATCGACTTAATTCTTTTATTATTGTTTGAAAGTAAATTAAATAGTTCATGTTTTGAATATGATTCAAAAGGGTTAAATAGACTATTTAACAAACGTTGGATTTTCTTTAAGAAAGAAAATTGAAGACACAATTCTTGTGATTTTCTTTAAGTCTTATGATGAATAAATTGAGAAATATTTACAAGAGCTTGAAGGATTAAAATGGAAGTTAGGGCATGTACTTAAATAAGAGAACTTATTCACTACAAGAAATTTGCCAATTTACGGCGTGCAAGGCATGCCATATATAGATGGTAAATTACGGCGCACAAATGCAAGCCATTGATGGACACGCCGTAAATTTATGTTGAAAATTACAACATGATATTGTAAGCCATAGATGACCTGAAATGTACGCCGTAAATATAGTTTGAGTAAAATAGAAAAAATTGTTTGAGGCATGCAAGAGCACGCCGTAAACTCAAACCAAAGCACACCATGAATGGCCTATCTACATCAAATTACAAAGAACAAAGAATGCCGTAAAATCAATAAAATCATCTACCACGGCATGCACAAGCATGCCGTAATGACCAATTGGATGCAGTCCATAAATTAACATAAATGCAGGCCATAATTGCTTCATACATACACCATAAACTATTAAAATGAACATTGTACTTCTTCCTTTTAAACAATACATATATTACTACAATTCACCATGTTTAGATAAAAGTACATATACATAACACACTAGCAACTATGCCACCCACAGTAGCATCACAACGATCTTTCCTATGTTGCATCATGAAAAGTTACATTCGAGGTGATCATCACAAATGAGAAGGTTAAGGGAACAATCAACAGGAAAATATAAATGCTCAAATGAAAACGTCAATGCATTGTTGGACTTGCTGTTAAGGGAATCAGGTTGATGAAAGCTCTTTCATGGCCATCTTTTCGCTTGAAGCAAAGACAAAAGTGAGGCCTTTCCCCATCCAAATCGGTGCACCACAAACCGTATCTTCTGCACAAAATATGTACAAGTTTATTACAGCCATCTCGTATTCAAAAAAGCAGTATAATAGGGCGGTATGGTACTAGTGAAATTCAAGAATCATTTTCCCCAATATATTTGCAAAAGGTTAAGCCAACTAAAGCATGATATCTGCTTGTAAAACAGCTATAATTAGCGAGACATGTTCAGTTTGTCAAAACACAAAAAAGGGCATCCAGAGAAAACCTCTGTTTACAGCGTCTTATATCTCCCAGAAGGTTAACAAACTAAATATGTTGTAGACGTACATAAACCTTGTTACTTGATTTACCCAAAATCATATCAGAGTAGTACCCAAATCCATATCCACCCTAGTTATGCATATAAAATTTTCATTTCAAGAGCTAATACATATAAATACCTCTTAAGGTCTCAAGATCGGTATCTCTCTAGGCTATTTGAAGTTATTCTCTTTATCCAAGCTGCTTTGAAGTTAGAAAAATCCACTCATCAATCAATTTGGCACAATCCATTTACCCTGGTAAGCCTGGTATAGTGATAGTGGTATGTCTAGTCAGTAAATTGGGGCACAAAGTAAGTTTAACGAAAGGTTCAGAAGGAATAAAGGCAAATTATAAATCAAGAGAGTAACAGAATGATTCTACATAGGCAACTCGATTATCTTACCGAAACAACAACCATGTGCATTCACTATCATTCCCAATCATCCAAATGCATGATGGAAGTAAACATGGACATGTTAATCAGCTTGACTCATGCTTCAGCACCTTCAAGCAATGTAATCAAGCATGTAGTTTCACTAATGCATTTTGGACACGGGCTCTGAAACATTATATTCGTCGTTAATTGATATACTTAATACTAACTTCAAAATGTTACTGCCATGATACATAAAATAGTAAGGAAATTATATCCAATCAAAAGTTCATAAAAGAAGACACCACTGTTTTGTGGCATATGAACATTAATCAAGTTGTTCCCTCCACTTAACATTCAACCATATCATACTAGGAAGGGAACGATAAAAAACCATCAAACACCTGGTTTTGAATTTTAACATTTTGAGTGAGTTTTGATAATGTTAATTATCGATCTAGATAAGTTAACAATCACGTATCATATTTCATTTCAAGAGCTCATTCAAAATAGCTTGCAGTAAACATCGTAGCGCATACTCATGCATCACATAGCAATGATGGCTCAACAAACAGATTTCCTAGCTATTTGGACATAAGAGGGCAAGACAAATTATAGAGCATTAGCTAAACATATTGCAAACTAGACTTAACAGACTGAAACAAAACACACATGCAAAGCAAACCTTTTTTACAAAACTTAAACAAACAGAATTGATGCAAGTTGGACATACTTCTGACTCAGACTTCTAATAGCAGACAAGACTTACATCAGTTCATGTTCAGGTTATATAAATAGAACATTCAGATGAAAACTTCAACTAATAAAAACTGGACTTCAAAATAGTTTAGTCAAAGACATCAGGAAAAACATGGCTCGGTACATTTAGCAATTTAACATACTCTATACACTTACTTGGTGAAATAAACACAGCAAAATTTGGTTAGACATGTTAGAAAACATGTCTAAACAAAGGACTATATAAGCCGACAGACCTAACTTTCATAATGTTGAATAGAAATGACCAGATTGCAGGCTTAGACTTACCAACACATCAGTCAGACCTCGAGTTTTACAGCACAGATATGCAAACTGCATTTTTGAGCACATAATCAGAATATTAACTCAGCATCATACTAAAAGATTCTACTCTCTGGATAGATACTGCATATAAAAAGTTTCAAATCAGTATATTGAGCACTTTACCTTGCCGGAAATGTCTTCATAAAAGTACCCTTTGAACTCTAGACCAAATCACTCATCAGTCATCAAAGACTCTGCTGCAATTCATCAAACACCTTGTTTGCAACTTCGAAATTTTCAGAATCAGAGCTAGCAGATGAAGCGGTTTCAACATCCTCATGACTAATAGCATGAACATACCCAGACAAACCATCATTGCTCACTACGGATGCAATAAAAATCTCCTTCGAACCAGCTGAAGACAAATCTTGTTCCTTAGGGTTCATGGTAAATTTTGGATAAAAGTCAGGACTTTTGGGGGATTGAACGCCAGATTAATCTTTTTGAACATCACTATTCTTCAGATCTTCATCATAGATTGAATTTGAGATAATATCTTTTTCTGAAATCGCAAGCCAAACCTACACAAAAAACTTCTTCAATATATTAGTCTTAGAAGAAAGAAGACTTTTAATCGAGCAAAAAGCACAACAAAATACGGAAAGTTCAAGGCATCCTTAAGGACCGGACAGTTTGGAGACTCACCAGAGAGCAAATAATCTGCATCATCCTTCAAAGAGCTTGTATTGGCATGAAACGTGTATTGATGGAGGTGGCGGAGGAGAACATGGAAGAGAGACTGTTCGTCGATCGACTCAGATCGGGATTGAGAGAGATGGGTCAAGCGGAGGAGAAGGGAGAATGAAGCGAGGACTTTACGGAGTTTTTTTTTTTTTAGAACTTTACGGAGTTTTTAAAATAAATAAAATATAACCTTTTAACAGTAGATCGTACAAAACCACGGACGAAAAGAAATTTTTTGTTATAGATTTGCAGTGTTCACACCGAATGTGGGGAGTTCACGGAGAAATCATAAATGGAAGTCTTAATTGGACTCAATTCAACATAAAATTATGGCATACATATTAACGCATGCCATAAAATGTCAATATTTATGGCATTCTTAAAAACACGCCGTAAATACATGCCGTAAAAATACATTTTTCTTGTAGTGATTGAAGTCTCTATTTGAGACAAGCACGTTGAGATAAATCTATCTAAACTCAAGTCAACTCTCGGATATATGATATACTACGAGTGTGATTAAATTAGAAAGATTAAATACAAATTTGGAAGGTGAAGCAAATGTTGTAACACTTACCATATTCTGAATCTAGTTACTGATAAGGGAACTAAATAAATGTTATTATGTTCCGGTTCTTATGAAGAACATATTTTCAGTTATACGTTAAGATTTAATGGACAAATTCAGTTTTAAGGAATAAATGTTATTCCGATAAGGTTGAACAGTCACTGAATCCAACATGCTAGATTATTGTCACCATATAGTTGATATGAGTGATGCAATCTCAACTAAACATTTATATGACTGTTATCCTTGATTTTGTGGCTGTTCTAGACATAGTCTCTATGGAACGGAGGCGTGTAATCAAACGTCATTCTGATGATGCTGAACCATATGATTATGAATAATGTGGTTATACGTATCTTATCCAAAGAGGAATGATTATAAAATCTAGAAAATTGACTAGAGCCTAAACGTATTGATGTTTGTTGGCTTATGACAATTTATACCATAAATAATTGTTTATCTCTCTATTGGACTATTTTAGAAATAGTTGAATGTACTTATTGAAGTATGACAATTCTGAAAGCCCAAAAAGTTTGAGCTAGTAGTTTGAGCTAGTACGAATATGAGATAAATGAAACTTAGGAATTAATCTTCAATTGGATTGAAGCAATTATTAACTGGAGGGAGTTTCAGAAGTCTTCTGAAAAAGAATCAGATTCTCCCTAAAAGGATATCATTTTGAGATGCACGATCGGATTGCGGTTTCGAAATATAAGCGACACTTTATACGATAAAGTTGGGACGTAAGCCATGCAAAGAATCCCTGACCCGTTTTGGGATAGTGCCCTTAATCAAAATACATACTTAACCGAGTTCCAAAGAATAAGGTTGAATAAATTCCATATTAGATATGGAAGGGGATAATGTCGAATCTATCTTAACCGATGATTTGAAGTTGTCATAGGCAAAGTCAGAAAGGCTTGGAGCCTAGTACGACATATGCAACTTTGTGAAATGTCTTGGCAAGTACGCTAGATATTGTCTACTTTCCCGCGAAACAAAATGTTAGTCTCCAAACATGCTGTCTTCTATTGGAGGTATTTCTTCCAAAAGAGATAGTGGGATTAAATGAGATCTCAAAAGAGTTGAGAGCCACAAGGAGAGATTCAACCATAGGAACGTGAGCAGACGCCACATAGTGATGAGGTGTAGAACACTGCTCTGTGAACACAAATGTTCTATAAGTCTATGGATAACCTCAAGCCTGAAAAGGCTGCTGGTATGTTCATCTTGAAGAATGAGTATCTCATGACTTATGAAGGAATGTTTGAAAGGAAAGATTGAGAGATATGGCCAGTAACCATAATATCTGAATTAGATTCCATCAGTGACAATCAGGTTGGGAACCTAGTATGTCTTACCTAGAGGGAATATCCCTGAAAGGCTGACATGGATAGTAATATGATTACCATAAGGCTATAGTGACGGTTGAAGGGTACGAGGTGTAAACCTTGTGATTATCTTTATGCTGCTAGCTGAGCTTAGTTCTATTCAGACTATGCTTGTTATAACTTCGTATCATGGCTATATGATAGTGTTGAAGACATTAGGCAAACAGCTCGATGTTCATAGACGATAACATGATATGCGAGCCCACGAGATCCATTTATGGACTCAAACAAGTTTCTCTAGACAATTTCTTTGTTTGATAGTCAAAGGAGTTTGATTTAGTCAAAAGAATGGATATGCCCAATGTGTGAGAGGGATAGTAGGAGTGTGTTATGATTTTTGAGTAAGGTATTGGATATCTCTCTCGAGAATTATCACCTCATATCACAGTCAATTAATGTTTGGTAGTTCAAGGTCTTTACGAAAGCACTTGGATTAGCAGTTCTTATTTTTAGAAATAAGAATCTATAGTGATAGATTTTGTTGAAAATAAAATTTATGTTTGATGATTATTCATCGTATTCACTCAGTAATTATTTTAACCCCATTGATGAAGTGCTGAAGCTAGCTGTTATAGTGAAAAGCTAAAAGATGTCTAGAACTGAATGTATAGGTTTTACTAGAGTCTGATATTTGTATATGTTACATCAGACAAGCACTGTAATAGATAGAAGTGTTGTAAAACTAAAAACTAGAAATCATCTAAGAAACTGGAAAGACAAGTCATCTAAACTGAAACTGACTCAGACTACACCAAGACAGAACTGACAAAGGTAAGTTCGCTGAGGGAACATACTCAGTTGGCTAATCTAGAAAACAAAAGATCTAAGAGACACAGACTCAGTTATAGAAGATTGAAGAACTGAGGACTCAGACTCAGTTTTGTAAGTCGAGACTGTAAAGTAAGAATTCAGGCAAGTTTGTTGTGACCTGAACTTACTTTATAGATCTTGTATGAAGACCTAAGAGTCATAAGGTCAATGAACTCTTAGAGATCTATGCTTATGGTGTACTCTGGTTAAGTCAATTATAATCAGATGAAAATCTGGAGTACTGACATTTGAAGAGTAAAATCCCAATTAATGCTCCAAGTCAGTCAAGAAACTGACAACTGACAAACTCAGTATAAAACTGATAAGGAAACTCAGTTTTATAAGTCAGTCATCCAACAAACTGATAGTATAGTCGAACGTGGTAAAGGAAGCAATTCTATTGGATGAAATACTGACAAGTCAGAACGGTCACAAAATATACCCGTTACAAGATAGACGTTGATACAATTCGAATTCAAGCAAGATGATACAATTCGAATTCAAACAAGTTGAACGTTGGACCTCATAGAACTTATCTAGATTCAGACACTTTGAAGAACCACAAACAAGAATAAATTTATTGATTCTCAGCCCAACTTTGATTCTCAATCAAATGTCAAGATTGTGAAGCAATCCGGTGAAGGATTTGCCAAGGCCAGTTGTATCAGCAGTCGGGTAGACTGTGTTTGTGGTGGTAGCTGGTGATGAGGCATACGTAACCCTTCAAGGACCAGTGGCTCAAGCATTTGAAGAGCAGCAATCCAACCTGTTCTTTGATTTTTTAGATAGTGAAGCTAGGATTAGCCAAGGACTATTGTTTAGGTTTTTTTGTAACAGATCACCTCAAAAAGTTCTAGTGGAATTTTCCTCCTACACCATAGGGGATGAGAGGATTGACAGAATTACACCACCTGGAATCTCTATAACTCTTGTTTCATTTACTTTACGCATTTATATTCTGGTACGGCATTTATTATTGTTTACACAGCATACTGAGAACTGATTGTTACACAAACTCACAACTCACAAACTGACATTCATCTTTCACACAGCTCAGCTTTCACATAGAATAACAAGATCAAGAAAAAGGCTAGAATTATATCCGCTGTCGGTTGACTCAGTTTTGCATAAGTCAGTTTGACTTAGACTCAGCTTTGTTAGCTTAACTCCACACAAGTTTTAACTGAACCTTAAAAGTCTAAAATCCAGTTTTTAGGGACAAGTTTATTCACCCTGCCCCCCTCTAAACTTGTGTTAGCCTTTCCAAGGGACCAACAATTGGTATCGGAGCAGTGTTTCTTTAACAAGCAATTGTTAAAAACTCAGTTGCTCTATATCTCCTCCAGTTGTTCTAATTAGAAAGCTCAATTTTTATGTAATCAGTTTTCACTCACTCACAATAGATAGCAATCAGTATGCAAGACAAATGCTGATGTGTAACATGGATAGGTTTGACGAATACAAATGTCTTATGCAGGCTTTTCTAGCTACTACTCATGATGAGATGATGGACATTCTCACTGATGGACCAATCCAGATCACACACATGCAAACTGTTGGTTAAAATCAAGTTCGAGTTCCAAATACTAAGGCTGAATGGACCAGTGATGATCGCAAGCGAAACAATCTCAACAATGTTGCTATGGACTTTATCCTTAGAACTCTTGACAATAACATGTATCTGAAGGTCAAAGATTGCACAACTGCTAAGGAAATATGGGAGAAACTTCAGTTAGTCTGCGAAGGTACTGACTCAATCAAGGAAAACAAAATCTCAGTTGCAAGGCAGAAGTTTGAAAATTTCAAAATGAAATCTGGAGAGACCATTGACCAAATGGAGACAAGATTCAGTGCTATCATGGATGAATTGGACCTACTCAAGATTGAATATACAAAGAAAGAAATCAACACAAGAATCTTGAAGGCCTTGCCAATGTGTTGGAAGATGAAGATCACTGCAATGGAAGAATCTAAAAGTTGACATAGAAGATTCCTTTAAGATCTTCTCAGATCTGAAAGCTTATGAATTCAGTGAAGATTTTACAAGAACAGCTGCAATAATCAAAGCTCTGCAAGAACCAAAAACCATAGCACTTGCAGAAGCATCAAATGACTCTCAAGCAACATCCACAAGCAATCTTCAACAGTTGGATGAAATGGAAGAACAAATGGCACTTATGATGAGCAGAATCATAAGGATAAAGAATGGTCATCCTATAACTCAAAAGTTTATCTAGAAGACTCCAAAAAAGAGGAAAGATTATGAGTATCTTTGTTTCAAATGCAAGAAGCCAGGACATTATAAAGCTGAATGCCCAGATCTGAATGCAAAGAAAACTCAGCAAAGAAGAACCGGCAGAAACGCGCTTTTAGCTGGAGATGAGTCTGACTCAAAGCTGGTACAGAAAGATTATCTGACGACACAGCTTTGATGGATCATATGGAGGATCAAATTGAGGATGTATGGTACTTTGACAGTGGATGCTCAAGGCACATGACAAAGAGCAAAGACTGTCATACCAATTTTATTGCCAAAGATGGACCTAAAGTTAATTTTGGAAGCAAAGACAAACCTGGATACACCAAATTTTATGGTACTTTGATCAGAAATGGACTCACAATCAAAAATGGATCTTATGTAGATGGATTGCATTACAATCTACTCAGCACCAGTCAATTTTATGATATAGGATACAGAGTCACTTTTGATAAAGATTTCTACATTGTCGTCAGCGAAACAACATTTCAAGTCGTTTTAGCTGGAAGAAGAAAAGAGAATATGTATGTTGTAGATTGGACTATAGCAGTTGTAGAAACCTGTTTACTTGTGCATAACAAATCAGAAGTCAGCTGGTTATGGCACAAGAAACGGAGTCATCTTAATTTCGACGACATCAACACTCTAGTCAAGAAGCAGAGAGTCATTGGATTACCTGAGATTACCTACAAAAAGGATAGCTTATGTGATGCTTGTCAGCAAGGGAAGCAAACAAAATCAAGTTTCAAGACTAAGTCTCAGCATTCTACAAACAGAGTTTTAGAAATAATGCATATGGACTTATTTGGACCTATCACACCAATCAGTATCAGTGGAAAGAAGTATACTTTGGTGCTGGTAGATGATTATTCAAGATACACTTGGGTTATTTTCTTAACAAAGAAAAGTGAAACCAAGCAAAGGCTTACAGAACTTCTCAAGAGACTTCAAAATCGAGAAGAGTGTATCGATTGTGAAGATAAGATCGATAAAGGAACCGAATTCCTCAACAAAGTGATTATTGAATCTTGTGAAGAAAATGGTGTTTTACATCAACTTGCGAAGAATGAAACGCCTCAACAGAATGGTGTAGCTGAAAGAAGGAATAGAACACTCAAAGAAGCAGGAAGAACTATGATCTGTGAAGCAAAACTGCCACAAAGATATTGGGCAGAAGCAGTTAACACAGCTTGCTACACACAGAACAAAGCGCTTATGAATAAAAGGCATGAGAAGACACCTTATGAAATTTGGAATGGAAGAAAGCCAAATGTTTCATACTTTCATGCATTGGGAAGCAAGTGTTTCATACACAATAATGGAAAAGATCAACTTCACGTTTTTCAGCCCAAAGCTGATGAAGGAATATTTCTGGGATATTCAAGTGTCAACAAAGCATTTAGAGTACTGAACAAGAGGACACTTAAGCATGAATAATCAATTCACGTAGTATTTGATGAACCAAATTTTCCTGGAGAAGAAACTGAAAACAGACCAAAACCAGTTTCTCAACCTCAGTTACCAGTTTTACCAGAATCAATTTTTGTTGACATTGGAAGATTAAGAGTTTCAGAATCATCAGTTCAAGATCATCCTCAGTTTTCAACTACTGAACAACCTACAGCTGAACAACATGATTCTGATCCAGTTCAAGACGATCTTAATGAAGAAAATCAAGAACCAGTCCTGAATAACCAGTTCAATAGAATTTAGATCCCTTGATGCAACCCCCAGTACATCAATGGATGAGAGATCACCCTGAAGAACAAGTGATTGGTGATACTCAAGCTGGTGTTCGAACAAGACATCAACTAGATGCAATGATTGCATGTTTCTTGTCTCAGTCTGAACATAAAGAGATAGAAGAAGCTTTGAAAGATCCAGATTGGATTTTAGCTATGCAAGAAGAACTAAATGAGTTCGAAAGAAATCAAGTATGGGAACTAGTAGACAAACCAGATCATGTAAACATCATTGGCACCAAATGGGTTTATAGAAACAAGCTTGATGAAGGTGGGAATATCATCAGAAACAAAGCTAGGCTCGTAGCTAAATGATATTCACAAGCTGAAGGCATAGAATTTGATGAAACTTATGCACCAGTTGCAAGGTTAGAAGCAATCAGACTATTTCTTGCCTTTGCGGCATACAAGAAATTCAAAGTGTACCAGATGGATGTCAAAAGTGCATTTTTCAATGGAATACTTGAAGAAGAAGTCTACGTTCAACAACCTCCTGGATTTGAGATCAAAGATCAAGCTGATAAAGTCTTTAAACTGAGAAAAGCTCTATATGGACTAAAACAAGCACCAAGAGCTTGGTATGAAACTCTATCTCAGTTTCTAGTGGATAATGGATTTATCAAAGGAACCATTGACAAGACTCTATTCAGAATGAAAGTTGAATAAAATACTTTACTTGTCCAGATATATGTTGATGACATTATTTTTGGATCAGAGAATGAACAACTCTGTGAGAAATTTGCAAGTTTAATGAAGAGCAAATTTCAAATGAGTATGATGGGAGAACTAAGTTACTTTCTAGGGTTACAAGTGAAACAAATGGACAATGGGATTTTCATTCACCAAACTAAGTATACCAGAGAATTGATCAATGGAAAAATCAGCTGGCATATCAACACCTATTGGAACTAACATCAGATTATATGAAGACAAAGAAGTCAAAGATGTGGATCAAACTCTCTACAGAAGAATGATTGAAAGCTTACTCTATCTTACAGCAAGTAGGCCAGATATATCTTTTGTTGTTGGTGTTTGTGCCAGATTTCAAACAAGACCTAAGGAAAGTCATCTCACTGTTGTCAAAAGTGTTGGATGTAGCGCCCGAAAGATAATTTATGTAATTGTTTTTAGAATTAATAAATGACAGATTTATTCTCATCTTATTACTTGCTTCGTGCTTGTAAGTAATACACTACTAAAAACCCTAAGTCGTATCATATGTAGCCATATAACTTAGTGTGTGTCACATATGAGGATTAAGTTTATGGTGATACACTTGAAATGTTAGTCCGTGGTGAAGTTAATCAAAGTATGGGGTCTATTGATTAAGCCACCATTAATGCGCCCAGAACACTTTATGGTGTGACCGTCTTATCCGGACCGTCGACATTGGTTGTCTAAGTAAGACATTTATATATGATGAGAGTCATATAGGACTGGATCGATTTAATCTGAGTTTCTCATATAATTCCGTGATTGAGAAATCTTATCAAATCACAAGATGATCATATACGGATTAACCTTAATCCTGAAGTGATTACAAACTCCTATTGGTTTCAGGATAGGGTTTGATGTGTTCGTTAAGGATCGCTAAGAGGCGCGGTCCGAATCACTTTCACGCTGGCACTATTCGGAATGAGTGAGAAGTGTGTGTCTCACGAGATATGGAATCCATTGCTTCTGCGGGAGTAGAAAGACAATCCACTTATTTGTTGATCCTAAAACCGATCAATCCCGGAGTTCAGATTGGTTATGAACTAATTGATCATTAGTGGGTTAATGGTAAATAAGGATAAGATGTAGTCAAGAAGGTTTACGGAAATAATCCTACTTCAATACGGATAGTCTATGAAGAGTTAGTTTATATGTAATGATTATATCAATGGACACTTATCGACTTGACTCGACGTTTTGAGAATAAGTTATATCTATAATCGATAGAGTTCAGTTTCGGATTTATGGTGGCGTAATTCCAGAATTAATAAGTTGAGTAGAAATATTATGTTCGATGAATATTTTATTCAATTTATTGTAGCTACTGGTTATAGGTACATGGTTCCTGGGTTGGCTCCTAACACGCGAGTGTTTTCTCGTTTTATGGACCTCGAGAATAAATTAAATAGTTGGTCTATTTAATGAATATGCAATATTATTTATTTGGTAAATAATATGTAAAATAGAAAAGACATTTTCTATTAAAATAATGACATTAATGGCGCCACACATGAGATAAATTAGGAAAAGAAATTTTTCTAGATTATGTCACATGTGTAATTAATTAATTGTCTATTTGTTGGATAATTAATGGAAAATTAAGAGATTGATTTTTTGGGAATTATCTCTTATTTTGTAGCAAAATTATCTTTTCCTTATGGGAATAGGTAATGGTGTTAGCAAATATCTTTTCCTTATGGGAATAGGTTTTTGTGGGGTGAAAAGGATAACTCTCTTGACTAGTTATTTTCCTATATAAAGAGAGTTCCTCCTAGCACAATAACACAAGATTTAATGCGCCACCAAATGAAAAAGGAAGAAAAATTAGTTTCTTGCCTTAGTCATTAAGAGGAGAAAAATCTAGGATTTTTCTTGTGCATATTCGAGGAGGTTCTATGGCGAGGATCGACGTCCACCAGTCGTCGTTTGAAGATACAATCCGGAAGATTGTGGCTTCTCCCTTTTGTCGAATTTCTCATCTCTTTCCGTTGAGGTAAATCTATTAACCTTCTCATAGGATTAATTAGTTATGTCTCATATCGTAATTCGCATAAGCTTCCGCTGTGCAAAGATGGAGTGTCTCGATCGGTGCTATTATTTCTAGCTAGCATGTGGTAGCAGAGCTAAGGTTTAAATTTTACGATATCGTTAGCATAATTAATTAAATTAAGAGTGAAATTGCATATTAAGTTGCATCTTTTATTTTGTTGAATGATTGAATGTTGTGGTTGACGAGATGGATTTTGGTTGATACTTGTTTACCGTTAGATCTATTATAAACCCGTGTTTTTTCCGGGTATAGGAAATTGTTGTATTTAATTTTTTGGAATTTTTTTTATTATGCTGAAAATTTTGTGGGAGAAGAATTGTATTTTTTTATTTCCTTTTGTTGTTGTTGTTGCTTGTTAAAGATCAAGTGCTTACCGTTGTACTAAAACCAATTGGTTTTAGTACAACGGTAAGCGATTGATCTTAACATGGTATCGGAGCAAGAGGTCACGAGATCGAACCCTGGTTGGAACATTATTTAAAAAGAAATTATGCAAGTGTTGGGACAGATTGCCCACACTTGAGGGAGTGTTGGGACAGATTGCCCACACTCTTGAATGGAAATTGTGCAAGTGTTGGACAGATTGCCAACACTTGAGGGGAGGGTGTTGGGACAGATTGCCCACACTCTTGAATGATAAGGAAATATAGCAGCGTCTTTACTGGCACCAATTGGTTTTAGTACAACGGTAAGCGCTTGATCTTAACATTGCTGTTAATGTTGCTGCTGCCTGATGCTGTTGCCGCATAAGATGCTAAATGATGTTGCCGCAGTTGTGATTTCACATGCTGATGTCATCATGACATCAGCACAGTAAAAAAAGAAGATGAAGAACAGGACGGCTGTTGTACGAGAGGAGAAGAGAAGGAAAAGGCATCAATTTTTTTTCCAAGATCAAAGTTTCTACATATAAAAAGATTTTTTTTCCTAGTTTAAATAGGTTAGATACGGGGGTACCAACGGTCCATCTCAGTGGTTTACTTTTACGAATTTATTTTCATGTTTGATAATTTATGTGAAATAACCATGCCATGAAATGCATCATATTTATGAATTCCACTCTTAGCATATGCATATATGTAGATAATTAATCATGATATTAATTAGGCATGTATGAACACGATAATTAATTTAAATTAATTTAGGTAATTAATTAAATTAATTAAAACAAACGGAATTTTATCAGGATATAAAATTCACATGATAAACTTAATTTGGGATCGTAAATCCAACGGGGTTTAGGTTATGTAGTGTCTACATAAATTTTGAATTTTCATAATCAAAAATTGGAAAATCCGGAAAAGTTGGACACCAACTGAGCAAAAGGTTCGAAAATTGGTTCAGGCGGTCAACAGGGCTTCGGCTCGACTCGACTTGTCCGTCCAAGTGCGACGTTAGCGTCGGGGGTCCGGCAAGGTCAAGCTATCCGGCGAGCTGAGGCTCAATGGGGCAACCTTAGCCTGATTCATCCAGCAGTCGTACATGAACCAACGAAGAGGACGGGTCGGCTTAGCCAGTCCCGACACCATTCGGTGAACTCGGTTAAAGCTCAGCCTGGGTTTAAAACCGATAAGTTTGTGGTTGCTTTTCTTGATTTATTGTTTTTCGACTTATTCGAAAAATTCAACAATCCCAGAACTTTATAGGATAATAAAATTCTTTTTATGTAGTGTCTACGTAAAAGGATTTTAATGATCGATAAAATTGGAAAATCGTGAACAGATAGGACACTAACTAGACGGTATTTGGAACCGATAAGTTGGTGATTGCTTTTCAAGATTTATTGTTTTCAAATTATTGAGATAAAATTCTAAGATCCTAAATTTTATCATGACAATATTAGGACTATAAAATTCATTGGTGAATTTTTGTTGTGTAGTGTCTACACAAGAGATTTTCTAAATAATCGATAAATTGGAAAACCATGAATATAGCGTCACTAGTTAGACGGTATTTGGAACCGATAAACTAGTGGGAGCTTTAAATTTGTGATTTATTTTTTCGATTTAGTAGAAAATTCATAAAGTCCTAATGTATTGGGATTATGAAATTATTGGTGAATTCTAATTGTGTAGCGCCTACACGTTGAATTTTTAATCCATAAAATTGGAAAATCGTGAATAAGTGACACTAGTTAGACGGTATTTGGAACCAATGAACTAGTGGGAGGATTAACTCAAATATTCATGATTTATTGTTTTTGGATTGTGAAGGAATTATGAAAATCCTAAAAAAACTACCCAATTTTCAAAATAACGAGTGGGAGCGGGAAGGTGACAACCGACCCCACGGCCTCTACTATTGACACAAGCACGTGAGAGAATGGTGACGCCTCGTGCCGCTTTGATTTCGGCCCCCTACGGATGGCCTTCACCGCTATCAAAATTCAAGGCTTGGTTTCCGAAAGGATAGGATTTTGAGTACTCGTCGGGTCACTGACCTACCCTACAGCGGCATACTCAGGGCGTACTTATGAAACAGTAGGTCACACTCACAAGGATATTTTAGGAAATATCTTGGCTGAAAAAGGAAGGTAATCAATAATTAAATAAGAGATGTTCGATTCTTAAATGGTTTAATTGTTGAGAGAGATTGTCTCAATTTAATCATCACCTCTTTGACCTACCCTACGGCGGCATTTTAGGTGTGATATTAAATCCTTGGAATGGTAGGATAAACTGTATGCATGACATCACGTTTATTATTTCAAAAATTATTATATGTTGTAGTGTATGATTTGATTTGTATTTCTGTCATTATTTATTTTCTACAACTGCCTATTATCTCATGGTATCTAAACTGCTAAACATGATAAATTGACTGATGATGACTTCTTAAAAGTAGAAAAGTAACAAGAACGTTGAACTCATAATCGAGAATGAAAATTAATCTTTTCGGAAGAGGATATTCCTCTTGAGTCTACAAACTTAAGTGACATTGATAAGTATGTCACTGCTGTCACTTGTGTTGAACAAAAGACAAACCAAAATTAGTTCAAAGATGACGAGAATGATTTGGTATCAATCTCACCAGACATCTCACAGTTTTCGAGTAGTGTCTACTCTTATAAACTGCTAATTCAAGGCCATTTCCTTTAAAGAAAGCCAAGAATGGGAAGGTAAATGTCTACAAGTCATCTAAACTAAATAAGTTAAAGGCTAAACCAAAATATTAATCAAAGAAAGTAAAGGATAAGGAAAGTGATTTCGTATCAGTAACCTGTGAATCCATAGAGACTTTCTTAACTGAGTAATTTGACTCAAAAGCTAAAAGTTATTTTGTTAGAACAAGGTAACTGGGCATTCATGATGAAGAGTAAACAACGTGCAGTTATTTCAGTTAAGATAGTGGGAGTGATATAAGGATTATTGGAAAATCAGCCACGTCATCAGTTTTAGATAATCAAAAGAAGAAGGATGATGGCAAAGATGATGAATCAAAGAAAGAAGCTGATAAGGTTACAGATTTGCAAACTGAAATTCAACCTCAGCAGCAGATCCTTATGTTCGAAATATAAAAGAACTGACTGAAGAGCAGCTAATTGAAAAATACAGTCAACCTGGTGAAAGGAGAGCTACTCTTACAAAGGATTTATGGATGAAGTTTGTCAATGATCACAGCAATATCAAACTCAAGTACAAAGACAGACTTATGATGAATCTCTTGTTTACTTCTTATCTGATCAGTATCACAATAAGAGGATGGCACACTATAAGAAGATCAAGAAGATTGAAGAGAAATTGCAAATCAGAGACAAGACTGAACAAATGAAAGCTGATATTGCAGAATTTGAAAGCTATTACAAGGATGAAGCAGCTTTACCGAGGCTAGTCTTGTGGAGAAAATGAAAGCGTTCCAGTCAAATAGATTATCTCAAGACATTCTCCAAGAAAGACACTAAGCTAGAAAAAGCTTATGAACATCATGATAAGGAAAGGAAATATACTTTAGTTACACAAAGAGCACAGAGAACAGTTTAGCTCTTATTTCAGTTTATTATCAAATGTGTAACTATTCCAGTTTTTGCTAATTCTTAATGAAAACCAGTTTCCAGTTTTACATTGTTTTAATTGTTATTTATCTTTAAGCTTTTCTTTTAAGGAGGGTTTTGGCATCATCAAAAAGGGGGAAATTGTTGGAAATAAAATTTATGTTTTGATGATTATTCATCGTATTCACTCAGTAATTATTTTAACCCCATTGATGAAGTGCTGAAGCTAGTTGTTATAGTGAAAAGCTAAAAGATGTCTAGAACTGAATGTATAGATTTTACTAGAGTCTGATATTTGTATAGGTTACATCAGACAAGCACTGTAATAGATAGAAGTATCGTAAAACTGAAAACTGGAAAGACAAGTCATCTATGTTAGGTGTAGTGCCCGAAAGATAATTTGTGTAATTGTTTTTAATAATGGATGACATAATTTATCTCATCTTAGTTACTTGCTTTGTGCTTGTAAAGTAATACACTGCTGTAAACCCTAAGTATATTTGTATGTAACCACTTAACTCAGTGTATGGATTACACGTGAGGATTGAGTTAGTGGAGATATGCTTAAACTGTTAGTCCGTGGTGAACTTAATCAGAGTTTAGGGTCTCTTGATTAAAACAACTATAATGCGCCCAGAACACCTTAGGGTGTGATAGTCTTATCCGGACTATCGGTAGAGGGTACCTACGTGGGGCATTTATATATGATGGCATTCATGTAGGACTGGACCGATTTAATCTGTATTTCTCGGTATAATTCCGTAATCGAGGAATCTTATTAAATCATTAGATGATCATATATGGATCAACCTTAATCCTGAGGTGATCACAGGGTGCTCCTTGTCTCGGGGTAGTGTTTGATGTGTTAGTTACGGTTCACTTAAACATGTGTTCCAAGCCACTTCTCATTGGCACTATCTCCTGATGAGTGAGTAGTTCTGATTTTCACAGACATGGAATCCATTCCTTCCTGCGGGAAGTAGAGAGACAGTCCCCTTATTTGTTAGCCCTAAGAAAGTGATCGATCCCGGGAGTTCGCATTTAACTAATTAGCTACTAGTCAGATATGCATACTAATTGATCATCAGGGGGTTAATGGTAAATAAGGATAAGATATTATGAGTCGGGTTCACGGAGACTTCCCACTCAGAATGGACAGTCTATGGAAGGTTAATCCGTATGTAGTGATTATATCAATGGACGCTTATTCACTCTATGGGTTGAGTATAAGTATACATCTATAATCGGTAGAGTTCAGTTTCGGGTTTATGGTGGCGTAATCCCGAAATTAATAATTAATGTACTTATGATGTTCGATGAATAATTAATTATTGGAGCTACTAGTTATAGGTCCATAGTTCCCGATGTGACTTCTGTAACTCAGAATGATATTCTTGTTATTTGGGCCTCAGAAATAATTAATTGGCTGGGCCAATTAATTGATATGCGAAATATTATTTAGTTGGGCGAAATAATATAATACACAGAAAAGACATTTTCTGTGGGCCAAAAACCTAGGTGTGTGTGGCGCCTCTTTGAGATAAAATGCAAGAATTGATTTTTCATGTGTGATTAATTATTTACTTGTTAAATAATTAATTAATAAAAGATAATTGATTTGTAATTGATTGATTGTTTAATCACAATCTTTTATAAATAGAATTATCCTTTATTGTGATTTCTTTTTAATTATTTATTTAATTAATTAGAAACTTGGAGGTCAATGATTTACTCTCCTATATAAAGAGAGTTCTTCCAAGACATATGACAATGGAATTTTCGCCCCACACATACATACATAGAGAGAAAAATTTGTTTCTTGTCTTGGGTTTCTGGTTGAAGAAAAACTTGGAGTTTTTCTTTGGTGTTGCATATCAAGGAGGTTCGTTTATCAAGAAGGGTGTCCACCAACCACCGTTTGGAGAATACATTGGAAGATCAAGGCTTCTCATCCTAAGATCTTGGCTTCTCTTCTTTCTATTGGTATGATTTTCTTTACCCTTGTAGTTGTTAAATCCTTTATTTATGTATTGTAATATATAAATCGTGATTCATCCGCTGCGCATAGATCTAATTCGTTTAGATCTGAGCTCCTGCATCCTTCATGTGGTATCAGAGAAAGGTTCTACGATTTATGTAGTTAAATAAACGATTTAAAGGAGTGGAATTGCATGTAGATAAAATTTTAATTTTTTATATGCATAGATAATGGTTGGTTGTTGTGGTTGAAGAGATGGATTGGGGTTGGCACTGTTTACCCATTAGATCTATTGTAAACTCATATAAACGCAGAAAATTCGTTCATATGAGTATAGGAAATTATGTAATTTATTCCTTGTTTCAATTTTAATTTCCTAGAAGTAGATCTGTTTTGTTGCTGTTTGGTATTTCGGTTTTACCCGTTGATTGAACCATTGAAACGACAATCCCTCCATTCAGAATTAATATTACAAGTTGAAGAACAAGCCATCCAAATTTGGGGTCGATCGGAGTCCGTCTCAATATCCATTCGTTGCAATAAAGTGGCAAATTAGAATGAAAACGCAGATTCACGAAACCCTAGCTATGACTTCCTCGAATTTCTGGAAGAGTTTGGACCGTTTAAAAAAAAATCCGACCATTCAGATTAATAAACATGGAGTTATTGACATGCCATAAAAATTTCAGATCGATCGGGTTTCATCTCGATTCCCGATCGGCCTCGAGAAGTCACCGATGCGTCGTCTTTGTAAGAGATGATTCAGCGACAAGTTAAGAAAATTGACAAGTCAAAACTCCGATCCAACCGTCCATATTCAAGCCCGAGGAGTGAAGAACAGATCTGGAAAGTTTCGTCACGATCCGAGTTCGTTTGGTTTCCCGATCATCAAAGAATTTGAACAGCTGCAGATTATGTTAGAAAGTAGTAAACCCTAGTTAGGGTTTGGTTATTATTTTCTAATAGGTTAGATACGGGGGTGCCAACGGTCCATCTCGGTGTTTATTTTCCGCACCAGAATACATGTTTAGATTGTATATGTAGAACCGGAAAATTGCCATGACATGCATCATTTCATGAATTCCACTCCATATGCATACATGTAGAAATTAATTCGAGGAATTAGTTAGGCATGTATAAAACACGCAATTAGTTTTTATTAATTGTTTGATATTAATTAAAAACTAATTAGGGTAAAAAAAAACCGAGGATCACGGGTTTTTTCAATCGTCGAGGTTTGGTGATGGATTCTCGGTGAATCCCACTCTGCGAAAGCATAGGGAGTAAAATCTTAAAACCTCGTGGTTAAGGTGTTGGATTCTCGGTGAATTCCACCTTACCTAGACGAGATTACGTTTTTTTTGTTCCGTAGTGTCTACGTGAAAGTTTGATGTTTAATGATTGGATAATCACGGGCAAACATGGTTCGAAAGTGGTTTAACCACGGTTGGGTGGTCAACAGTAGCTACGGCTCGATCGACTTCACCCTCCACGTGTGGCGTTTGCACGGGGGTCCGGCAAGGCTGAGCCATCCGAAGAGCCACTACGGCTCAACGGAGCTCCCCTAGTCTTGACCCGTCCGACGGCCACATATGTTCCAACGATTAGGTTGGGTGGGCTAGCCCACATAACCGACACCATTCAGGCCTGTGATTTATTGTTCCTTAATGTAACATCAAGTCCAAAAACGTGATCAGTAAACCCACCACTTTTTCAAAATATTGAGTGGGAGCGGGAGAGGCGACAGCCGACCCCACGGCCTCTACTATTGACACAAGCAACGTGAGAGAATGGTGACGCCACGTGCCAGCCTGGGACTGGCCTCCCTAAGGATCGAAGGCCTACACCGCTATCAAAATTCAAGGCTTGGTCTCCGAAAGGATAGGATTTTGGGTACTCGTCGGGTCACCGACCGACCCTAAGGCGACACACTCGGGTCTACCTAAAAATGCGAGACATGAGGTCACACTCATAAAGGGTATTTTTGGTAATACCTTGGCTGAAAAAGGAAAGGTGATTGTCGATCACAAATGAGATGTTTGATTCTCAATTTGATCTTCAATATTAATCGAAACCTCTTTGACCTACCCTAAGGCGGCACTGAGGTATTAGATTAAATCATTGGAACGGTAGGATAGACTATAAGTACTTAGTTTATAGTTCCTAAAATTTAATAGTAGTGTATGATTTAGATTTATTCTGTCAATTTTATTTACAACTGTTATACATATCTCTCTAGGGTGCTACACTGCTAGTGTAAAATTGACTAGTAATGACTTCGTTAAGAAGTGGTAAGTAACTAGAACGTTGTACTTATTAATCTCACATGCGATTAATTTTTCGGAAGAGGTATTTCTCTCGAGACTTCAAAACGCCTTCAAAACTTAAGTGACGTAAATAAGTATGTCACTGCTGTCACTCGTGCAGAACGAGAGACAACCGTAGTTGGTTTGAAAGATGATTGGGACGATAAAATTCTTCTAGTGAATTTTAATTGTGTAGTGTCTACACGAAAAATTTTCTAATAGAAAAATTGGAGAATCATAAATTAAAGTGTCGCTAGTTAGACGGTATTTGGAACCGATAAACTAGTGGGAGCTTTTATCTTATGTTCATCTGATTTATTAGAAAATTAGTCCCACTGGGTGACGCTTTCATTAGACATCCCACAGTTCACGAGTAGTGTCTACTCAAACGAACTGCTAGTTCAAGACTATTTCCTTTTAAGGAAAGTCAAGAATGGGAAAGAATGTCTGCAAGTGTTAATCATCTAAACTAAGTTTGAGGCTAAACCGAAACATTAATTAAAGAAAGTATAGGATAAGGAAAGTGATTTTGGATCACTTAACCAATGAATCCTTAGCGACATTCTTAACCGAGTAACTTGACTCGGTAGCTTAGTTCTTTGGAAGAACAAGGAAGCTGTGCATTAACAATTAATAGAGTAGACAACGGGCAGTTGTTTCAGCTAGAATAATGGGAGTGATATAAGGAAATGAATTTCGGATTCTATCCTTGAATATCACGAAAAAATTTATTTTTCTCGCTTACGATTCGTTGAAATAAGTGGATTCACTTTCATCTCGATACTACAGATTGCCTTAAACAAAGTGAAGATAACATTTGTAGTAACGAATCGAGACTCGGACTTTTGTTTGATAAAGACAGAACCACTAAGAAAAGTGAATAGGTATGTGTAACACATCTAAAACTATTAAAGGTAAAAGGTTTCCGTATTAAGATAAACGACCCTTCAATATCTATTAATTAGTGCATATATCCTAGAGATAAGACCCTGACGATCGCTAAGGGTGATTCCTATCTCCCGTCTAGAACACTATCTCAAAGGAACAATGACTAAGTTTCCTTTCAATTGGGAGAGGGTAATAGATTTGAAGGGTAACATATCTTGTTCATCATGACCTTCGGGTCTAGTGAGAGACACAAGCTAGTGGGAGTTTTTGAGTGGTGACATTTTGTCGATAACTACTCGAAACGCGATTTAGTTTATCGAAAGAATACGAGGAGGAGTCTCGATTTTAGCAGAGAATAATAGAGTATTCCATGCTCGTAAATAGGCTATCGCATAGTCTTTGGGTGATGCTCGGCCCGCCTTTCAAGTGGAGTGATTTTCACCGAGGAAGAAACCGTAGCCTCGCCTTGCATAGTTATTTATGTGCTACAATACACGCTTAACTCGATTAAGATATTGTTGCAAAATAACGGTTAACATTATTATGTAAACTGTTGGAAATAAAATTTATGTTTTGATGATAATTCATCATATTTATTCAAAGTATTATCTTAATACCATTGATGAAGTGTTGAAACCAGCTGTTATAGTGAAAAGCTAAAAGATGTCTAGAACTGAATGTATAGGTTTTACTAGAGTCGATATTTGTATAAGTTACATCGATACAAGCAATCGTAATAACTTTAGTGTGTCGTAAAACTGAAAAACTGGAAATCATTCAGAAAACTGGAAATCATCAAGATAAACAAACTGACTCGAATACACCTACAAGAAACTGAAGAAGGAAAGTTCGCTAAGGGACACAGACTCAGTTGGCTTATCTAGAAGTTGAAGAACTGAGGTCACAGACTCAGTTATTGAAGATTGAAGAACTGAGGGTTCAAACTCGCCATGAAGACTAAGTCGAGGCTCAGTTGTTAGACTTGAGCAAGATTGTGGTGACTGAATCGACTTTATGGATCTTGTATGAAGACCTAAGAATCATAAGGACAATGAGTTCTTAGATGATAATGAGTCATGGTGTACTCTGATTAAGTCAAATATAATCAGATGAAACTGGAGTACTGATATTTGAAGAAGAGTAAAATCTCAGTTAATGCTCCAAGTCAGTCAAGAAACTGACAAGTGATAAACTCAAAGATAAAATCGATAAGAAAACACAGTTTTATATGTCAGTCATCCAACAAACTGATAGTACAGTTGAACGTTATAAAGGAAGCAATTTTATTGGATAAAATACTGACACAGCAGAACGGTCAGAAAATATAGCCGTTACAAAATAGACGTTGATACAATTCGAATTGAAGCCAGATGAACGTTGGACTTCACACTATAAATAGAGGACTTTGCACCAAGGATTAACAGACATATGATATACAAGATATCACAATAACAAGAATTAACGTGTTCATTAATCATTCGAATTGCTATCATCTTTGCACTATAACAAGATCTTATCTAGAAATTCTTCAAGTGTTCAAGCTACCCAGATTTTATCAAGAATCAGACACTTGAAGAACCACAAACGAGAATCAATCAGCCCAACTTTGATTCTACATCAAAGGTTTTAGATCGTGAAGAAAACCGGAAGGTTTCGCCAAGGCAGTTGTGACAAGCGATCGGGTAGACTGTGTTTGTGGTGGTAGTGGTGAAGAGGCAATTCAACCTCTAAGGACCAAAGGTTCAAGCAATTGAAGAGCGAAGATTCTACCTGCTCTACAACCTGTTTAGATAGTGACACTAGGGATTATCCAATGACTATTGTTTAGGACTTTTCTAACACTTCACCTCAAAAGAAGTTCTAGTGGAATTTTCCTCCGCACCACAGAGGAAGAGAGGGCGTCTGAGATTACACCACCTGAACCTCTATAATACTTGCCTTATTTACTTTACGCACTTACTTATTTATTCAAAGATTTATTTACAACATTTTGATAATTGATTGTTATACACCTCACAGCTTCACAAACCGACATTCATCGAATTCGCCATCGCACTCGATTTTCACAGAGAATAACAAGATCAAGAAAAAGGCTAAAACTTTATCCGCTGCCGGTTGACTCAGTTTTAAGCTTAAGTCGGTTTGACTTAAACTCAGCTTAGTCAGCTTAACTCCACACAAGTTTAACTGAACTTTAATTTGATTTAAATCCAGTTTTAGGGTCAAGTTTATTCACCCCCCCTCTAAACTTGAGTTAGCCTTTCCAAGGGACCAACATAAACCGAGAAGTCTACCTAGAAGATGCTTGTGAATTTATGGTAAGGACTGAATTCGGTTTACTTCACTTCCGTAAATATAAGCATTTAGCACTTAATGCTTGAAGGTAGGACTGGAGATTTTACGCATACATTCAGATTGTGAATGTTCATGAAATATCTTAATATGATGAGTGAAGGTTGGTTATAAGGTTCTTGAGATCAGAAAGTGATGGTTGAACTGTCACAAACCTTCTGATAGAATCTATAAGTAACAGCCTTAAGCCTTGGAGTACGGTTACCCAAAGGTAGTTACTATCTGATTTAATCAGACCACGTCCAACATCGGTTGTTGGTGACTGCACTGATAAATACTACTAGATCAGAAAGTCAATCCACCCAAGACGCAGTGGGAGTATGGTTTAACCGTTGACCCATTATGGTTTTGTGGACTTTACAACCTGCTGGGGTGATTGATAACCTATGGCTCTTGGTGGGCTGTATAGGATTACGATCGTAGAAGTTCGTTTGAAAGCCTTAACCTGTAAATGGAGTTTTGATACTCCAGCTTCTGTTTCAACCTCTTGTAGAACCACCGAGTGTCTCAGCCCAATGGGGAGCAATTGGATCTACACGGAAAAGAGTCAAATGAATAGGAAAGTTTAAACTTTCAAATAAAGTCGAGTGGTATAGGGTTGATTACCTGACAAGTAGAGAGTTAACTGACCTTGAACTCTCTCACCACTCGCCTTGCAAGATTTCGTTAAAGCGGAAAATAGGGGTGATACCCTGAGACTTTCTTGGCAAAAAAACGGATTCTGAATTCATTCGGAACAGAAAGGTCTTGGTTAGAACAAATGGCAAGATGACTGCCGGGGCTTATGTCCTTTGTGGATTTAAGAGAACCTCTCGGTCATTTAAAGTCACATGTTTTAAAATATGTGGACTTGACCAGAATATTGATAAGTCTTTCGTAGACTGGATATCAATATTGGTAAAGTAGTAGTATTAGTGTTCATGAATGATAACACTGAAACGGTTGGAAACAACATGTGTGTGCTATCTGAAGTCGGAAATGGACAGGCCAAGATTCTCTGGATGAGAATATTGGACTATATTCTAAGAATCTGATTCGGTCAAATTCACGATAATGAGTCATTGGCTATCCCATCCGTCTTATTGGTTAAGATAATCTTGCCTATCTATGGTGTGTTGGGGATAAAAATTTGCTTTCCAAAAGGCGGGAATGCAAATAAAACACATCCCCCGGATAAGCCTCACGCCCGGGCGGTCATACGGATGCAACATTCAACGAGAGTTGTCCTACCCTACCTCTCAAGAATGATTCTCCAAATCTTCGGATAAAGAGAAAATAGGATAGAGTCTCTCTGGGATAAGGGCAACTCAGCTTAACACGATTCAATTGCAATCGAATCTTGGATTCGAGCAATAAGTAGCGGTTTAGTACGTCCTCAAGTATCCTTAGAGAACGAGGAATCATATGCTTGTATATTCAGGTACAAACTTGAATATGGTTGACTACACTGATTCTGACTTGAAGTCAGATTAAGGATGATCATTAAGTTGATCTCGGGCTCAGTGTGTACTCATAGTGCTTAGGATTTCCTTTTTGGTCTGGGAGTAATTCGAAGTCTGATAAGCCAATATCACTTCATTGTGAAAACAAATAAGAGATAGCTTAGAAGGATCTTCTCAATCACAAGAAGTCAAAAGCATATTGAGAGAGAGTACCGCCTGATTGGAAGGACCGGCAACGTTTCAATCCTAAAGATCGGCTCGAGTCGACAACCTAACTAATCAGTGTACCAATTCGAGTGCTTGGAGGGTACAGCATTGATGAATATGTCTCACCTGCTTTTAGAGCAAGTAGGAGAGTGTAGTGAATAAGATGAGAAAGGGTGTGCTCTAAAAACAATCGTTGCTTGTCATTTCGTGCAAGTGGGAGATTGTTAGGTGTAGTGCCTGAAAGACAATTTGTGTAATTGTTTTTAATAATGGATGACAGAATTTATCTCATCTTAGTTACTTGCTTTGTGCTTGTAAAGTAATACACTGCTGTAAACCCTAAGTATATATGTATGTAACCACTTAACTCAAAGGTATGGATTACACGTGAGGATTGAGTTAGTGGAGATATGCTTAAATCATTAGTCCGTGGTGAACTTAATCGAGTTTAGGGTCTCTTGATTAAAACACCAATAATGCGCCTAAGAACACCTTAGGGTGTGATAGTCTTATCCGGACTATCGGTAGAGGGTACCTACGCGGGGCATTTATATATGATGGCATTCATGTAGGATTGGACCGATTTAATCAGTATTTCTCGGTATAATTCCGTGTCGAGGAATCTTATTAAATCATTAGATGATCATATATGGATCAACCTTAATCCTGAGGTGATCACAAGGTGCTCTTTGTCTCGGGGTAGTGTTTGATGTGTTAGTTACGGTTCACTTAAACATGTGTTCCAAGCCACTTCTCATTGGCACTATCTCCTGATAAGTGAGTAGTTCTGATTTTCACAGACATGGAATCCATTCCTTCCTGCGGGAAGTAGAGAGACAGTCCTCTTATTTGTTAGCCCTAAGAAAGTGATCGATCCCGGGAGTTCGCATTTGACTAATTAGCTACTAGTCAGATATGCATACTAATTGATCATCAGGGGGTTAATGGTAAATAAGGATAAGATATTCTCGAGTCGGGTTCACGGAGACTTCCCACCGAATGGACACCTATGGAGGGTTAATCCGTATGTAGTGATTATATCAATGGACACTTATTCACTCTATGGGTTGAGTATAAGTATACATCTATAATCGGTAGAGTTCAGTTTCGGGTTTATGGTGGCGTAATCCCGAAATTAATAATTAATGTACTTATTCTGTTCGATGAATAATTAATTATTGGAGCTACTGGTTATAGATCCATGGTCCCCGTTGTGGCTTCTGTAATTCGGAATGATATTCTTGTTATTTGGGCCTCAGAAATAATTAATTGGCTGGGCCAATTAATTGATATGCGAAATATTATTTAGTTGGGCTAAATAATTGATGACGGTTAAAATATACCTATTTATGTCATCAATTCTAACCTTAAATCGGAGTTAATTATATATATTTCATATTAAATCACTTGTTAATATTTATTATTTAATGTTAAGTGACTATTAATATGATTTTTGGTATTTAGCCGTTTTTATTATTAAAGACCTATTTATTGTGCGATAAATGCTGATTTTGTAGATCATGACAAAGCGGAGGATAAATGTCATTCAATCCGAAAATCTCAAGATAATAAGAAAGAAAATCGAAGCATTAATCAAGGGATAAGTTAGAGAAATCAGATCAGTACGGAAGAATGCAGTGGGGAACAAGTTAGACAAGAAACGCATTTAACATGTGCAAAATAAAGAGGCTCGGTCGACCGAGCAACTTCATTCGGTCGACCGAGGCATGTGGTTCGGTCACCCGGTCGCCGACCTCAAAACGCTAAAGCGCGTGCATATCTTCTAGATCCATCCTATGTCGGCAGAATCCTCTATATAAGCAGCAGCTACGAAATTGAGAAGACACACCATTACAACACAAGACAATTTATACAACTTGAGTTTTTAGTTTTAGTTTTCTTTTCTTTATGTTTGGTCACTGTGGATTCATCGGATTCTCCGGTTGGGGAGCGCATTAAAGAGTGGGAGTCACTCTCGCTCTTGGGGTATGACTATTCAATTATGCAATCTGTATTCGTAAATCGATGTATTTTATTATGGAGTAGTTTTTCTTGTATTGATTGCGTGATGTAGATTAATTTACGAACCTATGTGTTTAGGTTAGAAACGTTAAGAAGTAATCATGATTTGTACCGACACGTAATCGTGTTCGGTCGATCGAGACATGTCATTCGGTCGACCGAGTCTCGCCATTCGGTCGACCGAAAGTGGTGATGTGTAGGGCAATATTATGATCGGCTTCGACTACGCCAGTTCTCTCGATTTGGAATTAAAACGAGTAATTAAACTCCGATCAACTTAATTATTTGTCATCATAATTTAACATGAAACCTAAAAAGTGATTGTTACTTAGGATCTAGATTGAATCGGCATCTAAGAAGTACGCCTTACCCTAGGAATGTTGCTTAGATGAGGTTACGGTTTATATCGGCATCCCTAGTTTCGTAATTGCGTCAGAAGTTATATGAGATGGAGGCATTAAAAGGCGAAGTCACGTAATGGAGGCACAACGATTTAGATGGCCTAATTGGAGCTAAATCTACCTTAGGGGATGACTCCCGTAGTCATAATAATTAATCTTTAACGTTTGTTTTGTCTCGTTGTCAATCTAGTTCACATGGGGGAGTCATTAGCTACTAGCGTAATCAATATTCTTAATATTCTTTGTTAAGATAGTATTAATAATTTTGTTCCTGTTTAGTATTTGTTAGTTTGTCTTTGTGGTATTCTTTGTCTTGTGGTTGTCACTATTTTATTTATCATTTAGTTGGTCGTAGACCGCCTCTTTCGATTTAGTTCGATAGAATAAAGTTGTGTTTTGTTTGTGCCGAGTCTCTGTGGGATCGACCTCGACTTTATCCAGCTATACTACGATTGAACCTAGTTCTCTTGCTAGTGTGTTAGTTAGGCATCGAGTTAATATTACAACTTGACCTCAATCAAGTTTTTGGCGCCGTTGCCGGGGACTCAAGTCATTAAATTAAAATACAGCTTATTTTGTTAGGACTGGATTCATGGACTTTCTGTGAATAAAAGTCTGTATATTAAACAGTGTCGTTATAAAATAAAATAAAAAAAGAAAAAAGAAAGAGTTCGGTCGACCGAACCACAGTTCTCGGTCGACCGAGAGTTATTTTTTCTGTTTTTATTCGGTATTAGTTTTAAAGTATTCTGCTTCTGTTTTAGTTTCGTTTTTATTATTTAGTCTAGTTAAAGGCTTAGCCTTTAAGTTTTTACTGTTTTATTGTTTTTGTTATTTTATAGTACGCTACTCGGAAATCAAAGGAACCGCTTGAGCCATATAATCCTGAAATAGAGAAATTTGCAAGGAGAAATAGGAAGTTAGCTAAAGAACTGGATAAGAAAGGAGAAGAGGATCCAAATCTTGAGGAAAGCGAGCACGAATTGGAAGAAGGACATACAACCGATCATTCTGAGCATTCTGAATCTGAAACAGAAATGGAAGGCATTCCGGTCAATCCGAACCAGGTACTTAATCCTGAAGTAGTTAATAATGCAAAAAATCTTAATGCTAATAATGGAAACCAAGCCCTAGCTCAAGGAGCGAGGCGCACTTTGCAAAGTTATGCAACGCCCATTACTGAGCAATTCATTCCCGCTATCGTAGCACCGCAAGATGTCGCGAAGTCTATCACCCTAGGCCTAATGTAATTCAAATGGTGACCAACTATTCCACTTTTCATGGAGTCCAAAACGAGGATCCCGGTGTTCACGTGACAAATTTCTTGGAAATCGTTAGCACTGTGAAACTGCAATTAATCCCGGAGGAACATTCGCCTTAAGCTTTTCCTTTCACTTTGAAAGATAAATCTAAGCAATGGCTTCTCTCTTTAGAGGTTTGATCTATCACTACTTGGGAACAATTGTTGCAAAATTCATGAATAAGTATTTTCCTTGGGAAAAACCTTTAAGTTACGCCAAGACATCCTAGGATTTAAGCAACAACCTGGGGAGAGTTTTGATCAAGCTTGGGAGCGTTTTAAGGAAGCTATGAGGAAGTGTCCTCATCATGACATCTCTCTTTGGCTTTTAATGCAAACCTTTTACCATGGATTGAGAGATACTGAGAAAATTAGAGTAGACGCCTCTAGCAATGGAGCGTTTGTTCTTTTATCTCCTGAGGAGGCACAAGGAAAGATGGAACAAATAGCGATGAATATTCAATGGGGAGGCAATGACATAGC
The DNA here is from genome assembly GCA_026214975.1 of Gentiana macrophylla. Lineage (NCBI taxonomy): Eukaryota > Viridiplantae > Streptophyta > Magnoliopsida > Gentianales > Gentianaceae > Gentiana > Gentiana macrophylla. The sequence continues at coordinate 67,568,767 of CM047817.1, forward strand.
TACTGTGAAGATGGCCGCTGACATATTCGAAGATAGTGCATCTACCAGAATCTTAGAACAACTTTCTGTTATCAAAAATAAGGTAGATGGAATGCAAGAGAGGATGGCAAAAGTAGAGAAAGGGGCTGGAGTCGAGGTAATACCTCAAAGTGAGAATGCTGGTACTGAAGAAGCCAATTATATCGGGGGAGGATATAAGCCTAATCATAATCATCCTGGATTCCGATATAGTGACCTTAATGCAGGAGAAAGGCCTAAACCACCTACCACTTATGTACCACAGCAAACTAAAACTTTTGGTTGGGAAGCTGCGATAGAAAAAGCGAGTAATGTCGCATCGACAATATGGGACAACTTTCAAAATCTATGGCTGATTTAGCCACTAATTTTAGCCAATATTGTCAGAAGACCGATACTAAGGTGACCAATCAAGAATCTCTAGTCCAAAATCTGACGCACCAGATAGGACAACTAGCTGAGCAAGTCTCAACTAGACCTCCTGGAGGGTTGGCAAGCAACACTGAGAAGAACCCTAAGGATTTGAATGCGATCATGACAAGAAGTGGAAAAGAAGTAACTCCACCATCCCTGCAAGAGAAAGAGAAAGTCACAAAGAATAAGGATGGTGAGCCAAGCAACGAGACCAATACTTCCGAGACTTTGCCTGAGCAAAGAACGTATAAAGAACCTGCTGGCCCTAGAGTTGAATTTTACAATAACAAGTATCCTATTTTCACTGAAGTTGATCCTTCAACTCTACCTTATCCTCCACCAAAGCCAAAGCCTATGTTTGATAATAAGAGGTAAAAGAAGTTCGTGGATATATTCAGTAAGTTACAAATCAATATACCCCTAGTTGAAGCACTAGCTGAAATGCCTGAGTACACCAAGTTTTTAAAAGAAGCCGTCTCAACTAAAAGGAAACTTCTAGATTTAGAGACCATATGCCTTAATGAGGAGTGCTCAGCCATTCTTCAACATAAGTTACCCCCAAAATGCAAAGATCCGGGAAGCTTTCTCATTCCCTGCACCATAGGTAACGTATGTTTAAACAAAGCTTTGTGTGATCTAGGGGCAAGCGTGAACCTGATGCCACTATCTATTTTTCGGAAACTAGGCATGAAAGATCTTAAGAAGACCTCAATCACGCTGCAATTAGCTGACCGCTCACAAAGAACCGTGTGGAGTGGTTGAGGATGTGCTAGTAAGAGTTGAAAAGTTTGTATTCCTCGTCGACTTTGTGGTATTAGATATGGAAGCTAACTACAAAGTGCCCTTGATATTAGGGAGACCTTTCATGGCCACTAGTAGAACGCTAATTGATGTTTACAAAGGCGAGTTAGTATTAAGAGTGAACGAAGAGAGAGTTGCATTCAATGTCTTCGACACTATGAAGCAACCTGATGATGGAGAGGATGCATGTTTCATGTTTGATTCCATTGATAGGATCATTCAAGAATTTAAACAACATGAAAGTATCAAGGATTTCTTGGATGCTGTCTTGGAAGAAGAATATGAAGTCAAGTACATAAGTAGTGAGGAGGAGAAGATGATATGGCCAGGATGTAGTAGAGGGACCCCTAGGCTTGTAGAGGAAGTAAGTGTTGCGGAGATTGAAAGATTCTATCATAGACCAACGTGGCATAAGTACTTCGAACTCAAACTCACTGGTCAAAAGTTGAAAACCTCTTTGGAAGAACCTCCCACAAATTTGATCAGAAACCTCTTCTTCCCGCAAATTTGAAGTATGTATTTCTTCAAGATGAGACCTTGCCACTAATTATATCTTCATCCTTGACGGACTTACAAGAGGAGAAACTAATGAGAGTTTTGAGAGAGTACCATGGAGCATTTGGATGGACCATAGCCGATGTTAAGGGCATTAGTCCTAGCGTATGTATGCACAAGATCTCCGTGGACCCTAAAAGAAAGCGGTTGCACAACCTCGAGGCGCCTAACCCCACAATTAAAGGAAGTGGTTAGGGATGAGGTTATAAAATGCTAGAAATGGGAATTATATTTCCTTCGCCGATAGCGAATGGGTAAGCCCTATCCATGTAGTTCCCAAGAAGGAGGGTTGACGGTGCAAGCCAATGAGTTGAATGAGTTAATTCTGTGAGGCTAATCACCGGTCATCGAGTATGCATAGACTTTAGGAAACTAAATGATGCGACTCGTAAGGACCACTTTCCTCTTCCCTTCATCGATCAAATGCTCAAGAGACTGAGCGGGCATGCTTTCTATTGTTTTCTTGACGGGTATTCGGGATACTATCAAATCCACATCTCGCCCGAAGATGGTGAGAAAACAACATTTACATGCCCATATGGGACATTTGCGTATAATCGAATGCCATTTGGATTGTGTAACGCTCCCGCGACATTTCAACGATGTATGATGTCATTATTTGCGGATATGGTGGAAGATTTCTTGGAAATCTTTATGGATGATTTCTCTGTATTTGGAAACGATTTCGATTCATGTCTCACACATCTAGCACGAGTGTTGAAGAGATGTGAGGAGACGAATCTTGTGCTTAACTGGGAGAAGTGTCATTTGATGGTTACGGAAGGTATAGTACTAGGCCACCGCATATCAAAGAACGGAATAGAGGTGGATAGAGCCAAAGTTGAGGTGATCAAGAAATTACCTCCACCTACCAATCTTAAAACTTTGCGAGGTTTATTAGGCCACGCCGGATTTTATCGTAGGTTTATCAAGGACTTTTCCTTAATCTCTAGACCTCTTACCGAATTATTGGCCAAGGATGTGCCATTTGTGTTTTCTAATGAGTGCATAAAAGCTTTCAACGAAATAAAAAGTAGGTTGATTACCGCACCCGTTCTGGTCGCACCAGATTGGGATCTTCCGTTTGAACTGATGTGTGATGCAAGTGATACTACTCATTGCGCCGCTTTGGGTCAAAGAAAGATAAGATCTTCGACCTATTTATTATGCAAGCCGGACTTTGAATGCTGCCCAAAGAAACTACGCCACAACGGAGAAGGAGCTTTTGGCCGTTATCTTTGCTTTTGACAAGTTTAGATCGTACTTAGTGGGATCTAAAGTCACTGTGTGGACTGACCATGCAGCTCTTAAGTATCTCCTAGCAAAGCAAGATTCAAAGCCCAGATTTTTGAGATGGATTCTACTGTTGCAAGAATTTGACGTAGAAATCCGAGATAAGAAATGAAGTGAGAATGTGGTGGCCGATCATCTGTCGCACTTACAATTAGAGGATGGTGAGGAATTACCTGAGATAGGAGAATCTTTTCCTGATGAACAACTTTTCTCCATCACCACCATCGGGGACATGATGATTGTGTTGCGCTTTTCTTGCGAATAGAGGTTGTGAAGGAGAAGAAACAATCATGGTTTAGTTTGTTCGTTAATTATCTATCCATAAAGTACCTACCACCAAATCTCACTTTGTCCAAGAAAGGAAAAAATTCTTTAAAGATCTTAGACACTATTATTGGGATGAGCCTTATTTGTTTTAGCTAGATCCGATAATGTTTTTCGGGTGTGTGCCCGAGGAAGAGTATAATGATATCCTGAAGCATTGTCATTCTTATGAAGTTGGAGGACACTACGGTGGAGAAAAAATCATGCGCCAAGGTCCTCCAATGCGGTTTTATTGGCCGACATTGTTTAAGGATGCACACCACCATATGCACGAGCATGTCATGCTTGTCAAATGACAGAAAATATTTCACGGAGGAATGAGATGCCACTTAAGAGCATCTTAGAAGTAGAACTCTTTGACGTTTGGGGAATAGATTTCGTTGGACCCTTCACTTCATCACTATCTAACCGATACATCTTAGTTGCTGTAGATTATGTATCCAAATGGGTTGAGGCCATTGCTTCCCCTACTAACGATGCTAAGGTTGTAGTTAGGTTCTTGAAAAAGAATATTTTTACAAGGTTTGGGACGCCTAGGGCAATTATAGGCGACAATGGTAATCATTTTTGCAATAAACCTTTTGAAAGGTTGATGATTAAGTATGGAGTTCGACATAAGCTAGCAACCGCATATCACCCCCAGACTAGTGGGCAAGTAGAAGTCACCAATCGAGAGATAAAGCGTATCCTGGAGAAAACTGTCAATACGACTAGGAAGGATTGGTCGTTACGTTTAGACGACGCTTTATGGGCTTATAGGACTGCATATAAAACCTCGATTGGAATGTCCCCGTATAGGATTGTTTTTGGAAAGGCATGTCATCTTCCTGTGGAACTTGAGCACCGGGCCATGTGTTCGGTAAAAACACGTTTTAATAATTATAATACCGACACACCCCAAGTATAAGGATCTGTAGTAAAGGATGTTATCGGGTCGTCCTAAGGGAATGGAATGTTTATCGAATTCTAGTATAAATCTATATCGATTATGTCACAATTATCTACCTAAACTAAGGTTGAAACTAACTAAAAGATAAAACTAAGAATTGAAACTAAAACAGGAATAAAAACAAGCAGAAACTAAGAAAACAGAAAGACGGACGAGCGCTCACTTTGATGAACGAAATGCCTGGAAACTAAATCTAATGGACGAAAGCGTCGCTATTGCGGACGAGCGTCTAACTATGAACTCAAGCGAAAAGTGCAGAAAACAAAGAGAAACTAGGTTTATAAAACTAGAACTTAAACTAAACTTAATCTAACCGATTTGATTAAAACAATTAAAGGAAAACACAAATGCGAGGCAACTAGATTCCACCTATCAACAAACAATCCCCAACTAGATGGTGATTAAAAAGACATAGTTTTTGTAGTGATTTTTCACGAACTCGATCAAATATCTTCAATCAAATTTCTAAGGTTTCGTTTATCTTTTCAAACAAACTAAACATGCAATCAAAACGAAATCACGAGATTGTTTCCAAACTCTTACTCAACTAATCATGCATAATCTCTTAAAACACAATTAATTGCATTACTTTGAACAAAATAGAACTTCAAATAATATACTTTCATATAATCATTCAAGCATAAAATAAACCTAGATCGTTTCATCAAATCTTAATTCAACAAAACTTAAACAATACAAAACAGATCCAAAGTAATGAAAAACTATGAATTAACTCACTACTCATCTAGTATCGAACTCCTCTAGTTGGTTTTGTTGTTGATGAGCTTCCTCCGTCGACTCACTGCAAGGCTTTTAGCCAACAATCATTTTGAAGATGATTGTTGGGTTGGAGAAGTTCATCTCTGTGTAAAAGTGGTTTTTGGGGACGCAGCTTGGGTGAAAATTGCGATCTCAATGTTGTGTAAAAAGTATAAAATTAGGGTTGGGGCTGCTGCTGTATTTATAGGAATTTGATGTCGGCTGCTACAGTAACTGGGTTGGACGCCCGTCTGGATATCCGGACGCTTCGTCTAAACTTCGGACGGAGCCGACGCTAGTTTGGCCAACGCCTCAAGACTCATGCGTAAAATACGATTACCGACGCCGCATGGACGCCGCCACTCATACGACGCTCGCCTAAGATCGCGGATGCCCGCTCTAGTATGGACGGGATGCGACGCCGGCCGGACTGCTTTTTTGGTCGGATTTCTTCATCTTTATCCAATTTCTTTGAGCCAATTCCAACTCTATCTTGAATAATTCGAATTGAGCTTCATTTATCCTCTTTAGCACACGAAATTCAGCCTCCTAAAGGATAAATAAACATTGCAAAATGTAATAAAACTCAAATAATAATAATTCCATTAATTTAACACATAAAATAATCGATTTTGCAAATAACCATATTAAAATCATCCTTACTAAATAATTACACTTAAACCCTTAATTCTCATGTAAATTATGCAAATGCGGGGAAATAATAATGAAATATAACCCTTAATAATCATATAAATATGCCCTTAACAACACCCCCACACTTAGCTTTTTGTACGTCCTCGGACAAAACAATCAAAACTATAGCTCAACTTCATGCAATCCACATAGATCTCTAACTCACGTAACAAAAGATACAACAATCAGAGCAAACAATACCATCACAGAGATAGATTCAGTGTATGTGTGACAAGCCCTTTTCAAATTTAACAAGCCTTTCAAAGAAATATCCTCTCAAAAATCCAATGACTATCCTAGATATAGGCAGTAATAGCTCCACTCAAAGCCTTCCCACGCACTCAAGAGGATAATCCCTACAAAGATATCATGCGGTTCTACTGGGTATAAGATCCATGATAACAAAGACTTCACTTTATTTTTACTCATCATTTCCAAAAATTTTCAAATTTGACGCATATCAGAATGAGCTTTTACCCATCATAGTAGAATAGGATGTTTCGTGATAACACCCTACCTTACTCAAATCATAAGGTAGCTTTAAACTGACTGTCGTGAGCTTTTGGTCATCATAGTGGTATAGGACATTTCGAGATAATGCCCTACCGCACTCCAATCATCGACCAGCTTTCGACAAACGTATTTATTATGATTGCTTATTCATTCTTTTTTTCAAGACATAAGTTACATCTCACTTATCACATTCAAACTTTATGATATTCACAGCACACGGTCTAACTAAGGTGTTACTATACTGACCTTCCTAAGATAAATCACTAAAACAATGAAAGGATATAGTTCAAAAATCTTGCTTCAATATCAAAGGCTCTCGTGAACGTGAAAAATGAATACTAGATCCATGAAAGTAAAGACATGCTATAATTATCTCACTAAGTCACATACTATCATCGTTAGAAAACTACAACTAGCAAGCATTTAGTTTCAATCACATGCTCGAGGCTAACAAAAATTTAAAATTCGTGGAGATTTAACATTCACTCATATTTCAAAGGATATAGCATAAAAACATACCCAATTTACCCCCCCACACTTAAATCACATTATGTCCTCAGAATGTGCAGAACAAAAGAAAAAGAAAACTTAGCTGGTTTCAACAGTGGTTGTCGGATGAAAGTTGGCAGAGGTCAGGCCGGAGCATGAACGTACCGCTACATCTTGAATTGACAACACTGGACATAAAAGCTTGCGAACCTGCTCAAAAGTATCTGCCACACTCGACATACCATATAATCTCGGGGTACACGGGGTATTTGAGCAACACATAACACAAAACACGTACAATGAATGTAGGAGGAATAACCATCAACACATAATCAACTAAAGTATTATTTCTAAAACAATAAAACAACCTAAAAAAAACAAATAACTAGGTTGCCTCCTAGGAGCGCTCTTTTAATGTCAATAGCTTGACACAGATTCCATCAACCCGGATCGGGCCACTTTGGTTTGACTACCGCCACCTCAATATCAGAATCAGGAGCACTGGGGCAGAAATGATTTTCACCACAACAACAAGTCAAGTGCGCAATAAGGTCATTAAACTTTTCTCTCCAAACTACACCGACTCTCTTCTTCGTGTTCTTGCGGATGACAAAGCGTAGGTGTGCTAACATGCTCGTGAGTCTCGTGGAGAAGGTTCCTCACAGTGTAGAGGTAGGAATGGCATCATCCGACTCAAAGAAATACGATGGAATCTCTTCACAAATCAGACATCTCAGATTCTCATCTCTTCTTTGGAAATAAAGAGTCTCGTGATTTTCCTTTGGTTGCCCAAAATATTTCTTAAGTCGATGTCCATTCACTTTAAAAGCTTGATTACCATACCCGTTCAAAGTAATTACTCCACTTGGATTAACCTCGAGAATCTCAAAGGGACTGCACCATCTAGACTTGAGTTTACCCGAAACAGGTGAAGTCTAGTATTATGAAAGTAAAGCCATCTCGCAAACTTTGAATTCTCGGTCCTTGATCTTAGCGTCATGGAGTACCTTCGTTCTTTCCTTACTAAGCTTAGCATTCTCGTATGCTCGAGTCCGAATTGCCGAGCTCGCTCAATTGTAACAACCGCTTCTCCCCACAGAGTTGGCTATCGAAATTTAAGAATTTAATTGCCCGAAAGCTCTGTGTTCAAGTTCGACAGTAAAATGACAAGCTTTGCCATAGACCATTTGGAAGGGTGACGTGCCCATCGGGTTTTAAATGCAAGATGCGATAAGTCCACAACGCGTCATCCAACTTAAGACTCCAGCTTAGATCGATTATTGTTCACGGTCTTCTAAAAATTCTTTTCAAGCTCTGGTTGCTTACCTCGACTTGGCCACTGGTTTGGGGATGATATAGTGTACCAAATTTGTGTTTGACACCATATTTTTCAAGGATTTTATCAAGCGGCGCATTGCAAAAGTGGGTACCCTCATCACTAATGAGTGCTCTCGGACAGCCGAATCTGGTGAAGATATTCTTTTGCAAGAATTTCTTTACGACTTTATGATCATTAGTTTGGGTAGCTATGGCTTCAACCCACTTGGAAACATAGTCGACACAGCACGAGGATATATTTATTACCGCATCGAAGATGGAAAGGGTCCCATAAAATCTATGCCCCAAACGTCGAAAACTTCGCATTCAAGAATGGGCTTAAGTGGCATTTCCATCCTACTACTCGCCAGCCCCTTCGCACTGTCACAACCTTTACAAAAGGCTTCGCATCTTTAAACAGAGTCGGCCAAGAGAATCCATCTTGAAGGATCTTTGCAACCGCCTTCGTGTTCCATAATGACCTCCGGTAGGACCGCTTATGGCATTGTTCTAGGATATCCCACCGATCATGCTCCGAACACACCTTCAAGCAATCCGCCTTTCTGCACTCAAACAAATAAGGATCTTCCCATACGAGATATTTAAGATCGAAAAGAACTTTTCTTCTCCCGATACGTCATGTCTTCTAAATGACCACTCGCCAAATAATTGACGTAACCAAAGATACCATGGCCTAACCGCTTTCAAGCTTCATCAATTGCTCACCGGAAAATCAATGCCTATATCATTGTGATTCTCTCGCACCCTCATTTACTAAGCGAGATAAATGATCACCCACAATATTCTCACTACCTTTCTTATCTTTAATCACAAGGTCAAACTCTTGTAAAATCGAATCCATCAAGTAACCTTGGTTTTGCATCCGCTTTGTCCATAAGGTAGCGTAGGGCTGCATGATCACCCATACAACAACTTGAGACCCCGTAAGATAACTTCTAAACTTGTCAATGGCAAAAACAACGGCTAAGAATTCCTTCTCAGTTGTGGTATAATTGCATTGAGCCGGGTTCAAGGTGCGGCTCGCATAATAAATGGGTCTGAACCTTTTATCAACTCTTTGACCTAAAACTACGCCTACGGCGTAGTTAGAGGCATCGCACATCAACTCGAAAGGCTTGGTCCAGTCAGGTGCAACTAAAATAGAGGCACTGATAAGCTTGTCTTTCAGACAATTGAAAGCTTCTTTGCACTTCACATCGAACAAGAAATCTACATCATCTTTCAAAAGATTTGATAAAGGCTTGGCGATGGTAGAAAAATCTTTAATGAAACGCCTGTAGAAGCCAACATGACCTAGAAAACCTCGTACCTCTTTCACTGTCTTAGGGTACGTCATCCTTTCAATGGCTTCGACCTTAGCCTTATCAACTTGAATACCAGCATTGGACACCTTATGTCCCAAAACGATTCCTTCGCCTACTAGAAAATGGCATTTTTCCCGGCTTAAGCACCGATTTTTTCTCAACACACCGTTGGAGTACCATATCTAGATTCTTTAAGATTTCATCAAAGCTATCGCCGTAGGATCGAGAAGTCATCCATGAAGACCTCCATGCATTGCTCCACAAGTCCATCAAAATGGCTAACATGCACCGCTGAAAAGTCGCGGGTGCATTGCATAGCCGAATGGCATTCTCGTGAAAAGCAAAAGTACCAGATGGACACGTAAAAGTTGTCTTCTCTTGGTCATTAGGATCAATGGCTATCCGGAAGTAGCCGAATAGCCATCAAGGAAACAATAATACTTATGACCACTCGATGCTCAATAAGTCGGGTCAATGAAGGGTAGGGAAAGTGGTCCTTGGCAAGAACCTCATTAAGTCTACGATAGTCAATACGACTCAGAGCCTCGTCACGAGTCGTAAGGCAACTTCCTCCCTTTTTCATTCTTTTTCGACCGTGATTCCGCCTTTTGGCACAACTTGAGTAGGGTGACCCACTCACTATCGGCGATTGCATAGATGATGCCCATGTCAAGCCACTTTATCACTTCTTTCTTGACAACCTCCTGCGTATATGCTGGTTCAAATTTTCTCGACGTTGTCTAACCTTTTAGCTCCTCCTCCGCTCGGATTTTATGCATGCATACATCCTGGTGATTCCTCGGATATCACCCACTTGCCATCCGAACGCGAGGATATTCTTTTTTAAGCTCTTCTATCACCGTGTGCTTCTTGCTCAGGGTCGAGTTTCGAAGAAATGATCAAAGGCAATTTATCTTCATCCTTAAGAAAGATATACTTAAGGTGTTTTGGAAGCGGTTTGAGCTCTAAATCAGTAGGTGGTTGCTCAATACTAGACTTTAACGGGCCACCTTTCTCTTTATGAGCTTGGAGTGGTTGACTAAAGAATAACTCATCTTCCCGAGGCTCAACCCCGAGAAGGTCTCGGATCAAATCATCCATCGGAATCCTCCGGTCAACACTTGCTTCCTTTTTCTTGTGATCAATCATTTTTCTTAACTCTTCATCTTTAAGCTCTTCCGCCACTTTCTTCCCAATCATCTACTTCCCAATGAGTAGCTTCTCTCCAAAAGTCTACCTCGTCCCAACTACCCATCGAGCTTCTTCTTCACCAGGGATGAAGTCTTCCCGACTCAGCTTTGAAATCATCGTTTGTTGCTTTGGGCATCTCCATGCTTCTAACTCAATAATAGGCTCAGTGTGAGCGATTGAAGATGACTCGTCAATGCCTACGGCTTGAAATGAATTAGAAGATGGTCCGCAGTAAGCTTGATCTTCAATGTCCATGACTTCAAAAACACCTATCTCTGTCAACTCCTCTCGCTTCTTCAAAGTAGGCATCTTTTTCATCCTCGTAAATTGCTTCAACAAATGATATTTCATCGCTTATGGCTCTTCCAGACTTGTCCTCGTGTGAAGGTGACGGATGTGTCATCGACTCTAAGAGTAATCTGTCCCTTTGCGTAAGTCAATGAGAGCGTTAGAAGTGTCTAAAAAGGTTCGGCCTAGAATTAGAGGCATCTCCTTATCGTGTGGATAGTCTAGAATAACCCACCGGTAGGGAAGACTAAATGTTCAACTTGAAGGAGCACATTAGCTACACAACCGGCCGCATCCGGCTAGTTTTATCTACCATCTCAAGAGAAATCGGGCGTTCGCATCCTTTTTATCTAACCCGAGCTTTTTGCATACGTTTAATGGCATCACATTAATAGAGGCCCCGAGTCGCATAAGGCATTTTCGAATAAATGGCCTTCGATCTCACAGAGATTGAAGGTCTCGCCAGGTCACCTCGCTAACAACTGACTTTCGTGAAACCATCGCGCAATCTTCACATAGCACTTCTTCACCATCCCCTCAAGCTTTCTCTTACTCACACGAGAATTCTTTAAGATACTTAGAGCATTTAGGCATTTCGGTTAATACCTCGGCTAAGGGCATACTAACTTGAGTGTCTCTACATCCTCTCACTCCAAAGATACCGCTTGTCATTAGTGAGGGCTTTCTTTCCTTTTTGGTGGATAAGGAAGGGCTTTATCATTCCTTGTAGCTTGATTCTTTATCGCCTCATCCTCCTTATCCTTCCATCTTACAAACTTCTCTTCCTTTTTCTTAGTCGAGTGTACCGCCTCTGATCATCCTTTCTTTCCTCATCATCGAAATTATTTTCGTCCTCCGAAGAATTGTCACCGAGCTCCTCATCTTTGCTTCCTTCGGCATGTGGTTTTCGATTTTCCCTCCTCGAAATCATGGCGTCGGGAGGGCTACTGCTTCCGACATCTTGCCGGATTCAGCCTTCTTACCACTTCTCAACGTTACTTCATTCAACTCTCTTCTTGTCCATACTCCCACTGAGGTGTAATGGCAGTGCAAACATTCACATCAGCTTTCGGATTCCTCTCGGTATAACTTGGAAGTTTACCGTGAGGTCTGCTTGCTTGCTGGTCTGCCATCTGACCAACTTGTCTCTCAATAGCTTTAACGCTAGTAGACAAGGTCTTCACCATGTCTACCAGCTCATCGAATTTGTGTTGAGGACACATGAGGTGGTATGATTTTGAGTTTGGTTCCATCCACCTCGCGCCTTTGGGAGTTAGGGATGTCCTTTTGATAGTTTGAGTTGAAAGAATTCGAATTTGAAGGGCGGTGGTAACTTGGCTTGATTGAAGTTTTGTCGTGGAAATCCCGAGTAGTGCTGATTCTAGTTAAAGTTTCGGAAGGGTTGGTTTTGATTATCCATTAGATTTACTTCTTCCGTCATCTCCGTTCCTACCTGCATTCCCAGATCAGAAGGCTGCGTCTGAAGATTGGCCACCGCTTGCTTATCAATTCCATCTCGAGCAACCAACGACTTTGTATCAGGGGCTGCTTAAGTGCCTTCTTTCTTAACAACATTGGTCTTCTTGGGAGTCGACCACATATTGTTCTTGGCGATGGTCTCGGCCCACTCAGTAGGCGATCTCATCACCTCCCCCAAGAAGGATCCATGAGCCGTGGAGTCAAGATAGTCTCTATTAGGTTGAGAGACACCTCTATAGAAACAGATTCCAAAGAACTCATGTCCGTCATATCCGTGATTGGGGCACTTCCTCATCAACAGATTTAATCTCTCCCAAGCCTTGCCAACAGCCTCATCCTCTGGTTGCTCGAAAGTAGCTATTTCCCGCTTCATCTCCATAATCTTGCCTGGTGAAACCCACTTGAGAGCGAAGGCTCTTTTGACATCATTCCATGTATGGAGGGAATGATGTGCTAACGACTTAAACCATCGACTTGCTTCGCCTCTTCAAAGCAAAAAGGAAATAGCTTCAACTTTACGATCTCTCGAATCAACACCAGGATAATGTCCTCGCTTCACGATTTTATACGAATGTGGATAAGAAGTCGTGTGGATTTTCCCGAAAGCATACCATGGAAAGAGCTATTCAACTAACTAGCGCAACTACTCCGTTCTTTAGATCGAAATTCACTCCTCCCATGTCAGGAGGACGAATAGGTCTATGCCCCTCGAGAAAATCTTGATTTAGATATGGGGTGTAGGGGTCCTGGTTCAATTGATTAAGCGGGTTTTGTCTAAATTGTTGAAGTTGTTGATTTATGCCAGCTTGTTGATTCTGCTGTTGCTGCAGAGCTTGCATTTGTTGCAGAATTAGATTTAACTGAGCTTAGGGATCAGGATTTGGAATTGGTGGATCTTGATCTGCCATTATGTCCAAATCAGGGAAAAGCCTCCTTGTAAAAATATATCGTTCAGGCTCGGGATCGAAGATTAGAAGTCCCTTCTTACTTCTCGTTTGCATAAACCAGAAGAAAGGAAAAGGAAGAAATCAACCTTAGGGTTGATTAGAACAGGTTTAGAAGGAGAAAAGAAAAGAGAAGAGAAGAGAAGATAGAAAAGAAGTGATGATTGAACAGACTGAACTGGCGTCCAGTGTTAGTGGACGTTCGTTCAGAAATGAACACTCGTTCAAATAAATAAACGGTCGCTCGGGAACAGATTGAAGTGGACGGGCGTTCAAGTTATTAAACGCCGTCTGCACTTTCAAAATCTAAAACTAAGGCTTAAAACTTAAAAACGAAATAGAAATAATTAAGGAAACTAAAAGAACGTTACGGAAATAAATAAAGGCTAATCTAAAGTTACGAAAAACAAATCAAAAATTATAGAAACTAATATAACTATCAAAAATTAAAGAAAATAATTGAAGGAAACTAAAACTAAATAAACAAGGTAAAACGAAAAAAAAAATAAACGTAATTCTAAAATTTAGACCTACGAGTTAAAATTAGAATCGATATAAAATTTTATACTTAAAAGAATCCGACAACCGTTACCGATTCCCCGGCAACGGCGCCAAAAACTTGTTCGGTAAAAACACGTTTTAATATTTATAATACCGACACACCCCAAGTATAAGGATCTGTAGTAAAGGATGTTATCGGGTCGTCCTAAGGGAATGGAATGTTTATCGAATTCTAGTATAAATCTATATCGATTATGTCACAATTATCTACCTAAACTAAGGTTGAAACTAACTAAAAGATAAAACTAAGAATTGAAACTAAAACAGGAATAAAAACAAGCAGAAACTAAGAAAACAGAAAGACGGACGAGCGTTCACTTTGATGAACGAGCGTCTGGAAACTAAATCTAATGGACGAGCGTCTGCTATTGCGGACGAGCGTCTAACTACGAACTGAAGCAGAAAAGTGCAGGAAAACAGCAGGAAACTAGGGTTTATAAAACTAGAACTTAAACTAAACTAAATCTAACCGATTTGATTAAAACAATTAAAGGAAAACACAGCGAGGCAACTAGATTCCACCCATCAACAAACAATCCCCAACTAGATGGTGATTAAAAAGACATAGTTTTTAGTAGTGATTTTTCACGAACTCGATCAAATATCTTCAATCAAATTTCTAAGGTTTCGTTTATCTTTTCAAACAAACTAAACATGCAATCAAAACGAAATCACGAGATTGTTTCCAAACTCTTACTCAACTAATCATGCATAATCTCTTAAAACACAATTAATTGCATTACTTTGAACAAAATAGAACTTCAAATAATATACTTTCATATAATCATTCAAGCATAAAATAAACCTAGATCGTTTCATCAAATCTCAATTCAACAAAACTTAAACAATATAAAACAGATCCAAAGTAATGAAAAACTATGAATTAACTCACTACTCATCTAGTATCGAACTCCTCTAGTTGGTTTTGTTGTTGATGAGCTTCCTCCGTCGACTCACTGCAAGGCTTTTAGCCAACAATCATGTTGAAGATGATTGTTGGGTTGGAGAAGTTCATCTCTGTGTAAAAGTGGTTTTTGGGGACGCAGCTTGGGTGAAAATTGCGATCTCAATGTTGTGTAAAAGTATAAAATTAGGGTTGGGGCTGCTTTCTTTGTATTTATAGGAATTTGATGTCGGCCACTAATGAATCGGGTTGGGCGCCCGTCTGGATATCCGGACGCTCGTCTAGAAACTTCTGGACGGAGCTGGACGCTAGTTTGGCCAACGTCTGAAGACTCTGTACATAAAATACGATTCTCAGACGCCGCATGGACGCCATTCACTTCGGGCGCTAAATAAGATCGGTGGGCGCCCGCCTAGTATGGACGGGATGCAGACGCCTTCATTTGGACTGCTTTTTGGTCGGATTTCTTCATCTTTATCCAATTTCTTTGAGCCAATTCCAACTCTATCTTGAATAATTCGACTTGAGCTTCATTTATCCTCTTTAGCACTCGAAATTCAGCCTCCTAAAGGATAAATAAACATTGCAAAATGTAATAAAACTCAAATAATAATAATTCCATTAATTTAACACATAAAATAATCGATTTTGCAAATAACCATATTAAAATCATCCTTACTAAATAATTACACTTAAACCCTTAATTCTCATGTAAATTATGCAAATGCGGGGAAATAATAATGAAATATAACCCTTAATAATCATATAAATATGGCCTTAACACCATGTGGGCAACAAGCATGCTAAATTTTGATGAGACGTTGGCCGGTGAGAAGAGGATGTTAGAATTAACTCGCCTGGAGGAGTTTCATTTAGAGGCATACGAGAATGCCAAGATTTTCAAGGAGCGCACGAAGAAGTTTCATGACAAAAAGATCCTGGAGAGGACCTTTCAAGAGGGTGATCTGGTTCTCTTGTACAACTCGCGCTTAAGACTCTTCCCGGGCAAGTTAAAATCAAGATGGTATGGCCCATTTCGAGTACAACAAGTCTTTCCTTCTGGAGCGGTGGAGCTATTCAATTTCAAAGACGAGTCCAGGTTTGTGGTCAATGGACATCGTGTGAAGCATTATCAAGGGCTTCCGCCTGGTACTGAGGAGGAGGTTTTGTACCTCGTCGACCCTATCTATGGATGAACCATCTTGAAATGAGTCGAGCTAGCGACTATAAATTTAGAACTATTTCCTTATAACTATCTTTTTCGTTTTTATTTTTAATAATAAAGTAGCATGCGCCTATCACGGTTTTTTTTCATCTTGCCATGTTCCGAGTCTAAGTTCGGAATAAACGAGGTTTTTTCCTTGATAGCCGTCATGTGAGTTTTTATTTAGGGTTAAATCCCTTTTGGTCTGTCCATGGTAGTATAAAGTAAAGTGGCTTAAACTGTTTTTAGATATTTATATCTAATTACTGCCACATTATTTTATAACTTCCATAGACATGGTATTTGACGATTTCGTGGAGCATGTTTGCTTATATAGGATGTGTCTGTCTCTCCACGACGTGCTGATGTTTACTCCGATATTGTTCCTTTACTTGGGAGCCGCTTCCAGAGCTGAGTCTTTCTTCTTGAACTCTCATTTATTTTTGTCATTGAGGACAATGCCATGTTTAAGTGGGGGGCAAAGGGACTTAGTTTAGCTATATGTTAAAAATGTAAAGGGCAACGGAATATTGAGCCGAATTTAAAAAAATTTCATGGATAAATGCCAAGTTGTTTAACTCGTACCCTTAAACTTGTGAAGTTCTTGTACTTAGAATTGATAGGAAAGGAACCAAGTTGCGTAAGTACGTGGTCATATTATACTTGTGCGATAAATTGTTAGTAAACTTAAGGATATTCATGCCAACAATTGCAAGTAGTTAGGCATTGTTCAACTACTCAACATGTGAATCGCTTAGTACCGCATGAATTATGATAATTGAAAGAGGTATGTGTACATTGCATAGATGATTGGTTATGCTTACCTAGTGTCGTTATTTATCGACTGATGTATTCTGATCTTCTAGCCATCAAAGCGGAGTAATGAGCTTGAGACGTACCTGTGTTTTGACAATGCCTTAAAACACTGGGCTTGTAGTAACATTACCAAAGTAGCCCCGCGCTTGTGGTAATATTCGATACTATGCATGATCTAAGATAAGGGGGATAATCGAAAAAAAGTTTTCTTCCTTGAGATTGGTAGTATCTGAAAAATATGAAGAATTGAAAAAGTTCAAGTTTTTAGAGGCTTTGAGTAGTACTCGGTCTCCAAGTCCAAAATCCCTATAGATACGCTCTTGCTTATTGTTCTAGTGCTTTAACCATTGCGAGGCAAAAGAAGTATGAATGCTGATGTTGGTGAATTTTGATATGAAGTCTGCATAAACTCTAATCTTGCTACATTTATATAAAACCAATGCACATGCACACAATCACTTTGATTCATAGCGAGTAGTGAATAATGCTTGCCTTATGAGCATGACTGGTATGAGTTGACTCGAGTTTCTTGTGTAAGTATGAGTTGACCAATGAAAATGTGTCTTGGGGAATAACTTATTGATGCTTTGTTCGGGACGAAGCAAAGTTTAAGTGGGGGGCATTTTGATGACGGTTAAAATATACATATTTATGTCATCAATTCTAACCTTAAATCGGAGTTAATTATATATATTTCATATTAAATCACTTGTTAATATTTATTATTTAATGTTAAGTGACTATTAATATGATTTTTGGTATTTAGCTGTTTTTATTATTAAAGACCTATTTATTGTGCGATAAATGCTGATTTTGTAGATCATGACAAAGCGGAGGATAAATGTCATTCAATCCGAAAATCTCAAGATAATAAGAAAGAAAATCGAAGCATTAATCAAGGGATAAGTTAGAGAAATCAGATCAGTACGGAAGAATGCAGTGGGGAACAAGTTAGACAAGAAACGCATTTAACATGTGCAAAATAAAGAGGCTCGTCGACCGAGCCACTTCATTCGGTCGACTGAGGCATGTGGTTCGGTCACCCGAAGCTGCTCAGACCTAAAATGCGTGCATATCTTCTAGATCCATCCTATGTCGGCAGAATCCTCTATATAAGCAGCAGCTACGAAATTGAGAAGACACACCATTACAACACAAGACAATTTATACGACTTGAGTTTTTAGTTTTAGTTTTCTTTTCTTTATGTTTGGTCACTGTGGATTCATCGGATTCTCCGGTTGGGGAGCGCATTAAAGAGTGGGAGTCACTCTCGTCTTCGAGGGTATGACTATTCAATTATGCAATTTGTATTCATAGATCTGATGTATTTTATTATAGAGTAGTTTTTCTTGTATTGATTGCGTGATGTAGATTAATTTACGAACCCATGTGTTTAGGTTAGAAACGTTAAGAAGTAATCATGATTTGTACCGACCACGTAATCGTGTTCGGTCGATCGAGACATGTCATTCGGTCGACCGAGTGCTGTCGTTCGGTCGACCGAGCGTGGTGATGTGTAGGGCAATATTATGATCGGCTTCGACTACGTCAGGTTCTCTGATTTGGAATTAAAACGAGTAATTAAACCTGATCAACTTAATTATTTGTCTTCATAATTTAACATGAAACCTAAAAAGTGATTGTTACTTAGGATCTAGATTGAATCGGCCTCTAAGAAGTAAGCCTTATCCTAGGAATGTTGCTTAGATGAGGTTACGGTTTATACCGGCATCCCTAGTTTCGTAATTGTGTCAGAAGTTATATGAGATGGAGGCATTAAAAGGCGAAGTCACGTAATGGAGGCACAACGATTTAGATGGCCTAATTGGAGCTAAATCAACCTTAGGGGATGACTCCCGTAGTCATAATAATTAATCTTTAACGTTTGTTTTGTCTCGTTGTCAATCTAGTTCACATGCGGGAGTCATTAGCTACTAGCGTAATCAATAATCTTAATATTCTTTTTTAAGATAGTATTAATAATTTTGTTCCTGTTTAGTATTTGTTAGTTTGTCTTTGTGGTATTCTTTGTCTTGTGGTTGTCACTATTTTATTTACTGCGTTTAGTTGGTCGTAGACCGCCCTTTTGATTTAGTTCTGATAGAATAAAGTTGTGTTTTGTTTGTGCCGAGTCTCTGTGGGATCGACCTCGACTCTATCCAGCTATACTACGATTGAACCTAGTTCTCTCGCTAGTGTGTTAGTTAGGCATCGAGTTAATAATTTAACTTGACCTCAATCAATAATATAATACACATAAAAGAC
Organism: Gentiana macrophylla; assembly: GCA_026214975.1. Taxonomy (NCBI): domain Eukaryota; kingdom Viridiplantae; phylum Streptophyta; class Magnoliopsida; order Gentianales; family Gentianaceae; genus Gentiana; species Gentiana macrophylla. The sequence goes on from CM047817.1 coordinate 67,587,870, forward strand.
ATTTTCTGTGGGCCAAAAACCTAGGTGTGTGTGGTGCCTCTTTGAGATAAAATGCAAGAATTGATTTTCTTGTGTGATTAATTATTTACTTGTTAAATAATTAATTAATAAAAGATAATTGATTTGTAATTGATTGATTGTTTAATCACAATCTTTTATAAATAGAATTATCCTTTATTGTGATTTCTTTTTAATTATTTATTTAATTAATTAGAAACTTGGAGGCCAAGGATTTACTCTCCTATATAAAGAGAGTTCTTCCAAGACATATGGCAATGGAATTTTCGCCCCACACATACATACATAGAGAGAAAAATTTGTTTCTTGTCTTGGGTTTCTGGTTGAAGAAAAACTTGGAGTTTTTCTTGGTGTTGCATATCAAGAAAGTTCGTTTATCAAGAAGGGTGTCCACCAACCACCGTTTGGAGAACACATTGGAAGATCAAAGCTTCTCATCCTAAGATCATGGCTTCTCTTCTTTCTATTGGTATGATTTTCTTAACCCCCTTGTAGTTGTTAAATACTTTATTTATGTATTATAATATATAAATCATGATCCATCCGCTGCGCATAGATCTAATTCGTTTAGATCTGAGCTCCTGCATCCTTCAATCTAAACTGAAACTGACTCAGACTACACCAAGACAGAACTGACGAAGGTAAGTTCACTGAGGGAACAGACTCAGTTGGCTTATCTAGAAGACATAAGAACTGAGGGACACAGACTCAGTTATAGAAGATTGAAGAACTGAGAACTCTGACTCAGTTATGTAAGTCGAGACTGTAAAGTTAGAATTCAAGCAAGTTTGTGGTGACCTGAGCTGAATTTATAGATCTTGTATGAAGACCTAAGAGTTATAAGGTCAATGAACTCTTAGATGATCTATGCTTATGGTGCACTCTGGTTAAGTCAATTATAATCAGACGAAAATCTGGAGTACTGACATTTGAAGAAGAGTAAAATCTCAGTTAATGCTCCAAGTCAGTCAAGAAACTGACAACTGACAAACTCAGTATTAAACTGATAAGGAAACTCAGTTTTATAAGTCAGTCATCCAACAAACTGATAGTACAGTCGAACGTTGTAAAGGAAGCAAATCTATTGGATGAAATACTGACAAGTCAGAACGGTCGCAAAATATACCCATTACAAGATAAACGTTGATACAATTCGAATTCAAGCAAGATGAACATTGGACCTCACACTATAAATAGAGGACTTTGCACCAAGGATCAAACACCGAAAAATACGAACGAATTAACAATATTACAAGCATTTTTGTGCAAAAGTCTCGTCAAATTGCTATCATCTCTGCGCTAACAAGATCAATCAAGAATTTCTTCAAGTGTTCAAGCTACACAGAACTTATCTAGATTCAGACACTTTGAAGAACCACAAACAAGAATCAATTCATTGATTCTCAGCCCAACTTTGATTCTTAATGAAAGGTCAAGACTATGAAGCAATCCGGTGAAGGATTTGCCAAGAACGATTTATCGTGATCGGGCGATCGTGTTTGTGGTGGTAGCTGGTGAAGAGGCATACGTAACCCTTCAAGGACAAGTGGCTCAAGCATTTAAAGAGCAGCAATCCAACCTGTTCTTTGATGCTTAGATAGTGAAGCAAGGATTAGCCAAGGACTATTGTTTAGGACTTTTTGTAACAGCACCTCAAAAAGTTCTAGTGGAATTTTCCTCTTACACCACAGGGGAAGAGAGGATTGATATGATTACACCACCTGGAACCTCTATAACTCTTGTTTCATTTACTTTACGCATTTACATTCTGTTACAGCCTTTATTATTGTTTACACAGCATACTGAGAACTGATTGTTACACAAACTCACAGCTCACAAATTGACATTCATCAGAATTCAGTTTTACACACTCAGCTTTCACATAGAATAACAAGATCAAGAAAATGGCTAGAATTATATCCGTTGCCGGTTGACTCAGTTTTGCATAAGTCAGTTTCACTTAGACTCAGCTTTGTCAGCTTAACTCCACACAAGTTTAAACTGAACCTCAAAAAGTCTAAAATCCACTTTTTAGGGACAAGTTTATTCACCCCCCCCCATCTCTAAACTTGTGTTAGCCTTTCCATAGGACCAACAGATTTAACTGCTGTTAGTTTATAGTTTACCTATATAGATGTGATGCTAAAAGATTTTGGCATAGATCGCGATAGGAGATACTGCTAGCCGGTGTTCTCAAGATTTATCTATGTTAGGACGCTAGTCCTAAAGATAAGGTGAACGATGATGCTTATGGAAGGTTTCCTTTTCCACTGCGATAGGAACCATCATAAAAGTAGTGCCAGCTGTTCATGGTCCATTAAGAGTCATGAGCAAGTATGAAAATAAATCTGGTGAATGTCGAGAATATCCTTAAACAAGTTAAGGATGGTTTCCTAGTTTATCGAAACTTGGAATCGGATAAATATAGATATACAGACATATATCCTGAGTCATATGAAGGCGAGTGGAAGCTACAGTCTGGGTTTACAGTCACTTTGATTAAGTGATTTAGTGAGCTGGAAATGTACTCAGCAGAAAATCACTGTAAATTCTACAACGAAGCCAAAACACAGTAATGCCTTGGAGGCACAGCAAGAGCATACGTAGATCTAAAATGTTCATTCTTGAACCTTGCATGGTTCTTCCACATTCACTATATAGATGATATAGTTGTGGATTCATTGATTGAAGCAAGGACCAGGGTCTCATCAGAGATTCATGTGAGTTGAGGCGGTTCTTTTTGACTTTGTCATTTGAAGCATGATATGAAGATAGTCTGAGTGCCCATGGATAGCGATCCGTTCATGGTTAGGGCTGGTTGCGAGTATTGCATGAGATTCTTGTGTTTCAACTTGGTCTTGTGTGTGCGAGTGATTGGTTTTAGGCCAAATAAGAGATTGTTGAAATAGTGTCCTAGTAGGGTAGTTCAGCTCATTTATTTCCGTTCTATCCACTGACTTTCTTAATGTCTCGGATTTTATCTAATGAAAATAAACAAGTAATAAATTTATAAATCCGGTTTACCCCAAGTGCAGGGATCGTAGCATAGCGATTAATACCGGAGCCGATCTCAGGGAATCGTCGTTATCTAGTTCATTAATTTTCCTAAGATTGATACCATTATTATTAAAACCTGAAATAACAAAACGAAAAGTAAAGCTGACAGAGGATTGTCACCCAAAGCCGAGAAAGATCGTTATAAAAATAAATCTAAACTACAAACTAAGAAAATAAATAAAACTAGTAAAACCATGACAATGACTATGGTGATTCAACAAAGAACAAGCAATGATCCACCGTCCATAAACCTCTCGCTCTTTCTAAGGTTATCTTATGATGATTTAATTAAACTTATGATTCACCTAACAAAGTGCACGAATTCCCAATCTCTTAGGTAATTAGCCTATCAATCTTTTATCTTTCGATCTTTAAAGATTAACACTTTCAATTCGTGAGGTGTAAGATTTATTCAACCTAGCAACCTAGATATTCAACCTAATCAACTCTCGTTACTTATAGGTTAAAGATCCAATCTTTCCTATGGTGATCTAGGTTTACACCGACTCTCGTCACATAGTAAACATCAATAGCAAAACATCTCTCGATTTAAATTTGCATAACACATAATCATAGAAAAGAAACAACTTTAATTAAAACTCACAAAATCATCCAAAGGGAGAAATAAAAACGCTGCAGAAAAGTTTCACATGCTTGCTCCAACTTTGATCAGCTTCCAGCCATCCTCATGATCCGGAAGGAAAACGAAACAAAATAAATAAAACAACGAATCTAACCCTCGGTCGACCAAGCACCAAGGCTTGGCCGACCGAGCACAACTCGGCTTCAGAATTTAGGGTTTTCTGCGGCTGCTGTAATGTGTATATGATGATATTAGGGTTTGAAATAATGCGGCTATATATAGAAAAAGTAAGTCGGTTTCAGCATGGCGGCGGACGGACGCCCGTCCACTCCTTCTGGACGCCCGTCCAGTTGGTGTAAATTCTTCGAGTCGGGCCGAGTCTTCTCAAACGCCCGTTCTATGTAAAATGAGACGCTCGTCCACTGAAATCTTCAAAACTCTGAATCAAATTTCCTCTCCTGGACGCTCGTCCATATCTTCAGACGTCCGTCCAGGCTGCATGGGTAGTGAACGCTCGTTTGATTCTTCAAATCTTCATTCCAATCCTCAACTTGCATCTTCCTCCTTCCATTAAATCTCCAATTATGACATGTTTATGACCTACAAAACCACAAAGACATGCAAAGTGTAAAACCATAGATAATTACCAATAAAATCACGAAATTAGCTCAACTTTACACTTAAAGACTTCTAAAACTCATCTGCTCAATAATTCGATTAAACCCTTAATTTCTATGCAAATAATACGAATATGGAGGAAATTATTACAAAATATAACGATATAAATCATATAAAATCACCCTTAACAACTCCCCCACACTTATCCTTTGCTCGTCCCGAGCAAAACAAAACAAGAAAACCATGGACTTACTTGAACATCGAACCACATAAAATCCCATATATCAAATCACAACTGGTCGACTAGCATCAAAAACATACATCCAATGTAATAAACAACTACTCGAATGTGTAGTGTGTGCAAAGCCTTCTTCAACTTCCACTGATTCCACACTTGACAATTAAATTCAAGCTAACCAACCAATACTCATTAGAGACAGATAATGAATTACCCTGACTATACATACGCCCTACAAAACTACTCACGTCATGACTAGAGTAATACATATGTTTTCGAAATCTTTTCAGTTATATCCAGAGGATATTCCCTACAACATATACCTTGGCCTATATTGGGGATAAGGTAGGCGATAACTAAGTCTTTCACTTATTCATACCAAATTCCTTATGTAAGTTGATTTAATTTATCTTCACATTTAAACACACATCAGAATGAGCTCTTGCCCGTCATAGCAGAATAGGACATTCGAGATATACCCTACCTTACTCAAATCATAAGGCGACTTCTTACATTTATCGTGTGAGCTTTTGGTCATCATAGTGGTATAGGACATTCGAGATATGACTTACCGCACTCCAATCATCGACCAGCTTCCGACACACCCGATTAATTCATCTATTTTTCTTAAAACAACTTTTCCAAAGCACGGTAGTTACGTTTCACTTATCACATTTAGGCTTCGGTATATTCACGATACTTCCTACTTCAATTCCAACTACACACATATTACAATTCCCATGACATTAGCACTCAGCAGACGGTCTGATAACCAGAATAAAACATTATCGGTATAAATGAGTATAGTTTCTTAAGTTCAGCTCATCATCAAAGAGGCTTACGTGAAAAGAATTCGAGTAAAGGCTTATTAATCAAAGGTCCATGCAAAATACTAGTCAACTCAACACAAGTATGGGAATATAACAAGTATGTAAGCCAAAATAAAATTATGCTCGGGACAATTTTTAAAAAAATTTCAAAATTTGTTGAATTTTTTAAGAATGGTGGTAAGCATAATAAATTAAGCACATTGTAGGTACAAACAATACCTCCCCCACACTTAAATAACAACATGTCCTCATGTTGTGCAGAATAAGAAAAACTTAGCTGGTTTATAGTTCGAAAGTGGCAATTCTGGAAGTGGTCATGAGTCAGATCCAGAAATGCTTGAAGAAATCAGTAGACTGTGGACCATCCACCGGAAAACTGACATTGTCTGAAATCTCACAAGTGCTATCGCAAATATCCTGCACACTTGAAAAAAAAACAAAACAAGACGGACCTCGGGGGTAGGGGCATATAACATATTGCGCAGAAAGTTTGATATAGCACAGGATATTATTGCTCAGATGGAGAAATCACCACACAGGGAAAACACAGGGCATCTAAGCGTCAAATATAAAGCCACAGAAGCTTACAATACAAATATGGACCAACATGTGCATATAGAAATATCAAACTCCAACTGAAAGTGCAAATACGCCTTACAAGATTTATCAAAATGAAATAATGATAGCGGGCACTACAAAGTAGTAGGGCTAGGTGCTCTACATAATAAAAACAGAATATACACAATGCAACTAAATGATATGCAACTATACTAAAAAGGCAAAAAGAAAATCAAGAAAAATGCTAGCCCAACTAATTCCATAGATATCACCCTAATCTACAATTCGGACTAAGCGATGAAACATGTCAACCATATAAGGACGGTCAAATATATAAACGTCTTCTAAATAAAGCCACAGAGGCTCAACAAAATTCGATTATGCAAAGCCACAGAAGCTTGCCATGTAAAGTGTAGATGTGCCTTAAGACTCATAAGAAAGTGATAGCAACGGAAAACCGACAGTAGCTATACTAAAGCAAATATAAATCATATAGAAAAGAAAATTGAAAGTGTAAACGGTCTTAAGGATTACAAGATCCATCTAAAAGTGAAAGCGACGGAAAACCGACAGTAGCTCAAACTTAAGCACATATGAATCAAGTAATAAAAGATGAACGAATAGAGGGCCCTAAAAGCTTACAAGATCCATCAAAAAGGAAGTAGCAACGGAAAACCGACAGTAGCTACAGATGAATCAAGTAAGGGACAACAAAAACACATGACCCCTAAACAACCCTAACACCCTAGATAGACGACAAAAGGAACATCATAAATCAAATTGGAATCACGTCTAGCTCGGTGCTCTTGCATCAATAGACTCAAAACACACACAATCACTCAACATGGACCGTAATAGATGGAAAAATAACCATAACGGTGAATGAACAGGACATCTACGCATATCAGATAAAAGCCACAGAGGCTCGCATTAAAACATCCATGTCAAATAATGAAACATGTATCAAAAACAAATTCTATTCACTAGAAACCGACACACTGGACGGCCGTTCGGACAAGACAGACGCTCGTCTGGTGCTCTCAAAACATATACAGGACTGGTGCGTTTGGTCGGACGGGCGTCCTTTCCTTTTGGACGCACGTTTGGAACCACACAGAGCAGACGGGCGTTTGGAAAGGACAAACGCTTGTCTGGCCCTAGCATGATGCACAATAAAGAGAAACTCGACCCCTCGTTTGACTCTCACCCTAGTTACCACGTTAATAAATTTAAAACCTCAGAAACCCTAACAAACAAAACAACTTTCTCTTGTTTTTTGTTTTTTTGTTTTTTTAGTAAAGATAAAGAAACATAAAAAGGTACGGAAAAAAAAAGAAACATAAATCTACCTACGAAAAGTTAGTAACAAAAAAAAACAGAAAAATTAATAAAAACTAGACAACCGTACCGATTCCCCGGCAACGGCGCCAAAAACTTGTCTCGGATTTTATCTAATGAAAATAAACAAGTAATAAATTTATAAATCCGGTTTACCCCAAGTGCAGGGATCGTAGCATAGCGATTAATACTGGAGTCGATCTCAGGGAATCGTCGTTATCTAGTTCATTAATTTTCCTAAGATTGATACCATTATTATTAAAACCTGAATTAACAAAACGAAAAGTAAACTGGACAGAGGATTGTCAGTCCAAAGCCAGGAAAGATCGTTGCGAAAAATAAATCTAAACTACAAACTAAGAAAATAAATAAAACTAGTAAAACCATGACAATGACTATGGTGATTCAACAAAGAACAAGCAATGATCCACCGTCCCGCAACCCTCGCTTTCTTTCTAAGGTTATCTTTTGATGATTTAATTAAAATTATGATTCACCTAACAAAGGTACGAATTCCCAATCTCTTAGGTAATTCGTCTATCAATCTTTTATCTTTCGATCTTTAAAGATTAACACTTTCAATTCAGAGGTGTAAGATTTATTCAACCTAGCAACCTAGATATTCAACCTAATCAACTCTCGTTACTTATAGGTTAAAGATCCAATCTTTCCTATGGTGATCTAGGTTTACACCGACTCTCGTCACATAGTAAACATCAATAGCAAAACATCTCTCGATTTAAATTTGCATAACACATAATCATAGAAAAGAAACAACTTTAATTAAAACTCACAAAATCATCCAAAGGGAGAAATAAAAACGCTGCAGAAAAGTTTCACATGCTTGCTCCAACTTTGATCAGCTTCCAGCCATCCTCATGATCCGGAAGGAAAACGAAACAAAATAAATAAAACAACTAATCTAACCCTCGGTCGACCAAGCACCAAGGCTTGGCCGACCGAGCACAACTCGGCTTCAGAATTTAGTGTTTTTTGCGGCTGCTGTAATGTGTATATGATGATAATTAGGGTTTTAAATAATGCGGCTATATATAGAAAAAGTAAGTCGGTTTCAGCATGGCGGCGGACGGACGCCCGTCCACTCCTCTCGGGCGCCCGTCGCTTGGTGTAAATTCTTCGAGTCGGGCCGAGTCTTCTCAAACGCCCGTTCTATGTAAAATGAGACGCTCGTCCCACTCAAATCTTCAAAACTCAATCAAATTTCCTCTCTGGGCGCTCGTCCATATCTTCTGACGTCCGTCCAGTGCCGCATGGGTAGTGAACGCTCGTTTGATTCTTCAAATCTTCATTCCAATCCTCAACTTGCATCTTCCTCCTTCCATTAAATCTCCAATTATGACATGTTTATGACCTACAAAACCACAAAGACATGCAAAGTGTAAAACCATAGATAATTACCAATAAAATCACGAAATTAGCTCAACTTTACACTTAAAGACTTCTAAAACTCATATGCTCAATAATTCGATTAAACCCTTAATTTCTATGCAAATAATACGAATATGGAGGAAATTATTACAAAATATAACGATATAAATCATATAAAATCACCCTTAACACTTAAGGGGAATACTTTAGAACCTAGGGGCTATTCTTCTTTTTTTGTCAATTCTTAACGCCCTCATTCCACTCGTCCAGCCCTCTTCACAAACTTGTACAATCGATCTACAGAGATAGCCAACTCTCTTACAAAGAAATAAGGAAACGGGCGACAATTTGGCACCAGATATCCGGAGGTGTGGAAAGAGCAGCTGTGATAAGCGGAAAAACCATCAAAAAACGATGATTGTTCGTGATTATTTGTAAAAAAAATCTCAAATAGAAATCCTTCTTTGCTCGTGGTAGCTTTGATCCTTCCGTCGAGTCCCATGCTATTATGTTAAGTATGTCATTTGCTTCCTCCTTTGGCATGAAACCCAATCCGGTTGGACCGGATCCGACCGGGTCGCATCATTTCTACTATTTCTTTATGATTATACATATATAATAAATGACTTTTCTGTTGTCATATATTTGTTCTTTTAAAAAACCAATTATGAATTGTTATATGATAACATCCTTAGTATTAAACTGTGATAGAGAAACCATGATAGGCGATTATGGTTGATGAGATCTCTAATCACTTTAATAAGTTTGATACTTAAATGTCTCTAGGCTTATGTACTATTGAACAGGCATTGATAGAACAAGCAGGCTAGCACGTATTAGATGTCTTATGTCTTTAAGGGCATGGATAGATCTCGTCTATCGAAGTGTAGAGACGCTTGGACTGTACGTGGACGTGTATTAGAGAGTGCGTACGTTAGACTGGCCCACTTACACTGTTAAGTGTCACACTATATGACGATTGTGTAATTATCCTTAGGACCGGAGTCTACATGGAATCACGGTGTGGATTGTCATGCTTTGACACTATTGAGGTTTCCCCTAGCCATGGGGCGATCAAGCGGTAGTGATTGGGTGTGATACTGATACATGCAGAGTATACATGTTTGGTCGACCGGGAATCGCGTACCCTATCAGTAGGAGTGAATATCCGAAAGGGCCTTTGTAAAACCCCGACTTTTGAGTTGGGTATACCTGAGATATTTTTTTTAGTGCTTCTAAATACCGGTCATCATATGTATTATCATCAAATCAAAATATACACATCTACACACATAAAATAAATGTCAGCATAACTATATTTAACAGTGATTTATAAAGCTTATTTTTTGAACCATTTTCTTATGATGTTAATGGTTTAAAAAAAATAAATATACATATGTTTGGTGAGTGTGTCTATATGCGTTGATTGAAAAAAAATATATAATGAAAGTATATATGAGTCGAATTGAAAATGTGATAAGTTTAGTAATTCAAATTTATTATAAGGAAAGTCTGAATATTTTATTCAAAATTAATTTACTAATAGTTCTATTTGTGTGTAATACCGTTACAAGACTTTTAAAGGGACAACGTTACTTTCCGGAAGAATTTTTATTTTTATGATATTATGTTTGTTGTTGCTTGTCGTATTAAATTATCAAAGTTGTGAAACGGTTTATATTTTAATTAGAACAATAGATGACATTTACTTACCTGGGTTATGACATGATTAATTCAGCCATGTCCGTTTCTTTTGTCATTTCTATTACCATGCATGGACTCCATATAGACTATATATATGTGTGTACACCCAGGAAATTTGCAGAGGTGGAAAGAAGTGAGCCTAATATATCAATGTGGTTGTGTAAATACTTATTATATTTTCTAAAATACGATTCATATTGTTGGGTTTGAAAAATGCATGAATTCATTGGTGTTCCTGAGCACATGGAAATTTTATGATTTAGAAGTGGGTAAAATATATTTTGGTGGCATGTTTTTCTGATATATTACAAAATGAGTGTATATATATATATATATATATATATATATATATATATATATATATATATATATATATATATATATATATCTACCTATATATTAAAGGGAGGGAATATACAGGGTTGGACACGTCGGTCAATTTGATAAGGTTTTAACTTGCCACCTGTTCCGAAGCAATATGATGAGTAGAATATTTTTGTAGGAATTTTAACCAAACAAATAACATAAAAAAACAAAACAAAAACTTTAACTCTTCTTTTGTCCTTTATTATTGTTTAAAAAAAAAAAAAAAAAAACCAACATTGCTTACCTTGAAGAACGGAAGGAGAAGGAGGTGGAGGGGTTTCCTATTATCCGCCGGTCTGCTCGTTTAATCGGAGGATGTTGGAGGCATTGGGCTGTACGGGGAGGCAATTGATGTTATTTCAAAGGAAGATTCTCATTGCTACAGCCGAAAAGAGTTTTCAGCTGATGGCATTTGTCTGTCAATCGATGGAATTATACCCAAATTGGAAGAAATCATCCATGTTGATGTCAATAGTCAGCGGAGAAGGGCGATTAACTGTTGGGTTCCCTGATTTAACTGATGAAGGAAATTGGTTGCTGCATTTTAACCGAGGGAGAGCCTAAAAAAATGTCGCTTTTTAAATCGGCCTCTGATCTTTTTTCGTTTGCCTCGATCTATATAGGTAGATATCATTACAATATTTCATTCTATTGTCCATTGTGTAACAATTAATCATTCTAACAGTCTTTACAGTGCCTTAAGAGCTCTTAATGGGTTTAAATAACCCTTACATGTTCAAGCCCTTCTCATAAACTCACTAGAAGTTGAGGTACTTTTCATTTCCTCTCCTCTAGCCACCGAAATACATTGCATTAACTTTTTTACTTGCTGCATGTTCCTGTCTATGCCTTATTAACGATATGAAGTGAGTGATGATTTGGTTGCTTTGTCTTTAACTCTTTATTGTTGTTCTTGTACCGCACCAAACATTGAATCCTTTTTTTCTTGGTTTATGTAGAGGGTTATGGGTAGTGATGTATGTTCTTGGTTTTTGACTTCCTCTTTTATTGCCTTAAAACAATAATTAAGAATGATGTCCTAGAGGGTTAAATGCAAATGTAAAATGTGTTTTTTTTACCTTGTGGATACCCTAAAAGGCGTCTTCAATTTTTCCATCTTTATCTGGTTTGCTTCTAAAGTTAAATGAATAGTATTGCTACATGTTTCATGGGTGTAATGTTTTTTCCTCCGGAAAAAACTCCACGATGATGAATAAACCTCAGTTTGCTTTTATGTATAAATTTTGGTGTGTGGTTTGTCATTCATGCATTTTTTAAGCTACAGTTTCATGTTGTATGTGATAATGTATGTGTGCTTGTTTTGTTTGAACTTATTTCTTCATTCATTTTTGCACCACTCTTATGCCTCTTTAAGTGGTATACCTTCATTCCTTTATGTCCATTGTGTCTTTTCTTACATCCTCTTTTGTTGTCCATTGCATGTTTTTGACAGGATTGAAGGTCGAAGATGATTAGAAAATATATTGCACTCGTTATTACTTGATTTTATGATGGTCGCTTCTCGTGTGTTTATTCAAACTCTTCTTATTTGTGTATCTTCTTTAGCTTCCAAAGGTAATAGTAGTGTGTGGATTGTGTGCGAGCTTGTGTACTTTTCCTTGGGTTATATAAATGTCACTAAGGGAATTAAGTTAGATTGGATGGTTAACAACTTTATTGTCTGGTTGTTGTTCTTGTGTTTTAAGGTAATATATCCTTTGTAGGTGTTGTTTTCTTCTTAGTTACTATATCATAGACAATAAAAATATGCCTAGAAAGAAAAGTAGTGTCTTACCTGTGGTCCAACTAGAGTCAGAAGACCTTGTTCTTTCAAGGAAATTCAACAATACTACAGAAGCTAAAAAATATAGAGCCCTTGCTATCTCTCCCGTTGGAACTTGGAAAGCAAAGAAGAAACAAACAAACAAACAAACAAATACTAATTTTGAGCATGATAAAAAAACTATAGACGCTTAGCGATTATCCGATGGAATGAAAAGAAAAAGATTATAAGCATGGTAAATAGCCAAATTGTAACTGCTAAGCTTCAACAACCAGTAAGTATGTCATGCGTAGTTAATGAGTCACTGTCCCAACCATTGTTAGGAGGCAGCTTATAAGGTCCGTGTCCTGTTTTTAAGTTAAATGTTATCTACTAAGACCGTGTTTGTTGTGTTTAACTGATGCACGTGTTTAAAAAATAGATCATTACCATGTTTGTTTTATATCCTTATTTACTGAACTTCAATTTACACCATGTATATGTGTGCTTTTGTCTTCCTTGCGTAGAATGCTCCCTTGAATGATGAAATTGAAAGAAGAATCAACAAGAAGGCCGTTATCTGCTTTGTGAAGCATCATGAGAAAACATTCCGAGAAAACACGGAAATAAGTTGCCTTGTTGTAAAATTGTACAATGAAGAAGAAATTGCAGCATTAAGGGCCCTTGAGAGTACTGAAGGTGGTTCTTCTTCTGATGGTGTGGGCTCATCACTTCTTGTTTCTCAGTTTAGTGAAAAAGAGAAACAGTTCTTCAGCCTAAACACAAAGTTGGCTATTGAAGAAATTACAGATGCGTCTGGAATCATAGAGACATCTACTGCTGCATTTTTCAGTCCTAAATGAAGTCTCATGTTCAGTAATGTGACTACTGATAAAGCGTCTGATCCCTTCCGCCACCACCGTCTCCAGTGCCAATTGATGCTGAAAACACACCAGGCATAGGTCCAGGGAAGAAAGTTAAAGGGGAGGAGACTGAAAGCATGTGATCTGTGAAATTGTTAGTAATCCAGCCATATGGAACCTTGGTAATAATAAATATGCTATAAACTCTTGTGCTTTAATATCAAAAAAGGGTGATATTAAAAGGGTTAGTTTACGTATTAGAACCATTAGCTATTGAGTGCATCAAAGTTAATGGCTTTGTATTGTGAAAACTACAATCCTTACACGGGTTTGTTAAGTTCTACGACTTTTGTTATTCGCCCGGCAACTATCATGTGTAACAATTAGGCATCTTGTGCTTTTGAAAAGTGCATGTTTTGGTGTGAATATGGTAATGACTTTTAAAGGCATTCCAATGTATTTGTAATATATAATGGCTGGTTATGTTTTTAGGATGTTAGTTTATGTTTCTATGATGGATCATACAATATTATTGTTATTGTTTAATTTATTTTTTCAATACACAATTGCATTACATGCGAATCTAACAAAAGCACAGTACACGTTGTCTATTCCTTCAGATTTAAGACTTTCATGGGTAGCCGTGCCTTGCACGGCTTTCACGGCCCTAGTATATATATAAGATTACGTGTGTATTTGAATGAGACTGGATTTTAGTCATTATAATAACGTGGTGGAAAAATGAGTGCATCCGATTTTCAACTGCACAACGGAGTAAGATGATTGGACTGAAGGTGAGTTCAATTTTATTTTCTATAAAAGCCAAAGTGTGTTTTTATCAAGCTATTTTTATTGCATATATTATTGTTATAGATATATAATATGTATCTTGTTAAAAAGGATTCATGAATTATCTCGCTTTATCGATAATAACTTAATGAAACAAACATTGTACAAATGACATTGCATGTCCTATCTTGGTGGCATGGTACCGTACTAACCGCTACGCGCGGTATGGTATATCGTACTTATAAATTTCCCTCTTCAGTGACATGGCTAGTTCCTGCTTCGGCGGCATGGTTCTCGTTCTCGTTCTCGTACTCGCTCGATGGGCCCGCTGAGGATTTCACAGTCGGGTTAGCTGTGCATTGGGCTTGTGACCGCGGTTGTGGGGTCCGAGGCAAGTGGACGCTCCGGAAGCCCCAGGAGATTGGGTGTCGGAAGGACGGACTTCATTATAAAAATTACTTGTTGTGGATATAAGGTGGTGAAATGGGAGTCATAAGGTAAAGACAATCGTATCAGCTGTAACGATGTCTAGTAAGGGAACTTGATGAATTGCCGGATCTCGAATGAACATGTTTGTCTTGAACTTGATACCCAACTTTAAACAAGTAATTTACTGCGTAAATAATGGAACAAGTTCTCTAGAAAAAATATATACATACATATATATATATATATATATATATATATATATATATATATATATATATGTTTATTTACAACAATTATTTTTAACACACTTACACACGGTTCATACCAACGTTTTTGCTTACGACTCGTTTTCTTTGCTTCTTTGTTTGTTTTGTTTTGTTTTGTTTTGCTTTGTTTTTTTTCTATAAATAAAATGAGGTAATGGATCGAGGGAGATGTAATGAGGATGAAAGCGGTGACATGGACTTGGATTTAAAACATTCCATGCAAATTATGTTAATTACAATTGTAGTATTTCATTTGTTGTAATTTTATAATGAAAACACTTGGTGAATATATGTAAATTTAAAATTGTATTGGATGATTTTTGGAAATTATAGTCTTGTTACTGAAGTCGCGGCGAGTGCTTCGCAACGCCTCCTAGAATGACCCCAGTGGACCTAGGGGTCGGGAGTAAGGTATTACAGGTGGTATCAAAGCCAGGTTTGCCGATAACCCTCACACCCTAGGATCGTAACCTAACTCTAATTTCTAAGAATTATGTCAATAGAATATGGTGTCTAAGTTTGGATAGAAACTTTCCACGAGTCAGACATATATAGGGTTGACATTAAAATCTTAAGTAGAGGAAGTTCGAGGACGAACTTATTTTTATGGGGGGGGGGGAGGGGGAAGAATTGCAACACCCCGACTTTTGAGTTGGATATATCCGGGATTTTTAGGGCTTCTAAAATAACGATAACTAGATTTACTATTATATAATCACAATTTCTTATCGCATGTGTAAACCTTATGTTAAAATATATTTGATTATTATTAGTATCACTCATTTTAATCTATTAAAATCAAGCTATATATATATATATATATATATATATATATATATATATATATATAATAGTTTATATTTTAACAACAATATAGACAAATGATTTACAAATTATTTTTCTAAACAAAAAAAATTATTTTTCTAGACTAAATATTATTAGACAATAAATGTGCATTAGTTATTTAAATTAAAGATAATAAATGTGACTATAATGAATCCTTCTAATTGTCATTGTCTTTATCTGCAAAATACATTATGTTTCTCAACTAGATTAATTATAACCTGATGCTTTCATACGTTACTCAATCTAATGCTTAACTTTAACTCCAAAAAAAATATAATAAAATTATATAAGAGTCGAATTGAAAATGTGAGAATTTTAGTAACTCAAATTTATTACAAGGAAAGTCTGAATATTTTATTAAAAATTAATTTACTAATAGTTATTTGTGTGTAATATCGTTACAAGACTTCTAAAGGGACAACGTTACTTTCCGGAAGAATTTTTATTTTTATGTGATTATGTTTGTTGTTGCATGTCGTATTAAATTATCAAAATTGTGAAACGGTTTATATTTTAATTAGAACAATAGATGACATTTACTTACATGGGTTATGACATGATTAATTCAGCCATGTCCGTTTCTTTTGTCATTTCTATTACCATGCATGGACTCCATATTGACTATATATATGTGTGTACACCCAGGAAATTTGCAGAGGTGGAAAGAAGTGAGTCTACTATATCAATGTGGTTGTGTAAATACTTATTATATTTTCTAAAATAGGATTCATATTGTTCGGTTTGAAAAATGCATGAATTCATTGGTGTTGCAGAGCACATGGAAATTTTATGATTTAGAAGTGGGTAAAATATATTTTGGTGGCATGTTTTTCAGATATATTACAAAAGGAGAATATATATATATATATATATATATATATATATAGATTACGTGTGTATTTGAATGAGACTTAATTTTGGTCATTATAATAGCGTGGTGGAAAAATGAGTACATTCGATTTTCAACTTCACAACGGAGTAAGACGATTGGACTAAAGGTGAGTTCAATTTTATTTTCTATAAAAGCCAAAGTGTGTTTTTATCAAATTATTTTAATTTCATATATTATTGTTATAGATATATAATATGTATCTTGTTAAAAATGATTCATGAATTATCTCACTTTATTGATAAAAACTTAATGAAACAAACATTGTACAAATGACATTGCATGTCCTATCTTGGTGGCATGGTACCGTACTAACCGCTACGCGCTGTATGGTATATCGTACTTGTACCTTTCCCGCTTCGGCGGCATGGCTAGTTCCCGCTTCGGCGGCATGGTTCTCGTTCTTGTTCTTGTACTCGTTCGATGGGCCCGCTGAGGATTTCACAGTCGGGTTAACTGTGCATTGGGCCTGTGACCACAGTTGTGGGTCCGAGGCATGTGGACCCTCCGGAAGCCTCAGGAGATTGGGTGTCGGAAGGACGGACTTCTCTATAAAAATTACTTGTTGTGGATATAAGGTGGTGAAATGGGAGTCATAAGGTAGAGACAATCGTATCAGCTGTAACGATGTCTAGTAAGGGAACTTGATGAATTGACGGATCTCGAATGAACATGTTTGACTTGAACTTGATACCCAACTTTAAACAAGTAATTTACTGCGGAACAAGTTTTCTAGAAAATATATCTATGTATATTTACAACAATTATTTTTAACACTCTCACACACGGCTCATACCAGCATTTTTACTGACGACTCGTTTTCTTTGTTTCTTTGTTTTGTTTTGTTTTTTTCTATAAATAAAATCAGGTAATGGATCGAGGGAGATGTAATGAGGATGAAAGCGATGACATGGACTTGGATTTAGAACATTCCATGCAAATTATGTTAATTACAATTGTAGTATTTCATTCGTTGTAATTTTATAATGAAAACACTTAGTGAATATTTGTAAATTTAAAATTGTATTGGTTATTTTTGGAAATTATAGTCTTGTTACTAAAGTCGCAGTGAGAGCTTCGCAACCCCTCTTAGAATGACCCAGTGGACCTAGGGGTTGGGAGTAGGGTATTACAGCCTTCCCATAAGGAATGTCTAGTTCTTGTGAATCTTTGCAAAGTGGGAGTAAATGAGTTATTCCGAGAGAGCTTGATATCCAGATTATGGGATACGATCAAGATACGATCGTATGGATATTTCTTGGGCGGTAGGATTTTATTTACATGCTAACCGAGCACATGAACGGTAGTAGTCATTGCATATTGACTCTTCCAATGACTGGTGGTCATGGACGTGTTGCTAGACGCTATCCGTGATCGTTAGATGTGAAGGGCATATTCGTAATTGCGCCTTATGTCTACGGCCAACATATTCGGAAGCCTATCAGTTCACACACATATGAACATCAAGTCGGATTAAAATATGGTTATAGTTGATAACCAAATAAGGAAAGAAATTATCCCATAATTAATAAGGTGGTATTTATTTATTATGAATAAATATAATACAAGATATTAATTATGTTGATTAATTAAATATGTATATAGATACATATATTTCAAAATATATATGTATATATGATATACATGTATTTTGTGAATTAATTAATCATAGTATTATATTAATTAAATAAAATCTCAATATGAGGCGCCATTTTAAAGTGTATTAGATACACTTGGATTGTGCAATTTATTTAATAGTATTATCTTGTATTAATATTAGATATTAATTAATTTATGCTAATATAATAAAGAGATATATTCAATATAAGATATTGTCAATATATATCTTGGAAATATTTAATATAAGATATTGAATATTTAATGAGATAAATCAATCAAATATATTTTCCTTACTTTAATAGTAAAAAGATTTTGTTTTCCTTAATCTACACAAGAAGCTTTTCCTATTGGGAATGGGAGTAATGGGGCGCCACTCACCCTATACAAGAAAGGGGTTGTCTAGCACTTTTGGTACACCATAATTCCAAGAGCTAATTGTTCTTGAAAGAAATAAAAGAGCCTCTTAGAGAGAGATTATAGAGAGAGAAAAGGTCGACCTAGCAGTCGAGTTTTTCTAGTAGCAATCCTTGGCGGCATTCCGGCGAGGTGCTCGTGTGGATTACTGGTAGAGGCCGGACACGTGGACGGCTCGCGCAAATCTACTTCTACCGGACGGTCAAAGCGTCGATCTTTTAGATCAACCAAGGTAATATTACCGTCCGCTCTCTTATATGTTTATTGTTTAAACGAAGTCGATCCTGGATTGGGAAATCAATTTTTGAAATTCCGTTGCGCTACTCGATTGATTTCCTAACAGCTTCATCAAAACAATTGTTCCTCACAACCAGTTAAGTGGACTCCGTTGATACCAGTGCTTTACCTGCCAAGTGAGCGCACCCGGAATGGAAAAGGTTCAGTCAGCTAGTGAAGTCACTCAGTTGGTTACTCCAGTTAGCTGCTCATTTGTACTTAGTCAATTTCAATCATTCTTAACTCATTCCTTAATTTGCAAAACCTTTCATTACTGAGTGGCTTAGTCAATATATCATCCAATTGATCTTCAGTAGATATGTACTTCAAAATTACATCTCCTTTTTCAACATGATCTCTGATGAAATGATGTCTCACATCAATATGCATTGTTCTTGTGTGAAGTACTAGATTTTGTGTAATGGATATTGCACTTGGGTTGTCACACATGCTAGGAATTGTTTTCTCTTCTACTTCATAGTCCCTTAGCTGTTGTCTTATCCATAGGACTTGTGCACTATAGCTACCTACTGTTATTTATTATGCCTCTGTTGTTGAAGAAGATATTGAGTTCTGCTTTTTACTGAACCAAGATACTAGTCATCTTCCTAGCATCAGACAAGTTCCTGAGGTGCTTTTCCTATCAAATTTGCAACCAGCATAATCTGAGTCTGAATAGGATATTAACTTGAATCCACCATCTTTTTGATACCAAATCCCCATATTCATTATTTGTTTTAGATACTTGATGATCCTCTTTGCTGCTAATAAGTGAGATTCCTTAGGTTGTGATTGGAATCTTGCACATACTCCTATTGCAAATGTTATATCTTGTCTACTAGCAGTCAAGTAGAGTAAAGAGCCAATTATTCCTCTATATAGCTTCTGATCAACATCCTTTCCACTTTCATCTTTTCCAAGAATAGTTCTGGCACACATAGAAGTTTCTGATGTCCCACTTGTGTCCATGCCATACTTATTTATCAAGTTTTTTTGTGTACTTTGCTTGATTGATAAAAATACCATCTTTCATCTGTTTCACTTGTAATCCAAGAAAGTAGTTGAGTTCTCCCATCATACTCATCTGAAATTTTCTCTTCATTAGATTTGCAAACTTCTCATATAGCTTTTCATCTTCAGATCCAAAAATGATATCATCTACATATATCTGAACTAGCATGGTGCTAGATCCATCTTCTAGTTTGAATAAGGTCTTGTCTATAGTGCCTTTTCTGAATCCATTGTTGATCAAGAATTGAGACAGTGTCTCATACCAAGCTCTAGGTGCTTGATTTAGTCCATAAAATGCTTTCTTGAGCTTGTATACTTTATTTTCTTTTCCTTTGATTTGAAATCTTGGTGGTTGTTCCACATATACTTCTTCTTCAAGTAGTCCATTTAGAAATGAACTCTTAACATCCATCTGATAGACTTTGAAATCTTTGTGAGCTGCAAGAGCCAGAAAAAGTCTGATTGCCTCCAATCTGGCCACCGGTGCAAATGTTTCATCATAGTCTATGCCTTCTGCTTGTGATTATCCCTTTGCTACCAATCTTGCCATGTTTCTGACAATTGCTCCTTGCTCACCCATCTTGTTCTTGAATACTCATTTGGTTCCAATGATGTTTGCTTGATCTGGTCTATCCACCAGTTCCCAAACTTCATTTCTTTCATTCTCATTGAGTTCTTCATACATAGTTGTGATCCAATCTGCATCTTGGATTGCATCATTTATTGTCTTTGGTTCAATAAGTGACAGAAAACAAGTTAACATGCTTTCTAGTTGTCTTCTGGTTCTTACACCTGTATACACATCTCCAATGACTTGTTCAAATTGGATGGTCTACGAGCGATTCGGATCGTATCGATTGTGCGATCCGGTACTTCTAATGTATCACCGGTGGTGCATCGATTCTTCGGTGTGATAGTGGTGACCTTCTTCTTTGGTGTATCTTCTTGGTCGTCTGTTGTGTCATCCAGCGCAGTAATTGGTACTTCTGTCTCTATGTAGACTGGTCCAAAGTCTTGTTTTTATGTCACTTCATCTTCTTGAGTATGCAAATATTCTCCATTAGTGTTTGGTTCATCAAACACTACATGTATTGATTCTTCAATCACCAAAGTCCACTTGTTTGGTGTTCTTAATGCTTTGCTTGAGTCTGAGAATCCCATGAATATTTCTTCATCAGCTTTTTCATCAAAAGTATGTAGCTGGTTCCTGTTTAAGACAAAACATTTAGTTCCAGACATATGTAAATGAGATATGTTAGGTTTTCTTCCATTCCACACTTCATATGGTGTTTTCCCATGACACTTGTTCATGATTGATCTATTTTGTGTGTAGCATGTTGTATTAGCTACTTCTGCCCAAAATCTCTTTGGCAAGCTTGCTTCTTCTATCATTGTTCTGACAGCCTCTTTTAGAGTTTTGTTTCTCCTTTCTGCTACTTCATTCTGTTGTGGAGTCCTGCTGCAGATAGTTGTTCACGGTTAAAATAGTCTAACCTACGGCATCAATATTCTAACCATTATGAGCTAAAAATAGTTGTTTCGACCAATAAAAGTGAACCATTTACGTTGAATATCATATGTCGGGTTCGTGAGTCGAGAAATCAGCACTTAGCATTTATTTTCCCTGTTTCGATATTATTTCGTGCGTTATTTGATGATTTTTAGGATACGGAATATTGGGCTAAACATGATGGACGAATCTGGAGTGGACTGGACGAAAGGAATGGGCCTAGGGTATTCTAGAAGCATCTGAGTTAAGTCGGTTGAAGAAAAATGACAAAAATGCCCTCGGTAACTCGAGGGGCGGTGCCGACTTACCGAGGGTCCAGAATCTTCCGAAACACGTTTTCTTGGACGAGGGGTCGAACTAGATGTTCCTAAGTCGGTTTAGATAGCTATAAATAAGAGGCTTCGCCTCAGAACTCAATGTACTCAAATTATTCAAGGAAATTATGCAATAAAAGTTCATTGTTATTTATTTTATTTATTTTATGAGTTCTGGTCGGAGAGACGACCGAGTCGCCGCCTAGGGAGAAATCCGAAGGAGATCTACGTTCATCTTCGAGGGTAAGACCTTTTGTCTTTTCCAAGATGTAGATCTATCATTGTTCTATTCGACTAGTATGTTTTAATTGCTTATTTAGTTTAATTATGTAGTAGTTAGTTTATTTTACCCCATGTGTTATAGATCTGATTCATTGGTATCGCTAGATCTGAATACCTAGTAAATTATTAATTCATGATAATCGGCGCCAGCTACGTTGATCGATAGATTTAATTTACATGTTAGTAGCCTGATCAACTATTTGCATGTTATCGTAAATTAACATGAAGGACAGCAAGTGAAGTGTTAATTAGGACATTATCTAGATGGACCCTAGGAACGTGTTGGTCAGTGTCGACAGTTGTTTAGGCGGGTTTACGGTATGAGGTAACACTCAATATCGACAGCTCTAGTTCTTTATGCGTATGGGCTATTACGGACCAATTAAGGAGTGTAGCTTGCGTATAGATTGTCTACTGCCATTGTCGGAGTAGATAGGGTTAGGAGCTGTACCCGTAGCTGAACAATGAATAAATTCACCAATGGGGAGGACTGTTGCATGTATGGGGGGAATAACTAATTACTCATAATTGAACTAATACATTAGAAAATCTTGTTGCTTAGTTGAACTTGCATATTCTTGTTAGTTTGAGGCACCAATACTAATGTCTATATATTTAGTTGGTCATAGCCCGTTATCGTGACAGCTCAATCTTGATAATTGGATGTTCTTACGAGTCTCTATGGGATTCGACCTTGACTCACCAATACTCTGCTACGATAGACCTAGTCCTATTACTAGTAGGTGCTTTGCATGCGATCAACATTTTTTGTGCCGTTGCCGGGGACTCGTGTCAAGAATACCTTTTTATTTAAGATTGAGTTTGTTGTATATATTTGAGTCTGTTTAATCGAGTCTGTTTTATAGTCTCTTAATACTATAGTCATATAGAGTCAGTCATGTCAAAATCTAAAAAAAAGATACAACCGGTTTACCGTGGGTTACCCCCGATAAACCGAGGGTCCCGATTTTCCAGATTTCATTTTTGTTAATTCAGTGTCCGGTCAGTAGTCAGAGTCTGTATTTTTGAGTCTGCCAGGCGAGTGTAACGGCTGCCGAGGCAAGTTACTAACCTTTTAATTTCTTTTTGTGTCTTGTAGTACGCTACACGTAGTTCAGCAGCCAAACTTGAGAGATTCATACCTGAGATTGAAAAGTTTGCTAGACAAAAGAGAAAGGAAACTCGAGAGAGATCTGTTAGGCTGGCGGATGACGTGGTTTCGAACAAAGGAGATCACAGCGAGAGAGTGGAAGATATAGAAACCAACATGGCACAGAACGGACAGAACGGAGTAGGAGTTGTGGTACAAGCAGATAGGAGAACTCTACATAGTTATGCAATGCCAACGGTTGAGCAATTCGTGCCAGCAAATGTTCAGCCTGAGGATGCAGCTGAGGTATTTCACCATAAACCGAATGTTATACAATTGGTGACTAACTACACTACCTTTGACGGAGTAATGAATGAAGATCCTAGTGTACACGTCACCAACTTTCTGGAAACAGTCAGCACAGTTAAGCCAGCAGGAATGCCAGAGTATGCAAAATTCTTGAAAGAAGCCATCTCTACCAAGAGGAAATTGTTGGACCTTGAGACCATTTGCCTTTACGAGGAATGCTCGGCAGTTTTGCAATGCAAACTGCCTCCTAGATCCTGGGAGCTTCCTCATACCATGCACAATATGAGGAGTATGCCTGAACAAAGCATTATGTGACCTTGGAGCCAGTGTCAATCTGACGCCACTCTCCATCTTTCATAAGTTAGGCATGAAGGAGTTGAATGAAACATCTATAACCCTTCAATTAGCAGATAGGTCTATGAAGCAACCTTGTGGAGTGGTGGAGGATGTTTTGGTGAAAGTTGATAAGTTTGTATTCCCTGTAGACTTTGTGGTGCTAGACATGGAAGCTAATCACGATGTTCCATTGATCTTAGGAAGACCTTTCCTAGCTACGAGCAAAACATTGATAGATGTTCATAAAGGTGAGCTGATTCTGAGAGTGAATGAGGACAAAGTAGTATTCAATGTGATGAATTCAATGAAGTATGCTAAGGATGAAAGAGAAGCATGCTACATTCTAGATGCCATAGACGAGCTTGTGATAGAATTATATCAGCAAGTGGCATTAGACCCTGAAGTAGCAGAGACTTTGCTCCTGAAAGATGAGAAAAGTTATGAGGAAACCTGGCCTGGTGTAGTGAAGGTCAAGTGCGAGAAATAGAGCCTATATCTTCTGTGGATTTAGGAGGAACCGTTCATAGACCTTCGTGGCACAAGTTCTTTGACTTGCAATTGACTAGTAAGTTGTTAAGATCATCATTAGAAGAGCCACCAAGGAACTTAATCTTGAAACCTTTGCCTTCTCACCTGAAGTACGTATACTTACAAGATGATACTCTCCCCCTTATAATTTCAGCGTCATTATCACCTTTAGAGGAGGAGAAACTTTTGAGAGTACTGAGAGAGCATAAGGGAGCATTTGGGTGGACCATTGCAGATATTAGAAGAATAAGCCCATCGGTGTGCATGCATAAGATCTCTGTGGACCCTGAAAAGAAAGTGGTAGCACAACCTCAAAGGAGGTTGACGCCACAACTGAAGGATGTTGTTAAGTAAGAGATCATAAAGATGTTGGAGATGGGAATCATTTTCCCAATTGCAGACAGTGAGTGGGTGAGCCCGATTCATGTGGTGCCCAAGAAAGGAGGATTCACTGTACAACTTAATGAGTTTGATGAGTTAATCCCTGTGAGACTAATTACTGGACATCGAGTTTGCATAGACTTCAGGAAATTGAATGATGCAACTCGTAAAGATCATTTCCCTTACCATTCATTGATCAGATGTTAGAAAGATTAAGCGGTCATGCGTTTTATTGTTTCTTAGATAGATATTCTGGTTATTATCAGATCCATATTGCCCCCGAGGACCGCGAGAAAACAACTTTCACATGTCCCTATGGAACATTTGCGTACAATCGCATGCCCTTTGGATTATGTAATGCACCAGCAACATTCCAAATGTGCATGATGTCATTATTTGCGGACATGGTGGAAGATTTTCTGGAGATTTTTATGGATGATTTATCTGTATTTGGAGACAGCTTTGACAAATGCTTGGAAAATTTGAGTAAAGTGTTAAAGAGATGTGAAGAAACCAACCTTGTACTTAACTGGGAAAAATGACATTTCATGGTTACAGAAGGAATAGTGTTGGGACACAAGATTCCAAAGAAAGGAATGGAAGTTGATAGAGCAAAGGTAGAGGTGATAGAGAAGTTACCCCCTCCAAACTTGAAAATGATGTGAGCCTTTCTTGGTCACACAGGATTCTATAGGAGGTTTATCAAGAACTTCTCTAAAGTTTCTAGACCTTTGACGGAATTACTTGCAAAAGATGTACCTTTCATATTCGGAGAAGAGTGCAAGAAAGCATTCAACACATTGAAGTGAATGCTTATAACCGCCCCAATTCTGGTAGCACCAGATTAGAATAAACATTTTGAGCTTATGTGTGATGCAAACGACACGGCAGTTGGAGCAGCCCTGGGACAAATGGAGGATAAAATCTTTAAGCCTGTCTATTACGCCAGTCGTACCCTTAACAGTGCCCAGAGGAATTATGCGACTACAGAGAATGAACTCTTAGCTGTCATATTTGCATTTGACAAGTTTTGACCTTATCTGATAGGATCGAAAGTCACCGTATTCACTGACCATGCAGCTTTGAAATACCTTCTAACCAAACAAGTCTCCAAGCGAGATTATTGAGATGGATTCTGCTCTTACAAGAGTTTGATGTGGAAATTAAATATAATAAAGGATCTGAGAACCAGGTGGCTGATCACCTGTCAAGATTAACTTTGCTGGAAGAAGAGCAACCGACTGAGATCAAGGAAATCTTTCCTGATGAACAACTGTTTGCCGTCTCAGTGGTCGCTAGAGTTGAGTCTCAGACCCGATACCCTACATCAAGAGTGGGCAAGGTATACCATTGGTTTGCTAACATTGTCAATTATTTAGCAGGAAGGTACCTACCGCCGGAGTTCACGAATGCTGATAAGAAGAAGTTCTTCACATACCTAAAGCATTATCATTAGGACGATCCCTACCTATACAAATTGTGCCCTGATGCCATTCTTAGGAGATGCGTCCATGATGATGAGATTCCAAGTATTTTGCACATGTGTCATGCTAGAGAAGCTGGAGGTCACTAAGGGCCAGACAAGACAGCAGCAAAGGTACTGCAGTGTGGATTCTATTGGCCAACAATTCATAAATCTGATTACGAGTTTAAATGAGCCTGTCATTCCTGTCAAATGACTGGTAACATTTCTAAGCGGAATGAGATGCCACTGCAGAGTATCTTAGAAGTGGAAGTATTCGATGTATGGGGAATTGATTTTGTTGGGCCATTCACATCGTCAGAATCAAATCGTTACATCCTGGTAGCAGTAAATTATGTTTCCAAATGGGTGGAAGCAGTGGCTTCATCTACTAATGATGCCAGGATCGTCCTGAGATTTCTTAAGAAAAACATTTTGACGAGGTTTGGTGTGCCAAGAGCCATAATTAGTGACGGAGGGAGTCATTTCTGTAATAATTTGTTTGAGAAGTTGATGATAAGATATGGGGTTATACATAAGATTGAAGCAGCGTATCACCCCCAGACGAGTGGACAGGTAGAAGTCACAAACAGAGAGATTAAGAGAATCTTGGAGAAAACTGTGAATCCCACGAGGAAAGATTGGTCTTTGAAATTAGATGACGCTCTGTGGGCATACAGAACAGCGTATAGGACCACGATTGGGATGTCACCATATATGATAGTGTTTGGAAAAGCATATCATTTACCGGTAGAACTCGACCACCGAGCACTGTGGGCTACGAGGTTTCTAAACATGGGTGAGGATTTACCCGGTGAAAAGAGAATGCTAGAGTTGAATAGATTGGAAGATTTTAGACTTCAAGCGTATGAGAATGCAAGGATTTACAAGGAGAGAACGAAACACCCGCATGATAAGAAGATTCTGAACCGCACATGTCAAGCGGGAGATAAAGTGCTGGTGTACAATTCGCATCTTCGTCTTTTTCCTGGGAAGTTGAAGTCTATATGGTATGGACCACATGTAGTCACGAAAGTCTACAATTCAGGTGCATGTGAAGTAAGAAATGAACGCTCTGGGCAAACTTTCACAGTTAACGGCCATAGGCTGAAAGATTACCTAGAGCACAATTATAACCCTGAATTGGAAGTCTTTGCGTTAGAAGAGCCATATTATGAATAAAGGAGCCCTATTAGTACAGTCGAGCTGACAACTATAAACTCAGAACTATTTCTAAACCCTTATTTATTGCTTTTGTTTATTTTATTTTGAGTCAATAAAGTAGCATGACAATCGCAAGGTTTTTTTCATCACATATATCTTCAGTCATCTTACTAAAGATATATGTGGTTTTTTCCTTCACGATTCTCATGTGATACCCTCGTAAAAAATTTCGCGTCTTGCTTAGACTAAGAACGGAATGAAGTGGCTTAGACTATTTTTGCGCATTCCTTAGGTATGCATGATTACCGCCACTCTATTTTGTTGTTGCCCTTCGCATGTTACTCACAGTTTTTGGAAGAATTTTGGAAAGCAGGTATAAACCTGGAAGAGGAATAACCTAGGAGCTAATGATTCTGCTCCCGGATTCGTTTTGACTCAGCCAACATTTCCAGAGCTAAGTACTTTTTCTTCTATTTATTATTAGTCATTGGGGACAATGTCTATAATAAGTGGGGGGTAAGGCGTCTTAGCTGGGTAGTCGAAAAAAGGGAATATTTTTAAAAATTTAACACTGTTTTTAGCTTGCTATTTGCACGTTTTCGAGTAAGGAATCAGTAGAAAAGAAGCCCAAGTTCAATTTGAAGTGAGCTATAGCATATTCAATTTAGTATGGAAGAACGAGCATATGTTATGTTGCGTGAAGTAGTAACTTATTAATTATTATTCTATCATTGCAATCAATATTTGAGCACATAATCTGAGTGAGAAGTGTTTAAGATTAGATGATGAGTTGTTTTAACCGGGAATCATTATTTGTCTGTCTATATACTTTAACCAATTGTTGTATGACAAGGGAAGCAACTTGGATGACGAAAGGCAACCGGGACAAACGGACTTGTGAGATAGAGAGAAAAAAGTGAGGAAATCTGCCAAGAAAAAATATATAAAAAAAAGAAAGAAAATAAAATTTGGAAAAAAATATGCAATAAAGGCAGTGAGGGAAGCGAACTTGTGTAAAAAGGGCACGACCCTCGCATAAAAAGAAACAAACGAGGACTTAAGAGCGATGCTCAGTCCCCGAGTCTGCCCGAACCAATATCGGTACCATGTTGTGTAACCAAGTCTGAAGGCAAGATGAGCGAGTGTATGTGCAAGCAAGTTAAGATTGTGGGGTTAATACAACTTGATTCTCTTCACGAAGTAGGTTGGATCATAGTATTCTCCACCTCTATCGGTACGAAAACGTTTTATACTTGAATTCAATTGTAATTCTACTTCACTTTTATAAATCTTGAATTTATCAAGTGCCTCATCTTTAGTATTAAGCAATTACACATAACAAAAACGAGTATTGTCATCTATAAAAGTAATCATATATTTCTTATTTCCCAAAGATGGTGTGGCATTAAAGTCACACAAATCACTATGGATAAGTTCTAAAATTGTAGACGATCTTTCAACACCACGAAATGGCTGTCTTACAATTTTAGTAAGCATACAAGTAGTACACTTATCCACATTGATATCAAATGAGGGAATTAGTGCATTTTTAGACATAACTTGCATACGTTTATAATGCACGTGACCTAACCGAGCATGCCACAACTTTGAGATATTAACATCAGAAATATGCATAACTTGATTAACTTTATTATTAACAACATTAAGCATAAACATGTCATTACACAAATAGCCAAAACCAACAAATACACCATGTTTGGATAGTATAAACCTATCGGACTCATATACTTGTTTGTAGCCCGATTTACACAACAAAGCACCCGAAACAAGGTTTTTCCGAATGCATGGCACAAATAAAACATTAAATAGTTTTACATATTTCCCAGAACTAAAATTTAGAGTAATTGTGCCAAAGCCACAAATTACAGCCTTCGACTCGTTTCCCATCTTTAAGATAGATCCATCGTTCACTGGTTCAAAGTCTTCAAACCAAATACGATCTTTGCATACATGTCTTGTTGCTCCCGAGTCGATCCACCACGTAACATCATCATCCTGCATATAAAAAGCTTCAGAAATAAATGGCACATAATTCATAACCGAATTAACACCATAATTAACATTCTGACCTTGATGATGTGGTGGTCCTTGGTCTTCGACCCTTTCTCCGGACCCTTGCCTTTACCATTCTTTCGAACTCGGCAATCAGCCTTGTAGTGTCTGTCTTACCACAAATCCAACAGCCCCTTTTGGCCTTTTCCGGATTCTTTGTCATTCGACTTTTTCTTTTTCTTGCCATGGTATTTCCTTTGTTAGTTTTAGAACTCTCCCACCTCCATCACATGAATGGAAGTGGATTCATCAATTTCCTTGCCCTTGGTTTTAACCCCCTCCTGCGCCCTGAGGGATTCCTCAATGCACAGATGGCTACCAAGTTCAACCAAGGAGAGTTCTTCCTTTTTGTGTTTTAACATATGCTTAAAATCTTTACATGATGGTGGTAGTTTGTCAATGATACTAGAAACAGAAATGGCTTCATCCATTTCCATTTTGTGTTGTGCAAATTGGCCTAAAATGTGTTGTAGTTCATTGAATTGTTCCATTACAGACCGTGAATCTACCATCATGTATTTCATGAAATTGCCAACTAGAAAATTTTTAGCAGATGCATCTTCATTTAAATACTTAGTTTCTAGTGCATCCCATAACTCTTTTGCAGAAGCAAAGTTTTGATAAATGTCAAATAACGAATCAGTCATACCATTAACAATGTGACCACGACAGATGTAGTCATCATTTTCCCATTTGTTCCACCTTCGTAATTCCTCCAATGGTGCATCATCATCGACTTCTGGTATTTCTGTGCTAAGAACATACACCACTTTCAATGTTGTGAGAAGGAAATGCATCTTCCTTTGCCACCTCCGGAAATCAACTCCTTCAAACTTGTCTAGTTTCCCGAAATTCATCATCAAATCCTTTGCATTCACCATTGTGATCAAAACAATAAATTTAAGAAGATTGTTGTTGTTTTTTGAGGGTCTTGATTGATCACCAATGCTTTGAAAAACTCGCAATTTTATGAAGAACGGATCCTCAGCACGCACAGCGTATATCATTGTCCTTCTTAAATTTATTCAACCCCTAACTTGTCCGGAGTATCACGAATAATTTAAGTGAGATACTGACTGAGAGCATTGCCTTTTGTCTAGAACAAAATTGATCAAAAGATTACTTGAAGTGTTTAGATGTTTAAGAATTTATCAAGGATGCATACATTTGTTGTCTATATGTTCAACAATGTAAAAGGACCTTTATAGTACTTGGATTGCGTAGAAATAAGTTACAAGTTCAGTATTTTAAGGTTACAACCTAAGTGAAAAGGTATCACTTGGTTATAACCACTTAAAAAGACCAAGAGGCACCTAAAAATCGCTTTGGACCACAGCGGGCGCTGTGGCCACTGTGATCATCGTAAATCCGCCAAACTTTCTGTTCAACTTTTAGGCATGCTGAAGTACCACAGGCGGGCGCCTGTCACTCTGTTTCACCAAAATCTGATTTTTGGTCCTTTAACTGGTTTTCTGGTCCTTTAAAGTGATTTTCTCGAACTATACTTGTTTATTCCCCATCCGTATACTCATATACACTTATATAAGCGTGCACTCCGCACCTCCAAACTTATTATTAAGTGTTACGAGTATATCCATCCTTGTACTAAACCCCGATTACCTCAACGGCTTGTGATTATACTTAAATCACCAACACATACTACATATATTAGTGTAACTTTCTCGAATCAAAAGGGACAGTTACCCCCCTTAGTTGTATGTAGGACCACCCATGCATAGAGTTGCTGCTGTTAAACGGATCCAACTGAAGAGCTTGAATTTTCAACAAATTTACCACCTGGGTGTGGAATTAAAGGGCTAATCACGATCCCATTCTTCGAGACTGTTTATTCTTTCATAAAGCTCAATGATGATATCCGACCCGAGCTACGCTACGTGTCATTTTTGTAGGGCATGTAATAAATGATCAGTCCTTAAATATAAGGCAACATGGGCCAGGAGCCCCAGAAACCTACCTGAGGGCAGGTCCCTTATCCCAGGTGGGAGATCGGCAAAAGTTCTTCCTCCAGCCACCACAGGTCGGACAAGGTCTGGCGAAGAGGAATGCACCTGGGCCGGCCAGTAGTGGCCTTGGGGCCGAGCGCAGACGCGCTTCGAGCCACCCGGCTTTTATTCCACATAGGGGATAGCCAAACCTAATCAAGGAAAAAATCATTAGTCTTAATGACTGTGATATTGACTTTAAATATTGCCATAATTATCCCTAAATTAGAGTGATTAATACGTGTATATCCTTAGGGATTAATAGAAAATCATAATGCTTGCAGAGCAAGAAATAAGGGCGAGACACCTCCTATATAAACTACCCTAAGGAACTACGGATGACTTGATTCCAATTCAACAATTAGATACGTAGGCAACTCTCGAGAAATAACTTGAGACCTCAGTCCAAACCAACAACTAAACACCTCCCATTTTACGCAAATTAGGGTTTTTAAGGTTTAAGATCTTTATCTAAAAGGAGATTGCCCCGTGTCACTTCTTATACGATTTCCAGCATCTTCACTCAAATCCTTGCTTCTTCTGAAAAATGCTCCAATGATTCAACCAGTTAATGGGTTTTTATTATGTTGGGCTTGTTATGTGCTCATTTTTAAGCTTCTCCTTGCATTGAGCTGGTTGTAATGGCTTCACCAAGTTCCATAGCTAGCTAAAATGAATTGCTCCAGCATCAGCGTCAATTGAACAAATATATTGATTGATTATAGAATTAAAATTGGAAGCTTAAGAGCAGAGATGATGAAATCAAACTCCAAGTCAAGAAAAGGGGAACATATTTTTAACTGGAATCCCCACTTTATCATAAAAATCCCCCATCCCGACCTCCGTGTAATAATGAAAATGTATTGGAAAGTCAAATGTTTAGAATGGTCTTGAAGTTGGTTTGTTTGGATAGGTTTATCAATGTTTAATGTCACTGCATTGACATCACTTTATTAGAGAATGGATGCACTAACATTGATGTCACTGCATATACAATTAGATAATTGATGCAGTGACATTGATGTCACTGCATATACAATTTGATACACAAATTTGGTAACTTTGTAAAATAAATATAGTGTCATTCGTAGTTGTCTATTATTAAGTAAATTGATTGTTTGCCATGTCACTGAATATGCAATGGCAATGTTGAAACAATTGTCACCCCGTCTACAATTATTGGTGGTTAAAAAAAAATTCAGTTGATCATGACTTTGTTGATGAAGATGCATTGGTTTTTCAATTGGTGCAATGTACCATGTTTAAGGCGAGTTTTCAGTTGATCATGACTTGGTTGATGGAGATGCATTGGTTTTTCAGTTGGTGCAATTAGGGGTGAACAAAAAATCACAACCCGACCCAGTCCGACCTAATTTAACCTAACTCAACCCGTAATTGCGGGTTAAAAATGGATATGGGTTGATAATGGTTTTGATATATTTTGACCTGCATTTCATGGGTTGAGTATATTAAAACCGTATTTCATGGGTTGAGTATATATATATGGCGACAAACTAGAATTACTGGACAATGGAAATTGGAATGGTCTTTTAATTTTCCAACTTTCAAGATAGACATTTAAACAAAACACTATAACTATTTTCCAGGTACGGTAAAACAAACAGTCTAAAAAGCAAAATGACTACAAGTCAACAAAATGAATAACCATTTTTTAGGCATATTTTTTGCAGTATCAAAACACCAATTCATACATAAACAAGGTTTAATATTTTCTTCAATGTTGATATAATTATACTATATGAATTTATTATATTATTTGGTTTTTAAATGTTGACAACATTAATCATGGTAAAAAGATAGTCATAAAATCCTAGTTCAAAACATATTATGGACCAGTTTATCTAAGTATATTCAAGTACAACAAGTGAATTATGTTCAATATTTATTGTAGCAATGCACTTATGGCTTGTTAATTTAATATGAATTTTGTGTTTAAAAAAAGCTATTATTGTCATTGCTTCAAATGTTATATGTTTAGCACTTCAAGTACATCTTCAAATGTCATTGCATCGTCGGATGTCATTGCATCTTCACATGTCACTTCAAGTGACATTTGAAGATGCACTTGAATGTCACTGCATCGTCGAATGTCATTGCATCTTCACATGTCACTTCAAGTGACACATGTTTTGGTCTTCAAAACGTTTCACCGAATATTCAATGACGAACTATTATTGTCACTGCATCAAATGTTTAAATGTTTAGCACTTCAAGTGCATCTTCAAATGTCGTTGCATCATTTAATATCACTGCATCGTCGAATGTCACTGCATCTTCACGTGTCACTTCAAGGGACACATGTTTTGGTCTTCAAAAAGTTTCACCGAATATACTATGACAAGCTATTATTGTCACTGCATCAAATTTTTAGATGCTTAGCACTTTAATTGCATATTCACGTGTCACTGCATCGTCAAATATCGTTGCATCTTCACGTGTCACTACATCGTCAAATGTCACTACATTTTCACGTGTGTGTCATTGCATCGTCAAATGTCACTGCATAAGGTGTCACTGCATCGTCAAATGTCACTGCTTCTTAACATTGATTCACATGTCTCTGTATCTTCAAATGTCACTGCATCTTCACAAGTCTTAGCATTGGTTCACAAGTCACTGCTTCTTAGCATTGGTTCACTTCATCTCCAATTGTCTCTATCATAGCATGTTCAACTGTTTTTGTATCTTCAATTGTCACTTTGTCGTCATATGTGTGTGTCACTGCATGTTTTCACTTAAGATGAAGTGACACATGTTCTGCTTTTCAAAAAGTGTCATCGAAGATACAATAACAAACTACTCTTATCATTGCATCAAATGTTTAGATGTTCAGCACTAAAAGTGCATCTTCACATGTCACTGCATTTTCACGTGTCACCGCATCGCGTCGGTTTTTATGAAGCTAAATTCAATTTCCAAAAATCAAGTCGAAAAAAAAATCAAATGAGTATCAAAATAAATAGGACAAAAAAATATGAATTATGGTGAAATTTTTTTGACGATTGGATGTGTAGATCAAAAGTTACGGTTACTTGAAAAATTAAGTAGGAGAAAAAATAATATTTGTTTTTTTAATGATATTGTTGGAGGTTTTTTTTTTCACTAATGTATGCTTCTTCTAAAAAAAAGTTACACGCTCTTTATAGCAAAATAAGAGGAGCTCCTTATAGCAAAAAAGGTACATGATGTTCGAGGACGCAACAAGGAGTGGACCTGTCAATTTAGGGAAATGGCCTCCTGCGTTTGGATTTGGCGGAATAAACTCTATCATGGAGTTGAAGATAGACATCCACCAATCAGTGCTATGAAGACCAATGTTGAAACCGAGTTAGAATTTGGGTGTTTGTTTAGTTTTTTTTTTTATTGTTGTTGCACTTTGTGAACTTTCACTTTTGACTGCAATAAAAAAGCTCGTTTTAAAAATAAATAAAAAATAAGGGGAGGACCAATTATAAGTAAGGAATATTTTCTCTGCGGAGTATCTGACGACGGAAGGCGGCAGAAGGAGTATAAGCAGGTTTTCTCTAATAACATAGGAGTATAAAAATATTCATCACAAAAATTACTGTACAGTGACGAATTTTGAAGCGTCATGTTTTATTTCGTCACAAAATGTCATTTTTCTTGTAGTGTTATAACACCGAAATTACACAAAATACATATAAAGTAATGTTATTTTGCTATATATTTTGTGTAAAATGACATTACTTCACGTGTATTTTCCATGCAAATTAATTCAATCTTTCTTTACAATGAACTTATTTTTTTCTGTACTATATTCCATGCATGTATATATAAAGATATGTGGAATGTACCTCTTCAGCAATACAAGCATTGCTACAATTTACCAAATTACATTCGAATTATCGCAGCAAGGATATTCAAACTTGTATTAGCAATGCGATAAAATATATCGAGTGCGATCAATGTCCAGATGGATCATGGTTTGGTCGATGGGGAATATGTTTTACATATGCTACATGGTTTGCCGTGGATGCATTAGTTGCTTGTGGAAAAAGCTACCGTAGTTCTACTTGCCTTCAAAGAGCATGCACTTTCTTGCTCTCCAAGCAACTTCCTTGTGGGGGTTGGGGTGAAAGTTATCTTTCATCCCACAATAAGGTGACATTTTTTTCGGTTGTAATTGTAAACCATTGTGGAGTTTGATCATGATTACCAATATTAAATTGATCGTTCACAGAGAAATCTCATTGTACAAAAAAAATCCCATTATACAGACACAGAGAATTTTTTATGCAACAAGAAATTTCATTGTATTTGATGTTTTTGCCTCTCTTGCAGGTTTATACAAATCTGGATGGGGATCGAGCCCATGTGGTAAATACAGCATGGGCTCTTCTTTCTCTAATGAGAGCCGGTCAGGTATATATTATAACTGATCGATTAATATCTTTCTGAAGCATAAATGGTGAACCAATAAACAAAGTTCAATAATTTCTTCAATGTTGATATAATTATGCTATATGAATTTATTATATTATTTGGTTTTAAATGTTGACAACATTAATCATGGTGAAAAGATAGTCATAAAATCCTAGTTCAAAACATATTATGGACCAGTTTATCTAAGTATATTCAAGTACAACAAGTGAATTATGTTCAATATTTATTGTAGCAATGCACTTCTGGCTTGTTAATTTAATATGAATTTTGTGTTTAAAAAAAGCTATTATTGTCATTGCTTCAAATGTTATATGTTTAGCACTTCAAGTACATCTTCAAATGTCATTGCATCGTCGAATGTCATTGCATCTTCACATGTCACTTCAAGTGACATTTGAAGATGCACTTGAATGTCACTGCATCGTCGGATGTCATTGCATCTTCACATGTCACTTCAAGTGACACACGTTTTGGTCTTCAAAACGTTTCACCGAATATTCAATGACGAACTATTATTGTCACTGCATCAAATGTTTAGCACTTCAAGTGCATCTTCAAATGTCGTTGCATCATTGAATGTCATTGCATCTTCACGTGTCACTTCAAGGGACACATGTTTTGGTCTTCAAAAAGTTTCACCGAATACACTATGACAAGCTATTATTGTCACTGCATCAAATTTTTAGATGCTTAGCACTTTAATTGCATATTCACGTGTCACTGCATCGTCAAATATCGTTGCATCTTCACGTGTCACTACATCGTCAAATGTCACTACATTTTCACGTATGTGTCATTGCATCGCCAAATGTCATCGCATAAGGTGTCAACGCATCGCCAAATGTCATCGCTTCTTAACATTGATTCACATGTCTCTGTATCTTCAAATGTCACTGCATCTTCACAAGTCTTAGCATTGGTTCACAAGTCACTGCTTCTTAGCATTGGTTCACTTCATCTCCAATTGTCTTTATCATAGCATGTTCAACTGTTTTTGTATCTTCAATTGTCACTTTGTCGTCATATGTGTGTGTCACTGCATGTTTAGATCTTAAGTGTCACTGAATGTTTTCACTTAAGATGAAGTGACACATTAACTGCTTTTAAAAAAGTGTCATCGAAGATACAATAACAAACTACTCTTGTCATTGCATCAAATGTTTAGATGTTCAGCACTAAAAGTGCATCTTCACATGTCACTGCATTTTCACGTGTCACCACATCGCGTCGGTTTTTATGAAGAAAAATTCAATTTCCAAAAATCAAGTCGAAAAAATATCAAGTGAGTATTGAAATAAATAGGACAAAAATCTGAATTATGGTGAATTTTTTTTGACAATTGGATTTGTAGATCAAAAGTTACGGTTGCTTGAAAAATTAAGTAGGAGAAAAAATAATATTTGTTTTTTTTAATGATATTGTAGGAGGTTTTTTTTTTCCTCTAATGTACACACCTGCTTCTTCTAAAAAAAAGTTACACGCTCTTTATAGCAAAATAAGAGGAGCTCCTTATAGCAAAAAAGGTACACGATGTTCGAGGACACAACAAGGAGTGGGCCTGTCAATTTAGGGAAATGGCCTCCTGCGTTTGGATTTGGCGGAATAAACTCTATCATGGAGTTGAAGATAGACATCCACCAATCAGTGCTATGAAGACCAATGTTGAAACTGAGTTAGAAATTGGGAGTTTGATTAGTTTTTTTTTATTGTTGTTGCACTCTGTGAACTTCCACTTTTGACTGCAATAAAAAAGCTCGTTTTAAAAATAAATAAAAAATAAAGGGAGGACCAATTATAAGTAAGGAATATTTTCTCTACGGAGTATCTGACGACGGAAGGCGGCAGAAGGAGTATAAGCAGGTTTTCTCTATCATAGCATGTTGAACTGTTTTTGTATCTTCAATTGTCACTTTGTCGTCATATGTGTGTGTCACTGCATGTTTAGATCTTAAGTGTCACTGCATGTTTTTCACTTAAGATGAAGTGACACATGTTCTGCTTTTCAAAAAGTGTCATCGAAGATACAATAACAAACTATTCTTGTCATTGCATCAAATGTTTAGATGTTCAGCACTAAAAGTGCATCTTCACATGTCACTTCATTTTCACGTGTCACCGCATCATGTCGGTTTTTATGAAGAAAAATTCAATTTCCAAAAATCAAGTCAAAAAAATATCAAATGAGTATCGAAATAAATAGGACAAAAAAATCTGAATTATGGTGAAATTTTTTTGACGATTGGATGTGTAGATAAAAAATTACGGTTGCTTGAAAAATTAAGTAGGAGAAAAAATAATATTTGTTTTTTTAAATGATATCGAAGGAGGTTTTTTTTTTCTCTAATGTACACGCCTGCTTCTTCTAAAAAAAAGTTACACGCTCTTTATAGCAAAATAAGAGGAGCTCCTTATAGCAAAAAAGGTACACGATGTTCGAGGACGCAACAAGGAGTGAGCCTGTCAATTTAGGGAAATGGCCTCCTGCATTTGGATTTGGCGGAATAAACTCTATCATGGGAAAAAATTTATGGTGCAACCGTTGTATGAATGTTGTACCAAGTGGCATACTTTACCACCTTTCATTTCTAACCTCTCACACACGCCAAAAGTGTATTATGTGAAAGAGAGTTAAAATGAATGGCTCTAAAGTATGTCACTTGGTACAACTTTCCTACAACCGTTGCACCATAAAATCACTCCTATCATGGAGTTGAAGATAGACATCCACCAATCAGTGCTATGAAGACCAATGTTGAAACCGTGTTAGAAACCTTACACTAGCTTGGGAGTTTGATTAGTTTTTTTTCATCGTTGTACTCGGTGAACTTCCACTTTCGACTGCAATAAAAAAGCTTGTTTTCAAAAATAAAAATAAAATATGGGTAGGTCCAATTATAAGTAAGGAATATTTTCTCTACCGAGTATCTGACGACGGAAGGCGGCAAAAGGAGTATAAGCAGGTTTTCTCTAATAACATAGGGAAGATAAGAGAGGAGCTTGCTGTGTTATTATATATTTTTTCCTTTTCTGTAAATGAGGTTAAGATTGTCCATATATTATATTTGTGTCCTTATAACCAATAAAAAGTTAAACCTATCATATTTGCCTAATTAAGTTGACTTTGTATTGTTTTGGCCCATTGCCCCAAAAATTTATAAGGCTTGCTGTAAATTAATATTCATTCCGCGCATTTTAATATCGATTTCATATACGATAGACATTGTATATAATTTTTCAAAATAATTATAATTACATAAAAATATTATTAACTAGCACAATAATTATATTTTATATTATTATCAAATCCTCAAACTATTCAATAAAAACAAAAAGAAATATTAATACTATGAATTTGAACCCTCTCATTGGAGAGATACCCAAATGAATGGTATCCAAAGGTATCAATATTTGATTTTAATACCTATAGTTTGGTACCATGGGTTGGACTTACCCTAAAGAAAACTTAAGACTTCTCATAATTAATAGACTGACCCGTGTCCTCAATGGTGCCACATTTAAAGTGCATCTTTTCCTTCCCTTTTGTATCTGACATATAAGTATATCTGTATCCTTTAGGCACCACCAACCAGCTTTGGCTTCACAAAAACTCACTGATCAAATCCATTTTGCTAGCAGAAACTAACAAGGCCATTGAAATTTTATGAAGGCAAAACAAGTGGAAATTGAGCAAGCGTTGTCGGAAGAGGGATGCTAAGATTATGAACTGCCAGATATGCAGCAATGCCAGCAGCATAACCAGCAAAGGCGAAACCACTTACCTGCATGAAAAACAATGAATGCAATTTCATAAATAGTTTTCTTTTTTTTCTGTAGCACTATGAAGGGGGCAGGGGCAAGGATCGGGGTTTAAACCCTAAACCTCTCGTGCTCTATTCCATTTCTTAAGCTGTTTTAAGGAGAATAGTGTAGTGTCACGTACCTTTCGAAAGTACCAAAAGAAATCCACTTTCTCCATGCCCATATACGCAACACCTGCTGCGGATCCAATAACAAGCATGGATCCGCCAGTACCAGCACAATACGCTACCAGCTGCCAAAACTCTGAATCTTGAGGAAATGAGGACAGAGTATACATTCCCATTGTAGCCGCGACTAATGGGACATTGTCAATGACTGCTGACACTACTCCTATTGCACTAGCTATCAACTCGATGCTTGGGATATGAGCATCAAGGTAATTTGCCAATTCCCGCAAGATGCCAGCTGCCTCTAGGCTGATTGAAAAGAGAAATTGTTGATCAAAATACCCATACTAAGGAAAATTCTTATATAGGGAGTCTCTATTAGAACGGACCGTAGGATGACTGCCATGTGTAGAAAAAGACAAAACTGTTTTGTTTGTTCACGTGGTAGTCATCTGACAGTACGTTCTAATAAGGAGTCCTTACAGTAGAATTACCCCATACTAACTAGTGCTATGAACACAAAATATTAAAATAAAAAAATAAAATAAAAAAAGGTTTGTAAAAACATGAATATGTTACAAATTGATGCAATCTCAAGAGAGCAAACTTAACATATTGATTAGATGGCTATTCGTGTGGAATTGCACATAATTTATTTTTTTTGCTTAAAGCTCCCGGTATCCGGAACCAACTGGTCCGACTAATCCGGAGTTCAGCCCGGATCGTGCCTGCAGAGTCCGACTCTTACTCAAGGGTAAGGCCTGGCCAAGAGCTCTTTCAAAATGGCGCCTCAAAGGAGAATCGAACCGGTGACCTCCATAATTTATTTACTGAATAAGAATAAAGGTGAAATATCTCATGTTCAAACGGACCTACCTGCTGACAGACAAGAGGATACCAAGGAAGAAAAGAGCTCCTTGAGTATCAATGCGTGATAAAGCTTGTGGTACTTTCAATCGCTCTGATTCTCCGTAATGAATGGCATCAGTTAGAATCCAAAGGACTCCCAGTCCTAACAGCATACCCATATAAGGAGGTAAACCAGTCAAAGCCTTGAAGACAGGCACAAACAACAAAGCCCCAAGTCCCACTGAAAATACGAGCTTTCCTCGAGGAGCCATCTGTTCTGAAGCCAAAACATTCGGGGTGGCGCTCTGTCCCTTTCCATTAACTTCACTGTGTAAGACATAAGAACTGATGTCCATAGAGAACTCAAAATTTTCCCAATCTTGCTTTCTTTTTGGTAGAAAAGTTACCTTGTAAGAGACATCAGAGCCAGAGGAACTGCTAAAGAGACGGCTGAAGGTATCAGCAAGTCCTGTCACAAACAAATTTTAGCATGCTTCATTGTCTTGTCAAAGAAGATAGAAAAAAAAATTGTGTTGTAAAGGTTTAAACTTTAAATGTAATATCTAATAGTTCGGTCTTTGACAAGTCCATGATCTTAAAGGTGAAAGCAGAATGGCATGATTTTTTATTTTTAAAGGAACATTAAGACAACATTCAGGGAGTATAAAAAGTATCCGCTGTACTAATTTCGATTCCTTGGTTCTTTTTGTCATCCAAGTTAACACTTGTACGCACACGTGTACCTCTATTCCCCGAGAGGTGTGAGAGAGAAGCACGATAATAAAGCTTGTGAATTTCAAGAGCAGAAGAATGGAGAATAATACCTTCATAGTCTGCAAGGTGGATATCTGACCATGTATCCACAACATAGTAGTGGTTACATCACCAATCGGGGTCCATGCTCCACCAGCATTTGCAGCAAGGACCACAACAGCCCCTAAAATCCTAGCATAGCAAGCAAAGCAACAACATCATTTGTGATAGCAGAGCAAATAGAATCCATGTTGAAAGATGCTCATGTTTCATTCATTCTCATGCTCATGTTTCATTCATTCTTAAATTACAGAATCCATGTTGAAAGATGCCCTAAGACCGTAAACAATGAACTAACGAACCAGATCCCTTTATGAACAAGAGATGTGTTTATATCAAGTATACAAATTTCAGCTATAGCAACCCGGTTCTGAAATGGAGCACACGGTTAAATCTTCAAGTTACAATGACTTAAGTGGGCTGAATACTTAAGTTGCACGCATTTCAAGGCCACGTTAGAAATATTATAAACAACATTTATTCATCTTTCACATCTCCAATTGCACTTCATGTATGATCAATAAACCTTTAGTCCCCTACATTTATTAAGACTGCCATCCATAATGCACTGGCTATAGATATCATAGAGATGCATGACAATACATCCTAACCTAGGTAAGCAACAAAAAGTGTCTTACTTCCGATATTCTGATGGAGGTACTAGCTTTCTCAATAATGAGACCATCACAATTGTAGATGTCAGGTTGTCAAGGACCGAACTAAGAAAAAAAGTAACAAACCCTACCTGCAGTTCAGTTGATGAGCAGACAATAATTCAAAAAAAAAAAAAAAAAAAATTGAACGTGGGGTCCATATTGAGGTATGCCCCAGTTTAGTGTAGGAAGTACGAGTCACAGAGTAACTTAATGAAACGAAATCAGTCTGATAAAACACTAACCACCCATAGCAGAGTTCTTGGTTTCCTAGTTGTAATAATATCTGTCACCAGCTTAAATCCTTGATGAGCATCAACTATCTCCACAATAGTCATCGCACCAAGCAAAAAAAATACAATTTCACTGACTTCAGCAGATGCATGTGATAGCTCCGAAACAGCTATATCAGTTGAAGGAGCCTGTGAAATTGTTAAACTACACCTTAAACAAACAATAAACAAGCTTTAAACACGAGAACCTAGATTGACAAAGAAATTGTTACGGACATCATTAATGAAACCTTTAGCCTATCTGAAATAAGTTTTGACATCAGAATCTAATTTCAATACGAACAAGGTAAAAAGAAAAACTGAATTTCTGTGCCAAATGTTTTAGCTTACCCCAATGCTTCGTATGACCCACAAGCTTACAGCCATCAGAAGTCCAACTCCACTTTTATTGAAGGCAAGAGACTCTTCAAATATTATCCCAGCATACCCAATTCCAAATAACAATGCCATAGCAATGTCCTGAACAATCGTCATTTGTTTTTATCAAACCAAGGTGTGTTTGTTTATACACACACGCGCGCGTGCACACACACACACACACATATAGATACATATAAAGAAATCACAAAGGAATACAGTTTTAAGAAATGAGGCACCTGATGCGCAGCGACCCATGAATGGTTAATGGCCACTGCCCCGGTTCCTGCTGCTGCAAAAATAGCAAGAGCTTTCAAAAAATCTGTCTTGGGCTGGTAAGAAGCTTCAAAGGCTTGTGAGCTAGTTTCATCGAGTGAACATAATGGATCGCATTCTCCAGGAGAAATCCACTCCTGATGCAGATACAATTTGAGCTTAAGTCATCATTCGTTTCTACTTCCTACTACCCAAGTTTCTTCTAAAAGATACAAAAGCAATTCTATATGCGCGTATGAGGTTCACAATGCCACTCAACATTACAGTAACCAATTTTCTAGGACAACAATAGACCTTCAGAAGGTCCAAACTTTAAATTGCTAATCCTTTAACCTAATGGAACATGCCAAATTGCTCTCGAACTAGGAATCTTCAATATATGCATTACTAGAGCAACTAACAAATCAAGAAGACACATAATCCATCCTTAACTTTTTTCTTACGTAGAAGGGTTAATTTACCTCATAGGTTTCTTTAATCAACATACATACACGTGATCAAACTACTCTACTAAAACACCAAATTAGTTAGAACAGAAGAAGAAATTTGCAATTTTCATTGCTTCGGCAATCCATTGTGGGGTAGACAAAAATTCAAGCTTTAAAAAGTAACTTAATTTTCTTTCCTCTACACAAAGGGTCTTCAAACATGAGCAAGAATCATTAGAAAGGGAAATGGAAGGTAACCTGGCTTTGCAGTCTATCAGAGTCGGAGTCGGAGTCGGGTTGCGGAGTCGA
This sequence comes from Gentiana macrophylla, assembly GCA_026214975.1. Taxonomy (NCBI): domain Eukaryota; kingdom Viridiplantae; phylum Streptophyta; class Magnoliopsida; order Gentianales; family Gentianaceae; genus Gentiana; species Gentiana macrophylla. The sequence continues at coordinate 67,631,515 of CM047817.1, forward strand.
CGAAGAAGGAGAAGACGAAGGCTCTCTAGACTTGTCTTCAGCTCGGGTTAGAACTCCACCCCGAAGAAAAAATCTTGGGCCATCTGTAAGTCTTGAAAAGGAATAAGCAGAGTAAGGTTGTCCTTGTCTAAGTGAAAGGGGTGGAAGGAGTGTCCTAAGATGGTAGCCATGGCTGTTGAAATGCGGAGAAGTTGAAGAAATTCCACTTCTAATATGCGGAAAAAGCGTGGACATTTGTACGAGAGTGGCCCGATCCCGTTTAGGGGATAGGTTTCAGCAGGACTGAGATGAATAGTTGGTTGATTACGATTTACGAAGAATCTGCCAACACTATCCACTACTCAAAGAAAATCTAGGAAGAAAGAATAGGGACTTGGGAGTTTTTTCAGGCATAATCAGCTTTCGGATGAGCCCGGAGGACGCGGATTCCCTACCATAAACATAGTGAGGTGCAAGGTGTTGTGTACCGTAGAGGATCCGTTTCCTGAGCCCCGATCCTCTGCTGTGATGAATACACAGCAGATGCTGTTGTGATGTCAAAACGGTGTCGTTTTGAGTCTAAGCGACGTTGTTTGAGTTCCGACCTTAAAATAAAAAAACACACAGCAAAACGGCGTCGTTTTGCGTCCAAACAACACCGTTTTACTTCACAGCATATCAGGCCCCCTTAGAGCAGCCCTAATGGTGTGTTCTATTGTAGCAATTTATTCTGACAAAATTAGTCCAGATGCATTTTTTTGATTGGATATAAATTATAGAGAGAATATGTATAAGAAAGTTATTGAAAAGATGGTGTAATGGTACAAAATACACCACCATCAGATTCTTTCAATCATTCCCAAAATTAAAAAAAATAAATAATAATAACTGAAAATCTCAACAGAAAGTTGCTACAGAAGCATGGGGAGAAGAGAGACAATCTCTACTCACTCTTCTCTGCGTAGAGAATGGTATAGAAAGTCTCTAGAATTTCCTATGTAGATTGCCACCATTATTTTGCTTTGAAGGAAAAAAATCAATCTTCTCTGACATATTTGGGAGAGAGGTTGTCTGTTAATGACCCATTAGGGTTGCTCTTACACCAGACGATCCCAATGCCTTTCGGATTGATCCATAGAATGACAAGGATTATGTTATTTCTTTTTTTTTTTTACGAAGAACAGAAGAATTCATGTGTTTTTTTGTTTTTTTTTAATGAATTTGTTATTATTTAATTAGACAGTTTTTATCGGCACCACCAAAATTCTTACGACACCACGATTACTTGGCAACCTATAAATTACTATTGACATGAATATTTTTATTATTATTTATGTACTCCAAACACCACCAAAAAAATTAAAAACTTACTTCTTATACCACAAATCTTATAAAATACAATTTAGTCATTTGATAATTAAAATGAAATATTATAATCTCACAACTTAATTTTCACCCAAATCACCATCTTCATCTTAATCTTCATCTTCATCTTCATCTTCATATTCATCATAATCAAAATTCATCTTCATCGTCTTCATCTTCAACTTTGTTCTTTTATCATCAAAATCTTCTTCTTCCTCATCAAAATTCTTCTTCCCATCTTCTTGAATCTTCTTCATCATCTTCAACCTTTTTTTTTCCATCAAAATTCATCTTCATTCTTGGATTTTCATAAGATATCACTGAAACACCGTGTTCATTGGGTTGACACACCATTAATTATGGGAAAATGAAGTTTTTTAGACTTTTCAGACCGGCTACTGAATTTTCCGGTTGGCAACCTACCCAACGTCAGTACGACTGATGTTCGTATACACTATAAACGTCGGAACCGTTGACGTTTTGGACTCCATAAATGAATATCCTTTTGGTTAACAAACGCCAAAGACTCTGACGTGGGTGTTTAACACAAACGTCGACTTTGTTGACGTTTAGCACTCCAGAACTAAATGAGGTTTTGTTCAACACACGGCAGCCACTCCATCGTTGGTTTTGCAATCAAACGTTAGGTATGGCGACGTCTGAATCTGACGTCATCTTATCTTACATGGTTCGTGCTATATAAACGTCAGATTGGATGATGTTCTGGATCCCAGTACTTAAAATATTTGTGTTGGTGGATTTGCATTATCCAAACATGATACACACAATCATGAAAACATAAATATGCCGGTTCAAAATGATAAATACAAGGTAAATCAAACAACGCCATTCAAACGTAATCCATGTGGTTTAAAATGATCAAAACAAAAATTCTCCAGAAATAGTCCAAACGTTAATAATCCAAAATGATACAGAAATAAATGATCTTCAACGTCCATGTTTAATAATCTCCTGTTAAGTTCCTAAAAAGTCAAATAATTCTAGATGTTTTGGACTCAATTTGGTGTCGTGTGTTGTTATTTTGTGATGTTTTTATCCTTTTTGGGCTAGATTACTGCGCATGTTTGAATTATTGCAGCATTGTTCGAGATTAGAAGAAAAATGCCCAAGAAGCGGAGCTAAAGTGAAAGAATTCAAAAATCAGCCTCTGTCATACCCGGGGTGTGACAGTTTCCAGAAATCTGATCCTGGCCAACGAAATGTTCTGATTGGTCGAAGCTTTTCCAACGTGATTTCCCTTGAAGCTGGCGTGAATTATATGGAAAAAGAGGAGCCCACACACTAGAAGAGTCCAAGATTGATAGATATTTGATTTTTAAAGATTTTCTTGATTAAATTAATTATGAAAACTTATTATATGATGTAATTATCCCCTTTTTATTCCTTTTTAAGTGGTACAATTGAGAGACACGCATTATTCATAAGAAGAGAGTCGACTATTTCCTCTCTTTATTCATCATCATCTCCCATCCCCAAGAACAAGGATTTTTAGGGTTCAAGAAATTCAAGAACAAAGTTTTTTCGAGGTTTGATTATTTATGCAATATTTTGACGGTTTCTTTCTCTCCATTTTCTCCTTTTCTTCATTTATTTATTCTTCTTGTCAAAGTATGTATTCTATGATTGAATCTTGGAATTTTGATATGGAACGTGAGTAGATATCAGTTTCTAGGATTAGGGGGAACCCGGATATGAATATATGATGTAAAAACCCAATCTTTCCCTTGTTTTATGAATTTGATTCTTATAAATTGATTCTTGTGTGCTATTCTTGTTCTATTGTTGAAATTAATAGCCTGAGAGGGTGAATAATCGCAATTCTACGTAGAGAAATTATTCGATTAATTAGTGACCGAAAAAGTACAACTTAATTGATACTTTAGGAGACAAGAATTGAATCTAGGGTTTTATTGTAATGAAAATTTGGTAAAAACCTAGATGGCATGAAATGATGGTTCTTTAAGGGATCTAAATTCATTCTTCATCGTGGGAAACAGGGTGTAGTTTGAGTCTAGGTACAATCACGAAAATAATTCGGAAGAATATTTTTGTGATAAAATTTGATAATTGTCTTTATAAGTGTAAAATTCGTATCTTGGGGGAATATTGTTGGTAAGTCATATAGTAATTCCGTGGTGACTCCGAAATCCTAGAAATGCTTTTAAATTGGATCTTTACCTATATCTTAAAGTTCTTGGCACATAGTTGTACTTTCTTTATTTTCTTAAATTTTAGGATTTTTAGATAAAAACCTCCAAGATTTTGATTTGTCTAGCTAATATAAATTGGGAATTGTTTAGTGATTGACTATAAGTGCCTGTGGGATCGACATCCTAAGTACTACTCGATAAGCCATGCGCTTGCGGTAGGATTTAGTGATTATCTATTGAAAATCACACAACAAGTTTTCTGGCGCCGTTGCCGGGGACTTCGGTGTCAACATCGAACTCGTTTTTGATTAATTAGACTAGACTTTTTCTTTTTATCTTATTTTAGTGGGTAATTGTGTTGTCCTTCTTTGGTTATCTTTTCTTCTTGTTTATGCGAAAATCTTGAAATTCTGACAATCTCTTTGAGTTAGATCCTGAAATCGAGAGAACTTTTCACAGGAGGAGAAGATTGTTTAAGCTGGAAACTGAGCAAGAAGAAACTAAGTCAGGAACAGAAATGGCTGAGAACAATAACAGGACCTTGAAGGATTACCCAGTGCCTACTGCACAAGGTTTACAGTCAGGGGTTGTGCAACCTACTATAGTTGCAAACAACTTTGAACTGAAACCTGCTCTGATTCAGATGGTTCAACAAAATTCATTTGGGGGGTCGCCTGCAGAAGACCCTAATCTGCATCTAAAGGTCTTCCTCGAATATTGTGATACCCTCAAAGTGAACAACATCACTTGGATCGATCGATCGTAACCATGTTGTTCAAGTTTTCCTGAGAGAGATAAGGCAAGAGCACAGTACCACTCCATACCACCAGCACAGTGACTACTTGGGATCAACTCTCTCGGCATTTTTAGCCAAGTATTTCCCTCCTCTAAGACAGTTCACCATGCGGAATCAGATTACAAGCTTCACACACCAAATGAATCCCTTTATGAAGCCTCAGGAGAGGTTTAAAGAAATGCTGAGAAAATGTCCTCACCACGGGTTGGAGAAATGGCAACTAGTGCAGACCTTCTACAATGGGCTGTATTATAGAGATAGAATGGATATAGATGCTGCGGCAGGAGGTGCACTTCATAACAAATATCCTGATGATGCATACAATCTGATTGAAGATATGGCAACAAACAGCTCCATGTGGTCTGGAAACAAAATGCCCAACACTTCAAAGAAGGAGGCAGGTAAGTATGAGGTAGACACTTTGACCCTTCTTGCTGCTAAAGTAGATGCTCTTAGCTTTAAATTTGATAAAATGAATGTGAGTGCCTTGAGCTATGCAGAAGTACCTTGTGAAGTTTGTGGTGTGATTGGACATACCGCTCTGAATGTCAATCGCTTACCCAATCCCACGAGCAGCGGTTAATGCGCACAACACTTTCAACCAAAGGCCTATCAATGATCCCTTCTCGAATACCTACAACCTTGGTTGGAGAAATCACCCAAATCATACAGAAACAACCAGAATGTGACATTGCAATACCCTCCGGGCTTCCAACCTAAGGCACCCAACCCATCTCCTCAAAAATCTAATCTCGAAAGCTTGATTGAAACCCTCATGGCGAACCAAACCAAGCAAAATGAGGAGAACCAATTGATGATTAAGGCTCTAGCATCTAAGGTGGATAGCTTGGCTGCACACAATAAGATGCTAGAGAACCAAATTGCTCAACAAGCAGTTGCTTCCGCTAGTGATCCCGGAATACTGCCAAGAAAACCCGAACTTAATCCTAGGGAGCATTGTCTAGCCGTCAAGTTGAGGAGTGAAAAAGAGTTGGAAGACCCTAAGGTAATGAATAGTGAGAGCAAGGAGGGAGAGGTAGAGAAAGGTGGGACAAACGAGCCTATGGTAGAAGCTACCAACGAAAATGAGCCAGAACCGGTGCCTAAATATATTCCCCCGCCACCTTATCAGCCACCGGTGCCTTTCCCACAAAGATTGGCCAAATCAAAGCTTGATAAGCAATTTGGGAAATTCTTGGAGGTTCTAAAGAAGCTTTATATTAATGTCCTATTCACAGACGCCCTTACACAAATGCCCACATATGCTAAGTTTTTGAAGGAGATTCTGTCCAATAAAAGGAAGCTAGAACACCATGAGACTGTAGCTTTGACCCAGGAGTGTAGTGCTATCATCCAAAATAAACTACCTCCAAAGCTTAAGGATCCGGGTAGTTTCTCCATTCCATGTATAATTGGCAATATGGCTATAGATAAGGCTCTGTGCGACCTTGGAGCTAGTGTAAGTTTGATGCCCCACTCTATGTATAAGAAACATGATCTTGGTGAGTTGAAGCCCACAAATATCTCTTTGCAATTGGCTGATCGCTCCGTCAAATATCCGGTGGGTATCCTAGAAGATGTTCCTATTAAAGTTGGCAAGTTTTACATACCAGTGGGTTTTGTAGTTCTTGAAATGGATGAGGATATCCATATTCCCATCATTCTTGGTAGACCGTTCCTTGCCACTGCTGGGGCTACTATTGATGTCAAGAATGGAAAGCTTACCTTGAGCGTAGGAGATGATAACATTGAATTTAGTTTGCCTAATGCTCTCACTTGCTTTTCTGTTGAGAATGTTTGTTGCCGGATCGATTCTGAGGAACAATTATTGGAAAATGCCATTAAAGAGGGTCAATCGACCCGTGGAAGGAAGAGAGATACCAAGTGAGGATGAGCAAGAGGATGGAGAAATTGATGATAAGGCCACTTGAGGGCCAAGATGAGAAGAACGATGTTCTTCCACCTTTTGACTATGAGAGAGAGAAATTTGATGCTCAAGTTGACGCCCAATCTTGGGATGAGGATAAGGCCCCAAAGGTAGAATTAAAACCACTCACGCCGAACTTAAGGTATGAGTTTCTTGGAACGAATTCTAAACAGTTACTTTCTTTACTTAGACGGTACCGCAAAGTGATAGGATATACCATCGATGACATCAAAGGAATCCACCCCTCCATATGCATGCATAGGATTTTGCTTGAGGACGATTACAAGCCTTCTATTGAAGGTCAAAGATGCTTGAATCCTACTCTGAAGGAGGTGGTGAAGAAAGAAGTCTTGAAGCTTCTAGTCATGGGGTATAATATACCCTATCTCTGACAGTGAATGGGTTAGTCCCACTCAGGTTGTACCTAATAAGGGAGGGTTCACGGTAATAAAGAATGATAATGATGAATTAATCCCTTCAAGGTTGGTGATGGGTTGGCGCATGTGTATTGATTATAGAAAACTAAATAAGGCGACCCGTAAGGATCTTTTCCCGCTCCCATTCATCGATCAAATGCTAGAGAGGTTAGCAAAGCACTCATTCTTTTGTTACTTGGACGGCTATTCGGGTTTCTTTCAGATTCCCATACATCGAAGCGACCAAGAGAAGACGGCCTTTACATGCCCTTATGGCACTTTTGCCTATAGATGCATGCCTTTTGGTCTTTGCAACGCCCCCGCTACCTTTCAACGTGCTATGATGTCTATATTTTCTGATTACGTTGAGCATATCATGGAAGTTTTCATGGATGACTTCTCTGTGTATGGTACTTCATATGATTCATGTTTGAATAATTTATCTAAAGTACTACAAAGGTGTGCTGATGTTGATCTGGTCTTGAATTGGGAGAAGTGCCATTTTATGGTGCGAGAGGGAATTGCTTTGGGACATTTAGTGTCCGAAAGAGGTATTGAGGTAGACAAGGCTAAGATAGAAGTGATTGAGAAGTTGCCGCCACCTAACTCGGTTAGGGGAGTGCGCAGTTTCCTAGGTCATGCGGGCTTTTACCGTCGTTTCATTAAAGATTTTTCTAAAATATCTAAGCCTTTGACTAACCTTTTGCAAAAAGATGTGGCTTTTAACTTTGATGCAGATTGTCTTGAGGCTTTTAGCAGGTTAAATGAGGCACTAATTTCAGCCCCAATCATGCAAGCACCGGATTGGAACCTACCATTTGAAATCATGTGCGATGCTAGTGATTATGCGGTTGGGGCAGTTTTGGGTCAACGAAAAGACAATAAAGCTTATGCCATATACTATGCAAGTAGAACCGTAGACGATGCACAGGTCAACTTTGCTACGACAGAAAAAGAGCTATTAGTAGTTGTATTTGCATTTGAGAAATTCAGATCATATCTCGTGGGTTCCAAGGTAATTGTTTATACCGATCATGCTGCTATTCGGTATTTATTGAGCAAGAAAGACGCGAAGCCTAGATTGATTAGATGGATTTTGTTGCTTCAAGAGTTTGACCTTGAGATCCGAGATAAGAAAGGTACTGAGAACGTTGTGGCGGATCACCTGTCAAGGTTGAGACAAGAAGATGAGCAAGGCGGCAAAGATGAGTTGGCCATAGACGATTCGTTCCCAGATGAACATATTTTAGCCGCTTCTATACAAGATGCACCTTGTGTGAGGAAATCTACGCGGGAACGCAGCGGAATTTAAAATTTTATTTCCTTTTAACCCAAGATCGACTTCGTTTAAGCAATAAACGAATAAACTAAAGACGGCGGTTACCTTGGTTGATCTAAAAGATCGACGCTTTGACCGTCTAAGGAGAGTAGTTCAGCATGGAGCCGCCCAAATGTTCGGCCTCTACCGCTAGTCCACACGAACAGCCCGCCGGAATCCCACCATGGATTGCTATCGGAAAACCCGGTTGCTTGACCGACTTTTCCTCCTCCTCACAAACTCACTATAGGAAGCCGCTTTTCTTACACAAGAACTATGAGTTCTTGCAATTTTTCACAAGAACAATTGCTCTTGGAAGAATGGTGTACAAAAGAGCTTGGCAAGCCCTCTTATTTATAGTAGAGAGGGGCGCCCATAATGCCTTGTAGGAAGGGAAAACCTTTTTCCAATAAAATAAAGAAAAGCAATTAATGTGATTGATTTATCTCATTTAATTTAATATCTTATATTAAATATTTCCAAGATATTGTCAATATCTAATATTGACTATCTTTATTTCATTACCATAAATCAATTTACACATGTGTGCAAATCTATAATCATTAATGTCTAATATTAATATATGATAATCTTATTAATTAAATTGCACAATCCAAGTGTGTCATACACACTCAATGTGGCGCCATTTACTTTCCAAAATTGACTTATGGAAAATTCTTTAATTAATATAATGCTATGATTAATTAATTTGCAAAATCAATATATATCATATATCACTAATTTCGAAAATATATGTATCAATATACATATTTAATTAATCATCATGATTAATATCTTGTATTATATTTATTCATAATAAATAAATACCACCATATTAATTTACCACTATAACCTTTATAGTCTCGAGATAAACTTTCCTTATTTGGTTATCATCTATAACCACATTTTAATCCGGCCTGGATATTCATATGTGTGTGACCCGTAGGCTTCCGAATATGTTGGCCGTAGACACAAAGCGCAAATTACGAAAAATGCCCTTCATGCCTAACGATCACGGGATAGCGTCTAGCAACACACCGTGACCCCAATCATCGGAAGAGTCAAATGCAATGACTACTACCTTTCATGTGAAACAGCCACCGTGTAACTTACAATCCCATCATTTGTAATAATATCCATACGGTCGTGACGCCGAGTGTCAAACATTAACGACCGTATCTTATAATCTGGATATCATGCTCTCTCGAGTAACTCGTTTACTCCCACTTTGCAAAGATTCACGAGAGTAAGACATTCCTTATAAGAAGGCCATTTCGGATATTCGATCCCAATCATAGGATACGCGATTCCCGGACGACCAATCATGTATACTCCGCGATGCTTCAAGATCACACCCAATCACTACCGCATGATCGCCCGTGGCTGGAAACCTCAATAGTGTCAAAGCATGACAATCCACACCGTGATGCCATGAAGACTCGGTCTTAAGGATAATTACACAACCGCCACATAGTGTGACACTTATCCGTGTAAGTGGGTCGATCTAACGTCGCATTCTCTAATACACGCCCACGTCATACCCAAGTGTCTACACTTCGATAGACGAGATCTATCCTCGCCTACTAAAGACAGAAGACATCTAATACGTGCTAGTCCGTTTATACTATCAATGCCCTGTTTAATAGTACATCAGCCTAGAGACATTTAAGTATCAAACTTATTAAAATGATTAGAGATCTCATCAACCATAATCGCCTATCATGGTTTCTCTATCACAGTTTAATACTAAGGACGTCATCATATAACAATTCATAATTGGTTCTTTAAAAGAACAGATATATGACAACATAAAAGCCATTATATATATGTATAAACATAAAGAAATAGTAGAAATGATCCGACCCGGTCGGATCTGGTCCAACTCGATTGGGTTTAGGACATTATTCCAACAATCTCCCACTTGGCCTAAAACCAATCACTCGTACACACAAGACCAAGTTGAAACACAAGAATCTTATGCAATACTCGCAACCAGCCCTAGCCACAAACGGATCACTATCCGTGGGGACTCAGACTATCTTCATATCATGCTCCAAATGACCAAGTCAAAGGAACCGCCTCAACACACACACGAATCTCTGACGAGACCCTGGTCCTTGCTTCAAGCAATGAATCCACTTACTATATCAACTATATAGAAAAGGTGGAAGAAGCACGCACAAGGTTCGTGAATGAACCTCATAGACTCATGTATCGCCTCCTCATTTAGCCTCTAAGGCACTACTGCGCTTTGGCCTACTTGTAGAATTTACACCCATAGGCTAGAACATTTCCAACTCAACGTATCACTTAATCAAAGTGATCGCAAACCAGCATGTAGCTCCCACTTGCCTTCATAAGACTCAGGATTTACGTCTGTATATCTATGCTTATTTAATTCCAAGTTTCAATAAACTAGAAAATTTTCCTTAACTTGTTTAAGGGTATTCTCAACCTTCACCAGATCTACTTTCATACTTTCTCATGACTATTCATGGACTATGAACATCTGGCATCACCTATAAGATGGTTCATATCGCAGTAGCGAAGGAAACCTTCCATAAGCATCATCTTTCACCTTATCTTTAGGACCAATGTCCTAACATAGACAGATCTCACGATCTATGCTAAACTTCTTTTAGCATCACATCTATATAGGTAAACTATAATCTAATAGCAGTTAAATCTATCACTATAGATTCTTATTTCTAAAAATAAGAACTGCTAATCCAAGTGCTTTCATAAAAACCTTGAACTACCAAACATTAATTGACTGTGACATGGGGTGATAATTCTCGAGAGAGATATATAATACCTTACTCAAAAATCGTAACACACTCCCACTATCCATATTGCACATGGGGCATATCCTTCTTTTGACTAAATCAAACTCCTTTGATTATCTAACAAAGAAATCGTCTAGAGAAACTTGTTTGAGTCCATAAATGGATCTCGTGGGCTTACATATCATGTTATCGTCTATGAATATCGAGCTTTCTACCCAACGTCTTCAACACTATCATATAGCCATGATACGAAGTTATAACAAGTATTATCCGAATAGAACTGGGCTCAGCCTTACGGGGACATTCCCTCTAGGTAAGACATACTAGGTTCATAACCTAGTTATCACTGACGGAATCTAATTCAGATATTATGGCTCCTGGCCATATCTCTCAATCTTGCCTTTTAAACGTTCTTTCATAAGTCATGAGATATTCATTCTTCAAGATGAACATACCAAAGAGCCTTTCAGGCTTTAGGTTATCCACAGACTTACGTAACATTTGTGTACACTGAAAGCGATGATCTACACCTCATCGCTATGCGGCGCCTCGCTCACGCTCCATTGGTTGAATATATCTTTGTGGTTCTCAAACTCTTTTGAGATCTCGATTCACTCCCATTGCTTCTCTTGGAAGAAACACTTCCTCTAGAAGACAGCATGTTTGGAGACAAACATTTTGCTCCGTGGACAAGTAAATAATATCTAGCGTACTTGCTAAGATATTCCACAAAGTTGCATATGTCGTACTAGGCTCCAAGCCTTTCTGACTTTGCCTATGAAAAATTCAAATCATCGGTTAAGATAGATTCGACATTATCCTCTTCCATATCTAATATGGAATTTATTCAACCTTTATTCTTTGGAACTAAGTTAAGTATAAGGGCACTATCCCGAAACGGGTAAGGGATACATCGCATGGCTTGCGTCACACCTTTATCATATAAAGTGTTATTTCCATTTTGGGAAGACAATGTAATTGCATATCCAAAAGATGGTATCCTTCAAGAGGGAGAATCTTATTCCTTTCAGACGACTTCTGAAACACCCTTCAGGTATTAATTACTTCAATCCAATTGAAGATTAATTCCTAAGTAGCTCATCAATCTCATATTCGTACTAGATCGAACTTTTCGGGCTTTCCGAATTGTCGTACTTCAATAAATACATTCAACTATTGTTAAGGGTGTTTTTATATGTTTTATAAGGCTATATTTTATGATAATTTCCCCCCGTATTTGTATTATTTGCATAAAGAAATAAGTGTTCAGACGAAATATTGAGCATGTGGTGTTTTAGTAAGTTAATCACAAAATTAGTCAATGCGTTTTATTGATGAATTTATATTTAATTGGACATTATTACATTTTGGGATATTTTTATGTGTTATAGATGCACAAATTCGAGCTCAAGAGGTAATTCAAAGATGATCAAGTCGGGTTTAATTAAAGAGGAAGAGATAATGGTGATTGGATTTGATTGGAAAGAGATAGATATGAGAAAATCAAGTTTTCGCGCGTCTCAATCAAGGCGTCGGATTGTTGAACGGCCGTTCAACCGGGTCAGCGTCAAGATAGTGGACGAAAGCGTCGTGATGATATTTTGGATTCAGCAAGTTTGGGCGCCAGTAGTGGACGCCGGCTGGGACGTAAGCCCAATCCCACTTCGGCCCGACTCAAATAAGTTTTGCAATGGGGTGGCGTCCATGACCTTGGACGGGCGTCCGGTGCCGACTTACCCCTAGCCGACCTAAAATCCTATAAATAGCGGCGTGTATTAAACCCTATGGGACATCTCATACACATTATTCCTCATAACAAACCCTAGCAACCGCATCATTCAAGGAGGAGAGTCAAAGATGAATCCTTCCATCCCAATGATTATGTCTAACAACATGATTGTTGGCTAAACACATAGCAGTGGAACAACCGGAGGATATCACATCAACGTCATCACAACCATGATTCGTTAGTTTATCTTTAGTTATGATTTTGAATATTTTGTTTTATTTATCGTTTGAATCTTGATTTATTGGTTAAGAGTTTCATTAGATAGGAATGTCGATGAACCTCTATGTTGTTTGAATTTTTATGGAAATATAATTCAAAGAATAGTTTTCTATTTCAATCGATACAATTGATGACGTTTTGAGGAATCATATATCGTTAGTTGGGTATTGCAATTTGGGAACGAATTGTTGATCTTGTTATGAATGTTATTTGTTTTTCTTGGAAAAGTAAACAAACCTTAGAAATTGATCTAAAGGAATTTAGTCGGTTTCGTGATTGATCATACCAATAAAACTGTATTCGAATCATAAACTGGTTGTCTGATCGTTGAGTGATAGATTCTAGGTGTTCTACTGTTTCCCTTTTATAATTCGAAAGCAAAATCGTTTATTTCAACGCTAGTCTTAAGTTTAGTTCATTGCAACCTCAATTTTTGCTGTTCGTTTTCTGCATATTTCCAGTTAAATCGTATCTGGACGCCCGTGCCTTCTTAGAGGACGCTCGTCCACTCTTGAATATCTCTTGTTTGCTGTTTGTTTTAGTTGCTGTTTTATTTCCTTTTCCTTAGATTTTTAGTTTATTTCTTAGGTTCAGTTTATAGTTAGATTAACCTTAGTTTTAGGTAATAGTTCGTGACATAACCAACTTAGGAGTTATATCTTAATCTGATAACTTTACGATTCCCTTAGGACGACTCGGCAACATCCTTTACTACGTACCTTATACTTGGGGTGTTCCGATAATATAAATTTAAAACACGTTTTTAACGAACAACTATTTCTAAAATAGTCATAGAGATTAATAAACAATTATTTGTGGCATTAATTGTCATAAGCCAACAAACATCGGTATGTTTAGGCTTTAGACAATTTTTCTAGAATTTATAACCTTTTCATAAAGGGGTATTTTAGTCCTCTTTGGATAAGATACGTTTAACCCACATGATTCATAATCATATGGTTCAACATCATCAGAATGACGTTTAATTACACGCTTCTCTTCCAGAGAGACTATGTCTAGAACAACCACAAATATTAAGGATAACAGCCATACAAATATTTAGTTGAGATCTTATCACATATATCAACTATATAGTGACATCAATCTAGTATGTTAGATTCAGTGACCTTCCAACTTTATCGGAATAACATTTATTCTTTACAATTGAATATGTCTACTAAATCCTAACAAATAACTGAACTTGTGTCCTTCATAAGAACCGGAACATAATAACATTTATTTAGTTCCTTTATCAGTTTACTAGATCCAGAATATGGTAAATGTCACAACGTTTGCTCCACCTTCCATATTTGTCATCCAATCCTTCTAATTTAATCACACTCGTAAGGTATCATATATCTTAGGGTTGACTTTTAATTTGGAAAGATTTATCTCAACTCTCTTGCCTATAATAGAAACTTCGATAAGTTCTTTATTTAAGCACACGCCCTAACTTTCCTTTTAATCCTTTAAGTACTTGTAAAAGTTTCTTATTGTAGTCTTCATAAGACTTAAGAAAGATCACAAGAGCTATGTCTTCAATTTCCTTTTATAAAGAAAATCTAAATTCATTAAATAGTTTATTTAACCTTTTGAATTGCATTCAAAACATTAACTATTCAATTAACCTTTAAGCAATGATAGAATTAAGTCGATACTTAAATCTTTTAATTTTGAAAACAACCTTTCCAAAATTAGACGTGGTCATTATTATTCAACGCTTGAATTATTTGTCATCGTTATGATCGAATGATCATCTTGGATCGTATCCAATATCATGAGCTTCCGCTTTCCTTTAATAATTAAAGTCTCGGAGTACTGCATCAATTATGTAGTCTCCTTGTCTCTAACTACTATAACGGGATTGCTCATGTCATTGCTTATTTTAAAAAGGATTAAAACTACTTAACCATATTTGAGAACGATTCTCAAAAGGTAACAGTCATGTTTGGTTTTACTAATCGAGAATAAAACATAAATATAGAATTTGCTAACTACAACATTAAAAATGAAAATAAAAGAGTGTTGTTTGCTCATACACGCAAAATCAAAAATGGTCTTTTGGTTTATGATTTTGCTCCCACTAGTCAACTACTTCCAATTGACTTTCAAGAATATTTCAAAATTCTTTAGTGGCTGAGATCCAATCTAGTTACCTTGATTCCCGGCGGTGGTCGATCAACCAAGATAATTTCGAAAGGTAGGTAACCCTTTACCATTCACATCTCTATGTGATTCTCGGTGGTTGACTAGTCAACTCTTTGGCGATACACATCACTATGTGTTAGTCAACCCCTTGTCTCTAAAGTCGACGGCCCCCGACGGTGGCCAATCACCGAAAGACTCTAGTCAAGTCATAACCCAATATTCACGAGATCTCATGCGATCATATCTCAATAACGACGATATACCCGAGGTAGGTCAACTCCCGGCGGTGGTCGATCAGTTGAATCCGAACACAGGCTCTTCACCGTCGTTATAATATTGGGAGACAATATTTCGACTTGATTTTTGTTGTGGAAGTATTTTTTTCGTAAATTAATTCACTTAATTAATTTTAATTTCGGTCTCATCAATTATATCTATCTCTATAGATATATATCCTACACATTTATCTAGATCGTGCCTAGTCATGCATCTATCGTATCATATAAAATAAATACAAGCACAAAATAAATAAATGCGTAAAGTAACCGGTATGATCATGGACTTTTCCTAGATGCGGTTTCGAATACAAATCGATTTAAACCGCGGGTCACAATCTAAGGGTAGCTGCAACCGCCAATAGGATCTTTAATGCTCCATTCTCCAATGGGATCTTCATTTTCGCTTTCTTTGGTCTTCATCTTCTTGCTCCATTCTTGTTACATTTAATTCTATCTAATAAAATAAATACACCCGCCGCACACGGGGAGTCAACGGAATGGGATAAATGTTTAAAATAAACTAGGTCACGTTCTTCATAACGGCCTAGGACAATTTTAAACCAACAGAAAATTAAATCATTCACATCTATCCTATCGGTCGAGTCCATGATCAATCGGGGTCCATATAATCATATTATATCTACTATATCTAATCCATACAATAAAATCTTATGAAAAAGATAAAATTAAAATTTAACTACTTGCGTCTTAATTAATCAATTAACATTTAATCTATTAAATAATTTTATCCAATCAATTAACTAATTAACATTTAATTAATTAAATGATTTTAATCGAAATAAAATTAACGATTAATTTTAAACGATTTTAATTTTAATTTTAATTAATTAGAACTATTCTAAAAATAAATCAAAATTAAAATTATTTCTCTTTTGTTTCTTTCCTTTTGATTCGTAATCAAAAGGGATGCCTTTGATTTCCTAAACCAAATTTGGCTTAGCTCATTACTTTCTTTCCAATCAAAATTTTGGAAGTGGCTTGCAGCTTGCGCTTTTACAAATCAAATATTTGGAAAGGCCAAATAATTTTGTTTTTAGGCACCACTTTCCAAAATCAAAATTTTAGAAGTGACTTGCAAAGCTTTGTGCTTATTCCAAATCAAATATTTGGAAATGGCCTAGGCCTATTCCAAACAAAGTTTGGAAAGACCATTATTATTTTAATGCCATGTGGCATCCCAATGGCCAAACTATTTGAACCATTGGTTAGCCATATGACACAACTAAACAAAACGAATTACCAATCACAACCATGAACCATATAGAAACACAAAATACACAAAACAAAAGAAAGAGACCCGCCAAGCGACGCGCCGTCGCTGATTGGTGGTGGTGCCGCCGCCAGTCGGCCGAGCACCACCCAATCCCTTTTTTATAATTTATTTATTCTTTTCGTGTATCGTTTTGCGAATCTAAAATCTTTCATCTTTTAATTACGTGATTTAAAACGATAAAATTAACTACGCAAAAATAAACACGCTTATTGCTAAGCTCAAGCTCGCTTCGATACCACTTGTTAGAAATCTACGCGAACGCAGCGAATTTAAAATTTTATTTCCTTTTAACTAAGATCGACTTCGTTTAAGCAATAAACGAATAAACTAAAGACGGCGGTTACCTTGGTTGATCTAAAAGATCGACGCTTTGACCGCCTCTAGGGAGAGTAGTTCGAAGCATGGAGCCGCCCAAGTGTTCGGCCTCTACCGCTAGTCCACACGAACACCCCGCTGAATCCCACCATGGATTGCTATCGGAAAACCCGGTTGCTAGACCGGACTTTTTCCTCCCTCACAAACTCACTATAGGAAGCCCCCTCTTTCTTACACAAGAACTATGAGTTCTTGCAATTTTTCACAAGAACAATTGCTCTTGGAAGAATGGTGTACAAAAGAGCTTGGCAAGCCCTCTTATTTATAGTAGAGAGGGGCGCCCATGATGCCTTGTAGGAAGGGAAAACCTTTTCCAATAAAATAAAGAAAAGCAATTAATGTGATTGATTTATCTCATTTAATTTAATATCTTATATTAAATATTTCCAAGATATTGTCAATATCTAATATTGACTATCTTTATTTCATTACCATAAATCAATTTACACATGTGTGCAAATCTATAATCATTAATGTCTAATATTAATATATGATAATCTTATTAATTAAATTGCACAATACAAGTGTGTCATACACACTCAATGTGGCGCCATTTACTTTCCAAAATTGACTTATGGAAAATTCTTTAATTAATATAATGCTATGATTAATTAATTTGCAAAATCAATATATATCATATATCATTAATTTCGAAAATATATGTATCAATATACATATTTAATTAATCATCATGATTAATATCTTGTATTATATTTATTCATAATAAATAAATACCACCATATTAATTTACCACTATAACCTTTATAGTCTCGAGATAAAATTTCCTTATTTGGTTATCATCTATAACCACATTTTAATCCGGCTGTATATTCATATGTGTGTGACCCGATAGGCTTCCGAATATGTTGGCCGTAGACACAAAGCGCAAATTACGAAAAATGCCCTTCATGCCTAACGATCACGGGATAGCGTCTAGCAACACACCGTGACCCCCAATCATCGGAAGAGTCAAATGCAATGACTACTACCTTTCATGTGAAACAGTTACCGTGTAACTTACAATCCCATCGCTGTAATAATATCCATACGGTCGTACGTCGAGTGTCAAACATTAACGACCGTATCTTATAATCTGGATATCATGCTCTCTCGAAGTAACTCGTTTTCTCCCACTTTGCAAAGATTCACGAGAGTAAGACATTCCTTATAAGAAGGCCATTTCGGATATTCGATCCCAATCATAGGATACGCGATTCCCGGACGACCAATCATGTATACTCCGCATGCTTCAGTATCACACCCAATCACTACCGCATGATCGCCCCGTGGCTAGGGGAAACCTCAATAGTGTCAAAGCATGACAATCCACACCGTGATGCCATGAAGACTCCGGTCTTAAGGATAATTACACAACCGCCACATAGTGTGACACTTATCCGTGTAAGTGGGTCAGTCTAACGTACGCATTCTCTAATACACGTCCACGTACAGTCCAAGTGTCTCTACACTTCGATAGACGAGATCTATCCCTGCCCTAAAGACAGAAGACATCTAATACGTGCTAGTCCGTTTATACTATCAATGCCCTGTTTAATAGTACATCAGCCTAGAGACATTTAAGTATCAAACTTATTAAAATGATTAGAGATCTCATCAACCATAATCGCCTATCATGGTTTCTCTATCACAGTTTAATACTAAGGACGTCATCATATAACAATTCATAATTGGTTCTTTAAAAGAACAGATATATGACAACATAAAAGCCATTATATATATGTATAAACATAAAGAAATAGTAGAAATGATCCGACCCGGTCGGATCTGGTCCAACTCGATTGGGTTTAGGACATTATTCCAACACCTTGGTATGCAGATTACGTGAACTACTTGGTTAGTGGAATTCTACCACCGGAATTGAGTCATCGACAAAAGAAGAAATTCTTTGCAGACTTGAAGTATTTCTATTGGGATGAACCGATGCTCTACAGAAAGTGTGTAGATGGCATATTCAGAAGATGTGTACCACAAGAGGAGGTTGCGGATATTCTACACCATTGTCATTCGTCATCATATGACGGACATGCTAGCACCTCCAAAACTGCAGCTAAGGTTCTTCAATGCGGATTCTATTGGCCCAGTTTGTTTAAAGATACCCGGAAGTTTGTCTTGAGTTGTGATAGATGCCAAAGAACGGGAAATATATCACGAAAGAATGAAAAGCCCCTCAACAACATATTGGAGGTTGAGATCTTCGATGTGTGGGGTGTAGACTTTATGCGCCCGTTTACTTCATCACTTGGGAACAAGTACATTCTTCTTGCGGTTGATTATGTATCTAAGTGAGTCGAGGCTATTGCAACACCCACCAACGATGTGAGGGTAGTGGCCAAATTATTTAAAAAGGTAATCTTTCCGCGATTTGGAGTACCACGTGTACTTATCAGTGACAAAGGTACGCATTTTATAGAGCATAAGTTTGAGAGCCTTATGAAAAAGTATGGAGTGAACCATAAGCTTAGCACGGGTTACCATCCACAGACTAGTGGACAAGTCGAAGTTTTGAATAGGGAGATTAAGACAATTCTTGAGAAAACAGTAAATCCATCAAGAAAGGATTGGTCTTTAAGGTTGGATGAAGCACTGTGGGCCTACAAAACGGCCTACAAAACCCCCATTGGTATGTCACCGTTTCGTTTGGTGTATGGGAAGCCGTGCCACCTTCCAGTTGATCTTGAGCACAAAGCATATTGGGTTATAAAAGCATTTAACTATGATTTCAAGGAGGCAAGTGAAAGGAGGCTACTTCAATTGAATGAGTTGGATGAGGTAAGACACGATGCATACGATAGCGCTCTCATATACAAGGAGAAGACAAAGCTATGGCATGATAAACACATCTTGAGGAGAGAATTCCATGAAGGTGATAAAGTTTTGTTGTTCAACTCAAGGTTAAAACTCTTTCCCGGGAAGTTACGGATAAGATGGTCCGGTCCCTTCACCGTGATAAAGGTCTTTCCTTATGGCTCCGTTGAAGTCCGTAGCGATTCCGGTGATGCTTTTAAGGTCAATGACCAAAGATTAAAGCATTACATTGTAGGAGAACCCGTCGAGAAGAGAGTCGTGTACTTGGACTCTCCATCTGCAAATCCACTATGTATTGAACAGGGGTCGAGCTAATGACCTTAAACAAGCGCTTATTGGGAGGCAACCCAAGTATTTATTTTATTTTATTTTTATTTTTTTTCTTATTTTTATAGGATTTGTTTTGGTTTGGTCGTGTCTATGTCTGTTTTGCAGAGAGATGGATGTGCGCAAGTGGTTATTGAAGACTCGTGCATGCGGAGAAACAAAAGAGTTTTGAAGAATGGAAGATCATGCCTAGGACGTGATTAAGGACCATGAGTGTGGTATCGAAAAGGAGAAAAAAATTCTTGGCAACAAATCAGATTTTCTCACACCGAGGGTGTGACGATGATCATCACTATGATGAAGAAGAGGAGAAATTGTGGAGACATAAACCAGTCTGTGTCATACCCAGAGTGTGACACACACCTTTTCTCTTTCAAAAAAAAAAAAGGAGGTCGAAAAACAGTAGCTATCACATCTTAGGTGTGATGGTGGCTGGATTTTTTTTAAATCACTTTTGCTGCAAAAAAAAAAAAAAAAAAAAAAAAAACCAAACCCTTTTCCCGTCCCAGCATATACCACATTATCCCACTTAACTTATCTTTATTATTATTACTATTATTTTATTTTTATTTTTATTTTTTTTCTTTTTCTTTATCCCTTTCTCCTTTTTCTTTTCTACCCTTCTTCTCCCCCCATCGTCCCTGCAGAGCATCGCCCCCTCCCCATCACCCCCTTCATAAAATTTTTCTTCTATTCTCCTTCTATTTTATTTTATTTTACCATCTTCTTTCTCCACCTTACAACTCCACTTCACATCTTCTACATCATGGGCAAAGCTATGGATTTTAAAGGTGTCACACCCAAAGCCAAGCCACCAAGGAAAGGACCACCACACAAATCCTGTGACATCGTCGGAGCTCCGATTAAGGTACCTTTTGGCTCATCTATTTCCTTTAATTCCGTTTTTTCTTCTTCTCCATCCCCAGACCCTGCTCCAACCCGTGAAACCCCCCTCCCCTGCCGCCCCACAGACACCTTACCCCGCCGGAAATAGCCAACCCCCCGGTCCCAGCCTTAATTCCGCCAGTCAACTCCCCAATTCCGCCGGTCAACCGCCCCTTCAACCCAATACACCCAAAACTTTCACCACCACCTCCTCTCATGAACCTATTAGCCAAAACTCCAGCACTCCCACCAAAAACAATCTAGCCACCCGACAATATCCATCTCGACTTGCCACTCATCCACCTAAGCCTACAAGTACCTCGAAAATTGCTTCTCCACGTGGCCAAAAGCGTAAACATGATGATGCACCTTCTTCAAACTCTAAGTCCAAAGCAAGTGCATCAAAAGTTGACCAACCACTCTCCAAGAAGTCAATGACGTCCACGCCATCTACCAAGAAGCCCACACATCCCCCCTCGGGACCAAACAAAGAAAAATCACAAACGGTGTTACCCACACGGTATGCGGATCCATTTGTATTATCTACTTTGGGTATGGTTTCGGATTTTGAATGGCTATGTACGCGATTGGGAATCACTAAATTAATGACGACTCATTGGCCCACTTATGTCGAGCACACACTTAGTTTTCTTGAAAATTTTACTTGCCAAATCACGAGGGGTGTGTTATGTGACGAGGGCCACATTACTTTCACTATCTTTGGTGTGGAATATGCACTTACTTTAGAAGAGTTTGCTTCCATTTATGGCTTATCTTTCGAGGGCCCTCGGAGTACCATTCACACCATTCACGAGGACTCCTTTCAAGAGAATCTATTTTGGACACAACTCACCACACATGAATCATTTAAAGTCCACCTCCATCGTTCTACCTCTATTGTCCATCCATGCCACCGTTACTTTATGCGGGTATTAGCCAACACAGTTTTTGCACGGGGTGAACTTGATAACTCACAGAGATTAGATGAATTATTTGTCTTATGGATCGCTTATAATCCCCCTAGTGCTTGCATAGCTGCATTCTTGGCTCAACAATTCAAGAGTATTGCGACTTCCAAGCCCAAGATTATCTGTATTGGAGGCTTGATCACACCTATAGCCGAGCACTTTCACATTCCCTTGGATGGCCTTCACATTGCACCGGGCACCAACACCCTTATGCTCAGCACCTGTGTCGCTATGCATATTATTCATGAAACCCCATCTGGCTACTGTGTCAAGTATGACGATGACCATGTATTTCCACTACCCTATTCAGAGGAATACTCCATTCGTGATCCAGCTAACTGGAAGTGGCCCTATGATTATCTTGCTTCGCTTCCTACCGGACCTGCTGAGGAGACTGCAACTACTGAGGTTGATCCTATTGATGTCCCGGCTATATTATACACTCCTTCTCTCGAGGTGGGACCTCCTCCCCCGGTTGCGCCTTCCACTGATGTACTTGGGCGAGCTTGCCACTCAAAGACCACATGCGATGCCGAGCAGGCTACACATTCACTATCTTGACAACACTTCATCCCGCTTCTGCATTAATCGATCGACATGGTGGCGTATGCTTTCACGATCCGATCCTTCGGGTCCACTCGACCCCCACCACAAAGTTGATTCGGTGAGTCTTTCCCTTACCCCGCTTGTTTTTATTTTTGGTACATTGAGGACACTCGTGACGCTTTAAGTGTGGGGGAGGGTCAATTGCGCATGTATCTTTCTACTCTGCAAAATTGATATTTCTATTTAGAGTCTTAGTCGCTGTCATCAAGTCGATCGTGTCGTTTTGTAATGATGGTTTTGGTGATCACACATAGGGTCAGAACGAGGCCGAACCTACCGACCCCTGGTAGGTTCGAGCTCGGCTTGAATTTTTCAAACTAAGGTTCGCTCGGCTCGAATCGATCGAACCTTAATTTAGCAAGGTTCGCCTGGTTCGAATCGAATATTAGGAAACATGTTCGGTCCGGTTCGCTCGAACATGCTCGAACTGTCGAACATGTTCGCTCGAACCGTTCGAACATGTTCGAACCATTCGAACATGTTCGGCTCCGAACATGTTCGAACATGCTTGATTTTGATTTCCTATTTTAATTTAATAATATATATATATATATATATATATATATTTCGAACATGTTCGAACCATTCGAACATGTTCGCCTCAACATGTTCGAACATGCTTGATTTTGATTTCCTATTTTAATTTAATAATATATATATATATATATATATATATATATATATATATATATATATTCAGTATAGTTTTTTTTAAATATAAAATAATTCGAGCCGAGCGTGTTCGATACGGTTCGGCTCGATAGACGAATATCAAATACCTAACGTTCGGCTCGACGTTCGAAGGTTCGAATCGAACTCGAATCGAGCTTTTTTTGAGCCGAATACAGCGAATCGAATCGAATGCTGACGTTCATTTACAGCCCTAATCACACATAGCTACTTTAGATGAGATTTGCAATGCATGAAAATTGATATAGTTTGTTCTGACAAGAGAAATGCATGACATGGAGTGAAAAATCCTTTTTAGACTATCATGTTTAAAAGTGCCATTATTTTCTTTAGGAAACAATGGAGTCCGAGTGAATAGACAAAATAACCCGGTGAGGTAATTTTTCGGCCATATGACTGACCACTTCAGTCTCACCCTAAATTTGTGCGTTTTTTCTCTTCCTTGGATTTGTTCCTATAGAACTTGTGTTGAGTCTTGTTGATGTTGCCTTGGTATGTGCAAACACATAGAAATGATTGAGGCATTCGTTTCTACTTTCCACCACATTATATACCTCATACCTTTTGAGCCTTAATCTTTATTATACCTTTTTTTCACTTTACCTTACTTCACTACATCATACACTGAACAACCTGAAAAAGAGGTAGCCCAAATCCTTTCACCCAACCTTAGAACTAATTGGAGCACGTGGCTATCAAATTTCTTGTGCTTAGTATGTAATGATCAAGCTTGGGGGAAATCCATATTGGTACTATTTGTTTGTTTCTTAGTTTGAAAGGAAAAAAAAAGAATGAAAAAAGAAAAAAAAAATATGAAAAAAAAGAAAAAAATCAATAAAGGAGGTAATCTAAATAAATAACCTCCTAAATCTTATTTTCTATTGCATAGTAATAAAGAGGGAGTTGTATCATTATTCTCCCAAAGTAGAGAAATTATCCTTTGTATTTTCTTTGGTTTGGAAATAAAGCGTTGGACCCCCTTGCACTCGTATGACGTTGATATTTGTTATTCATGTGTTTCGCTAGTTCTAATGGTTTTTGCCATCTCTTATACCTTTTCCTACACCTATCACCATTTTTTTCCTACTTGGGCTATTCTCACTTACCATCATTTTTCCCAAAGACCTTATGATTTATGTGTTGCACATTGCCTTGGTAATTGATATGAGACAATATACAAGCATATAGTAGGGCATTTTCAATGGAATGAGCTTGAGAGTTTAGTCACCTAAAAAATATTGAGCGTTGAGTGATTTATCCGTGAGGGTCTATTTGCTTGGTCTATGTTGTTTCCCATTGACAATTTTTGTTCGCTTTTGCTCATGATATGATAAAAAGGATTAGTTAGTCTATATCTTGTGTTTTGAATGCCGGGATGAATTTTATTAATGTTTGTGTGTTGTGCATCTCTGTCTAATGCCATTTCATGTGTGATCTTCTTAGTCCGTCTTGTCTTGAGTCTTTTTGTTTGCTTGGGGACAAGCAAAATCTTAAGCTTAGGGGAGTGATAAGTTCCTAAAAAGTCAAATAATTCTAGATGTTTTGGACTCAATTTGGTGTCGTGTGTTGTTATTTTGTGATGTTTTTATCCTTTTTGGGCTAGATTACTGCGCATGTTTGAATTATTGCATCATTGTTCGAGATTAGAAGAAAAATGCCCAAGAAGCGGAGCTAAAGTGGAAGAATTCAAAAACCAGCCTCTGTCATACCTAGGGTGTGACAGTTTCCAGAAATCTGATCATGGCCAACGAAATGTTCTGATTGGTCGAAGCTTTTCCAACGTGATTTCCCTTGAAGCTGGCATGAATTATATGGAAAAAGAGGAGCCCACACACTAGAAGAGTCCAAGATTGATAGATATTTGATTTTTAAAGATTTTCTTGATTAAATTAATTATGGAAACTTATTATATGATGTAATTATCCCTTTTTTATTCTTTTTTAAGTGGTACAATTGAGAGACACACATTATTCATCAGAAGAGAGTCAACTATTTCCTCTCTTTATTCATCATCATCTCTCTCATCCCCAAGAACAAGGATTTTTAGGGTTCAAGAAATTCAAGAACAAAGCTTTTTCGAGGATTGATTATTTATGCAATATTTTGACGGTTTCTTTCTCTCCCTTTTCTCCTTTTCTTCATTTATTTATTCTTCTTGTCAAAGTATGTATTCTATGATTGAATCTTGGAATTTTGATATGGAACGTGAGTAGATATCAGTTTCTAGGATTAGGAGGAACCCGGATATGAATATATGATGTAAAAACCCAATCTTTCCCTTGTTTTATGAATTTAATTCTTATAAATTGATTCTTGTGTGCTATTCTTGTTCTATTGTTGAAATTTTAATAGCCTGAGAGGGTGAATAATCGCAATTCTACGTAGAGAAATTATTCGATTAATTAGTGACCGAAAAGGTACTACTTAATTGATACTTTAGGAGACAAGAATTGAATCTAGGGTTTTATTGGAATGAAAATTTGGTAAAATCCTAGATGGCATGAAATTATGGTTCTTTAAAGGATCTAAATGCATTCTTCATCGTGGGAAACTGGGTGTAGTTTGAGTCTAGGTACAATCACGAAAATAATTCGAAAGAATATTTTTGTGATAAAATTTGATAATTGTCTTTATAAGTGTAAAATTCGTATCTTGGGGGAAATATTGTTGGTAAGTCATATAGTAATTCCGTGGTGACTCCGAAATCCTAGAAATGCTTTTAAATTGGATCTTTACCTAAATCTTGAAGTTCTTGGCTCATAGTTGTACTTTCTTTATTTTCTTAAATTTAGGTTTAGATAAAAACCTCCAAGATTTTGATTTGTCTAGCTAATATAAATCGGGAATTGTTTGGTGATTGACTATAAGTCCCTGTGGGATCGACATCCTAAGTACTACTCGATAAGCCGTGAGCTTGCGGTAGGATTTAGTGATTATCTATTGAAAATCACACAACATCTCCACATTAAACACAACATGATTTTCTACAGACTGATCAACGACTTCAAAGATGTGTATCTCCAACATTGAGGTTATTGTTCTTAAGGAAATCATTCAATCCGCTTAAATGAGCTTGTTGATAGTTTGCGACAGAAGCTACATTTCTAGCAGGCCATGATTTCCCTGTGGCACTTCGCAGCTCCACAGTCTTGTTTCTCAACATGTCGTTTGTTCTAGCAAATGGTATTGAAATATTCTACCGATCACAAACAAAATTAAATATTGTTAGAAAGTGCAATGAAGAAAAAAGATAAAAACAAAAAAACAACCAAAAGGATTGTAACATATTTCACCACATAACCATGTGAAAAGGCCGAGCTGACTAACGTCGTAAGAAAATGGAGATTTTCGTTACCATTGTTCTCTCCACCTACATCATCATCCGCATCATCATCTTCACTCTCACTTTCGGACTTAGAAAAAGTCTTCTCACGGGAATCGTGACTCAGCATAATAGTGTCAAAAGTGAAATCCCCTATGTGCTCAAACACAATGAACTCCCCCTGATTCAAGTGATGAGTGGCCACATACTGTTCCTAACCTTCCCAAAGAAACAAAGAAGTCAATTGTCTGTCGGTCCAACCCTCACTTCTCATGTCCTTCTTCGGCTATTGAGAACAGCCCTATCTAGGTTCCGCAGCGTGTCGTTCAAATTATCAACGTATTTTCGTGCTAATGTCTACGAAGAAAGAAACATATCATGTTATTACAATCATAATTTAAGCGATAAAAATGTAAGGTAATCAATAATAACATACCAAACTTGTTGCGAAATCGCCAACAAAAAACGATCATTATCCATATTCTTCACTGTAGATTAAAAAGGAATGAGAAATCAGAATTTGCATTAGAATCAGTCCGCATGCCATTCTAAAACAAGACAACATAGACTCAAACCAAACATAACCAATCACTCAAGACAGAACTAGTACCTTAATCTATACTTAGTACATAGCTGAAGTTCTTGTACGACACACAAGTGTTGTTTGTTTTAATACCTTAAGTTCTTCTATTGTGAGTTCTTTTAATTGTTGAATGTGATGTGGACAGCAGGCCTTTTTACGTAGATAATGGCTAGCCTAAATCAGTCTATTAAGAAATGGATATCCTTGGCATATCAACTTATGGGAGATATTAACAAATGGATATCATTACGGATGATATTATCAAGTCCACACAACACACATAATGGGAAAAACACATCTAAGTATACTTTTAACTAACACACTTACATTGCAATGAAACACATCTAAGTAAACTTTTAACTAACACACTTTTCATAGTTGGAGTACACTAATTCATTGGTGGACAATTGTTTACAATGTCAAGAAACACACTAATTCAGAGTAGATATGTGCACATTAATTGTGTCATTTAACAAAATTCAGCATATAACGGCATCGGTTGTGACGTTACATTAAAACAGTAACGTCAAAATCATTGTCATTCCTTGAAACGTCAGCCATGTCGACGTTCTGAAGCAATGTAAACGGCACCGACACTGACAGATACCTTGGTAACCCTAATGGACTTTTATGATCTAAACATCACCCTAACTGACGTTATATTTTAACAAAAAATGTCCATATAGCAGACGTTTCAAGCACCAGTCATCTACCACAGCCCTTCGATCGGAAAACGGCTAGATTATCGAAAAAGAGCAAAAAAACCCTCCGATTTCAACCCTATTTCTATCCCAATTCAACCAAAAACGAACTCACATTACAATGAAACAAACATTCGATCAAAACCTTCTATTTCTAGGAGCATTTCATTCGAAAGACATTGAATCTACCAATAAAACTAGATTGATGTTTCCGGCAATCTCATTCGAAAAAACATTGAATCTACCATTTGATATCTATAAATTTACAATCGAAATGCACACAAAGTAGATACTTACATGATTTGGATCAAAGTAATGTTTACTCTTGCAGTTTCCGGTAATGTTTTATCTTCTCCGGCGATTTTCTTAGGTTGTTGAATCTACTTTGTGTCAAATGAAAATTAAAGAGAGAAGTAATGAATCAGTGTTGGGGTTTAAAGGATTCTTAAAAAGTGAAGGTGTAGAAGTTAAAAAGTGTGGGACTAAATTGTTTAAGCTTTAAAGCATTAGAGACTATAGTGTATAGTTTTTAAAAGTTGTTAAATTGATTATTTTTAGGTGACGCATTGAGTGATTTGGTGGTGTGGAAAAGTAAACGAAAAATAATAAATTAAAGGGTGCCGATAGTATTTTGTGGTGCCGATAGAAGCCGCCTTTAATTAACCTCGCTTATATTTCTACCACATCTCTTCTATATGTTGTCTTTCAGTTATAGGTACGCCACACTATTTTTACATAATCAATATTATAAAAATCGAATCTACAGTCAACATGCGACTTCCTGTTGAGTCGAATTAGGATCGACAATGAAAAGGTAAAATGTTTGGCTATAAATTCGATTTTCACATAATCGATTCTATTGTGCTGTATATGTAATAATCTGATACACCTCTAGAGTTGTGGTGGTGCAATAAAGATCCTTTAACAAGACATCCAAAATAATTTATCATTGACATCACAACATTATATGTTTATGATTTTTTTAAAGTTATATATGTTTAATTGTTTATGTTAGCTCTACTCAAATCTTCTAAAGCCACTGCACCCATACAAATATAAATTTTTGCTATAAATATTATGTGTGTTATAAATATAACACGTAATGTGTGGATATCCATTAGATAAAATACATACTGATTATAAAATATGATCGACAAATGTTTTAACATCATAAAGCCACGTGTAATATGTCGTGTCTTTGTTAAACTGTGTCACGATTAGATAATTATCTGGAGTAATCATTATCCCTCATCCTTTGCCGCCATCTTCGCGTGATGACATCAGGTTGTCTGTTGGCATTAGGTTAGATGTTGGGGGAAAAAAATCCAGGTTGTGTCAGTGGTCCGACTTTTTTTTTGAGGTTAAACTTTACATACGGGGCTGAAAAGAGGTTATCCTCACGTATATGTACGGGTAGGATAATCACGGGCTTATTATATGTGGGATTTGGCAATTTCACGTATATATGTAACAACAACATAGGTTACATACGGGGTGATTTCTGTATGTACAGGGCGACGGTGTCCTCCCGGGTGTACTAGGCCCGGGAATTCTATTTCACGGACATATACATATAGGGTGAGTCCATTTTCTATGAAAATAACTTATGTACGTGGCGAGATGAGTGTGTACTAGGGCCGGAAATTGTGTTTCCCGGGTGTAGTACATACTGGATTTTCGACCTTTGGTAAATGCAATTAAAATATTCACTAGTAACCAATTACTACTACTTCAACCGAATAAAAGCATGAAAAATATCATAAAAAATGAAAAAAAAGACAACACACTTAATTAAAACTACGTAGTATTAGTTGGTGTAGGGGAAGTGGTAATAACCCATCGTCATTGTATATTTTCCTTCGTTTGATATATTATTGAAAAGTTCGGTTGTGTCATAGCACCGTTATACAGTAATCATCATGACATGTTAAATGTATTTATATCATGACGATTGGTGGAAAAGATGCTGGACAGAGCCACCAGAACATCACTTAATTTTCCGATCTAACGGATGCCTCACTTCCGGACAAGGCTTTACCAAACTGTTGAGAATGGGAAAATATGTTGAGCAGACCTAATGAAATTTTCTATGAGATATGCTATATAAGGAGCCCCAATACAATGCCTGGGGATTAGGCCGACACAGCTGATCAGAAGGAATCGAAAACACCTTAGGGAAGCATGCAATTTCTAGGAACCTCATTAGATCGAGGCATACCATGGAATGAGTCGTATTTCAATTGGTTGTAATGTTCAATCATTCTATTGGTCGTATTTCCAAGTCTTTAGATTGTACAATTTATTTATGAATATAAATTTAAATAAATGTAAAATACATGTATACGTACGTAAACCGATAATCAGGGATAATCCTACACCTAAATCTAAATAAGCAAAAGTAATTTAAAAAAATCAGTAGTCTAAATCTAGTTAATTAATAGTAGACTACATAATACATGTAATGTAAGTACTAACAACCTATTCTACGTCTTTATTATTATACTAGTGAGTAAGTATGCCGTGCAAGGCACGGCATGCCCCTTCCAAGTATACTGAATTATATATCATATTTAATTGGATTTATAAGTAAGGTGAGACTTTCGGTATGCAAATGTTACATATACCCATTTTTCCGGAAAACATTAAATGAACACAACAATAAATGATGCATACATCTAAACATGACTTTCACAATAAAAAGTCATGCTTATAATAAAAAAAGCAACAGTGCCCATAATAAGTTACAAAGCCAACTGAATACTACATACTTGGTGATAATGTTTGGGAGGAAGGCACAAGAAAAATAGGTAGGCATATTTTTAGTACATAAAATAGCAACTTTATATATTACTTAATACCATTAGTTGTTGATGGAGTCACAACTAATGGCCATAATATGTAAGTTCTTACCGTAGTTAAAATAACCGAAACTTAGGCACATAGGATACGGTCTACTGGGCATGGTTTTAAAACACAAAAGAACATTCATTGTCATACTTAGTTGTCATCGGCCTTGTTCTTCAATTTTTTCACTAGACTTTCTGCCCCAGAATTTGGCACAATAGTTTTATGGGTAGGAGATGGCACTTTCTCAGAAATGAGCAGATCATCTTTTTCATCAGAGCTTTCACCAAATTCGATTCCTCTTTTTGTAGATGCAGACGGTAGTATGGTTCCTTGATCCATGTCAACTTAGTTGCTATTTCTTCTATGACCTTTTTGGTTGATGGGCTAAACAGTTGTTGTTCTTTTTCAACAGACACCAAAGTAGAACTTTCCAGGTCTGATGTAAGTACAGCTGGGGCCAGGTTGGAAGCTGGCTACACCTGTGCAGACTTGGCTTCTTCCTGAGTGTAAAGTTTTAGAACTAGGTAGGTCTTTTTAGCTTTACCTTTGAAGGATCTGTCATAATATTTAAGAAAGCACAACACCAGCGTCTTGTCTATCATTCTTGCAATCTCATCATTTAGTGGAGCATTCTATGCACAAATATATATTTGATTAAACGATACAGTAGGTGATTCATAACTAGCAAGCAATCTGAATTAATAAATAATGCATACATAAACAACATAACATTTCTGTAATATCTAATTACCTTTTCATACGCTTCCACAAGATCAGTAGCATTAAACTTAATGAAATTTTCTACAGTTTTTGAGGAAAGTGTGGCAGAAAGTGTCCTAGATTCATCATTAAGAAAAACATGCGCATTACACCTGCACAACTGTAGATGCTATAACGGTAAGGAATTTTCTTTATTCTATTGTCTGTTGCCAACAGATAAATAACTTGGCTTATAGCTTACCGTGGCTCAACATCTATCTCTTTGTGGAAATACATATAGGGAAGCTCTGAACCTATTGGAAGATTAACTGCTTTTTTGCACTTGTCACACACATTATACCAGAGCTTCTCTTGTCGGCATTAAATGAATCGCTGCCGCTACCCAAGCATTTTTAAGTCGTGCATGCTGAGCGAAATTATCAATTTAGATTCAATCTAAAACAAAAAGTAAATGTAGAATCACATGTGCTGCATACCGTTTCGATTGACATTGAAACATCTCTGATTGGGACAACATCGCAAGAATAAATTTGAGGTGGAAGCAAAATGTCAGTTGTTTTAAGCACCAATCTCAATTAACTGTCCAACCTCTTCTGCATGCCCATTGTACCTGCACCAAGCATCCTTTATTAACAAGCCAGCATGAAGTAAATAATTCTGATCAAACCTAGAAGAGCCTGTAATTTCATTAAGTCATAAATATAAAACAAAACTAATGTTGCAGATAGAAATTACCAAGCAACTAAAGGTTCATTTTCATGGAGAGGCGGATCGACCAAGAAATAAGCATTAAAACCTGTAGTCAGTGACAAACCTATGCAAAGAAAATATAGAAAATCACGGACAACACTTTTTTTGAATAATCATTATTGCTTTAATTTTAACATCTACGTAAATAATTGAACATACCATTGAAGGTTGTGACTTTTATGTCTAATCCAACAATGAAAGTTGGTTTTGGGAGTTTCTCGATGATTCAAGTTTCTCCTTCATTCAACAGGTCATCCCATAAGCACAATACCATAAGTCGTTTCCTGTAATGAGAGCATTTTATGATGCAGTACTTTGTAATATCAAAATACATGCAATATATGTATAGTGGAAAAACTTACTCTTGATCAATGAGGATGTACTCTCTGACAAATGGTTTTGTAGCATGGGGAATAGGGTATGCGTGAACAACCAATGCTTTCACAGCTGATCAAAGAAAGTAAAAGCTGGCAGTTAAATTCATTCCTATAACTAACATATACTGTATAGAAAATAGTCAAAACTTGATATCCAATACTAAATAATACAGAGATATGTACACATTGTGTAAATGGCATATACTAAACTGGAAACAATATGCAGCAACTCTAGACTGCACGAGTGTTGTAAACATATGCAGAAATCTTTTATTGGAAGGGACACAGACAAAGTACAACAATAATGCTTATCTATTTTCAAAATTAAAGGAATATAATCAATGTATTATAAGTTGCAAATAGCAAGTAAATATAGTATAGTTAAGCATACCAATGGATAAGTCACGGTCTGCCACCCTGAACATTTCTGAGAAGTTTATGCAGTCAAAAGAGTATGGGCACACATGTGGGACAGGATAATGAAGCAGCTGCACATGTGTTCTAGGGTACAATGTCCAAGTGTAGTTGTATTCACCAACCTTGTATGTTGGATCAGCAACTTTCACAAAAGCACTTGTTATGTAATACCTTTTAAAAGGTTGAAAAATGCGGTCAAAGTGTTCTATCGCTGAGAAAGTGATTGCTGAGTGCCCTATTTAAAACACAAAAGACAACATTATAACCATCAAAAGATATTGAATGTAAGCAACACAACACAAAATGATAGAATTTATTTGCAGGTAGAAAAGAAAAACTTACTTTCATGTCAGTAAAAATGAACTTCTTGTGCCATATTGTTGGTCCCAGAGAAGGGTGAAACTATAGTCAGAGGGGGAGAGGGCGGGGGGTGAAAGACTATAGTGGAGTTTCAAAAACTTTTCTTATGTTTAAAAGCTTTTGGGCAATGGATAAGTCCTTCTTACTATGTTGTTTTCAAATCGCTTTAGCGATCCACAGATATAAGTTATGATCTAGGCAATTTAAGTAAATGTCAGAAAGTAAATTTGCAGAAAGTAAATTGACACAAGGCTTATAGTGGTTCAGGTGGTGTAATCCCTTAATCCACTCTTCTCCTGTGATGATTGGAGGAATTCACTATTGTTTTCACAGATACAACAAAGATGATTGTCCTTGACTTCCCAAGCTTCACAATCTACAAGACTATCACTCCTTGACTACAACAAATTGATGATTCATCTCTTTCACTCGCTCTCCTTGAGATCAAAATCCTTCAGCAACTATCACACACACAACTCCTTCTCAGATTGCTTATGATTCAGTTGCTTCAATTTGATATGAATAAGATTCACCAACTTGCTTGATCAATCTCAGTGCTGAATATGACTTTGTAGTTCTGATGTCTGAGTTGATCTCTAGATAAGTCCTTGTAAGTTCAGAGAAGGCTTTTTGAATTGATAGAGTTTCTGCTTAATTTTTCTTTTTCAGATCGTTGCTTTTGTTTGTCTGTCAATGCCTTCTATTTATAGCCTTGAATAACCTTGATTTTGAAATTCCGTCCATTGGCTATATTAATGAGGGAATAATCCTTGATTTTATTCTTGATTCCCCCTTAATTGCATTCTCCTTGATTTCAGTGATCGGATTTTTTCTTCAAACGTATAGCAGAAAATCCGTCCTTGATTGATCCTCTATTTAATGCATGATCTTATGAATTTTCAACATATATTAAATCTAATCTGGTAAGTATTACTTCGCTGTTTTCTGAACGGTCGAGTGATCCTTCTGACTTATCTGTTTTTGGCTCTTCCTTCACCATTTTGTCTTCACTCAGCCGAAAGTCAGTTTACTTAGCCGATTCACTGTTTTCTTTTTTTTGCTTTAGTTTAAGGAGAATCTTTGTACTTCACTGATCCTTGATTGGGTTGAGATCAGTGTACACCATATTTGAATATTAAGTTTCATCACTTGAAACATAGCTTAGACTTATCCAAGGTCATCACAGACTTCCTTGGTTATAAGTGAGACCATAAAGTCTTCATTGTATCTCTGCTGGTGCTTGGCTGGCTTCACTCTGCCGAATGTCTGTTTTACTTTGCCGTTCTACCAACTAGTACAATACTTGTCTGACTCAACTTATACAACATGTCAGACTCTAAGTAAAGACTTATACAGAGAATTCTAACTTATTTCAGTGCTTGCTATAACAAATTGGTATGGCCATCATCAAAACATAATAAAATGTTCCTAATAATTTCCCCCTTTTTGATGATGCCAAAACCCTCATAAGCCTGAACATAAGTAATCCAAAATTTTTCATAATAACAGAACAAAAAATCAGCAATTTTATTCATCCATTATAGGGCAATAAGATATTGCAACTTTTTATTTAAAGACAAAGGCAAATAGCAAAAAAAAAATCACAAATCACATTAAGTATCAGGTCTACTTCTTCATTTCTTTAAGCCTGATACCTTTGCCTTTACTGCCCTTGCCCTTTTCTGTTGGGCTTGCCTTCTTTTCACTGGAGCTTTCATGCTTAGAACTTCCTTCCTTTTTGGCAAAGACTAAAAAGTGCTTCAAGATTTGTCATTGCCGTGTGTCGAATCGTGAGATGACCATACCTCCTTTCCAAGATCTTGTTGTTGGCCTCACCAACTTTGATTAGAAGGTCCAGTTGCTTGCCAGAATGCTCCATTATCTCATCCAGATGCTGAATTTGTTGAGTGTGAGCATTGAGAGTGTCCACCAAGGGCTTAAGATTGTTGTCAATTGTCTCTGCATGAAATTCAAGATTGGTTTGGACATGGTGAGGGATGAGTTGTTGTAAATTGCAAAGCAGGTTTCCTTGTCTCTCCATGACCTCATCTTGGATCTTGATATGATTGACGAGGGCCTCAATCTTGTGGTTGAAGGAGGTTGCTTCACTCCTTAAGGCATTTTTCAGGTTTTGCCTGCTGTAATATTGCCTTTCCATGTCCACAATGAGGGGTTGGATGTCCAGATTGAAGACTCTCTCTGGATCAATTTCTTCTGGTGCCACATGGACATCCTCTTCATCTCCATCAATTTCATCCTCAGCATCTCCACCTTGCTTTTTCTCATTCTCCACTTCAATTTCTCTTTCTTCCTTTTCCTCTTCTTCCTCTTCCTTTTCATTTTGTGCTTCTTCTTCTCTTTCTTCCATCTGTTCTTGTTCTTCCTCATTAGACACAGGGTCATTTAGAGGTTGTTGTTGAGTGTGGACTGCTTCATCTGCCACTGTTCCCCCTTGTGCAATTGTGGGGGAGTTGACAAGTTCGGCTGAGTGAGCTTTATCAGCTGGCTCACTTAGCTGTTTGTCAACTTTGCCAATGCTTTTGAAAAGCACTTCTTGAAGAGTCATCATCGTAAATCTCGAGTTTTTTTGACTTGCTTCAAAATGATCACTCCTCGAGTGTTCATCCTCCGACTCGACTTCTTCCTCATCTATCTCCTCTTCTTCGGATGAAGTGAGTCTATATCCTTCCTCACCTTCCTCATGGTAGGTGATTTCCTCTGTCTTTCGTCTTCTTATTGTTCTTTGTGTCATCACCGATTGTCACAGGCTCATCCAAGTTCTTTGGTGCTAGTCATAGTGGTATTCTCTTGTGCCTTCTCGGGATCTCGGTTCTTCGTCCCACTCTCGATCTACTAGTTTCTTTGTTTTTTTTTGCTCCCAGCAGATGGGGTTTGTGTTTCATGGATGCCTTGATGTAAGTGAACATTGTCTTAGACTTGTGTGGTGACCGCAAATTGGTGGGTTGTACTTTCAATGCGTTGAATGTGTGTCTTTGAGGGAATCCATATGATTTCCTCTCCCGTAAATCGCCATTTTTCTACTTAACCCTTGCTTGGTGCTTTGTTATTGATAAATCAATTTCCTTTTGAATCGATCCTTCAATCTATTGAACACAAAAGTTGCCCAGCAAATTTGATGCGTTCATAGATTATGGCCATCGCTTTGATTTGTACCTCGCTTAGGTTTTCCATTGACCCTTTCTCGCGCTTCAATATTCTTTGTGATGACCGGTGCAAATTCAAAGAACGGAAGTTTGAGCTTTGATCTAGGTAGATTGTACGCTTTGCTATTTTTCTTGGGACTTTTGGCTATCTCAAATTGCAATTTTGTGATGTCTGTTGTCACAAGCTTGACATTGGCGAGGACCAATTAAGGGAGTTGAAGGTATCTGTTGAGTGCACCAGGTGTGATGACTATTTCTCTTCCAAAGATTGAGCTTGTTATGCAATCGACTTCAGTCTTCTTTGTGCTGGGCATAAACTTGGCATTTTTCCAAAACGCTATCAGATTTTCATAGCAGATTCTAGTTTTTGGGGGGTTTAAGAAGGTCATCAGCCCCAAATTTGTACAGCAATCGACCAAGCGTTGCGCTTGTGCATCGTTATCACAAAAAGAGAGGTAGAGTTCTGGTTTGAAAAACGAACCAGTGATGATTGATTTTTCGTAGTATTTTTCAGTGGGAGAGATTGTGGAAGATGAAACCATTGATAGTTAATTGATGTTTAGAAAAGAGTTCTTCAAATTTTCAGTGAAAATCAAAGATAGGGTTTGTAATTTGCAAGAGAGTGTAAAGATTTCTGAAACTCTCTAAGTAGCATTTATATAGGTTGATTTGGGTAGTGTGAACGTGGTTTGAATGTGGAAGGATTTTGTGACATAATTGCGTGATTTTGTGTATGTAAATGCGATATTCGAGCGTAATGGGGGAGTGGTTTGAGGTAAGTAATGATAGAGCCCGGGAATCGAGGCAATTGTGGTTTTAAAAAAAATATGGTTACCTCCATAATTATAAGTTGATCTCCACGTGTGTAATCTTCCACAGAATACTCCTCCATAATTTTCTTATTCTCCACGTGTAGTAAAAATTGATTTTGTTCACACTTTAATTTGTCCAAGTCTTTAATTCGGTGAAGTGCCTTGGCTGGTCACTTAGCCGATATAGTGATTTCTTCACTGAGCTGCTAGATTTAACCATTCCTAACAATCAGTTAAGTTAACTTTGCTGGATACCAGTGCCTTACCTGCTACATCCCCTGTAACGGCAAAGGTTGAACCAGTTGATGAAGTCACTTAGCCGATTACTCCAGTTAGCCGCTCTTTGGTACTTAGTCAATTTCAATCATTCCTAACTCAGTTCTCAACATGCTAAATCTTTCATAGCTGAGTAGTTTGGTGAAGATGTCAGCCAATTGATCTTCAGTGGGTATGTATTTTAGGATGACATCTCCCTTTTCAACATGGTCTCTGATAAAATGATGTCTTACATCAATGTGCTTTGTTCTTGAATGCAACAACTGGATTTTCAAAATAATAGATATTGCACTTGTGTTATCACACATGATTGGAATTGTTTCCTCCTCCACTCCATAATCCCTTAGTCGTTGTCCGATCCAAAGTACTTGTGCACAACAACTACCTGCTATATATTCTCGCTTGGTTGTTGATGTAGATATGGAGTTTTGCTTTTATCAACCAAGAGACTAGTCTGGTGCCTAGCATTTGACATGTTCCAGAGGTGCTTTTTCTATCTATTTTGCATCCAGCATAGTCTGAATATGATACCAATTTAAATCCTCCATCTTTTGGATACCAAATTCCAACATTTATAGTGTTTTTCAAGTATTTGATTATCCTATTGGCTGCTAGAAGATGTGATTCTTTTGGTTGAGCTTGAAATCTTGAACATACTCCTACTGCAAATGCTATATCAGGTCTACTTGCAGTTAAGTATAGTAAGGATCCAATGATTCCTCTATACATTTTCTGATCAACATCCTTTCCTGTTTCATCTTTCCCAAGAATGACTCTTGCACACATTGGTGTATCTGCTGTGCCACTTGTATCCATCCCATACTTGTGTATTAGATCTCTTGTGTACTTGGCTTGACTAATGAAAATACCATCCTTCATTTGCTTTACTTGAAGGCCAAGAAAATAATTTAATTCTCCCATCATGCTCATCTAAAATTTGCTCTTCATCAGGTTTGCAAATTTCTCACATAGCTTTTCTGTTGGACTTATTTCTCAGTTTTGATGATGAGTGCCATACTAGCTGTTATAGTGCAAAGGCAAAAAGATGTCTAGATAAAATGTATAGGTTTATTAGAGTTTGATTCTAAATAGGTTTGATCAAACAAGCACTGTAAAAGGCTGCTGGCTGTTTATCAGCAGACTAGTCTAGGTCGATGGGGTAGATAGGTCGTGGACTGTCTCGCAACTCCGCTTGATCAAGACGAAGGCCGAGGGTTCAAACTCAAGAAATGAAGGCTAAGGGATCAAACTTAGTATTTAATGTCAAGGATATGGGATCGAATTTAGGCAAGTCTGTGATGACCTAAATCGATTACATATACCTTGTGTAAAGGTCTAAGTTCCACAAGTTGGATGATGTTTGGAACTTAGTTATACTTTAAATGATGTAATCTAACTTCACAAACAAAAGTTGGATAAAAGATTCAAATTGCATTATATTCTCTGCAGACAAAAATATGATGTTCAAAGAGATGATTGGTTTTACAAACAGAGATCGATTTAACTCACTGATATATATACCTCGATCAATTCAAGATTATTATCGAAGTTACATGGATAAGAATACCAACTACCTCGACTTATCAAGCAAATCAAAGGCAATGAGATTAAAAGACGTTGGGATGATTCATATTTTTATCCATTGGATACAAGTCAAAGGGTGGACAGATCGCCTTCACAAAAAGTAATCTGACAAAGTGTCATCCTATGAATAGTGACGAGAATGCAAATTGAGGATGGGACAAATACAAGGAACGGTCACATTTGAATTTCAAATTCAAGTCACATGCATTCCTACCTATAAATAGAGGACTTTCAACTCAAGAAGAAGAGGATGATTTTTGGAATAAACTTCAAGTGATAACATTGAGCTGAAAAACACCTGCTTTGAACTTACCGAGCTTAAGGTCACCGATCTAGTTATTTTCTTCAAGTGCATTCTCATGTTAAAGCCGCATCAAGCATACACACTTGAAGACGCAAATCTATTGATTATATCATCCTAATCAAGCTCTTTAATCAATCATTTACTTGATTCATTCTTTATTTTATAAAGAACTCTCTTGAAGACAAAGAAGCATCTCGTTGGTGTGTGAAGATCATTGGTTTGTGGTGGAGTGGTGAAGAGGCAATTCTACCCTTCAAGGACCAGTGGAAGACTCGGGAGGCGACAATCCTACATTCTTAGTTTTCGCCAGTGAAGCCATAGTTATTGGTGAAGGACAAGCAACCTAGGACTCTTTGTAATGATAACTCAAAGATTACTAGTGAATTCCCTCCAACATCACGGAGAAGAGTGGACGTCTGAGATTACATCACCTGGAACCACTATAAAAATCTCTCTACTTACTTACTGCATTTATTTTCTCGCACTTAGTCATTATTCATATCAACTCTTTGAATTTAGCAAATCAAATCACACACATACACTAATGAGTATCTAATACTTAGTAACATATTTAACAACAAGTAACAAGGCTTAATTTTGATATTATTCCATTTGCACAAATTCAAAGAATCGAATCACGATGAGACTCATTTTATCGGCCAGGTTCACGAGGTCTCAAAGAGACTCTCAAGTATCGCAGAGTTGGAGTTGCAGAATTTGTTAACTCTAAAGTTTTAAGTGTTAAGTTTATTCACCCCCTCTAAACTTAACTAACGCCTTTTCAAGGGACCAACAATTGGTATCGAGCAAAGTTTCGCTTACGAAGGAATCCTACTTGTTGTGCTTGAGAAAATTCTTTAAAACTTTCTTTCAAGTTATCGATTTTCAAGACTTGCATCATGGATAACACACAAGATGCTAGAACCATGTTGATGTGCTCTCTTGATAGATTTGATGAGTATAAACGTCGAATGCAGTATATCTTGCTCGCTACTCATGATGAGATGATGGATGTACTAAATCAAGGACCACTTTGAGATTACAAAGGCGATAGAAGTGGGTGTGAGAATCGAGTACATTCCTAAACCAAAGAGAGAATGGAATGCGAGAAGATGAAAAGAGCAAACCTCAACAACATTGCTATTGATATCATCTACGTAACCTTGGATAGCAATATGTACATGAAAGTCAAAGATTGCAAGACCGCAAAGGAACTTTGGGATAAGATTCACTTAACTGTGAAGGCACCGATGCAATAAAGAAGAACAAAATCAGGTGTGGCTGAAAAAGGTTTCAAAAGTTCAAAATTCGCCTAATGAAACCATTGAGCAAATGGAGTCCAGATTCAATGCAATCTTAGATGAACTTACTCTGCTAAGTGTAAGTTATTCAAAAGAGGAAGTAAACACCAAAATCTTGGAAGCTTTACCTGCAAGAGATGTTTGGAAAATGAAGGTGACTGCAATTGAAGAAATGAGAAAGCTGCATGAAGAAGACACCTTCAAACTGTTCTCTGATCTTAAGGCCTATGAATTTAGCAAGAAGCTAGTGCCTGAAACTGAAAAGGAAGAGCCAAAGACCACTGCATTGGCTGCTTCACATCATGAAGAAACATCAGGAGGACAGGATGATATGCTAGATGAAATGCAAGAACAAATTGCTCTACTGAGCAAGAAAATCAGAATGATGAAGACTGGAAAGGCCCCTACAAGAAATTTCACAAAGAGGCCTACTGAAAGAAGGAAAGAAGAACCAAAGAAAGATAATGACTATCTATGCTTTCATTGCAAGAAACCAGGACACTTCAGACCTGATTGTCCTGAGTTGAAACAAGGCAAGGAACCTGATTATCTTTGCTTCAACTGTAAGAAGCCTGGACATTTTAGACCTGATTGTCCAGACCTACTGAAGACCAAAAGTCAACAAAGGAGACATGGCAAGAAGGCTATGGTTGCTGAAGATGAATCCAGGATATGAAGTGGGATCCAAAAGGAAATGAATCGGATGACACAAAGATCAAGTTCTTGATATGGAGGATTATGCTTTGATGGCCAACATGGATGAAACTGAGGAGGTATACAACACTGTATCTATAAACACTCCTACTGGAAGTGATTGTGAATCAACCTGTGGTTCAAATCCTAGAAATTCTGACAACAATGAGACTTTGGATGCCATCCTTAATCAACTAAGGATAATACAATCTGGTTATGAGATTGTGAAGGCTGAAAAAGAGGCTCTTGAGTTAGAAGTTGGAAGATTGAAAGCTGAATTAAG
Source organism: Gentiana macrophylla (assembly GCA_026214975.1). Classification (NCBI taxonomy): domain Eukaryota; kingdom Viridiplantae; phylum Streptophyta; class Magnoliopsida; order Gentianales; family Gentianaceae; genus Gentiana; species Gentiana macrophylla. The sequence goes on from CM047817.1 coordinate 67,673,172, forward strand.
GGTTTTCAAAGGTAAGGAAAAAGATGTTGGACAGAATCAGCATAAGTCTGCTGAACATCCAGCAGCCTCTGAATCTGCTGAACCATCTTGTTCCAATACTGCATACAAATCAGGAAAGCCTTATGGAGATAGAACTGGGCTTGGATTTGGAACTCAAGAATCTAACAAGAGTGGATCCAAGAAGGTTTCTCGAACCTAGTACTGCAATGGTCCTAAGTTTGTGCCTGCACTAGATCCATCTCCTCAAAGGTCAAGAAGCAAGAAAAACCAAATGAGAATGCCTCAAAGAAGCAAAATCGAAGTCTCGAAGTCAACAACTCTAGTAAAAGAATAAATCCAAAAATAGGATCATTGCAGCACTTCTAAGCTCACTGATAGCGGACTGCTACCAAGTCTGCTTGGACCACGAAGGGAAAGAAATGAAATATTCCAAGAATAAGAATCCTAAATCCAAAAAGTTGATCATTCAAGGGATACTTATCTCGGGGGAAAGGTAGACTGCTCCTCGCTTGATAATGATTGGAATATTCTCATGCATCTAATGTTAAAAAACATCAAGATAACCATACCACTAGGGTAAAACCTAGGCAATGGAATCAATGAGAGGACTTACACAAGACCTCAATGAGACTCCATATTACAGAAATTCTAATAGACAAAGACACCTATGGTTATGCAAATGTTTCTAATAACAAGAATCATTTCAAACAAACATTATGTACCAAAAGGCCGTAAAACATATGTGGTTCCTACACAACCTACTGTTAGAACTTATGGATGTGTGGAATACATGTATGAACCAAAGTATGAACCAAAGTATGACACATTTAGGAGAAGACCTTATGGAAACATACCAAGGGTCATGCTTGCCACTGACCACTATGGACCCAAACAGATTTGGGTACCTAAAATGCATTAACTTTGTTTTGTAGGGTGTCTGGTACTTTGACAGTGGATGTTCCAGACACATGACAAAGAATAAGCACTGTCTTACAAATTTTGTGGCAAAAGATGGTCCAAAGGTGAATTTTGGCAACAAAAATACACCAGCTATACAAGAGGATATGGCACACTTGTCGAAATGGACTTACAATCAAGAATGTTGCATATGTGGAAGGACTGGATTACAACTTGCTGAGCACTGGACAATTCTGTGATATGGGATACAAGGTCACTTTTGACAAAAACAATTGTATTGTCATTAGTGAAAGAGGTGATCAAGTTGTACTTGCTGGTAGAAGGCAACAGAACATGTATGTTGTGGATTGGTCTCACTGCAGCCTCGAAACTGCTGATTGTGCATACCAAATCAACTCAATTGGCTATGGCACAAGAAGTTAAATCATCTAAATTTTGATGATATTAATCAGTTAGTGAAGAAGAAGTTAGTGGTTGGTTTACCTGAAATCACATTCAAGAAGGATGCTATCTGTGATGCATGTCAGCAAGGTAAACAGATAAAGTCAAGTTTCAAGTCAAAGACTAAACAATCAACTAACAGAGTGTTGGAGCTTATGCACATGGATCTTTTTGGACCAATAACTCCAACAAGTGTGACAGGAAAGAAATACACCTTAGTGGTTGTGGATGATTTTTCTAGATACACTTGGGTGATATTCATGAACAAGAAAAGTGAGACACTCCAAAGCTTGCCTAATCTTTTGAAGAGATTACAGAATGAGAAAAGTTTAACAGTCATAAAGATAAGATCAGATCAGGGTACTGAATTTCTCAACAAAGTTATAAGAGAATATTGTGAACAGAATGGTGTACTTCATCAACTTGTCATTGCTTTGGTACACCTCAAAGAAATGGGGTTGTTTGAAAGAAGAAACAGGACATTAAAGGAAGCAGAAGAACAATGATTTGTGAAGCATTGCTACCTGAAAAGATATTAAATTTGAAGCGAAAAATACAGCATGCTATACACAAAATAGAACATCAGTAAACAAGAAGCTGCTGAAGACACCTTATGAGATCTGGAATGGAAGGATACCTAATATATCCTATTTTCACCCATTTGGAAGCAAATGTTTTATTCTAAATCATAAAGTTCATTTGAAAACATTCCAACCAAAATCGATGAAGGAATTTTCTTAGGATATTCTTCATCAAAGAGCATTCAGTGGTCTTGAACAAAAGAACAACTCAAACATGAAGAGACAATCAATGTTGTGTTTGATGAACCTAAGTTTCTTGGTATGGAAGATAAAGAGTGTGAACTCAATGAAAATCAACAAATCACCGATCCAGTTGTGTTGAAGTTTTGGAAAGATTCAATGACTTAAAAGTTTCGACATCGCCTCTCTTGAACACCTGTGACAATGTTACCGATGCAACAATCAAAGCAATTCAAGGATCTGCTGACCCCCCTGTAGAAGAAACTACAGCAGACCCTACTGAAGATGATATTCCTGAAAGTCAAAATAACCAAAATCCACAATGGTTAAGGAATCACCCTGCTGAACAAGTTATTGGCAATGTACAGCAAGGTGTGAGGACTAGAAGACAACTGGAAGCTATGTTTACTTGTTTTCTATCACAAATGGAACCCAAAGTTGTTGAAGAAGCAATTTCAGATCCAGATTGGATAATTGCTATGCAAGAAGAATTAAATGAATTTGAAAGAAATCAAGTTTGGACACTAGTTGAAAGGCCAAGTCATGCAAATATCATTGGTACTAAATGGGTATACAGAAATAAACTTGATGAATCTGGTACCATTGTTAGAAATAAGGCCAGACTAGTTGCAAAAGGCTATTCTCAAGCAGAAGGAATAGATTTTGATGAGACTTATGCACCTGTTGCAAGATTGGAAGCTATCAGATTATTTTTGGCACATGCTGCATACAAGAACTTCAAAGTATATCAAATGGATGTCAAGAGTGCATTTTTGAATGGTATCCTAGAGGAGGAAGTATATGTTCAGCAACCTCCTGGATTTGAAGTTAAAGATCAAGAAGATAAAGTGTATAGACTCAACAAAGCACTTTATGGATTGAAACAGGCACCAAGAGCATGGTATGAGACTCTATCTCAATTCTTGGTGGACAATGGTTTTACAAAAGGGACTATTGACAAGACACTTTTCAGAATCAGTGAAGGGGACAACACCCTGCTGGTACAAATTTATGTGGATGACATAATTTTTGGTTCTGAGAATGATTTACTTTGTGAAAAGTTTGCAAATCTAATGAAGAGCAAATTCCAAATGAGTATGATGGGAGAAATGAATTACTTCTTGGGATTGCAAGTTAAACAGTTGAAAGATGGAATCTTCATTCATCAAACCAAGTATACCAAAGAGTTCTTTGAAGAAATTTGGTATGGAAAACAAAGACTAAGAGCTCAACTCCTATGAGTACAAACATCGAGTTGGATGAAGATAAAGAAGGCAAAGATGTTGATCAGACTTTGTACAGAAGGATGATAGGAAGTCTGCTGTATCTCACTGCCAGCAGACCTGATATATCCTTTGCTGTAGGTGTTTGTGCAAGATTTCAATCCAAACCTAAAGAAAGTCATTTAGGTGCTGTCAAAAGAGTTCTTAAGTATCTAAAAGAGACTTTGGGAGTAGGAATTTGGTATTCCAAGGAAGGAAGCTTCAAGGTAATATCCTACTCAGACTCTGATTATGCTGGATGCAAGATTGATAGAAAAAGCACCTCAGGAACCTGTCAGTTAATGGGAAATAGACTGGTCTCCTGGTTCAAAGAAGAAAATTCTATTTCAACTTCCACTTCTTGAAAAGTTTGAATATATTGTTCTTTGGAAGTTCTTTGTGCACAAGTACTATGGTCGAGACAACAATTAAGGGATTATGGAATTGAAGAAAGGGAAATTCCAATCATGTGTGACAACACAAGTGCAATTGCAATCACAGAAAATCCTGTTTTGCATTCAAGAACCAAGCACATTGATGTGAGACATCATTTTATAAGAGATCATGTTGAAAATAAAGATGTGGTGGTTCTATACATCCTCTTGAAGATCAACTTGGCGATATTTTCACTAAGCCACTTGATAGTGAAAGATTTGCCAAATTAAGGATCGAACTTGGAATTATAAAGATTGACCGACATTCAAGAGTTGTCTTGGAATTCACCAAGGGATTAGTCTTTGCTATGTTGGGTGAGCTCACTTAGCGATTAGTCATTGGTATCAACAATTCCATGTACTTATGTTTGAACAATTGAGCAAATGAATTTGCCAAGGGATTGGTCTTTGTCATGTTGGGTGAGCTCACTTGATGGATCGGTCATTGGTGTTAAAATTCATCTTGTATTATCAATTGAACAAAACAAGGAGAAAACAAGGATCGTGAGAGTCACTTTGTCGAAGTCTTCTTTGAAGCAAATTATCGCTAGATCTTGAGCCCACCTCGCCGAGGATACCTTGTCAAGGGAACTTTACTCGACCAAAGTCATTAAAGTCAAAAAGCGATTTGGCGGGATATTTATTTTATCCATTATTACCACGCTTAAACCATCCAACGGTTACAAACGCGTTATGGTGGAGTAATGGGCCACGTGTCAAGACGTAATTTATTCGATTAATCGTGGTTACATCAATGTATGTGCAAAGACAGTTTCAACTACCCACCGCCTATATATTCGACTATTACTCAAGAGAATCGCCACTTGCAAATCCGCTTTATCATCGCAATCGTTACCTTTGTGTGAACACAGATCTAAGATTCAATCTTCTTCATCTCATTCTTCTCATTATAATGGCGGAAAAAGTTGATGTGCAAATTGAATCAAGCCAAAGTGTTAGAGGTTTTGTTGAAGATGCAAACAGAACTGAACTGGCCATTAACATTGGTCGAAGAATAAGGAGGTTTGTCGGTCTGGAAAATGTGTTAAACATAAGATCGGACACAATTTCTTATACAAATGTTGTCAGTTTCTGGAGAAACATTCAAATAAAGGAAGGAACTGAAGCATTTAAGACTGCTGTAAATGGGCAAGAAATTGAAGTTTCCCCCAGTCTGCTGAGGGAAGTTTTTGGATTTGTTGAAGTGGTGGACGGCTCTGTGAATCCTGAAGCAATGGGATTGGACAAATTGACGTTTGTAGATCAGATTAAGACAGATGCAGAAATCAAATCCGTTCCAGGCATCAACTGCAAACACATTGGTATTGAATACAGTCTGCTGAGCAAGCTCATTGCAAAGAACATACTTGGGCTAGCTGGCAGTATGGACACTCTATCAGGACCCAAGATAGAGTTGATGATTATCATCTGTAGGAGCATGAAGTTTGACTGGGCCAGGTACTTTATTCATTATATGAAGAAAGTGGCCAAGGAAGAGAGTTTAGGGAAGAGGAAGTCCAAGGCACTGCCCTTAGGATTAATGGTCCGGATCTGCTTTGAATCATCTTGGAATTCCTGTGTAGCACCTTGTGGATATTAATCAGTCTAGATACAAGAAGGAGATTGATTATGCAATTCTGGACTTGATGATGATGAAGAAATTGCTGGAGAAGCTGCTGATGATAATGATGATGGAGATGATGGTGATACTGGTGGTGAGCAGGTTCAGCAAACTAAGAAGATTTCCATCAAACCTGCTGCACCAAAGAAAACTGCTGGAAAGAGGAAGAAGAGTGCTGATGTTAGAAAGACTACAGAAGTCCTGAAATCAAAAAGAACAAGAAAGGAAACAGCACAGACTGTTGAGTCTGCTGAGGGTCAAGTGGAGGTTACTGACCCTGCTGTGGCTTCAAGAAAAACTGTTGGTGAAATTCTTAGAGAACAACAGAAGGAAGCAAGTAGAAAAAGAAAATTGACTAGAAAAGATGATGATGATGAACCCCTATCCAAGAGGATGAAGGAAGTTGCCAAAAAGAAGAAATATGGCAAGGGAAAGAGTTAAAAATTTGGAGGCACAGAGGGCCCAAGAAGAAGCATCAGAGAAGAGGAAGAAGAGGTCATTGAAGTTTGAGCCTCTAACTATCATTCCACCAGCTTGTTATCAAGTGATTCCTCCAATGAAGAAGTTATCAAGTCCACCGATGTTTGAATGGTTCTTTTGAGCAATCAGAGAGGATGTGCAAACAGCTTCATCGACCTCGAGCTGCTTTGTAGTATCCATCAAGAACCACAAAGAAACCACCGAACTGAACCTGCTGTGGTGGTTGAAGAGGTGATGAGAGACTTGGTTGAAGACCCTACAAATTTGGTAATAGTTCAGGGGGAAGAGCAGTCTGCTGCTAACCCTGCTGATGAGCATGTAAGTCAGGGGGAACCAAGTGTGATACATGATGGAAGTAGTAGGTACAAATGTACAATCTCAAGCAACTCTTTGACTTTCAAACATCTCAGAAGATACTATGAATCTGCTTGTTGGAACCTTTGAGAGTCAACAAGCTCTGGAGCTGCTCTCCAGGAGATCGTTTATGCCATTTGAAAGGCATGCAAAAAGGAGCAAGAAAACTGAAGAGTATGTGGATCCCAAACTTCAGCAAATTGCCGATTATTTCCAATGGAAGTTTGGTTTCTATAAGAGACAAAAGCCAGCTGCTGAACCAATGACATATCTTGAAGAATGGGCTTTTGGCAAACTGGGAGTGGAGAACTTGGTGGATCTGATTGATACAACCTTGCTGCAATCAAGATTGATGGATTTATTTGATGAGCAACAGAAGGAGGAGGGTATCAAATTTAGAGATCCAAGAGATGGTCCTGATGATTCTTCCTCATCATCAGATAGTAGAGGAGACTTTCCCTCTGGACCAGGAGAATCAAGTGGGGCTGCACTGGCACATGAATCATCTGTACAATGACCAACTAATCTCGTAAGTCTCACCGAGGGCCAGTGATCGAGAGATGGATGAGGATCTACAGGATCTCACCATGGATGATCTGGAGGCATTGATCAATGAAGGCATTACTCTGAGTACTGGTAGGCTGACTGATGAACCAAGTACATTCCATGTTGTAGAGCCTACTGCACAAACTGATGCTGGACAGAGTGAGGATTTGGATGGAGAAAAGGTTGCTGATTTCAATGAACCTAGTGCCAGCTCTGAAGAGTCAATTGAATATCAAGACGGATTTGACATTGAAGGCACTCGACTAAAATCGCCATCATCCTGCACAAGATTTGTCATCTTTGAAGGTTTCCAAGTGGATAATACCAATATATTCAATCCACGGTGAAGTTGAAGAGGAGGTACAAAGTTGTTTGGGATACAAACAAAGACTGGACAAAGGTTGGAACAGGAGGTACAGGCTGCTGAGTCTCAAACAGCACCTGGACAAAGGTTGGAACCAGATTTGGGTTTGGAGGAAACCCCTGTTGTTGATGAGGCTGCTGTAGTGGAGCTCTTTGGAGCCAAGGCCATCAGAGGAAAGATAGTCGCAGATCAGCATTGTGAGGATGAGCAAATGGCCTGGACTATAACTACAAAGTGATGAAGAATTTCAAATTTTGGAGAAGAAGAAGTTGTTGAAGAACTCGCACAAGATCCTATCCTTGAAGATGTTCTTGGTGCAATGGTTGAGGAAGGACCTCCCCTGCTGGGAGAGATTTGAGTAGAGCCATGGTCATCACAGCAGACAACAGCACAATATAGAGTTGAGGAGCTCACCGATGGATCTACCGATGATAGAATGGCGAGTGGAGTGCCAATTGAAGTTGTCAATGAGTTAAGAACTGTAAGAAATGATATGCAACAGTTAAGAACTCAATTGGACAGGCAAGAACAGAGATTTGAAGAACTGATGAAGATGGTAAATGATAATAGACAATCTACTGATACAGTTGCTTCAAACTTTGCATCTACTCAAAATCTGTGTGAATGATCTCGATATATGATGTAAGATATATCAAGCAAGGGAACACAATCAAGGACAAGTTTTGAAAGATCAACTTACATCCGCTCATCAAAAACTTGACAAGCTTGTTGAAAGCGCCGAGCTCGCAATGCACAACAACTCGCCGTGCTCGATCCCAAATTTATGAAAGGATCAACAGATCGGAAGAGACCCCGCAATCAAGGATTACTTCACTTGATACTAGAATCGGAACTATGGCGGGTCAATTACACAGAGTGATAGTATCACGAGAAGCTATTCATGGCCTCATCTCACGCTTTTGTTGATGATGTCACTAAGGGGGAAGAGGGCCAATCACCGCAAAGAAAGGAGGTCGCTAGACTCTTTGCACGTAAGAGATGGACTGATGATACAAATGCCTTTAGGCAACCTTTGCACTGGCAGAGTGCAACTTATCGATGATCTCCTATCACAAGACAAGAAAGAGTTTCATAATGTATGGAGACCCTATCGTGACATGGGATTTCATGAAGGTCTTAACTCTTTCTTAAGTTTGAAGTTTTGGGAGGCAAGGATTAGAGCTTTAAGAGCAACTACCAGAGGCGTAAGGAGTAGCAGAGGTGAAAAGGTGTGCCGCCAATTACAAAAGCAAAAGATTCACCTGGATGAATTTAAGGAGTCAGATATGAAGTTTGGCTTGTGGTGAATCGATCAATCTTGTCTGCTGAAGCATGGAATTGGTGGAAACAAGTCAATTCTTATATTGACTTTACACTTATTGAGAATGAATGGATGGTTGAAATGATAGAAGAGATCGAGCCTATCAAGAGCAAGTTTGAGAAGGCTAGACAAGAAAGAGAAAAGAGACAATAGATCACCTACTTTTCATTGTTTATCTTTGTCTTTGTATCTAGTTGTAATAATTGTGAACAAATATTTATAATGAGAATTGACTAAATTTGTTCTGCTTTGTGTTTTTATCTTTTGCTTTGTTTGATTAGGTGAGGGTAGTGGCATCATCACCAAAAAGGGAAATTGTTGGACTTATTTCTCGAGCTTTGATGATGAGTGCCATACTAGCAAGTATAGTGCAAAGGCAAAAAGATGTCTAGATAAAATGTATAGGTTTATTAGAGTTTGATTCTAAATAGGTTTGATCAAACAAGCACTTCGTAAAGGTCAGTGGGTCATTTATCGCCAGAGACTAGTCTAGGTCGATGAGGGTAGATAGGTCGGTGGACTGGTCTGCAACTCTCTTTGAAGACCGAAGACCAAGGCCGAGGGTTCAAACTCATAAATGAAGGCTAAGGGATCAAACTTAGTATTTAATGTCAAGGATATGGGATCGTAATTTAGGCAAGTCTGTGATGACCTAAACTGATTACATATACCTTGTGTAGAAGGTCTAAGTTCCACAAGTTGGATGATGTTTGGAACTTAGTTATACTTTAAATGATGTAATCTAACTTCACAAACAAAAGTTGGATAAAAAGATTCAGCTGCATTATATTCTACAGACAAAAATATGATGTTCAGCAGACTGATTGGTTTTACAGCAGACTGACGAACCTGCTGATATATATACCTCGATCAATTCAAGATTATTGGGAAGTTACATGGATAAGAACAGCCAACTACCTCTGACTTATCAAGCAAATCAAAGGCTGAGATTAAAAAGACGTTGGGATGATTCATATTTTTATCCATTGGATACAAGTCAAAGGGGTGGACAGACTGCACTGTCAAAAAGTAATCCTGACAGTGTCAGTCCTATGAATAGTGACAGAATGCAGTGAGGATGGGACAAATACAAGGAACGGTCACATTTGAATTTCAAATTCAAGTCACATGCATTCCTACCTATAAATAGAGGACTTTCAACTCAAGAAGAAGAGGATGATTTTTGGAATAAACTTCAAGTGATAACATTGAGCTGAAAAACACCCTGCTGAACTTACTGAGCTTAAGGCTGCTGATCTAGTTATTTTCTTCAAGTGCATTCTGTGTTAAAGCTGCATCAAGCATACACACTTGAAGACTGCAAGCTGCTGATTATATCATCCTAATCAAGCTGCTGCAACTGAATCATTTACTTGATTCATTCTTTATTTTATAAAGAACTCAATGAAGACAAAGAAGCATCTCGTTGGAGTGTGAAAGATCGTTGGTTTGTGGTGGAGCTGGTGAAGAGGCAATTCTACCCTTCAAGGACCAGTGGAAGACTCAGGAGCAGCAATCCTACCTGTTCTTAGTTTTCAGTTTGTGAAGCCATAGTTATTGGTGAAGGACAAGCAACCTAGGACTCTTTGTAACAGATAACTCAAAGATTACTAGTGAATTCCTCCAACATCACAGAGAAGAGTGGACGATGAGATTACATCACCTGGAACCACTATAAAAATCTCTACTTACTTACTGCATTTATTTTCCTCGCACTTAGTCATTATTCATATCAACTCTCTTGAATTTAGCAAATCAAATCACACACATACACTAATGAGTATCTAATACTTAGTAACATATTTAACAACAAGTAACAAGGCTTAATTTTGATATTATTCCACGCACAAATTCAAAGAATCGAATCGCCGAGACTCATCGCTTATCGGCCAGGTTATCGAGGTCTCAAAGCAGACTCATCAAGTATCGCAGTCTTTGAAGTTGCAATTTGTTAACTCCAAAGTTTTAAGTGTTAAGTTTATTCACCCCCCCCTCTAAACTTAACTAAAGCCTTTTCAAGGGACCAACATTTTCATCCTCTGATCCAAAGATGCTATCATCAACATAGATTTGTACTAGCAATGTACTTGTTCCTTCCTCTAGTTTAAATAGAGTATTCTCTATAGTTCCCTTGTTGAATCCATTCTTGATCAGAAATTGTGATAGTGTTTCATACCAGGCTCTGGGTGCCTGTTTGAGTCCATAGAGGGCCTTCTTGAGTTTGTATACTTTGTCTTCTTTTCCTTTGATTTGAAAGCCAGGAGGCTGTTCTACATATACTTCTTCTTCCAAAAGTCCATTTAGGAATGCACTCTTGACATCCATTTGATAGACTTTGAAGTCTTTGAATGCAGCAAATGCTAGAAAGAGTCTGATTGCCTCCAATCTTGCTACTGGTGCAAATGTTTCATCATAATCTATCCCTTCTGCTTGAGAGTAGCCTTTTGCAACTAGCCTTGCTTTGTTTCTGACAACAGTTCCTTGCTCATCCATCTTGTTCCTGAATACCCATTTTGCTCCAATGATGTTGGCCATATCTGGTCTGTCAACCAGTTCCCAGACTTCATTTCTTTCAAATTCATTTAGTTCTTCTTGCATGGCTGTGATCCAATCTGCATCTTGGATTGCATCATCTATGGTCTTGGGTTCCACTTGTGATAGAAAACATGTTAGCATGTGCTCCAGTTGTCTTCTGGTTCTAACTCCTGTGTGAATATCTCTAATGACTTGTTCTTCAGGATGATCTCTTAGCCAATTTAGATCAGGTTGAAGTTGTTCTTCATTTGGTGCTTCCATACCATCATGCTGAGCATGAACTTGAAATTCTGGTGCTTCTTCTGTTGAATTGATATGTGGCTCCTCTTGATTTTCAAGATGATGATTCAGGATAGAAGCTGGTAGGGTTGCATTTGTATAGATTTCTCTTTGTTCTGCTTCCTCTTTAAGATCTTCACCATTTGTATTTGGTTCATCAAAAACTACATGTATTGATTCTTCAATCACCAATGTTCTTTTGTTGAGTACTCTGAATGCTTTGCTGGTGTCTGAGTATCCCATAAAGATTGCTTCATCAGCCTTTTCATCAAAGGTATGCAGTTGGTTCCTGTTCAAAACAAAACATTTCGATCCAAACATATGAAAATAGGAGATATTAGGTTTTCTATCATTCCATATTTCATATGGAGTCTTTCCATGATACTTGTTGATGGTTGATCTGTTTTGTGTATGGCATGCTGTGTTTTCTGCTTCAGCCCAAAATCTTTTTGGTAAGCATGCTTCAACAATCATTGTTCTAACTGCTTCTTTGAGAGTTTTGTTTCTTCTTTATGCTACACCATTTTGTTGTGGAGTTCCTGCTGCAGATAGTTGATGTAACACTCCATTTTCTCCACAGTAGGTTCTGATGATTTCATTTAGAAATTTAGTGCCTCTATCTGATCTGATCTTGATGATCTTCAGTTCTTTTTCATTTTGGAGTCTTCTCAGCAAATCTGGCAGCTTTTTGAGTGTCTCTTTCTTCTTGTTCATGAAAATGGTCCAGGTGTATTTTGAAAATCCATCCACCACTACTAGGGTGTATTTCTTACCACTTACACTTACTGGTGGGACTGGTCAAAACAGGTCCATGTGTAACAGATGTAGAACTCTTGTTGTAGATTGATAAGGCTTTGACTTGAATGAACTTTTGATTTGTTTTCCTTTCGACATGCAACACATAGACTTTCTTTCTTGAATGTGATCTCTCAAGCGCACCTTCAACTAACTTGTTCTTTGATAGTTTGTTAATGGTCTTGAAATTCAAGTGATTTAACCTTCTGTGTCAAATCCAACTGGTTGATTGTTTACTTTTGACAAGCGCACATGTTTCTCGCTTTGGTCGCTTTCCAATCCACCACATACATGTTATCTTGTCTTCTTCCTGCAAGAACTACTGTGTTGGTTTGGCTGTGAATCACTTTGCATCCTTCCTTATTGAAATGTACATTGTAGCCTTTGTCACGAAATTGACTGATGCTCATCAGATTGAAGTTAAGTCCTCTAACATATGCTATATTTTGAATCTTCAAATTGTTCTTGAGTATTGTGCCTTCCCCCTTAATCTTGCCAGAGTTTTCTTTGCCTCCAAATGTGACTTTGGGTACATCAAAAGCTTTGAAGTCAGTGAGCCATTTCTTATTCCTCGTCATGTGTCCGAACATCCACCGCCTATGTACCGGACATCCTACAAAACAAATTAATTAAGTTTAGGTACCCAACACTGCTTGGGTCCATACTGCTAGCATCATGCCTCCCATACCAAGTGTATATCCAAAAGTTCTTCTTTTGGATAATTGAAGTCATCAACTTCATATGTATAAGGCATGGCGAATAGCTTCTAATATTTTTGTTTGAAGGTATTCGATACTTTTCTCTACCTTTTGTGCATTTACATCCTTCTTCACTTTCCAATATGCAAGAGAAACCTTTCTTGCTTCATGTGTCTAGAACATATCTAGATTGGTTTTTCTTAAACACAAGATGCATATTATGGAATGGTTTCTTCTTGTATTTTGGAGGTGCAACATTCCAATCATCCTCTGAAGGGTAAAGTCTTCCTTTACTTTTCGTAAGGCTTTTGTTTTTGGTTGACTGAATGAGGATTTAGTCTGGCCGTTTCACTACGCTAGGTTTTGACTTCACCGAGCGGGATGATTTGTTGGAACTATGGTTCATCCCTTTCTAAATTTTGGTCCATTGTTGGTCCCGAATTTAGAATTGTGTTGACCATTATTCCTACTCTCATCCTCGATCATTGTAGCCAAGACCGTATCTGATCCAAACCTTTTGAGGGTTTGTAAGTCGGTGCATTTAGTGGTGCAAAGGTTACCTTTATCTGGTGGGGAGATTTTCTTAATCGATCACAATAATGGATGTATGATCATCTGCTTTTGTTGATCAATTAAGTAGGTCTCCTTACTAGTTAATTCAACTTTTGCTTTATCCAGCTTCTTTCTTTAATCTCTTGTTCTCTTTTCTTAGATCCTTGCATTCCTTTTCCGTAAATTTAATGATTCATTTCAATTTCATCAAATTTAGTCATGAGATTTTGGACTAGTCTGCTTGATCTAATGGGAGAGCGAAGATTGTGCAAAGGTCGATGTGGATGCATTAGATGAAGAGTAAGAGCTATGATACCTCGGTTTCATTTGATTCTTTGGTCATTAGACATAAATCGTTATCCGGTCATTCGCCTTCATCTTCATTTAATTCTTTGGTCATGAGACATAGGCATGCTTTTTCATTTTCTCGAAATGCCTTCTTCATCACTATCATCCTAATCATTATCGATGATTCTTCATTCTTTTCACCGGATTCAACCTTGAGTGCCTTTTGCCTTTTCTTTTTCGTGATGCCTTGTACTTCTTCTTGTCATCTTTATCATTTTCTTCAGGGAAATCACCTTGAAGTGGCCTTTCTTGTTGCAAATGGAAGCATCCAGTATTCATCATCTTTCTTCTTCATGTCTTTGTTTGAGCTTGACCTCTTTTTGATGATGAGTTTCCCTTGAATGGCTTTTTTTGCTAAACTCACAAAACGCTTTGACTAATAAAGCTACTGTTCTTTGAGTTCTTGTGTCTCTCTGGCGATACAATCGACAAAGTTACTTTCTTTGAGTGCAACCAAAGGTCAAATGAGTTTTTGTGTCTCTCCGGAGCACCATCTTCACCATTCAATTCGAATTCATGAGCTTTTAATTGGGACATCGGGTCGAGGTGTCTGTGTTTGCAAGATTTGTTGTTCCTCTGATTACTGATGTTATGATCTTCCATTTTTCAGGTAAGCCTCTCAAAACCTTCAAGCATACTTCTTTCTGGGGATATGTGTGTCCAAGCTGTTGCAGTTCACTGATAATGCTTGAGAATCTGTTGTCCATTTGATCAATAGATTCACCAGCCTTCATTTTGATGTTCTCAAATTTCTGTTTTGCAACAGATAATTTGTTTTCTTTAATCGCTTGGATCCCTTCATTTATCAATGCTAGCTTGTCCCACATCTCCTTTGTCGCTTTTGCGCCTTTGATTCTCATGAACATGTTGCTATCTAGGGTCTTCAAAATCATGTATTTTTCAACAAAGTCCAGATTTGCTCTTCTCCTGTCATCATTGGTCCAATCCTTTTTAGGTTTATCAATTTCCTTCCCTTGATCTACTCCTGTGCCTACCACGGTAGTGATTATGATTGGTCCATCATTAATTACATCCAAAGATCTCTTCATGAGTTCTTTTGCAAGATGAGACAACATTCTTATTTTATATTCATCAAAATTATTAACATTAAAAATGTACTTTTGACAAAAAGTTTGAGGAATCCATAAGTTGAAAAATAATAGATCTATATGTGAATGAACGGAAAGCTCAGATTTGAAAACTACTTTGAAAATACGTGATCTCCTTGTTACTGTAAATTAGATCCGAATGTGTTCTCGATACTAGAACACCGCCCGATACCAATTGTTGGTCCCAGAGAAGGTGAAACTATAGTCGAGAGGGGAGTGAATGACTATAGTGGAGTTTCAAAAACTTTTCTTATGTTTAAAAGCTTTTGGGCAATGGATAAGTCCCTTCTTACTATGTTGTTTTCAAATCGCTTTAGGCATCCACAGATATAAGTTATGATCTAGGCAATTTAAGTAAATGTCAGAAAAGTAAATTTGTAGAAAGTAAATTGACACAAGGCTTATAGTGGTTCAGGTGGTGTAATCCCTTAATCCACTCTTCTCCTGTGATGATTGGAGGAATTCACTATTGTTTTCACAGATACAACAAGATGATTGTCCTTGACTTCCCAAGCTTCACAATCTACAAGATCACTCCTTGACTCGCAATGTGCTTGATGATTCGATCTCTTTCACTGCTCCTTGAGATCAAAATCCTTCAGCAGCTATCACACACACAACTCCTTCTCAGATTGCTTTTGATCCTGTTGCTTCAATTTGATGTGAATAAGATTCACCAACTTGCTTGATCAATCTCAGTGCTGATTATGACTTTGTAGTTCTGATGTCTGAGTTGATCTCTAGATAAGTCCTTGTAAGTTCAGAGAAGGCTTTTTGAATTGAAAGAGTTTCTGCTTAATTTTTCTTTTTCAGATCGTTGTTTTTGTTTGTCTGTCAATGCCTTCTATTTATAGCCTTGAATAACCTTGATTTTGAAATTCCGTCCGGTGCCATCATCTAGGGTGCCTTAGCAACTAGTGCCGCTCCGGGTACCAAATTGATCTCAAACTCTATCTCTCTGTCCGGCATGTTTTCCTGTAACTCTTCTAGAAACACTTATGGGTATTCCTTTACTATGGGGGTTTCCTCTAACTTAGGCTTCACTGGTTCCACATCCACTGCATATAACAAGTAACCTTCACAACCCTTTTGACAAGCTCTTATAGTCTTAACTGCTGATATTATCAGATGACGCTTCTTACTAGGCTTGTAGACATTACCTTGATAAGTCTTAGATGATTTCCCGGGTACATTAAGGTCACTCTCTTTTCTCTACAATCCAAGTGAACATAATTCTCAGATAGCTAGTATATTCCAAGAATTACAACGAAATCAGAAAAGTCCAAAACCGTAAAGTCACTTTTACATCGATATGCTCCAACTCGAACATCCACTTGAGGTATCGTGCTAGGTACCTTAGTTACCTTTCCTAGTGGTGTTGTTATTCAAGGTGTTTCTTAAGGTATCTGAAGGTAGATTCAACTTCTTAGCTATCTTTGACGACACAAAAGGTGTTAGACGTTCCAGTATCAAACAAGGCCATAACCACTAAGTTGTCTAATATTATTGTACCTAAGATGTAGATTCATTTATTTAAATACAAATACAACACGATTTAACGTGCTATAAAAGTACTCTAATAAATTAGAATAAACAAATAAATGTACCTGAAATAACATTATCATCCGGTTCTGCATACTCAGCATCCACGACAAACACTCGAACTAGGCGACTTGGGCCGGCCTTTTCCACTTCCCTGTTTCTGATCACTTGTGGAACCCTTTGTCGGACATGTCTTAGCAAAATGTCCCTATTCTCCAGAGAGAAAACAACCATTTACATTAGCTCGACACTCACTCCTCTTGCATTTCAGGTACTGTGGTGCACCGGTGGTCGGTGTAACCGTCGAATGAGCCGTCGTCTTCTTTGCATTCTATTGCAGTGCTCCTCTTTGATAGTCTTGGCTCGTTCCAAAACTTCTCTTATTTCCGATAACAACGGTGGGCTTCTTCTTGAAGGTCTCAACCTCCAAAGCTTTATTCAAAAGTTCAGCCATGTTTCTTGCTGTGAAACCCAAAATATCAGATTGTATCTCGTGGGATAACCCATCCTTGTATAGTGCCATCTTCCTCTCTTCGATCTTCATAAGCTCAGGGTAAAACCTTCCCAACTCATTAAACTTGTTGGTATACTGAGATACCGTCATATGAACACCCTGCTAAAGTCTTAAGAACTGGCTTGCCTTGTCTGATTGCACTATTGCTGGGAAGTACTCATTGTAAAACATAGCTTTGAAGACTTCCCAATCTGTCACTTTCCCATTATTTCTCTCTAAATCATTGATCCAAGCTTCTGCACCCAAAAGAAAACCAACTGCCAACTGGCCCATCTCAGATTCAGGGACTTTAACGTTTCTGCATGCTTTCTCAAATCCTCTTAACCAAGGACGGTTCTGCATTCCTGTGAAAATCCTGAACCTGATTCCTCTTCAACCTTGAATACTAATCAACCGGCTGCACTTGCTCATAAGCTAGTGGTGGTCTAACTGGCGGGGCTGGTTGGTAAACCGGGGGGTTTCCAAAAGGTGCTTGTGTATGGTAAGGATGTTGCTGAGGGTATGGTGGTGGTTGGTATAAACCATAAGGTGGGTAATCCAAGCCGATCAAAACGTGGTGAAGGGGGTATAGTAGGTCGATGGGTGTGACCTACTGGAGGAGGGTAAAAGGTCTGAAGCTGCTGATGGTGGAAAACTGGTGGAGAGGGGTGGCTTACCGGTGGCGGGTAGACACTGATCGGTGGAGGATAGATGTTGGTCACTGGAGGGACATAGACTGGTGAAATTTCCCCTATCACGGTGACACGTATGGGCGCTTCCCCAGGTTTTTGATACATGTAAGTATACTTTGGTGCGGGTCATGGTGTCGGGCTCCGTTGAGGTCATGGAGTAGGGTTCTAACGAGGTCGCGAAGTCTGGCTTGCCTGAGGCTTTGAAGTGTGGGTTGGGTGAGGTGACGGATTCTGACGTACAAAACCACCTCCTACAACTTGCATCGGACTATTCTCTCATGCTCCAGAGGTCTCTCCGCCATGAGCTCCAGTCTTTGTGGTCACCATCATGATGATCAAAGAAAGACCAGAATGTTTCTAAAAGATCTAAAGAAGTCTTATCTTACAAGAAATGAAGCATAAAAGACACTTCACTCTGATACCAACTGTAACACCCCATTCCCAGACACCGAGTCCTTATCCGAAAAAAGAAGGATCGGCACGTATAATATAAAATAAATCTCATATTATACGTCAGCCTCTACTACGTCGTATCGAGTTAAACAAAACGGAAGCAAAAAGACTCGGGTAAATTTTTCAACAAATGACAAGAATAGAAACTCAATATCTAAAGAAAGAAAAGTAACATTTATTACATTGGGAAACCAAACAAAATCTAAACGTATGAAAACCTCCGAAGAAAACTAAAAAAAAGTACAACGTTCTCCAAAGAACAACAAGTCTAGTGAAATATCAAAACAATAATAAAAGTAAATGCTTCAACGTTGGTGTCTTCAAACGTCGTCATCAAAGTCTTCCTCAAACTGCGGATATACTTGTTCATCTTCTCCCCAAACACATAGAAAAACAATGCATCTGAGGTAAGTACAAAGTACTCAATAAGAGGTAGAAGCTACAAATTAATTAAGGTTTATAATTAAAAGATTATCTTTATGAGACCGACTCAATCTATGGTTCACTCCATATCCATCAACATGTCATGACAATACGTTTCTAACTTAACTTATCTTGGTTACGTCAGCATTCAAGGGCACTACGCATGGCGTTTATCAGCCTGAAGATATACTTGCTAACTAACGGTGAATAGCACCTGATAGCTCTGGGGTCTCCCAGGTATGCGTATACGTTCGATGAATTTCCTCTGCTACCCTTCAGCCTTTTGAGCCAGTAGCATTGTTCACCTTGATGAACGTACCACATCGCCGATATGAATCGGTGCCTGACCAAGAATAGGTGACGTTTTATCTTTTACTACACGTATGTAATTATTATGTGTTAACTAGCCACCTAAGCGTTTTCAAAGCAAAGCTCACCTTAACGACTCTACTCCCTCACATAGACAGCTTAGACATCACATCCTATCAGGTACACAGACATTGATGAACTCTAGCTCATCAAAGCACAAGCCCTTTCATGTCCTTTAGACGGTCCCGAACATCTCCCTTGAAGGGTACATTCGGTGCCGGAACTAAACGCATCAGAAACTGAATCGAGGCTTGTTCATGTTCAATTAATGTTATTAGATCAGGAAACAACATTTAACATATCTTTAATTAGCTTAAACAATGTTTTATTAAAACAAGGGGTCAATGCGTGCGTATTCCCTGACCAGAAACATGCTGGGAGTTACTGCCCAGCCATACCTGCGCATTGCTCATGCTGGGAGCATCCTGAACCACTCTGAAACTGCAATGCGTGCACATTCCCTTGAATGCGTGTGTATTGCACCTGCTGTGAAAAAGGATTTACATCCTGAATCACGAATACGTGCGCATTCTACCTGCTGCAAATAAAACCATACATCCTGTAACAGGAATGCTTACGCATTCAACGCATAAAGCCCTAAACACGTGATTTTCTACACTTTGCGATCTCTACTCGATTCCAAACATGTTCTACACGATTGTAATAAAAAAAAAACATCAGAAAACATAACCTTTTCATATCATAACTGATAACATCTCTAAATCCTTAAACAACATATAGGCCTAAACCTTGATACAAAAACACATCAAAACATGATCTATCCTCTCTAAACCATAACTAAATTGTAGGAAGAGCCTCTTACCTTTCAAGCAAGCTAATCCAAGCCAAACTCTCAGAAAAACTACATCAAAACTTAATCTTTTCTGTAGAAACCTATGTGATCAATCCATAATTAAATTAGTTACGACCACAAGCTTCTAACCAAACAAAACTACGAATTCATGAGTTTGAATCCTTCAAACTCAATCAAGAACATAACTAGGGCTCAAAAACATACCTTGACAAAGTCCTAACTTTCTTGTGTTGAAACGTTGCTCTCTTCACGGCGATTCTGTTGCTCTACTCTGATCTGAAAACCGTTATGAATCGCCTTAGAAACTGGAAGACAAAACACTCAGCCCTAATTGCTTCACACACCACCTCTTTCACGTTGGAAGAAAATTTATGATTTCTTTTGGTTATGAGAACTAATGAGATTTATTTTCCTTAAATAGATAATCCCAAAGAAACTAATTTCTTATTATTTTCCCTTATCATAATAATCAGATTTTTTTTCTCCCCAAAATATATACATATTTCGACCATATATATATATATATATATATATATATAGTAAAAAAAAAATACTTACCTCAAATAAAAGTAGAGAAATAATAATATTTCATTTTCGCAAAAGGACACGTCTGCCTTTCTCAAAAATTGGAATATTACAGTCCTAAACCCAGTCGGGTTGGGCCGGATCCGACAGGGTTGGGTCATTTACAGTATATTTAGTTCATGTAATAACTTTATTTGATTAGTAAAAGCTCTTTTGTTATTATATATCTTGCTTATCTTCATGTTATTGAATATATATAGTAACGTCATTAGTATTAAACTGTGATTGAGAAACCGTGATACTGATTGTGGTTGATGAGATCTCTATTCACCTTAATAAGTTTGATACTTAAATGTCTCTAGTCGCATGTGCTGTCAAATGGGACTTTGATGGTATGATTAGACTAGCACGTATTGGATGTCTTCTATCTTATTGAAGATAGGGATAGATCTCGTCTATCTAAGTGTAAGGACACTTGGACTGTACGTGGATGTGTATTAGAGAATGCGTACGTTAGACTGGCCCACTTACATTAAGTGTCGCAGTATGTGGCAGTTGTGTAATTATCCTGAGACCGGAGTCTTCATGGCATCACGGTGTGGATTGTCATTCCTTGACACTATTAAGGTTCCCTTAGCAATGGTGCGATCATGCGGTAGTGCTCGGGTGTGATATTGAAGCATACGTAGGATACATGTTTGTTCGTCCGGAAATCGCGTATCCTATGATTAGGAGTAAATATCCGAAATGGCCTTCTTATAAGGAATGTCTAGCTCTCGTGAATCTTTGCAAAGTTGGAGTAAATGAGTTATTCCAAGAGAGTATGATATCCAGATTATAAAATACGATCATTGATGTACTGACACTCGAGATTCGATCGTATGGATATTATTACAGCGATAGGATTATGTTTACACGGTAACTGTTTCACATGAAAGATAATAGTCATTGCTTTTGACTCTCTCAATAATTGGGGGTCACGGTGTGTTGCTAGACGATATTCCGTGATCGTTAGCTATGAAGGGCATTTTTCGTAATTTACACTTTTTCTACGGTCAACATATTCGGAAGCCTATTGGGTCACACACATAAGAAAAGTTTATAGTGATAGGATTCTGATTAAAATGCGGTTATAGTGATAACCAAATAAGGAAAGTTTATCTCGACTATAAAGTGTTATAGTGATTAAATTAATATGACGGTATTTATTTATTATGAATAAATTAAATACAAGATATTAATTATATTGATTAATTAAAGAATATTCCGGATGCCAATTTTGGCACATGGGGCGCAGACCGTAGTTTATGAGATATACTTGGATTGTGCAATTTAATTAGTGATATTATCATATATTAATATTGGATATAAATTAATTTTTGAAAAATAGCTTTATGGTAATAAGATAAAGATATTCAATATTAGAGATTGACAATATCTTAGATTTATTTAATATAAGATATTAAATTAAAAGAGATAAATCAATCAAAGTGATTTTCCTTATTTTATTAGGAAAAAGTTTTTTTATCATCAATCTACTAGAAAGTTTCTCCTAATCAGATTATGGGCTAAAGGGGCACCACTTTCTCCTATAAAAGAAAGGGGTTGGCTAGCACATCACGATTCCAAGAGTTCATAATTCTTGTGAAAAATAGAGAGCTTCTTCTAGAGGGTTTTAGAGAGAGAGAAAAGACCCGGTCTAGCTAGCAACCGGATTTTTCTAGTAGTAATCGAAGGAGGATTCCATCGAGGTGCTCGTGTGGATATCGATATAGGCCGGACACGTCGACGGCTCGCGTGCACTACTACTCTCCATTGACGGTCAAAGCGTCGATCTTTTAGATCAAGCAAGGTAATCACCTTCAACTACTTAACGTGTTTATTGTTTTATACGAAGTCGATCTTGGGATCGGAAATTAAATTTTAAATTCCGCTGCGCTAAACTAGTTGATTTCCTAACAGTCTTGTCCGTGGGTAAGGGACTCACCCCGGGCATAGAGGATAACTTACACCCGTGAAACACCATTTCACGGGCCTAGTACACCCGGGAAACGATTTTCGCCCTGTATGTAACCTATGTTGTTGTTACATTTGTGAAATTGCCAAATCCCACACATAATAAGCCCGTGAATGACACACCCCGTACATATATATGAGGATCACCTCTATTCGGCCCCGTACGGAAAGTTTAACTTCAAAAAAAATTCAGCCCTCATACAGGGCCTGAAAAAATATTTCCCTAGATGTTGAGTATCACATGCTCTCATATGATTGATACTTAGCCTGCTCCTTTCTTACTTATATTTATATAGCTATAAGCTTGCATGTTTGATATAGAAAATATAAGTTTTCCACTTTTCAAATATTTCTTACAAAGGGAAATTAAGTTTGGTCTTTACTTTTCCTTAGTTACTGTGTCCAAAATCATAAATATTTCCTTTTACATTAGTGTTGGCATTATATATTAAATAACATGTTATCAGCACGAGTCTCCATCGGTACTGAGTAACGCATCCAGAAAATTACTCGGAAAACTTCTACAGAGCGTGGAGGTAATCTTTGTCAATATTTTTGTTTGTTTATGTTATGGCTAACATCTCGAGGCAGGAATTTGTACCACTAGATATTTCTGGAAGAAATTATCTATCGTGGACGATGGAGGTTTAGATTCAGGCCAAAGCCATGATCTTCCTTTGACATCATCTTGGTGATGAGTTGAAAAATGAATATCTTACGGTAAAAGATCCTTCTGAACTATGGAATAATTTAAAGGAAATATTCGACCACCTGAAGTTGTTGGTTCATCCTGGTGCCAGATTTGATTGGCTTCATCTGCGGATGCAAGATTTTAAAACAGTGACCGAGTTTAATTCAGCCATGTTTAAAATAACCACTCAGTTAATATTTGTTGGTCCCAGAGAAGGGTAAAACTATAGTCAGAGGGGGGGTGAATGACTATAGTGGAGTTTCAAAAACTTTTCTTATATTTAAAAACTTTTGGGCAGCGGATAAGTCCCTTCTTGTTATGTTGTTTCAAAGTAGTTTAGACAATCATAGATATAGATCATAATATAGGCAATTTAAATGAGTGCAATAAAGTAAATTGCAGAAAGTAAATTGTCACAAGGCTTATAGTGGTTCAGGGTGGTGTAATCCCTTAATCCACTCTTCTCCAGTGATGATTGGAGGAATTCACTATTGTTTTCACAGATACAATAGTATGATTGTCCTTGACTTCCCAAGCTTCACAATCTACAAGACTATCACTCATTGACTGCAACAGCTTCAGTGATTCCGTCTCTTTCACTGCTCCTTGAGATCAAATCCTTCAGCAGCTATCACAAACACAACTCCTTCTCAGATGGCTTATGATTCAGTTGCTTCAGTTTGTTGTGAATGAGATTCACAAACTTGCTTGATCAATCTCAGTGCTAAATAAGAAATTGTAGTTCCAATGTCTGAGTTGATCTCTAGATAAGTCCTTGTAAGTTCAGAGAGAAGGCTTTTCAAATTGATAGAGTTTCTACTTGGTTTTCTTTTTCTAATCGTTATTTTTCCTTGTCTGTCAGTGCCTTCTATTTATAGCCTTGAATGTCCTTGGTTTGAAATTCTGTCCGTTGGCTATATTAATGAGGGGAATAATCCTTAATTTTATTCTTGATTCCCCTTAATCATATCCTCCTTGAAATTAGTGATCGAATTTTTTCTTCAAACGTATAGCAGAAAATCCGTCCTTGATTGATCCTCTATTGATTATGCATTTAATGTATGATTCTCTGAATCTTCATCATATTTCAATAAGGTTTACTTTTCCGTTCTCTGAACGGTCGAGTGATCCATCTGACTTTGCCGTTTAGGTCTTCCTTCACTGTTTTGTCTTTACTCAGCCGAAAGTCAGTTTACTTTGCCGATTCACTGTTTCCTTCATTACTTCAGTTAAGGGAGAATCTTTGTACTTCACTGATCCTTGATTGGGGTGAGATCAGTGTACACCATATTCAAACATTAAGTTTTATCACTTAAAGTGTAGCTTAGACTTATCCAAGGTCATCACAGACTTCCTTGGTTGTAAGTCAGACTTTAATGTCTTCATTGCTTCTCTGCTGGTGCTTGACTGGCTTCACTCTGCCGAATATCTGTTTTTACTTTGCCGTCCTACCAACTAGTACAATACTTGTCTGACTCAACTTATACAACATGTCAGACTCTAAGTAAAGACTTATACAGAGAATTCTAACTTATTTCAGGCTTGCTATAACAGCTAGTATGGCCATCATCAAAACATAATAAAATGTTCCTAACAATTTCCCCCTTTTTGAAGATGCCAAAACCCTCATAAGCCTGAACATAAGTAATCCAAATTTTTCATAACAATTAACAGAATAAATTTCAACAATTTTATTCATCCATTTAAGGGCAACAAGTTCACAATTTATTCAAGTGTTACAACTACATTTTGCTTAATTCAGCCTTATACCTTTTGAACTTTGTGGTTTGGACTTCTTCAATATCTTTCCAGTCAATCTCAGGGACTTCCACTTTCAGTATGCTGTTAAGGGCTAAATTATAGTGATTTTTATATATATTTTCTATATCAATTTCCCCTACATTCGTATGATTTTCATAGATTTTGAGCTATATATGTAAATATTGAGTAAATGGTGTTTTTAATAGTTAAATATGAAAACATAACGAATTATGTGCTTAAATTATGATTTTATATTATCTTGGAAATATGTTACACTTTGGTATGTTTTGATCCTTGTGTAGATACTCATTGATGATGGAAAAGATGATCCTAAAGAGCTAATTTCGAGATGAGAGAGGATCAATCAAAGATATGGAAGAATAAAAGAGATAAGGAAAGAATAAATCAAGATAAAGATGGAATTATCAAGTTGATCGTCAGACTGGCGTCCAAGATCAAGCGGACGAGCGTCCAAGACAGACGGGCGTCTGAAGGGCAAATCAAGCGTCCAGAGTCAAGAATTTAGATCGAGAGAGTTTGGACGCTGAATGAACGAACGTCTGGCACAAGTTCAAGGCTGAAGGAACGAACGTCTGAGATACTGGACGAGCGTCCAGAGGAAGAAAATCAGGATTCCGGGTAGCGCTGAACTTCCAACGCAGTTCTTGATATGATAACAACCGATTTGACTCTGGACCTAAAGAGAAGAGTTGTAGGGATTGAAGAGAGGATTCTACAGGATTTTGAATCACTCCATTCCGACTTACGAGGCCCGAGATATGAGCATTACAAGTTTGGATGCTGTTGCTGAAAATAGTGGACGGGCGTCCGACATTATGAACGGGCGTCCGGCACCGTTACTGTAGCAACCGACTTGATTTTTCTATAAAAGCAGCACGATTTTTACCCTAATACACACATTATTCCACAGCCGCAAAACACAGCAGCAGCAGCCCTTCTTGAGGAGTTCAAGGCCGGTTACCCGAGCCTTGTGCTCGGGTGATCCGGGTAAGATTAGGATCGTTTTTTTTCGTTTCTTTCATTGTTGATGCTTGGAGTTCATCCAATGTACCAAAACTATGTGAGTTTGTTTTATTTCAATTAATTCAATTCTAGTTTATGTTCATGATCTTTACTTCACTTTGTATCTTTTTTATGATTATGATGCTATGTGAGAATAGATCGAGAGATTTAGTTTTCTATCGATGTTTATAATACGGAAGTTGCATAAACACTAGATCACCATAGAAAGATAGGGTTTTTAGCCGTTGATTATGTGACAAATTAATTGGTTAGATTCCTAGGTTGTTAGATTCTAAAATACGAGAGTTAACCTGAATCTACACCGAGTTTTGTATTGAAAATCAGTCTCAACATTCGGAAGATGAGAGATTGATAAATTGGATTTACTAAGGAATTAGAATCCGTAGCTTGAGAATAAATTCACTAAGGAATTAGGGGTTTATGTCTCGTGATAAGGTGAAACCACAAACTGAATTAAAATCATAAATTGAACTAGGATTGAGATCACATAGGTTTGTACATTATTTGATCCCATGTCTTTAGATTAGATTGTTTATTTTATTCCTTAGGTTAGATTATTTGAATTATTTTCTGTTTTTACGTTTTGTCTTCCGTTTCTTGAGTAGCAATTGAGAGAATTAGTGAGATTAGATCCTTCATCCCTTTTCCCTGTGGATCGACCCTGTACTTACCCTACTATGCTATCAACTACCCGATATTTGGTCGGTTAGGAGTTAGTTTGCATGATTAAGTATAGGTTTATAAATTTTCTTTTGTTTTTATGATGCAAAATCCTCCCAACAAAAGTGGCGCCGTTGCCGGGGAATAGGTGTCATGTTGAATCTGATCTTGTTATTTCTCGATTTTGTTACGTTTATTTTTCGTTTTAATAAAAGTAGCGTTTACCAAATCGAGAGTTTTTATTTTGCCGTGTTTCGATGACCATAAGGTTAAGAATGTGCAAAAGTTTTTTACTCGATTTGTTTAAACGTGAAGTATGTGTTTATGTGTTTCTGATCTAACCTATTTGTGCTTTAATTGAAAGTGGCTGCTGTGATCTGTGTTAATATGTGTTTTAAGTTTTTAGGGTTTGTCTGTGTTTTCCTGCTCTCTGCTGTGTATTCGTTGTATGGACGAGCGTCTGCTCTGTTGGACGCCCGTCCAGTTCTTTAGCTGCAGGTAAACGAGCGTTTGAAAGTATTGGACGTTCGTCCGTTCAAATATTTTCGACTCTGTTCTGATTTGAAGAACCAGACGTGCGTCTATACTTTCTGAACGCCCGTCCGGTTGGTTTTCAAGTCAACCGAGCATTTGTTTGGCTGAACGTTCGTCCAGGGTTGAACTCCAGGTGAACGCCCGTCCGTTCGTCCGGGGTTCAGTCCAGGTTTTGGTTTTTCTTGATTTTATTTTTAATCAAGAAAAAATAAAATCGCTATAACGGCAACTACCCGACCCGGGCGTTTTTCTTGATTAACATCACTATAATTGGCTAGATTAGGTTAAATTGAAAGTAGTACATTGGTTGTTTGCATGAGATGTTTATTCCGTTTACGTGCTGCTGAATGTGTGGTTTGCTCATATACCCGTGTACCCGAGATTATATGGTATGTCGAGTGTTGCGTATACTTTCGAGCGAGGTTCGCGTGCCACTTATGTCCAGTCGTCTATTCAAGTTGTAGCGGTACATTCATGCTCCGGCTGACCTCTCGCCAACTTGCATCGACGACCAATGCCTAAGTTTGTTTTCTCTTTTACTCTCGCACATTCCGAGGACATAATGTGATTTAAGTGTGGGGGGTAAAGTGGGTATGTTTTCATGCTATATCTTTGAATTATGAGTGAATTTTTAATTTTTAAATTTAGTCAAATTTAAAATTTTTGTGAGTCTCGAGCATGTGATTGCAACTAAATGCTTGCTAGTTGTAGTTTTCTAACGATGATAGTATGTGACTTAGTGAGATAATTATAGCATGTTTTACTTTTATGGAGATAGTATTCCTTTTACACTCACGAAAGCCTTTGATATTGAACCAAGATTTTTGAACTTTATCCTTTCATTATTTTGATGATTTATCTTAGGAAGGCCAGATATAGTGACACCTTAGTTGGACCATGTCTTTGTGAATATCATAAAGTTTGAATGTGATAAGTGAGATGTAACTTATGTCCGGAAAATGAATAAGTAGTGAATCATAATAAATACGTTTGTCGAAAGTCGGTTAATGATTTGAGTGAGGTAGGGTATACCACGTATGTCCTATACCACTATGATGACCGTAAGCTCACGACACCAGGTTTATAGCTACCTTATGATTTGAGTAGGTAGGGGTTATCTCGAAATGTCCTACTCTACTATGATGGGTAAGAGCTTATTCGATATCGTTGAATTTGAAAATTTTGAAAAATGATGAATAAGAATAAAAATAGAGTGAAGTCTTTGTTATCATGGACCTTATACCCAGTAGAACCGCATGATATGTCGTAGGGATTATCCTACCGAGTGCGTGGGAAGGCTTAGTGTGAAGCTACTCTGCATGCATTACTAGGATAGTCATTGAAGTTTTTGAGAGGATATTTCTTCGAAAGGCTTGTTAAATTTGAGAATGGCTTGTCACACATACACTGAATCTATCTCTGTGATGGTATTGTTTGCTATAGTTGTTGTATCTTTTGTTACGTGAGTTAGAGATCTATGTGGGATGCATGAAAGTTGAGCTATAGTTTTGATTGTTTTGCTCGGGACGAACAAAGGTTTAAGTGTGGGGAGTTGTTCTCGTGAAATTTATGGTTTTATCGCATTATTAGAGAACAATATCTTTCGTATTTTAGTAATTTTTAGAGAAAATTATATGTTTAAAGGCGTGAATTTGAATAATGGGGTTAGAAGTGTCAAAAGTGTAATTTGGGCGCTTTTATGTGTTAAATTTATTGAATTATTATTATTTGGGGATGACTACATGTTTTATCTATTATGTAGATGCTTAATTTTGAGTGCATAAAGAGGATAAATGAGGTTCAATTCGAATTGCAAGAGATAAACATGGAATTGGATTGAAGAAGAATGGATAACTATGAAGAAATCCGATCCTCGGCATATTGGACGGGCGCCCACCGATCCGCATTTAGCGTCCAGAGAGTGAATCGGCGTCCATGAAGCGCCCAGAGTCATATTTTACATACTGAGTCTCCAGGCGTAAGTTTAACGAGCGTCCTGAATCTCCGTCCAGAGATAAATGAACGAGCGTCCCATGACCTTGGGCGGGCGCCCAAAGCCGTTTTGACCTAGCCGCCTCAGAATTCTATAAATAGGCGTGTTATTTTAACCCTAAGACACACATTCCACTCTTGGAGGAGCCGCACCAAACCCTAAAGAATTATGAGTTTCTTCCCTTCAACCATATCTTGGATCATCACAAGCATGCAAGGCTAAGCACATCAGCGGTAGAACAACGGGATGAAACCACATCAACGCTATCACAACCATGATTAGTTAGTTTTATTTTTATTTATGATTCGAACATCGTTTTATTTATTGATTGATTTTGGATTGATTGCTAAGCGCTTTTATTAGATAGGAATGTCAATGAAACCATATGTTGCCTTGAATTTATATGGAAATATGATTCAATAGTAGAGCTTTTCAATCGATACGATTAATGTTATTTTGAGGAATCATGTGATGTTAATTGGGTTGTTTAATTTGGGAACGAATTAATGATCTTGTGTTGAATGTTACATTGTTTTGCTTGGAAAAGGAAACAAGAACCCTAGAATTCGATTTAAAGGAATTTAGTCGAATTGTGATTGATCATACCAATAAATCGTGTTTAGATCATAAGAATGGTTGTGTGATGGTTGTGTGGTGTATCCTTGTTGTTTTACCGTCCTTTTAATTATCTGGTAAACAAATTAGTTCGTATTGATTGTTATTGCTACGTTTAGTTACCTCCGGGATTTTAGTGTGTTTTTCGCATATTTTACTGCTTCAAAGATGTATTTTGGACGCTCGTCCGCCTTTAGCGAACGCATCGCGTCGATTCTAAGTTGTTCTATTTTACGTGATTTTACCTACTCGTTCTTCGTTTTTTACATTATAGATAGTGTAAACCTTAGTTTTAAGTAATAGTTCGTGACATAACCGACTTAGGATTTATATCTTAACTCGATAATCATCATTTATTCCCTTAGGATGACTCGGTAACACCCTATACTATGATCCTTATACTTGGGGTGTTCCGGTAAAATAAATTTAAAACAAGTTTTATCGAACAAGTTAGTGGCGCCGTTGCCGGGGAAATCGGTGTTTTGTTGAATCTAATTGAATTAATTTTTCTATTTCGTTACGTGTTTTTGTTTTTGGTTTTTCAATAAAAGTAGCGTTGAATAAATTGAGGTTTTTTTTTTGCCGTGTTTCGATAACCGTTGGGTTAAGAATGTGCAAAAGTTTTTTTTTACTCGATTTATGACACGTGAATTACATGTTTGTGTAATCTAGTCTAACCCTTTTGTGCTATAATTTGATGTGGCTGCTCTGTGATATATGATGTGTGTGCTGTGATATAATTTGATGATCTGAAGTATAGGGTTTTCTGCTGTGTTTTCCTGCGTTTCTGTGCAAAATTCGATGCTTGGACGGGCGTCCAAGTAAGTGAACGCTTCGTCCCAGCCCTTCTAACTTGCGTGAAAAACGGCCGGGTGTATGAACGCCGTCCGTCCGAGAAAGGTTTCAACGCTGCTTCGAGTTGAAGGATCGACGCGGCGTCTGGAATTCGAACGCCCGTGCGGAGGTTTTCAAGAGCGCACGGCGCGTTTGAAAAATGAACGTTCGTCGATTCGAACGCTAATTGAACGTTCGTCCGGGTTCATCCAGGTTCTAAATTTCTTGATTTTATTTTCAATGCTTTTATTTGATGTGGATTTTTCATTCGAGCTTCGTGGCTAATTGATTTTTACATAGATGCCTCGAACTTATATGTTTTTACCTTTCCATCTATGAATCCATGTTAGATAATTGATCAATTCCTTATATATGATTCATCTAGGCATGTTATAGTGATTGCCGGTTCTCGTAAGCTATAAATCGTTCTTATGGTTAATTAGTAGCTAATGTCGGTTCCCCGTATGCTACATACCGTGATGAATCTTTTGAGCTTTAAGACTTACGTGCTTCCTTTGTTTTTATAGTTCATATGGGTAGCTACCGCCGGGTTTTCCGTATGCTACGCCCTTTCTCCATATGAGTTATACTGCTTAGATAGATGACTGTTGGTTTCCATAAGTCTATCACTTTCGATAAGTCTTAAGGCGCGCACGGCACTAGTGGCAACAGACATGCTCGCTTATCGTAACTTTGTCATTATGTGGTAGACGTTTATTTTATATATGTCGTGTTGCATATAGTGGGCTAGTTTTCTTTCTTTTATTTTATTTTCTTTTTGCATATCATTTAAATGCATTTCATTTAGTTGCATTTCATATAGTTGCATTGTTTTTCTATTTTTCCTTTTATTTTTCTTAAGTGTGGTCACTGTCGGTTTTCGTAATACCACCTAGTTTATTTTTCTTTTTGAGTGTAGTTAACTGTCGGTTTCCGTAATACTACCTCGTTTTTATTTTATTTTTAGGATTTTTCATGTAGTTTGCATTGTATTGCATTTTCATGTAGTTGCACCTAGCCTACTATTTTGTAATATTTCATGTGTATGTTCCATCTTTATTTGATCTTAATTTGAAAAATCTCTTTGACTTCTCTTCCTTGTGCTTTATTATGTTATAACTCCCTTTGTCCCGAGGTATTTCATGTTTGTCAAGTGTGCGGGATGTTTGCATTAGCAATTGTGCGCGCTTAGATGAAGCCGCTTTTCGGTGGATGGTCCACGCCATCGCTTTCATCAAGCATTTTTGGATCTCGGATCGCGACCACTTCCAGACTTGCCATTTTCAGAACGACAATCAGCTAAGTTTTCTTTTTCTTTTTCATTCTGCACAACTTGAGGACAAGTTGCAATCTAAGTGTGGGGGAGGGGATGGTTTTTGTGTATCTACTTTCATTTGCTCATATTAGTTATAATTTTCTATGAAAAGTGCTAAATTTTTCAAAATTTTTTGTTTAGTCCCGAGTAACATTTCAACCGCATGCTAGTTTTATAATCATCACCTTTAGTTGTTATCGTTAGTCATATCATGTTTAAGAATAGGTTTGGTAGATTCGATACTCACTTGAACTTCATTTCACGAACCTATTAGATGAAGAGCCAAATATAGAATAGTTTCCGGTTAGTTAAAGGAAAGTTAATTCTCGTCTGAGATAACACTTATTTAGCATTAATGAAAGTTAAGAACTAGTGCTATACTCACAGCTAGAATCTCAAGACCTTAGTGTTCTTGAGAACTTTGAGAGACTTGAATGTGTTAGAAATATATTTGACCGAGAGTTTCCAAAGAGTTTGAAAAATATAAAAATATATATATCTATAAATAATAAATGAATAGAATTTCTTTGCGGGAATTTTGTTTGTAACTATCACCTCGAGTCCATTTGGATCTCGCCCCAATTGGGAGTGTGGTTTTACCTTGGACAAGATGAGGATTGAGTGATCTCGGGGTGACTGCCTCTAATGTAGGGGAGAGTGTTATACTTTTGAGACGCTGACGATAGAAAATATAAAATATAAAATGTACGCTTTTTGGAATTCTAAGTCAAGTTGATCTAAACCAGTAGAGAGACCGAGAGGTATTTTCTTGGCACTAAGTAAAGGAGTTTAATTGTGAGTTGGTTACTATGTTCTTGGTAATTAGTTTTTGTTAGGTAAGTGCTGTAGATAGAATGAAGTTTTCGTTTAGTTGACCGGATAACTGTTAGTGCTTGATGTAATAAGTCAAGAGAGGATCGGTGGAAGTTTAGTAGGTTCGGCACACACATCACCGAGTGAGGTCGATTTGCTGAATACTAGCTTGTCATGATTTTGACTATATCTCGTGTCAGGTTATGTGGATTTTTGAAAGTATGTTCTTGTTTTGCTTTGCTCGGGGACGAGCAAAAAGATAAGTGTGGGGGTGTTGTTTAGGGCTAAATTGTAGTGATTTTCACATATATTTTGTATATCAATATTCCCCATATACGTGTTATTTTCATAGAAATCGGGATTATAATTGATTAATTGAGTAAATGAGGTTTTTAATGATTAAATATGAAAACATATCAATTTAAATGTTTATTTGGTGATTTTATATTATTTTGGAATCATGTTACGTTTTGGTATGTTTTCGATGTGTGTAGATACATATTTTCAACTTGGAAAATGAGTTGGAAGAGTTAAAATCGAAGTTGAAGTTGTTTGAAATAATCTTGAAGAGATAGAGATGAGGTAAAGAAGATAAAGATGGAAGAAATAAGATAATTATCAAGAAATCGGTTTCCAGCAAGGCTGGACGTTCGTCCATGTCCCGTCCAGGAATGGACGGGCGTCCACTATATTGAACCAGCGTTCAGAAGTTTGAATTGGATCAGAGAGTTCAGACGCATGATGAACGAGCGTCTATACTCCGTCCGTAGAAGCAAACGAGCGTCCGACCTTGTGGACGAGCGTCCAGAGGAAGAAAATCAGGATTCCGGGTAGCGCTGAACTTCCAACGCAGTTCTTGATATGATAACAACCGATTTGACTCTGGACCTCAAGAGAAGAGTTGTAGGGCTTGAAGAGAGGATTCTACAGGATTTTGAATCACTCCATTCCGACTTACGAGGACCGAGATATGAGCGTTACAAGTTCAGAATCTGTTCCAGGAGAGCTGGACGGGCGTCCGACATTATGGACGGGCGTCCGGCCGCGGTTACTGTAGCAGCCGACTCAAAATTCTATAAAAACAGCAGCAGCCCCAACCCTAAATATAATTCATACGCAGCAGCTTCTTCCTTATACCCTAAAGTCGAGCTGAGAGCAGCCCGGCCGGCCAAGCTCCATGCTTGGTCGGCCGGAGGTTAGTTAGATTAGGTAGTTAGTTTGTTTTCTTTTTCTTCTTTCTTCTTGCTCAAGTGTTGTGCAGCCATGGATGATGCTTTGTGAAGCTAATTTTCTGCAGCCACTTGATTTCTTTTTCTCTGGGATTATTTTGTAAGTTTTTATTTAAATTGTTTCTTCTCCTATGTTTATTTGTATCGTGCAATTTTATATCGAAAGATGATTGTATGATTTGATGCTACCGTATGACGGAAGTCGGTGTAGTTTAGATCACCGTAGGAAAGTTTGGATTTTTAATCTATACATAACGGAAGTTCGTAGATTAATTATCTAGGTTTACTTAGAGAACCACAATTTAATTAATTCGATGCAAGATTTTCTTAGAATTGAATTGAGGATATCACCGTTACGGAAAGATGAGATTTTTCATGTATTTGTTTCATTACGTTATTCTTGTTCTCTTTCATGTTTCGAGATGCTATATGTTAATCGAATTTAGATAACGGAAGTTAATAAATTCGTTAGATTGCCATGATAGAGATTAACAATTATTGTTCCAACAAACGGAAGTTGAGGGATAAGGTTGTTAGATTAGGATTTCATCCATATCTTTGATTTGTATAGATGTTAGTTAAGACCGGAAGGTAAACTAATGAATGGCGTGATAAATCGGAAGAGGAAACGTTTCTTTAGATAAGATAATAATCCAAGATAACTTGTGAATGAATATGTGTTGATCTTATTTCTTTCGGTGAGATGATGGTTGTTGGGAAGAGGTTGATCATGGTTTGTTTATGGTTGTTCAGTAGATAGATTTACCGTTTTCCTAGATGTAGTTTTATTTATGTTTTTATCGCTTTTATCCTTCCTGGCTTTGGATTAACAATCCTCTGTCCAGTTTACTTTTCTGTTTTAGTTTAAATTGAAAGCGATTATGTTTTTAATCTAGCCAATTATAGCGATTATGTACTTCTTGGTTTTTCTTTTCTGTTGAACGCCCGTCCGTTCGTCCGGGGTCCAGTTGTTCTCGGTGAAATTTATGGTTTTTATCGCATTATTAGAGAACAATATCTTTCGTATTTTAGTAATTTTTAGAGAAAATTATATGTTTAAAGGCGTGAATTTGAATAATGGGGTTAGAAGTGTCAAAAGTGTAATTTGGGCGCTTTTATGTGTTAAATTTATTGAATTATTATTATTTGGGGATGACTACATGTTTTATCTATTATGTAGATGCTTAATTTCGAGTGCATAAAGAGGATAAATGAGGTTCAATTCGAATTGCAAGAGATAAACATGGAATTGGCTTGAAGAAGAATGGATAACTATGAAGAAATCCGATCCTCAGCATATTGGACGGGCGTCCACTGATCGAGCAGCGTCCAGAGTGTGAATGGCGTCCATGAAGCGTCGAGTCATATTTTACATCTGAGTCTCCAGGCGTAAAGTGAGCAGCGTCTCGAATCTCCGTCGAGATAAATGAGCAGCGTCCATGACCTTGGGCGGGCGTCGATGCCGTTTTGACCTAGCCGCCTCGAGAATTCTATAAATAGGCGTGTTATTTTAACCCTAACACACACACACCATACAGACGCATATTCCACTCTTGGAGGAGCCGCACCAAAACCCTAAAGAATTATGAGTTTCTTCCTTCAACCATATCTTGGATCATCCAAGCATGCAAGGCTAAGCACATCAGCGGTGAAACAGCGGGATGAAACCACATCAACGTCATCACAACCATGATTAGTTAGTTTTATTTTTATTTATGATTCGAACATCGTTTTATTTATTGATTGATTTTGGATTGATTGCTAAGCGTTTTATTAGATAGGAATGTCAATGAAACCATATGTTGCCTTGAATTTATATGGAAATATGATTCAATAGTAGAGCTTTTCAATCGATCGATTAATGTTATTTTGAGGAATCATGTGATGTTAATTGGGTTGTTTAATTTGGGAGCAAATTAATGATCTTGTGTTGAATGTTACATTGTTTTGCTTGGAAAAGGAAACAAGAACCCTAGAATTCGATTTAAAGGAATTTAGTCGAATTGTGATTGATCATACCAATAAATCGTGTTTAGATCATAAGAATGGTTGTGTGATGGTTGTGTGGTGTATCCTTGTTGTTTTACCGTCCTTTTAATTATCTCGGTAAACAAATTAGTTCGTATTGATTGTTATTGCTACGTTTAGTTACCTCCGGGATTTTAGTGTGTTTTTACGCATATTTTTCTGTTTCCGGCCGCGTGCTTGGGCGCTCGTCCACCTTTAGCGAGCAACGCTCGTCGATTCTAAGTTTTCTATTTTACGTGATTTTACCTCTTTTCTTCGTTTTTACATTATAGATAGTGTAAACCTTAGTTTTAAGTAATAGTTAAGTGACATAACCGACTTAGGATTTATATCTTAATCGATAAGCTGTGCGATTCCCTTAGGGCGACTCGGTAACACCCTATACTATGATCCTTATACTTGGGGTGTTCGGTAAAATAAATTTAAAACAAGTTTTATCGAACAAGTTTTTGGCGCCGTTGCGGGGAATCGTAACGGTTGTCGGATTCTACTTAGGGCGATTTTACGTGTCAAAAGAAGTCGTTAGGGCGCGCACGCAGTAGTATTTTGGCCGTAACTTTGGCTCGAGTGTCCGTTTGGAGCGCAGGACCCCAATTGGAAAGCTTCGTTCGGCGCCGACGACGTGGTGGTGAACAGCCGTAGGCCGTTCAGTCGCGTTTTGAGTCAAAATCCACTGTTTTCCTCTCTTTTTGGCCTAGAAGATTTCAACACGTTTTTTTACCGTCTTAGTGTTTTTCTTTTTTTAAATTTTTCGTAGGTATAGTTTCTCTAGTTAGTAACTTTCTTAGGTTTTAGATTAGTTTAGTTTTCCTTAGTTTAATTTGTTTACTTCTGTTTCCTGTTGCTTTTCTGCTCTGATCCTCGTTTTTCGACTTTTGAGCGAGCGTCCAATCATCTGAGCGCTCGTCCATTCTGAAAAATTTCCCTTTATCATTTCTTGGTCAAGCGGCGTCTGGTCATCCAAATGCCCGTTTGTTTAGTAAAACGCCTCTGACCCTTTTTTAGTATATCAGGCGGCGTCTATTGAACGAGGCGCCCGTCCGGAACTTCCACTGAGCAGGCGCTGCTCGTTCACGATTACGAGCGCCCGTCCGTCTATCTTTCTTGTTCTTCTCCTTTCTTCTCTTGCTTTGTATTCCAAGGTTAACTCTTACATCAACTTTGACTTTTAGTCGATGTTGACCTCTCTGGTTGTCCTCTGGTTTATGCAAACCCGAAGCAAGAAGGACCTCTCTCTTTTTGATCGAGGCCGGAGCAGTCCATCCTAAGAAGAAGGCTTTTTCCCGATCTAGACATCATGGCGGACCCGATTCAAAATCCGAATCTAGTTCCTCCTAATCCAGCCCTCCCAAATCAAAATCCGGACCCTCAAGCTCAATTTGAATCGGCTCCTTCAACAAATACGGTTGTTACAACAACAACGAGAATCGACAAGGTGGGCTACAAAACCAATTGCAACAACTTCATCAAGCCCGGCAAGCCCGGCTAAATCAAGACCCCTATGCCCTTATCTTAACCAAGACTTCTGGAGGGGCATGGACCTATCCGACCTCCAGATATGGGGCAAGTACATTTCGATCTGAAGAATGGAGTGGTTGGATGGTCCAAAATAGCTCCTTCCATGGCCTTTGCTCAAGAAGATCCTCGTGACTTCTTGTCCACTTTTGTTCAAATTTGCGAAGCCGGCCATTATCCGGGTATTGATTACGAGATCGTTAAGTGAAACTTTTCCCGTTTGCTTTAAAGGTGAAGCAAGCAGATGGTTCAAATCCTTACCCCATCACTCTCTCATACAGGCCGATGTTAAAAGAGCCTTCACTCAAAATTCGTTTCACTGGAGCGATAATGGGCCTTAAGCGTGATATAGCTAATTTTGAGCAATTAGAAGGAGAAAGTGTAGGAAAGGCACAGGAAAGGTTGAATTTGTTAATGAGGAAATGCCCTAACCATGGATACACTCGACATGAGCTTAGAATTATTCTATCGGGGTGTTACTCAACCAAATAGAGATTATCTAGATTCCACACGGCTCATGGATCTTTTAGGCGGAGGAGATGATCTTTGCTTATAGGGTAGTGAAACAATTGCCAAGAACAACATGTGGTCAACCTCTGGAAGACCCGTGTTGAGGAAGATAAGAGGAAATGCATTGCAAGCGATCTGTGACACGAAGTTGGTTGCTCAAGTGGAAATGATAAACCAACGGATGGCTAATTTACAAATGCGACAACAAAGGGATCGGCGGATATGAGTCTTACGGAGCGAGGCGAGCAATGAGAACGGAGATGAAGTAAATCGATAGGCAACGAGAATCAAACTTTTAAGTAATCAAAATTACGGTCAATCAAGCTATAATCCAAACCGTAACTTTTAAAATCCATGAAAGCAGTTATTATCGCCACTGGCGCATCCAATTCAACGATCCTTCAACTCCAACAATCAAAGGCCCCAAGGCAATTGGGCTCAAGCGCAAAATCCACGACCCACCTCTATCTCTCAAAAGAAATTCGATGAGCTAGTAGATATGGTGCAAGCACTAGCCACCGGTCAAAAGGCGATAGAGAGCAGATTGGCGGATGGTGATCAACAAGCAAGCGAGGCCCCAGGAAAGCGCCGAGTTACACTGAGACAAGAATCCTAAGGCGAAGTAAGTGCACATAATGCCATCACACCGCGGTGGAATTATGGGCAAGAGGAGGAGTTGAATGCGATTACACTTAGAAGCGGAAAGAAAGTTGGACCGAGAAGCTTTCGAAGCGAGTAGCCCTCACGGCGCCATGAGTTCGGGAGGGGATAAGCGGCAGAACAAATACCGAAAGCGGCGGTGGCGGAGAATGAATGATAATGATTCTTCGGGAGAAAGTGATGAGGATCTTGAAAGAATAGTCGGATGGCGAACCCACGACTAAAAGAAAGCTTGAAAAGTTTGTCGGATGGAAGGATAAGGAGGATGAAGCCATTAAAAATCAAATTCCAATCAATCATCCAAAACCCTTCCTTATCCGAAGAAAGAAAAATGAGAATACTTTGAACTCGATAAAACTTACGATGGAGTGAGGAAGGCTGCTTAGAGAAACCATGGTGACTATGCCTCTTGCCGAAGTGTTAAGCGAGATGCCTAAATGCTCCAAGTTTCTTAAGGGCGCTGTGGAAGTAAGAGGAAGTTGAAAGGAATGGCGGATGAAGTGCTAAGCGAAGAATGCTCGGCAATTTCTCGAGCATTGCAATAAAGCGTGGTGACCCGGACGACCTTCAATCTCTTGCATGATCGAAGGCGCCACGTTCCACAATGTCTTATCGCGACTCTGGTGCCTCTGTTAATGTGATGCCTTTGAACATCTGCAAAAGTCTCGGGTTGGACAAAAGGCTAAGGGCGCCCGTCTCTCTTGATTGGTGGACAAATCTAGCCGTTTAGCGGCCGGTTGCGTTAACAATGTCCTTACCCATGTTAAACAATTGGTGTTTCCAACCGGTTTGGTTATATTGGACTACCAATCGACAAGAAATGCCCACGATCTAGGCGGCCTTTCTTGGACACATTCTTTGCCACCATTGACTTCCACATTTGGCCAAATTACCTTGAGAATAGGAGCACTTCCATTTCCATCGAGCAAGGTAAAAGTTACGAAGAATCCCCAATTCGAAATTTCATTCATTGAAGCAATTTATGGGGATGAATCGACCACGATAAAAGCTCATGAGACGCGAAGCCCTGGATGTCATAAATCACGAAGAAGAAAAAACAAGCTGTTCAAGAGCCATAGTCAGCTTTGTAGAAATTTGTCTCAACAACTTGCATCTTGAGCCTATAAGTGAGCAGAAAATTTGGGACATTCGAGGGATGAGCGGTGGTGATCTGAAAGGAGCTCAATCGGGCGGACTTTAACCTTGAAGAAGAGGAAATTTTAATGGGAAGGCTGGATGAAATCAGTGCGGAAAGAAGCTACCCGTTGGGAGTTGGATGATTAGGAGCAACTTGCGGATGAACTTGAAGAAGAAGAGCTTAAGAAGATGATTGCACATCGCAAAGAAAAAGCGGAAGGCGACGGGAGATCCTTTTGATGGCGTTATTCAATACCTTTACGGGATAACACCCGGAAGATGAAGTGTTTTCGATCAACGGTCCAAACTCAAATGGAAAAAGGTGGTCCGTTAAAATCTAGCATCGAGCAACCACTGTTGACTTAGAGTTGAAACCGCTTCCACAACATCTAAAATACATCTTTCTTAAAGGCGGTGATAAGTTGCCCCTAATCATCTCATCTAAACTCGGGCCTGAGCAAGAGCGGAATTGATCAAAGTCTTTGGAGAAACATATCCTCGCGTTCGGATGGCGGTGGGCGATATCGGAGAATCGGCCCGGATGTATGCATGCATAAGATCGAGCGGAGGAAGGAAGCGAAAAAGGTCGAGACAACGCGAGAGAAGGCTGAATCCGCATATCTGAGGAGGTTGTCAAAAGGAGATCATCAAATGGCTTGATATGGGGATTATTTATGCCATCGCCCGACGGTGAGTGGGTTAGCCTACTCAAGTTGTGCCAAAGAAGGGGGTATTACCGTGAAAAAAATGAAAAAGGGAGGAAATTGCCTTACGCCTTGTGGTGGTTATAAGTGCATTGATTATCGCAGATTGAGCGAAGTCACTTTGCAAAAGATCATTTCCTTACCGCTTCATTGACCAGACTAATTGAAAGGCGAGTGGTCACAAATATTATTGTTTTCTCGATGGATATTACGGGTACTTCCGGATAGCCATCGATCTAATGATCGAGGAAAGACCACGTTTACGTGTCCATCGGCACTTTTTTGCCTTCCGCAGAATGCCATTCGGCCTATGCAATGCACCAGCGACTTTTCAGCGGTGCATGTTAGCCATTTTGATGGACTAGTGGAACAATGCATGGAGGTCTTCATGGATGACTTCTCGATCTATGGCGGCGAGTTTTGATGAGATCTTAAAGAATCTAGATATGGTACTCCAGATGTGTGTGAGAAAAAAATTTGGTGCTTAAGCGGGAGAAATGCCATTTTCTAGTTGTGAAGGATTGTTTTGGGACACAAGTTGTCGGTGAAGGTATTCGGTGGATAGGGCTAAAGTAGCGGCCATTGAGAAAATGTCATATCCAAAGGCAGATTAAGGAGAGTGCGAGGATTCTTGGGACATGTAGGCTTTTATCGGCGATTTATTAAAGATTTTTAGACAATAGCAAAGCCGCTATCAACACAGCTTAAAGAGGAAGTAGAGTTCGTGTTTGATGATGCGTGTAAGGAAGCTTTCAAATGCTTAAAGGATAAGTTAACGATGCCCCCATTTTGATCGCCCGCCATTGGACTAAACCTTTCGAACTCATGTGCGATGCCTCTAACTACGCTATAGGCGCGATTCTAGGGCGAGAGGATTGATAAGAAGTTCGAGACCAATCTACTATGCGAGCCGAACTTTGAACCCGGCTCGGTGTAACTACACTACTACTGAGAGAAAAAGAATTCTAGCGATCGTTTTAGCTATGGATAAGTTTGAAGTTACCTTCTTGGGTCTCGAGTCGTGGTTTGGATGGATCATGCGACATTACGCTACCTCATGGAAAAAGCAGGATGCTAAACCAAGGTTCTTGAGATGGATTACGATCTTACGAGGAATTTGACCTTGAAATTAAGGATAAGAAAGGTAGCGAAAATGTTGTAGTGATCACTTATCTCGCTTAGTGAGCGAGGTGGCGAAAACACTAAGGAAATAGGCATTGACTTTCCAAGCGAGCAATTAATGAGGCTCGAGAATGTGAGGCCGTGGTATCTTGATTACGTCAATTACTTAGCGTTGGACATCTCGAAGAGATGACGTATCGAGAAAAAGAAGAAGTTTTTCGGTGACTTGAAGTATCTCGTATGGGAGGATCCACATTTGTTTAAAGTGCAAAGGCGGGTTGCTTAGAAGGTGTGTTCGGAACATGAACAAGCTGGATATCTTAGAGCAATGTCATAGTGGTCTATTTGGTGGACACTCACGGAGCACCAAAGCTATTGCGAAAATCCTTCAAGCTGGATTTTCTTGGCCCACTCTGTTCAAAGGCATTGAAGCCTTTTGCAAAGGCGTGACGAGATGTCAAAGAGTAGGGAGGCTCGATAATAGGATGGAGATGCCTTTGAGGCCTATCTTGGAATGTGAAGTCTTCGACGTGTGGGGCATCGATTTCATGGGACCCTTCCCATCATCGTGCGGTAATAAATATATCTGAGTCTGCGTTGACTATGTTTC
Source organism: Gentiana macrophylla (assembly GCA_026214975.1). Lineage (NCBI taxonomy): Eukaryota > Viridiplantae > Streptophyta > Magnoliopsida > Gentianales > Gentianaceae > Gentiana > Gentiana macrophylla. Next base: position 67,715,092 of record CM047817.1, read on the forward strand.
CAAGTGGGTAGAGGCTATAGCCACCCAAACCAATGATCACAAAGTTGTAAAGAAATTCTTGCAAAGAATATCTTTACTAGATTTAGTCTGTCTGAGAGCCCTTATCGGTGATGAAGGATCGCATTTACGTAATGCACCACTGGATAAAATTCTTGAGAGATATGGTGTCAAGCATAGAATTGGAACACCATACCACCCCAAAACCCAGTGGCCAAGTCGAGGTAAGCAACGAGAGTCTAAAGCGGATTTTGGAGAAAGCGGTGAATTCTAATAGATCAATTGGAGTGCGAAGTTGGACGACGCACTCTGGGCTTATCGTCTGCGTTCAAGACCCCATGGAGTGCGTCGCCCTTTCAAATGGTTTACGGCAAGGCATGCCATCTACCGGTCAGTGGAGCACAAAGCTTCTTGGGCTATTAAATACTTGAACTTTGATAGCCGACTCTGTGGCGAGAAAAGATTACTTTACAATCTGCATGAGCTCGATGAATTCGGACTCGGGGCCTACGAGAATGCCAAAGCGAGCAAGGAAAGAACGAAAGCGCTCCATGATGCTAAAATAAAGGGCGAGAGATTTCAAGGTAGGGAGATGGCTTTACTTTACAACACGGATTACATCTGTTTCTTTGGCAAGCTTAAGTCGAGATGGTCGGACCGCTTTGAAATTGTCGAAGTTCACCGGGAGGAAGCGATTTCCTTGAAAGAATGCGGTCAACCTTTTAAAGTGAGCGGTCATAGATTGAAAAAGTATTTTGGCCAACCTTATGAAGTACACGAGGTCATATACTTTCAAAAGTTGGTTGGCGTGCGATGTCTTTGAATTGTGATGAGATTCCTTCCGACTTCTTTGCTTGAATGATGACATCCTTACCCTTACGAAGCTTATCACGATTCTGCACTATCATTCCGCTGATGCCACATGCGGGAAAAGTTGAGACGAAGACGAAAGTCGATCTTTGTCTGGAAAGCCAAGTTAAAGAACTTGGTAGGGCACTTCACTTGTGGCGGTTGTGGTCAAACCTCGGTCCTTCCCTCGATTACGATGATGAGGTGGCGGCGTTTAAACCAAAGTGGCCCGACCGGGGTGACTTTGAAGAGTATGTCAAGCTAATGACATAAAAGAGCGCTCTGGGAGGCAACCTAGTTTTATTTTACTCATTAGGTTAGTTATTTATAGAAGTAGTACATTGGTTGTTTGCATGAGATGTTTATTCCGTTTACGTCTTCTTTGAATGTGTGGTTTGCTCATATACCCGTGTACCCGAGATTATATGGTATGTCGAGTGTTGCGAGATACTTTCGAAGCGAGTTCGCGTGCCACTATGTCGAGGTCTGTCTATTCAAGTTGTAGCGGTACATTCATGCTCCGGCTGACCTCTGCCAACTTGCATCTGACGACCCAGCTAAGTTTGTTTTCTTTTTACTCTGCACATTACGAGGACATAATGTGATTTAAGTGTGGGGGTAAATTGGGTATGTTTTCATGCTATATCTTTGAATTATGAGTGAATTTTTAATTTTAAATTTAGTCAAATTTAAAATTTTTGTGAGTCTCGAGCATGTGATTGCAACTAAATGCTTGCTAGTTGTAGTTTTCTAACGATGATAGTATGTGACTTAGTGAGATAATTATAGCATGTTTTACTTTTATGGAGATAGTATTCCTTTTACACTCACGAAAGCCTTTGATATTGAACCAAGATTTTTGAACTTTATCCTTTCATTATTTTGATGATTTATCTTAGGAAGGCCGAGTATAGTGACACCTTAGTTGGACCATGTCTTTGTGAATATCATAAAGTTTGAATGTGATAAGTGAGATGTAACTTATGTCGGAAAAAATGAATAAGTAGTGAATCATAATAAATCGTTTGTCGAAAGTTTGGTTAATGATTTGAGTGAGGTAGGGTATACCACGTATGTCTATACCACTATGATGACCGAAGCTCACGACGATCGGTTTATAGCTACCTTATGATTTGAGTAGGTAGGGGTTATCTCGAAATGTCCTACTCTGCTATGATGGGTAAGAGCTTATTACGATATCGTTGAATTTGAAAATTTTGAAAAATGATGAATAAGAATAAAAAATAGAGTGAAGTCTTTGTTATCATGGACCTTATACCCAGTAGAACCGCATGATATCTTTGTAGGGATTATCCTCTTGAGTGCGTGGGAAGGCTTAGTGTGAAGCTACTCTTGCATGCTGTACCTAGGATAGTCATTGAAGTTTTGAGAGGATATTTCTTGAAAGGCTTGTTAAATTTGAGAATGGCTTGTCACACATACACTGAATCTATCTCTGTGATGGTATTGTTTGCTATAGTTGTTGTATCTTTTGTTCGTGAGTTAGAGATCTATGTGGGATGCATGAAAGTTGAGCTATAGTTTTGATTGTTTTGCTCGGAATGAACAAAGGTTTAAGTGTGGGGAGTTGTTCTCGGTGAAATTTATGGTTTTATCGCATTATTAGAGAACAATATCTTTAAGTATTTTAGTAATTTTTAGAGAAAATTATATGTTTAAAGGCGTGAATTTGAATAATGGGGTTAGAAGTGTCAAAAGTGTAATTTGGGCGCTTTTATGTGTTAAATTTATTGAATTATTATTATTTGGGGATGACTACATGTTTTATCTATTATGTAGATGCTTAATTTCGAGTGCATAAAGAGGATAAATGAGGTTCAATTCGAATTGCAAGAGATAAACATGGAATTGGCTTGAAGAAGAATGGATAACTATGAAGAAATCCGATCCTCGGCATATTGGGCGGGCGTCACGCATCCGATCAGCGTCGTCGAGTGAATCGGCGTCCATGAAGCGTCGAGTCATATTTTACATCTGAGTCTCCAGGCGTAAAGTGAGCGAGCGTCACGAATCTCCGTCGAGATAAATGAGCAGCGTCCATGACCTTGGGCGGGCGTCGATGCCGTTTTGACCTAGCCGCCTCGAAATTCTATAAATAGGCGTGTTATTTTAACCTAAGACACACACACCATACAGCCGCATATTCCACTCTTGGAGGAGCCGCACTAAACCCTAAAGAATTATGAGTTTCTTCCTTTCAACCATATCTTGGATCATCACAAGCATGCAAGGCTAAGCACATCAGCGGTAGAACAGCGGGATGAAACCACATCAACGTCATCACAACCATGATTAGTTAGTTTTATTTTTATTTATGATTCGAACATCGTTTTATTTATTGATTGATTTTGGATTGATTGCTAAGCGTTTTATTAGATAGGAATGTCAATGAAACCATATGTTGCCTTGAATTTATATGGAAATATGATTCAATAGTAGAGCTTTTCAATCGTCGATTAATGTTATTTTGAGGAATCATGTGATGTTAATTGGGTTGTTTAATTTGGGAGCAATTAATGATCTTGTGTTGAATGTTACATTGTTTTGCTTGGAAAAGGAAACAAGAACCCTAGAATTCGATTTAAAGGAATTTAGTCGAATTGTGATTGATCATACCAATAAATCGTGTTTTGATCATAAGAATGGTTGTGTGATGGTTGTGTGGTGTATCCTTGTTGTTTTACCGTCCTTTTAATTATCTCGTAAACAAATTAGTTCGTATTGATTGTTATTGCTACGTTTAGTTACCTCCGGGATTTTAGTGTGTTTTACTGCATATTTTACTTTTCCGGCCACGTGCTTGGGCGCTCGTCCACCTTTAGCTTAACGGCTTCGTCGAGTTCTAAGTTTTTCTATTTTACGTGATTTTACCTCTTGTTCTTCGTTTTTACATTATAGATAGTGTAAACCTTAGTTTTAAGTAATAGTTAAGTGACATAACCGACTTAGGATTTATATCTTAATCTGATAACTGTACGATTCCCTTAGGATGACTCGGTAACACCCTATACTATGATCCTTATACTTGGGGTGTTCCGGTAAAATAAATTTAAAACAAGTTTTATCGAACATATGCCATTGAAGTGTATTCAGATACCCCCTTGAATACTTTCTTGGTAAAGAGTCTGTTGAAATCTGGCATAGTCTCATTTGCCCTAGGTTCTCCAAAGTACTTCTCAAGTCTCTCCCTGGCCTCATAAATATGTGAGTCAGCAAACTTGAGACTTTTGTAGAGACTCCACTGCTCCTGTTTGTCCATTCTACCCATAGGATTGAAGAATTTTGCCATATAGTTGAAGTCTTCTTTTTGTTCAATTGGCAGGTCTTCTGGTCCTTTTGCAGAAAGTGGTATGGCTGAGCTTGGTTTGCTGTTGGTTTGTTTTAGAAGTGCAAACTCTCTCTTGACATCATTGTAGAGTTTGTCCATATCAGTTCTCATCCTTTCATCCTGATAGCTTAGCCAATCAGCCCATGCTTCATCTTGTGAAAAATGAGGGTAAAGTCCTTCATGTACTCTGAAAAACTCTCTTACATGGTCCAGTACATCTGCTTCATACTCTGCTTTGCTTTTGTGACCGATGTCATTACGTTACGCCCCACCAAGATATCCTGAGGCTCTGCTTTGCCTCTCTGCTGTGTTTCTCCTGGTGCTAAGTCTGTGTTGACTTGCTGATCCTCTTTGCTGGCTAGATCCAAGTCTTTGCTGATTGCCGGATCTGTCTCTGTCATCATCTTTCCTTTGCATAGGATGAGTAAATCCAATGCAGGGTTCGTTTAGGGCTTTTTCTCTTTCTTCTCTAGCCCTCCTTTGCTGTTCCTCTGCTTCATTTCTGATTCTGATTTCTCTGTCCCTTGCTCTCAGTTGTTCTTCAGTGAAGTTTGAGGGTTGATGACGGTCAAATTATACCCATAAAAGTCATCAACATTGTCCTTAAATGGAGATTAATAATATATATTTTATATTAAATCACGTGTTTATATTGATTATTTAATGTTATGTGATTTATAAGATATAATTTGGTATTATCCGTTTTTATTATTTAAATATGATTTACTTTGGGATAAATATTTATTTTGTAGATTGCGATAAATCGGAAGATATCTATTATTGGAGGAAGTAAATCTCAGAGGAAATTAAAGCAGAATCGGATTGCGTTGAAGATAAATACCGGAGCAGCACGAAACGTGGAGTAAGGCATGATAAGAGCCAGCGATCCAATCAGAAATCATTGGACTCGCTGGCAGCGAGCCCCTATCTCGCTGGGGGCGAGTCCTGCTTCATCAGGAGATCGGCCAGGAGTTATCTCTAATTGTTTTGATATTTTGAAATATATCTTTAAATCAGCTTGAACCCCTATAAATAGAGCTGTGCGAATTTCATTTGAGACACACTCGATACACTCTAGAATACAATTCACAACATTGGTTTTATTCTCAATATATGTTTTCTTTATTTTATGTTCTTTCATTACAGAGTCGTTAGAATCGCCGATTAGAGATCATATCGAGGAGTGGGAATCACGCTCGTCTTCGAGGGTAATGTATACTCAATTATGCAATCTTTATTCGTAGATCTAATTTATTTCGTTACGGAGTAGTCGTTTTGTGTATTGATTTCGTTATGTAGTTAATTTACGAACCCATGTTTATGTAGATCTGAGGCGTAAAAGGCGCTTCACACGAAAATCTGCAGTTCAGATCGAGCTTGTTGGCGGCGAGCTTATGTCTCGCTGGTAGCAAGATCTGTGATGTTCTTGATTTGTCTGTGAACGGCTTCGACTACGTCAGGTTCTCTGCTTTGTAATTTTAACGAGTAATTAAACTTGATCGACTTAATTATTTGTCATCGTAATTTATCAAGAGACCTAAAAAGTGATTGTTACTTAGGACAGAGATTGAATCGGTGTCTAAGAAGTATGTCTAACCATAGGAATGTTGCTTAGATGAGGTTACGGTTTATACCGGCATCCTTAGTTTCGTAATTGTGTCAGAAGTTATATGAGATGGAGACTAAAAATGTGAAGTCACGTAATGGAGACACAATGATCTAGATGGCCTACCCAGAGCTAGATCTATTTTAGGGGATGACTACCGTAGTCAGAATAATTAATCTTAAATGTCTTATTTTGTCTCGTCGTCAATCTACGTAGCATGGGGGAGTAATTACTACTAGAGTTATGAATACCGTTTGTTAATCCTTTATAAAACCTATAAAAATAAGTGTCTTAGTGTCTTTGTGTCTTGTGTTGGTTTTGTGTTTCTACCATGTCAATTTTAATTCTACGTTATTTGTTGGTCGGAGACCGCCTTTCATTTGCTTTTTAGTTTAATAAGTCGTATTTCGTTTAAGCCGAGTCTCTGTGGGATCGACCTCGACTCTATCTAACTATACTACGATTGAACCTAGTTCTCTTGCTAGTGTGTTATTTAGGTATCGAGTATTTTTATTACTTGGACCGTGCATCAAGGGTCTAATAGTTGATCCTTCAGTCTTATCCTGATTTTCCCCCTTTTTGGCAGCATCATCCCTCTGCTGGAGTAAGATGCTATTTGTGGCCTCTGCCGTTCCAATCAGAGAGTCTAGTTTTGATTCAATGGATGTGAATCTATTATCATGATCAGTCAATTTCTCAGTGACACTTCGGAATCTTGTGCCAAATGCCACTGCCATAGAGTCATTTTCTTGAGAAATGTGTTGCCTGAGACCTGCAAGATTGTTTGTGATATTGATGTTGAGTTGTCTCATCAGGTCTCCTTGGCGTTGCACAATAATATTCTGTGCCTCTATATATTCAGCAATGGCCTCAAATGTTCTCTCAATGGAGTAGCTTTTGTCATTGAAAGCAGAAATCATGGATCTGAGGTGCATGGCTTGCTGCTCTAACTCTTCTGCCAGCAGGTCTGCTGTGCCACTTGTATCCATACCATACTTGTGTATTAGGTCTTTTGTATACTTGGCTTGACTAATGAAAAAACATCCTTCATTTGCTTTACTTGAAGGCCAAGAAAATAATTTAATTCTCCCATCATGCTCATCTGGAATTTGCTCTTCATTAGGTTTGCAAATTTCTCACATACCTTTTCATCCTCTGATCCAAAGATGATGCCATCAACATAGATCTGTACTAGTAATGTGCTTGTTCCTTCCTCTAATTTGAATAGAGTCTTATCTATAGTTCTCTTGTTGAATCCATTCTTGATCAAAAATTATGATAGTGTTTCATACCAGGCTCTGGGTGCCTGTTTGAGTCTATAAAGGGCCTTCTTGAGTTTGTATACTTTGTCTTCCTTTTCTTTGAGTTGGAAACCAGGAGGTTGTTCCACATATACTTCTTCTTCCAAAAGTCCATTTAAAAATGCACTCTTGACATCCATTTGATAGACTTTGAAGTCTTTATGTGCAGCAAAAGCTAGAAAGAGTCTGATTGCTTCCAATCTTGCTACTGGAGTAAATTTTTCATCATAATCTATTCCTTCTGCTTGAGAATAGCCTTTTGCAACTAGCCTTGCTTTGTTTCTGACAACAATTCCTTTCTCATCCATCTTGTTTCTGAATACCCACTTTGTTTCAATGATGTTGGCCATATCTGGTCTGTCAACAAGTTCCCAGACTTCATTTCTTTCAAATTCATTTAGTTCTTCTTGCATGGTTGTGATCCAATCTGCATCTTGAATTGCATCATCTATTGTCTTGGGTTCCACTTGTGATAGGAAACATGTTAGCATATGCTCTAATTGTCTTCTGGTTATAACTCATGTGTTAATGTCTCAAATGACTTGTTCTTCAGGATGATCTCTTAGCCAATTTAGGTCAGGTTGAAGTTGTTCTTCACTTGGTGCTTCTGCAACTTCAGGTTCTGCTTGAGCTTCAAGTTCTGGAGCTTCTTCAGTTGTAATGACTTGTGGTTCATCTTGATTTCCAAAGTTGTGATGCAGAATAGTTGCTGGTACTGTTGTATTCATATATACACTTGCCTTTGTGCTGTTTCTTCTTCTTATTCTTGAAGACTTTCACCATTTGTATTTGGTTCATCAAAGACTACATGTAATGATTCTTCAATCACCAATATTCTTTTGTTGAGTACTCTGAATGCTTTGCTGGTGTCTGAGTATCCCATAAAGATTGCTTCATCAGCCTTTTCATCAAAGGTATGCAGCTGATTCCTGTTCAAAACCAAGCATTTTGATCCAAACATATGCAAATATGAGATATTAGGTTTTCTACCATTCCATATTTCATATGGAGTCTTCCCATGATGTTTGTTGATGATTGATCTATTTCGTGTGTGGCATCTTTGTGTTTCTTGCTTGATTAAAAATCTCTTTGGCAAGCATGCTTCTGCAATCATTGTCCTGACTGCTTCTTTGAGAGTTCTGTTTCTTCTTTCTGCTACACCATTTTGTTATGGGGTTCCTGCTGCAGATAATTGATGCATTACTCCATTTTCTTCACAATAGGTTCTGATAATTTCATTAAGAAATTCAGTGCCTCTATCAGATCTGATCTTGATGATTTTCAGTTCTTTCTCATTTTAGAGTCTTCTTAGCAAATCTGGCAGCTTTTTGAGTGTCTCTTTCTTCTTGTTCACAAAGATGGTCCAGGTGTATTTTGAGTAGTCATCCACCACTACCAGGGTGTATTTCTTACCACTTACACTTACTGGTGTGACTGGTCCAAATAGGTCCATATGCAACAGATATAGAATTCTTGTTGTTGATTGATAGGGCTTTGACTTGAAGGAACTTTTGATTTGTTTCCCTTTTGGACATGCATCACATAGACTTTCTTTCTTGAATGTGATCTCTGGCAGGCCTTCAACTAATTTGTTGATGGTCTTGAAGTTTAGGTGGTTTAGTCTTCTATGCCAGATCCAGCTAGTTGATTGTTTGTTTTTGACATACAAACATGTTTCTGCTTTTGCTGTTTCCCAATCCACCACATACATATTATCTTTTCTTCTTCCTGCAAGTACTACTGTGTTGGTTTGGCTGTGAATGACATTGCATCCTTCCTTGTTGAAGTGCACATTGTTGCCTTTGTCACAAAATTGACTGATACTCATCAAATTGAAATTAAGTCCCTTGACATTTGCCACATTTTGAATCTTCAAATTGTTCTTGAGCATTGTGCCTTCCCCTTTAATCTTTCCAGGGTTTTATTTGCCTCCAAATGTGACTTTGGGTCCATCAAAAGCTTTGAAGTCAGTGAGCCATCTCTTATTTCCTGTCATGTGTCTGGAACATCCACTGTCTATATACCAGACATCCTACAAAACAAATTAATTAAGTTTAGGTACCCAACACTGTTTGGGTCCATACCTGTTAGCAGTCATGCCTCCTACTCCAAGTGTATATCCAAATGATCTTCTTTTTGGATAGTTAAAGTCATCAACTTTATATATATAAGGCATGGCAGAATAGCTTCTAGTATTTCTACTGAAGGTATTCTGATACTTTTCTCTACTTTTTGGTGCATTTACATCCTTCTTCACTCTCCAATATGCAGTGGGAAACCTATCCTGCTTCATGTGTCTAGGAACATTCCTAGATTGATTTTTCGTAAACATATGATGCATATTATGGAATGGTTTCTTCTTGTATTTTGGAGGTGCAACATTCCAATCATCCTCTAAAGGATAAAGTTTTCCTTTACCTTTTAGAAAGTCCTTGCTTTTGGTTGACTTGATCGATGATTTAGTCTATTGTTTTACTGCACTGGGTTTTGACTTCACCGGTACAGGATGAATGGTTGAAACTCTGGTCTGTCCCTTTCTGAACTTTGGTTTATTGTTAGTCCTGGATTCAGAATTGTGTTGACCATTGTTTCTACTCTCATCCTCACTGTTGTAGCCAAGACCAAATCTGGATCCAAACCTTTTTGATGGTTTGTAAGCTGGTTCATTTGTGATCTTAACTAGTAGGGGGATTTTTTCAACTGATCTTTCAACAACAGATGTATGAACATCTGCTTTTTGTTGATCATTTGAGTAGGTCTCCTTACTAGTTAGTTCAGCTTTTACTTTATCCAGTTCTTTCTTTAATCTTTTATTTTCCTTTCTTAGATCCTTGCATTCCTTTTCCAGAATTTCATGATTCATTTCAATTTCATTAAATTTAGTCATGAGATTTTGGACTAGGTCTGCTGGATCTAATGGGAGAATAAAAGATTCTGCAGTGTTAGATATGGATGCATTTGATGAAGAGTAAGAGCTAGATGTTACCTCAGTTTCATCTGATCCTTTGGCCATTAGACATAGGCTTGTTTTCTCAGTGTCTGAGCTATCATTTTCATCTTCATCTAATTCTTTGGTCATGAGACATAGACATGCCTTTTCATTGTCTGAGCTGTCTTCTTCATCACTATCATCTGAGTTATTATCAGATGATTCTTCATTCTTTTCACTGTTGGATTCAGCCTTGAGTGCCTTCTTGCCTTTTCTCTTTTCAAATGCTTTGTGCTTCTTCTTTTCTTCATCTTTATTTTCTTCAGGGAAATCAGCCTTGAAGTGGCCTTTCTTGTTGCAATTGAAGCATCTGTATTCATCATCTTTCTTCTTCATGTCTTTGTTTGAGCTTGACCTCTTGTTTGATGATGAGTTTCCTTTGAATAGCTTCTTTTTTCTAAACCTGTCAAAACGTTTAACTAATAAAGCTACATGTTCTTTTAGTTCTAGTGTCTCTTTGCTGATACAACCAGCAAAGTTACTTTGCTGGGGTGCTATTAGTGCACTGGCTCTTTGTGTCTCTGCCGGAGCACCATCTTCACCGTTCAATTCGAATTCATGAGCTTTTAGTTGGGACATCAAAGTCAGAGTGTCAGTGTTTGCAAGGTTTGTGGTTCCTCTGATGACTGATGTTATGATATTCCATCTTTCAGGTAAGCCTCTCAAGATCTTTAAGCATACTTCTTTCTGGGGATATGTGTGTCCAAGCTGTTGCAGTTCACTGATGATGCTTGAGAATCTGTTGTCCATTTGATCAATGGATTCACCAGGCTTCATTTTGAAATTTTGAAATTTCTGTTTTGCAACAGATAATTTGTTCTCTTTAACTGCTTCAGATCCTTCATTTATCAATGCTAGCTTGTCCCACATCTCCTTTGTTGTCTTGCAATCTTTGATTCTCATGAACATGTTGCTATCTAGGGTCTTCAAGATCATATCTTTTGCAACAAAGTCTAGATTTGCTCTTCTCCTGTCATCCTTGGTCCAATCTTTCTTGGGTTTATCTATTTCCTTCCTTTGATCACTCTCTGCTACTACACGGTAGTGATCGTGATTGGGCCATCATTAATTACGCCCAAAGATCTCCTCATGAGTTGCTGCAAGATGAGACAATATTCTTATTTTATACTCATCAAAATTATTAACATTGAAAACAGGTACTTTTGACATAAAGTTTGAGGAATCCATAAGTACAAATAGAGATATATATGTGAATGTATAGAAAGCTCAGATTTGAAAACTACTTTGAAAATATGTGATCTCCTTGTTACTAGAAATTAGATCTGAACAGGTTCTGATACTGGGAACACTGCTCCGATACCAATTGTTGGTCCCAAAGAAGGGTAAAACTATAGTCAGGGGGGTGAATGACTATAGTTAAGTTTCAAAAACTTTTCTTATGTTTAAAAGCTTTTGGGCAGCAGATAAGTCCCTTCTTGTTATGTTGTTTCAAAGTAGTTTCGACAATCACAGATATAGATCATAATCTAGGCAATTTAAATGAGTGCAATAAAGTAAATTGCAGAAAGTAAATTGACACAAGGCTTATAGTGGTTCAGGGTGGTGTAATCCCTTAATCCACTCTTCTCCTGTGATGATTGGAGGAATTCACTATTGTTTTCATAGATACAATAGTATGATTGTCCTTGACTTCCCAAGCTTCACAATCTACAAGACTATCACTCCTTGACTGCAAATGACTTGATGATTCATCTCTTTCACTTTCCTTGAGATCAAATCCTTCAGCAGCTATCACAAACACAACTCCTTCTCAGATGGCTTCTGATTCAGTTGCTTCAGTTTGTTGTGAATGAGATTCACAAACTTGCTTGATCAATCTCAGTGCTGAATAAGAAATTGTAGTTCCAATGTCTGAGTTGATCTCTAGATAAGTCCTTGTAAGTTCTGAGAGAAGGCTTTTCAAATTGATAGAGTTTCTACTTGGTTTTCTTTTTCTAATTGTTATTTTTCCTTGTCTGTCAATGCCTTCTATTTATAGCCTTGAATGTCCTTGGTTTGAAATTCTGTCCATTGGCTATATTAATGAGGGGAAGAATCCTTGATTTTATTCTTGATTCCCCCTTAATCATATCCTCATTGAAATTAGTGATCAAATTTTTTCTTCAAACGTATAGCTGAAAATCCGTCCTTGATTGATCCTCTATTGATTGTGCATTTAATGTATGATTCTCTGAATCTTCATCATATTTCAATAAGGTTTACTTTTCCGTTCTCTGAATGGTCGAGTGATCCATCTGACTTTGCCATTTAGGTCTTCCTTCACTGTTTTGTCTTTACTCAGCCGAAAGCCAGTTTACTTTACCGATTCACTGTTTCCTTCATTACTTCAGTTAAGGGAGAATCTTTGTACTTCACTGATCCTTGATTGGGGTGAGATCAGTGTACACCATATTCAAACATTAAGTTTTATCACTTAAAGTGTAGCTTAGACTTATCCAAGGTCATCACAGACTTCCTTGGTTGTAAGTCAGACTTTAATGTCTTCATTGCTTCTCTGCTGGTGCTTGACTGGCTTCACTCTGCCGAATATCTGTTTTTACTTTGCCGTCCTACCAACTAGTACAATACTTGTCTGACTCAACTTATACAACATGTCAGACTCTAAGTAAAGACTTATACAAAGAATTCTAACTTATTTCAGGCTTGCTATAACAGTTAGTATGGCCATCATCAAAACATAATAAAATGTTCCTAACAATATTATGTGGCGATAAGATAACTGACAAGGACATGTTGGAAAATATGTTTTGCACATATCATATCTCGAATATGCTCCTGCAGCAGCAATATCGAGAAAAAGGATTCAAAAAATATCCTGAGCTTATAGCATGCCTCCTTGTGGCAGAACAAAATAATCAACTTTTATTGAAAAATCACGAGTCCCGACCGACTGGTGTTAGCCCATTCCCTGAAGTGAATGTGGCTCAGTCTTCAAATTTGATCGTGATCGTGGTCATGGCCATGGAAGAGGCCGTGGACAAGGCTGTGGTCGTGGACGCGGCCATGGAATATATATGCCATATCACAATGATGTTGATCATGGTAAGAAACAAAATGGTCCCCAGAAGACGGGTCATAGGAAGTACAATGGAATGAAAGTCAATGTTGAAAAATGCTTCCGTTATGGAATGAAAGGTCATTGGTCACATACCTGCCGTACGGCGGAACACCTTGTCCAACTCTATCAACCATCTTTGAAATAACCAATTGAAGATCGTGAGGCGAATCTTGAATAACGTGATCAGCCTTAAATGATGATACTTATGTTGATGCTGAAGCTGATGATGTGGTGAACTTTGATATGGATAGTTGGGTCAAATGATGAAGAGAATGTTTAAATTTAGTTTAATGCTTTCCGGTAATATAATAGTTTTCTTTTCATTTCCTTGCAATGTATTAGTTTATTTTTGTTGGTGTGCTTTTCTGAATTTTGCACTTTTGTTATCTTCTTGAAGAAGATATGTATACAGATGGTGTGTTGGATATCAATAAAGTGTCTGTTTAATTGACAGTGCCACTACACATACCATATTTAAACATGAAAAATACTTCTCTTCCCTGAATAAAGAAAATAAATGTTAACACAATCCGTGGAAATTCAAAAATGATATAAGGCTCTGGAAGAGCTGTTATATTTCTTCCTGAAGGAACGAAATTTACTATCAATCACGCACTGTTTTCTTCAAAAGCCCGAAGAAATCGATTAAGTTTTAAGGATATATGGCGATATGGATACCATATTGAAACAAAATAATGACACAGATACAGAATATATGTGTAAAACGATAAATGTGTCGGGAAAGAAACATGTACTAGAAAAACTTTCATCTCTTTCTTCGGGGCTATATTATACTAAAATCAGTGCGATTGAAACATACCATATTATAAACCAGAAGTTTAATGATTCTAATGCCTATAAAATATGGCATGATCATCTGGGAAATCCTGGATCAACTATGATGAGAAATATGATTGAGACTCCACATGGCCACGTGCTGAAAAACCCGAAGATTTTAAGTGTAGGCGAATTCTCATGTGTTGCTTGTTATCAAGGAAAAATGATTATAAAACCGTCTTTTGTTAATGTGGCAACAGAATCGCCAGCATTCTTAGAAAGAATTCAAGGTGATATATGTGGACCTATTCATCCATCAAGTGGACAATTCATATATTTTATGGTCTTAATCGACGCATCCAGCAGATGGTCGAATGTATCGCTTCTATCAACTTGTAATATGGCATTTGCTAAGTTGCTTGCACAAATACTTCGCCTACGAGCACAATTTCTAGATTTTCCGATTAAAAGTATTCGTCTGGATAATGCTGGGAATATTCATCACATGTGTTTGATGATTATTGTATTTCTGTTTGAATTACCGTGGAACATCCAGTAGCTCATGTTCATACGCAAAATGGTCTAGCTGAATCGTGTATTAAAAGATTACAGTTGATTGCTAGACCAATGTTAATGAGAACAAAGCTACCTATGTCTGCATGGGGACAAACTGTCAACCAAGTTTGCCTTGGATTGTCCAATCTGAGTGCCTCTTTCAGACCTCTTATTTTGCTATTCAGTTTGTTGACGTGCTAGTCTTCCATAGTTATCTCTTTTAGCTTGTGCATCAAGTAATTCTTGAATTCTTCCAAGACGGAGGAAATTTTCCAACAATAGCATCAACATGTAATGGTTCACAAATCACCATCTTTTTTCCAGTATCTTAGAGATGATCACTTGTAGCTCCTCAACCTAACCGACCATAGTTATGGAGTCTACCATCTTGTAGTCCATGAATTTGACCACAACAAATTTCTTTGAGCCAATATCATTGGGTTTTTACTTTTTCTCCATAGCTTGCGACGAGGACTTAGCAAACTTATGTGAGTAGTACACCCCATAAATGAAGTTCTTATAGAAACTAGGAATGTGTTCTTGCACAGAAATTCAGAGTGTTTCCATGCTTTCAAAGCCGTGATAGAGGCGTGATTATTTTCCCTTCTTGCATGGTAGGGGATCCTTAGCCTGCATTCCGAGCCATGCCAAGAGTGGTCAGATTGAACAACATCTTTTGTTGTTATCTCTTGAAGTTCAAACCACCAAACTTCTCAGGTTTCTCACCCTGAGGCGGATTGTTTGGAACATGTGCAGCAACACCAGACACATCAGAGGTACTCCCTTGCTTAATTGGATCCATTTCTATACACACAGAGGGTCGACAAAATCAAACTCAACTCGACCACGAACGAACTTTAAAAGGACTGTAAGTAGAGTTTTCATCTTGGCCTCAACTAAACTGAAGCAATAAACAAATAAATAGAAAACAAAAAACAATTCGAAAATAGATATGTATCGTAATAGGTTCAAAATGACACCTTAACCCTATGAAAAAATTCAAGTTCCACTAAATACATGTCAGTTATATATGTCCATTTTACGTGGTAATTTTGTTCTGGTGAAAAAATTTCATAAAAAACCCAAAACTTTGTGAAAACAAACTTCAATATAGGAAACAAACTTATTTTTGGATTGATAGGCATAAGGATAAAATCAAAAGATTATCCAATTTGGATTTTTTTTTGTTTTTTATTTATTTAAAGTGAAGTCTGATGTCTTCCACTCTACATGTGACGTGCGCGTATGAGGGCTTCCCCCGAGCTCCGAGGTCTTTCACAAACATTGAGAATGTCGCCGGCAGCCCCCCGCTGTCTCCGATTAGCCTCTGTCTTCCTTCTCGCTCTACTTCCTTTAGCTTTCTCTACCATCCAAAACGCCTATCCTTCTCCGTACGGTCTTTCCTCCGTCACTGACCACGATGATTTGATTCCTGTGCGCCGTGAAGTTTATGGGGGTGGAAGAATATTTGACATTTCTCATCGCTACCATCCGGAGATGCCAGCCTGGGGTTCCGACGAAGGTGTTGGTCAGTTTTTGTGGCTCCCGTCTAGTATGAAGAATGGTTCCCTAGCTAACAATTCTGAAATGAAGCTTCCTACTCATACCGGCACTCACGTTGATGCTCCGGGGCATGTTTTTGATCATTATTTCGATGCCGGTTTTGATGTCGACACCCTTGACCTTGAAGTCCTCAACGGTATCACATCCATTTCTTTTTAATAATCTTTAAGTTTTTCTGGTTTTTATTACTCTGGCTTTTGTTTGTTGAAGTTAATGGATTGCCGAGCTGATTTAACAAAAAGTTTATGATTACATGGACTACTCCTACCTTCGAAACAGTTCTCTAAATAAGTCGGAAAGATACGTGAGACTTTGTTTTCCTTAAATCGGTAATTTCTATTTCAGTTTTGTACCTGAATCTTTGTATGATTTGGGATATTCATGTGCCTGTTTTGTTACTTTTAACAGGTAATGCTTTGTTAGTTGATGTGCCCAGGGACAAGAACATAACCGGTAAGTTCAACATTCAAGATTCTCTAGGCATCTGTATATGTTCAATGGCTATTTTTCCTTTCTGCTACCTCATTTTGTTGTGGTGGAATAATAAAACATTGACTTTGTTATAGTTCAAGTGTTATTCTCTTATTATAGGTATTTGAGCATAATGCTTGAGACACGACATCTAATTCTTTTGTCGTTTGGCTAGCGTTGATATGAAAAGTAGGGTGCTCACTTTTTTATTTCAAAACCTACTGGACCGTCCTAAATAGACTTAAAACAGAACTATTATTTGGTTTTTGTATACTGTAAAATCAAACCAAGCTAAAACTGAAGCGATATACTTCTGCTAATGAACAATAGGTGCTTAATATTTTTGATATAGATCATTGTTGGCTGGGAGTTGGATTGTATTCGGTGGTCATGCTGCTGCATTATCATTAAGATAAGAATCTACTGCAATTTTGGCTTAAATATGGTGTTGTGGAGTTTATTTATTTATTTAAACCTCTATTTTTTATGTTAAATTATGGGATTATCAGCTTTGTTCCTTGGATTAGTATGCTTTCTGTACCAGCACTTTGCTGAATGCTCTGCTTTTAATAGTATTTATATAATAAAATTGACGTGATAGGGTAATTGTGTTTAGGGCTCAAGTGAGTTATACTAAGTTTAATTTTCTGTAGTCATTGTTGTGTAAATTGATAAACAAATCCAATCCAAGTTCAAGAAACGGAAGATTGATCCGAGCCAAACCAGATTTTGTAATATTGGTTTTGGTTTCATTTATTTACATTGCTTAGGCTTTGAATAATCTTTTAAACCGCATCAAAACGAATTGTGAACACGTTACTTCTATGTCGTTCTTCCTTTTTCTCCCCCTCTTTTTAAATTCTACTTATGAACTTGCTATGCTTCGTTTCATTTCTGCAGCGGAAGTAATGAAGTCCTTACATATCCCTAGAGGAGTAAGACGAGTACTTTTCAGAACATTGAACACTGACAGGTATGTATGTTTTCTGGTTTATCATTTCCCTGCACGATTTACAATTCCTTTCATTTTGTTGTCTTCCATTGCCTAAGGGGCATGTGTTATTCGACCTTGGGTATTAAATTCAGTCGGTTTCGATAGAAATTTTGTTTATTTTTTTAAATTTAAAGTGAAATCATCTCCTTTTCTTCTTCTTTTCGTCTCAGACAGCTGATGTTCAAGAAAGAGTTTGATACAAGCTATGTAGGGTTCATGAAGGATGGAGCTCAGTGGCTTGTTGATAACACTGATGTCAAACTTGTTGGTAAGCAAACGATCCATATTATATTTCCATGTTGTTGTTGTTGTTTCGTAAGTGATTGCACGGACACCATTACTAGTGCTGTTAACGAGCCGAGTCGAGCCGAGTAGCTGATGTTCAAGCTCGAGCTCGTTTGTAATCGAGTCAGCTCGAGCTCGCTCGTTAACACAAACGAGCCTAAAAAACCGTTCGAGCTCGGCTCGATAAGGATGGAAAATGTTCGAGCTCGAGCTCGAGATCATGCTCGCGAAAAGTCTCGAACTCGAGCTCGGCTCGTTCAATATATTTTTTTTAGGGGTATAATTTTGACTTCCATTCCTATCTAGAGCTGTTAAACGAACCGAGCGTTCGTGAACAGAGCTCGAACTCGGCTCGTTTAAGCTCGTTCAGACTCGTTCGTTAGTGATATCGAGCCGAGCTCGATCAGTTTCTCCTGCTCGTTTACTAAACGAGCGAACACGAGCCCTGCTCTTGAACGCTCGATAGTGTTCGCGAACAAAGCTAATGTAATATATATATACACACATTATTACATTAACACATATCTGCATATCCGTAAACCTAAATACCACACTCACACCGCCGCCGCTCTCTGCTCTCCCCTCACTTCAGGCCTCAGTTCTCTCACACCACCGTCCTTTACTCTTCCCTCTTCTATTCTCGTGCTTCACTTCTTTCCTCCTCTTCTCTCCGCCCCTCGGCCGTGTTTTTGAATAGAAGTAGAATGAAATCGATCGGTTTCTTGAAATTTGCGGGGGAGGGGAAATGATTTGATTAAGAGCATTCTAGAGATCCTCCCAAGAAGAAATGGTTGTGCTCCTTCAGGGGTTGCATTTTGTGGAAGCGATTTGAAATTATTCAGGAAAAAGCTTTCTATTTTTGGATCTTTCAGAGTTTTAATTGGTACTCTATTGTTACTTAGTACCAACATTGGACATTTTCCTTACCAATTGGTCCTCTGTTATACTTCGTATTAAGGGGGATTGAGGCCCTTATTGAGAATGATTCCGAAAAGTATTAAAATTCTAATGATGTGTGCATCATGTTATGAATTTGGTTGTCATCTTGGTATGCAGCACATCTGCAATTTGTTATTTGTGAGCTAGTTAGCTTAACTGATTAGAAATATAGCTAATGCATTTTTTTCTTGAAAGTTGCTGATGCATAATAACATAACGAATGCAATTGTTATAGCAGTCTTTAAATTATATGATCCTTAAGGAATGTTTATCTCTGCTTCCTTGATTTGTTTCTCTGCTTCCTTGATTTGTTTTGCTTACTTCACCGGAAGGACTACCACGGTAGAGAGATAGGAATGGAAGTCAAAATTATACCCCTCAAAAAAAAAATATATTGAACGAGCCGAGCTCGAGTTCGAGCCTTTTCGCGAGTTTGATCTCGAGCTCGAGCTCGAACATTTTCCATCCTTATCGAGCCGAGCTCGAACGGTTTTTAGGCTCGTTTGTGTTAACGAGCGAGCTCGAGCTTGAACATCAGCTACTCGGCTCGACTCGGCTCGTTAACAGCACTATTCCTATCTCTCTACCGTGGTAGTCCTTCCGGTGAAGTAAACAAATCAAGGAAGCAGAGATAAACATTCCTTAAGGATCATATAATTTGAAGACTGCTATAACAATTGCATTCGTTATGTTCATATGCATCGCGACTTTCAAGAAAAAATGCATCGGTATATTTCTAATCGATTAAGCTAACAAGCTCACAAATAACAAATTGCAGATGTGCTGCATACCAAGATGACAACCAAATTCATAACATGATGCACACATCATTAGAATTTTAATACTTTCTCGGAATCATTCTCAATAAGGGCCTCAATCCCCCTTAATACGAAGTATAACAGAGGACCAATTGGTAAGGAAAATGTCCAATGTTGGTACTAAGTAACAATTGAGTACCAATTAAAACTCTGAAAAATCCAAAAATAGAATTCCTGAATAATTTCAAATCTCTTCCACAAAATGCAACCCAAGCATAACCATTTCTTCTTGGGAGGATCTCTAAAATGCTCTTAATCAAATCATTTCCCCTCCCCCGCAAATTTCAAGAGCCCGATCGATTTCATTCTACTTCTACTCAAAAACATGGCCGAGGGGCGGAGAGAAGAGGAGGTTGAAGAAGGTGAAGGCAGAATAGAAGAGGAAGCAGGTAAAGGACGGTGGTGTGAGAGAACTGAGGCCTGAAGTGAGGGGAGAGCGGCGGCGGTGTGAGTGTGGTATTTAGGTTTACGGATATGCAGATATGTGTTAATGTAATAATGTGTGTATATATATATTACATTAGCTTTGTTCGCGAACACTATCGAGCGTTCTCACGAAGCTGGGCTCGTGTTCGCTTCGTTTAGTAAACGAAAGGAGAGAGATCGATCGAGCTCGGCTCGATATCACTAACGATCGAGCCGAGTTCGAGCTCTGTTCACGAACGCTCGGTTCGTTTAACAGCTCTAACCATTACTAGGACTAAGAATCTCTCTCCCCTTAATTTCAATTGTTGCGATTTCAGGAATTGATTACTTATCGGTCGCAGCCTACGCCGATTTGATCCCATCTCACCTTGTATTTTTAGAAAGCAGGGTAAGCTTTAACTTGTCCTTTTTGGAATTTTTTTGTGTGGTATCTCCATTCATGTGGAGACACTGTGTGGTTCATTCCACAATGAAATTTGTGTGGTTCAGATTGAACTACATAGTGTCTCCACACGAATGGAGTTAATTACTATGTAAAAGTTTCACGTCTTTTTCTTTTTAAACAGCAAGTCATGTTCAAAGAGATTGACAAAATTGCAGCCTCTAAAAGGGAAAACTGCTCTAATATTTTTTGTTTTCTAGTTACTAAAATGATCTTATCTGTAGCTTACTCTCTGATGATTTGCTAGGCATTTCTAGATGCTGATTTTATCTGTAGCTTATTCTCTCTCTCTCTCTCTTCTTTTATTTAGGAAATCATCCTAGTTGAAGGGTTGAAACTTGACGACATACAGCCGGGATTATACTCGTTGCATTGCCTACCTTTAAGATTGCTTGGTGCAGAAGGTTCGCCCATACGTTGCATCCTTATCAAATGATTGCTTTATAAGAACTATATTTTTTTTTTTTCTCTCGATATTCATCGTTATCTTTGACATTATCTCCCCTCAAACAAGGCCGGTTTCGGAGGATTGGTTGGTTTGTTGATATTTGGAGAGCATCTCCAATAGCTGGTGTATCCGGCGCATATTTTTTTCGGTTCTTCTGGGGTCTGATTTTTATTTTTATTTTTATTTTTATATAGAGCATCTCCAATAGCTCGTGTATGTAGACTTCCGGCCCACATCTTTTCGGTTCTTCTGGAGTGATTTTTTTTGCGAAAAGGCTAGTCACCGACTTGTGACTCCCGAAACATCACAGAAACAAATCATTACCTTTCGTTTTATTTTTTATTTTTTTTTATCATGTCTTGTTTTTGATTGAATAAATGGTTAAAATTCACTTTCGGTTGTTTTTCTGTAAGACAGTCGGTGAACGTGACCTTTTGCATTTTTTTTGTTTGTTCATATTCTGGAGAGCTTCTCCAATAGCTAGTGTATCCACATCTTTTTTCGGTGATGTGTTTAGTAAGATTATGTATGATGTTGCAACTTATCTCTTTCAGTTGAATCTGAAAATAATAATAATGGATGCCAAAAGAAAATACAGGGAATGAGCCAAAAATTCACTTTTTAATACAAAATAAAACATGATATATCTTTTTTTTTAGTTGCAAAAAGGACAAAAAAAAATTCAGACGGACAAAATTACCCTTATTATGAAGTAGCGCGCGACACAGATGCAAGAAATTGATTCATTACATTCATGTTGCTCTTTTTTTTAAAACAATTGTAACTTTTGACGCAGAATTCCGATCATCAAATTTTTTTATCAAAATTCATATTTTTTTGCTCTTTATTTTGAGATTTCATACGATATCCTTCCGACGTAAATTTTGAAAGCCAAAAAAACATTTACATTAATCAGAGCTTTTTTTCTTATAAACGACTGTAACTTTTGATTTAGAACACCGATCATCAAAATTATTTCACCAAAGTTTATATTTTATTTTTCTCTTCATTTTGAGATCTCATACGATTCCTTTACACTAAAACAGTATCAGTATCACAGTATTAGTATCAATATCACAGTATCGGTATCACAATAACAGTATCACATTAACACGTTTTATTAACAAACACAATGACACCATTATCATTATCATTACCATTAATAGTATATGATTAGCCAAAAATCCTGGACTCGACAAGCTTTACAACAACACCGACAACTTATATTCCTTTATGGATTAAAACAGAAACAACCGAAACTAAAAATCATTTGAATGAATAATGTAATCACATTAACACCCAAAAATTGTGTATTTTGAAATAACACATTCAATCACAATGGAAAAAAAGTACAACATATATGATAAACAACTTTAACATCAACATATATGATAATTAAGTTACATCAAGGAAATGATTATCTAAGCGGCTTAAAAATCTCGACAATGCCGATTGCTACAATCATCTTCTTCTCCAACTCTACATCAAATGGTTTAATATTTTCTCAATAAAGTCAACCTCTACACCAAACGATTTAACATTTGTATTCTATCTCAATTCACACATAATTACCAAGGAGCATTAGCCTCTTCTTGGAACATTAGCTCGTAGATCTCCGCCTTCGGTCTCAATGCGTCGATCTTAGCACCATAACAGTATCACAGTATCAGTATCACAGTATCAGTATCACAATGATTCTGTTTCTTGATAGCCACAAGCACCACATCACACTTTTTTTTTAAAGCATTTCAAAGCCATAACCATTAGCCACTTCTTGGAACATTAGCTCGTAGATCTCCGCCTTCGGTTTCAATGCGTCGGCCTCAGCACCATAACACAATAACATGATCGATATTACAAGATGTCGATATCACAAGATGTCGATGTCGATATCAAATTCAAACACAAGAACACACTAGCTAACAGTATCACAGTGCGTGAGCTTGCTAATGTTTGATCCTTATGACATACTTAATTTTTATAACAAAGTGAATATATAATCATGTCATGTGCCAATAATACATAAAAAAACAAAAAAAAACAAGTAATTAAGACTGTAGATATATAAATGAGTGAAGATTTTGTACACAGTATCAAAAGATTTACAATCATAACCAGAGTTCAATGAACTCAAAGCCTACAGAAGAACCTCTTTTAAAAAAAATCTATACAGAGTGATAAAATTAAGGCTGATTAATGATGTTGGATCTATTTCTTTTCACGAAGAATGATTATGCTAGCAAGTCATTTTCATTTATAGACATTATGGAATCAAACAAACAACTAGCATCTGCAAATTCTAATCTTTAAAGGCTCATCCTTCTGGAGATATGGATTATGGATAGGACGTGATTGGCATTATCAATACTTGAAGTTAAAATAAAAAATGTTGAACTAACTGCAGGAACAAGGTTACATGCAATGGAAATAAAAGGCCAAAAAGCTGAAGATATATTCTCACTTTAAGATGAATATTTGCCTGATAAACCCACCATCTTTTTGTGCTTCTATACCCTTAAAAGTCTCTACCTTGCCATCATCATGTACCTTTCATCAAACACCTAGACTTTTTGCTGGCAACAATGTTTCTGTTGTTCTATTCTGCTGCAGCAACCGGGTTTCGTTTCGAACCGGCCAACTGCAAAAAACTCACGGATGACTTCAAGGAGTAACATCCCGACTTTTCGTAAAAGGGTAAAATAGTCATTGGGTGTATTTACTACAACCTAATTATTATTTGTCCCATGTATTTAATTAAAAAGGAATTAATTAAAGGATTTAGCTATTAATTATAAAGGATTTAATTATTGGCTATAAAAAGGAAATAATCTCCAAATCACTCCTTTTATTTACACGCCTATTCTGTCAAAAAAAGAGAGGAACGGCGCTGAAGAGAAGAAACCAACGCAGAAGATGCCAGGAAAAGACAGAATGTAATCTTCAACCGTGTGACCAATCCGTTCGTCTGATCAAGATGCCGCAGGAGAGAAAAGTGATCAGCGCGAGAAGATGCAACTTTGGAAAATAAAATATCTCCATTCCGTAAGTTTTCGGTTTAGCCCTAGTTTTCGGTATTCGTAGAGTTCGATTCTTGGAAAATTCGTATTCTTTGATCCGTAGCTCGCTTTCACACCATGAGTAGTCGAAACGATCGCCTTGAAGCGTAGAATAATCTAAAAATAGGTTCGCAGCAGTAAACCCAGGTAATCTTCGTTACTGCACTTTTTCAGTTTCGTTTTTCGCACGTAAATAGGATTTTAGGGTTTGTTGTTGTTCAAATAGGTTTTGGGGTTGAGGATCAACAAGCTGCTTGCGCTTGCTTGGTGTTTTGTTTGTCGGTGTTGCAGGCAAATAAGGTAAGAGGCTCTTCCTATGATTCCAATTATCGTTTATAAGGTTTAGATCAAGTTTTAAGGTGTTTAAGATGTTTTAATGCTAGGAAGATGTGTTCTTCGTTGATCAAGGATCATAGGTGTTCTTGGAATAGTTAAATATGTTTATTTACGCTTTACTATGTGTAAATTGCTATACTTTTGGGTTAGAAACTGATTTGGATCGAATTTGAAGATTTTAGGGTTCTAGTCGAACCCAGTGGACGAGCGCCTGCCTCTCTGACGGGCGTCCTACTTGGGCACATTTCGGACGACAGCGCCTGGCTTTCCGGACGGGCGTTTGAAGTGTTGTTTTACATTCGTGATTGAAATCGCTTTTAGGTGGACGGGCGCTCGGGTATAGTGGACGGGCGTCCAGTAGGTTCCAGACGGGCGTCCATGTCTTTAAACGGGCGTCCATGTCTTTAAACGGGCGTTTGACTTTGTTTTATTTGTTTTCGCTGTTATCATCGTTTTCACTTAGTTTCAGTTTTATACTCATGTGTTTACTGCTTTAAACCCTTAAACATGATATATTAACATTGAATAAATATAAACAAGCCTGAATTGAGCTTCGATTCGCTTCGCTTAAAACACCGAATGTACTCTTAAAGGGAGTTGAAGTTCGGATCCGTCGGAAGATCATGATAGGCTTGTGCTTTGATGAGTTAGCATTCATCAATGTCTCAGTGTAATTGCTAGGACTTGTCCGTGTCTAGTGGTCTAGGAAGAGAGTAGTTTGTGTGAGGGAGATTATTTGAAAACACTTAGGTGGCTAGTTAATCATCCTAATAATCAACGATTTCTTGACTAGTAAAAGATTAAACAACATGTCTCTCTTGGCTAGGCACCAGGCTAAATCGCGATGCATGTGCTACCTCCGAAGGTGGAGGATCTCAGAGGTCAATGACCCTAAGTGAGAGGGACTCACTGAGAGACGCGCGCGTGCTATCGGAGTCTACCTTTCTAGACTTCGTGGATATTGGTGTGATCCACTGATATGTTGCAAAAGAGTGCCCCGAGGTGGAAGAACTCAGAGTCAAAGAAAACCCTAAGTACGGAGGGATTCTCGCTAAGGTGGATGCGCGTAGTGCCCTTTTAGTGCGGTTGTAACATAGATAAGCTAAGTAGAAACGTTTAGTCAATTCATGTTGATGGACATGAAATGAACCCTAGATTGAGTCGGTCACACAAAGATAACTAAACGATTAAATATCTTTTCTTTATAAATCTTAATTGTTGTCGTAGCTTCTCACTTTTACTAAGTACTTTGTACTTACCTCCTTTGCATTTTATTTTTGCATGCATTGTGGGGTGAGAAGACGAACAGGTTGACCAAGTGTAGATGATGACTTTTGAAGACTTGAAGTCTTGGCGAAGTTTTTAGTTTAATTTCCCTTGCAAAGGTTGTACTAGATTAGTTGCAGTTCGTTTATTAGACTTGTTGTACATTTACCTTTAAGACCTCGTATTTTGTAAGTCTTTGGGTTTTTCATCGTTGTAATCTTAACTATCTATCTTTAGTATGGTTAATTTCTATTCTTAGTAGCATTTATGTTTTTACCCGAGTCTTTTAGCTTCCGCTTGCTTTATTTTGATACGACGACGTAGAGGTCAAGCGTATAATATTAGATTTATTTAATGCTATATCGCGACGAACGCTTCTCTCCGGATAAGGGCTCGTGTCCGGGAGCGGGCGTTACGCTTGGTATCGAGAGAAGCGTCTTTCTATCCTAGGCTTCTTTCCTTTAAGATAAGAATCCTTTAGACCTTTTAGAACTTGAGCTTGGTGGTAATCCTCGTAAGACTAAGAACCCTTAAACCGTGGTTAGGTTGTATCAAGACCAAGTGAAGAGTCGCCTTAGACGGAGGTTAAGTTGAGTTCTCTGCTCACATCTTTTATGTGATCACCTCAGTTTGTTCTTTCTAGTATCCTTAGTATAAATTCTTCTTCTTTTGAAGTTCCAAATCGTAGCTTGTTGCATAGGGTTGTGAAACTCCTTGAGTAATGCTTTGGGATTGGAGTCTTATGCCTACGCCTTAAAGTCGAGGTTCTCTTGGTTGATTTCCTTTTCCTTACTTTCCCTATTGAAATCTCTTCACTTTCTCTACACATGAATATCTAAGTTTACTTTTATCTTGGCCTAACTTTGTAGAGAATGATATTTGATTCAAATTTCTACAAGACCCCACTTTCTCTTTTCACTATCACTTGGTTGAGTTCATCAACATTCTTTGACATTTGCTTTGCTTGAGATGGTTCTACACGAACTCCATGTGTAACTCTATTATTTCCAAGTACTCCTCACTGCTTCAACTCATAGTGTTAAAGGTCTCTTACTTTGGCACATACTTTTCTTTGTCCTCGTGTTTGGATTTACCCAACATGAGTGAATGCTTGTGTTTCCGTGTTTTCCTTTTAACATAAGACAGTTTTCCCTACTCTAAAAATTCTGCAAATTTTCAACAAAGTAGATTACTGTCTTATCTACAATTTCTCTTTTACATCAACTCGATAATCATTATGGATTATCCAGAAAATTCATGTTTATACCGACACTCTGTCCAGAAAATCTGCAGCAGCACCTTCACTTCTTCTTCTGTTTTGAACAGGTTAAACATCTTCAAATGACCTGAATTTTTGATATGTTGCAGACAACAATTTTATCTACAGCTTCTATTTTGGAATTAAGTTCAGATTCTTTTTCGTTTGATCTCGATTTGCAATCCAACACAGTGTTTATTAATCTGGAAATTCTGGCAGCTTGTGCAATCGTCAGAAATAACTGTCTTTGACCAAGTTATTTTCATCCAAAAATTTCAATATTTTTATATCACCTGGGAAACTCTATTATCTAAATCTTTTCTCTTTGGATCATGCTCGATTTCTTCTTCGTTTATTCTGTACAAATTGATAATATCAGATCCAGAGTAAAAACCTTACACAGCAACCCAAAAGGAATTTTCACCTCTTTGACTTAGAGTTTGGGCTAAGAGGGTAGTAAGTTACGACTGTTATGTTTAGGAGTTCCCCGAAGTTTGATCTCTTCCTGAGTTAAACTTTTTAGTAGGATGCTTATAAAGCTAACGTTATAGTTTTTTTTTGCAGTGTTAAACGAGAACCAAGATGCTATCCTCCAACATGCCATGCTTGATGTTAAGACCCTTTTCGTGCTCTTTTGTAGTTATACTTTTTCTGGTAATTTGTTTCTCATGTAATCCTTCACTTGATATCTTTAAACTCAACAAATCCTCTCGGCTTGTTGTCATGAATTACCTCGTAAAACATGTCGCCTTAAGCCCTTCTTCTAAACAAGTTCTTACCTTCTCACTTTTCCAAATCACGAAACAAACTCTCTTCAAAGTTCTAAATTGTCGCACTCCCATCATTCATGCAAATTCAAAGTTTGCTGAACCTTTTAATGTCAGAACATTCTTTTTACTTGTGTTTATTCTCACCTCCTCCTAAGGTTAGTGTCGATATTGTAACTATTTCACCTAATGCTTTGCTGCTCCTTTAAGGTATGCATATCTTCTTTGTCGGGGTCCAATCTTTAAGCCTATCATGGCATTCCTTTTCGCCACTTACCTTTAATCTTCTAGCAATTTATGCTACACCGGTTTCAAGCGTATGTAGTCTTTGCAAAGGTGCCTTCAACCTGCTCTAGCCAACCAACTTTTGAGTTCCTAAACTTTTGATCTCCATTTCAGATTATTGTACCTTGTACCCTTCGGTTTTAACTCTCCTTCAGTGCCATTCAGAGCCATGAACCGCCATGTACACCTTTTGACTCCCCATCGTCAGATTGGCGTTCTACTACAATTTTGTCATACATGGTTGAAAGTCCATTTTATTCTAACCTTTGCATTCCCACACGAGGAATAACCCCGAGCATTTATTCTTTGGCGTTGTACTATTCCTCTCGAGTAGTGCAACCTTGAACCGCTGATTTGAATCACAAATATCGCTTATACTTCCTTTGAAAATTTGAATTAATTCTTTGAAATCAAACCTTATCCGACAATTCTTAAGTGTCGTTTCTCTTCATTCAAAAATCTTGCTTGCCGCTTACTTATTCAAACTTTTGATATTGCCTTACAATTCCTTGAGGGAAATTTCTATTTCTTTTAAATCTTGAAATAACCTCTCTTTGACTATCGCAAACTTGGACACTTCTTGACAAGTGTTTATTTTATTCTCGAGACCTTTTGGTGTACTCGCTTTCCTCCATAGCTACTTCATGTTGAGATTCTTACTCTCTCTTGATTTCTAAATTTCCTTTTTAGCCCTTTTGGTGCTCGACCTTGCACCTTTATTTTGTTTTCTTGTTGTGTGATGTTTCTCTACGAAACTCATGTGAATCAAGATTTTCCTAGTCCGCTAACATCCATCTTTGTTAACCAAATGATTAACAATCAAGGTCACTTTCTTAATGTTCTCAAGCCCGGTGTTCTCTTTTCATACATTGAGAATATCTTCAAGTCCATCTCGTGATGTTTCCTTTAACGCCTCCACTTTCTAAAGGTTTATACGAAAGCCTATTACCATCCTTTCAAGTTGCCTCAAGTATTTGTAGACACCGTATCTTGCTTGAATTCCACTCTCTTAAAAGAACTTCATCTGCAAGGTGTTCTTTGTTGTCCTTCTAGTGGCCATCTTTTGTTATGATACAAAGGCCTCATCTTTTATTTTTAGAACCAACTTCAATTTTCATCAACACGGAATCATTTTGTTCTGCTTGTAACCCAAGCAACCTTCCTTATTTCAAGTGCATTGTACCCTTCCTTGGCTTACCTAGTTGACATACCACCCTGGTACTCAACTTGTCACCTTTCAATTTCTTTTACCCTAATTGGCATAAGGATTGAATCGCACCGTCGAGAGAAAGTATGGTAAATGCATCCCAAGAAGTCTCGTAAGTCTCTCACCGGGATCCTTGCGCTCTTCAAAAGCTTGTGGTGCCATGATGGTAGTTGAGATCGAAGGAAGTCAAGTATGCCAGGAAGCCGTGAGTCGCTGGGAAGCTCAAGCACTCGGGATAGCAGGAGCAAGCGAGGAGTGGTAAACCGATGATTGCAAGATTCGAGGCGCTTGATGAGTTCATGGAAGAGGCAAGACAAAGATCCAGCTTGTTTACGGTTATAAGTGATGGTCGAACCAACCAAAGAATTGGTCACAAGTTAGATGAAGATGGCGATCATTGGCATCGGAATCATCTTTGGGTTCCGAATGTGGAAGATTGGGAAGGACAATGAAGAATGAAAACCACGGATGGCAATTTCATTTCATCTCGTGAGCAACCAAGATGTACGAGCCACAACACGAGTTTCGGGATGAAGTGGAGCCACAAATGTAATACGAGACCGAGTTGATACAAAAGCCAGCAACAAAAAGATTGAAGTAGATTGTCGCCACCTCGAGATAGCTCAAGACAGTGGAAGGAGTTGGGAAGATGGAAGGAGAAGAAGACATGCAGTTAGAGAGACGAAACGCTTCGCAAAGTTTAGAGTTCAAGTACCTCTCGTTACATTCGAGTTTCGAGGACGAAACTCCTCTTAAGGGGGAAGGAATGTAACATCCCGACTTTTCGTAAAAGGGTAAAATAGTCATTGGGTGTATTTACTACGACCTAATTATTATTTGTCCCATGTATTTAATTAAAAAGGAATTAATTAAAGGATTTAGCTATTAATTATAAAGGATTTAATTATTGGCTATAAAAAGGAAATAATCTCCAAATCACTCCTTTTATTTACACGCCTATTCTCACAAAAAGAGAGGAACGGCAAGAGAAGAAACCAACGCAGAAGATGCCAGAAAAGATGTAATGTAATCTTCAACCGTGTGACCAATCCGTTCGTCTGATCAAGATGCCGCAGAGAGAAAAAGTGATCAGCGCGAGGAGATGCAACTTTGGAAAATAAAATATCTCCATTCCGTAAGTTTTCGGTTTAGCCCTAGTTTTCGGTATTCGTAGAGTTCGATTCTTGGAAAATTCGTATCTTTTGATCCGTAGCTCTGTTTCGCAGCCATGAGTAGTCGAAACGATCGTCTTGAAGCGTAGAATAATCTAAAAATAGGTTCGCAGCAGTAAACCCAGGAAATCTTCAGTTACTGCACTTTTTCAGTTTCGTTTTTCGCACGTAAATAGGATTTTAGGGTTTGTTGTTGATCAAAT
Source organism: Gentiana macrophylla (assembly GCA_026214975.1). Lineage (NCBI taxonomy): Eukaryota > Viridiplantae > Streptophyta > Magnoliopsida > Gentianales > Gentianaceae > Gentiana > Gentiana macrophylla. The sequence continues at coordinate 67,745,530 of CM047817.1, forward strand.
AGGTTTTGGGGTTGAGGATCAACAAGCCAAGCTGCGCAGCTTGCTTGGTGTTTTGCTTGTCGGTGTTGCAGGCAAATAAGGTAAGAGGCTCTTCCTATGATTCCAATTATCGCTTATAAGGTTTAGATCAAGTTTTAAGGTGTTTAAGATGTTTTAATGCTAGGAAGATGTGTTCTTCGTTGATCAAGGATCATAGGTGTTCTTGGAATAGTTAGATATGTTTATTTACGCTTTACTATGTGTAAATTGCTATACTTTTGGGTTAGAAACTGATTTGGATCGAATTTGAAGATTTTAGGGTTCTAGTCGAACCCAGGTGGACGAAGCGTCCTGGCCTCTCTGGACGGGCATCTACTTGGGGCACATTTCGACGAAAGCGCCTGCTTTCCGGACGGGCGTTTGAAGTGTTGTTTTACATTCGTGATTGAAATCGCTTTTAGGTGGACGGGCGTGCGGGTATAGTGGACGGGCGCCCAAAGAGGTTCCAGACGGGCGCCCATGTCTTTAAACGGGCGTTGACCTGCTTTTATTTGTTTTCGCTGCTTTTCATCGTTTCACTTAGTTTCGTGGATTTATACTCATGTGTTTACTGTTTTAAACCCTTAAACATGATATATTAACATTGAATAAATATAAACAAGCCTGAATTGAACTTCTGATTCGTTCAGTTAAAACACTGAATGTACTCTTAAAGGGAGTTGAAGTTCGGATCCGTCGGAAGATCATGATAGGCTTGTGCTTTGATGAGTTAGCATTCATCAATGTCTGTGTAATTGCTTGGACTTGTCCGTGTATAGTGGTCTAGGAAGAGAGTAGTTTGTGTGAGGGAGATTATTTGAAAACACTTAGGTGGCTAGTTAATCATCCTAATAATCAACGTACTTGACTAGTAAAAGATTAAACAACATGTCTCTCTTGGCTAGGCACCAAGGCTAAATCGCGATGCATGTGCTACCTCCGGGCGGTGGAGGATCTCTCAGGGTCAATGACCCTAAGTACAGAGGACTCACTGAGACGCGCGTGCTATCGGAGTCTACCTTTTCTAGACTTCGTGGATATTGGTGTGATCCACTAATATGTTGCAAAAGAGTGTCCCCGAGGTGGAAGAACTCAGTGGAGTCAAAGAAACCTAAAGTACGGAGGATTCTCGCTAAGGTGGATGCGCGTAGTGCCCTTGAGTGCGGTTGTAACATAGATAAGCTAAGTAGAAACGCTTAGTCAATTCATGTTGATGGACATGAAATGAACCCCTAGATTGAGTCGGTCACACAAAGATAACTAAACGATTAAATATCTTTTCTTTATAAATCTTAATTGTTGTCGTAGCTTCTCACTTTTACTAAGTACTTTGTACTTACCTCCTTTGCATTTTATTTTTGCATGCATTGTGGGGTGAGAAGGCGAACAGGTTGACCAAGTGTAGATGATGACTTTTGAAGACTTGAAGTCTTGGCGAAGTTTTTAGTTTAATTTCCCTTGCAAAGGTTGTACTAGATTAGTTGCAGTTCGTTTATTAGACTTGTTGTACATTTACTTTTAAGACCTCGTATTTTGTAAGTCTTTGGGTTTTTATCGTTGTAATCTTAACTATCTATCTTTAGTATGGTTAATTTCTATTCTTAGTAGCATTTATGTTTTTACCCGAGTCTTTTTTAGCTTCTGTTTGCTTTATTTTGATACGACGACGTAGAGGCTGGCGTATAATATTAGATTTATTTAATGCTATACGCGCCGAACGTTTCTCCTCCGGATAAGGGCTCGGTGTCCTGGAGCGGGGCGTTACACAAGGAGCATCCATTTAGTTTCAGGAACTTTTAAGTAAGCAAAGAACCACAACATGGTGCAAACAATAGCCTAGATTGCAATCACACCAACTAAACCAATGGAGTTTAGCATTCAGAAATAATTCAATTTTAAAACAAAGTCGTTGATCAACTTATTTCGGCACGTCTTCTCTCCCAGTTTCAGTCAATTAACGTCCAGAAGCAAATAATGAATTTAGGTCAGTCGATTTGGAAAGGTGGTAGGAAAAGAGACGGTAAAGTATGGCCGGAAAACAGACGGAAGGACAATATGGATAACGTCGATAAGGATTTACCTGAAGATTTCAGGCTTTCATGGCTTTTTCTCATGACAACATCCGGTGATTATCCTTCCTCTGTCGCTAATAACAAACTCTCCTGTCACGACCCGTATCACTTTTAGCCCATACTTTGAAAATAATTTTATTTTGGCATTTTAATAGAATATTTTACATTTAAACTTAAGATAATCGGTTTTTGCTCAAACCGTGGAGTACGTTTGTCCAAAAAAAAAAAAAAACGTTTCTTGTGAATTTATGTCCTCACTAATTCACCTTATAAAACAACCCTCTTTATAATCCTTTTCTCTAGTTATCTTTCATTTCATTTATCAACTATTCTAGCAAACTTCTTTTCTAATATCTTTTTAGGGCATGTTTGGTACGGAGAAAAATTAAGAAAAGAAAAATGTTGAGAATAGACATGAGAAAAGAAAAGATGAAAAAAGAAAAAAAGCATATTCTCACAATTTGTTTGGTATGCGTAGAAAAGATATTGAGAATAGAATTGATGGCCTTTTCTATTCTCACCTAACTTTTATTCACCTTAGCCTGAGAATTAAAAAGGTGGAAAAGAATTAAGATTTGAGACTAGTCTCCAACTTGAGAAAAGACACTTTTCTATTATCAATTAACCAAACATGTCCAACTTGAGAAAATAAAAAAAATCTTTTCTTTTCTCATCTATTTTCTCCCTACCAAACACACCATTAGTAGAAAATTCCAGCAAGTTAAGTCTTTTTGAAGAACATTTCTTAGTAAGCCCAGTAGGTTTATTCCCATGCTAGGAGGAGAAAATCCACGAGTTTTCATTGTGCCAACTGCCAAGGGATGCCGAAGATTACATAGATAAAAAACTGTAAGGAAATTATTATCAGTTGCTCTTTTAAATATGTGTTCTTCAAATACTTTATTCTATCCAAAATTTTCATACATAATAGTTAGAAAATATATATAACCATTTTTTATACACTGATGCAATTGTTTTTAATAGATTATTCCTAAGCTCACAATTTCCTACCATAAATATGTTTTTCTCTAACAACATTATTTTATAAGAAATACGAATTATATTATATTTTGTTAGAATGATTATAAGTTGTGATATTTATAATAATATCATGATAATGATTTTCGAAGAAATATATATATATTTCAATTACAAAAGCGTTGTGAAATATTAGATTTATTTTTAGGCATTAATATGGAAGGAATTTTGAATTATTAGTTTAGGATTCTAGTTTGATATATGAATTTCGAATACTTTTATTAAAATAGTAAATATATGATTTTATTGTAAATAAAATATATGACTTATAAAAAATATAATTATAAGTATGTATCTTGAGGAAAGTTTCTTTTAGTAGATTTAGTACATGTGTGAATCATGAGATATTTTAGAAATAATATATTTTATAGGATATGATGAGTTATTTAGAGTTAAACATTTGTAGTATAAAAAAAAAGATGAACACGAAGCAATAGAAATCAGAAAATGCTACGGTTCAAGTCACTCTATTTATTTATTTTCAGTTCGCAGTGAATCCTCGAGGGTCCCCGGCACTAGCCCCTACTCACGGGTAGTAGATGTGAGATTATTTTGCCGGAGCCGGTCAGTCCCCGTCCATGGGCAAGAAGAATAATGGATATCCGGTTTGCATGTAGTTCAGTTATTTCAGTTGTGACATGAGAACCGTAACATCAGTAATATTAGTTTATGCTCCTTATTTTAGAGATAGTCATATTTATAATTTTAGCATAAATACTTCAGCATGTTAGATGTTCATTTAATATATTGTCTTTTCATTTCATTATTTCATTTATGCTATTTATTTTCTAGTATTTTTCTTTTAGTATTATTTTAGAATTATAAAACCAGGAACTCTAGATAGTCTGTCAGTGACATCTTTAGTTCCCTTTTGATAATCTATTTCCTTACGGGGTTTTCGAGCTCACCATTTCCATTTCATTCTTTTTTCAGATAAAGCGTAGTATATGACACATGATGATGAACTTGAATTTCTAGTTAAGAAGCACTGAAAGCACTAAGTTTATAGCATTTATTTTTTTGAGATTGTGTATTTGATGATATTATTTTGGAGTGTATGTTGTAATGTATTGGTGATTAGAATATGGTTGTTGTAATGACTATTTTATTTTAGGTGTTAGTAATTTAATGGTTCTTTAGATCAATTATTTTAGGAAGGCTTCGTGTTTTGAAATATTTTATCTCAGAGTATGGCCGAACGATTCGTTTTTCGAAAGATACGCAGTTTTCGGGAACGGGTCGTTACAAGTGGTATCAGAGAAAAGGTTAGATACTTGTGCGTAATTAATTTTGATATTAAGGTTTGATCATATAGGAATTGATCTTTAGGGGTGGAAAAAATATATGTTTATTAGAAGTATTTAAGTATTAATATCATAGGATATGAACATCATGTTAAGCAATGAAATCACTAGAAATATATATGTAGTATAGTACGCCAAGGTGCTAGACTGTCTTTATTATATAATACTTTAGGAAACCTGCATTTTGTATGACATTATACTAACAAAAGTTTATAAATAATTAATTTTTATTGTTCCGTAGCAAAAAGAGATTTTTAACCTGAAACATTTAAGTATAGTATAAATTTTTTTCTAAAAACAAATATAGTACTATATATATAGACTAGTTATAAAACGGACTCAAGTCAACGCACTTTGAGTCACCCATCTTAGATGCTTACCTTAAATGTCAAAAACTATTAAATATAAATACATTTTAACTAAAATATCACTCCCCACATTTTAAATACAACACAATATAAATGACGAAATTTAGCCGGCATTGATATTATACAACAAATTATGATGTCAATTATTTAACACGACGACAATCACCCAACCGCACAACTCTACCCTAGTCAACACACTCTTTCTTATCTACTACACACATTATCAATTACCCAACCGCACCTTATCCCAACATTTTTTAACACTCACCTATCCAATCTTACCTGACCATGCCCTACACCACATTATCTTACCACATATTATCTTACCACACTACCCTATATTACGTACTTTATTCAACCTACTAAACTTTACTTAACTTACGCCACATCATCCAACCATACCATCCTACCCTACCATACATCACCGCATTACATCTCATACCTCGCCTCACCTACATTAGCACACCCTACCGCACCCTACCTCTCTACCTACCTACAAACCTTAACCTACCTCTCAACCTACATATTAATTCACTATCCTAGCTAAGCCTATTACACATTATTTTATCTCATCCCACCCTACCTTACCTTACCCACCACCCCATCCTACTCTACTCTACAACTCCCTACCCTACCGTGCCCACCACCCATCTTACTATACCATACCCTTCCCACTACCCCAAACCAACCCACCCTACCCACCACCTACCTAACATCACTTTCCTCTTACACACCACCACGTGTTTTATCGATTTTCATTTCATTCCATCCGATTTCATCCTGGTCAATTTTCATTTTATGAAAAAAAATAAAATAATTCTACAATGTCAGGCCTTACAAAACCAGACGGTCCAAAATAACAAAAATGACCGAAACACAAAAAGCAACAAATGAGAGTAGAAGAGATGATTTTTTGGTGGTTTGTACAGGTGAGGAGCCGGGAGAAAAAAAGGGACGTGGCATACCCTTTCCTTTGTTATTTAGATAGGAAAGAAAAAAAAAGAAAAGATATGTTTTTTTACAACAAAAAAATTCATTTCAAGAATTTTAATATTTCATGTAATCGTCAAACCAAATATTTTTAAGCATGAAATATAGATCGTGTAGGCAACATGTCGTTGACTTATGTTTTGAAAATAGTCATATCGCCGTATACAAACGATATGTTTATTTATGAAATGAATTTATTGAGAGTGAAATAACCATAATGAGAGGCTAGGTCCGATAATTGTTGAGATAGGGGGCGATGTTGGACTATCGGGGAAGAGGCAACATATATTCACACATTAAAATGTGATACAATTGACCTCCAAAATGGAACAATTTAACTCAAACCCTTCTTCTAAAAAAAAAAAAAAAAAAAAAAAAAAAAAAAAAAACTTTTCAAAATTTGGCCCCCTACAACAAAAAAAAAATAAAAATAAAAAAAACGCTTTTGAGGCACAGTAATGAAACGATAATAAATGGGGAAACAATAAAAAAAAACAAGTGTCAACAAACAACAACTTTTCCTTTCTTATATAGATAGAAGGAAATATAATATTTACGTCTTTTTTACTTTTTAAAAAATGAATGAACTTTAATTTCTATATAAAATATTTGCAATAAATTTTGCTCACAATGACTCTACAAACCGTTTCCTTTGATCATTTGTAACTTTCCATAAATTATGGTATTAATTGAGTTTGAATGATGTAATAACTATACCAGTTTTATTTTTCTAAGTGTAACGTTTCTATTTCTTCTCAAATTTATTCCTAGAGGTTTAAATATGGAATTGAACATGTCATTATTACAATTTTAAATGTAATTCGATCTCATCCCATAATTTTTTTACAAACAAGAATTATTATAAACATTTTAAGTATATTACTTTGTTTAAATATCGGAAAGTGTTTGTATCATATGGTGATAAATTTTTACGTCTGATAGTATTTTTGTCCTAAATTATTATGAAATTTTGTCTTATAAGAAATTTAAAGCATGTATACGTTTCCCTACATTCAAAATATCTTAAGAATTTTTATGCATTGTTTTCATAAGCACCATGTATTTTCAATGACAACTACTTTTAAAATACACTACCAAAAAAACAAAAAAAAAAAAAAAAAACTAATTTTAAAATTATAAATAAGGTTTCGGAAAGGTTTCATACCATACAGTATGTTATTTATTGGTAGAAACATATTGTTTAAGATCGTAGCAATATTATCACTTTTCAAATAAGGTCTCATATTTCTTATTTAATTAATAATTTATTCAATGTCTTTAATGCTAATTTTGATATTATTGTAACTTGAACCCAATTTAATTTAGACTATTTTTAAGTATGTTTTGATTAATGTATCGTGCGCAACTATTTTGTATTTTCACTATTATTCAATACAACTCTTATTTCACTAATTGTAATTTACATTTTGTACTACATGTAGCGTATTTTAAAAATAACAATTCATTTGATACTTTTATAGCTTTTGAATAATGTTAGATTTTTTTTTTAGTAAACTGAGAGGGAATTTATGTCAAGAAACGTTGCTACATAGTATGCTTAAATTGAAACCTAGTTTTTCAACAATTGTATTACAAGGAAGCCTTTCACAAGTTTTTTATGTGTATATTTGAAACATTTAATCAAGGTCAATTTTTAACTGAAAATAAGTTCTTTTAAATACTTATAATTTTATTTTTAACTTAAAGGTTCTTTAATGCAGTAATTTTGTATGTAGAAGACAACTCATATTTTTTAATGCTAATCTTAGAATTATTAACTTTCATTTTTTCCCTTCATTTTTGAAGAGAACTTTGAAAATTTCTATCTAACCTGCTCCATGAGTTTTGAAGTTTAAGAAAAAAATATATTATTAGTGTTGATATTCACCAAACTCTTGACGTGCGTAGTATAGAATTTGTCATAAGAGGAATCGTCGTCATTTAAATTTATAAATAAAAAAAAACTCATTTTTCTAGAAGTATTATATGATTAGAGATATGTTTATGCCTCGCATTAAGATACAATTCAAAAGTTTTTTTAAAATATCACAACGAAAGGTTAGAACTAGTGTTCCATTTAATCTCTTGTTAAACCTCTTCGTGTAGCACTTCATCTCACGTAACAATGTTCTCAATGACCCCTGACGATACCGAATATCGCCCCTCCACGTGGAACTATCTAATTGGTCCCAAATTGACGTGTGGAAAAGTCCAAGTATATTATCCGCATCGGGTCGAATACGAGATTTAATCGGTGATCACCACCGCAGCCAAAGAGATCTTGCAAGTGTTCCATCTCGAGTACCCATGTCGGTGTCCATCGAGTCGATACCATGGACTTCAGTCCAGGCTCCTAGGCCCAACATCCAGCAGGTTACTTGGGCAAGAGGGCAAGGCCCATTTAAGGGTAATTATGTCAATAGACCAAACCGCCCCAAATTTAGGGCAGAGAAGGACATGTGCCTATAAATACATCATTCCATGAACTACGTAAGGCTTGATTCCTGGACATTACACAGGATACGTAGGCAATCCAAGATACATTCTTGGACTCAGCCATAAAACATCAAAATCACCCCCAAAATCATCCTTGATTCGATCATCCCTAGATTAAATTGACCCAAAATTATACATGACAAAATCCAACATCGTCATTGGCGCTAGAAGGAGGGCCTTCTATCGGTGATGGATCAAGGAGGTGGTTCGTGATCAATTTAACAGCAAAAACGCAGTCTGATCGGTGGTTGATTGCCGAACATTGAACCGTTGAAACAAGATTCCCACCGTTCAGATTCAAGGATAAGGAGGGACGAACAAGCCCTCAAAATTTCATGACGATCGGAGTCGCTTTGGAGGCACAAAGCCGCCGGAAAGATGCTTCTTTGCGCCGCCATTAAACGCAGCGGACACATCGCTTAGATCTACGGCTTCGTGACAGAGATTGAACCGTTGAAAGACGATCTCCACCGGTCACATCAAAGAATAAAGAGGGACGAACAAACTCTCAAAATTTCATGACGATCGGAGTCGCTTTGGAGGCACAAAGCCGCCGAAAAGATGCTCTTCGCGCCGCCATAAACGCAGCGGGACACATCGATTAGATCTACGGCTTCGTGACAGAGATTGAGCAGTTGAAAGACGATCTCCACCGGTCAAATCAAAGAATAAAGGGGGACGAACAAAGCCTCAAAATTTCATGAAGATCAAAGGCCGTTTCAATGCGCACTTTTCATCTCAAAGTCTTTTACTGTGCCACCAAAACACAAAGACACACAAATTAAACTTTAAAGGGGTATAGCTGCTAATCGAATCGATGAAACGCGATATCCTCCAATCAGATTTAAATTTAAGGCGGTTCGAACAAGCCCTAAAAGTTTCATGCCGATCGGAGTTCTCTCGATGCCCGATGGTTGTTAAAAGGACGCCGCATCCCAAAAAGCGAAAGCGTAAAAGCAGGTTGATCGATGGCTTATAGCCGCTAATCAAACAGTGAAACACAATTTCCACCACAGATTGAAGAGGAAGGAGGGACGAACAAACCCTCCAAATTTCGTACCGATCGGGTCGGTTTAGATGCCCGATCGTTCCCGGAAAGATGCAAAGATTAGATAGCCAACATGAGCTCGGCAGTCAAAGCTCATGGATGAGCTCAGCTCCAAAACCCGAGCCGAGCCATTAATCTCCCCAGTACGAGCTCTCTCATTACAAGCTATCCAGACCGCAGGTCGGCTCGGCATCATATTTGGAGCTTTCTCGAGCGTATCTTTTATAAGACCGAGCTCGGCTCGGCATCATATTTGGAGCTCTCTCGAGCGTATCTTTTATAAGACCGAGCTTGGCCTCGGCATCATATTTAGAGCTCAACTTGAGCGAATCTTTATAAAACCGCAGGTCGGCTCGGCCCCATATTTGAAGCTCAACTTGAGCGCATCTTTAATAAGACTGAGCTCGCCTCGGCATCATATTTGGAGCTCGTCTCGAGCGTATATTTTATAAGACCGAGCTCGTCTCGGCATCATTTTGGAGCTCTCTAGAGCGTATCTTTTATAAGACCGAGCTCGTCTCGGCATCATATTTGGAGCTCGTCTCGAGCGTATATTTTATAAGACCGAGCTCGTCTCGGCATCATTTTGGAGCTCTCTAGAGCGTATCTTTTATAAGACCGAGCTCGCCTTGGCATAATATTCGAGCTCGTCTCGAGCGATCTTTATAAGACCGAGCCTGCCTCGGCATCATATTTGGAGCTCTTTCGAGCGTATCTTTTATAAGACCGAGCTCGGCTCGGCATCATATTTGGAGCTCTCTCGAGCGTATCTTTTATAAGACCGAGACCGCTCGGCATCATCTTTATAAGACCGAGCCTCGGCCTCGCATCATATTTAGAGCTCAACTTGAGCGAATCTTTATAAAACCGCAGGTCGGCTCGGCCCCATATTTGAAGCTCAACTTGAGCGCATCTTTAATAAGACCGAGCTCGCCTCGGCATAATATTCGGAGCTCGAAGGCGACCTTACATAAGCATGATACCAACAGACTACACCAAATAAGCTAAGCCTTATCTCAATTAACTGCTTTTACATTTTTATGTCTTGTAATAAGTCCATGTGACAATTTCATAAATATTCTAATAAGCATGTCTTTCCTCGAGACGCTTTTGTGTTTGTTATGATTTACAGCCTTCACATTGCAAATCTACCACGATACAAAATGGCAAAGGCAAAAAATTCGACCAGCCTTAAAGCAAAAGAAGTCCATGTGATTAAAAGATAAAATAGGCAAAAGTCAACCACAACTACAAATCCTCGACACGACGAAGTCGGAATAATATGATGAATAAAGCCAAGTCACTGACAGTGCTTATATCACCTCGACACGATGCAGTAGAAATAAAACAGTGAAAAAAGCCAAGTCACTGACAGAGCTTATATCACTCCCGACCTGCCAGTAAGCCACGATGCTAAGCAGTTGGAAGATCCCACGATGGATACCCTATTCGACCGGGCTGTAAGCACCACGAAGTGCGACAGTCGAGTAGGGATTTTTCAATTCGACCATGTCAGAAGCCCGACGAGGCAAGACAGTCGATTCGAGCTCCGACCAGATAGCCAAGTCAAGCCGATAAGGCAGTACAGTGCTAGGTCGACTCATATCCAAGTGTACCATGAGTCATGTACTCATACTACACTTTGAGGGGCCACAGGGGAATTAAGTCCAAAGGACTACACCCCACAAGGCAGCTTTTGCAAGGGAATTAAGTCCAAAGGACTACACCCTAGGCAAATATTCAACAACACAAACAACATTCAAAGGAAATGTCAGAATTCAAAATTCAAAATTCAAAAGTCCTGTGGATCGAATCGTGAAAGATGCAGACACAAAAAGCGACAAGCAACATACTTGCAAAAATTGAAGCAAAATAAAACTAGGCGCTATATTTGGAGCTCACCGATGAGTGAATCAGTAATAAGTCCGAGTTCGACTCGCATCTTACCTCGGAGCTATATTATTTTGGAACTCGCCTACCGAATCAAGCGGGTCGAGCTATCTTATTTTGGAACTCACCCTACCGAATCAAGCGGGTCGAGCTATTTTTTTTGGAACTCTCTGGCCGAGCATGGCGGGACGAGCCTTCTTATTTCGGGAACTATCCCTATGGTTATTGCGACTTTTGACTAGTGCCTGGCATATCTCGAGGATCCACTCCGCAGCGATCTACTCAACGGTCTACGAGGATCCGCAAGTCGGATGCCTTCAAGATGTCGATAAATCCAACGCTTACAAGTCCTAATAGGACGAAAACGCAATGGCATCGAAGTCCGAGTCGACAGCGGCGTAATCTGACTCCCAAGAGAGAGAATTTACTTGGGCATCGAGGCCGGGCAACATGATCATTTCGATCGACAACCAGTGAAGCTAAAAGTTCCATGGAACCAAAAGGCTAAGGCATCGAGTTCGGACCAAGTCCAAAACTCTCGGCAGTCATGTGTCATGAGTCATGAACGACAAAGAAACACCACGACACCGAGATCCAGAGCGACATTTACGTATTACCAGTCTTATTAGACAGGTAAGTACTAGGACATCGTAGCCGGAAATATCTTCCGACACCGAAAGAGCATCGATTCCGACAAACGAAATGAGACAACCAGGGGCATCTCTTCTACCACGCAACAACAAAGAAAAGTCCAAAAATGCTAAAGCATGGAAGGCAAGTTACATATGGTCGACAAATGGAACTCACCGAAAGTATAACGAAGATGATGAATCAGATTATACTTTGGAGGCAACAACGAGTCGACATTGAATACTCGAGAAAAAGCGAGCAAAGGAATGGGAATCGACATGCAACAAAAGTGTTTGACACCAAATACTTGTAAAAATTTCAGCATTTATAACAAAAAAGCCTAGTCACAAAGACTGGCCAAATATGATCCAAACCTAAGGTTCTCATGATACTTGGAGGGCAGATATCGACATATATGCATCGACATAAGAGAGGCCGATGTGCAAATAAGGCCAAAGGCCGCAATAAAGCAAGATGGTTGTAACACCCCGGTTGCCAATCCCGTCGGCCGCCGGTATTGGTCACCGTAGTGCCACTCATCACGACACACAGTCGTGGTGGTAACATGCAACATTCCACAACAGAAAGAAAATAAACATCCACCATTCATTATTTTAAAAGAAAGTATTAAAGTGAGTACAAATATCCTCAAGAAAATGAAATTATGCGAACGTCAAAATCTTTAAAATTTAAAATTCCAAATAATGTAGAAAACATGTGGATCGCGACTACGTGGCTCTCAAACCCCGCGACATCCCAAAGAACAAGCAAACATCCATAGAAGTACACTGCTAAGAATCACTCCCCCATAAATGGATCATAGCAGGCCCACCAAAAGTAGAAACCGTCAACTATAAAGTTGAGTAAGAATAAATCCAAAGATATGCAAAATAAGATTGTGCACTTGTTCGACGTATTCGAAACACCACTAACATTCAAAAACCCAAGCTACAAGGAAAGTAAAACTTTCAAACCACATGTCAAAACCAACCCACTCAAGTTAACCGAGGACTAAACTAACCCATGAAAGGCGCAACCAATTTATGAAAATTACCAACAATCCATAAGGATACAACCAAACTATAAAAGACACAACCAACCCATACAGGACACAATACATCACAACTATCCATACCTAAAGGTCCCGAATGTGCAAATCCCTCAAAAAGGGTAAACCCCTAAAGAGGAGGATCCTAAAGGTCAACCATTGGTACCATTATTAAAATGGCCCATCACGTACTGGGGTGCAAGGAAACCTTCCCGGGTTCCCGGCTTCGGGTGCTACCCTATCCGGCCCGACCACACCACCGCCTGCGCAACTCCCAAATACGCCAAAGTCATTGAAGTCGTAAGAAACCTTCCCGGTGTGCGGCTTTGGGAGCTACCCTATCCGGCCCAACCACTACGGGTCTACGAACTCCAACGCCCAAAACCAAGTCTCATAATGATATCAAAATACTTGACTCATCAAAATGTAACTTACACAAAGATGTTCACAAGACTTGGACAACGACCCACAATGGGAAGAAACGCAAACAAGCTAGACACCACTTTGATGGTTTGGACGCGACGCTTGATCTCTATCGGGCGCCCGTCCCGTAGGCGACGCTTCGCCCATACGTAAGTTATTACATCTCGAATCAATTTTAGCACTTGGGCGCCCGTCCATTGTACATAAACGCCCGTCCCAATAAAAGACTTTTACAACCTGAATCAATTTTTGCACCTCGACGCCGTCGTGTATGCCAAACGCCCGTCTGAGGTGTGCCCCAAGGCAGACGCCCGTCCACATGGATCGGACGTTCGTCCACCCTGGACTTCAACAAGAACCCTAACGATCTCAGCGTGATTTTCCCTTTGATTTTTCACCAGAATCAGCAACTTAACAGCAGAATAAGCACATAGACCTCATGTATCAGCACCATATCATCAATAACCTTTAAACCAAAGCCAAACATACTACTATAGACGTTTTGACACTCCAAAGCATGACCAACAAACGTAAACGTTTTAACAAAATGTTGACAACACTTCGTTTCCTGTTTCTAAGCATAAGCATCATCATCCACACACCCCAAAACACAGTAAACAGTCCCAAATTGCACTTAAAACACAGAACAACGACGCCACACAACCCAAACCGCATACACAACCCAACATGTCCCTAAAAGTCTCATCTTTCAAACCAACGAAGACGTAACTTAGAAATATCCTTACCGATTAAGCTGCGTTTCTTGAAAGCCCTCTGCTATCGAGCTAAAATCGCTCCTCTACGAAGCCCGAATCTATGATGGCGACGACGAATTCCTAAACACCAAGGAGAGAATTTTTTTCCCTCCTTCTTCCTTACAAGGGGCCGACGGCAAGGGGAGGGTTTGGGGCTGAAAATTTTGTGTTTTGGGGAAAATAAGGGAGGAAAAAGGAGTGAAAATCCTTTTAATTTATAAATAAATAAATCCTTTTAATTAAAACTCCTTTTAATTATTAATAAATCCTCCAAAATTAATAAATCCTATAATTTCCCAAATAATTAGATCTCTTATAATTAATTAGGAAGTCAAAATTTCGGATATTACATCCTCCCCTTAACAAAACTTCGTCCTCGGTTCAGTTTCATACCAGGCGTTGTTCCACCCTTCTTCTTAAAACACCCTTCGTCCCGAAGATAAGCGTATGGATTTTACGTACAAGGCTTGAAAATGAGTTAACCGTAAAAATTACCCGTCACTACGTGGTTGCTCTGATCGGCCTCTCTCGCCCGGTCTGAATAATTTCCCGGGCCCGATTTACTCGGCTCCTGATCGTCTTTGGCCGACCACGATGGTCGGTTCCTGTTTCCACCAAAGACCGTAGGTGTACCCCTTGTCGGCTCTATGCGCAGGGGTACTACTCTGCTTGTTGGTTACCCCACTCATGTTTCCCGTGTTATCCTCGAGCTCCACCCATGTTGCTTCCTCGTAACGATGCCGACCCGTCGGTGTTGGAGCCGCAAAAACACTCAAACCGTCTATGTCCAAACTTCCCGCGCTTGTGACACTGAACTTGTGCACCTGAACAATCGGTACCCGGATGATTTCCCTGGCACCGCTTGCAATGATAACTTCGTGGCCGGCTGAGCCCCTGAGAGTTATCTCTCGTTGACTGACCGCCGCTGCCTCTGGTAACGTGGGGATTTGCCGAAAAAGAGGGTCGTACTGGAGGGTTTCCAGAATTGCTCCACTTTTGCTGCCCCTGATTGTCCTCATACGATCCCGGATCGCTAAATCTAAGTGTTGCTCAAACTTCACCATCTTGGCCTCTTCAGTCGGCACTAGCTCAGATGCATAAACTGCCAAGTCGACAAACTTCTCATAATATTCTTGAACAGTCATATCCCCCTGTCGGAGATTATCAAACTCAACCTGCAGCTCTTTTCTCTTAGATTCGGGAAAGAATTCACGCCTCAGCTCCTGCTTAAACTCGGTCCAGTTCAGTGGTACCACCACCGATTCCCTTGCTCATTTTCGGTCCGAGCCAACCGATCTTTGTTAGCACCCCACCACAAATTCAGCCCTGTCAACCAAGTAGAAAGCGGCTTGGTCGACCTTCGCCTCTCTGGGCTTGCTAGAGTGGCGAAGATCTTCTCAAACTCTCTATTCCACCGCCGAGTCCCTTAGGATCTCCTTACCATCGTCTTGACTAGGCCTCTGGCGACTCTCACGGCCTTAGTCATGCCGGTGGTTGACCCCTGAGAACGATCCTCTGTCAGCTTGTTGACCGCCTGAATCAGGTCTTGATTCATCTTAACCAACTGATCAATCAGCTGGTCCCTCTCATTTCCATTCCTAGGAGGCATAGCTAAAACTACGAAAGTAAACAATCATGTATTCAATTATCACCTATATCATGCCACAGAATATTTCACATATACTAACACTCACTGTCCAAAATGAATTGCAACATGCAGCCACATTTCCACATACATCAGAATTCACCGTACCTTCCCTACATAGACCTCAATACCTACCCCACACATCCTCACTGTGCTTATTTTAGTGAATTTATTCTTAAGGTTCATTTTAGGTGGTGGTCCTGGAGTCGAACGTCTCTGATACCACTTTGTAACACCCCGGTTGCCAATCCCGTCGGCGCGGTATTGGTCACCGTAGTGCCACTCATCACGACACACATCGTGTATGTAACATGCAACATTCCACAATAGAAAGAAAATAAACATCCACCATTCATTATTTTAAAAGAAAGTATTAAAGTGAGTACAAATATCCTCAAGAAAATGAAATTATGCGAACGTCAAAATCTTTAAAATTTAAAATTCCAAATAATGTAGAAAACATGTGATCGCGACTACGTGGCTCTCAAACCCCGCGACATCCCAAAGAACAAGCAAACATCCATAAAGTACACTAAGAAGAATCACTCCCCATAAATGGATCATAGCAGGGCCACCAAAAGTAGAAACCGTCAACTATAAAGTTGAGTAAGAATAAATCCAAAGATATGCAAAATAAGATCGTGCACTTGTTCAAGTATTCAAACACCACTAACATTCAAAACCCAAGCTACAAGGAAAGTAAAACTTTCAAACCACATGTCAAAACCAACCCACTCAAGTTAACCGAGGACTAAACTAACCCATGAAAGGCGCAACCAATTTATGAAAATTACCAACAATCCATAAGGATACAACCAAACTATAAAAGACACAACCAACCCATACCGGACACAATACATCACAACTATCCATACCTAAAGGTCCCGAATGTGCATCCTCTCAAAAAGGGTAAACCCCAAAGAGGAGGATCCTAAAGGTCAACCAATGGTACCATTATTAAAATGGCCCATCACGTCTTGCAAGTGCAAAAAACCTTCCCGGGTGCCCGGCTTCGGTGCTACCCTATCCGGCCCGACCACACCACCGCCTGCAACTCCCCAAATACGTCAAAGTCATTGAAGTCGTAAGAAAACCTTCCCGGTGTACGGCTTTGGGAGCTACCCTATCCGCCCAACCACTACGGGTCTACGAAACTCCAACGCCCAAAACCAAGTCTCATAATGATATCAAAATACTTGACTCATCAAAACGTAACTTACACAAAGATGTTCACAAGACTTGGACAACGACCTACAATGGAAGAAACGCAAACAAGCTAGACACCACTTTGATGATTTGGGCGCACGCTTGATCTCATCGACGCCCGTCCAGGGCCGGGCGCCCGTCCAGGTAGGCGACGCTTCGTCCATACGTAAGCCGTTACATCTGAATCAATTTTAGCACTTGGGCGCCCGTCCATTGTACATATACGCCCGTCCCAATAAAAGACTTTTACAACTCTGAATCAATTTTGCACCTCGACGCCGTCCGTGTATGCCAAACGCCCGCCTGAGGTGTGCCCCAAGCGACGCCCGTCCACATGGATCGGACGTTCGTCCACCCCGACTTCAACAAGAACCCTAACGATCTCGGCGTGATTTTCCTTTGATTTTTCACCGAATCAAGAACTTAACAAAGAGAATAAGCACATAGACCTCATGTATCGAAGACCATATCATCAATAACCTTTAAACCAAAGCCAAACATACTACTATAGATGTTTTGACACTCCAAAGCATGACCAACAAACGTAAACGTTTTAACAAAAAGTTGACAACACTTCGTTTCCTGTTTCTAAGCATAAGCATCATCATCCACACACCTCAAAACACAGTAAACAGTCCCAAATTGCACTTAAAACACAGAACAACGACGCCACACAACCCAAACCGCATACACAACCCAACATGTCCCTAAAAGTCTCATCTTTCAAACCAACGAAGACGTAACTTAGAAATATCCTTACCGATTAAGCTGCGTTTCTTGAAAGCCCTCTCGCTATCGAGCTAAAATCGCTCCTCTACGGCCCCGAATCTATGATGGCGACACGAATTCCTAAACACCAAGGAGAAATTTTTTCCCTCCTTCTTCCTTACAAGGGGCCGACGGCAAGGGAGGGTTTGGGGCTGAAAATTTTGTGTTTTGGGGAAAATAAGGGAGGAAAAAGGAGTGAAAATCCTTTTAATTTATAAATAAATAAATCCTTTTAATTAAAACTCCTTTTTAATTATTAATAAATCCTCCAAAATTAATAAATCCCATAATTTCCCAAATAATTAGATCTCTTATAATTAATTAGGAAGTCAAAATTTGGGATATTATCGTTGAAAGGTGTCCTAAACCCAATCGGTCGGACCGGATCCGACCGGTCGGGTCATTTACGCTATTTAGTTCATGTAATAACTTTATTATGATTAATAAAAGCACTTATGTTATTATATATTGTTTGTCTTCATATTATTTGTTGTATATATATATAGTAACGCCCCTAGTATCGATCTCATGATAGAAAACCATGATAGTGATTATGGTTGATGAGATCTCTAATCACTATAACAAGGTTGGTACTTAAATGTCTCTAGTCTTACATATTATCAAATGGGACATTGATAGTACAATCGACTAAAGACGTATTGGATGTCTTCTATCTTTTAGAAGATAGGGATAGATCTCTTCTATCGAAGTGTAGAGACACTTGGACCGTGACGTGGACGTGTATTAGAGAATGCGACGTTAGATCGACCCACTTTACATTAAGTGTCACACTATGTGGCGGTTGTGTAATTATCCTTTGACCGAGTCTTCATGGCATCACGGTGTGGATTGTCATGCTTTGACACTATTGAGATTTCTCCTAACCACGGGCGATCATGCGGTAGTGATTGGGTATGATATTGAAGCACGCGGAGTATACATGATTGGTCGTCCGGGAATCGCGTATCCTATGATTGGGATTGAATATCCGAAATGGCCTTCTTATAAGGAATGTCTAGCTCTCGAGAATCTTTGCAAAGTGGGAGTAAATGTGTTATTCCGAGAGAGCATGATATCCAGATTATAAGATACGATCGTCAATGTATTGACACTCGAGATACGATCGTATGGATATTATTATAGCGATAGGATTGTAAGTTACACGGTAATCGCTTCACATGAAAGGTAGTAGTCATTGCTTTTGACTCTTCCGATGATCGGGGTCACGGTGTGTTGCTGACGCTATCCCGTGATCGTTAGGTATGTAGGGCATTTTAGTAAATTGCACTTTGTGTCTACGGCCAACATATTCGAAGCCTATCGGGTCACACACATATGAACATCGAGTCGGATTAAAATGCGGTTATAGTTGATAACCAAATAAGGAAAGTTTATCTCTGTATATAAAGGTTATAGTGGTAAATTAATATGGTGGTATTTATTTATTATGAATAAATAAAATACAAGATATTAATTATATATAAATTAGATTAATTAAAGAATATTCCGAAGCCAATCTTTTGGGATATGGGCGCCACTTTTGAGTGTATAAGATACACTTGGATTGTGCACTTTAATTAATAAGATTACCATAATATTAATACAAGATATTAATTGATTTTGAAAAATAGATTTATGGTAATAAGATAATTATAATCAATATATGATATTGACAAAATAAATTATAATTAAAGAGATAAATCAATCTAGTTGATTTTCCTTATTTTATTAGAAAAGGTTTTCTTCCTACACTACTACTATTGCGCCACTTCCTCTATAAAAGGAAGTGGGTGTCAAGCTCTTTTGTACAACACAATTGCAAGAGTTCATAATTCTTGTGTAAAATAGAGAGCTCTCCATAGTGAGTTTGTGAGGAAGAAAAGGTCCGGTCTAGCGACCGGAGTTTTTCTCGATAGCAATCCAAGCGAGGATTCCGGCGAGGGGTTCGTGTGGATTAGCGATAGAGGCCGGACGCTGTGGGGCGGCTTGCGCGATGAACTACTCTCCGTTGGCGGTCAAAGCGACGATCTTGTAGATCATCCAAGGTATAACCGTCAAACTACTTAACGTGTTTATTGCATTAAACGAAGAACGATCTAGAAAAGGAAATCAAATTTTAATTTCCGCCAAGTTAAACTAGTGATTTCCTAACAAATGGTATCGGAGCGGACTTCGTGCTTAAGCAATAAGCATAAATTAAATGCGTAGTATTTAATCGATAGATGCAAGATTTAAATCACGAAACGAGAAACAAAAAAAAATATAGGGTTCATGGGGTCGGCCGATCGGCGCGCGCCCCATCCTCGGCGCGGGCGGCGGCGCGTGGCCTTCGGTCGCCGTCCGTCGGCTCTCCTCTTCCAATGGGGGAGATCAACCCTTTTCGTTTTGTTATATTTTATTGTGCATAGATATCTCGTTTGTTTAGTTGTGTCATATGGCCAACCAATGGTTCAAATAGTTTGGACCATTGGGAAACCATATGGCATATTGGCCTTTCCAAATTTTGATTTGGAATAGGCTGCAAGCCTTTTCAAATATTTGATTTGTAAAGGCTTAGCTTCAGCCACTTTCAAAATTTTGATTTTGGAAAGTGGCTGTGCCTAAACTAAAATTATTTGGCCTTTCCAAATTTTGATTTGGAATAGCTCTGCCCTTTTCAAATATTTGATTTGTAAAGGCTTAGCTTGCTGCCACTTCCAAAATTTTGATTTTGGAAAGTGGCTGCGCCTAGACTAAAATAATTTGGCCTTTCCAAATATTTGATTTGGAATAGCCTCAGCCCTTTTCAAATATTTGATTTGTAAAGGCTTAGCTTGCGCCACTTCCAAAATTTTGATTTTGGAAAGTGGCTGAACTAAGCTAAATTTAGTTTTTGGAAAGGAAAAAAATTGGAGACCTTACAATTTTAATTTTATATTTTGAATAGTTCAAATTTAATTAAAATTGAAATCGATTTAAAATTAAATGTTAATTTTAATTTTCGATTAAGTCATATAATTAATTAAAAGTTATTTAATTATTTGACATGATAAAATAAAGACGCATGAGTAGTAGTAGTTAAAAATTAGAATTTAATCTTTTCATAAGATAAAATTGTATGGATTAGATGTGTAGATATAATGTGATTATATGGACCCCGATTGATCATGACTCACCAATGGATAGATGGGAATGTTTTCTTTATGTTGGTTTTTGAAAAAAAATTGTCCTAGGTCCACATGAAGAACGTGACCTAGTTTACTTTTTTGCATTTATCCCATTCCTCTCGAGCTCTCCAGCGCGGCGGGTGTAATTATTTATTATGTAACAAGAATGGAGCAAGAAGTTGAAGACCAAGGAGAGATAAAGAACCCATTGGCGTCTGAGAATAAAGATCCTATTGGCGGTTGCAGATACCCTTAGTTTGTGACCCGCGGTTTCGCTCGGTTTGTATTCAAACCGCACTCTAGAAAAAGTCCA
Organism: Gentiana macrophylla; assembly: GCA_026214975.1. Lineage (NCBI taxonomy): Eukaryota > Viridiplantae > Streptophyta > Magnoliopsida > Gentianales > Gentianaceae > Gentiana > Gentiana macrophylla. Next base: position 67,766,688 of record CM047817.1, read on the forward strand.
TGATCATACCGGTTATTTTATGCGCGAATGTTGTGTATGTTTTACTTTATATGATATCGTAGTAATATGCACATAGTAGATGAGACCATAATTAAACCAAATTAATTAAGTGAATTAATTAAAATTATTCCCACGCCAAAAATCGAGCCAAAATTGTCTCCCAATATTATAATGACGGTGAAGAGCCCTTGTTCGATCCAATCGATCGCCCTCGCCGGGAGTTGACCTACCACGGGTATATCGTTATTATTGAGATATGATCGTTACGAGATCTCATGAATATTGGGTTACGACTCGACCGGAATCTTATGGTGATTGGCCCTCGTCAGGACCGGCCTCGATTTTAGAGACAAGGGGGTTGGCTATCACATAGAGATGTGAACGCCAAAGAGTTGACTAGTCAACCACTCGAGTCGCATGCGATGCGCGACCGCAAGAGTACCTACCGCCGAAAAATATCTCGGTTGATCGGCCCTCGCCGGGAATCGAGGTAACTAGATGGGATCCTACCACTAAAGAATTAATTAAATTCTTGAAAGTCAATAGGAATAGTTGGCTAGTGGGAGTAAAACCTTATAAAATTTTAAGTGCAAATTTAGGGTTTTTATACATAAGCTTTTACTTAATCTATCTTTATTTATTGTTGTAGAAAATGTCAAACAAATTGAACCTTCGCTTTTATCATCGAAAACAAGCTTGACGAAACTAATTTTCTCGATTGGGAAAGAAACCTCAAAATCGCTTTTGAGGCACGAAGATTGGCTATGTCTTGACGAGGCCCTACCGAAAAAGCCCGCCGAGGGTTCGGCCGCAGATGTTGTTGAGAAGTACAACAAGCAATCGCTCGACAAGATCGATGCTACATGTATCATGCTTGCTTCTATGACACTGAATCGCAGAAACAAAGATGAGTCTATGGACGCCTACTCTATCATGGTCCACCTGGCGAACTTTATGCTTCTCGCCTCGCACCGAGAGGTACGAGGTCTCAAGGCCCCGCTTAGTTGTAAGATGGCATCCGGGATCGCCAGGTGGGGTCACACGTGCTTAAAATGATCGGGTACATAGAGAGGCTTGGGAAGCCGGGCCACAAGTTGGAACGAGAGTTGAGTATTGACTTGATTCTCACTCTACCGACTCATTCTCACAGCTTTGTGATGAACTATCACATGAACAAGATAGATTGCTCTCATGCGGAGTTATTGAACATGTTAAAGATCGCCGAGGGCACCAGTAGTGAAGGGAAAGCAAGTGTTGCCGGTCACTTCGAGTAAGGGCAAGGCAAAAGCCTGCAAAAGTCCAAGAAGGCGAAGGCAAACCTAAGCCAACGCCTAAAATAGCAAAAAAGACAAATCCAAGGATGCTTGCTTCCATTGCGGTGAGACCGACATTGGAGGAGAAACTGCAAGGGCTTCTTGAGTACCAAGAAGAAGCATTCGATGCTTCGACTTCGTATATTTATGATTGAGATCAACATTACTTCTTCTAAGTCTAACCACCGGGTATTAGATAATCGTTGTGGTTCTCATATTTGTACGAATATGCGCAGCACTAAGAAGAACTAGAGATCTCAAGAAAGGAGAGGTGGACCTACGCGTTGGAAATGGAGCAAGTGTCGCCACTACCGCCGTAGGAGTTTATTTTCTTTCATTGCCCAAAGGGGCTAGTACTAGAACTCAATAATCGTTATTTTGTTCCTCGCTTACGAAGAGCATTATTTCTATTTCTCGCATTAGATGTTGATGGATTTTCTTTTACGCTTGAGAATAAATGTTGTTCTTTTCACGTGATGGAATCTTTTATGGTACTCGCATACTTAGCAATGGTCTCTACATATTAGATATGAATGTTGACGTACTTAATATAAATAACAAGAAAGCCAAAACAAATGACTTGAATGAATCCTACTTATGGCATTGTAGACTTGGCCATATAAATAAGAATCGCATTTCCAAACTCCATAAAGATGGAATGTTGGATCAATTCGATTACGAATCGCTTGATACATGCGAAGCTTGTTTACTTGGCAAGATGACAAAGTCACCTTTTAGTGGCAAAGGGATAAGATCCAATGAATTGCTTGAGCTTATACATACCGATGTGTGTGGCCCAATGTCGATTCAAGCCAAAGGAGGATACTTTTATTTTATCACTTTCACCGATGACCATTCTCGCTATGGTTATATATACTTAATGAAGTACAAGTCCAAGCCTTCAAAAGTTCAAAGAATTCGTAGTGAAGTGGAGAAACAATCGGGTAAAGAAATCAAAACACTTCGATCCGATCGAGGTGGAGAATACCTAGATGGAGAGTTTCAAAGTTATTTAAAGGAGAATGGGATTCTACTCCGAATGGAACCCTCCAGGGACGCCTCAAATGAATGGCATTTTGAGAGGAGGAACCGTGATTTTGTTAGACATGGTACGATCCATGATGAGCTACGCAGCTTCTTCCAAAATCGCTTTTGGGGCACGCCTAAAACCGCATCCTATACACTCGAACCGAGTTCCATCAAAGACGGTTGAATCCACACCATACGAGGTATGGCATAAGAGGAAACCGAGTCTAGCCTATCTTAAACCTTGGGGTTGTCCGACTTATGTGAAGAGGATGATGCCCGATAAATTAGAAGCTAGATCTGACAAATGTCTATTTGTGGGTTATCCTAGAGAAACTAGAGGATACCAATTTTACCATCCTGAGGAACAAAAGGTGTTTGTTGCCAGGACTGGCCACTTTTTGGAGAAATAGTTTATTCTGGATAGGGTCAGTGGGAGTAAAATTGATCTTGAAGAAATTCGAGAACCACTTACGGATAACAATCGATTGATGGAAGTAGAGGACTTGCCACACACGAGATGTGACACCACTTCACTCAGGACACACTAGCACCTCGAAGATCCACTGTGGAACGCCGTGAACCTCGAAAGGTATACAGCGCGTGTATCTCATGGAAGATGAGGACCCTAGAACTTATGAGGAAGTGCTATTAAGGCATGACAAAGAGAAGTGGTGGAAGCCATGAATTCTGAAATGGAATCCATGAAAGACAACCAAGTTTGGAACTTAGTTGATCCACCTGAGGAAATAGTTCCCATAGGGTGTAAATGGGTCTTTAAGAGAAAGACCGACATGGACGGTAACGTGACTACCTACAAGGCTAGGTTGGTGGCAAAAGGATATAAGCAAAGACAAGGAGTTGACTATGACGAAACCTTTTCGCCTGTTGCCATGTTAAAATCCATTAGAATTTTGCTTGCTATTGCAAAGATACCATGATTACGAAATCGGCAGATGGATGTGAAAACAAATTTTCCTTAACGGAACCTCGTCTGAGGAAGTGTGTATGACATAGCCTGAGGGTTTCACAACCAATGACGCCAGGATGGTGTGTAAACCGCAAAGATCCATTTATGGACTAAAGCAAGCTTCGAGTTGGAATCTTCGCTTTGATGAGATAATCAAACAGCTTTGATTTCATCAAAAATGAAGATGAGCCCTGTGTTTACAAGAAGGTTAGTGGGAGTGCCATTGTGTTCTTAGTGCTTTATGTGGATGACATATTGCTCATAGGGAATGATGTGCCTATGTTACAATCACCAAAAGCTTGGTTATCCAAGAACTTCTCAATGAAGGACTTGGGTGAGGCAAATTACATTCTAGGAATAAAGATCTATAGAGATAGATCTAAAAGGTTGCTTGGTCTCCGTCATGAATCCACCTATATAGACAAGATGTCAAGAGATTCAAAGATGGAGCACCCAAGAAAGGATTGCCGCCCATGTCACATGGGGTCTACTCCGCCCAAGGAATGAGTCCTAAGACAGAGGAGGAAAGGGCACAAATGAGTAAAGTCCCTTATGCTTCGGCAATTGGGTCTATCATGTATGCCATGTTATGCACAAGACCGTATGTCTCGCACTCTCTTAGTATGACTAGCAGTAGTATCACCCAATCCAGGTGATGGTCACCGGATTGTCATTCAAGAATATCCTTAAGTACTTGAGACGCACTAGTGATATGTTCCTGGTTTTCGGAATGATGATTTAGTATTACGAGGTTACACGATGCCCGCCTTCCAACCGACAAGGATGACTTCAAGTCACAACTGATTTGTTTTCACGCTTAACGGCGGAGCGTTGAGTCGGAAGAGTTCCAAGCGCGAGACTACCGCAGATTCTACAACGGAAGCCGAATACATAGCAAACCTCGGAGGCGGCAAAGGAAGCGCTTTGGATGAAGAAGTTCATTATCGAACTTGGTGTGGTTCCTCCATTGAAGGTCCAAAGGCCTCAGATCGTGATAATAATGGAGCGATATCTCGCCAAAGGAACCAAGGTCTCATCGTAAGTCCAAACATGTGCTACGGCGCTATCACTTGATTAGAGAGATAGTAGATAGAGGAGATGTAAAGATAGAGAAAGTCCACACGGATGATAATATAGCCGATCCGTTAACTAAGGCATTGTCTCAAGCTAAGCATGAGAAACATGTTCACTTGCACGGGCTTAGGCATATGGGTGATTGGCTTTAGGCCAAGTGGGAGATTGTTGAAAGGTGTCCTAAACCCAATCGGGTCGGACCGATCCGACCGGTCGGGTCATTTACGCCTATTTAGTTCATGTAATAACTTTATTATGATTAATAAAAGCACTTATGTTATTATATATTGTTTGTCTTCATATTATTTGTTGTATATATATATAGTAACGCCCCTAGTATCGATCCAGGATAGAGAAACCATGATAGTGATTATGGTTGATGAGATCTCTAATCACTATAACAAGGTTGGTACTTAAATGTCTCTAGTCTTACATATTATCAAATGGGACATTGATAGTACAATCGACTAGCACGTATTGGATGTCTTCTATCTTTTAGAAGATAGGGATAGATCTCGCCTATCGAAGTGTAGAGACACTTGGACCCGCGTGTGGACGGTATTGTAGAATGCGACGTTAGTTAGATCGACTCCACTTACATTAAGTGTCACACTATGTGGCGGTTGTGTAATTATCCTTTGACCGAGTCTTCATGGCATCACGGTGTGGATTGTCATGCTTTGACACTATTGAGATTTCTCCTAACCACGGGCGATCATGCGGTAGTGATTGGGTATGATATTGAAGCACGCGGAGTATACATGATTGGTCGTCCGGGAATCGCGTATCCTATGATTGGGATTGAATATCCGAAATGGCCTTCTTATAAGGAATGTCTAGCTCTCGAGAATCTTTGCAAAGTGGGAGTAAATGTGTTATTCCGAGAGAGCATGATATCCAGATTATAAGATACGATCGTCAATGTATTGACACTCGAGATACGATCGTATGGATATTATTATAGCGATAGGATTGTAAGTTACACGGTAACTGCTTCACATGAAAGGTAGTAGTCATTGCTTTTGACTCTTCCGATGATTGGGGGTCACGGTGTGTTGCTAGATGCTATCCCGTGATCGTTAGGTATGAAGGGCATTTTAGTAAATTGCACTTTGTGTCTCAAGGCCAACATATTCGAAGCCTATCGGGTCACACATATATGAACATCGAGTCGGATTAAAATGCGGTTATAGTTGATAACCAAATAAGGAAAGTTTATCTCTAGACTATAAAGGTTATAGTGGTAAATTAATATGGTGGTATTTATTTATTATGAATAAATAAAATACAGATATTAATTATATATAAATTAGATTAATTAAAGAATATTCCGGAAGCCAATCTTTTGGGATATGGGGCGCCACTTTTGAGTGTATAAGATACACTTGGATTGTGCACTTTAATTAATAAGATTACCATAATATTAATACAAGATATTATTTGATTTTGAAAAATAGATTTATGGTAATAAGATAATTATAATCAATATATGATATTGACAAAATAAATTATAATTAAAGAGATAAATCAATATAGTTGATTTTCCTTATTTTATTAGAAAAAGGTTTTCTTCTCCTACACTACTATTGGGGCGCCACTTCCTCTATAAAAAGGAAGTGGGTGTCAAGCTCTTTTGTACAACACAATTGCAAGAGTTCATAATTCTTGTGTAAAATAGAGAGCTCTCCATAGTGAGTTTGTGAGGGAAGAAAAGGTCCGGTCTAGCAGCCGGAGTTTTTCCTCGATAGCAATCCAAGGAGGATTCCGCGAGGGTTCGTGTGGATTAGCGATAGAGGCCGGACGCGTGGGCGGCTTGCGCGATTGAACTACTCTCCGTTGGCGGTCAAAGCGACGATCTTGTAGATCATCCAAGGTATAACCGTCAAACTACTTAACGTGTTTATTGCATTAAACGAAGAACGATCTAGAAAAGGAAATCAAATTTTAATTTCCGCTGCGTTAAACTAGTGATTTCCTAACAATTACATCGGTCTACTTCAAAGACCAAAGAAAAGAAGGAAAAATGTAACAATTTTTCAAGGAAAGAATAAGCCAAGTCCAAATGACCGCTAATTGTTTTTATGAGATGGAAGCCAACGACAACGATGGTTAAAAAGGGCAAAGAATAAGAAGAAGCATCTTTTTTGGCGTTAAGGCAAAGTCTCAAGACTCATTAGACTAACATTCGAGATCCGCATGCCGTACTCCAAAATCCAGGCAAGTCAAATTCTTCGAGAGAAGTCGACCTCGGCGAATCTGATCCCAATCGCAGACATCTCAACATTCCTTCGGCGACCTACACCTCGAGCCAATTTCAAACGAGACGATTCCTAAGTTGGACATCTCATCATTCATTCGACAAACTACGGCATCGAAGTCGATGTCAACTTAGCCACACATTATAAGTCCAAAGGACAAATAATGCTAAGGCAAAAAATCTGCAAAGCAAACATGGAAAGTCTCAGATGTCGGAATCCACGGAAGTATGTCCGCAGGATGATTTAAGTTCGAGCATTGGATGACAGTGGCCGAGATACACCTTTGACAGATCAGACCTGACCTCAAGAGCTCAGATAGATCTGGGGGGCTTATGACGATACCGAATATCGCCCCTCCACGTGGAACTATCTAATTGGTCCAGCTGGCATGTGGAAAAGTCCAAGTATATTATCCGCATCGGGTCGAATACGAGACGAATCAGTGATCACCACCGCAGCCAGCAGATCTTGCAAGTGTTCCATCTCGAGTACCCATGTCGGTGTCCATCGAGTCGATACCATGGACTTCAGCCAGGCTCCTAGGGCCCACCATCCAGCAGGTTACTTGGGCAAGAGGGCAAGGCCCATTTAAGGGTAATTATGTCAATAGACCAAACCGCCCCAAATTTAGGGCAGAGAAGGACATGTGCCTATAAATACATCATTCCAGGAACTACGTAAGGCTTGATTCCTGGACATTACATAGGATACGTAGGCAATCCAAGATACATTCTTGGACTCAGCCATAAAACATCAAAATCACCCCCAAAATCATCCTTGATTCGATCATCCCTAGATTAAATTGACCCGAAATTATACATGACAAAATCCAAAGATCGTCATGGCGCTAGAAGGAGGGCCTTCTATCGGTGATGGATCAAGGAGGTGGTTCGTGATCAATTTAACAAAGAAAACGCAGTCGATCGGTGGTTGATTGCCGAACATTGAACCGCTGAAACAAGATTCCCACCGTTCAGATTCAAGGATAAGGAGGGACGAACAAGCCCTCAAAATTTCATGACGATCGGAGTCGTTTTGGAGGCACAAAGCCGCCGGAAGATGCTCTTCTTGCGCGCCATTAAACGCAGATGGACACAGCAGCTTAGATCTACGGCTTGCGATGAGATTGAACCGTTGAAAGACGATCTCCACCGGTCACATCAAAGAATAAAGAGGGACGAACAAACTCTCAAAATTTCATGACGACCGGAGTCGCTTTGGAGGCACAAAGCGCCGGAAAGATGCCGCCGCTTGCCGCCATAAACGCAGATGGACACAGCGATTAGATCTACGGCTTCATGACGAGATTGAGCAGTTGAAAGACGATCTCTACCGGTCAAATCAAAGAATAAAGGGGGACGAACAAAGCCTCAAAATTTCATGAAGATCAAAGGCCGTTTCAATGCGTACTTTTCATCTGAAAATTCTTCTGCGTGCCACCAAAAACACACAGACACACAAATTAAACTTTAAAGGGGTATAGCTGCTAATCGAATCGATGAAACGTGATATCCTCTGGTCGATTTAAATTTAAGGCGGTTAGAACAAGCCCTAAAAGTTTCATGCCGATCGGAGTTCTCTCGATGCCCGATCGTTGTTAAAGGGACGCTGCGCATCCTGCATCACCGAAAGCGAAAAGCAGGTTGATCGATGGCTTATAGCCGCTAATCAAACAGTGAAACACAATTTCCACCAATGATTGAAGAGGAAGGAGGGACGAACAAACCCTCCAAATTTCATACCGATCGGGTCGCTTTAGATGCCCGATCGTTCCCGGAAAGATGCAAAGATTAGACAGTTCAACATGAGCTCGGCAGGTCAGGCTCATGGATGAGCTCAGGCTCCAAAACCCGAGCTGAGCTGTTAATCTCCCCAGTACGAGCTCTCTCATTACAAGCTATCTAGACCGCAGGTCGGCTCGGCATCATATTTGGAGCTCTCTCGAGCGTATCTTTTATAAGACCGAGCTCGGCTCGGCATCATATTTGGAGCTCTCTCGAGCGTATCTTTTATAAGACCGAGCTTGGCCTCGGCATCATATTTAGAGCTCAACTTGAGCGAATCTTTATAAAACAGCAGTCGGCTCGGCCCTATATTTGAAGCTCAACTTGAGCGCATCTTTAATAAGACCGAGCTCGCCTCGGCATCATATTTGGAGCTCGTCTCGAGTGTATATTTTATAAGACCGAGCCTCGCCTCGGCATCATTTTGGAGCTCTCTGAGCGTATCTTTTATAAGACCGAGCTCGCCTCGCATCATATTTGGAGCTCGTCTCGAGCGTATATTTTATAAGACCGAGCTCGCCTCAAAGATCATTTTGGAGCTCTCTGAGCGTATCTTTATAAGACCGAGCTCGCTTTGGCATAATATTCGGAGCTCGCCTCGAGCGTATCTTTATAAGACCGAGCCTCGTCTCGGCATCATATTTGGAGCTCTTTCGAGCGTATCTTTATAAGACCGAGCTCGGCTCGGCATCATATTTGGAGCTCTCTCAAGCGTATCTTTTATAAGACCGAGACCGGCTCGGCATCATCTTTTATAAGACCGAGCTCGGCCTCGGCATCATATTTAGAGCTCAACTTGAGCGAATCTTTATAAAACCGCAGGTCGGCTCGGCCCCATATTTGAAGCTCAACTTGAGCGCATCTTTAATAAGACCGAGCTCGCCTCGGCATAATATTCGGAGCTCGAAGGCGACCTTACATAAGCATGATACCAACAGACTACACCAAATAAGCTAAGCCTTACAATTAACTTCTGTTTTTACATTTTTATGTCTTGTAATAAGTCCATGTGACAATTTCATAAATATTCTAATAAGCATGTCTTTCCTCGAGACGCTTTTGTGTTTGTTATGATTTACACCTTCACATTGCAAATCTACCACGATACAAAATGGCGAAGGCAAAAATTCGACCAAACCTTAAAGCAAAAGAAGTCCATGTGATTAAAAGATAAAAGAGGCAAAAGTCAACCACAACTACAAATCCTCGACACGACGAAGTCGAATAATATGATGAATAAAGCCAAGTCACGGACAAGCTTATATCACCTCGACACGATGCAAGAGAAATAAAAGCAATGAAAAAGCCAAGTCACCGATGAGCTTATATCACTCCGGACCTGCCAAAGAAGCCACGATGCTAAGCGCTTGGAAGATCCCACGATGGATACCCTATTCGACCGATTCGTAAGCACCACAAAGTGCGGCGATCGAGTAGTAGATTTTTCAATTCGACCATGTCGGGTCCCGACGAGGCAAGACAGTCGATTCGAGCTCCGACCAGATAGCCAAGTCAAGCGAGATAAGGCGATGCAGTGCTAGTCGACTCATATCCAAGTGTACCATGAGTCATGTACTCATACTACACTTTGAGGGGCCACAGGAATTAAGTCCAAAGGACTACACCCCATGGCAGCTTTTGCAAGGGAATTAAGTCCAAAGGACTACACCCTAGGCAAATATTCAACAACACAAACAACATTCAAAGGAAATGTTAGAATTCAAAATTCAAAATTCAAAAGTCCTAGGGATCGAATCGTGAAAGACAGACAACAAAAAGCGACAAGCAACATATATCAAGCAAAAATTGAAGCAAAATAAAACTAGGCGTCATATTTGGAGCTCACCGATGAGTGAATCTGTAATAAGTCCGAGTTCGACTCGGCATCTTACCTCGGAGCTATATTATTTTGGAACTCGCCCTACCGAACGGGCGGGTCGAGCTATCTTATTTTGGAACTCACCCTACCGAATCAAGCGGGTCGAGCTATTTTTTTGGAACTCTCCTGGCCGAGCATGGCGGGGCGAGCCTTCTTATTTCGGGAACTATCCCTATGGTTATTGCGACTTTTTGACTAGTGCCTGGCATATCTCGAGATCCACTCCGCAAAGGATCTACTCAACGGTCTCACGAGGATCCGTAAGTCGGATGCCTTCAAGTGTCGACGATCAACGCGTTTACAAGTCCTAATAGGACGAAACGTAATGGCATCGAAGTCCGAGTCGACAATGGCGTAATCGACTCCCAAGAGAGAAATTTACTTGGGCATCGAGGCCGGGCAACATGATCATTTCGATCGACAGCCAGTGAAGCTAAAAGTTCCATAGAACCAAAAGGCTAAGGCATCGAGTTCGGACCAAGTCCAAAACTCTCGGCAGTCATGTGTCATGAGTCATGAACGACAAAGAAACACCACGACACCGAGATCCAGAGCGACATTTACGTATTACCAGTCTTATTAGACAGTAAGTACTAGGACATCGTAGCTGGAAATATCTAGCGACAGCCGAAAGAGCATCGATTCCGACAAACGAAATGAGACAACCAGGGGCATCTCTTCTACCACGCAACAACAAAGAAAAGTCCAAAAAATGCTAAAGCATGGAAGGCAAGTTACATATGGTCGACAAATGGAACTACTGAAAGTATAACGAAGATGATGAATCTGCATTATACTTTGGAGGCAACAACGAGTCGACATTGAATACTCGAGAAAAAGCGAGCAAAGGAATGGGAATCGACATGCGACAAAAGTGTTTGACACCAAATACTTGTAAAAATTTCAGCATTTATAACAAAAAAGCCTAGTCACAAAGACTGGCCAAATATGATCCAAACCTAAGGTTCTCATGATACTTGGAGGCGATGATATCGACATATATGCATCGACATGAGAGAGGCCGATGTGCAAATAAGGCCAAAGGCATAATAAAGCAAGATGGTCTACTTCAAAGACCAAAGAAAAGAAGGAAAAATGTAACAATTTTTCAAGGAAAGAATAAGCCAAGTCCAAATGGCGGCTAATTGTTTTTACAGATGGAAGCCAACGACAACGATGGTTAAAAAGGGCAAAGACTAAGAAGAAGCATATTTTTTTACGTTAAGGCAAAGTCTCAAGATCATTAGACTAACATTCGAGATCCGCATGCCGTACTCCAAAATCCAGCAAGTCAAATTCTTCGAGAGAAGTCGACCTCGGCAGAATCTGATCCCAACTGCAGACATCTCAACATTCCTTCGACAGCTACAGCCTCGAAGCCAATTTCAACCGAGACAGTTCCAAGTTGGACATCTCATCATTCATTCGACAGCTACGGCATCGAAGTCGATGTCAACTTAGCCACACATTATAAGTCCAAAGGGACAAATAATGCTAAGGCAAAAATTCTGCAAAGCAAACATGGAAAGTCTGTATGTCGGAATCCACGGGAAGTATGCCCGCAGGACAGATTTAAGTTCAGAGCATTGGATGACAGTGGCCGAGATACACCTTTGACAGATCAGACCTGACCTCAAGAGCTCAGATAGATCTGGGGGGCTTATGACGATACCGAATATCGCCCCTCCACGTGGAACTATCTAATTGGTCCAGCTGGCATGTGGAAAAGTCCAAGTATATTATCCGCATCGGGTCGAATACGAGACGAATCAGTGATCACCACCGCAGCCAGCAGATCTTGCAAGTGTTCCATCTCGAGTACCCATGTCGGTGTCCATCGAGTCGATACCATGGACTTCATCCCAGGTCCTAGGCCCACCATCCAAGGAAGGTACTTGGGCAAGAGGGCAAGGCCCATTTAAGGGTAATTATGTCAATAGACCAAACCGCCCCAAATTTAGGGCAGAGAAGGACATGTGCCTATAAATACATCATTCCAGGAACTACGTAAGGCTTGATTCCTGGACATTACACAGGATACGTAGGCAATCCAAGATACATTCTTGGACTCAGCCATAAAACATCAAAATCACCCCCAAAATCATCCTTGATTCGATCATCCCTAGATTAAATTGACCCGAAATTATACATGACAAAATCCAGCATCGTCATTGGCGCTAGAAGGAGGGCCTTCTATCGGTGATGGATCAAGGAGGTGGTTCGTGATCAATTTAACAGCAAAAACGCAGTCTGATCGGTGGTTGATTGCCGAACATTGAACCGTTGAAACAAGATTCCCACCGTTCAGATTCAAGGATAAGGAGGGACGAACAAGCCCTCAAAATTTCATGACGATCGGAGTCGTTTTGGAGGCACAAAGCCGCCGGAAAGATGCTCTTTGCGCCGCCATTAAACGCAGCGGACACAAAGATTTAGATCTACGGCCGTCGTGACGAGAGATTGAACCGTTGAAAGACGATCTCCACCGGTCACATCAAAGAATAAAGAGGGACGAACAAACTCTCAAAATTTCATGACGACCGAGTCGTTTTGGAGGCACAAAGCTGCCGGAAAGATGCTTCTTTCTTGCCCGCCATAAACGCAGCGGGGACACAGCAGCTTTAGATCTACGGCTTCATGACAGAGATTGAGCAGCTTGAAAGACGATCTCTACCGGTCAAATCAAAGAATAAAGGGGGACGAACAAAGCCTCAAAATTTCATGAAGATCAAAGGCCGTTTCAATGCGTACTTTTCATCTGAAAGCTCTTCTTTGTGCCACCAAAAACACAAAGACACACAAATTAAAACTTTAAAGGGGTATAGCTGCTAATCGAACTGATGAAACGCGATATCCTCTGGTCGATTTAAATTTAAGGCGGTTAGAACAAGCCCTAAAAGTTTCATGCCGATCGGAGTTCTCTCGATGCCCGATCGTTGTTAAAAGGACGCTGCGCATCCCGAATCCTGCACACGAAAGCGAAAAAGCAGGTTGATCGATGGCTTATAGCCGCTAATCAAACAGGTGAAACACAATTTCCACCAGTCAGATTGAAGAGGAAGGAGGGACGAACAAACCCTCCAAATTTCATACCGATCGGGGTCAGTTTAGATGCCCGATCGTTCCCGGAAAGATGCAAAGATTAGACAGTTCAACATGAGCTCGGCAGGTCAGGCTCATGGATGAGCTCAGGCTCCAAAACCCGAGCTGAGCTGTTAATCTCCCCAGTACGAGCTCTCTCATTACAAGCTATCCAGACCGCAGGTCGGCTCGGCATCATATTTGGAGCTCTCTTGAGCGTATCTTTTATAAGACCGAGCTCGGCTCGGCATCATATTTGGAGCTCTCTCGAGCGTATCTTTTATAAGACCGAGCTTGGCCTCGGCATCATATTTAGAGCTCAACTTGAGCGAATCTTTATAAAACCGCAGGTCGGCTCGGCCCTATATTTGAAGCTCAACTTGAGCGCATCTTTAATAAGACCGAGCTCGCCTCGGCATCATATTTGGAGCTCGTCTCGAGTGTATATTTTATAAGACCGAGCTCGTCTCGGCATCATTTTAGAGCTCTCTAGAGCGTATCTTTTATAAGACCGAGCTCGTCTCGGCATCATATTTGGAGCTCGTCTCGAGCGTATATTTTATAAGACCGAGCTCGTCTCAGCATCATTTTGGAGCTCTCTAGAGCGTATCTTTTATAAGACCGAGCTCGCCTTGGCATAATATTCGGAGCTCGTCTCGAGCGTATCTTTTATAAGACCGAGCTCGTCTCGGCATCATATTTGGAGCTCTTTCGAGCGTATCTTTTATAAGACCGAGCTCGGCTCGGCATCATATTTGGAGCTCTCTCAAGCGTATCTTTTATAAGACCGAGACCGGCTCGGCATCATCTTTTATAAGACCGAGCTCGGCCTCGGCATCATATTTAGAGCTCAACTTGAGCGAATCTTTATAAAACCGCAGGTCGGCTCGGCCCCATATTTGAAGCTCAACTTGAGCGCATCTTTAATAAGACCGAGCTCGCCTCGGCATAATATTCGGAGCTCGAAGGCGACCTTACATAAGCATGATACCAACAGACTACACCAAATAAGCTAAGCCTTATCTCAATTAACTTCTGTTTTTACATTTTTATGTCTTGTAATAAGTCCATGTGACAATTTCATAAATATTCTAATAAGCATGTCTTTCCTCGAGACGCTTTTGTGTTTGTTATGATTTACAGCCTTCACATTGCAAATCTACCACGATACAAAATGGCGAAGGCAAAAAATTCGACCAGCCTTAAAGCAAAAGAAGTCCATGTGATTAAAAGATAAAAGAGGCAAAAGTCAACCACAACTACAAATCCTCGACACGACGAAGTCGGAATAATATGATGAATAAAGCCAAGTCACTGACAGTGCTTATATCACCTCGACACGATGCAGTAGAAATAAAACAAAGAAAAAGCCAAGTCACCGATGAGCTTATATCACTCCGGACACGCCATAGAAGCCACGATGCTAAGCAGTTGGAAGATCCCACGATGGATACCCTATTCGACCAGTTCAGAAGCACCACAAAGTGCGACAGTCGAGTAGGGATTTTTCAATTCGACCATGTCAGAAGCCCGACGAGGCAAGACAGTCGATTCGAGCTCCGACCAGATAGCCAAGTCAAGCGAGATAAGGCGATGCAATGCTAGGTCGACTTCATATCCAAGTGTACCATGAGTCATGTACTCATACTACACTTTGAGGGGCCACAGGGGAATTAAGTCCAAAGGACTACACCCCACAAGGCAGCTTTTGCAAGGGAATTAAGTCCAAAGGACTACACCCTAGGCAAATATTCAACAACACAAACAACATTCAAAGGAAATGTCAGAATTCAAAATTCAAAATTCAAAAGTCCCAGGGATCGAATCGTGAAAGACAGACAACAAAAAGCGACAAGCAACATACTGCAAAAATTGAAGCAAAATAAAACTAGGCGTCATATTTGGAGCTCACCGATGAGTGAATCTGTAATAAGTCCGAGTTCGACTCGGCATCTTACCTCGAGCTATATTATTTTGGAACTCGCCTACCGAATCAAGGCGGGTCGAGCTATCTTATTTTGGAACTCACCCTACCGAATCGGCGGGGTCGAGCTATTTTTTTGGAACTCTCTGGCCGAGCATGGCGGGACGAGCCTTCTTATTTCGGGAACTATCCCTATGGTTATTGCGACTTTTTGACTAGTGCCTGGCATATCTCGAGATCCACTCCGCAGCGGATCTACTCAACGGTCTCACGAGGATCCGTAAGTCGGATGCCTTCGGTGTCGATAATCCGCGTTTACAAGTCCTAATAGGGCGAAAACGTAATGGCATCGAAGTCCGAGTCGACAACGCGTAATCGACTCCCAAGAGAGAAATTTACTTGGGCATCGAGGCCGGGCAACATGATCATTTCGATCGGCGGCCGGTGAAGCTAAAAGTTCCATAGAACCAAAAGGCTAAGGCATCGAGTTCGGACCAAGTCCAAAACTCTCGGCGATCATGTGTCATGAGTCATGAACGACAAAGAAACACCACGACACCGAGATCCAGAGCGACATTTACGTATTACGGTCTTATTAGGCGGTAAGTACTAGGACATCGTGAGTGGAAATATCTAGCGACACCGAAAGAGCATCGATTCCGACAAACGAAATGAGACAACCAGGGGCATCTCTTCTACCACGCAACAACAAAGAAAAGTCCAAAAAATGCTAAAGCATGGAAGGCAAGTTACATATGGTCGACAAATGGAACTACCGAAAGTATAACGAAGATGATGAATCAAGATTATACTTTGGAGGCAACAACGAGTCGACATTGAATACTCGAGAAAAAGCGAGCAAAGGAATGGGAATCGACATGCGACAAAAGTGTTTGACACCAAATACTTGTAAAAATTTCAGCATTTATAACAAAAAGCCTAGTCACAAAGATCAAGCCAAATATGATCCAAACCTAAGGTTCTCATGATACTTGGAGGGCAGATATCGACATATATGCATCGACATGAGAGAGGCCGATGTGCAAATAAGGCCAAAGGCCGCAATAAAGCAAGATGGTCTACTTCAAAGACCAAAGAAAAGAAGGAAAAATGTAACAATTTTTCAAGGAAAGAATAAGCCAAGTCCAAATGGCCGGCTAATTGTTTTTACAGATGGAAGCCAACGACAACGATGGTTAAAAAGGGCAAAGACTAAGAAGAAGCATATTTTTTGGCGTTAAGGCAAAGTCTCAAGACTGTTAGACTAACATTCGAGATCCGCATGCCGTACTCCAAAATCCAGGCAAGTCAAATTCTTCAGAGAAGTCGACCTCGGCAGATACAGTCCCAACTGCAGACATCTCAACATTCCTTCGACAGCTACAGCCTCGAAGCCAATTTCAACCGAGACAGTTCCAAGTTGGACATCTCATCATTCATTCGACAGCTACGGCATCGAAGTCGATGTCAACTTAGCCACACATTATAAGTCCAAAGGGACAAATAATGCTAAGGCAAAAAGTCTGCAAAGCAAACATGGAAAGTCTGTATGTCGGAATCCACGGGAAGTATGCCCGCAGGACAGATTTAAGTTCAGAGCATTGGATGACAGTGGCCGAGATACACCTTTGACAGATCAGACCTGACCTCAAGAGCTCAGATAGATCTGGGGGGCTTATGACGATACCGAATATCGCCCCTCCACGTGGAACTATCTAATTGGTCCACCGGTGGCATGTGGAAAAGTCCAAGTTTATTATCCGCGATCGGGTCGAATACGAGACGAATCGGTGATCACCACCGCACAAGCAGATCTTGCAAGTGTTCCATCTCGAGTACCCATGTCGGTGTCCATCGAGTCGATACCATGGACTTGATCCCAGGCTCCTAGAGCCCACCATCCAAAGAAAGTTACTTGGGCAAGAGGCAAGGCCCATTTAAGGGTAATTATGTCAATAGACCAAACCGCCCCAAATTTAGGGCAGAGAAGGACATGTGCCTATAAATACATCATTCCAGGAACTACGTAAGGCTTGATTCCTGGACATTACACAGGATACGTAGGCAATCCAAGATACATTCTTGGACTCAGCCATAAAACATCAAAATCACCCCCAAAATCATCCTTGATTCGATCATCCCTAGATTAAATTGACCCGAAATTATACATGACAAAATCCAGCATCGTCAACCCCCAACTCCTAACATTCTGCATAAACAAATATTCATCATATGTGTTTTTTTCGACTAGAAAGGTTTTTTTGAGAAGAATTTTAAACATTTATTTTGAAGATAAGAAATTTAAACATAGACGTACAGTCTACGAATTTTAAAAGAGTAATTTTTCCTAAAATAAATTATTCAACTTTGAAAATCTTCTAGTCAAAATAAATTGCCATGCTAATATATTTTTGAAAGAAAAAAAAGTTTTTGAACAATGAATATTTCAAAAGGCATTAGACTAGATTATTGGACGGATATTTACTTTTATCTTCAACGATGAGTTTTACAATATGATTCAAAAAGAACGAGAAACAAATTGGTTGACTAAAACGTATATACTATAGTATTATCATATCTTAAAAAAATTGGGGATTTGCAACTTTATTTTAAAATTAGATAAGTTTTGAGGACAAAACTTTTTTTTAAGGGGTAGTGAATGTCACGACCCGTATACCTAAGACAAGAGGCGGACATGATGCGATTTGGGTGATTGTGGATAGATTGACCAAATCCGCTCATTTCTTACCGTTTAAGGTTGATATGCCCTTGAAGAAGATGACCACACTGTACTTGGATAATATAGTGAAGTTACACGGAGTACCTATTTCTATAGTCTCGGATCGAGATAGTCGGTTCATTAGTCTGTTTTGGAAAGGTTTGCAGCAAGCTTTTGGTACAAGGTTGGATATGGGTACGGCCTTTCATCCTCAGACAGATGGGCAGTCAGAAAGAACCATCCAAACACTTGAAGACATGTTGAAAGCATGTGTTTTGTAAGTAGGCGGATCATGGATGATTGCCTACCTGTAGCGGAGTTTTCCTATAACAACAGTTACCACGCAAGTATAGGCATTCCACTATTCGAAGCTTTGTATGGAAGAAGATGTGGAACGCCGCAGTTTTGGGATGAATTTGGGGAAAGACAAGTCACCGGGCCGGAGTTGGTTGAAGAAACTAAGGAAATAGTTCAGTTGGTTAGAAGAATTTGAAGGCAGCTCAAGATAGACAGAAAAGTTGGCAGATGTTAGAAGAAGGCCTCTCGAGTTTGAAGTCGGTGAGAGAGTTTATCTGTGAGCTTGACCGATGAAGGGAGTGAAACGTTTTGGACAAAAAGGAAAGCTAAGTCCAAGGTATGTTGGACAATTTGAGATTATGGAAAGAGTTAGACCGTTGGCATATAAGGTTAAGTTACCGGAATCAATGTCAAGAGTTCATAACGTTTTTCATGTGTCGATGTTAAAGAAGTGTTTGTCCAAGAGTGATGTTGAAACTACAGTTGATCCAGAAGTTCTTCAAGCTAATCCTGCGTATGATGAAAAACCGATTAGAATTTTAGTCCGGAAAGAAAAGATGATTAAGAGACGATTGATCCCTTTGGTTTTGGTGCAATGGAGCAATCATTCACCGGATGAAGCCACTTGGGAAGTTGAAGAACGATATGATCAGCAAGTTCCAAGATTTTATGGACTTACCAGGTATGTTCTAGTTTTGAGGATGAAACTCCTCTTAAAGGGGGAGGAATGTAATATCCCGATTTTCGGAAAAGGGCAGACGTGTTATTTTGCGAAAACGAAATATTATTATTCTGACTTCTATTATTGGAGTTAAGTTCTATAAGATAAATATATATATTTTGAAATTGTATATGTATATACTAAGGAAAATATGATTTTATTATAAGGGAAAAATAATAAGAAATTATTTTTGGGATTAACTATTTAAGGAAAATAAATCCCATTAATTCCCATAACCAAAAAGAAATCAGAAACGTCTTACGTTGTGAGGGAACGGCGAAGAGAGTCTTTTCATGGGCTGAGAGATTTTTGTTAATCAGTTGCTAAGTCAGACCTCAATCATTTTCAGATCAGAGTAGAGCAACGGAATCATCGTAAAGAGAGCGTCAATTCAATACCAGAAAACTGATACTGTGTCAAGGTATGTTTTGAGCCCTAGTTGCGTTCTCAATCGAGTTTAATGGATCTAAACTCCTAAATTCGTAGTTTTGTGTTAATAGAAGCGTGTGATCGTATCTAATTTAATTATGGATTGATCACATAGGTTTCTGCAGAAAAGAAACAAATTTGCTACAGTTTTTCTGAGTGTTTGTGTTGGAATTGCTTGCTTAAAAGGTCAGAAGCTCTTCCTACACATTGATTATGGTTTAGAGGAGTTAGATCTCGTTTTGATGCGTTTTGTATCAAGATTATGGCCTAGATGATGTTCAAGGATTATGCTTTGATTTGGATCATAAATGTTATGTTTTTCTGGTGTTTTTATGAGAAAAATCCTGTAAGTCATGTTTGGATTCGAGTAGAGATCGTTAAGTGTTGAAAAACGTATGTTTAGGGTTTTTCTGCGTTGAATGCGCAGGCATACGCTGGCGCACATATTCCTATTACAGGATTGCCTAGTTTAGTTGCAGTAGGTTGAATGCGCATGCATTCAAAGGAATGCATACGCATTCGTGATTCAGGATGTTCATCCTTTTCACAGTAGGTTCAATGCTCACGAATTGTTGGTTTAGGTTCTAAGGAGTTGCTCCCAGAATGAGCAATGCGCACGCATTGGCTGGGCTCTGACTTCTAGCATGTCTCTGGTCAGGGAATGCGCACGCATTCCACAAGGATGCACACGCATTGCCCCCAGTTTTTAATAAAATGTTGTTTAAGCTATGTTTTGGTTTTTAAACAGTCTTTCGTGAACTAATAACACTAACTAAACATAAACAAGCCCCGATTGAGTTTCTGATGCGTTTGGTTCCGGTACCAGACGTTCTCTTAAATGGAGTTGAAGTTCGGGACAGTCGGAAAGGCATGAAAGGGCTTGTGCTTTGATGATCTAGAGTTCATCAATGTCTGTGTATTTGATAGGAGGTGATGTCTAGCTGTCTAAGTGAGGGAGTAGAGTTGATAAGTGAGTTTTGCTTTGAAACACTTAGGTGGCTAGTTAATTCATAATAATAATTACATAGGTGTAGTAAAAGATAAATGTCACTTATTCTCGGTTAGGCACTATTTCATATCAGCGATGTGATACGTTCATAAAAGGTGAACAACGCTACTGGCTCAAAAGGCTGAAGGGTAGTGGAGGAAATTCATCAGACGTATACGCATACCGGGGCGACCCCGGAACTAATCGGTGCTAATCACCGTTAGTTAGAAAGTATATCTTCAGGCGGATGAACGCCATGCATAGTGCCATTGAGTAATGATGTAACCAAGATAGGCTAAGCTAGAAACGTATAGTTGTGAAGTGTCGATGGGCACAGAATGAACCTTAGATCGAGTCGGTCTCGTAAAGATAATTGTTAAAATAAAAACTGTTAAAGAGCCTTAGTTAATTTGTAGCTTTTACTTCTTACTATGTACAATGTACTTACCTCAAATGCATGTTTATTTATGTGTTTGGGGGAGAGAAGACGAACAGGTAAATCTGGAGTTCGAGGAGGACTTTGATGACGACGTTTGAGAACGCCGGAGTTGAAGCGTTTATTTATTCATGCTTTTATTTATTATTTTAGGCTTAAAGTTCCTTTGGAAATTTTGTATTTCTCTTTTAGTTTACGTTTGAAGGTTTTTCGTAGGTTTTGGTTTTCGTTTGATTTCTTTTCCCAATGTAATAAATGCTACATTTCTATATTTAGATATTGAGTTTCTATTCTTGGTTATTTGAAAAAGAATTATTACCCAAATCTTTTTCTTCCATTTTGCTTAACTCGATACGACGTAGAAGAGGCATACGTATAAAGTGGAATTTTTTTATTTATACGTGCCGAACATTCTTTTTCCGGATAAGGACTCGTTGTCCGGGAACAGGGAGTTACAGTTGGTATCAGAGACGAAGCGTCTTTTAGACTTCCTTTCTTTTAAGATAAGTTTTCTTTAGATCTTTTAGTAACGTTCTAGTTTTCCTTGATCTTTAGGATGGTGTTCACTAGGACCGGAGCGGGTACAGAGGCTTCAGGAGTATGACGTGAGAGTCCGAGATCAACTCAGCAATCAGAATAAAAATTCAACATCAAGCACTGAGATTGATCAGTAGAATCTATGAATACAATTCACACCAGTCAAGCAACTGAATCAGAGCCATCTGAGAAGGAGTTGTGTTTGTGATAGCTGCTAAAGTATTTGTTCCCAATGAGCAATGTTGAAGACTGAGTCACTGAATTTTTTAAGTCAGGGAGTGATAGTCTTGGAGATTGTGAAGCTTGTGTAGCCAAGGACAATGTAACTATTGCATCAGTGAAAACAATAGTGAATTCCTCCAATCATCACATGAGAAGAGTGGATTAAGGGATTACACCACCCTGAACCACTATAAACCTTTGTGTCTCTTTACTCTTAGCACTTTACTTTACTGCACTTACTTACTGCTTAATTCATACTATGTATGTGCATATCCTACGTTGAATCAGTATTGAAAGAAGGGACTTATCCGCTACCCAAAAGCTTTTATATTGAGAAAAGTTTTTGATACTCCAGTATAGTCATTCACCCCCCCTCTGACTATATTTTTACGCTTCTCTGGGACCAACAATTGGTATCAGAGTAGTGTTCCTAGTATCAGAACCTATTCAGATCTGATTTCTGGTAATAAAGAGATCACATATTTTCAAAGTAGTTTCCAAATCTGTGCCTTCTAAACATATCTCTTATTTGTACTTATGGATTCCTCAAATTTCATGTCTAAAGTGCCTGTATTCAATGTTAATAATTTTGATGAATATAAAATAAGGATGTTGTCTCATCTTCCAGCAACTCATGAGGAGATGCTGGATGTAATCAATGATGGCCCAATCGAGATGATGACTGTGATAGCCACATGAGCAGATCAAGGAAAGAAAATAGAGAAACCTAAGAAAGATTGGACCAAGGATGATAGAAGATGAGAAAATCTCGACTTTGTTGCAAAAGACACGATCTTGAAAACTCTGGACAATAACATGCTCATGAGGATCAATGACTGCAAAACAGCAAAGGAGATGTGGGATAAATTAGCACTGATCAATGAAGGATCAGAGGCAGTCAAGGGAAACAAATTGTCTGTGGCAAAACAGAAATTCGAAAACTTCAAAATGAAGACTGATGAATCCATTGATCAAGTGGATAACAGATTTTCAAGCATCATCAGTGAACTGCAACAACTTGGACATACATACCCACAGAAGGAAGGCTTCTTGAAAATCTTGAGAGGTCTACCTGAAAGATGGAAGATCATCACATCAGTACTCAGAGGAACAATAAATCTTGCAAAAACCGATACTTTGACTCTGATGTCTCAATTAAAGGCTCTTGAATTTGAGTTAAACGGTCAAGACAGTGCACCAGCAGAGGCACACAAGGATAGTGCTCTTGTTGCACCCCAGCAAAGAAAAACGGCTGATACAAGCAGCACAGAGACACATGAGCTAAAAGAACATATTGCTTTACTAATTAAACATTTTGACAGGTTTAGTAAGAGGAAACAATTCAAAGGAAGTTCATCATCAAACAAGAAGTCAAACTCAAGCAAAGACATGAAGAATAAAGATGATGAATACAAATGTTTCAATTGCAAGAAGAAAGGTCACTTCAAGGCAGATTTCCCTGAAGATAAAGACAAGGATGAGGAAAAGAAGAAGTACAAAACAACAGAAAAAAGAAAGATAAAGAAGGAACTTAAAGCCGAAACCATTAGTGAATAGAATGAATAATAATCTAATAATGATTCAGATGATGATGAATATAACAGCTCAGAAAATGACAAAGAATATCTATGCCTTATGGCTAAGGAAGTTGATGAAACATAGGTAATATCTAGTTCATACTCATCATCTGCATCCACATCTGACACTGCACAATCTTCAATTCTCCCTTTAGATTCTGCAAACATAATTCAAAATATCATGAGTAAATTTGAAGAAATTCAGTTAAATCATGAAATTCTGGAACAAGAATGTGAGAATCTGAGAGAGGGGAATAAAAGATTAAAGAAAGAACTGGTTGGAATGAAAGTTGAATCAACTAGTAAGGGAATACACTCAACTAATCAACAAGTACCAGATAATCACTCATCTGATGTTGACAGACCAGTTGAGAAAATCTCCCTACCAGTTAAGAGCACCACTTCACCACTCAATTGCACACCAAAGATACAAACCCTCAAAAGGTTTGGATCCATATCTGTCTTAGCTACAACAATCGAGGATGAGAAAGGAAACAATGGACAACAAAATTCTGAATCAAGGACCAAAACTGGACCTAAATTCAGAAAAAGACAGACCATAGTTTCAACTACTCATCCTGCACCGGTGAAGTCAAAATCCAGTGTAGTGAAACTGCAGAGTAAATCATCAAACCACCAAATAAAGGAAAGAAACTATCGAAAGGTAAAGGAAGACTTTACCTTTCAGAGGATGATTGGAATGTTGCACCCCCAAAATACAATAAGAAACCATTTCATGCTATGCAACATGTGTTTAGAAAGATCCAACGAAGGCATGTTCCTGGACACAAGAAGCAATATGAAAATAAGTTTCCTCCAGCATATTGGAGAGTGAAAAATGATGCAAATGCACCAAAGAGTAGAGAATTGTATCAAAATGATCTCAATAAATCTACAAGAAATTATTCTGCCATGCCTTACAGGTATGAAGTTGATGATTTCAACTATCCAAGAAGAAGACAC
This sequence comes from Gentiana macrophylla, assembly GCA_026214975.1. Lineage (NCBI taxonomy): Eukaryota > Viridiplantae > Streptophyta > Magnoliopsida > Gentianales > Gentianaceae > Gentiana > Gentiana macrophylla. Next base: position 67,790,886 of record CM047817.1, read on the forward strand.
AATGCTCAAGAACAATTTGAAGATTCAAAATGTGGCTTATGTTAAAGGATTAAATTTCAATCTCCAAAGCATCAGTTAATTCTGTGACAAAGGCTACAATGTGCATTTCCACAAAGATGGATGCACGGTGATTCAAAGTCAAACCAGCACAGTTGTACTTGCAGGAAAGAGAAGACAACATGTATGTGGTGGATTGGAAGACAACAAAAGCAGAAACCTGCCCGCTTGTTAAAAATAAGCAATCAACCTGTTGGATTTGGCATAGAAGACTAAACCATCTAAACTTCAAGACCATCAACAAATTGTCAAAGAACAAGCTAGTGGAAAGCCTTCCAGAGATCATATTCAAGAAGGAAAGTGTTTGTGAAGCATATCAGAAAGGGAAGAAAATTAAAAGCTCTTTCAAGTCAAAACCTTATCAATCTACAACAAGAATCTTACATCTTTTGCATATTGATCTTTTTGGACTAGTCACACCAGTGAGTGTAAGTGGAAATAATTAGTACACTCTAGTGGTGGTGGATGACTTTTCCAAATTCACATGGACCATATTCATGAACAAGAAAAGAGAGACTCTCAAAATGCTACCAGATTTGCTAAAGAGAATACAAAATGAAAAAAAGTTGAAGATCATCAAGATAAGATCCGATAGAGGCACAGAGTTCCCAAATGAAGTAATCAGAACCTACTGTGAAGAGAATGGAGTACTACATCAACTATTAACAGCAGGGACTCCACAACAAAATGGTGTAGCAGAAATAAGAAATAGGAGACTCAAAGAAGCTATGAGAACCATGATTGCAGAAGCATGTCTACCAAAAAGATTTTGAAATTTGAAGAATACAAATCTGACATGCTATACTCAAAATGAGATCTATCATCAACAAACATCATGGAAAAACACCATATGAAATTTGGAAGGGAAGAAAACCTAACATTTCACATTTGGATATATTTGGATCTAAATGTTTTGTTTTGAACAGGTATCAATTACATACTTTTGATGAAAAAGATGATGAAGCAATCTTCATGGGATACTCAGACACCAGTAAAGCTTTTAGAGTACTGAACAAAAGAACCTTGGTAATTGAAGAATCAATTCATGTAGTCTTTGATAAACCAAACACAAATGGTGAAAGCCTACACAAACTTGAAGAAGAAGCTGCACAAGGATAAGTCTATATGAATACAACACTACCAGCCACAATCTTGGATCACTCCTTTGGCAATCAATATGATGCAACATTCAATACAACACAAGATCATGAAGTTGATGCACAAGCTGAAGTTGTGGAATAACCAAATTAAGAGCAACTTCAACCTGACTTGAACTGGCTAAGAGATCACACTGAAGAACAAGTCATTGGAGATGTTCATACAGGAGTTAGAACCAGAAGACAACTGGAAAGTATGATAACTTGTTTTTTTTTATCAAAGGTGGAACCATAGACAATAGATGATGCAATTCAAGATGCTAATTGGATCACTGCCATGCAAGAAGAACTCAATGAATTTGAGAGAAATGAGGTCTAGGAACTTGTTGACAGACCAGATATGGCAAACATTATTGGAACAAAATGGGTATTCAGAAACAAGATGGATGAACAAGGAACAGTTGTCAGAAACAAAGCAAGGCTAGTTGCAAAAGGCTACTCTCAAGCAGATGGGATAGACTATGATGAAACCTTTGCACCAGTAGCAATATTGGAAGCAATCAGACTCTTTCTAGCTTATGCAGCACATAAAGATTTCAAAGTTTATAAAATGGATGTCAAGAGTGCATTTCTAAATGTACTTTTGGAAGAAGAAGTTTATGTGGAACAGCCTCCTGGTTTCCAACTCAAAGGGAAAGAAGATAAAGTGTACAAGCTCAAAAAGGCACTCTATGGACTCAAACAGGCACCTAGAGCCTGGTATGAGACACTATCACAATTCTTAATCAATAATGGATTCAACAAAGGAACTATTGACAAGACTCTCTTCAAGCTAGAAGAAGGAACAAGCACTTTGTTAGTTCAGATCTATGTTGATGACATTATGTTTGGATCAGAAGATGAAAAGCTGTGTGAGAAATTTGCAAATCTAATGAAGAGCAAATTTCAAATGAGTATGATGGGAGAACTCAATTACTTTCTTGGTTTACAAGTGAAACAAATGAAGGATGGCATCTTTATAAATCAAGCCAAGTATACAAAAGACTTGACACACAAATATGGTATGGATACAAGAGGCACATCAGATACACCAATGTGTGCAAGAGTTATTCTTGGAAAAGATGAAAATGGAAAGGCTGTTTATCAAAAGTTATATAGAGGAATTATTGGATCTCTACTCTATTTAACTGCAAGCGGACCTGATATAGCTTTTGCAGTAGGAGTTTGTGTAAGATTCCAAGCTCAACCTAAGGAATCTCACTTACATGCAGCTAAGAGGATAATCAAATATATGAAGAACACTATCAATGTAGGAATTTGGTATCCAAAAGATGGAGGATTCAAATTAATATCATATTCTGATTCAGACTATGTTGGATGCAAGATTGATAGAAAAAGCACTTCAGGAACTTCTCAGATGCTAGGCAGTAGACTAGTATCATGGTTTAGCAAAAAGCAAAACTCTATATCCACATCAATAGCTTAAGCATAATATATAGCAGCAGGTAGCTACTGTGCACGAGTATTATGGATCAGACAACAGCTTAGGGACTATGGAATAGAGGAAAAGGAAATTCCAATTATGTGTGATAACATAAGTGCAATATCTATCACTAAGATTCCTGTATTGCATTCAAGAACAAATCATATTGATGTGAGACATCACTTTATCAGAGATCATGTTGAAAAAGGGGATGTAATCCTGAGATATATATCAACTGAAGATCAATTAGCTGATATTTTCATTAAACTGCTCAGTCATGAAAGATTTTGTAAATTGAGAACTGAGTTGGGGATGATTGAAATTGATTAAGTTATAAAGAGCAGCTAACTGGAGTAATCAGCTAAGTGACCGCACCAGCTGACTGAACCTTTACCATTTTGGGTGCGCTCACTTGGCAGGTAAGGCAATGGTACCCAGTGAAGTTAACTTCATTGATTTTTAGGAACAGTTTTATACAGCAGGTCAGTAAAGGAGTCACTACACCGGCCTACTGACCAGTCAAGTTACTCCACCGGCAAATATATTGGAGAAAACAACAAAGTGAAGTGTGAACAAAATCAACTTTACACATGTGGAAAATCGGAGAATTTATGGAGAATTATTTTATGGAAGATTACACATGTGGATACTATATTAAAATCATGGAGGTTATTTCTGAGTTGAAGGAATGATGGCAACGCCTCGATTCCAAGGATTTATCATTAAATACCTCAATCCACTGCCCCACTACACTCAAATACCATGATTTATATACACAAAATCACACCATTAATCCACCAAATCCTTCCATATTCAACCATATTCACACTACCTTGAATTCCCCTATATAAACAACACTTAGAGTTTTTCAGAAAGCTTCTACGCTTTTGTATTTTACGAACCCTATTTCTCTGAAAAACCGAGCATTAAATCCTCAATCAAATCCATAGCCTAACAGAACGCAGCAGCTAGGGACAACCCGCCGAATGTGAGAGGAATGAAGATCGCTAGTCCGCGAGTAAAGAGGGAATGCTTGGTCGTGTTTGAGTTGGAATAACTATCTTGTTTTCTATTTACTTGTGTTTCAAAAGAGATCCATAAATAGATAAGTCCCTTTTATTTTTATTTTTAGAATTTCTAGATTGATATGAGAAAAGATCATATCGAGAGTTTTTTTTTTTAAATTATCTTTTTTTTTTCTGTAACACTTCAAAACAATGGCATCATCTTCTTCAATCTCTCCAACAGAAAAATACTATGAAAAGTCGATCATCACATGATCGTTTTTCTGACCTAAGCATTATCTACCTTTCTGTGAACATGACTCACAAGCCCAAAGATTAGTTGATGGTTGCATCAATCTGGGATTGATGACATTCCTGAACCCCTCAATCACAGGAATATGCTACGAGACCTTAATTGCATTCTGGAAAAATGCAAAATTTGTGCCCAACAAGAAGAAAAGTGATCCAGATTTCATTGTGAGTACAATGCTTGGAAAAGAAGTGCTTATCACCCCTGGTCTCCTCAACAGATTCCTAAATCTCTCCAACGCTGGTCCCGTCGATGTGAAGAAGATGCAAATCGACATTAATGCATTCTCGACTGAAATAGCCAAGAACCCCAGAAGGCATAGCAAGAAATACAACTTCCCAAGATTAGCACTCAAACGCCCCTTTGCTGAGTTTGCTCCTGTAATAACAAGGAATATTGAAGGGAAAAAGGGTTCTATAGAGAACATGACCGAGCTCAGGGTCAAATTGATGGCCATCATCTATCAAGGTATTCTTTTTAACTGGTCACAGTTTATCTTCAACAGATTGAAGGATCAAATTCAAAAGAAAATTGATCTAGCAATTACAGCACCAAGCAAGAACCTGCAAAAGAAAGGTGATTTCTGGGAAAGGAAATCATATGAGATTCCCCTTCAACATCGATTCAACCAAGTAAAAGTGAAACCCATTTATGTGCATCCACTGCACAAGGCCAAGGTGATGTTTACCTATGTTAAGGCCTCCCAGAAACCACAACCCACAACTGGAAGGAAAAGGAAAGAGCCTGAAAGAAGCAGATCAGGAATTGGGAGGAGGACCAGATCTCAAATAGCATAAGGACAACAAGGGAGTCTACCCAGTAACAAGGATAGCCCAATTGAAATCAGTGATGATGCAGAGAATGATGAAGAGATACAAGAGGAAGTCACCTATTTACAAGAAGGTGAGGAAGGATACTATCTTACACCATCTGAAGAAGAAGAGATTGAGGACGATGAAGAAGCTATTGAGGATGAGGATGAACAACAAGAAGGAGATCATCTTGAGGATGATCAAGAAATGATGGGCTTATCTGATGATGACTTGACGCTCCAAGAGGTGATTCATAGGAGCATCAGCAAAGTTGAACAACAGCCGAGTGAGCCAGCTGGTAAAACTCACTCTGCTGATTCTGACAAGACCCCCAGCTTTGACCAAGAAGGAACACCATCTAAAGCAGTTGCGACTCCAACATATGGAGAAGAAGGACAGTCCTCCCGAGGACTCGGAAATAAAGGTCAATTTCAACAATCTCAATCTGATCATGAGATTGAAGAACAAGCTGAAGAAGAAAAAGAAAAAGAAGAGGACAAAGAAGATGAAAAGGAAGGAAAGGATCCGGAGGAAGTGGAGAGTGATCTAGCCGAGACTTCTGCACGAGCAGAAGAGAATCCAGACAGAACATTCAATCTGGATATCAATCCACTCGTTTTAGATATGGAAAAGCAGTACATGAACATGAAAAATCTCAAAACTGCTCAGAGAAGTAATGAGACCTCTATGCACCACAAAATTGAGGCTCTAATCATCCACATCAAAGTTCAGGATGAAGTGATGGGGAAGCAAGGGAACTTACTCTGCAACTTGCAGTTTTTAATTCTCCATCATGTCCAATCAAATTTAGAGCATCTAGCTGGAGTGCTTGAGGACAAACTCAAACCCCTGGTTGACACATTGAATGAGCATACTTAGCAAATTCAACACTTGGATGAGGTCATGGGCTACTTAGGGAAACAGCTCAACACCCTCATACAAGTATCTGAGGCAACCAATAAAATTCTGGAAGAAATGTATGGTGCTGCCAAAAAGGGGGAAGGAAGCAGTAAGCCTGAAGCTCCAAAAAGAAGGAAAGCCCAACATGCAAGGGCAAGGGTATCAAAGACAAGGGGATCAGGTTTGAAGAGAAGAAGTAGCCCCTTTAATAAATTGTTGCCTTTGAATTTTTTTTTATTTCATTATATGCCCTTGATGGATGAATAAAATTTCTGAGTTTTATTCTGTTATAATTATGAAAAAATTTGCAAACTTATGTTCAGCCTTATGAGGGTTTTGGCATCATCAAAAAGGAAGAAATTGTTAGGAACATTTTAATATGTTTTGATGATGGCCATACTAGCTGTTATAGCTAGCCTAAAATAAGTTAGAAATCTCTGTATAAGTCTTTATTTAGAGTCTGACATGTTGTATAAGTTGAGTCAGACAAGTATTGTATTAGTTGGTAGGATGGCTAAGTAAAACAGAATTTTAGCAGAGTAGAAGTAGCCAAGTACCAGCAGAGAAGCATGAAGACACATGGACTGACTTATAACCAAGGAAGTCTATGATGACCTTGGATAAGTCTAAATTATATTTCAAGTTATGAAATTCATTGGTTAAAAATGGTGTACACTGATCTCACTCAAATCAAGAATCAGTGAAGTACAAGTACTCATGTAAACCCAAAGTAAGAAAGAAGAAAGTGAACCGTCAAAGTGAACCATCTGCCGGCTGAATAAAGAAAGAGTAGTGTAGAAAGAACTAATTAGCCAAGTCAGCATGAACACTCAACCGTTCAAGCAACAGTCAAGTAAAGGAACAGCAAAGCAATTCAAGCTTATTCAGAACGTGAAGAAATAAGAAAGATTCAGAGGATCAAGCATTAAAAGCACAATCAATCAAGAATCAATCAAGGACGGATTTTGTGATAAACTTTTGAAGAAAAATCCGGAGCACTGAAATCAAGGAGAATAAAATTAAGGAGGAAGCAAGAATTAAATCAAGGATTATTCTCCACATTAAATAGCCAACGGATGGAAATTCAATTCAAGGATTATCAAGGCTATAAATCAGAGGCACTGACAGACAGGAAAAACAACGAAAAAATTACAAAAGAACAAGCAGAAACTCTATCATTTTGAAAAGCCTTCTATCTAAACTTAAAGGACATATCTAGAGATCAACTCAACAATCAGTGCAAAAATTCCACATCAAGTACTGAGATTGATCAACAGAATCTGTGAATCCAATTCACACCAGTTAAGCAACTGAATCAGAGTTATCTGAGAAGGAGTTGTGTTTGTGATAGCTGCTGAAGGATTTGTTCGAAAGGAGCAGTGTTGAAGACTAAGTCACTGAAGCTTTTTAAGCAAGTGATAGTCTTGGATATTGTAAAGCTTGTGTAGCCAAGGACAATCTGACCATTGTATCAGTGAAAACAATATTGAATTCCTCCATTCATCACAGGAGAAGAGTGGATTAAGGGATACACCACCCTGAACCACTATAAACCTTTGTGTCTATTTCCTCTCAGCATTTTACTTTATTCCACTGCATAATTCATACTGTGTGTGTGCGTATCCTACTTTGAATCAGTATTAAAAGAAGGGACTTATCTGCTGCCGAAAAGCTTTTATATTGAGAGAAGTTTTTGAAACTCCGGTATAGTCATTCACCCCCCATTCAGACTATACTTTTACCCTTCTCAGGGACCAACAATGAAATAAAGGGTGTTAAAATGACTTGAAAATACATTTTCTCGAATTGTGCATGTCCCGGCTCATCTTATATAGGAGCGAACTTGTTGGGCCAAGGACCCTATCCGTTGTTGGACCTGCTTGGAGGCCCAAGATGAATTCGCGGGCTCCATTGTGGGCTTGACATATCAATGGCCTCCTACTCCTTGAGCTTTCCATCGCTAGGGTGGAAACTATAGAGTAAAGTTGTTAGCGGGTTGATCTACCATATGCCGTTTATACTGCTGTACCGAGGCCAAGTTGGTTAATGTTGTGGCTCGTGAGCTTAGTCGAGTGCCAAGCTTGTGAGTGATCGATTTTTACAGCATTTTAAGGCACGAATGCGATTGGCTGTTCGATGCCAAGCTGAAGCGAATGATCTTGATCGGTCATGCAAGAATGTGAAAGACCTTGCAGGATCATGATGAAGCATTCAGACTTGTTGTGCCATGCTAAACATGGATGGAATATTGATCCCGTGCTGGGGCAAGGTGATTTTCATGTCGACCCATGGAGCAACGAATTTGGTGGCTTGAATTTTGAAAACTAGTTGAATTTTAAAAATGCAAGCTGGCTTTGATCTTGCTATTTATGGTTCATCATAACTGTCCACGTTCGAAGCAATGGAAAATTATGATCCCACATTCTCCAAGTAACGTAGCGTTTCTAGGGTTGCCACCATTACTGCCTAGGTTTTCATAACGGCACCATCATCATTTTTTTTAAATTCGATTTCAAATTTTGAAACACTTAACTGTCCCTTCAACTGCTTCTGACGCGTCAGAAAAGACGTGATCCAGGTCTATAAAAGGAGAGGGATTCTCTCATTTCAACACTTTACAAAAATTGGCCTTTTCCCTAGCAAGAAATTCCAGCAACCTCTCTTGCGATTTCCGGCGACTAACTCAAGTTCCTGATCAAATCTTCTTCTTCAACCTTCCTTCTCACTCCAACAATATGTGAGGTAAAATATTCTGTTAAATCTTCATTTTTGCTTTCGTAACATGTTGTTGTTAGGAAAAAGTGCTTACCGTTGAACTAAAACCAATTGGTATTTGTTGGTCCCAGAGAAGGGTAAAAGTATAGTCAGAGGGGGTAAATGACTATACTGAAGTTTCAAAAACTTTTCTTATTTTAAAAGCTTTTGGGCAGCAGATAAGTCCCTTCTTTTATTACTGTTTCAGTGTAGAATATGCACACACAGAGTATGCATTATGCAGTAAGTAAGTGCAGTAAAGTAAAGTGCTGAAAGTAAATAGACACAAAGGTTTATAGTGGCTCGGGGTGGTGTAATCCCTTAATCCACTATTCTCCTATGATGATTGGAGGAATTCACTATTTTTTTCACAGATACAATAGCAAGATTGTCCTTGGCTACACAAGCTTCACAATCTACAAGACTATCACTCCTTGGCTTCAAAAGCTTCAGTGACTTAGTTTTCAACACTGCTCCTTGAGAACAAATCCTTTAGTAGCTATCACAAACACAACTCTTTCTCAGATGGCTCTGATTTAGTTGCTTGACTGGTGTGAATTGAATTCACAGATTCTGTTGATCAATCTCCGTGCTTGATGTGGAATTTGAGTTCTGATTGCTGAGTTGATCTCTAGATATGTCCTTTAATTTCAAAGAGAAGGCTTTTCAAATTGAAAGAGTTTATGTTTGTTTTTCAGTATAGTGATCGTATTTTTTTTCTGTCTGTGAATGCCTTCTATTTATAGCCTTGATATTCCTTGATTTGAATTTGTGTCCATTAGCTATTTAATGTGGAGAATAATCCTTGATTTAATTCTTGATTCTCCCTTGATTATATTCTCCTTTATCTCAGTGATCCAGATTTTCGACAAACGTTTATCAAAAAATCCGTCCATGATTGATTCTTGATTAATTGTGCATTTAATGGTTGATCCTATGAATCTTCCTTATTTTTCGCGTTCTGAATAAGTATAGATGATTTGCCTTACTCAGCTGTTCCTTTCCTTGGCTGTTGTGTGATCAGTTGGGTAGATCTTCTCACTTAGCTGATGTGCTCTTCTTTCACTGAATTTCTCCAATCAGCCGATAGAATGTTTACTTCGTCGGTTCACTGCTTTCTTTCTTTCTTTGATTTTACAAGAGTCCTTGCAATTCACTGATCCTTGATTTGAGTGAGATCAGTGTACACCATATTTAAACAATGAATCTCATCACTTGAAATATAACTTAGACTTATCCAAGGTCATCATAGACTTCCCTGGTTATTAGTCAGACCATATGTCTTCATTCTTCTCCGCTGGTACTCAGCTGCTTTTACTCTGCTGGATTTCTGTTTTACTTAGCCATCCTACCAACTAGTACAATACTTGTCTGACTAAACTTATACAACATGTCAGACTCTAAGTAAAGACTTATACAGAGATTTCTAACTTATTCCAAGCTTTATGTAACAACTAGTATAGTCATCATCAAAACTGTTAGGAATCAATCGAGTAGCGCAGCGGAATTTAAAAATCAATTACCTGATCTAGGATCGTCTTTATTTAAACATTAAACATACAAGAGAGGGGACTATAATATTACCTTGGTTGATCTAAAAGATCAACGCTTTGACAGTCCGGTAGGAGTAGATGTGCGCGAGCCGTCCAAGCGTCCGACCTCTACCAGTAATCCACATGAGCACCTCGCCGGAATCCCGCCAAGGATTTCAATTAGAAAAACCCAACTGCTAGGTCAGCCTTTTCTCTCTCTACAATCTCTCTCTAAGAAGCTCTCGTATTTTTCACAAGAACAATTAGCTCTTGGAATTATTGTGTACTATACAAGAGCTTGGCAACCCTTTGCTTATATAGGCATATGGGGCGCCCCTTGTATTCAAAAAATCCTTGGGGAACAAGTCTTGAGTAGAGTGGAGAGAAAGAAAATCTTTTCCTAATAAAATAAGGAAAATCCCTTAGATTGATTTATCTCATTTATTTTAATATCTTATATTAAATATTTCCAAGATATTGACAATACCTAATATTGACTATCTTTATCTTATTACCATAAATCTATTTTTCCAAAATCAATTAATATCTTATATTAATATTATGGTAATCTTATTAATTAAATTGCACAATTCAAATGTATCCTATACACAAAAGAATTGGCGCCACATTATTAGAAAAATCATGTGGCCATATATATAAATATATATATATATATATATATATATATATATATATATATATATATATATATATATATATATATATATATATATATATATATATATATATATATATATATATATTTTATTCAAGTAATATAATTAATATCTTGTATTATGTTTATTCATAATAAATAAATACCACCATATTAATTTACCACTATAACCTTTATAGTATGACATAAACTTTCCTTATTTGGTCATCAACTATAACAACATTTTAATCCGACTTGATGTTCATATGTGTGTGACCCGATAGGTTTCCAAATATGTTGGCCGTAGACATAAGGCACAATTACGAAAATGCCCTTCACATCTAACGATCACGGATAGCATCTAGCAACACGTCCGTGACCTCCAATCATTGGTAGAGTCAATACGCAATGAGTTCTACCTTTCATATGCTCGGTGATGAGCTAAAATTTACCCCTTCAAAAATACAATTTATAAAGACTCGCAACTGTGGGTAAACTAACTCTCTAACCAGCAGAGTACCGGGTCGATTGCTAGGATAGCTACAGGAGTACGAGGTCGTCCCAAGAGAAATGTGGTTGTGAATACCAAAGTGAACGTAAAACTTAGTCTAGGCGGTCAAAGTTTAGGTGGAGTGTTATACTAAAAATAGAAAAGAAAGAAAATTAAACTACTTGGTTTTAAAAGACATAGCCGAACCATGATCAAAATAGTTAATTTCAACCCCACGGATAGACAAAACTGGAAGTGTGCAAATGAACTCTCACACTCAATCTCACGGGTGCGTGCTCTAAATCCGATGCTAAAATCAACAACTCTCCTTCAACATCCTATGTGAGGTTAACTAATTCTCCCTTTAGAAAACCGATTAATCTAACATGATTAAGTCTTTGTGAGACGCTCTGTTTCCACGAGAAAAACCTCGTTAAGGAAACAAGTCCGAAATTACTCGGTCGACGTTACTACCCCCCATACTCATCAACGTACTACACCGAACATCTTAACGAGAATGTGTCAAAGCAGTAAAACCGAAGCTTTACCTAATCCATGGTCTTCCCGAAATACTCCGTGAAACAACTTGTCATCGTTGGCTCAAGAACCACCCGGCACTTCATAGTTCAACCCCGGGGTCTAACACTAAACTACACTAATCTAAACTACCACATTCGAATTATTATGTTGATAATAATACATCGATGAGCGCGGGCCTGAATTCACGACCTAAAACACGGTATGTTTTACCTCCCGATTTTAGAACCCTTTTTCCCACACCACTCTATCTGAACAACTCTTCAAGAGTGATGTGTGTGATATTTGACCTAGGTTGTCAATCTAGCCCAAATCTGTTATAACAAGTTCTAAGACGTGAAATATGTGAGATATAACAATAAAAAGCACTACACACTCCCTATTTCATTTTCCAAGGGTTGATTTCACCAAATTTTACATGATTCGACTATGTGACTTACTTTAGCTATTCATAACAACGGAAATAACAACGAAATAAAAATATATATATATATCTAAATACATACATATATATATAAATACTAGTATATAGATATATATATATATATATAGATATATATAAATATATATATAAAAAGAAACAAAACGAAAGAAAACAAAACAGAAATAAAATAACTACAAACTATATAGATATATATATAGATATATATATAGATATATATAGATATAGATATATATATAGTATAATGTATATATATATATATATATTTATACTAATTGCATAAAAGTAAAAGAAAGCAATAAAAGCGAAATGAAATTATATTAAAATGATAACTAGTCGGGTTATTACACCGACATTATAACGACATATATATCTAATTTAGGCCCCCAAAACATAATTAAAAAGAAAGGAAAAGAAGAAGAGGGATGGGGAAGAAGGGGGCAATTTGATCGACTGCATCTGATGCCATATATATAGACAAATTGATTAAGGCCGGACCGGTCCTGAAAGGGAGCCGGATCGGTCCTGAATCATCATTTGCAATGATTACTTCTAACTGAATGCATGTGCACGTATGTATATATAATTATATAATTATATATTAAACTTCTAAAATTCATATCTCGAGTTGTAGACCTCCAAATGACGTGATCCAAATGTCATAATTAAGCACCCGGAAAACTCTACAACTTTCATGAAGGACTCTTCTTCGAAAATGTCGTTTTGATGAGCCATTCCCATTACGTGTCGTTTTGCGACATTTTCCTTAATACAAGTCAATTAGCCACTTGACCACCATTTGAGTTGTAGAAGTCCGATTGACTTGATTCAAAGTGCGTTGGAAAGCTTATGTGAAGATCTACAACTTTCATTAAGAAGTCATCCCCTGAAAATGCCTCTAAGCTGGGTCAAATCTTCGTCGAAAATATGTAACGATTAAGTACTTAAGAAAAATTTGATCCATTTGAACTCGTAAGCTTGTGGCACCTTCTTCTAACCTCTAAACACCTCTTTTAGGGCTCAAAACATGTCTTTACGTTAGGATTTTGGTCTACTTATAATCCTGCAATAAACCACCAAAATACCAAACGTAAATCGACCACGACACTCCGGTTACTAAACCGGTACAAAACTAATAAAACTTATAAAAACACGATATTTTATAAAATAGTCACTACTAACATATTTAGATGAAACATTGGAATTAATGACTCGAATCGATATAAAAATACTCGAAATGATATCGAAAACGGGTTGAAAAGTTATAAAAATAACGATGAATTTTCCGTTATCACAACCCCCACTTAGCTTTTGGTCGTCCTCGAACAAAATAAGCGGTAAAATAAAATGAATGAGGAAAAATTCATGAAAATAAGATATGAATGACAATCAGATGATGCAACCATTCGAATCATAATTACACGTTAACCGCAATATAAATGTATAACAGAGTGAGTGTGTGACAAGCCTTTTCAATTTCCACTTTCCCCTCTTGAATAAATCAAGCAAACGCACAAATATCCATTCAGACAATCCTAGTGACTTTCCTAGGTATAGGCAGTAATAGTTCCACACAAAGTCCTCCCGTGTATTTATTAGGATAATCCCTAAAGCATATCATTCAGTTTTTACTGGGGATAGTCGAAGATAAATTTTTTTTTTTTTTTTTTTTTTTTGTGTAGCATATGCCTCATTCCCAAGCAATAGGATGTTTCGTGATAACACCCTAGTGGACTACTATCATCGAGCGATCGGGAGCTTTTAAGCCTCATAGTGATATAGGGCGTTCGTGATAACACCTACTTGCACTCAAATCATTGGTAGCTACAACCGACATATTTATATAGTTTATCTTATTTAGACATTCTTCCTATCACATTCAAACCTTCAGATATTCACAATACACGTTCAGAAATCAGGTACTAAGTTACTGCTGTTTCTAGGATAAATCACTAGAATGCTGAATGGGTACAGTTTAAAATTTTCGCTTCAATATCAAAGGCTTACGTGAAGGAATTCATGTTACACAAATAAATTTAGGCTAAAATGCACTTACGGTTCACTTTGGTTATACATATCCAAATTAATCATTACATCTTTAAATCCATGAAATATATACCTTATACAGATTATTTTAATCAACTAAATAATGCTCGAAAAAGAATCAAAAACTAAGGGTTTAAACACTTACTGCCATTTCTAAACCAACCAGACTCTACCCCCCACTTACGATTTTGCATTATCCTCAGAGTGTAAATGAGATAGAGAGGAAGACTTAGCTTATAAACCAGGCAAAAAGATGCTATCGAATCCCGTAATGTGACCATGAGAAAGCACGTCCCGAATCCCTATATGAAAACAACCAAAACAAAGCAAACACGGGACATGGTCCTCGTGCAAAAGTATCGAATAGGGATATGGGAATAATAAGATAATGGCCCTGTCACGTCAGAAAATTCGATAGGCAATATATATATAGCTTTAGATGGAAAAATAACCATACTGGTAAAGCACAGAACATCTAAGCATATACGTATCATAGAGAGTATCACATGATCATATATCGTAGTCATGTCAGCTATTCCTAGTTTCATTTTTATTGCACACAATTTTATTAAGGCGGGAATACTCACCACTATACTACAACGACCAGAAATTTGAAACAGACTAGATCATAAAATGAAATGTAGTGAGAGAGTATTGAGTCTTTTATACCCAGATCCTCAAGGGTTCAATAACCTAAGTCCAAGAAATGATACATTTGAATTTTTATCTTTTTTCTCCATCGGGATTTTCGGATAACCACCTAATCATTCCCTCTTAATGACATTCAAACATTCATCCAGAGACTTGGTTGTGCTTTGTGTTCATCTTTCATACAGATTCTACATTTCAATAATACTAGTCATATCCAAATTACTATTATTATTATTATTTCACACAATTTTATTAAGGCGGGGTTGCCTCCCCCCGAGCGCCTTTGTTTTACGTCTTTGGCTCGACTAATTACAAATTATCAACCAAAATCTGAACTTAAGAAGATCAATAGCTTAAGAAAAATTAACAAAGCGAGAACCATTGAAATTAAATTGTCTAGAAACGTACCTCGTTTGGTTCTCGATGCTATCTCCTCCCAGCCGTCGAACCTTCTTTTATCAGTCTGTCGAACCATCTTCTTTTGAAAATCACCATAAAGCTCATCCATTGGGGAGTATATGAACTGAATCGCAGAAAATTCATCCTCACAGAGTGGACGAATATAGTAATCCGGGACCGATATATCAGCTATTACCAACTCTCCCAGTGGCTTTACTAAAGATGGCCAATCAATCTCTCGCTCCTCTAACTCTGTCATCTCCAAATCTTGCACTTTTTCTTCGCGAACTGAATTATCAACCTCATTCTCATCCTGAACTTTTTCAGTGATAACATTT
The DNA here is from genome assembly GCA_026214975.1 of Gentiana macrophylla. NCBI lineage: Eukaryota > Viridiplantae > Streptophyta > Magnoliopsida > Gentianales > Gentianaceae > Gentiana > Gentiana macrophylla. The sequence continues at coordinate 67,806,393 of CM047817.1, forward strand.
TCATCCCTAACCACCTCTATTGCACTTGTCTCTGCCTCTTTCACATACCTCACTAATTCAATCAATTGCCCCACCTTGTCTTGAAGATTTCTTATAGCGGAGTCAGTACTTACCTTGAACTCCTGCATGTCCAACAGTCGCTCTTCCAAGATCTGGTTCAATCGTTCTAGTTGCTCTATTTGACTGTCGGTGAATTCTTCTTGTGGCATGGAGGCGCACTGATCATATTGACTTTGATTCATCGGAGGTGAGTAGTAGTCCTCTTGCCATTCCAGACACTGATCAGATGGCTGAATATGGTTAAAGCTATCAACGTGCTGAGTATGAACACTGTAATCCTGATAAGCATTAGGGTTCGGGTAACCCTCGTAATGGTGTGGCTCATAACTCGAATAACCATAATTACGGTCTGGTATGCACTAGGCACCGATAATTCCATGAACCTTGGTTATTCTCACGTTGATATTGAGGCTCGCACCTGAATGTTGTTGATAAGGTTGGTAGGGGTATTGTTGTTCAGCTGAGTAGTTTTGATTGAAAAATCCATCCATTTAAGCTCAATCTGCAAGATCTCAGAAAACAACAATAAAACAATAAAAATTTTCTCTTTTTTTTTTTTTGTTTTTTTTCGTTTTTTTTTTTTTTTAAACACACGATATTTAGACCCCTCAAAAAGTTATGGTTGCCGAAGGCCCTAATCCCAGTTTTAGCCGGACTTACAAGATATCACCCTCCAAGAGGCTAAGTACCAAAGTCGTATTCAAACCGAGTTCGGACAATATCACTTCAAAGATCCATAGCTCTTTGTCGACATCTAAATAAAACAAGAAAATAAAAACCTAGGCCCAAGCCTTCGGTTCACTTACAAGATATCACAACAATATCACACATTTCCCGGCAACGGCGCCAATTTTGATGAGCTAAAATTTACCCCTTCAAAAATACAATTTATAAAGACTCATAATCGTGGGTAAACTAACTCTCTAACAATGAGAGTACCGGGTCGATTGCTAGGATAGCTACAGGAGTACGAGGTCGTCCCAAGAGAAATGTGGTTGTGAATACCAAAGTGAACGTAAAACTTAGTCTAGGCGGTCAAAGTTTAGGTGGAGTGTTATACTAAAAATAGAAAAGAAAGAAAATTAAACTACTTGGTTTTAAAAGACATAGCCGAACCATGATCAAAATAGTTAATTTCAACCCCACGGATAGACAAAACTGGAAGTGTGCAAATGAACTCTCACACTCAATCTCACGGGTGCGTGCTCCTAATTCTGATGCTAAAATCTGAACAACTCTCCTTCAACATCCTATGTGAGGTTAACTAATTCTCCCTTTAGAAAACCGATTAATCTAACATGATTAAGTCTTTGTGAGACGCTCTGTTTCCACGAGAAAAACCTCGTTAAGAAACAAGTCCGAAATTACTCGGTCGACGTTACTACCCCCATACTCATCAACGTACTACACCGAACATCTTAACGAATGTGTCAAAGCGAGAAAACCGGCTTTACCTAATCCATGGTCTTCCCGAAATACTCCGTGAAACAACTTGTCATCGTTGGCTCAAGAACCACCCGGCACTTCATAGTTCAACCCCGGGGTCTAACACTAAACTACACTAATCTAAACTACCACATTCGAATTATTATGTTGATAATAATACATCGATGAGCGCGGGCCTGAATTCACGACCTAAAACACGGTATGTTTTACCTCCCGATTTTAGAACCCTTTTTCCCACACCACTCTATCTGAACAACTCTTCAAGAGTGATGTGTGTGATATTTGACCTAGGTTGTCAATCTAGCCCAAATCTGTTATAACAAGTTCTAAGACGTGAAATATGTGAGATATAACAATAAAAAGCACTACACACTCCCTATTTCATTTTCCAAGGGTTGATTTCACCAAATTTTACATGATTCGACTATGTGACTTACTTTAGCTATTCATAACAACGGAAATAACAACAAAATAAAAATATATATATATATCTAAATACATACATATATAAAGAAACAAAACGAAAGAAAACAAAACAGAAATAAAATAACTACAGCTATATAGATATACGTATAGATATATATATAGATATATATAGATATAGATATATATATAGTATACGTATATATATATATATATTTATACTAATTGCATAAAAGTAAAAGAAAGCAATAAAAACGGAAATGAAATTATATTAAAATGATAACTAGTCGGGTTATTACACCGACATTATAACGACATATATATCTAATTTAGGCCCCCAAAACATAATTAAAAAGAAAGGAAAAGAAGAAGAGGGATGGGGAAGAAGGGGCAATTTGATCGATTGCATCGATGCCATATATATAGACAAATTGATTAAGGCCGGACCGGTCCTGAAGGGAGCCGGATCGGTCTCCGAATCATCATTTGCAATGATTACTTCTAATCGAATGCATGTGCACGTATGTATATATAATTATATAATTATATATTAAACTTCTAAAATTCATATCTCGAGTTGTAGACCTCCAAATGACGTGATCCAAATGTCATAATTAAGCACCCGGAAAACTCTACAACTTTCATGAAGGACTCTTCTTCGAGAAAATGTCGTTTTGATGAGCCATTCCCATTACGTGTCGTTTTGCGACATTTTCCTTAATACAAGTCAATTAGCCACTTGACCACCATTTGAGTTGTAGAAGTCCGATTGACTTGATTCAAAGTGCGTTGGAAAGCTTATGTGAAGATCTACAACTTTCATTAAGAAGTCATCCCTGAAAATGCCTCTAAGCTGGGTCAAATCTTCGTCGAAATTATGTAACGATTAAGTACTTAAGAAAAATTTGATCCATTTGAACTCGTAAGCTTGTGGCACCTTCTTCTAACCCTCTAAACACCTCTTTTAGGGCTCAAAACATGTCTTTACGTAGGATTTTGGTCTACTTATAATCCTGCAATAAACCACCAAAATACCAAACGTAAATCTGACACGACACTCCGGTTACTAAACCGGTACAAAACTAATAAAAACTTATAAAAACACGATATTTTATAAAATAGTCACTACTAACATATTTAGATGAAACATTGGAATTAATGACTCGAACTGATATAAAAATACTCGAAATGATATCAGAAACGGGTTGAAAAGTTATAAAAATAACAGTGAATTTTTCCGTTATCACTCGGTTAGCGTGTAAATAGAATCATATCGCTGTAATAATATCCATACGGTCGTACGTCGAGTGTCAAGCATTGACGACCCTATCTTATAATATGGATATCATGCACTCTCAAAGTAACTCATTTACTTCCACTTTGCAAAGATTCATGAGAGTAAGAGATTCCTTATAAGAAGGCCCTTTCGGATATTCACCCCTACTCTTAGGGTACGCGATTCCCAGACGACCTAACATGTATACTCCGCATGCTTCAGTATCACACCCAATCACTATCGCATGATCGCCCCATGGTTAGAGGAAACCTCAATAGTGTCAAAGCATGACAATCCATACCGTGATTCCATGTAGACTCCGGTCCTAAGGATAATTACACAACCGTCACATAGTGTGACACTTAATAGTGTAAGTGGGTCAGTCTAACGTACGAATTCTCTAATACACGTCCACGTACAGTCCAAGTGTCTCTACACTTTGATAGACGAGATCTATCCCTGCCCTTAAAGACGGAAGACATCTAATACGCGCTAGTCTGTAGGTACTATCAATGCCCTGTTTAATAGTACATCACCCTAGAGACATTTAAGTATCAAACTTATTAAAGTGATTAGAGATCTCATCAACCATAATCTCCTATCATGGTTTCTCTATCACAGTTTCATACTAAGGACGCTATCATATAACAATTCAGAATTGGTTCTTTGAAAAGAACAAATATATGACAACAGAAAATCCATTTATTATATTTGTATAATAAAAAAGAAATAGTAGAAATGATTCGACCAGGTCGGATCTGGTCCAACCCGATTGGGTTTAGGACACTATTTCAACAATCTCCCACTTGGCCAAAAACCAACTCGTACACACAATACCAAGTTGAAACACAAGAATCTCATGCAATACGTGCAATCAGCCCTAGACATGAACGGATCGCTATCCGTAGGGACTCAGACTATCTTTATATCATGCTCCAAATGACCAAGTCAAAGGAACCGCCTCAACACACATGAATCTCTGATGAGACCCTGGTCCTTGCTCCAAGCAATGAATCCACAACTATAGCAGCTATATAGAAAATGTGGAAGAACCGTACAAGGTTCAGGAATGAACCTTCTAGATCCATATACTACTTCTGCTGCACCTCTAAGGTGCATACTATGTTTTGGCATAGCTGTAGTGTCCACAGTGATCTCTAGCTAAAAACATTTCTAGCTCACTGTATCACTTAATCAAAGTGACTGCAAACCCAGACTGTATCTCTTACTCACCTTCATAAGACTCAGGATACATGTCTGTATATCTATGTTTATCTGATTCCAAGTTTTGATAAACTAGGAAGCCATCCTTAACTCGTTTAAGGATATTCTCGACATTCACCAGATTTACTTTCATTCTTGCTCATGTGTCTTCATGGACTATGAACATCTGGCATCATCTTTCACCTTATCTTTAGGACTAACGTCCTAACATTGATATATCTTGAGAACACTGGGTAGCAGTATCCCTTGTCGCGATCTATGCTAAACACTTTTAGCATCATATCTATATAGGTAAACTATAATCTAACAGTAGTTAAATCTATCACTATAAATTCTTATTTCCAAAATAAGAACTGCTAATCCAAGTGCTTTCATAAAGACCTTGAACTACTTAACATTGATTGACTGTGACATGGGATGATAATTCTCGAGAGAGATATCCAATACCTTACTCAAAAATCTTAACACACTCCCACTATCTCTCTTGCACATTGGGCATATCCCTTTTTTTTTTGACTAAATCAAACTCCTTTGATTATCAAACAAAGAAATTGTCTAGAGAAACATGTTTGAGTCCATTCGTGGGCTCACATATCATGTTACCGTCTATGAGCATCGAGGCTGTTTGCCCAATGTTTTCAACACTATCATATAGCCATGATACAAAGTTATAACAAGCATAGTCTGAATAAAATTGGGCTCAGCCGGCAGCATAAAGATAATTACAAGGTTTACACCCTATATCCTTCAACCGTTGCTATAGCCTTATGGTAATCATATTACTATCCATGTCATCCTTTTAGGGACATTCCCTCTAGATAAGACATACTAGGTTCATAACCTGGTTGTCACTAGTGGATTCTAATTCAGATATTATGGCTCCTGGCCATATCTCTCAATCTTGCCTTTCAAACATTCCTTCATCAGTCGTGAGATATTTATTCTTCAAGATGAACATACCAACAGCCTTTTCAGACTTGAGGTTATCCATAGACTTATAGAACTTTTGTGTGCACTGAGCAGTGTTCTACACCTCATCGCTATGTGGTGTCTGCTCACGTTATTATGGTTGAATCTCTCCTTGTGGTTCTCAATCTCTTTTGAGATCTCACTTACTCCCACTATCTCTTTTGGAAGAAATACCTCATTTAGAAGATAGCACGTTCGGAGACAAACATTTTGCTTCATGGGAAAGTAGATGATATTTAGCGTACTTGCTAAGATATTCCGCAAAGTTGCATATGTCATACTAGGCTCCAAGCCTTTCTGACTTTGCCTATGACAACATCAAATCATCGATTAAGACAGATTCGACATTATCCTCTTCCATATCTAATATGGAATTTATTCAACCTTATTCTTCGGAACTCGGTTAAGTATATGTATCGTATAAGGGCACTATCCCAAAACGTGTAAGGGATGTTTTGCATGGCTTACTTCACACCTTTATCGTATAAAGTGTTGTTTCCCTTTTAGAACCACAATCTAATTGCGTATCCAAGAATGGTATCCTTAAAGAGGAATCTTATTCCTTTTTCAGACAACTTCTGAAACACCCACCATTTATTAATTGCTTCAGTCCAATTGAAGATTAATTCCTAAGTTTCATTTATCTTATATTCGTACTAGTTTGAACTTTTCGGGCTTTCAAAATTGTCGTACTTTAATAAGTATATTCAACTATTTCTAAATTAGTCCAAGAGAGAGACAAACGATTATTTATGGTATAAATTGTCATAAGCCAACAAACATCAATATGTTCAGGGTCTAGTCAATTTCTAGATTTTGTAACCATTTTCATGAAAGGGTATTTTAGTCCTTTTGGATAAGATACGTATAGCCCACATGATTCATAATCATATGGTTCAACATCATCAGAATGACGTTTGATTACACGCTTCTCCTCCATAGAGACTATGCCTAGAACAACCACAAACATTAAGGATAACAGCCATTTAAATGTTTAGTTGAGATCTCATGACTCATATCGACTATATGGTGACAATAATCTAGCATGTTAGATTCAGTGATTGTTCAACCTTATCGGAATAACATTTATTCCTTATAATTGAATATGTCAACTAAATCCTAACTATTAACTGAAAGTCGTGTTCTTCATAAAAATCAGAACATAACAACATTTATTAAGTTCCCTTATCAGCTTACTAGATTCCCTTATCAACATTTATTAAGTTCCCTTATTTGCTTCACCTTCCAAATCTGTGTTTAATCTCTCTGATTTAATCACACTCGTATGATATCATATATCCGAGAGTTGACTTAAACTTAGATAGATTTATCTCAACTTACTTGCTTAGGGTAGAGACTTCGATAAGTTCTCTTACTCAAGCACTTGCCCTAACTTTCCTTTATAATCCTTTAAGCACTTGTAAATATTTCTTAATGTAGTTTTCATAAGACTTAACAAAAATCACAAGAGTTGTGTGTTCAATTTTCTTCCATAAAGAAAATCCAATGTTTGTTAAATAGTTTATTTAACCTTTTGAATCATATTTAAAACAGGAACTATTTAATTTACTTTGAAGCATTGATTAAAGAATTAAGTCGATACTTAAATCTCACAATTTTGAAAACAACCTTTCCAAAATTTGATGTGGTCATCTTATCCAATCCATCTAATGTTTATCGTATGACGGAGTGACCCATTGGATATCGTTATGTCCAATATGTGAGCTTCCGTTAATAATTAAAGTCTTAGAGGGCTCCATCAAATATGTAGCCTCATTGTCTTCAACTACGAACACGTGATTGCTCGTGTCATTGCTTATTTTAAAAAGATTAAAATCACTTAACCAACTTGAGAACGTTTCTCAAAAGATAATAGTCATTATTTGGTTTTTACTAATCGAGAATAAAAACATAAATAAAATTTGCTAAAACTATAACATAAAATAAAGATAAAAGAGTGTTGTTGATTATACATTCAAAATCAAAGATGGTCTTTAGGATTATGATTTTGCTCCCACTAGTCAACTACTCCCAATTGACTTTCAAGAATTTTCTAAAATTCTTTAGTGGCTGGAATCCTATCTAGTTTACTCGATCCCCGACGTGGGCCGATCGACCGGGTCAATTTCGACAGGTAGGTACGTCTTACCAATCGCGTTCAACGCGACTTCCAGTGGTTTGACTGGTCAACTCTTTGACATTTCACATCGTCTATGTGATAGTCAACCTCATGTCTATAAAATCAGACGGTCCTGACGTGAGCCAATCACTGCAAGATTCTTAGTCGAGTCGTAACCCAAGTATTCATGAGATCTCATAACGATCATATCTCGATAATGATGATATACCCGATGTAGGTCAACTCCCGACGTGGACCGATCAGTTGGATCCGAACAAGGGCTCTTCACCGTCACATAATATTGGGAGACATATTATTACTCGATTTTTCTTGTGGGGGTAATTTTAAATTAATTCACTTAATTAATTATATTTAATTACGGTCTCATCTATTACAAGCATATTACTACAATATCATATAAAGTAAAACATACACAACATTCCACGCACAATATAACCGGTATGATCATGGACTTTTCCTAGATGCGGTTTCGAATACAAACTGACGAAACCATGGGCCACAACTAAGGGTAGCCGCAACCACCAATGGATCTTTGACATGCGCCATCTCCATGGATCTTTATCACCTTTCTTTTGGTCTTCATCCTTGTCTTCAATTTATTTTACAAAAAAATCTATCTAATAAATTTTACACCCGCCGCACACGGGGAGGAGCTAACGGGAGTGGGATAATGTAGAAATTAAACTAGGTCACGTTCTTCATAACGGCCTAGGACAACAATAGAACCAACAGAAAATAAAGCATTCATATCTATCCTATTGGTCGAGTCCATGATCAATCGGGGTCCATATATTCATATTATATCTACTATCTAATCCTGCAATCAACATCTTATGAAGAAGATAAAATTAAATTTTAACTACTTGAGTCTTTATAGCATCCAATCAATTAAATAATCAACGTTTAATTAATTAATAGCTTTAATCGAAATAATATTAACCATTAATAATATATCTATTTTTAATTTTAATTTTCTAATTTAAAACTATTTTAAATAAAATTAAAATCAAGTGGGTTTCTTTTGTTTCTTTTCTTTTGATTATTAATCAAAAGGATGCCTTTGATTTGGTCAAAACCAAATTTAAAGGCATCCTGGGCCTTTTCCAAAATTCAAATATTTTTGTAGAAGGCCTAGGCCCTTAGGCATTTTCCAAAATCAAATATTTTGGAAGGGGCGTAGGCTTATTTTGAAAATTTGGAATGGCCTAGATTTGGTTCATAACCAAAACATATTTCTTCCCAACAAATTCGGTGATGCCACATGGCTTCCAATGGCCAAACTATTTGAACCATTGGTTTGTCACATGACATCAACTAAACAAACGAGAAATTACCAACCATGGACCTATTGAAAAATTAAAGATGCACAAAACAAAACAAGAAGGGGAGGGGGACGGTGGTGCCGATAGCCGCCGACACCGCCGGCGTCAATGTTGCGGTGGTGCCGCCGCCTCTCCTCCTTCCTTTCTTTTTCTTTCTGTGCACTAATTACGAATCAATATCATACATGATTTAATCTATTGGATCTAATTTACTACGCGAATAAAAGATGCTTATTGCTTAAGCTTGAAGACCGCTCCGATACCACTGTTAGGAAATCAATCCAGTAGCGCAACGGAATTTAAAAATTGATTTCCCGTTCTAGGATCATCTTCGTTTAAACAATAAACATACAAGAGAGGGGACGGTAATATTACATTGGTGATCTAAAAGATCGACGCTTTGACTGTCCGGTAGGAGTAGATGTGCGCGAGCCGTCCAAGCGTCCGGCCTCTACCAGTAATCCACACGAGCACCTCACCGGAATCCCGCCAAGGATTGCTATTAGAAAAACCCAACTGTTAGGTTGTCCTTTTCTCTCTCTACAATCTCTCTCTAAGAAGCTCTCTTATTTTTCACAAGAACAATTAGCTATTGGAATTATTGTGTACTATACAAGAGCTTGGCAACCCCTTGCTTATATAAGCATATGGGGCGCCCCTTGTAATCCCAAAATCCTTGGGGAACAAGTCTTGAGTAGAGTGGAGAGAAAGAAAACCTTTTCATAATAAAATAAGATTGCTTCATCGACTTTTTCATCAAAAGTATGCAATCGATTCTGTTCAAAACAAAACATTTAGATCCAAACATATGCAAATGTGAAATGTTAGGTTTTCTTCCATTCCATATTTCATATGGTGTTTTTCCATGATGTTTGTTGATGATAGATCTGCTTTGAGTATAGCATGTTGTATTTGTTGCTTCACCCAAAATCTTTTGGTAGGCATGCTTCGCAATCACAGTTCTCACGGCTTCTTTGAGTGTCTTGTTTCTTCTTTCTGCTACCTCATTTTGTTGTGGAGTTCCTGCTGGTGATAGTTGATGTAGTACTCTATTTTCTTCGCAGTAGGTTCTAATCACTTCATTTAGGAACTCTATGCTTCTATCTGATCTTATCTTGATGATCTTCAACTCATTTTCATTCTCAGTATTCTCCCAAAGCCAAATCTGGTAGCTTTTGAGTGTCTCTCTTTCTTGTTCATGAATATGGTCCAAGTGAATTTGGAAAAGTCATCCACCACCACTAGAGTGTACTTCTTTCCACTCACACTCACTGGTGTGACTGGTCCAAAGAGATCCATGTGGAAAAGGTGTAAGATCCTTGTTGTAGATTGATAAGGCTTTGACTTGAAGGAGCTTTTGATCAGCTTCCCTTTTTGACATGCTTCACAAAGACTTTCCTTTTTGAATGTGATCTCTGGAAAACCTTCAACTAGCTTGTTCTTTGACAATTTTTTGATGGTCTTGAAGTTGAGATGGTTCAGTCTTCTATGCCAAATCCAGCTGGCTGATGGCTTATTCTTGACAAGCGAGGCGAGTGTTTCTTTTTTCTTTGTCTTCCAATCAACCACATACATTTTGTCTTCTCTTTTTCCTATAAGTACAACTGTGCTGGTTTGATTATGAAATACTTTGCATCCTTCTTTGTTGAAGTGCACATTGTAGCCTTTGTCACAGAATTGACTGATGCTTAGAAGATTGAAACTCAATCCTTTAACATAAGCCACATTTTGAATCTTCAAATTGTTCTTCAGCATTGTGCCTTCACCATTAATTTTTCCAGGGTTCTCTTTGCCTTCAAATCTAACTTCGGGTTCATCAAAGGCTTTAAAGTCAATCAACCATCCCTTGTTCCCTGTTATATATCTGGAACATCCACTGTCTATGTACCAGACATCCTCTGTTTCATCACTTTCCTTAGCCATAAGGTGTATGTATGCCTTGTCATTGTCTGAGTTGTTGGATTCACCATCATCTGAATTATTATCAGATGATTCTTCATTCTTTTCACTTCTGGTTTCAGCTTTAAGTTCCTTCTTGCTCTTTCTCTTTTCTGTTGTTTTGTACTTCTTCTTTTCCTCATCTTTGTCCTTTTCTTCAGGGCAATCTGCCTTGAAGTGACCTTTCTTCTTGCAATTGAAACATCTGTATTCATCATCTTTTTTCTTCATGTCTTTGTTTGAGCTTGACCTCTTGTTTGATGATGGACTTCCTTTGAATTGTTTCTTCTTGCTAAACCTGTCAAAATGTTTAATTAGTAAAGCAATTTGTTCTTTTAGCTCCTATGTCTCTGTGCTGCTTGTATCAGCCGTTTTGCTTTGTTGGGGTGCAACCAGTGCACTGGCCTTGTGTACCACTGTTGGTGCACTATCTTCACTGTTTAACTCAACTTCATGAGCCTTCAATTGAGACATCAGAGTCAAAGTATCGATATTTTCAAGATTTATTGTTCCTCTGAGTACTGATGTGATGATCTTCCATCTTTCAGGTAGACCTCTCAAGATTTTCAAGCAAACTTCATTCTGTGGGTATGTATGTCCAAGTTGCTGCAGTTCACTGATGATGCTTGAAAATCTGTTATCCATTTGATCAATGGGTTCACCAGTCTTTATTTTGAAGTTTTCAATTTTCTTTTTTGCAACAGACAATTTGTTTTCTTTGACTGCCTCAGACCCTTCATTGATAAGTGCTAATTTAACCCACCTTGCTTCGCTGTTGTGCAGTCTTTGATTCTCATGAACATGTTACTGTCCAGATTCTTCAAGATCATATCTTTTGCAACAAATTTGAGGTTTGCTCTTCTTCTATCATTCTTGGTCCAATCTTTCATTGGTTTCTCTATTTCCTTTCCTTGATATACACATGTGGCTATCACAGTCATGATCTTGATTGGGCCATCATTGATAACATCCAACATCTCCTCATGAGTTGCTGCAAGATGAGACAACATTATTATTTTATATTCATCAAAATTATTAACATTGAATACAAGTACTTTAGACATGAAATTTGAGGAATCCATAAGCACAAACTAAGAGATATATTTAGAAAGCACGGATTTGAAAACTACTTTGAAAATAAGTGATCTTCTTACTACCAGAAATCAGATCTGAACGGGTTCTGATACTAGGGACACTGCTCCGATACCAATTGTTGGTCTCAGAGAAGGGTAAAAGTATAGTTAAATGGGGGGTGAATGACTATACTGGAGTTTCAAAAACTTTTCTTGTTTTAAAATTTTTTGGGCCGCAGATAAGTGCGTTCTTTTAATACTGCTTTCAAAGTAGAATATACACACACAGTAAAAATTATGCATGCATTAAGTAAGTGCAAGTAAAGTAATGTGCTGATAGTAAAGAGACACAAAGGTTTATAGTGGTTCAGGGTGGTGTAATCCCTTAATCCACTCTTCTCCTATGATGATTGGTGGAATTCACTATTGTTATCACTGATACAATAGCAAGATTTTCCTTGGCTACACAAGCTTCACAATCTACAAGACTATCACTCATTGGCTTCAAAAGCTTCAGTGACTCAGTCTTCAACACTGCTCCTTGAGAAGAAATCCATCAGCATCTATCACAAACACAACTCCTTCTCAGATGGCTCTGATTCAGTTTCGTGACTAGTGTGAAATGGATTCACAGATTCTGTTGTCAATGTCAGTGCTTGATGTGGAATTTGAGTTCTGATTACTGAGTTGTTCTCTAGATATGTCCTTTAAGTTCAAAGAGAAGGCTTTTCAAATTGATAGAGTTTTTGTTTGTTTTTCAGTATAGTGATCATCTTTTTTCTGTCTGTCAAAGCTTTCTATTTATAGCCTTGATATTCCTTTATTTGAATTTCTATATGCTGGCTATTTAATGTGGAGAATAATCTTTGATTTAATTCTTGATTCCCCCTTGATTATATTCTCCTTGATCTCAGTGATCCGGATTTTCATCAAACGTTTATCACAAAATCCATCCTTGATTGATTCTTGATTGATTGTGCATTTAATGTTTGATCCTCTGAATCTTCCTTATTTTTCACATTGTGAATAAGTATAGATGATATGCCTTACTCAGCTATTCCTTTACTTGGCTGTTGTGTGATCAGTTGAGTAAATCTGCTCACTTAGCTGATGTTCTCTTCTTTCACTAAATTTCTCCAATCAGCCGATAGAATTTTTACTTCGCCAGTTCACTGCTTTATTTCTTTCTTTGATTTTACAAGAGTCATTGCACTTCACCGATCCTTGATTTGAGTGAGATCAGTGTACATCATATTTAAACAATGAATCTCATCACTTGAAATATAACTTAGACTTATCCAAGGTCATCACAGACTTCCTCGGTTATAAGTCAGACCATATGTCTTCATGGTTCTCTGCTGGTACATGGCTGCCTTTAATCCACCGGATTTCTGTTTTACTTAGGCATCCTACCAAGTAGTACAATACTTGTCTGACTCAACTTATACAACATGTCAGACTCTAAGTAAAGACTTATACAGAGATTTCTAACTTATTTCAGGCTTGCTATAACAGCTAGTATGGCCGTCATCAAAACATAACAAAATGTTCCTAACAGTGTTAGTAAAGGTGGTACTATATTTCCTTATATATACCACACCTTAACTGCGCCACGGTTCGAACCCGAGCAGGCGTGCATGGTGCTGAAACCTAACAATCTCTTCCCAGCACATGTCAGCCTCAATTGCACAGTATGATGTTGCTGGGATTCGAACCCATGACCCCTCTCTGATACCAGTTCTTAGCATGGAAGTTGCATTTGGCAAAAAGATGGCACATGTTCTAGATAAACTTTCAGAGCATAATGCCAGATTCACAAACATTGAATCTAGATTGACAAACACTAATTCGCAATGAAACTACCAACAAGATTCTACTACAACAAAACTCGATCTTTGTGAAAAGAGGAATGAGATAAGCCTAAATCTAGCAGTAGGAAACACCATTTCACTATTGAACAGAAAAAGGAAAGAGACAGAGAAATCATAATAAAGGCTCAGGCAGAGGAGCAGCAAAGAAAATTGCTTGAAGAGAGGGAGAAAGCAAGAAATGAACTATGTTTTGGCCTTCCCTTTCATGTAAGAAGACCTAATGATGACAGAGACAGATCAGGAAACCAGCAAAGACATGGATCTGCACACCAGGAGAGAAATAGTCATCAACATAAGAGCAATTCTTGCAAGGGACTGAGCAATTCAAGAGGAAGTAGTAGCTTAGAGTACAGAAGACACTCTGATAGCAAACAGAGAAAAAGGTCAACTACCCACAGATACAATGAGTCATATGATGAAGAAGTCAGCATAGAGACAAGGGATTTTTTACAAAATTTTGAACTCTTATAGTCTGACACAAATATGACTGAGGATGAGGCCTGGTTAGATTGGCTATCTAGGCATGAGGAAAGAATTCAGCCAGACATGGCTAGGCTGTATGCAAAGATAAAAAAGATATATGTATCTCAAAGGAGGCCAGCTCAGAGGAGAGCACCAGATGAGGGGGAACCTATTCCAGAACATAGAGGATCAGCTGAGGCCTCTAAAGATCTAAACAGTTCTAAAGACCATACTAAGGAATGAAAAATTGAATTCGAAGGTCTGAAGAAGAGGTTCAGACCTATGACTGGAAATTCAAAAGCCAGGAACAATGGAAAATGTTCAGAGAATTGAAACATGCAGATGGTGATATTGGTGAGGCCAAGAAAAGATTGGAAGATTACTTTGGAAAGCTACAAGTACATGAAACTTTGCCAAATTTCAACATGTTGTTTAACAGAAGATCCTTTGGCAACCTACCTAGAGAAACGGCCATAGCTTACTTGATGCGGAAATTTCCAGAAGTAAATTTCAAGAATACGATGGTCATTCACACTACAAAGTTCAAGAAGTACAAGGAAAATTTGAAGATGTAGTTGTAACAACTTTTCTTTCTTTTGTATGAACTTGCCCTATATGGATGAATAAAACTTTAAGTTTTCTTACAAATTTGAAATAATTTACTTATATTTAGACTTATAAGGGTTTTGACATCATCAAAAAGGGGGAAACTGTTAGGAACATTTTATAAGTTTTGATGATGGCCATGCTAGCTATTATAGCAAACCTGAAATAAGTTAGAAATGATTCTATAGGTCTTACTTAGATTCTAACACATTGTATAAGTTCAGTCACACAAGCATTGTACTAGACTGCCAAGGAGCTCAGTGAAATGAAGATCAGAAGACCAGCTGAGTAGATGGCCAAAGGACCAGCACAGTGAAGTGAAGACCTTATGGACTGACTTTCAACCAAGGAAGTCTGTGATGACCTTGAGTAAGTCTAAGATATTAATATCAAGTGATGAAATCAGTTTTTTTAATTATGTTGTACACTGATCTCACTCAAATCAATGATCAGTGAAGTATAATATATACATTGGCTATTAAAGACCAGCAGAGAAGGAATGACAGAGTGAAAACATCCAACTAAAACAAAGACGGCTAAGTCAACTGCTAGTCAGCTGATTAAAGGTGAAGTAGCCAAGTAAAGTTCACCAGTGAAGTAACCATTAAGGCAGCTAAGTGAAGACCAGTCAACTGACACATCTAAGCTGCAAATTGAATTCTGCAATATTATAAACATAAGAATCAAGCAATTAATGTAGAATCAATTAACATGATAAAGCAATCAATTCAGAATCAATCAGGACAAGTTTATTTGATGAACGTTTGAAAGAAATCCGGATCACTAAAATCAAGGAGAATTGAATTAAGACAGAATCAAGAATATTTCTCCACATTAAATAGCCAACGGACGGAAAGTCAAAATCAAGGATTCATGACTATAAATAGAAGTCATTGACCGACATAAATGTATGGAAAAAAAATTCAAGAATTCTAAGTGCTGATATTCTGTCAATTTCACAAGCCTTCTGTTTGATTTTAAAGAATACATGTAGGACTTAAACTCAGAAAAACAGTTCTCTACATATCATCATCCAAGTATGAGTTTGATCAATCATCTTGTGAATTCTGTTAACATCCCCCCCACAAGAATTGAATCGAGAGATTCTGAGAAGGAATTGTAGAAGTGTGATAGCTGCTGAAAGATCTATTCCCAAGGAGCAGTGTTGGAGACTGAGTCACTGAAGCTTTTGTAGCTGAAGAGTGATAATCTATAAATTGTGAGGCTTGTGTAGCCAAGGACATTAATACCTATTGTAGTGGTGAAAAACAATTGTGAATTCCTTCATTCATCATAGGGGAAGAGTGGATTAAGGGATCACGCCACCCTGAACCACTATAAACTCCGTGTTTATTTACTTTCTACAAACTTACTTTCTGTCATTTACTTTCAGCTTCTACTTTAACTGCATGTGATTGCTTAGACTTTTTGAAAATACATTTTGGAAGGGTTTTATTCCGCTGCACCAAAAGCTTTTCATAACAAAAGTTTTTAAACTCCTGATAGAGTCATTCACCCCCCTCAGAGTATATCCTCACCCTTCTCTAGGACCAACTATAACCATATCAGCATGTAAACTCATGTCATGCAAGCCTAGATTTTCTACCCATCCTTCATCCTGAATTTGATTAGAATATAGGCTATTAGAGTTCTATAAAAATTCTCTTACAAATCTATTAACTTCTGCATCATTCGTTTCATTGTGCCTATAGGAGGTAGATCTTCTTCTTGAATCTACATTATAGTGTCATATCTGCCAGCTTCATTGGCCCTAAATTGACTTTGACCTTGGCCAGATCCTGTTCTCTGCTGACCAGAGACATTCCTTTGCTGATTTCTAGATCTGCTCTATCATATGGTCTTCTGTTTAAGGTATTTGGAGGACTTATACATTTTGCACCTCTTCCTCTCTCCATTTCCTCTTCAATTCTTCTCACACTCAGATCAGCAACTTCCATATTTCTGATCTCCCTATTTGTCGCATGTGTCCTTTCCTCCTCTATCATTCTTGGAGCATTAGAGCTTTCATGCCTCTCACTTGCTTCCTCCTTTTCGGCATCTCTGGGGATTTGCAAGAGAATGTTGTTGGTTGTCTCAATAGAAGTGATTAGGCTGTCAAGTTTTGATTCTATGGAGGTAAACTTGGCAGTATGCTGCTGCACCGTATTTGTCACTCTCCTGCAAGCTTCTCTCCTCTTCGCCTCCCGCTAAACCAAGCGATTCGGTAGAGATATGTTCTTCCAAAACATATGTTGGTCAAGTTGGTATTAATCTGCATGAATGAAGTTTGTTTCTTTGTTTGAGCACATCATCAAGATCTGAATGTGCTCGATTACATCGCATCAAATCAATTTTGCAAAGTAGTACTTCCATCCTTTAATGCGATTGACATATTTCTAAGACACGGGGCTTGCTTTTTCATCTCTTCAAGTAAATAATCCATAGCTGATTGAAAGGACTGATATGAGATACCTGCTGGGATTTGTGCTTCAGCTGGTGGTGCTTGAGTTTGCTGAGCCGGTGCCTGTGAAGGCGGCTGAGGTGGGAATAGTGCCGGTTGCACATTAATGGTTGCCTCAGCTGTGCACCCTGTTTGAGTAACATCATCTCCTACTACTTCATCAATAACTTGAGTAGTAGAGATGGCCGGTACTGGGCTATCCACCACCCCCCTTAGTGTGTGTGTGTGTAACCAAAAAAGGGGGGATGTGTGTTTTGAGATAGCAAAAGAGTATAGAAAAACTCATGTGGGGATGGATCCTACACCTACCAGCAGTGGCGGATCCAGAAAAATTGTTCAGCGGGGTCCAAAAATGTTTTAAGAGTAAAAAAAAATTTAACAGGTCCATAAATTTTTGGGGGAATGAGGGAGAAGGACAGAAATATTTCATCAATGGAGTAGACTGACAGTCTTTTGAAACTTTTGCATAAAGGACAAAACTATTTATTCATTGTCGAAATTCACTGTTTAAATTCACTGCCGAAATTCACTAATTTTCAAAATTCATTTTCGAAAATCACTGATTTTCCGGATTCACTGTCGAAATTCATTGATTTCGGGATTCACTGGGGAGATTCACTGATTTTCGGGATTCACTGGGGAGGGATTCACTGTTTGTTCTTCTCGCTATAAAAATTATGCAGTTGTCATTCTCCCTATAAAAAATATGTTGTTGTCATGTTATTTAAAAATATTACAGATTGTGTCATTATCCCTAATTTCCCATAAATTTTTTTTATAGGTAAACTTAACATTTTTTTAGACCCCGTTTTGGAAAGAGTAGATCCGCCTCTGCCTACCGGCAATTACATCAAACATTAAACAATTCGAGCAAACATGAATTTATCAAGTAGACAAATGATTTATATATACGGGTGGTGGACCTAAAGGACAATATAAGATGGTAAATGATGAAAAAGGACGAAAAACAAAGACAGTGGTTGAGAAGGACAAAAAAAAAAGAGATGTACAAAAATACCCTTAATGATAAATTTTTTTTTTCTTTTCACATTAAAGTCGGGTAAGGATTTGCAAAGTGTTGGTGTTACTACGTGTTGGTGTTACTACGAGTTACTACATTATGTGTTACTATGTTTGAGGGTCTTTGCATAGTGGTGTTACTACGTCGGATAGTGTTCACGGAACCAACGTGAAATACGTGTTATTTCATATGTGGACTTTCACTGTGATACTACATTATGCGTAACTACATTCTTTGTATGGAGTGTGCATAGTGGTGTTACTACATGATGAAAAGGGCATGTGTTGCAACAAGTGTTACTACAGAGAAAGTTCATGTTACTACATGACTATTATTATGTGTCAATAATATTGATCGGTTTTTGAATGATGGTGTTACTACATATACACCAAATGAAGATGTAAGAAAAAATAAAGCTGCTTGCCAAAAATGATGGTGTTACTACATATACATCAAATGGTCTTCAATTTGTCAAAAATAGCATGATATATATATGTTAGGTGTGATGCCCGAAAGACAATTTTGTAATTGTTTTATTTAATAAATGAAATGATATTATTATTCATATTTATTATTCTCATATTCACCGATGTGACAATAGTAATTACACTACAGAAAACCCTAAAGTATATCGTTTATGTAATCACTTAACTCAAGTGTATGGTATATATATACGGGAGGATTGAGTTAGTGAAGATGTACATAAAATACAATTAGCCCGTAGTGAAGTTAATCGAGAGTATCGGGTCTCTCCTTTAACGTGCTATTAATGCGCCTGAACACAATAGGTGTGATTGTCTTATCCGGACTTTCGGTTAAGAGAACCTAATGGGGCATTTATATATGATAGATATATCATATAGTAAGCGGACCGATTTGATTAGAGTTCACGATATAATTCCGTAATCGAAGTCTTATCGAATCAATGGATGATCATATTTATGGATATATCTTAATCCTGAGATGATCACAGTCAACTGCTTGAATCAATATGAGGTTTGACTTGACGGTTAAGGATTACACTGAGTCTGTGGTCTGAATTACCCCATCTTGGCATTGTACTGGATTGAGTGAGTAGTCCGTGTTATCACGAGATACGGAATCCATTCCTTCCATTTCGGAAGTAGATAGACGTTCCCTTATTTGTTAATCCTAGAAACCGATCGATCCATGGAGTTCATATTACACCGATTAGCTACCAGTGAGTTGTATGAATTAATTGATCACTAGGGGTTAATGGTAAATAAGGATAAGAGGTTCTAGAAAGGGTTAACGGTAACTTCCCGATTTAGAATGAAATATCTATGGAGGATTAATCCATATGTAATGATTATATCAATGGACGCTTATTATTATTCTCGTGAGGAGATAAATATAATCTCATAATCGGAGGAGTGCAGTCACGGGATTATGGTGGCATATTCTGTGATTGATTTATCGAATATAATTATTCTGTTCGTAAGATAATTATTTATTTGATTTATCGGAGCCACGATTATTAGTCCATGGTCCCCGACGTGCCTCCTAATATAGCATAGCTATTCTCGGACGTCGAATCCTAATAATATTAATTTAGTTCTTGTTGGACTTTATTAAAACGATATGTGAATTAATTGTTTAGTGGACTATTAAATTAGTTGGGCTAAATAATTAAATATGTGGAAAAGACATTTTCCATAATCTCTTGCCCAATTATTGTGTTATGGCAAAATTAATATTGACTAGGTCAATGCATATAATTTTCGCCCCATGCCTTATTTTTGGAACAAGAATTAGTTTCTTGTGGATTAATAAGACATGTGCATAAAATATTTATTGGATAAATATTTATGGAAAGAAATAAAGATAAATATTATTCTAGATTTGTTCTAAAATATTATGGGATTATCTTTTATTTAATGGGATTATTATAATTGATTTTGTATTAATTATTAAATCCTTGGAGGTTAAGTTTTACTCTCCTATATAAAGAGAGTTCTCCTGCCCTTAGATACACAATAAAATTTCACTTCCATCTCTTAGAGAGGAAGGAAATTTCGACCAAGGGTAGTTGAGGAAGATCTTAGAGATTTTTCCGGGTAGCATATCGGAAGGATTCGAGGCGAGGATTTCCTTCCACCGGGAGTTGCTTGGATCACACGTCACGGAAGATCGTGGTGCTCTTCACATCTTCGTTTCTTTCATTATGGCTCTCAACTTGGATTTTGAGATCCAAGAGGTATGTTCTACAACCCCTTGTAGATGTAGATCTAGTTATTTTATTACGTGTTTTTATAGATCTAGATCCTTAAAATCGCTCCATTGCGGATGATATTACTAACAGATGGTATCGATCATGTGGTGATCTATATTTATACGTATAAAATATTAGATTTAGGAGTGGAAAACATGTAGTTTTTGTGTCCCAAATTTTTTTTTAGGGGCCGATGCATATATGTTTATTTTTTATGTTGCGATTGTTGTGGTTGAAGAGATGGATTGGGGTTGGTACTGTTTACCCGTTAGATCTATTGTAAACTCATATAAACGATGAAAATTCGTTCATATGAGTATAGGAAATTATGTAATTTATTTTTTATTGCAATTTTAATTTCCAGTAATTAGATCTGTTTAAGAGCTGTTTAGTTATTTCGTTTTTCCCGTTGATCGAGCCGTTGAAACGACGATCCCTCCGGTCAGAATAAAGAATAAAAGGTGATGATCAATTCCACAAAATTTCGCGTCGATCGGAGTCCGTTTTGATATCCGTTCGTTGCTGCAAAGAAGCTGTTGTAACAGAAAAACGCAGGATTCACAGAAACCCTACCTGTGACTTCCTCGAATTTCTGGGAAAGTTTGGACCGTTTAAACGCAAATCCAACCGGTCAGATCGATAAATATGGAGTTTTTGACGTGGAATAAAAATTTCAGGTCGATCGGGATTCATCTCGATTTCCGATCGGCCTCGGGAAGTCTTTGAGGCACTGCTGTAAAAGTCAGATCCAGCAGCAAGTTTAGCGGCTCACTGGAGAAAATTGACAAGTCAAATCTCCGATCCAACCGTCCATATTGAAGCCCGAGGAATGAAGAACAGATCTGAAAAGTTTCGTCACGATCCAAGCTCGTTTGGTTTCCCGATCATCGAAGAATTTGAACAGCTGCAGATTATGTTAGATAGTAGTAAACCCTAGTTAGGGTTTGTTTAATTTATTTCTGATAGATTAGATACGGGGATACCAACAATCCATCTCGGTGTTTAAATTTTCCGCAAATTTATTTTTTATGTGTTTGATCATAAAATAGATATAAAATCGGAATTGCCATGACATGCATCATATCATAAATCCACTCCATGCATACATGTAGAATTTTAATTTTGGTAATTAAAATAGGCATGTATACAAACTCGCGTAATTAGTTGAAATTTAATTAATACGTGGTAATTAATTAATTTAGTAACTAATTAAAGATCCGAGGACGGGTTATGAAATCGTTAAGCCTTTTGGTGTGTGTTCTCGGTGAACCGCCTTAAAGCCCAAACGAGATCACGTTTTCGATTCGTAGTGTCTACGAGATTGAATGATGGTAAAAGAAAAATAAATCTTGGATAAAAGCGGTTCGCTTATAGGTTGGGTGGTCAATCGAGCTAGGCTCGACCGACTTAACCCTCCTAGTGTGATGTATGCACGGGGTCCAGCAAGACTAAGCTACACCGAGAGGCGGAGGGGTGATTCCTTCTTATCTCAATGGGGCTCTCTTGACCCGACTTCGTCCGGCCCGATCACATATGTTCCAACGAGTAGGACGGGTAGGCTTGCCTCGTTACCGACACCATTCGAATCCTTGATTTGATGTGCTTTTATGTTAACATAAAAAAGCGTGGTTAGTTAACCCACCACCACTTCCAAATTATTGAGTGGGAGCGGGGAGGCGACAGCACCAACCCCACGGCCTCTACTATAGATACAAGTAAGTGAGAGAAGGGTGGCGCCTCGGCGCTTTGATTTCGTCCCCCTAAAGGATGGTGTTCGCCTATCAACGTTCATGGCTTGGTCTCCGAAAGGATAGGATTTCCGGGTACTCGTCGGGTCACTGACCTATCCTAAGACGGCATACTCGGGGCGTACCTAAGAGATCCGATATAGTAGGTCACACTCATCATGGGTATTCTTGATAATATCTAGGCTAAAAAAGGAAGGTAGTCAATGAATAAAGGGATGTTCAATTCTCGTGGGATGTTCGATTCTCACAAGTTATTCATTGATGAGATTGTCTCGATTTAACCGTCATCTCTTTGACCTACCCTAAGGCGGCACTGAGATGCGAGGTTAAAACCTTGGAATGGTAGAGTAGACTTACTTATAGTTTACAATTCCTAAAATAAAATAATATAGTAGTGTTAAACTTGAATTAATACATGTCATTTTATTTACAGCATTATATCCCTTACTAAATTGCTTAAAATTTATAATTGACTAGTATTGACTTCGTTAAAAAGTGGAAAGTAACTAGGACGTTGAACTATTTAATCGATAATGCAATTAATTTTCGGAAGAGATATTTTCTCTTAAGCCTTTTAAAAACCAGAGTGACATACAGGTATGTCACTAGTGTCATTCGTGTCAAACGGAAGACAAACTTAGTTTGATCAAAGACAAATTCGGACTTTGAAATTCTTCTAGTGAATTTTGAGTGTGTAGTAATTACACAAGTAATTTTCTAATTGAAAAATCGGAAAATCATGAAGTGTTACTAGTTGGACGATATTTGGAATCGATGAACTAGTGGGAGCTTTATGATTTGTTGTTTTTCTAGAACATTAGAAAAGTGTAACTGACTACACACGTAACCGTTCTAATTGAAAAACCGGAAAGTCATGAACTGTCACTAGTTGGACGATATTTGGAATCGATGAACTAGTGGGAGTTCTATGATTTGTTGTTTTTCTGGAAACATTGGAACTATAAGATTTTTCTAATCGGAAAAAATCGGAAAATCATAAAGCATTGCTCGTTAGACGGTATTTGGAACCGATAAACTAGTGGGAGCTTTAATGTTATGATTTATTGTTTTTTCTGGTATATTAGACAATCCGAGAAGTCCAGACGAGTAACACTCGAAATAGACATCCCACGGTTCAAGAGTAGTGTCTACTCAAACGAACCGCCGGTTCAAGACTGTTTCCATTCACAGAAAGTCAAGAATGGGAGAATATGTCTAAAAGTGTTAGTCATCTAAACTGAGAAAATTTTAAGGCTGAACCGAAAATTAATTAAACTGAAAATCATAGGATAAGGACAGTGATTTTGGATCACCAACCTATGACTCCTTGGCGATTTTCTCGAGCTAAGTTCTTTGGCAGAACAAGGTAGCAGTGCATTTAACGATTAAAAGAGTAAACAACGGGCAGCTAATTTTAGCTAGAATAGTGGGAGTGATATAAGGAAATGAATCTCGGATTCAACCCTTGGATATCACGGAAGATATATTTTCTGTTTAAGATTCGTTGGAACAAATGGATTTACCTTCTATTCGATAATTTGTTTGTTGTATAGAAAGTGAATATACCATTTGTAGTACGAATCCAAGACTCGGACTTTTGTTTGATAAAGTCAAAACCACTTAGAACTGCTGAAATATGTATATAAAACACATCTTAAGAACTATTAAAAGCAATTGGTTTCTATATTTAGATAAACGCTTCTTCATATTCCATAGTTAGTGCATAGTCCCTAAAAGACAAGACCTGAAGACTGGCTTAGGGTGATTCCTTTCTCCCAGTCTGGTTATATTGTCTCAAAGGTTCAATGACTAAGTTTCCTTTCAATCGGGAAAGGATAATGGTTATAAAGAAGTAACATAGCTTGTTCATGACGACCTTCGGGGTCTGATGAAAGATACGAGCTAGTAGGAGCTTCCGAGTAGTGACTTCTTGTCTGATAACTATTCAAACACTCTGGAAAGTTTATCCAAAATATTTTTGAGGTTTCTCTGTTTTCAACAGAGATAGAGTATTCTATACTCAGAATAGGCCATTCATAGTCCTAGGGACTGATGCTCGGCCTGCCTCATAGTGAAATGCTTTCACTAAGGGAGAAACCGTTGAATTACTTTACATAGTTGTGGATGTGCTACAATACACTGCTTAACTCAATAAAGATATTGGAAGCGAAATAACGGTTTACATTGAAATGTATGACCGAGAAGTCTACCTAGAATATGCTTTGGAATTTACGGATAAGGTGTGGATTCGGTTCACCCCACTTTCGTAAATATAAGCATTTAGCACACGGTGCTTGAAGGTAAAACTGGGAATTTTGTGTATACGTTCGGTCAATGACCATTCGTGCTATATCTTTTTAAACTATTGAGTATAAAGGTTAGATACAGGATTCTTGAAATCGGGAAGGGACAATTATACTGTTGCATCCTTTCTGATAGAATCCATGAACAGCAAAACCTTGAACCTTGAAGTACGTTTACTCAAGGTAGTTACTAACAGATTAAAATCAGCCCACATCCAACATCGGTTGTTGGTGATAACACTAAATACTACTAAACTAGATCAGAATTTTGATCCACCCAGTAAGTATTGGGAGTATGGTTTATCCATTACCCATTAGGGTTTCTGCGGACTTTGTAGTCTGAGGATGGATTGATAACCTATGGCTCTTTTGTGAGCGATGATAGGATTACGATAATAGAGGTTGGTTTAATAGCCATAACCACAGTGAATGGAGTTCGGTACTCCGAGTTACATTCATACTCTTGTAGAACCACCGAGGCGTCTCGAGGCCCGAAATGGGAGTAATTGGATCTACACGGAAAAGAGTAGAATGAATATGAAAGTTTATCTTTCAGAGCAAAGCTTGAAAAAGGACGAAAAACAAAGACAGTGGTTGAGAAGGACAAAAAAAAAAGAGATGTACAAAAATACCCTTAATGATAAATTTTTTTTTCTTTTCACATTAAAGTCGGGTAAGGATTTGCAAAGTGTTGGTGTTACTACGTGTTGGTGTTACTACGAGTTACTACATTATGTGTTACTATGTTTGAGGGTCTTTGCATAGTGGTGTTACTACGTCGGATAGTGTTCACGGAACCAACGTGAAATACGTGTTATTTCATATGTGGACTTTCATTGTGATACTACATTATGCGTAACTACATTCTTTGTATGGAGTGTGCATAGTGGTGTTACTACATGATGAAAAGGGCATGTGTTGCAACAAGTGTTACTACAGAGAAAGTTCATGTTCCTACATGACTATTATTATGTGTCAATAATATTGATCGGTTTTTGAATGATGGTGTTACTACATATACACCAAATGAAGATGTAAGAAAAAATAAAGCTGCTTGCCAAAAATGATGGTGTTACTACATATACATCAAATGGTCTTCAATTTGTCAAAAATAGCATGATATATATGTTAGGTGTGATGCCCGAAAGACAATTTTGTAATTGTTTTATTTAATAAATGAAATGATATTATTATTCATATTTATTATTCTCATATTCACCGATGTGACAATAGTAATTACACTACAGAAAACCCTAAAGTATATCGTTTATGTAATCACTTAACTCAGTGTATGGTATATACACGGGAGGATTGAGTTAGTGAAGATGTACTTAAAATACAATTAGCCCGTAGTGAAGTTAATCGAGTATCGGGTCTCTCCTTTAACGTGCTATTAATGCGCCCGAACACACAATAGGTGTGATTGTCTTATCCGGACTTTCGGTTAAGAGAACCTAATGGGGCATTTATATATGATAGATATATCATATAGAGGCGGGACCGATTTGATTAGAGTTCACGATATAATTCCGTAATCGAGAAGTCTTATCGAATCAATGGATGATCATATTTATGGATATATCTTAATCCTAAGATGATCACGATCAATCGCTTGAATCGATTATGAGGTTTGACTTGACGGTTAAGGATTACACCGAGTGCGTGGTCCGAATTACCCCATCTTGGCATTGTCTTCGGATTGAGTGAGTAGTCCGTGTTATCACGAGATACGGAATCCATTCCTTCCATTTCGGAAGTAGATAGACAGATTGCCTTATTTGTTAATCCTAGAAACCGATCGATCCATGGAGTTCATATTACACCGATTAGCTACCAAAGAGTTGTATGAATTAATTGATCACTAGGGGTTAATGGTAAATAAGGATAAGAGGTTCTAGAAAGGGTTAACGGTAACTTCCCGATTTAGAATGAAACAATCTATGGAGGATTAATCCATATGTAATGATTATATCAATGGACGCTTATTATTATTCTCGTGAGGAGATAAATATAATCTCATAATCGGAGGAGTGCGATCACGGGATTATGGTGGCATATTCTGTGATTGATTTATCGAATATAATTATTACGTTCGTAAGATAATTATTTATTTGATTTATCGGAGCCGCGATTATTAGTCCATGGTCCCGACGTGCCTCCTAATATAGCATAGCTATTCTCGGACGTCGAATCCTAATAATATTAATTTAGTTCTTGTTGGACTTTATTAAAACGATATGTGAATTAATTGTTTAGTGGACTATTAAATTAGTTGGGCTAAATAATTAAATATGTGGAAAAGACATTTTCCATAATCTTGGCCCAATTATTGTGTTATGGCAAAATTAATATTGACTAGGTCAATGCATATAATTTTCGCCCCATGCCTTATTTTTGGAACAAGAATTAGTTTCTTGTGGATTAATAAGACATGTGCATAAAATATTTATTGGATAAATATTTATGGAAAGAAATAAAGATAAATATTATTATAGATTTGTTCTAAAATATTATGGGATTATCTTTTATTTAATGGGATTATTATAATTGATTTTGTATTAATTATTAAATCCTTGGAGGCTAAGTTTTACTCTCCTATATAAAGAGAGTTCTCCCAAGCCTTAGATACACAATAAAATTTCGACTTCCATCTCTTAGAGAGGAAGGAAATTTCGCCAAGTAGTTGAGGAAGATCTTGGAGATTTTTCCGGGTAGCATATCGGAAGGATTCGAGACGAGGATTTCCTTCCACCGGGAGTTGCTTGGATCACACGTCACGGAAGATCGTGGTGCTCTTCACATCTTCGTTCTTTTTCCATTGCGGTTCTCCAACTTGGATTTTGAGATCCAAGAGGTATGTTCTACAACCCCTTGTAGATGTAGATCTAGTTATTTTATTACGTGTATTTTATAGATCTAGATCCTTAAAATCGCTTCCGCTGCGGATGATATTACTAACAATATACAAGTGCCTTTGCCTTCTTTTGATAGGGCTGCTTGCCTGCTTCTAATTTGAGTATCACAACATCTTTAAAATGCTCGTTTGTGCTATCCTGTAGTAAAATCTAGTCGGTGATTTAAACTAAATAGTAGAACCAATCCTTATTTTTTCCCTCTCTTTATTTGCTGCAACTAATCTTGCCTCTAAACTCTAAAAGTAGGCATCTTTAGGCATTAAATTGTCACCGGAGAATCAGGGAGATCAGATCCCCGGTTCTTCTTGCCTTTCTCAGCTCATAGCCTTGACTCACTGCAATCAAAACGAGTACGTGAAAACACCTCAAAGGTTGAACAAAAATATGAAGCGTATAAGGCATTCAGAATAAGATCCGGCCAATAGAATGCTATCAGGCCTTTCTGATTCTATGGAATTTCATGGTCGACAACTGTATTTTAATTTTCTTCATTTACATGCAAATTCTAAGTTACATCAAGAATTCTTATTGGCTCATATTGATTAGCCATTGCTACACATTGTTATTGAGCAATCGTTTATGGCAGCATTGCAAAAGAAAATGTTTTCAAATGCATAATTTATGCACATTGCAAATCATCAAAACCAAAAAGTAAGGGGGAAAAACAATGATTGCACATATACCTGTAAAATTTCTGGAAACAAAAGCCAGTGAAGCATCCCTGAAAGCATTGTAAGAACTGTCTTAGATTTTGTTACAAAAATCATTCTTTGACAATCTAAAGAATGCATTTGCACAGTCAATTCTACCTATGCATATTCCTCAAAGAAGCTTCAAAAAGTTCAGAATTTGGCAAAAGAAAACTTAATCTAACTCCATTATCCGAATTAAAGATTCAATCTTTCATATGCTTCAAAACAATCATTATAATGAAAAAGTAAATAAAAAGAATAAAAAGCAATGATCCATTAGTTTCTGTACACAATAAGAGTTAGTAATCAATCAAACACAGTGAACATGAACCTTCCAGAGCAATTCCGAGTTCCGAGTTCCGAGTTCCGAATTCGACGGAGACGATTACGGTTGTTTATTGCTCTCTTGTTTCATGTAGATTAAATCAATCATCAGAGGAAGTGATTATTCCACTTTCTGCACCAATATTGATGATCAAATGAAACAGATGTAGTTATTATTACCTGGACCTTCTACGCTTGCTTCTATTGAATCCTTGGCCATACCTCTTGTGCAAGAAGTAGTGATATTAGCAGATTTCAGATGCAAACGAGAATTCATTGCAAATCATCACCAAATCGAGAATTCATTGCTCGATATCAAACGGAATAGGCAAGTAGATGGAGCATCACCTCTCACGATTTGCAGATGGAGCATCGCCTCATGGGATTTGCGGTTAATACAAAAGGGGAAAGAGGCAGAGAAGAGGATGGAGGCTAGGGTTTCTAGATTTTGGGATAATGGATGAATGAGTCGGATAATGGAGGAATGAAGGTAGTTATAATTATAAAGGGTATTTTTGGATATACATTACTTTTTGTCCTTTACAACCATTGCATTATTTTCTTGTCCTTTTTACACAAATAAGATGTAAACCCGTCCTCTACGACCTTTTCCTAATTTATATATATCTATCTATCTATCTTTTTTTTTTTTTTTTTGAAACGATCAGTTTTATTCATTCAACGAAGATGCCAAGCATTTACAAGCGTTCAAACAGTCACGAGACTAATAACATAGAATTATTGTTCTTCTAGCCCCCAAGCTAATCTAATATTTCGAGCTCTATCCACCATTTGAGACACAATGACATGCGGCGGAGGGCAACAACAATTCTTTTCAAAAATGCATTTATTGCGCCAGAACCAAATACCATAGATGAGCTCCCTCCAGATGTAGCTGCATTTCGGTGAAGCAACTATAGCACGAACATAATGTAACGACAAAGCAACCCATTCTTTGGTAGTCTCGGCAGCGAAAGAAAGCATGCTTGCTTGCAGGATCAAGAAATTTCTCCCAAATTGCTTTGGGCCAGTAACAATCGCGGAGTGCATGAAGGGAGGTCTCTTCTGCTACGCCGCAAAAACCACATATATCAGAGTCCACAGTTTGGCAGCGATATAATCGTGTATTAACAGGTAAAGCGTCATGACACAGCATCCAAACGAAGTGATTGCCTCGATTTGGGCCTTTAAGCTCCCAAATCGCTTTCCAAATGGGATCTAGGTTCTGTTGAACTCTCACATATATTTGAGAACGTTAACCCGAGTTAACCGTGTATTGCCCCTTTGAATCATCCCGCCATACGAGAACACCATCTATTATCTCAGCTCCACCATCAATAATCGCGATCCCACTTTTAATACTCCTCCATACTACAGAGCTACCTTGTTTTAACGGTTGGTGTATGTCCCCATATTTTGCTCTTAATACATCGACCCATAGAGACTTCTTACCCTTTATATATTGCCACACAAGTTTTGCCAGGAAGGCCTGATTCATGTCTGCAAGATTTTTAAAGCCTAGTCCACCCGCTTCCTTAGGCAGGCATAATTTATCCCACGAAATATGATGCATCGTTCTCTTTTCCATTGTATCTCCCCAATAAAAACTTCTACAAATGCGTTAAAGTTGAGATATAATACCTGCTGGCAGTTTAATCGTTTGCATGGCATAAAAAGGTTGTGAGGCCAAAGAGGTTTGCATTAGAATAGCCCGACCTGCTCGAGATAGAGTATGTGCTTTCCACAATGCTAGTTTTTGCCGCATTTTATCCACAAGATAAGAGAAAGTAGATATTTTCAATCTACCCTGAACCAGAGGCATCCCTAAATATTTTCCCAAGTCCGATGTGTGTTGCATTTCCAGGGCTCGACTAATGAGTTCCCGCCGCATAGGACTGATATTTGGAGAAATTTGGAACTGAGATTTAGAGACATTTATTTTCATACCAGAGATGCTACAGAAATCCTCCAAAACAGAATCCATAACTAGCGCTTGCACCTCAGTTGCTTCCCAAAAAAGAAGCAGATCATCCGTAAAGAACATATGAGAAATGTTAGGGCCATTCCTAGAGAGTTTGACCGGTTTCCACAGGCCTCCTGCCACCGCTGCCTCAATTTTTTGACACAGTACTTCCATCACCAAGACAAATAAATAAGGGGCTATTGGGTCTCCTTGTCTAAGGCCACGTTTCGGTTTAAAGGATGGTAATCGTTCTCCATTCCAGATAACCGACAGAGAAGCCGATGTCATGCAAAACATAATAAGGTCACACA
The DNA here is from genome assembly GCA_026214975.1 of Gentiana macrophylla. Lineage (NCBI taxonomy): Eukaryota > Viridiplantae > Streptophyta > Magnoliopsida > Gentianales > Gentianaceae > Gentiana > Gentiana macrophylla. The sequence continues at coordinate 67,837,174 of CM047817.1, forward strand.
GCTTTTGACTGAACCCAGTAGCTTTCAAAATCTGATGAAGAAAGTCCCAATCAACATGGTCATAAGCCTTTTCAAGATCAACTTTCACCATCATTACCCCTTGCTTCTCTTTCTTCTGACGCATATAGTGGACGATTTCCTGAGCAAGAATAATATTTTCTGTTGTCCCTCGATCAGGAATAAAAGCTGCTTGGGTCTTAGCAACTAATTTGTCGATAACTGTGCTTAAGCGATTGCCTATCACTTTGGTGATAGTCTTAATGATAACGTTCACCAAGGCAATTGGCCGGAAATGTGAGCTCACTTCTGGGCGGTCTTTCTTCGGGATGAGAGAGATCACAATTTCATTCATATGTTCCGGAAAGGTCCCATACTGAAAGGTGCGAGTAATGAAGCGAACAACCGATTCCCCCACAATGTCCCAACAACGTTTAAAGAATAGAGGCGGTAACCCATCTGGACCAGCAGCTTTATACGAGCCCATATCGAAAATGGCAGTTGCTATCTCATTTTCACAAACATCACGGTTCAAAAATTGCAAATCAGTCTGATCCAATGTGGGCAAGTGTATAGATTGGTCCCGGCAAATAGCATGAGTTTGGCTCGCATAAATATCCACAAAATGTTGTTGGATAATGTGTTTAATTTCCCCTTCATCGGCCGTCCAAGACCCGTCAGTTCTTTTCAGCATATTTATACATGACTGTTACTTCCTTACTTGCGCAATTTTGTGGTAATACCGAGTATTTCTTTCTCCCTCCACAAACCATTGCAATTGAGACTTCTGATGCCAATAAGCTTCTTCTTGGTCAAGAATAAGATTGTACTCCTCCAACAATTCTTTCTCGGTCTTCATTAAAAAGTTGGATGGTCTCACACTTTGAACTTGTTGGATGCCATTAATTCGATTCGAGAATATTCTGCTTTTCTAAAACAAATGTTTCCAAAACTTCCTGTTCCAAGACATTGCAACTTCCATGAAAGATTTAATCGTTTGCGAAATGTCCTCTTCCATTACATGCCAGTTCTTAGCAACAAAATCAGAAAAATCTAGGTGCTGAAACCAAGCATGTTGGAAATAAACCCGGTTGATGGTCCTCCTATGAATTGTTGTCGGAATTAAATTGAGTAGGAGAGGACAATGATCCGAGTGCGTTCTAGGGAGATGTGCAATAGACGCATCTGGAAAAAGATCCATCCAATCAATAGAACACCAACCTTGATCCAATCTTTCCATAATCCTTTTCCCCTTAAACATCGGTCCCATCCAAGTAAATTGTGGCCCATGAAAAGAAATTTCCATCAGATTGCAATTGCTAGTAAAGTTACGAAGGCTTTCGACATTTATACCCCCAATAGTTCTCCCTCCATTCTTGTCCTCTTGGTTGATGACTTGATTAAAGTCGCCAATTAAACAGCACGGCTTCTGATGCATACGACAGATTCCCCCCATATATTTCCAAAATTCATTTCGAATCGATGGAGTAGGTGGAGCGTAGATTAAAGACAGGATGCAAGAGACCGAGTTGTTCTTCATTACAGCAACATTCAAGCAGTGGTTTGTACTAGGAAGCAATTTTAACGTCAGGTCAATATCCTTCCAAAAACACCAAATTCCCCCCTAAAAACCCCTTGCTTCAATAGCCAGAAGATTAGAGAAATTACAGCGCCTCAAAATTTTTTTCTCCTTAAGACTAGACGTTCTGGTTTCTAGCAAACAAAGTAGAGCAGGATCATGCTTGCTAACATACTCTTTCAGATGTCGAAAAAAATCTGTGGAGGCTGCCCCACGGCAATTCCAAACTAATAGCTTCATTGGGTAACAGAATTTTCACCATTCCGGCCCAAAACAGAACTTCGGACACCATCTTTCATAAAATGGTACCCATCACCTGGATCGATTTCCATAACCTGATCATTACTTTTGGTCGTGTGTGTATCAGGAGGATTCATTTTAATATAACTTGAATTACCTGAAAGAGGCGAGTTACGTATTTCACCTCCTGGGACCGCACCTATTGAGTCCTGCACATGTTGAGATTGGGATAAGGGAGGCCAATTTGAGACATCTTGCAACGCTGTGAGAGAGGTGCCTCGTTGCAAGATTGAGATCGAGTGCCGTTTGCCTTGCACAGGCGCACTATTATTTTCCATGGGTGATTTCTTGCGTTTATCTCCAGTGTTACTTGGGGAAGCTGAATTATGTCGTGGGCCAATGGTCTGGAGAAATGTAGCTTGTTTCGTTGGCCCCGTGGCATGAGCTTTCGATGTAACTATATTTGTTCTAGACATGGCAGATATCTGGGGTGCAGCACCATACAAGGGAACTTTGTCCATTCTTTGTGCCATCTCTCTAAGTTCATTTGGAACTTCAGCCTCTTCAACTTTACTTTGATCATGTTCTGTTTCTGTAGCCAGAACATCAAATCTTGACCCTGATGGCCTATCCTCTTCTATAAATTGGGGTCCATTACCAAAAACATTATGCTCCTCTCTAGTTTCCGTTCCCTGTGTCTGTTTCCCTCTATTACCGGTACCATTTTTACCCCAATTAGAGTTTCTTCTTCGGGTTTGAGCTACCATCCAGGGTCCAAAAGGTTTATCTGGGGTCGGCCCTGCTTCCGTCGGAGGAGATTTGCTTGCTTCGTGCTGCAATTCCGTATTTTTCTTTAATGGGCACTCTGGACTTTTATGACCGAATCTTCCGCAATCAAAACAAATCATCTGAAGAGCTTCATATTCAATTTTGAATTTATGCCCATTCATCACAATGTGAGTTTCCAGAATACGTTCAAAATCAACTTCTATACAAATCCTTGCGAACCTCGCCCTAGAAGAAACTTGTGTATAAAGATCAATCTTAATTGGCTTACCAATTTCCTTGGCGAGTTCCTCCAGAATTTCCTCTTCAAACATCTCATGTGGTATTTTCCGTATGCGTATCCAGATGAGGGTAGACGTGATTTTCTCGTTCGAAGGAATGAAGAAAGGCCACCATTTAGAAACTGCTAGATAGTGGCCCTGCACCACCCATGGTCCGTTCATTAGAGCCCACTCGTAATCTTCCTTGCTCGTAAAGCGGACTACAAAGTACCCGAGATCCAAATCGATAACCTGAATATCTCCATTTTTGCTCCACAGTGTTGATAGACGTTGGTACAGGGCCTTATACGAAATGTTTCTACCTAGAAGTTTAACAATAAGAGCACGCCTCCATGGCCTCCACAATTCAGCACAGCGTTCGAGTGGTATTTCAATCCCTTTGGCATCTTTCTCCGGTCCCCTCCAACGTTCGGGCGTGGAAAGAAAGTCGGCAATGTCGGACTCATCTTCATCTTCTCCGGTATAGTAAATAGTGTCCGGCATCTGTTGTTGGACGACATATACACCGCTTCTACTTCCCCAGACAGTCTCATTAACCGTATTCGGTATTCTCCAATCTCGAGGTGGGCCAGGGTCATGCTCAAAACGGCCTGAAGCTTCTTCATGTAGGTGATCCCCTTCCACTTCCATGGAAGAGCCCAGATTGTTGTCGGATTTGGATTTTTATATCTATCTATCTATCTATCTATCTATATATATATATATATATATATATATATATATATATATATATATATATATATATATATATATATATATATATATATATTGTTAGAATATTAAAATTTGAGACAATGGGTTTTATAGTTTTTATTTTTTTTACCAGAAACGAAAGGATTGTATTGAAAAACAAACGACAAACTAAGTACACCGGACCGAAGCCGGACAATAGCCAGAATTACTCCGGATCACTACCGGCCTAAAGCCGGACAATATAATGTATTTAAAGGGACGGACATGGGAGTACTCATCTCCACCAAATTCACCTCGATATAGAGGACATGATTTGGTAACATAATACAATACACATTCTTTTTTCATAGCATTAACATAGAAGATTACTAAAATCCTAATCGATAATACGGAAAATACTGACTATCATCCACCCAATCCAACAAACAAAATCAAAAACACAAAACAAACACGGACACAACGGCCGCCCGAACCACCATCTACCGTCATGAACCGCCGCAGCGCACAATGGAAATACCATCTCCAAACCACACCAATCCGCCAAGAAACCAAAGAGAGCAAAGAAGATCTGCATGCAACAACTCTTTATCGTGAAAGCTTGTCCGGAGAACCGCGGTCGTAAAAGAAATCCGCGAAGACTTTAACAAATCCGCAACCAAAAACTCCAAGCCATCGCTGAAATCTCTCTTCTTCAACCGACGACCAAAAATCATAAAATCGAAGCAACAGAGCCGCCAAAGAAACCACCACCAGTCCAATCGGAAAGGAAAAAGAAGAAGAAAGAAGATCCAAAACTTGCCAAGGGTGGTTATGGATAAGAAAGATGTAGATCTGGACAAAAACGACAAACTAGGACGAAATAAAGAAGAAAAAAACAGAAAAAAAAAAGAAAAAAAAAAGGCCGGCACCGGCGCCGGAGAGAGCAGTAAAGAAGGAGGAAAACGAGGGGCTTCTGTTTTTTGTAGACAAAGAGTAAAGAGAGAGAGAGAGAAAGTCTTTCCGACAATGGGTTTTATAGTAATTTCAAACCATAACTTGAAATGTATATTCCTTTTTGAGTAATAGTATGATATTTAGCTTTATTCAAATAGATCATAAAAACATCTAAACCAAAGTAGCCTTATGACATCTCACAAACACCCGACTAAAATAGCTTTATCCATACTTAAACCATTTTGACATAAATTAGTTCCGTGATTTGATTAGTTTTTTTTTTTTTTATATTTATTATAAATATCTTGTATGATTAGTTGAATGCTCTAAATTTTGTCATATTTTTGTGCCATCATTTTCCTTGTATATATTGACCTTATTCCACTAAGACTTTGTCAGTACTTTGAAATTTTCTTGTCTTTATAGAGAAAACACCTCAACTTAACAAGCGTTGACTAAAATAAGGTCAACATAATTATATATATAGAAGTAATTCTGCTTTTCACATAAGTTGACTCAATAAGATTCATACGATCAATAAGTGTTGATTCAAATACATCGCAACACTTAAACTTAACTTAAACATGGTCATGGTTTTCATAGGTTCATTCCATTCCGCCTTATTATCCGGTTAATGACCCCAACCGTTTAATGGGCTTTCTTAGACCTAGATCAAACTTGATGTTTCTTGGGAACTGCAGGGCACTACCAAGCTTCAAGTTTTAAATTCCTAATGGTTATACAATGTAGAACCATTACGTGTGTAATCTCTTAAATATGTTAGTTGTAAAAGAATATATTGCAGAAAAGTACAGTTTTACAACCCGAACATAATTTTAACACAAATTACGATTATATATTGTGAATGTTGTTCTTATGCATTTTGTTTCTAACTACTGGTGTTTAATGCATTGGTTGGTCAAGGTATATATTGGATGTCACATTTGAGATGCCGATGGACAAGTCATGAATTTAGAAAACATCGTACATTATGCATTTGTGGAAGTGTGTGTGTTTACTTTCAATGAAAGAAATGTTTGTGTTTTGTAACATCCCGACTTTTCAGAAAGGGTAAAATAGTAATTGGTCATACCCACTACGACCTAATTATTATTTATCCTATTTATTTAATTAAAAAGGAATTAATTAAAGGGATTTAGTTATTTAATTAAGGGATTTAATTAAATGTGTAACATCCCGACTTTTCGTAAAAGGGTAAAATAGTCATTGGACGTATTTACTATGACCTAATTGTTATTTATCCTATTTATTTGAATAAAAGGGATTTAATTAAAAGGTTTTAGCTATTAATTATAAAGGATTTAATTATTGGCTATAAAAAGAGATAATCCCAATTATTCCCTCATTATTTCACACGCAAGTTTTGACAAAAAAAAAAGAAGAGGAACGGCGGCAACATGAGAAGACGCAGGAAGAAAGCGAAATAGTAGGCATCAACCGTGTGATCAATCCGTTCATCTGATCAAGATGCCGCAAGAGAGAAAAGTGATCAGCGCGAGGAGACGCAACTTTGGAAAATAAAATATCCTTAATCCGTAAGTTTTCAGTTTAGCCCTAGTTTTGGTATTCGTAGAGTCCGATTCTTGGAAAATTCGTATCTTTCAATCCGTAGCTCTGTTTTTCAGCCATGAGTAGTCGAAACGATCGTCTTGGAGCGTAGATCAATCTAAAAATAGTTTCGCAGCAGTTACTCCAGGTAATCTACAGTTTATGGTACTTTTTCAGTTTCGTTTTTGAAAGGAAAAATAGGGTTTTAGGGTTTTGTTGATCAAATAGGTTTTGGGAGTTGAGGATCAACAATTGTTGCAGTTGCTTGGTGTTTTGATGTTGGTTTTGCATGCCTTTAAGGTAAGAGGCTCTTCCTATGATTTCAATTATCGTTTATAGGGTTTAGATTAAACTTAGAGGTGTTTTGATGTTAGAAAGATGAGCCTTTGGATTGATCAATGACTATGGATGATATGGTATGCTTAGATATGGTTTTCTAGGCTTTACTGTGCTTATTTTGCTGATAATTGGGTTAGAAACGATTTAGAAATCGCAAGACGAAGATTTTAGGGTTCTAGTCGGAACCCGTGTCGACGGGCGTCTGCTTCCATGTGGACGGGCGTCCGCTTTGTTGCATTTCGACGCAGCGCCTGGATTTTCTGGACGGGCGTCTGAGGTGTTAATTTTGATTCAGGATGTAGCGGTTTTAAGTGGACGGGCGTCCAGGCTTCCAAACGGGCGTCTGAACTGTTTTTAATTCCTTTTACTGTTTTTATCGTTTTAGTGTTATAAGCATGTTTTGATCATTTTAAACCTTCAAACATGAAATGTTAATATTGTATAAATGTGACAAAGCTCTGAATTAGCTTTTGATGCGTTTAGTTCCGGCACCACATGGATTCCCTAAAAAGATGAAGTATGGGACCATCGAAAGCTTTGGATTTGCCTTGTGCTTCGATGAACTAGGGTTTATCGATGTCCGTGTAATTGCTAGGCCTTGTCCGTGTCTAGTGGTCTAAGTACGAGAGTAGGAGATGTGAGGGAGCTTACTTGAAAATACCTAGGTGGCTAGTTAAACATCTAATCAAACGTATGTGTTAGATTAAAAGCTTAAACATCATGCAATGCTTGGTAAGGCATAGTACAATATCGCGATGTGTTCTCTGACTAGACAAAGTAGACTGTACCCACGCCGGTCAATCGATTGGCGGATAAAGCGTCCTGGTGCACTCTGCCGTCATCACACTATCGGGACTCAGATATTCCCGAGGCTACTAGAGCGTGTCTCTAAGTAGGTTGCACCCAGTTGTCCTAGTACATCCTATTACTAGGCGTAGTGCCCTTGTTATTCATGATGTAACAAAGATAAGCTAAGTTAGAAACGTTTAGTCAATTCATGTTGATGGACATGAAATGAACCCTAGATTGAGTCGGTCACACATAAATAACTAATCAATTAAAATATCTTTTCTTTATAAATTATAATTGTTGTCATAGCTTCTCACTTTTACTCGAGTACTTTGTACTTACCTCCTTTGCATTTTATGTTTGTATGCATTGTGGGGTGAGAAGACGAAGCAGTAGATCAAGTGTTGATGATGAGTTTTGAAGACTTGGAGTCTTGACGGAGCTTCTAATTCTTTCTTGTAGAGGTTGTACTAGACTAGTTGTATTCTTTTACTTAGATTTGTTGTACTTGTACTCTTAAGACCTCGTATTGTATAAGTATTTGGATTATTCGTCGTTGTAATTTGTCTATCCATCTTTAGTATGGTTAATTTCTATTCATAGTAGCTTTTATGTTTTTACCCGAGTCTTTTTAGCTTCCGTTTGCTTTTATTTTGATACGACGACGTAGAGGCTTGCGTATAATATTAGATTTATTTAATGCTATACGCGCCGAACGTTTCTCTTCCGGATAAGGGCTCGGTATCCGGGAGCGGGCGCGTTACTGATTGGTATCGAGAGAAGCGCCCTTTCTGTTTCTAGGCATCTCTTCCTCTAAGATAAGAATCCTTTAGACCTTTTAGAACTTGAGCTTGGTGGTAATCCTCTTATGACTAAGAATCCTTAAACCGTGGTCAAGTTATCAAGACCTAGTGAGGAGTCTTCTGAGACGAAGGTTATGTTGAGTTCCCGGCTCACATCTTTTATGTGATCACCTTAGGTTTTGTTCCTCCTAGGATCTTCATTAGAAACTCTCTTTTATTTTGAAGTTTCCAAACCGTGAATCGGTCACATAGGATTAAATGAAACCGTTTTAAGTAAAGCTTTGGGATCGGAGTTTTATGCCTACACCTTCAAGTCGAGGTCCTCTTGGTTGATTTCATTTTCCTTACTTTCCTATTGAAATCTCTTCACCTTCTCTACACACGAATATCTAAGTTTACTTTTGGCTTGGCCTAACTTGGTAGAGAATGATATTTGATTCAACTCTACAAATCCTCCGCTTTCTCTTTTCACCATCACTTGGTTTGAGTTCATCAACATTCTTTGACCTTTTCTTTGCTTGAGATGGATTCTACACGAACTCAATGTGTAATTCTATTCCTTCCAAATACTTTTCAGTCGTTTCAACTAATAGTGTTAAAGGTCTCTTACTTTGGCACATACTTCTCGTCATTCTCGTGTTTGGCTTTATCCAACATGAGTGAATACTTCTGTTCCTGTGTTTTCCTTTAACATAAGACAGTCTTCCACTACTCTAAAAATTCTGAAAATTTTCAGCAAAATAGATTACTGTTTTATCTACAATTTCTCTTTTACATCAACTCGATAATAGTTATGGATTTTTCAGAAAGTTCGTGTTTATGCTGGACACTCTGTCCAGAAAATCTGCAGCAGCACTTTCACTTCTTCTTCTGTTTTGAACAGGTTAAACACCTCCAAATGATCTGAATTTTTGATATGTTGCAGATAAGACTTTTATCTACAGTTTTCCTTTTGGAATTAAGTTCAGATTCTTTTTCGTTTGATATCAATTTGCAATTCAACTCAGTGTTTATGATTCTGGAAATTCTGACAGCTTGTGCAATTATCAGAAATAAATGTTTTTGACCAAGTTATTTCCATCCAAAAATTTTAAAATTTTTATATCATCTAGAAAACTCTAGTATCTAACTCTTATCTCTTTGTATCATGCTCAAATTCCTCTTCCTTTGTTCTGTAAAACTGATAATGTCAGATCCGGAGTAAATATCATACACAGCAACCAAAAAGGAATTTTTCACCTCTTCGACTTGGGATCCAGGCTAAGAGGGTAGTAAGTTATGATTGTCATGTTTAGTAGTTCCTCAAGTTTGACCTCCTTCCGAGTTAAACCTTTTAGTAGGAATCGTTAAAGTTAACATTGTTGTTTCTTTTTTGCTTATAAACAATAACCAAGACGCTATCCTCCAAAGATGCCATGCTTGTTGTTCGACCACTTGTTGTGCCTGTTGTAATTATACCTTTTCTAGTAATTTGTTTCTCATGTAATTCCTCACTTGAGATCTTTAAACTCAACAAATTCTATCCACTTGTTGTCATGAATTACCTCAGAAATATATCACCTTGAGCCCTTCTTCTGAGCAAATTCATGCCTTCTTTCTTTTCAAATCAAGAAACAAGATCTCTTCAGAACTGCAGTGTCACACTCCCATCCTTCATTTCAAATTCAAGTTTGACTAAGCCTTATGAGGTCAGAACATTTTTCTTACTTGTGTTTATTCTCACTTCCTTCTAAGGGTAGTGTTGATTTTGGTGATGCTACTTATTCTTTCGATGTATGCATCTCATCTTCTTACCAGCTGGGACCTTTAACCCTATCTTGACATCTATCTTCAGTTACTTATCTTTAACCTTCTAGCGTTTTATGCTAGACTAGTTTCAACTAGAAGGTAGTTTTTGCCAAGGTGCCTTCGAATCTAACTAGCCAACCGACTTTTGAGTTCCTAAACTTTTGATCTCCGTTTGATTATTGTACCTTGTACCTTTCGCTTTTAACTCTCTTTCAGCCATTTAGATCCATGAACTATCATATACACCATTTTGACTTTCCACTTTCTCATTATGGAATTTCTATCACAATTCTATCATACCGTTGAAAGTCTATTTTCTTTAAACCTTATCCGCAGCCTTAAGTGTCGTTTCCCTACATTCAAAATCTTGGTTGCCGTTTACTTATTCAAACTTTTGTTAATCCTTACAATTTCTTGAGGGAAATTTCTACTTCTTTTAAATCTTGAGATAACCTCTCTTTGACTAATGCAAACTTGGATACTTCTTGACAAGTGTTTATTTTATTCTCAAACCTTTTGGTGTACTCGCTTTGTCTCCATGGCTCCTTCATGTTGAGATTCTTGTTCTCTGTTGATTTCTAAATCCTTTTCACCCTTCCGGTGCTGCTCGACCATGCACCTTTACTTGTTCTTCTTCAGTGTGTGATGTTTCCTTAACGCCTCCACTGCCTAAAGGTTTATATGAAAGCTTATTACCATCCTTTCGAGTGTCCCGTGAAGTCATTGTAGACCACTTTGCTTTCTTGCAGAATTTCACTCCCTCAAAAGAACTTCATCTGCAAGGTGTTCTTTTTGTTTTTTCTTCTAGTGGCTACCTTTTGTATTATGATACAATGTCTCATTCTTCAGTTTGGAACCACCTTCAATTTTTCCCTAATATGGAATCATTTTGTTCTGCTTGTAACCCAAGCAACCTTCCTTATTCCAAGTGCATTGTATCCTTCCTTGGCTTACCTAGTTGACATACCACGCTGGTACTCAACTTGTCACCTTTCAACTTCTTATATTTTCCAAGCTAACCCTAATAGGCACAAGAATTGGATCAGACCTCCAGAGAAAAAGTATGGCAAAACATGTTCTCCATCCCCAAGAAGTCTCAGAAGTCTTTCAGCCGGGATCCCTGCCGTTCTTCAGCAAGCTTGTGGTACTATGAGGGTAGTTGAGATCGAAGGAAGACAAGTACGCCAGGAAGATGTGAGTCAGTTGGGAAGGTCAAGCACTCAGGACATAGGTCAGCAGGAGCAAGCAAAGAAATGGTAAACCGATGATTTCAAGATTCGAGACAGCTTGATGAGTTCATGATGAAACAAGGCAAAGATCCAGCTTGTCTCCAAGACAAGTCGATGGCTGGAGCCAAACCAGCCAATGGTCGCAAGTTAGATGAAGATGACAACCTTTGGAATCGGAATCAGCTTTGGGTACCGATTGCGGAAGATTGGGAAGGACAAAGAAGAATGAGAACCGGGATGGCAATTACTGCTTCATCTCGGAGCGACTAAGATGTACAAGAGTTGGAACGGTATCGCTGAAATCTTTCATGAAGATAGAGATAGAAGAACACGAGTTTCTAGGATGAAGTGGAGCGACAAATGTAATACAAAGACCAGATTTGATATAGCAAGTCAACGAAAGATTGAAGTAGATCGTCGCCACCTCGAGATAGCTCAAGACAGGTGGAAGGGTTGGAAGATGGAAGAAGAAGACTGCATTGCGAGTTAAGAGACGAAACGCTTTGCAAAGTCCAAGGTTCAAGCACCTCCCGTTACATTCGAGTTTCGAGGACGAAACTCCTCTTAAGGGGGAGGAATGTAACATCCCGACTTTTCGTAAAAAGGGTAAAAAGTCATTGGGCGTATTTACTATGACCTAATTGTTATTTATCCTATTTATTTGAATAAAAGGGATTTAATTAAAAGGTTTTAGCTATTAATTATAAAGGATTTAATTATTGGCTATAAAAAGAGATAATCCCAATTATTCCCTCATTATTTCACACGCAAGTTTTGACAAAAAAAAAGAAGAGGAAGCGGGCAACATGAGAAGACGCAGGAAGAAAGCGAAATAGTAGGCATCAACCGTGTGATCAATCCGTTCATCTGATCAAGATGCCGCAAGAGAGAAAAGTGATCAGCGCGAGGAGACGCAACTTTGGAAAATAAATATCCTTAATCCGTAAGTTTTCAGTTTAGCCCTAGTTTTGGTATTCGTAGAGTCCGATTCTTGGAAAATTCGTATCTTTCAATCCGTAGCTCTGTTTTTCAGCCATGAGTAGTCGAAACGATCGTCTTGGAGCGTAGATCAATCTAAAAATAGTTTCGCAGCAGTTACTCCAGGTAATCTACAGTTTATGGTACTTTTTCAGTTTCGTTTTTTTTGAAAGGAAAAATAGGGTTTTAGGGTTTTTGTTGATCAAATAGGTTTTGGGAGTTGAGGATCAACAATTGTTGCAGTTTCTTGGTGTTTTGATGTTGGTTTTGCATGCCTTTAAGGTAAGAGGCTCTTCCTATGATTTCAATTATCGTTTATAGGGTTTAGATTAAACTTAGAGGTGTTTTGATGTTAGAAAGATGAGCCTTTGGATTGATCAATGACTATGGATGATATGGTATGCTTAGATATGGTTTTCTAGGCTTTACTGTGCTTATTTTGCTGATAATTGGGTTAGAAACGATTTAGAAATCGCAAGACGAAGATTTTAGGGTTCTAGTCGGAACCCAGTCGACGGGCGCCTCGCTCCATGTGGACGGGCGCCTGCTTTGGTTGCATTTCAGACGGGCGTCTGGATTTTCTGGACGGGCGTCTGAGGTGTTAATTTGATTCATGATGTAGCGGTTTTAAGTGGACGGGCGTCCAGGCTTCCAAACGGGCGTCTGAACTGCTTTTAATTCCTTTTCTTGCTTTTATCGTTTTAGTGTTATAAGCATGTTTTGATCATTTTAAACCTTCAAACATGAAATGTTAATATTGTATAAATGTGACAAAGCTCTGAATTAGCTTTTGATGCGTTTAGTTCCGGCACCACATGGATTCCCTAAAAAGATGAAGTATGGGACCATCGAAAGCTTTGGATTTGCCTTGTGCTTCGATGAACTAGGGTTTATCGATGTCCGTGTAATTGCTAGGCCTTGTCCGTGTCTAGTGGTCTAAGTACGAGAGTAGGAGATGTGAGGGAGCTTACTTGAAAATACCTAGGTGGCTAGTTAAACATCTAATCAAACGTATGTGTTAGATTAAAAGCTTAAACATCATGCAATGCTTGGTAAGGCATAGTACAATATCGCGATGTGTTCTCTGACTAGACAAAGTAGACTGTACCCACGCCGGTCAATCGATTGGCCAGATAAAGCGTCTGGTGCACTCTGCCGGTCATCACACTATCGGGACTCAGATATTCCCGGGGCTACTAGAGCGTGTCTCTAAGTAGGTTGCACCCAGTTGTCCTAGTACATCCTATTACTAGGCGTAGTGCCCTTGTTATTCATGATGTAACAAAGATAAGCTAAGTTAGAAACGTTTAGTCAATTCATGTTGATGGACATGAAATGAACCCTAGATTGAGTCGGTCACACATAAATAACTAATCAATTAAAATATCTTTTCTTTATAAATTATAATTGTTGTCATAGCTTCTCACTTTTACTCGAGTACTTTGTACTTACCTCCTTTGCATTTTATGTTTGTATGCATTGTGGGGTGAGAAGACGAGCGGTAGAGATCAAGTGTTGATGATGAGTTTTGAAGACTTGGAGTCTTGACGGAGCTTCTAATTCTTTCTTGTAGAGGTTGTACTAGACTAGTTGTATTCTTTTACTTAGATTTGTTGTACTTGTACTCTTAAGACCTCGTATTGTATAAGTATTTGGATTATTCATCGTTGTAATTTGTCTATCCATCTTTAGTATGGTTAATTTCTATTCATAGTAGCTTTTATGTTTTTACCCGAGTCTTTTTAGCTTCCGCTTGCTTTTATTTTGATACGACGACGTAGAGGCTTGCGTATAATATTAGATTTATTTAATGCTATACGCGCCGAACGTTTCTCTTCCGGATAAGGGCTCGGTATCCGGGAGCGGGGCGTTACAAAATGGCTATAAAAACAAAATAATCCCTCAAAATCCCCTTTTATGTTTCACGGCAGAATTCAGGAAAAAAAAGAAAAGAAGAGGAACGCCGCAACAAAAAGTGAAGAAAGCGAAATAAAAGGAGAACCGTGTGATCAATCCGTTCATCTGCTCAAGATGCCGCAGAGAGAAAAGTGATCAGCGCGAGGAGACGCAACTTTGGAAAATAACATCTCTCAATTTAAGTAAGTTTTCGCTTTAGCCCTAGTTTTCGGTATTCGTAGAGTTTGATTCTTGAAAATTCGTATCTTTCAATCCGTAACTCGCTTTTCAGCCATGAGTAGTCGAAACGATCGTCATGGAGCATAGATCATTCTAAAAATAGTTTTACAGTAGTTAATCCAGGTAATCTGTAGTTTTGATCACTTTTAAGTTTCGGTTTTCTGCAAAGAAATAGGATTTTAGGGTTTCTCGTTGATCAAATAGTTTTTGGGTTGAGGATCAACCGTTGTTGCAGCTTGCTTGACGCTTTGCTTTCGGTTTTGCTGGAAATTAAGGTAAGAGGCTCTTCCTAATGAGTAATTATAGTTTTATAATGATAGGTTGAGTTTTGGTGTTGTTCGGTGATAGAATTCATGCTAAGTTGTAATTAATGAGTTGTGATATGTTTTGGTATATTTGTGTTGAGTTTTAAATTTCTATTTTTTGGTTCAATAACATTAATTAAATATGAACAAGCTTCGATTGAACTTCGATTCGCTTCAGCTTAAAACACCGAATGTACTCTTAAAGGGAGTTGAAGTTCGGATCCGTCGTAAGGGCATGAAAGGGCTTGTGCTTTGATGAACTAGAGTTCATCAATGTCTGTGTATTTGCTAGACTTGTCCGTGTCTAGTGGTCTAGGAAAGAGAGTAGTGTATGTGAGGAGCTTACCCGAAAACACTTAGGTGGCTAGTTAATTCACAATAATTAATACATATGTGTAGATAAAAGCTAAAACGTCATTTATTCTCGGTTAGGCACTCTTTCATATCGGCGATGTGATACGTTCATAAAAGGTGAACAACGCTACTGGCCTTAAACGGCTGAAGGGTAGTGGAGGAAATTAATCGGACGTATATGCATACCGGGGAGACCCCGGAGCTAATCGGTGCTAATCACCGTTAGTTAGCAAGTATATCTTCAGGCTGATGAACGCCATGCGTAGTGTCCTTGAGTGGTGAACGTAACCAAGATAAGCTAAGCTAGAAACGTTTAGTCATGACATGTCGATGGGCATGGATTGAACCTTAGATTGAGTCGGTCTCATAAAGATAATTTAATAATCATAATAATAACCTTTCGTTGTATAACTTAGTTATTCATTAGCTTCTCACTTTTACTAAGTACTTTGTACTTACCTCCTTTGCATTTTCTTTTGTATGCATTGTGGGGTGAGAAGACGAACAGTTGATCAGTAGATGACGACTTTTGAAGGCTTTGAAGTCTTGACGAAGTTTCTAGTTCATTTTCTTTGTAAAGTTTGTACTAGACTAGTTGTATTTTTTTCTTAGACGTGTCGTACTTCTTCTGTTAAGACATCGTATTGTATAAGTCTTTTGGTTTTAAATCGTTGTAATTTAACTATCCATCTTTAGTATGGTTAATTTCTATTCTTAGTAGCATTTATGTTTTACCCGAGTCTTTTAGCTTCCGTTTGCTTTTATTTGATACTGACGACGTAGAGGCTTGCGTATAATGTTAGATTTATTTAATGCTATACGCGCCCGAATGTTTCTCTTCGGATAAGGGCTCGGTATCCGGGAGCGGGGCGTTACAGTTGGTATCAGAGAGAAATCGTCCTTTCTTTCCTTTGCTTCTTCCCTCGAAGATTGGATTTCTTTAGACCTTTTAGAACCTTTCTGATCTCTCTTGATCTTGGTGGTAAATTCTCGTAGGATTAGGAATCCTTAGAACGTGGTTAAGTTGCACTAGGACCAAGTGAAAAGTCTCATTAGGTGAAGGTTGAGTTTTAAGCTCATACCTCTTATGTGATCCTCTTAAGTTTTGTTCCTTTCGAGAACCCTTACTAGGATCCCTCTTTCCTTTTGGAATCTTCGAATCTTTCTCTATTTTTCTTTCTTTTTGAGGTTTTAATGCTTTCGTAATGCTACATTTGGTTCAAATCACTTCCTTGTATCTTGGTGTTATGCAAAATGAGTAAACGATTTTGTTCACGTTTCTACATGTTATGTTATATCATTTTTTTTTGTTCCAAGAATTCTGAAAATTTTCAGCAAAGTAGATTACTGTCTTATGTACAATTTCTCTTTTTACATCAACTCGATAATCATTATGGATTGTTCAGAAAATTCATGTTTATGCCGGACACTCTGTCCAAAAAATCTGCAGCAGCACTTTCACTTCTTCTTCCGTTTTTAACAGGTTAAACACCTTCAATTGATCTGAATTTTTGATATGTTGCAGAAACAACTTTTATCTACAATTTTTCTTTTGAAATTAAGCTAAGATTCGTTTTCGTTTGATCTCGATTTGCAATTCAACTCAGTGTTTATGAATCTGGAAATTCTGACAGCTTGTGCAATCGTCAGAAATAATTGTTTTTGACCAACTCCCTCTCATCCAAAAATTCTAATATTTTTATGTCACATAGGAAACTCCAGTATCTAAATCTTTTCTCTTTGGATCGTGCTCAGATTCCTCTTCATTTGTTCTGTACAAATTGATAATGTCAGATCCGAGAGTAAATTTCATACACAGCAACCTAAAAGGAATTTTCACCTCTTTGACTTGGGGTTTGGGCTAAGAGGGTAGTAAGTTACGATCGTTATGTTTAGGAGTTCCCAAGTTTGATCTCCTTCGAGTTAAACCTTTTAGTAGGATGCTTGTAAAGCTAACATTTCAGTTTTTTTTGCGCTTGTAAGCAAGAACCAAGATGCTATCCTCCAAAGATGCCATGTTTGATGTTCGCACTTTTCGTGCCCTTTTATAATTATACCTTTCGTGATGTATTTCTCATGTAATCCCTCATTTGAGATCTTTAAACTCAACAAATCATTTTCACATGATGTCATGAATTACCTCGTAAATATGTCTCTATAAGCCTTTCTTTTGAACAAGTTCTTACCTTCTTACTTTTCAAATCAAGAAACAAGTTCTCTTCAAAATTCTACATTGTTGCACTTCCATCTTTCTTTTCAAATTCAAATTTAACCAAGCCTTCGATGTCGTAACATTTTTTTACTTGTGTTCATTCTCGCCTTCCCTCCTAAGGGTAGTGTCGATGTTGTAACTTTTTCACCTAATGTCGCTTTCTTTTAAGGTATGCATATCCTTTCTCGCTACCAAATTTTTAAGCCGACCATGACATTCCTTTTCAATTACTCACCCTTAACATTCTAGCAATTTATGATAAACTAGTTTCAAGCGGAAGGTAGTCTTTGCTAACGTGCCTTTCAAACCTAACTAGCCAATCAACTTTTGAATTCCTAAACTTCGATTTTCCAATTCAGTTAATGTTGTATCCTTCGCTTTAACTCTCTTTCAGGCCATTTAGAGCCATGAACCGCCATATACACCTTTTTGACTTCCCATCTTCTGCTTTTGGCGCTTTTATTTACCATTTTGATACACCGTTGATCGCCTTTTGTTTTAACTTTTCCATTCTCTCATGAGGAATGACCTCGAGCATTTATTCCTTGGCAAAGGTACTATTCCTCTTGAGTAGTGCAACCTTGAACTTTTGATTTGAATCGTCAATGATCGTTTAAACTTCCTTTGAAGGTTTGAATTAATTCTTTGAAATCAAACCTTATCCGACAATTCTTAAGTGTCGTTTCCTCTTCATTCAAGATCTTGTTTGCTGCTTACTTATTCAAACTTTTGATATTCCCTTACAATTCCTTGAGAGAAATTTCTATTTCTATTAAATCCTAAATAACCTCTCTTTGACTATTGCAAACTTGGACACTTCTTGACAAGTGTTTATTTTATTCTGAGACCTTGTGGTGTACTCGTTTTGTCTCTCTGGCTCCTTCATGTTGAGATTCTTGCTCTCTTTTGATTTCTATCTTTTTAGTCCTTCTGGTGCTCGACCTTGCACCTTTACCTTGATTTCTGTTGTGTAATGTTACCTTTAACGCCTCCACTTTCTCAAGGCTTATATGAAAGCTTATTACCATCCTTTCAAGTTACCTCTCCAGGTCTTTGCAGGACCACCGTATCTTGCAAATTCCTCTCTCTCAAAAAAAAAATCATCTGCAAGGTGTCCTTTTGTTTTCCTTTTTGTGGCTATCCCTTGTATTATGATACAATGTCTCATTCTTTAGTTTGGAAACACCTTCAACTTTTCCCCATCACGAAATCATCTTGTTTTGCATGTAACCCAAGCAACCTTTCTTATTTTAAGTGCATTGTATCATTCCTTGGCTTACCTAGTTGACATACCACCCTGGTACTCAACTTGTCACTTTTCAACTTCTTTTATTTTCCAAGCTAACCCTAATTGGCACGAGGATTGGATCAGACTATCAGAGAGAAAGTATGGCAATGCATGTTCTCCACCCACAGGAGTCTCGTAAGTCCTTCACCGATCATTGGAGTTCTTCAAAGAAGCTTGTGGTTCCATGACTGAAGTTGAGATCAAAAGAAGTCAAGTGTGCCAGAAGTGTGGTTTCGGCCGGGAAGATTCAGCCTTCCGGTATAGGGGCAGCAGGAGCAAGCAAAGAGTGTTGAACCGATGATTGTAAGATTCGAGGCGCTTGATGAGTTCGTGAAGGAACAAGATGAAGATCCAGCTTGTCTCCGGTTACAAGTGAGTGGCTGGAGCCCAACCAAACATTGGTCACGAGTTAGATGAAGATAGCAACCGTCGGCATCGAATCGACTTTGGGTTCCGAATGCGGAAGATTGGGAAGGACAATGAAGAATGAAAACCACGGGTTGGAAATTGCGCCTTCCTCTCGGAGCGACCAACAAGCACAAGAGTTGGAACAGATCACTGCGATGATCTTTCATGAAGATAGAGATAGAAGAACACGAGTTTACGGGATGAAGTGGAGCGACAACATAATACGAGACCGATTTGATACTGACAAGTCAACGAGGAGATTGAAGTAGATCTTCGCCACCTCGAGATAGCTCAAGACAAGTGGAAGAGTTGGGAAGATGGAAGAAGAAGAAGAAGACATGCGAGTTAGAGACGAACGCTTCGCAAAGTCCAGAGTTCAAGTACCTCTCGGTTACATTCGAGATTCGAGGACGAAACTCCTCTTAAGGGGGAAGGAATGTAACATCCCGACTTTTCAGAAAGGGTAAAATAGTAATTGGTCATACCCACTACGACCTAATTATTATTTATGCTATTTATTTAATTAAAAAGGAATTAATTAAAGGGATTTAGTTATTTAATTAAGGGATTTAAGTAAATGGCTATAAAAACAAAATAATCCTCCAAAATCCCCTTTTATGTTTCACGGCAGAATTCAGGAAAAAAAAGAAAAGAAGAGGAACGCTTCAAAACAAAGGGAAGAAAGCGAAATAAAATGGAGAACCGTGTGATCAATCCGTTCATCTGTTCAAGATGCCGCAGGAGAGAAAAGTGATCAGCGCGAGGAGACGCAACTTTAGAAAATAACATCTCTCAATTTCGTAAGTTTTCAGTTTAGCCCTAGTTTTCGGTATTCGTAGAGTTTGCTTCTTGAAAAATTCGTATCTTTCAATCCGTAACTCTGTTTTTCAGCCATGAGTAGTCGAAACGATCGTCTTGGAGCATAGATCATTCTAAAAATAGTTTTACAGCAGTTAATCCAGGTAATCTGTAGATTTGATCACTTTTAAGTTTCGGTTTTCTGCAAAGAAATAGGATTTTAGGGTTTCTCGTTGATCAAATAGGTTTTGGGGTTGAGGATCAACTGTTGTTGCAGTTGCTTGACGTTTTGCTTTCGGTTTTGCTGGAAATTATGGTAAGAGGCTCTTCCTAATGAGTAATTATAGTTTTATAATGATAGGTTGAGTTTTGGTGAGTTTTGGTGTTGTTCGGTGATAGAATTCATGCTAAGTTGTAATTAATGAGTTGTGATATGTTTTGGTATATTTGTGTTGAGTTTTAAATTTCTATTTTTTGGTTCAATAACATTAATTAAATATGAACAAGCTTCGATTGAACTTCGATTCGCTCGCTTAAAACACCGAATGTACTCTTAAAGGGAGTTGAAGTTCGGATCCGTCGGAAGGGCATGAAAGGGCTTGTGCTTTGATGAACTAGAGTTCATCAATGTCCGTGTATTTGCTAGTGTTGGTCCTTTGAAAAGGCTTTGGTTAAGTTTAGAGGGGGTGAATAAACTTAACACTTAAAACTTTGGAGTTAACAAATTTTCGCAACTTCAAAGAATCACGATACTTCAGAGTCTCACGAGACTTGATGCACTCTTGATAAACAAGAGTCTCATCGATAGTTAAGTTTGCTGAATTTGTGCAAATGGAATTAAATCAATAATTAAGCCTTAGTACTTGTTGTCAAATATGATACTAAGTATTAGATACTCATGAGTGCAAGTGTGTGATTTTAGTTGCTAGATTCAGAGGGTTGATGAGTGAAATAAAACAAGTGCGTAAAGTAAAAGCGAGAAAATAAGTAGGCGTGTTTTTATAGTGGTTCCAGGTGATGTAATCCTGTGACGCCCACTCTTCTCCCGTGATGTTGGAGGAAATTCACTAGAGATCTTTGATGTAGCTGTTACAAAGATTCCTAAGTTGTTTGTCCTTCACCAATGACTATGGCTTCACAAACTGGCCGGGAACAGTAGGATTGCTTTGCTCCCCGAGTCTTCCACCGGTCCTTGAAGGGTAGGATTGCCTCTTCACCACTCCACCACAAACCAACAGTCTTTCACACCTAACGGATGCTTCACTGCCTTTCAAGAGTTCTTTATAAAATAAAGAATGAATCAAATAAATGATTCAATTCAAAGCAGACTTGATTAGGATGATATAATCAGCAGCCTTGCGCCTTCAAGTGTGTATGCTTGATGCAGCTTGAACACGAATGCACTTGAAGAAAATAGCTAGATCAAGAAACTTTAAGTTCATGAGTTTCAGCAGGTGTTTTTCACCAAGATTGTCACTTAAAGTTTATCCAAATAATTCATCATCTTTTCTTGAGTTGAAAGTCTTCTATTTATAGGTAGGAATGCATGTGACTTGCATTTGAAATTCAAATGTGACTGTTCCTTGTATTTGTCCCATCTCAGACCGCATTCTCACTATTCATAGGATCGACAATCGTCAGACTACTTTTTGACAATCAGGATCATCCACCCTTTGACTTGTATCCAATGGATAAAAATAAGGATCATCCCACGTCTTTTTAATCTCACCCTTGATTAGCTTGATAGGTCGAGGTAGTTGGTCGTTCTTATCCATGTAATCTTCAAATAATCTTGAATTAATCGAGGTATATATCAAAGAGTTTCATCGATCATTGTAAATACCAATCGATCTCTTGAACATCTTATTTTTGTCTCAGAAATAGAATGCAAATGATAACTTTTATCTAACTTTTATTTGTGAAGTTAGATTACATCCTTTTAAATATAACCAAGTTCCAAACATCATCCAACTTGTGGAACTTAGACCTTTCTACACAAGGCATATGTAATCGCTTTAGGTCATCACAGACTTGCCTAACTTCGATTCCATATCCTTGACTTTAAACACTAAGTTTGATCCCTTAGCCTTCATTAACTCGAGTTTGAACCTCGCCTTCGCCTCTTGAAGCAGGTTCCGCACCGGTCCATCGACCTATCTACCCTATCGACCTAGACCATCTGGCGATATCAATCACAGACCTTTTTCTGATGCTTGTTTGATCAAACCTATTTATGAATCAAACTCTAATAAACCTATACATTTTATCTAGACATCTTTTGCCTTTGCACTATAACAAACTAGTATGGCACTCATCATCAAAACTAAGAAATAAGTCCAACAATTTCCCCTTTTTGGTGATGATGCCACTACCTCACCTAATCAAAGAAAGCAAAAGATAAAACACAAAAACAGAACAAATTCAGTCATTTCTCATTATAAATATTTGTTCACAAGATATTACATCTAGCATCAAGAAAGATAAAATAATGTAAATATGCTTTGATCTACTGTCTCTTCTCTCTTCTCTTCTAGCCTTCTCGACTTGCTCTTGATAGGCTCGATCTCTTCTATCATTTGACTCATCCATTCATTCTCAATTAGTGTAAAATCAATATAAGAATTGACTTGTTTCCACCACTCCATGCTTCAGCAGACAAGATTGATGTCATTCACTCAATCCAAACCTCATATACAGCTCCTTGAATTCATCCAAAGAGTCCTTTGCCTTTGTAATAGGTAGCACCTTATCACCTCTGCTACTCCTTCTACTGCTTGCTTGCCCTTAGAGCTTTGACTCTTGCTTCCTGTAAATTTCAAACTCAAGAAAGAGTTAAGACCTTCATGAAATCCCATGTCATGATAAGGTCTCCTCCTCGTTGTAATACTCTTTCTTGTACTGCTTAAGTAGATCATCGATGAGTTGGACTCGCCAGTGCAAAGTTGCTCAAGGCATTTGTATCATCTGTCCATCTCTTCAGCAAAAAGAGTCTTGCGACCTCTTTTGTCTGCAAATGATTGGCCCTCTTCCCCTTAGTGACATCATCAACAAAACGGGATATAAGGCCATGAATAGCCTCCTCGTGACACTATCACTCTATGCATTTGACCTTCCATGGTTCCATTCTAGTATCAAGAGAAGTAATCCTGGATTGCAGTGTGTCCTCCAAATCTGCTGATCCTTTCATGAAGTTTGGGATCGTGCAAAGTAGGTTGTTGTGCAAAGAAAGAGCTCAAGAAGTTTAGGAGCTTCACAAGCTTGTCAAGTTTCTCATGTATAGAAACAAGTTGGTCTTTTAGAGACTTGTCTTTGGCTTTATTTCCAACTTTGATACCCTTTGACATCTAGTATCAAATCATTCAGAGCATTTTGAGTAGATGCAAAATTTGAAGCAATCAGACAGAGATTGTCTGCTATCATTTACCATCTTCATCGCTTCTTCAAATCTCTGTTTTGCTCGTCCAATTGAGTTCTTAATCACATGTCATTTCTTACGCTTCTTAACTCATTGACAACTTCAATTGGCACTCCACTAGTCATTCTACTATCGGTAGGTTCATCATCGCTCTCAACTCTATATTGTGCCATTGTCTCATCGATGACCATTGCTTTAATCAAATCTCTCCCAAAGGGGGGAGGTCATTCCTCAACCATCGCACCAAGAATGTCTTCCATGATCGGATCTTGTGCAGTTCCTCAAAGAACTTCTTCTTGTTCAAAATTTGAAATTCTTCATCATCAGTAGTCATAATCCAAAGAAATGTTCTTCTTGATTAACACCAAAGAACTTCGCGATTATCCTTCCTCAAAGGGTCTTGGCTCCGAAGGCTCCACTACAAAGAGCCTCATCAACAGCAGGGTTCCTCCAAACCCAAAGTTTGTTCCAACTTTGTGTCCAGTCTTTGTTTGAGACTCAAAGACCTGCACTCTCTGTTCCAACCTTTGTCCAGTCTTTGTTTGTACTCCAAAGAACTGTACTCTCCTCTTCAATTTCCTGTGGATTAAAGATATTGGAATTATCCACTTGAAACCTTCAAGATGACCAATCTTGGTCGAGTTATGGCGCTTTGGTGAGAATCCTTCAAAGTCAAATCCACTTTGATATTCAATGGATTCCTCGTAACTAGCACTTGGTTCACTAAAGTCAGTGGCCTTTTCTTGATCCAAATCAGCAGTCTGTTCACCTTCAGGTTGTCCAGCAGGCTCTACAACATGAAATGTAGCAGATTCATCAACTAGCCTACCAGCACTCAAAGTAATTCCTTCATTGATTAGTGCTTCAAGATCATCCAAGGTGAGATCCTGTAGATCCTCATCCATTTCTCCAGTCTGCTGGCTGTTCGGTAAAAACGAGTTTTACAATTTATAACCGAAACACCCCAAGTATAAGGATCATAGTATAGGGTGTTTACGGGTCGTCCTAAGGGAGTGGAATGTTTATCGGATTCAAATATAAATCTATATCAATTATGTCACAATTATAAACTAAACTACTAAACTAAGGTCAAAACTAACTAAAACCTAAACCTAAGAATTAAAACTAAAACAGAATAAAAACAAGCGTAAAATAAGAAAATAAGATACGGACGGCGTCACTTTAATGAACGAGCGTCTGGAAACTAAATCTCTTTCGGGCGGCGTGCGCTATTGCGGACGAGCGTCCTAAATACGAATCAAGCGAAAAGTGCAGAAAACAAAGCAGAAACTAGGGTTTATATAACTAGAACGTAAACTAAACTTAATCTAAACGGTTTGATTAGAACAATTAAAGGAAAGCACAGCAAGGCGACTAGGTTCCACCTATCAACCAACAATCCAACTAGACGGTGATTAAAAAGACATAGTTTTTAGTAGTGATTTATTCACGAATTCAATTAAATTTCTTCAACCAAATTCTAGGGTTTCGTTTATCTTTTCGAACAAACTAAACATGCAATCAAAACGAAATCACGAGATTGTTTCCAAACTCTTACTCAACTAAACATGCCTAATCTCTTATAACATGATTAGATGCATCACTTAAACGAAAGAGAACTCAAATAAACAGACTTTCGTAAATTTATTCAAGCATAAATTAAACATAGATCGTTTCATCAAACCTTAATTCAATAAAACTTAAACAATATAAAACAGATCCAAAGTAATGAAAAACTATGAAATAAACTCACTAAACTTAAGCATCGAACTCTCTAGTTGGTTTTGTGTTGTTGATAGGCTTCCTCCGTCGACTCACTGCAAGGCTTTTAGCCAACAATCATGTTGGAGATGATTGTTGGGTTGGAGAAGTTCATCTCTGTGGAATTAGGGTTCTGGCCGCAGCTTTTTGGTGTAAAATTGCGATCTCAATTATGTGGTATCAATTAGGGTTAAGAGGCTGCTGCTATATATAGAGTTTTAAGTCGGTTATGACTAAGTCGGCAACGGACGCTCGTCTCGAATATCCGGACGCCCGTCCCGTAATGCCTGGATGTTTGAGTAAACGCCGTTCATCCTCCGTCTGAACTCTCTCGAATGTAAAATACGATTCGGACGCCGCATGGACGCCGCTTCACTCCTGGACGCTGCGTTCAAGATCGATGAGACGCCCGCTTGAACTCATCGAGGATCGGATCTCTTCATCTTTATCCAATTTCTTCAAGCCAATTCCAACTCTATCTCTTGTAATTCGACTTGAGCTTCATTTATCCTCATTATATGCACGAAAATTAACTCCTACATGATAAATAAACAATGCAAAAACGTAATAAAACTCAACTAATAATAATTCCATTAAATTAACACTTAAAATCATCAATTTTGCATACAACCCTTTTAAAATCATCTTTACTCAATATTTACACTTAAACCCTTATTCTCATGTAAATTATGCAAATGTGGGGAAAATAATAATGAAATAAACCCTTAATAATCATATAAATATGGCCTTAACAACTCCCCCACACTTAACTTTTTGTACGTCCTCGGACAAAACAATCAAAACTATAGCTCAACTTTATAAATAATCCACACAGATCTCTAACTCACGTAACAAAGATACAACAACTATAGCAAATGATACCATCACAGAGATAGATTCGGTGTAAGTGTGACAAGCCATTCTCAATCTAACAAGCCTTTCAAAGAAATATCCTTTCAAAGATTCCAATGACTATCCTAGGTACCGACAGTAATAGCTCCACTCAAAGCCTTCCCACGCCCTCAGTAGGATAATCCCCACAGCATATCATGCGGTTCTACTGGGTATATGATCCATGATAACAAAGACTTCACTTTATTTTTACTCATCATCTCCGAAATTTTCAAATTTGACGCATATCAGAATGAGCTCTTACCCATCATAGTAGAATAGGATGTTTCGTGATAACACCCTACCTTACTCAAATCATAAGGTAGCTTCTCCTGACTGTCGTGAGCTATTGGTCATCATAGTGGTATAGGACATACGAGGTATACCCTACCGCACTCAAATCATTAACCAGCTTCCGACAAACGTATTTATTAATAATTGCTCACTAACTTTATTCATTCACTATTCAAAGTCATAAGTTACATCTCACTTATCACATTCAAATGTTATGATATTCACAGTACATGGTCTAACTACGGTGTTACTATACTGACCTTCCTAAGATAAATCACTAAAACAATGAAAGGATATAGTTCAAAAATCATGCTTCAAAATCAAAGGCTTTCGTGAGTGAAAAACGAAACTATCTCCATAAAATTAAAACATGCTATAATTATCTCACTAAGTCACATACTATCATCGTTAGAAAACTACAACTAGCAAGCATCTAGTTCCAATTATATGCTCGAGACTCACAAAAAAAAATTAAATTTAGCAGAAATTTAACATTCACTCATATTTCAAAGAATATAGCATAAAAACATACCCAAACACCCCCCACACTTAAATCACATTATGTCCTCAGAATGTGCAAATATAAAAGAAAAGAAAACTTAGCTGGTTTCAACGGTGGTTGTCGGATGAAAGTTGGCAGAGGTCAGCCGGAGCATGAATATACCGCGACAACTCGAATAGACAACACTGGACATAAAAGCTTGTGAACCCGCCTCAAAAGTATCTGCCACACTCGACATACCATATAATCTCGGGTACACGGGGTATATGAGCAACACATAACACAAAACACTCACAATGAACGTAAGAGGAATAACCATCAACACAAAATCAACTAAAGTATTATTTCTAAAACAATAAAACAAAACAACCTAAGAAAAGAAAACGAACAAAGAAAACTAGGTTGCCTCCTAGGAGCGCTTTTTTAATGTCAATAGCTTGACACAAAGTTCAAGAATCAACCCGGATCGGGCCACTTTGGTTTGACTACCGCCACCTCGATGTCGTAATCGTAAGTATTGGGGCGGAAATGATTTTCACCACAACAACAAGTCAAGTGTGCAATAAGATCATTAAACTTTTCTCTCCAAACTACACCGACTCTCTTCTTCTTGTTCTTGCGCACGATAGGCATAGACATAGTGGTATGATCGTAAGTCTCAAAGAAGGTACCTTACGGGTGGATATAGAAACGCCATCATCATCGACTCAAAGAAATAAGATGGAATCTCTTCACAAACCAGACATCTGTATTCTCATCTCTTCTTTGGAAATAAAGAATCTCAGCTTTTCCTTTGGTTGCCCAAAATATTTCTTAAGTCTATGACCATTCACTTTAAAAGCTTGATTACCATACCCGTTCAAAGTAATTACTCCACTTGGATTAACCTCGAGAATCTCAAAGGGACCAGACCATCTAGACTTTAGCTTACCAGGAAACAAATGAAGTCTGGTATTATAGAGTAAAGCCATTTCACCAACTTTGAATTCTCGGTCTTTGATCTTAGCGTCATGGAGTATCTTAGTTCTCTCCTTGCCGAGTTTAGCATTCTCGTATGCTCTGAGTCCGAATTGCCGAGCTCGTTCAATCAGTAACAACCGTTTCTCCTACTGAGTTGGCTATCGAAATTTAAGAATTTAATTGCCCGTAAAGCTCGTGCTCAAGTTCGACAGTAAATGACAAGCTTTGCCATAGACCATTTGGAAGGGTGACGTGCCCATCGGGGTTTTAAATGCAGTACGATAAGCCCACAACGCGTCATCCAACTTAAGACTCCAATTAGATCGATTATTGTTCACGGTCTTCTCCAAAATTCTTTTCAGGCTCCGGTTGCTTACCTCGACTTGGCCACTAGTTTGAGGATGATATGGTGTACCAATCTTATGTTTGACACCATACTTCTCAAGGATCTTGTCAAGCGGCGCATTGCAAAAGTGAGTACCTTCATCACTAATGAGTGCTCTCGGACAGCCGAATCTAGTAAAGATATTCTTTTGCAAGAATTTCTTTACAACCTTGTGATCATTAGTTTGAGTAGCTATGGCCTCGACCCACTTTGAAACATAATCCACACAGACGAGGATATACTTATTACCACATGAGGATGGAAAGGGTCCCATAAAATCTATGCCCCATACATCGAAAACTTCGCATTCAAGAATGGGCTTAAGTGGCATTTCCATCCGACTACTCTGCCGTCAGCCTCGCACCTATCACAACCTTTACAAAAGGCTTCGTGTCTTTAAACAGAGTCGGCCAAGAGAATCCAAATTTGAAGGATCTTTGCAACCGCCTTGGTGTTCCATAGTGACCTCCGGTAGGACCGCTATGGCATTGTTCTAGGATATCCCATCGATCATGCTCAGAACACACCTTCGAAGCAACCCGCCTTTACTGCACTCAACAAATAAGGATCTTCCCATACGAGATATTTAAGATCTAAAAGAACTTTTTCTTCTCCGATCGTCATGTCCTCTAAATGACCACTCGCTAAATAGTTGACGTAGTCGACATACCACGGCCTAACCGTTCAAGCTTCATCAATTGCTCGCTTGGAAAATCAATGCCTATATCATTGTGATTTTCTGCACCCTCATTTACTAAGTGAGATAAATGATCAGCCACAATATTCTCACTACCTTTCTTATCTTTAATCACAAGGTCAAACTCTTGTAGAATTAAAATCCATCTAAGTAACCTTGGTTTGGCATCTGCTTTATCCATAAGGTAGCGTAAAGCTGCATGATCTGTCCATACAATCACTTGAGACCCTAAAAGATAGCTTCTAAACTTGTCAATGGCAAAGACGACGGCTAAGAATTCCTTCTCAGTCGTAGTATAATTGCATTGAGCCGGGTTCAAGGTACGACTCGCATAATAGATGGGCCTGAACCTTTTATCAACTCTTTGACCCAAAACTGCGCCTACGGCGTAATTAGAGCATCACACATCAACTCGAAGGCTTGGTCCAAAAGGTGCAACTAAAATAGGGCATCGATAAGCTTGTCTTTCGGACAATTGAAAGCTTCTTTGCACTTCGCATCGAACAAGAAATCGACATCTTCTTTCAAGAGATTTGATAAAGGCTTGGCAATCGTAGAAAAGTCTCGAATAAACCGCCTGTAGAAGCCAACATGACCTAGAAAACCTCGTACCTCTTTCACCTGCCTTAGGTACGCTCATCCTTTCAATGGCTTCGACCTTAGCCTTATCAACTTGAATACAAACATTGGACACCTTGTGTCCCAAAACTATTCCTTCATCAACTAGAAAATGGCATTTCTCCCGCTTAAGCACCAGATTCTTCTCAACGCAACGTTGGAGTACCATATCTAGGTTCTCTAAAATTTCATCAAAACTATCGCCGTGGGCGAGAAGTCGCCCATGAAGACTTCCATGCATTTCTCAACAAGTCCATCAAAATGGCCAACATACACCGTTGAAAAGTCGCGGGTGCATTGCATAGACCGAATGGCATTCTACTTAAAAGAAAAGTGCCGATGGACACGTAAACGTGGTCTTCTCTTGGTCATTGGGGTCGATGGCTATCCTGAAGTAACCGAGTATCCATCGAGAAAACAATAATACTTGTGACCACTCGGTCTTTCAATTAGTTGGTCAATGAAGGGTAAGGGGAAGTGATCTTTGCGGTGACTTCATTCATCTACGATAGTCGATACAGAGACTCAGAGCTATCACGAGACGTAGGCAACTTCCTCCCTTTTTCATTCTTTTCAACCGTAATACCGCCTTCTTTGGCACAACTTGAGTAGGGTGACCCACTCGCTATCGGCGATTGCATAGATGATTCCCATGTCGAGCCACTTTATAACCTCCTTTTTGACAACCTCTTGCATATGCGGATTCAGCCTTCACGAGGTTGTCTTACCTTTTAGCTCCTTCCTCCGCTCGGATTTTATGCATGCATATGTCCGGCCGATCCTCGGATATCACCCACTTGCCAACCGAACGCGAGGATGTTTTTCTTAAGCACTTCTATCACCGTGCTTCTTGCTCAGTCGAGTTTCAAGAAATGATCAAGGGCAATTTATCTCCATCCTTAAGAAAGATATACTTAAGGTGTTTTGGAAGCGGTTTAAGCTCTAAATCAGTAGGTGGTTGCTCAATACTAGACTTTAATGGGCCACCTTTCTCCTTATGAGCTTGAAGTGGTTGACAAGAGAACACCTCAACTTCCCGAGGCTCAACCCTGCAGTGCATCGATCAAATCATCCATCGGAATCCTCCGATCAACACTTGCTTCCTTTTTCGGTGATCGATCATTTTTCTTAACTCTTCATCTTTAAGCTCTTCCGCGCCACTCCTCCCAATCATCTACTTCCCAATGAGTAGCTTCTCTCCAAAACTCTACCTCGTCCCAACTACCCATCAGAGCTTCTTCTTCACCAGGGATGAAGTCTTCCTGACTCAGTTCTTTGAAATCATCGTTTGTTGCTGGGCATCTCCATGCTTCTAACTCAATAACAGGCCCAGTGTGAGCGAGTGAAGATGGCTCGTCAATGCCTACGGCTTGAAATGAATTAGAAGATGGTCCGCAGTCAGCCGGATCCTCAATGTCCATGACTTCAAAAACACATATTTCTGTAAGCTCCATTGCATCCTCATAATAGGCATCTTCTCCGTCCTCATATATGGCTTCGACAAACGATATTTCATCAATTACGGCTCTTTCAGGATGTGTCCCTCGTGTGAAGGTGACAGATGTGTCACCGACTCTAAGAGTAATCTGTCCTTTGCAGAAGTCGATGAGAGCGTTAGAAGTGTCTAAAAAGGTTCGGCCTAGAATTAGAGGCATCTCCTTATCAGGTGGATAGTCTAGAATAACCCAATCGGTAGGCTAGGGAAGACTAAATGTTCAATTTGAAGGAGAACATTAGCTACACAACCGGCTGCAGTCCGGCTAGATTTATCTACCATCTCAAGAGAAATCGGGCGTTCTCGCATTCTTTGTCTAGCCCGAGCTTCTTGCATACATTTAATGGCATCACATTAATAGAGGCCCCGAGTCGCATAAGACATTTTCGAACAAATGGCCTTCAATCTCGCAGATATTGAAGGTCCGCTGAGGTCACCTCGCTTAACAAATGACTTTCAGTGAAACCATCGCGCAATCCTCGCGTAGCACTTCTTCACCATCCTGAAGCTTTCTTACTCCTCTGCAATTCTTTAAGATACTTAGTACATTTAGGCATTTCGGACAATACCTCAGCTAAGGGCATACTCACTTTAGTGTCTCTAAGCATCCTCCTCACTCCATCATACTGCTTGTCATTAGTGAGGGCTTTCTCTTTCCTTTTTGGGGGATAAGGAAGGGCTTTACCATTCCCTGCGGCCTGATTCTTTATCGCCTCATCCTCCTTATCCTTCCATCTTACGAACTTTTCTTTCTTTTTCTTAGTCGGGTACAGCCTCCTGACTTTCCTTTCTTTCCTCATTATCAGAATTATTTTCGTCCTCCGAAGAATTGTCACTACGCCTCCTCATCGTTGCTTTCTTGGCATGTGGTTTCGATTTCCCCCCGAACTCATAGCGTCATGAGGGGCTACTCGTTTCCCGACATCTTGCCGGGTCCAGCCTGTTTACCACTTCTCAACGTTACTTCATTCAACTCATCTTCTTGCCCATACTCCCACTGAGGTGTAATGGCATTGCAAACATTCACATCAGCTTTCGGATTTCTCTCGGTATAACTCGGAAGTTTACCGTGAGGTCTGCTTGCTTGCTGGTCTGCCATTTGACCAACTTGTCTCTCAATTGCTTTAACACTAGTGGACAGAGTCTTCACCATGTCTACCAACTCATCGAATTTGTGTTGAGGGACACATGAGGTGGTATGATTATTGTTCTGAGTTTGATTCCAGCCACCTTGAGGCCTTTGGGAGTTCTGAACTGGCCTCTGATAGTTCGAGTTGAAAGAATTCGAATTTGAAGGGCCAGGTGGTAACTTGGCTTGATTGAAGTTTTGTCGTTGAAATCCTGAGTAGTTCTGGCTTTGATTGAAGTTTCGGAAGGGCTGGTTTTGATTATCCATTAAATTTACTTCTTCCGTCATCTCCGCTCCTACCGCATTCCCGGATCGTAAGGTGCGTCGAAAGATTGGCCACCGCTTGCTTATCAATTCCATCCGAGCAACCAACAACTTTGTATCGAGATTGCTTGCGTGACCTTCCTTCTTTACAACATTGGTCTTCTTAGAGTCGACCACATATTGTTCTTGGCGATGGTCTCACCCACTCTGTGTGGCGATCCTCATCACCTCCCCTAAGAAGGATCCATGAGTCGTGGAGTCAAGATAGTCTCTATTAGGTTGAGAGACACCTCTGTAGAATAGTTCCAACAACTCATGTCTATCTATCATATCCGTGATTGGGGCACTTCCTCATCAATGATTTAATCTCTCCCAAGCCTTGCCAGCAGTCTCATCCTCCATCTCGCTCAAACGTAGCTATTTCCCGTTTCATCTCCATAATCTTGCCTGGTGAAACCCACTTAAGAGCGAAGGCTCTTTTGACATCATTCCATGTATGGAGGGAATGATGTGCTAACGACTTAAACCATCTCGCTTGCTTCACCTTTTAAAGCAAAAGGAAATAGCTTCAACTTTACGATCTCGTAATCAACACCAGGATAATGGTCCGCTTCACGATTTGTGCGAATGTGGACAAGAAGTCGTATGGGTCTTCTTGAGCAAAGGCCATGGAAGGAGCTATTTTGGACCAAAGGCAACTACTCCATTTTTAAGGTCGAAATTTACTCCCCATATCGTGGACGAATAGGTCTATGTCCTCGAGAAAATCTTGATTAAGATATGGAGTGTAGGGGTCCCGGTTCAACTAATTAAGCTGGTTTTAGCGGAATTGTTGAAGTTGTTGATTTATGCCACTGTCGATTCTCATTATTCTTTGCAGAGCTTGCATTTGTTGAAGGAGTAAATTTAAGCGAGCTTGGGGATCGGGATTTGGAATTGGTGGATCTTGATCCGCCATTTTGTCCAAATCGGGGAGAAGCCTTCTTCTAAGGATAGATCGTTCGTGCTCGGGATCAAAGATCGAAGTCCTTCTTACTTCTCGCTTGCATAAACCGTAAGAAAGGAGAGGAAGAAATCAACCCTTTGGGGTTGATTAGAAACAGTTTAGAAAAGATTAGATGGTTTAGAGGAGAAAAGAGAAGAAAAGAGAAGAAAGAAAAGAAGTGATGATTGAACAGATCGAATCAAGCGCGTCCGTGTTAGTGGACGTTAGTTGTGAATCGAACGCTGCGTTCGATTGAATGAACGTTCGTTCAGAGGACAGAATTGAGGTGGACGGGCGTTCAAGTTGTTGAACGCTCGTTCAAAATGTTTTTATTATTATTATTATTATTATATATATTTTTTTATTATTTTTTTTTTTATTTTTTTTATTTTTTTTTTCATATCTTATTTTCGAATTTAGAAAAGGATCTAGAAACAGAAACAAGAAAAGAAACCTACCTACGAAAAATTTAAAACAGAAAAGGCACTAGGACGGTAAAAAAAACGTGTTGAAACCTTCTAGGGCCAAAATGGAGGGGAAAACAGTGGATTTTGACCTCGAAAACGCACTGAACGGCCTATGGCCGTTCACCATGTCGTCGGCGCCGGAACGAGCTTTCGAATTGGGGTCCTGCGTTCCAAACGGACACTCGAGCGAAAGTTATGGTCAAAATACTACCGCGCCCTAACGACCCCTTTTGACTCGAAAAATTGTCCTAAATAGAATCCGACAACCGTTACCGACTCCCGAAACGGGCGCCAAAACTTGTTCGGTAAAACGAGTTTTACAATTTATAACCGAAACACCCCAAGTATAAGGATCGTAGTATAGGGTGTTTACGGGTCGTCCTAAGGGAGTGGAATGTTTATCGGATTCAAATATAAATCTATATCAATTATGTCACAATTATAAACTAAACTACTAAACTAAGGCTGAAACTAACTAAAACCTAAACCTAAGAATTAAAACTAAAACAGGAATAAAAACAAGCAGAAAATAAGAAAACAGCAATACGGACGAGCGTTCACTTTAATGAACGAGCGTCTGGAAACTAAATCTATCGACTGACGAAGCGCTCGCTATTATGGACGAGCGTCTAAATACGAATCAAGCGAGAAAAGTGCGAGAAAACAAAGCAGAAACTAGGGTTTATATAACTAGAACGTAAACTAAACTTAATCTAAACGGTTTGATTAGAACAATTAAAGGAAAGCACAGCAAGGCGACTAGGTTCCACCTATCAACCAACAATCCAACTAGACGGTGATTAAAAAGACATAGTTTTTAGTAGTGATTTATTCACGAATTCAATTAAATTTCTTCAACCAAATTCTAGGTTTCGTTTATCTTTTCAACAAACTAAACATGCAATCAAAACGAAATCACGAGATTGTTTCCAAACTCTTACTCAACTAAACATGCCTAATCTCTTATAACATGATTAAATGCATCACTTAAACGAAAGAGAACTCAAATAAACAGACTTTCGTAAATTTATTCAAGCATAAATTAAACATAGATCGTTTCATCAAACCTTAATTCAATAAAACTTAAACAATATAAAACAGATCCAAAGTAATGAAAAACTATGAAATAAACTCACTAAACTTAAGCATCGAACTCTCTAGTTGGTTTTGTGTTGTTGATAGGCTTCCTCCGTCGACTCACTTGCAGGCTTTTAGCCAACAATCATGTTGGAGATGATTGTTGGGTTGGAAAGTTCATCTCTCGTGGAATTAGGGTTCGCCGCAGCTTTTGGTGTAAAATTGCGATCTCAATTATGTGGTATCAATTAAGGTTAAGAGGCTCTTTGCTATATATAGAGTTTTAAGTCGGTTATGACTAAGTCGGCAACGGACGCCGTGCGAATATCCGGACGCCCGTCCCGTAATGCCTGGACGCTGAGTAAACGCCGTTCATCCTCCGTCCCGAACTCTCTCGAATGTAAAATACGATTCGACGCCGCATGGACGCCTTGCTTCACTTCGGGCTTTCGTTCAAGATCGATGAAGCGCCCGCTTGAACTGCCGAGGATCGGATCTCTTCATCTTTATCCAATTTCTTCAAGCCAATTCCAACTCTATCTCTTGTAATTCGACTTGAGCTTCATTTATCCTCATTATATGCACGAAAATTAACTCCTACATGATAAATAAACAATGCAAAAACGTAATAAAACTCAACTACTAATAATTCCATTAAATTAACACTTAAAATCATCAATTTTGCATACAACCCTCTTAAAATCATCTTTACTCAATATTTACACTTAAACCCTTAATTCTCATGTAAATTATGCAAATGTGGGGAAAATAATAATGAAATAAACCCTTAATAATCATATAAATATGGCCTTAACATTGGCCCTCAGCAGACTTACCAATATCGGTGGGATCACAGCAGAGGTTCATTTATCAATGCAGCTTCCACTCGCTTCCTCTTGGTCCGGAGGGGAAATCTCCTCGAGTCGATGATGAGGAAGAATCATCATCTCCATCTCTTGGATCTCTGAACTTAATACCCTCCTCCTTCATTGCTCATCAAAAGATCCATCGATCCGGATTGCGGCGAGGAGGTATCAACCGATCCAAAGCAAGTTCTCCACTCCCAACTTGTTAAAAGCCCATTCCTCAAAATCACCATAGGTTCAAGAAATGTCTTTTGTTTCTTGTAGAAACCAAACTTCCATTGAAAATAATCAGCAATTTGCTGAAGTTTGGGATCCACAAATTCTTCGCTTTTCTTCCTCTCTTTCACATGCCTTTCAAAGGGCATGAAAGATCTCCTGTGTGAGCAAGGGCAAAGGGCTTGTTGACCTCCAAAGGTTCCAACAAGCGATTCATGGTCTCTTCTACAGATGTTTGAAAGTCAAGAGAGTTCTTTGTGATTGTACATTTGTACCTACTACTTCCATCTCAGATCACACTTGGTTCCCGACTTACTTACATGCTCATCGCGAGGTTAGCAGCAGACGCTTCTTCCCCCGAATTCTTGCCAAACTTGCGTGGTCTTCAACCAAGTCTTCAATCACCTCTTCAACTACCACAAAGAGTTCGTAAGATTGCAAAGTGGTTCTTCAAAGAGATTGCTCATCAACAACCCGTGCAAACTTGATGGAGATTCACCAATAACATCTTCTACAAGAGCTTCTGCACAAAGCAGATCATTGCTGTGATTTTTCAACAGATTGCTCAACAACAACCTGTTCACTTCCAGTAGACTTAATAACCTCATCAGGTGAGGAATCGCTGATTACAACTGGTGGAATAATAGTTAAGGGCTCAGCCTCAATAGCCTCTTCTTCTTCTACTGACGCCTCTTCTTGGACTTTTTGTTTTTCCAAGATTCTCATTTCTTTTCCTTTGCCATACTTCTTCTTTTTGACAACCTCCTTCATCCTCTTGGATAGGGGTTCATCATCATCATCATCATGTCCAGTAGATTTTCTCTTTCTACTATCTTCTTTCTGTTGTTTTGTCAGAACTTCACCAACAGTTTTTCTTGGAGCCACATCGGCCTCTTCTTTCTTTCCAAATAGCTTTTCTTTGATGCAAAGAGGTTTGATGGATATCTTCTTAGTTTGCTGAACCTGCTCACCACCAGCATCACCATCATCTCCATCATCATTATCACCAGCAGGCTCTCCAGCAACCTCTTCATCATCATCTAGTCCAGGAATCGCATAATCAATCTCCTTCTTGTATCTGGACTGATTTATGTCAATCGGTTCAAGGTCGGAACCTCCGGATGATTCAAAGAAAGTCTCGAACCATCAAACCTAGGGTAAGGCCTTTGATTTCCTTTTCTTTAATTTGTCCTCCTTGGCTACTTTCTTCATATAATGAATGAAATAACCTCCCCAATCAAATTTCATGCTTCTGCAAATGATAATCATCAGCTCTATCTTGGGTCCTGATAGAGTATCCAGACTGCCAACTAGCCCAAGTATGTTCTTTGCAATGAGCTTGCTCACAGATCGTATTCATTACCAATGTTTTTGCAAATTGATGCCTGCACTCGATTTGATAGTTGCATCTGCCTTGATCTCGATCTACAAAAGCCATCTTGTCCAATCCCATAGCTTCGAGGATTGATCTGAACCATCAACAACTTCTTCAAAACCAAACACTTCTCTCAAATAGATTGGAGGAGATTACAAGCTCCTCACCATTTACAAATGGTTTTGAATGCTTCAGCTTCCTTCTTCTATAACAATATTCTTCCGTAAATCAATAACATTGGTGTATGATATCGCTTTCTAATCTAATGTTGAGTTTGTTCTCCAGGCCCGCAAACCTTCTTATTCTTCGACCTATATTAATGGCCGCCTCATTCGCTTTGCATCAACAACATAGCCTCTTACACTTTGGCTTGATTCGATTTGAACTTCAACTCTTTCCGCCATTGAAATGAGAAAAGGATGAGGAAGAATTGCTCTCAAATCTGTGTACACACGATGTAGAATTGGCGAGATAAAGCGAGAAAATGCAAGTGGAGCTATCATATGATAATGATCGATTTTATAGACAATTGGGTAGTTGATATCATCACACGCGTACATTGAGGTAACCACGATTAAATCTGATTAAATGTCTGTGTTGACACGTGGCCCATTACTCCTCCATAACGCTTGTAACCGTTGGATGGTTTAACTATGGTAATAAAAGATAGAATAAATATCCCGCCAAACGCTTTTTGACCTAAATAACTTTGATCGAGTAAAGTTCCTCCAAATAGGTAAACCTCGGCAGGTGCCTCGGCAATGATCTGGCGATAAGTAGGCTTCAAAGAACTGGCGATGAGAGTACTCTGCTGATCCTTGTTTTCTTCTTGTTTTGTTCAATTGATAATACAAGATGAGGTTTAATACCAATGACTGATCTGTCAAGCGAGCTCACCTGTCACAGATTTTATTAGTACAAAATAAACAAGTAATAAAACCGGTTAACCTCAAGTGCAAGGATCGTAGTAAAGAGGCTATGCCGGGTCGATCTTACGGGGAACTAGACAGTTGTTAATCCTAGCTTTGTTTTCAACTAATTATGTCACGAACTAAACTAACCAGTGGATTATACTAAACAAATGTGCAGAAAATAAACTAGACAGAGGAGATTAATCCAATGCTAGGAAAGATTGAAAGCGATAAAAATAAACTAAAAGTGCAGGAAAAATAAACTAACGATCTAAACTAAGCTACGAGGGTTGTAAATCAAGTTTATAAAAGACAAACGAGGATTGATCCACCTATCAACATGCATTGATCTATTATCTCGATTTTACGTGGTATTTACTTAGGTTGTGATTCACCTTACCTAAACATGAATTCCTAATTCCTTAGGCAATCCATCTGTTAACCTAGTATCTTCCAATACTAAATTAACACGTTAAAAGATCAAAGGTGTCAACTTTTACGTTAACGATCTAGTTTTTTTAGACTTACTAACTTCCGTTAATGTAGATCTAATGAACTATTCTTATCTATGGTGATCTATGCTATTCAAGGCTTCCATCAAACAATAACATATCAATCATACAACATATTTTCCAATATAATTGCATTAAAACAGAATATGCATAGATAAGAAACAACCGTAGTAAATACTCACAAGAAAAGTCGAAATAAATAGATCAATTCAATGTTTGATGGCTTCACAATTCTCGCTTGAAGGAGGTTCTAGCCTCTGAGCATCCTCAAGAACCCGTAGTGCGAAAAATAACATAAAACTAGCCTACTTTGGTCGAATTAAAAGTTGCATAAACGGAGATAAAAAAGTGTAAGAACACACCTTAGCCGCCTTCTGGGTTTAGGGTTTGTGTGATGTCGAATTGTCTTTTTCTTTAGGTTGAGAAACAGCCGCTTATTTATAGATTTCAAGTCGGTTTCACTAAGTCGGCCGACGGACGCCGTCCGCTTCTCTGAACGCCCGTCCGATAACCTTAGATCGCTTCAGGCGCCCGTTCGACGGCGCCCAAACTCTCTCAGATCAAAATCGCTCCTCGGGACGCCCGTCGCTTCATCAAACGCCCGTCCCACTCGACGGAGTATGGACGCTTCGTCCAACACGACTTGAAGGTGATTTCTTCATATTTATCTCTTTTTTCCTTCACTCCACTTGATCATTATCTCTTCCTTCAATCCTTATAGCTCGAAATTTATCTCTTTTGATCATCATTTGAGCACGATACACATACCTATAACACATGGAAAACATCGCAAACTGTAGTAATATTCAAATAATCATATTTTAACCATGAAATCACATAAATAAATCGATATTGCGATTAAGCCGTTAGAAATATCGTTTGCTCAATATTTTAATATAAAGACCAACTATTATGCAAATGATACAAATAAAAGGGGAAAACATCACAAAATATAACCCTATAAAACATATAATTTCACCCTTAACAACTCCCCCACACTTAGCTTTTGCTCGTCCCGAGCAAAACAAAACGAAAATTAGGCTCGAGATAGTATAGACATCTCAACAAATATAACATACATTCAATAACTTAGAAGTTCACCCATGTGTGTGTGCATAGCCATAGAAAACTTCCACTACATCCAAACTTGAGGAACTCGAAGTAAAACTAGCTAATACCCCCTCGTAGAATAGTAATAAATGACACCCATAAGATGTACCCTACAAACGTGACATATCCCTAAAAAGATGATCGAATGAATCTAGGGCCTTTCTGAAATACTCAGAGGATAATCCCTACAACATATCCTTCAGTTTATACTGGGGATAAGATAGACGATAACTTAGTCTTATTCATTTCATAACATATCTTAAGTTGATTGAATTCATTCACTTTTTAAACACACATTAGGATAAGCTATTGCCCTCATAGTAGAATAGGACATTTCGAGATAATACCATACCTCACTCCAATCATAAGGCAGCTTTTCCTAACTGTCGTGAGCTTTTAGTCATCATGGTGGAATAGGACATACGTGGTACACCCTACCTCACTCTAATCATCGACTAGCTTTCGACACACCCAATTAATTCACTACTAATTCAACCCTTTTTCATTTTGACATTAGTTACGCTTACTTATCACATTCAAACTTCTAGATATTCACAGTATATCATACTTCGGAACTAAATACAAACGATCATAATTCGCGAGATATATACGTAGCACTAAGCACATGACTTATAAGAAAATCAAAAATCACTAATCCAAACGGGGTATAGCTTTATAAAATAGCTCATCGTCACTATGGCTCGTGAAAAGTAGTGTCAGGTGAAACAACTAACTTATCAAGTACATGAAATATCGCATAGATGACTATACAAACAACGAACTTCAGATTGAATTGCCTACTCGAGACCAAACAAAGACAAAAGTGTCGGGAAATTTTGAAAAATTACGCTCATTTCGCATAATAAAAACATTCTAACGTATTAAACAAACGTATAGGCAAAGGTACAAATCGAACTATCCCCTCCCCCACACTTAAAAATGCAACATGTCCTCACGTTGTGCAGAAAGTAAAAAGGATCAGAAACTTAGCTGAATTTGCGTGGAAAACCGAGCCGTTGGTCAGGCTGGAGCATGAAAAGGCCAACGCTCGCAAAAAGCATGGAAAAACGTCCCAAAACTAACCCAATCGGATCTCGACAAAAACTACCGCTGCAACACTCGAGAAACAGAAAACTCGGGGGAAAACGGGGTATAACATGGCAATAGAGATAATAAAGCAAAACGGAATGAAAAGAAAAGATCATTGATAAACATGTCAAGTTGTAAACACAAGTCAAAGGACGAGAAACTAGAAAGTAGCAAAATGTATAGGTACAGCCAAATCGAATTAAATGTAACAAAAAGTGCAACAACAACCAGAACGATAGATATAAAATAGCAAACAGAAAGAAAGATATAAAAAAAAACTCAAGGCAGCCCCGAAACAGACAAAACTTAATTAGACTTAGCGTAAAGCATCAAAAACTAAAACAAAAAGATAACTAAAACAAAAAGATAGACACACAAAGAGAGTAACTAATATAATACGGATATCTAGGATGCCTCCTAGTAGCGCTATTGGTTTATGTCGTTAGCTCGACACAGTTGAAGCTCAGCCTGGATCAGGCCATTTGACTTTTCTGCCAGCCATTACCTCGTTTAAGTTCTGATCAGGATTGTGGCCGCAGAAACAGCACCTAACACATGGGGTTAGATCTTTTAGTGCTTTCCAAACACGGTTAAACTTCCCCATGGTTGACCTCTTGGTCTTCTGAAGCTTCTGATGACACTTCAGGAAACGCTCCTTCCAATACTCTTCCATATCCCAACTCCCAGCTAGAACTTCTTCAGAAGGACCACTACAGCCTTCTTCTGAAAACAGGTTGAGTGAAGATTCGTCGGATTCTTCAACTTCCGTAGCACCACACCCAAGAATATCGAGGAATTTAACAATCAAAGGCTTATCCTTAGGTTCACCGATATAATGCTTGCACCTTTGGCCATTCACTCGAAACGGGTCGCCACTATAACCACGAAGTTCTAGTACGCCTCCAGGAATGATTTGGAGAATTTCGAAGGGGCCGGACCAACGTGTCCTCAACTTCCCAGGGAACAGATGTAACCTGGAATTGTAAAGTAACACTTGCTCTCCAACTTGAAATTCTCTCTGCTTGATCTTTGCGTCATGAAGGAGTTTCATCCTGTCCTTACTGATCCTGGCACTTTCGTAAGCCTGAAGCATAAACTCGTCCAACTCATGCAACTGCTGCAGTCGGTGTTTGCCACAGGATTGGGAGTCGAAGTTAAGAAACTTCGTAGCCCAATAAGCTCTGTGCTCTAACTCAACTGGCAAGTGGCACGATTTACCGTAAACCATCTGGTAGGGTGATGTACCCATGGGGGTCTTATAGGCAGTTCGATATGCCCATAGTACATCATCCAACTTTAGACTCCAGTCTTTTCTATGATCGCTTCAT
Source organism: Gentiana macrophylla (assembly GCA_026214975.1). Classification (NCBI taxonomy): domain Eukaryota; kingdom Viridiplantae; phylum Streptophyta; class Magnoliopsida; order Gentianales; family Gentianaceae; genus Gentiana; species Gentiana macrophylla. The sequence continues at coordinate 67,879,026 of CM047817.1, forward strand.
TTGCTTTTCTCAAGATCTTCTTCAAGCTCGTTGCTTCTTTCAACTCGACCACTAGTCATCGGATGATATGGTGTGCCGCTTTGTGACGAACACCATACTTCTCGAGGACTTTTTCCGAAGGTCGGTTGCAAAAGTGTGTCCTTCATCACTAATCGGGGCACGTGGACATCCAAACCTCACAAAGATATTCTTCTTTAGAAAATTCATGACCGTTTATGATCATTGCGAGGAGTGGCTATTGCCTCCACCCATTTCGATACATAGTCTCACGCGCAGACTAAGATGTATTTATTCCCACAGGAAGATGGGAACGGACCCATAAAGTCAATCCCCCATACATCAAAGACTTCGCATTCAAGAATGGGTTTCAGTGGCATGTCGAATCGCCTTGTTAGAGTACCGGTTCTTTGGCACCTATCGCAAGCTTTGCAGAAAGCTTCCGTGTCCTTAAAGATCGTGGGCCAGTAGAAACCGGACTGGAAGATCTTCGCAACCGTTTTCCAAGGACCAAAGTGACCACCTGTGGGTCCACTATGGCATTGCTCGATTATATCGCGTTGCTCAGATTCAGGAACACACCTTCTTAGCAAACCATCTTTACAGATTTTGAAGAGGTAAGGTTCATCCCAAACGAAAGACTTCATATCAGAGAAGAACTTCTTCTTCTCTTGATAAGACATTTCAGGATCGATATAACGGGCATGCAGGTAGTTTACAATGGAGGAGTACCAAGGGACGTCTGGAGCGCAGCCATCTATCAACATGATGTTTTCTAGAGGAAAGTAAAGATCTATGTCATCAGGATCACCCTTTTCCTCACTTAACATCCTAGAAACGTGATCCGCCACTACGTTTTCACTGCCCTTTTTATCTTTAATTTGAACGTCAAACTCTTGGAGGGTCAGTATCCAACGCAGTAAGCGCGGTTTAGCCTCTTTCTTTGTCATTAGATACCGCAAGGCAGCGTGATCAGTCCACACAATCACTTGAGCTCCTAACAAGTAACTACGGAACTTGTCCATAGCAAAAACTACGGCCAAAAGTTCCTTTTCAGTAGTGGTATAGTTAACTTGAGAAGGGTTCAGTGTGTGACTGGCATAGTAGATAGGCTGGAACTTCCCATCGAGCTTTTGTCCTAAAACTGCACCAACTGCGTAATTAGAGGCATCACACATAAGCTCAAAGGGCAGGTTCCAGTCCGGCGATATAAGTATTGGAGCGGAGATCAGACGATTTTTGAGCTCCTCAAACGCATGCCTGCAACTCTCATCAAAATCAAAAGTAACGTCTTCTTTAAGTAGAGTAGATAGGGGCTTGGCAATCTTTGAAAAGTCCTGGATGAACCGCCTATAGAAACCGACATGTCCGAGAAAACTTCGGACCTCCCGAACATTCTTGGGATAACTCATCTTCTCAATAGCTTCAACCTTGGCCCTATCTACTTCTATACCTTTGGCTGACACTTTGTGGCCAAGAACTATGCCTTCATCTACCATGAAATGGCATTTTTCCCAATTGAGCACTAAGTCCTTTTCCACACATCTAGACAACACCTGATCAAAATTATCGAGGCAATCGTCGAAGGATTGACGACCGAGAAATCATCCATAAAAATCTCCATGCATTTTTCAACTAGCCCGTCAAAGATTGCCATCATACACCTTTGGAAGGTGGCCGGGGCATTACAGAGACCAAATGGCATCCGCCTGTAGGCGAATGTCCCATAAGGGCAAGTGAAAGTAGTCTTCTCTTGGTCAACAGGATCGATGGGTACCTGGAAGTATCCTGAATATCCATCCAGGAAGCAGTAGAATGCGTGTCCCGCCAGACGCTCAAGCATCTGGTCAATGAAGGGAAGGGGGAAATGATCTTTCATCGTGACCTCATTGAGTTTTCTGTAGTCAATACAGACTCTATAGCCTGTAACGAGCCTCAATGCTATCTCTTCTCCCTTCTCGTTCTTCTCAATAGTAATTCCACCCTTTTTGGGAACTACTTGAGTCGGGGAAACCCACTCGCTGTCAGCAATGGCGTAAATGATACCCATATCTAGAAGTTTAATGATCTCCTTCTTGACTACCTCTTGCATGTGAGGGTTGAGCCTTCTCTGAGGTTGTCTAACTCGTTTTGCACCCTCCTCAATCTTGATCTTGTGCATACAGATGTCGGGAGATATCCCTCGGATATCTCCCACCTGCCATCCAAAGGCTTTTTCATTTTTGCGCAGAACGTTTAACAATTTAAGCTCTTCTATACGAGATAGCTTGGCAGAGATGATCAAAGGAAGCTTGTCACCTTCTCTTAAAAACACATACTTTAGATGTTTAGGCAACGGCTTCATGCACCAAATCTACGGGAGGATCCTCTAGACTTGATTTAAGATCGCCACTCTTCAACTCAACATCGCTGAGCTTACTTAGTGGTCCTACTGCCAAGGCTTCTTCTCTTAGCTCATCCTCAAATTCAGCTGCTAACTGATCTAGATTGACCACACCATGATTATTCAGATTATCAATTAGTCGCTCATATTCGATTCTACAGCCAAGACTTGCGTATCCATGAAGTCATTGAAGTCATCAGGCGCCTCTCAATGGAACAACCGGTTGGAGATCCAGAAGGTACATTGATAGATTTAGAGACACTATAACTCACCTCCTGGTCACCAACTCGAATGGTCACATGCCCACCATCACAATCGATGAGGGCTCTAGCTGTAGAAAGGAAAGGTCTTCCAAGAACCAGAGGAACATTTGCACCTTTCTCCATATCTAAGACGTACCAGTCAACTGGGAAGGTAAACCTGTCAACTTGAACTAATATGTCTTTCAGGATCCCTGAAGCTTTCTTGGAAGATCTGTCGGTGAACTGAAGGTTCATGGTGGTGGGCTCTAGAAGATCTTGTAAACCAAGCTGATTGCAAACAGACAACGGCATCAGGCTGATGGATGCATCCAGGTCACATAAAGAATTTGGGAAGACTAGGCCTCCCATCTGCAATGTGAGCACAAATTTGCTTGGGTCACCCCTCTTGGTGGGTAAGTCTTGATGATTTATCAAGGAACAATCCTCACCAAGTTCCCTTTCCATGCCTGCTAATTTCTTTTTCGAAGACACGACATCCTTGATGAATTTTGTATACTTAGGCATCTCGACCAAGACCTCGGATAATGGCAGATTTACCTGAGTATTTTTCAAAAGGTTAAGCACCTTTTCATATTTCTTATCTTCACTCAGAGGGATGTTGCTCTTCCTCGGTGGAAATGGAAGCTTTTTAAGGTCACTCTCGGAAAATACTTTCTTTGAGGATGCACTTACGGCCTTGTCTTCCAGATCTTTCCACCTCACAACTTTTTCAGACGTCTTATTGGTCGGGATCACCCACGACTCTCAATCTGAATCTTCTTTTCTCGGGGTTCACCACCGAGGTGTTTCAACTTTTTCATCTCTCGGGGATCACCCACCCGAGTATGCTTTTGGGGAGGGGATAGTGGTTGCTCAACTTCCCTCCTGCCTTATCAGTGGCAGGAGGGGCTAGTGGTTTCCCTGGAAGCCAGGGGGACCACTCAGCTGAGTGCCACTTCTCAAACTCATTGCACTGGCCTCCTCTTTTCCGTATTGCATTGCTGGCACGAGGTCAGTACATTGGCTGTTGCTTAAATCGGCCTGAGCAACTTGACCGCCCTTTGGGTTCTTCTCCGTAAAACTAGGCAGATGTCCTGGGGGTCTTGAAGCTAACTGCTCAGCCAGTTGCCCTATTTGCCTCTCAAGGCTCTTGTTCGTATTCATTAGAAGTTGAATACTTTTGCTTTGCTCCTCCAACTTAGCTTCGAGATTGTTGGACTGGAGGGCCTTGAGAGTTTTGGGGATTTTGAGGGTATGGCTGGCTGGGCTGATTCTGAAATTGAGAGTTGGAATTGGCGGGCCAACTCTGATTGAACCTCTGAGTATTACTTGAAAAGTTTGAGTTCTGGTTCTGATTGAACCCAGGGTTCCTGTTGAAGTTTGGATTCTGATTAAAGCTCGGATTCTGGCCGAAGCCCTGATTTTGAGAATTATTCTGGCCAGAGAATTGGTTATTGAACCTTGATTGGGTGGCGCCGAAAAGAATTCACTTCGCATTCTCGTCCAATCATGGGACGACGGCGCGCAGTGCCCCGGATCATCGCATACTTGGCAGGTGGTTTGATTATACTGTCCATTGTTATGAACAGCGTTGACTTGATGAACAGAGGGGGGCTGAAATTGACATTGGCCAAACATGTGACCACCGGCAAAGAATTTTTCGCAATCTGTAACACATGTGGGTTCTGCGGAAACGAAGGAGTCTGATTAATCAGGTTTGGAACTTGAGGACTTGCCATCTGCTTTTGCAGCATGGCAATCAGACTTTGGACGTTTACTTCCTCCACCTTGGGAGGAGGAGGCGCTTGGATGGCCTGATAGGATGGGGCATAGTTATATTTGGCAATGTCTTCAAACAAAGCCCATCCTTCATCAGTGTCTTTTTTTGAAAGCCCCACCGTAAGAGCCGTTGACCATGCCTTTAGTAAGCTCGGTCACCCATCAAGAACGTGTTGACTTGCCTTTCCTTAGGCAAGCCATGGTGGGGCATTTTCTTAGAAGAGATTTGAACCTCTTCCAACATTCGAAGAAGGATTCATTCTCCTTCGGTAGAAGGTAAAGATCTCATTCGGACAATCGCGCTTCTTGGGCGGAAGTATCGACTTAAGAACTCTTGTTCGAGTTCTCGCCAGGTTGTGATAGATTCAATTGGGAGAGAGTCAGTACCACTCTTTAGCCTCTCCTTTTAAGGAAAACGGGAATAGTTTTAACTTCACCGCATCTTCACTTACTCCCTGGATGCGAGTGGTATCGCATATCTCTAGAAATGTATGTAAATGAGTATGCGGGTTCTCAGATTGGTACCCGTGAAAGATCGATGCATGCTGCATCATCCGATGAGTCCCGGCTTAAGCTCAAAGTTACGAGCAAAGAATGGCGGGGATAACAATCGCGAGGTTGACCTTGATCGCGCCAGGCATGGCGTAGTCCGCCAACGCTCGTTGATTGTTAGCGACCATTACTACAAAATCGGTGATTTCCTCACCTAACCGCTCGAGGTCTTGCGCGTTCGTCTTCCAAAACCGCAGAACGGAGAATCCGCTGTTTGGCGAACTATGCTTTGCTCGGGTCGGGGTGTATATCAACGGTCCTTATGACTCGGGTTTGCATAAACCGGACCAAAAACAAGTCTAAGAAATCTAAAACTAAGGACTAAACCTAAACTAAGAAATTAAAAGCCTAAAAGAAAGTTAAAAACAAGATTATTTGAGAAAAGAGGGGTCAGACGGGCGTCCAAATATTTGGACGAGCGTCCTCCTGCATTTGATCGGGCGGGCGCTTGGAGGTCCAAACGCTCGTCTGGTATTCAGAAATTTTAGACGGGCGTCCACAATCTAGGGACGCTCGTCTAAGATGAGAATTTGATACAGGTTTGAAATTTTTGCAGTGGACGGGCGTTCAATTTCTTAGACGCTAGTCCAGGATGCGGAAAAAGCAAGAACAGAAGCAGAAAATTTAAAACCTTAATATCCTAAACCCTAAATTTAAAACCCTAATATCCTAATCACCTAAACGTTTATCAACTAAAACAGGAAATTGAAACGAAATAAACACAGGAAAGAAAAAAAAAACAAACAGAAAAACGAAAAACAAAACAAAAAAAAAAAAAAAAACTAGACAACCGTCCGGTTCCCCGGCAACTGCGCCAAAAACTTGTCACAGATTTTATTAGTACAAAATAAACAAGTAATAAAACCGGTTAACCTCAAGTGCAAGGATCGTAGTAAAGAGGCTATGCCGGGTCGATCTTACGGGGAACTAGGCGATTGTTAATCCTAGCTTTGTTTTCAACTAATTATGTCACGAACTAAACTAACCAAAGGGATTATACTAAACAAATGTGCGAAAATAAACTAGACAGAGGAGATTAATCCAATGCTAGGAAAGATTGAAAGCGATAAAAATAAACTAAAAGTGCAGGAAAAATAAACTAACGATCTAAACTAAGCTACGAGGGTTGTAAATCAAGTTTATAAAAGACAAACGAGGATTGATCCACCTATCAACATGCATTGATCTATTATCTCGATTTTACGTGGTATTTACTTAGGTTGTGATTCACCTTACCTAAACATGAATTCCTAATTCCTTAGGCAATCCATCTGTTAACCTAGTATCTTCCAATACTAAATTAACACGTTAAAAGATCAAAGGTGTCAACTTTTACGTTAACGATCTAGTTTTTTTAGACTTACTAACTTCCGTTAATGTAGATCTAATGAACTATTCTTATCTATGGTGATCTATGCTATTCAAGGCTTCCATCAAACAATAACATATCAATCATACAACATATTTTCCAATATAATTGCATTAAAACAGGAATATGCATAGATAAGAAACAACCGTAGTAAATACTCACAAAGAAAAAGTCGAAATAAATAGATCAATTCAATGCTGATGGCTTCACAATTCTCGTTTGAAGGAGGTTCTAGCCTCTGAGCATCCTCAGCAACCCAGAAGTGCGAAAAAATAACATAAAACTAGCCTACTTTGGTCGAATTAAAAGTTGCATAAACTGGAGATAAAAAAAGTGTAAGAACACAGCCTTAGCCGCCCCTAGGGTTTAGGGTTTGTGTGATGTCGAATTGTCTTTTTTCTTTAGGTTGAGAAACAGCCGCTTATTTATAGATTTCGAAGTCGGTTTCACTAAGTCGGCCGACGGACGCTCGTCCGCTCTCCTGAACGCCCGTCCAGATAACCCTAGACTGCTTCAGACGCCCGTTCAGACGGCGTCCAAACTCTCTCAGATTGCATCGCTCCCTCGGGGCGCCCGTCTGCTTATCAAACGCCCGTCCACTCTGGACGGAGTATGGACGCTCGTCCAACACGACTTGAAGGTGATTTCTTCATATTTATCTCTTTTTTCCTTCACTCCACTTGATCATTATCTCTTCCTTCAATCCTTATAGCTCGAAATTTATCTCTTTTGATCATCATTTGAGCACGATACACATACCTATAACACATGGAAAACATCGCAAACTGTAGTAATATTCAAATAATCATATTTTAACCATGAAATCACATAAATAAATCGATATTGCGATTAAGCCGTTAGAAATATCGTTTGCTCAATATTTTAATATAAAGACCAACTATTATGCAAATGATACAAATAAAAGGGGAAAACATCACAAAATATAACCCTATAAAACATATAATTTCACCCTTAACATCACCCAAAATGACAAAGACCAATCCCATTGGCAACCTCATTTGCTCAATTGTCCAAACATAAGTACATGGAATTGTTGATACCAATGACTAATCTGCTAAGTGAGCTCACCCATCATAGCAAAGACTAATCCCTTGGTGAATTCCAAGGACATTGATGAATATCAGTCAATCTTTAATATTCCAAGTTCAGTTCTTAATTTGGCAAATCTTTCACTATCAAGTGGCTTAGTGAAAATATCAGCAAGTTGATCTTCAGTAGGAATGTATAGAACCACCACATCTTTCTTTTCAACATGATCTCTTATAAAATGATGCCTCACATCAATGTGTTTGGTTCTTGAGTGCAAAACAGGATTTTCTGTGATTGCAATTGCACTTGTGTTATCACACATAATTGGAATTTCCTTTTCTTCAATTCCATAATCCCTTAATTGTTGTCTTAGCCATAGTACTTGTGCACAGCAATTTCCAGCAGCAATGTATTCAGCTTCAGCAGTGGAAGTTGAAATAGAATTACATTTTTTGCTAAACCAGAGACCAGTCTATTTCCCATTAACTCGACGGTGTTCTGAGGTGGTTTTTCTATCAATCTTGCATCCAACATAATCAGAATCTGAGTAGGATATTACTTTGAAGCTTCCTTCCTTGGAATACCATATCCCTACTCCCAAAGTCTCTTTAAGATACTTGAGAATTCTCTTAACTGCACCTAAGTGACTTTCTTTAGGTTTGGATTGAAATCTTGCACAAACACCTACAGCAAAGGATATATCAGGTCTGGCTTGCGGTGAGTAGTACAATGAGATCGCCTATCATCCTTCTGTACAATGTCTGATCAACATCTTTGCCTTCTTTATCTTCATCCAATCTGATGCTTGTACTCATAGGAGTTGAATTCTTAGTGCTATTTTCCATGCCAAACTTCTTGAAAACTCTCTTGGTGTACTTGGTTTGATGAATGAAGATTCCATCCTTCATTTGTTTGACTTGCAGTCCCAAAAAGTAATTCATCTCTCCCATCATACTCATTTGGAATTTGCTCTTCATTAGATTTGCAAACTTTTCACAAAGTAAATCATTCTCAGATCCAAATATTATGTCATCCACATAAATTTGTACCAAAGTGAGTCTTTGTCCCTTCACTCGATTCTCGAAAAGTGTCTTGTCAATGGTCCCTTTTGTAAAACCATTGTCTACCAAGAATTGAGATAGAGTCTCATACCATGCTCTTGGTGCTTGTTTCAATCCATAAAGTGCTTTGTTGAGTCTATACACTTTATCTTCTTGATCTTTAACTTCAAATCCAGGAAGGTTGCTGAACATATACTTCCTCCTCTAGGATACCATTCAAAAATGCGCTCTTGACATCCATTTGATATACTTTGAAGTTCTTGTATGCAGCATGTGCCAAAAATAATCTGATAGCTTCCAATCTTGCAACAGGTGCATAGGTCTCATCAAAATCTATTCCTTCTGCTTGAGAATAGCCTTTTGCAACTAGTCTGGCCTTATTTCTCACAATGGTACCTGATTCATCAAGTTTATTTCTGTACACCCACTTAGTACCAATGATATTTGCATAACTTGGTCTTTCAACTAGTGTCCAAACTTGATTTCTTTCAAATTCATTTAATTCTTCTTGCATGGCAATTATCCAATCTGGATCTGAAATTGCTTCTTCAACAACTTTAGGTTCCATTTGAGATAGAAAACAAGTAAACATAGCTTCCAGTTGTCTTCTAGTCCTCACACCTTGTTTGTATTATTGCCAATAACTTGTTCAAACAGGTGATTCCTTAACCATTGTGGATTTTGGTTATTTAGATTTTCAAGAACATCATCTTCATAGGTCTCTTTGTAGTTTCTTCTACGAGGGGTCACAGATCCTTGAACCGCCTTGATTGTTGCATCAAGAACATTATTAGTAGGGTGTTCAAGAGGCGATGATCGTAAACTTTCAGTCGTTGAATCTTTCCAAAACTTCAACACAATCTGGATCGGTGATTTGTTGATTCTCAAGAGTTCACAATCTTTATCTTCCATACCAAGAAACTTAGGTTCATCAAACACAACATGGATTGTTTCTTCATGTTTCATTGTTCTTTTGTTCAAGACCACAATGCTCTGTGATCAAGAATATCCTAAGAAAATTCCTTCATCCGATTTTGGTTGGAATGTTTTCAAATGAACTTTATGATTAAGAATAAAACATTTGCTTCCAAATGGATGAAAATAGGATATGTTAGGTATCCTTCCATTCCGGATCTCATAAGGTGTCTTGACTTCTTGTTTCTTGATGTTCTGCTTTTGTGTATAGCATGTCAGTATTTATTTGCTTGACCCATATCTTTCAGTAGCAATGCCTCACAAATCATTGTTCTTCCCGCTTCCTTTAAGGTTCTGTTTTCTTCTCAAAGAACCCCATTTCTTTGAGGTGTACCAAAATGACAAGTTGATGAAGTACCCCATTCTGCTCACAATATTCTCTTATAACTTTGTTGAGAAATTCAGTACTCGATCCGATCTTATCTTTATGATCATTAAACTTTTCTCATTTTGTAATCTCTTCAAAAGATTAGGCATGCTTTGAAGTGTTTCACTTTTCTTGTTCATGAATATCACCCAAGTGTATCTAGAGTAATCATCCACAACCACTAGGGTATACTTCTTTCCTGTTACACTTGTTGGAGTTATTGGTCCAAAAAGATCCATGTGCATCAGCTCCAACACTCTTTTAGTTGATTATTTGGTCTTTGATTTGAAACTTGACTTTATCTGTTTACCTTGCTGACAAGCATCACATATAGCATCCTTCTTAAATGTGATCTCAGGTAAACCAACCACCAGTTTCTTCTTTACCAACTGATTGATATCATCAAAGTTTAAGTGATTCAACTTCTTGTGCCATAGCCAATTGAGTTCAGACTTAGTATGCACTATCGAGGCGTGTTTCGAAGGCTGCAGTGGAGACCAATCCACAACATACATATTCTGGTTGTCTTCTACCGCAAGTACAACTTGATCACCTCTTTCACTAATGACAATGCAGTTGTCTTTGTCAAAAGTGACCTTGTATCCCATATCACAGAATTGTCCAGTGCTCGGCAAGTTGTAATCCAAACTTCTTCCACATATGCAACATTCTTGATTGTAAGTCCATTTCGATAAGTGTGTCATATCCTCTTGTATATCCAGTGTATTTTTTGTTGCCAAAATTCACCCTTGGACCATCTTTTGCCACAAAATTTGATAAACAGTGTTTATTCTTTGTCATGTGTCTGGAACATCCACTGTCAAAAGTACCAGACACCCTACAAAACAAAGTTAATGCATTTTAGGTACCCAAACCTGTTTGGGTCCATAGTGGTCAGTGGCAAGCATGACCCTTGGTATGTTTCCATAAGGTCTTCTCTAAATGTGTCATACTTTGGTTCATACATGTATTCCACACATCCATAGGTTCTAACAATGAGGTTGTGTAGGAACCACATATGTTTTCGGCCTTTTGGTACATAATCTTTGTTTGAAATGATTCTTGTTGTTAGAAACATTTGCATAACCATAGGTGTCTTTGTCTGCTGTTAGAATGACCTCTGTAATATGGAGTCTGTGCCGAGGTCTTGTGTAAGTCCTCTGGCGATTCCATTGCCTAGGTTTTACCCTAGCAATATGGTTATACTTACTATTTTTAACAAGAGATGCAGGAATATTCCAATCATCATCAGTAGGGAACAGTCTACCTTTCCCCCTGAGATAAGTATCCCTTGAATGATCAACATTTTTAGGTTTAGGATTCTTATCCTTGGAGTATTTCTGTTTCTTACCCTTCTGTGGTCCAAATAGACTTGGTAGCAGTGTGCTATCAAAGACTTAGAAGGCACAAATGATCCTATTTTTGGATTTATTCTTTTACTAGAGTCGTTGACTTCTTAGACTTCTGATTTTGCTTCCTTGAAGCATTCTCATTAGGTTTTACTGCTTCAGCAACCTTACTGGGGAGTTGGATCTAGTGCGGTACAAACTTAGGACCAATTATGGTACTAGGTTCAGTAACCTTACTGGATCCACTCTTGTTAGATCTTGAGTTCCAAATCCAAGCCCTGTTCTATACCCATAAGGCTTTCATGATTTGTATGCAGTATTGGAACAAGATGGTTCAACAGATTCAGAGGCTGCTGGATGTTCAGCAGACTTATTTTGATTCTGTTCAACATCTTTTTCCTTACCCTTGAGAACCCTTAATTCACTTTCAATCTTCCAACTTCTAACTCAAGAGTTTCTTTTTCACCTTCACAACCTCATAGCCGATTGTATTACCCTCGCTTGATTAAGGATGGCATCCAAAGTCCCATTGTTGTCGAATTTCTAGGATTTGAACCACGGGTTGATTCACAATCACTTCCAGCGAGGAGTGTTTATAGATACTGATGTTGTATACCTCCTCGCTTTCATCCATATTGGCCATCAAAGCATAATCCTCCATATCGGCCAGAATTGATCTTTGTGTCATCCGATTCATTTCCTTTTTGATTCCACTTCATATCCTGATTCATCTTCAAAGAACCATAGCCTTCTTGCCAAGTCTTCTTTGTTGACTTTTGGTCTTGATGAGTCCGGACAATCGTCTAAAATGTCCAGGCTTCTTACGATTGAAGCAAAGATAATCGAGTTCCTTGCCTTGTTTCAACTCGGGACAATCAGTCTGAAGTGTCACTGTTTCTTGCAATGAAAGCATAGATAGTCATTATCTTTCTTTGGTTCTTCTTTCCTTCTTTCAGTAGGCCTCTTTGTGAAATTTCTTGTAGGGGCCTTTCCAGTCTTCATCATTCTGATTTTCTTGCTAAGTAGGGCAATTTGCTCTTGCATTTCATCTAGCATATCATCCTGTCCTCCTTATGTTTCTTCACAATGTGAAGCAGCCAATGCAGTGGTCTTTGGCTCTTCCTTTTCAGTTTCAGGCACCAGCTTCTTGCTAAATTCATAGGCCTTGAGATCAGAGAACAATTTGAAGGTATCTTCTTCATGCAACTTTCTCATTTCTTCAATTGCAGTCACCTTCATTTTCCAAACATCTCTTGCAGGTAAAGCTTCCAAGATTTTGGTGTTTACTTCCTCTTTTGAATAACTTACGCTCAGCAGGGTAAGTTCATCCAGGATTGCATTGAATCTGACTCCATTTGCTCAATGGTTTCATTTGGCAACATTTTGAACTTTTGGAACCTCTTTACCGCTACACTCGATTTTGTTCTTCTTTATTGCATCGATGCCTTCACGAGATCAAGTGAATTTTGTCCCAAAGTTCCTTTGCGATCTTGCAATCTTTAACCTTCATGTACATATTGCTATCCAAGGTTCTGTAAATGATATCAATAGCAATGTTGTTGAGGTTTGCTCTTTTTCTGTCTTCTGCATTCTATTCTCTTTTTGGTTTAGGAATGTACTCAGTTCTGTCACCCACTGTTACTGCCTTTGTAATCTCCAGTGGTCCTTCAGTTAGTACATCCATCATCTCATCATGGGTAGCAGCAAGATATGCCTGCATTCGACGTTTATACTCATCAAATCTATCAAGAGAACACATCAACATAGTTCTAGCATACTGTGTGTTGTCCATGATGCAAGTCTTGAAAATCAGTAACTTGAAAGAAAGTTTTGAAGAATTTTCACAAGCACAACAAGTAGGATTCCTTCGAGCGTAAGCCTTTGCTCCGATACCAATTGTTGGTCCCTTAAAAGGCTTTGGTTAAGTTTAGAGGGGGTGAATAAACTTAACACTTAAAACTTTGGAGTTAACAAATTACGCAACTTCAGATCTGGCGATACTTGAGAGTCTCACGAGACTTCGGTGGAGCTCTTGATAAACGATGAGTCTCTTGATAGTTAAGTTTGCTTTGAATTTGTGCAGCAATGGAATTAAATCAAAATTAAGCCTTAGTACTTGTTGTCAAATATGATACTAAGTATTAGATACTCATTAGTGCAAGTGTGTGATTTGATTGCTAGATTCGATGAGTTGATGAGTGAAATAAAACAAGTGCGTAAAGTAAAAGCGAAAAATAAGTAGGCGTGGTTTTATAGTGGTTCCAGGTGATGTAATCCCAGACGTCCACTCTTCTCCTGTGATGTTGGAGGAAATTCACTAGAGATCTTTGATGTAGTCATTACAAAGATTCCTAAGTTGTTTGTCCTTCACCAATGACTATGGCTTCACAAACTGGCCAACTGGAGCAGTAGGGATTGCTTTGCTCTGAGTCTTCCACTGGTCCTTGAAGGGTAGGATTGCCTCTTCACCACTCCACCACAAACCAACAGATCTTTCACACCTAACAATGATGCTTCACTGTCTTGAAGAGTTCTTTATAAAATAAAGAATGAATCAAATAAATGATTCGATTCAAAAGCGACTTGATTAGGATGATATAATCAGCGACTTGCGCCTTCAAGTGTGTATGCTTGATGCGGCTTGAACACGAGAATGCACTTGAAGAAAATAGCTAGATCAGCAGCCTTAAGTTCAGTAGTTTCAGTAGGGTGTTTTTCAGCTCAGTATTGTCACTTAAAGTTTATCCAAATAATTCATCATCTTTTCTTGAGTTGAAAGTCTTCTATTTATAGGTAGGAATGCATGTGACTTGCATTTGAAATTCAAATGTGACCGTTCCTTGTATTTGTCCCATCTCACTGCGCATTCTCACTCACTATTCGTAGGGTCGACAATTGTCGGACTACTTTTTAACAATCTGATCTGTCCACCCTTTGACTTGTATCCAATGGATAAAAAAGGATCATCCTAACGTCTTTTAATCTCACTTTGATTAGCTTGATAGGTCGAGGTAGTTGGCTGTTCTTATCCATGTAATCTTCAAATAATCTTGAATTAATCGAGGTATATATCGCCGAGTTCATCGATCTGTTTGTAATACCAATCGATCTAATTGAACATCTTATTTTTGTCTCAGAAAATAGAATGCAAATGATAACTTTTATCTAACTTTTATTTGTGAAGTTAGATTACATCCTTTTAAATATAACCAAGTTCCAAACATCAACCAACTTGTGGAACTTAGACCTTCTACACAAAGGCATATGTAATCGCTTAGGTCATCACGGACTTGCCTAACTTCGATTCCATATCCTTGACTTTAAATACTAAGTTTGATACCTTAGCCTTCATTAATCGAGTTTGAACCCTCACCTTCGGGCCTTCGGTCTTGGCGAGGTTCCGGACCAGTCATCGACCTATCTACCCCTATCGACTGGACCACGATCTGCGATATCAATCGCCACCTTTCTGATGCTTGTTTGATCAAACCTATTTATGAATCAAACTCTAATAAACCTATACATTTTATCTAGACATCTTTTTGCCTTTGCACTATAACAGCTAGTATGGCACTCATCATCAAAACTAAGAAATAAGTCCAACAGCTAGGACTTGTCCGTGTCTAGTGGTCTAGGAAAGAGAGTAGTGTATGTGAGGGAGCTTACCTGAAAACACTTAGGTGGCTAGTTAATTCACAATAATAAATACATATGTGTAGATAAAAGCTAAAACATCATTTATTCTCGGTTAGGCACTCTTTCATATCGGCGATGTGATACGTTCATAAAAGGTGAACAACGCTACTGGCCTTAAACGGCTGAAGGGTAGTGGAGGAAATTCATCGGACGTATATGCATACCGGGGAGACCCCGGAGCTAATCGGTGCTAATGACCGTTAGTTAGCAAGTATATCTTCAGGCTGATGAACGCCATGCGTAGTGTCCTTGAGTGATGACGTAACCAAGATAAGCTAAGCTAGAAACATTTATTCATGACATGTCGATGGGCATGGATTGAACCTTAGATTGAGTCGGTCTCATAAAGATAATTTAATAATCATAATAATAACCTTTCGTTGTATAACTTAGTTATTCATTAGCTTCTCACTTTTACTAAGTACTTTGTACTTACCTCCTTTGCATTTTCTTTTGTATGCATTGTGGGGTGAGAAGACGAACAGTTTATCCAGGTAGATGACGACTTTTGAAGGCTTTGAAGTCTTGACGAAGTTTCTAGTTCATTTTCTTTGTAAAGTTTGTACTAGACTAGTTGTATTTTTTTCTTAGACGTGTCGTACTTCTTCAGTTAAGACATCGTATTGTATAAGTCTTTTGGTTTTTCGTCGTTGTAATTTAACTATCCATCTTTAGTATGGTTAATTTCTATTCTTAGTAGCATTTATGTTTTACCCGAGTCTTTTTAGCTTCCGTTTGCTTTTATTTGATACGACGATGTAGAGGCTTGCGTATAATGTTAGATTTATTCAATGCTATACGCGCCGAATGTTTCTCTTCCGGATAAGGGCTCGGTATCCGGGAGCGGGGCGTTACATGTTTGGTTTTTTTTTTGTTATGTGTTTGGTTTGTGTTGGAAAAAACAGAAAACATATTATGTAATTAGAATGAGAAGTCAAGCCAATATAAGGTTTTAATGACATCGAAAAATGCCTTGACAAATAATTTAACAGCCACGTGATGCCACATTGAAAAGCGCCCTAACAGCCTCCTTATGCCAGTATAGGCGTCTACTTTGTGAAATTTTCCCTTTTTTTTGGTAAAGTAAATTGAATTTGTAATTATATAAACAATTTTAATCACTTCGAATTTGGGTATGGTACGATAGCTTTGATTTTTCTTTTTTACAACAAGGATACATGGCATGAAGAAATTTAATTACTTTGTCACGAATAATATATACTTTATTTTCGGGGGAAAAAAAGAATTTTTGTGGACTACAAATTTATTGTCACTAGCTAAAATATAGGTATGTTTTTCAGACAATTTTAATTGTAGTCTATTTTGCTGCACCCGTCCTTGCCCTCACCACCGTAAGAGTGGATCCCAGTGGGAGAGGATGTTATACAATGATATAGGAAGCCATCGATAGTGTTCCGACGAACAATGTGGCTTGGACTGAAATATAGGTTGCAACCGGAAACTTTTTGTAAGTATACATACATGCATAATCCTTAGTTCAGAAATTGTACATGCATGTTGTCAATCAAACCCTTATGATCTTATATTATTTTTGAAAAAAAAGGGAAACATGAAAATATGCTCAAAAAGTAAAAAAATTGACAAAATATGCTTTGTATGATGCGTGCATGATGCGTCTGTCATGCGTCGCACGTGCGTCGCTCAGTGTTCGTGCATGACTCGTGCGTCGTTCGTGCGTCGCTCATGCGTCGGACGTAGGCATAGCTTCCAAACATCTTCCTGTGACGCATTGTTTTCAAATATTTTACTTTTCAAGCATAAAAAATCAAGTTTCCCAAAAAAAAAAAAAAACCATTTTTCTTTCTTTCTACCGAGAGCAAGTGACTCTTCCGCGTCACAAGCCGTTCGTATATTTTAACGGAATGGGGGCAGATATTACAAAAGTGGAATGGGGTGGGCTGCCTGGTGCAAGCGTTATCGACCAAGCGACATTAATCTCCTTGGCAGATAATATAGTAGTCCAAGGCATAACTTTGGTAGTAAGTACATCGAATCTTATTTTTAAGTTTATTTTAATCAAAGGTGGATTGAGTAATTAAGGACATAAATTCATTTGAGAATTGTCTGGTTTCCCTTTAAATAATAAAAAAAATTGATAGAACCCCGTTCGCACCTAATATTTTCCATTTTGTTAATACATAAAACTCATACAATTATCCACCGGAGGCTAACACGAATCGCCGGGTGCAATCCGTATCGGCAAAAATATCAGGCGACAAAAGCGCCTTCTATGACGTGACCTTTATTGGTGTCCAAGACACACTCTTCGACCATAATGGACACCACTATTATTATTCGTGTACGATTATTGGCACAGTTGATTTTATATTTGAAGACGGGCAGTCCATTTACGAGTTAAGGAGAACACTTGTATTAATTTTTTTCCGTAAATATAAGTCAAATGTGTTCAAGAATCTCTTTCCTACCAAACATTTTGGAATTGACTGTTTGACTGAAATATTTCTTTATGTTCTATTATGTGCTTCGCGTGTTTTTGTTTGTTTTTGTTATGTGTTTGGTTTGTGTTGGAAAAAACAGATAACATATTATGTAATTAGAATGAGAAGTCATGCCAGTATAGGGTTTTAATGACATCGAAAAACGCCTTGAAAAATATTTTAACAGCCTCGTGATGCCACATTGAAAAGTGCCCTAACAGCCTCCTTATGCCAGTATAGGGGTCTACCTTCTGTAATTTTCCTTTTTTTTGTTTGGTAAAGTATATTGAATTTGTAATTATATAAACAGTTTTAATCACTTCGAATTTGGGTATGGTATGATAGCTTTGAATTTTCTTTTTTAAAAGAAGGATACATGGCATGACGAAATTTAATTACTTTGTCACGAATAATATATACTTTTTTTTGGGAAAAAAAGATTTTTTTGTGGAATACAAATTTATTGTCACTAACTAAAATATAGGTATGTTTTGCAGACAATTTTATTTGTAGTCTATTTTGCTGCACCCGTCCTTGCCCTCACCACCGTAAGAGTGGATCCCAGTGGGAGAGGAAGTTATACAATGATATAGGAAGCCATCGATAGCGTTCCGACGAACAATGTGGCTTGGACTGAAATACAGGTCGCAACCAGAAACTTTTTGTAAGTATGTACATGCATAATCCTTAGTTCAGAAACTGTACATGCATGTTGTCAATCAAACCCTTACGATCTTATATTATTTTTTTTTTTAAAAGGGAAATTTGAAAATATGCTCAAAAAGTAAAAGTTTTGACAAAATATGCTTTGTATGATGCGTGCATGATGCGTCTGTCATGCGTCACTCAGTGTTCGTGCGTGACTCGTGCGTCGTTTGTGCGTAGCTCATGCGTCGTTCGTGCGTCACTCATGCATCGGACGTAGGCATAGCTTCCAAACATCTTCCTCCGACGCATAGTTTTCAAATATTTTACTTTTCAAGCATAAAAAATCAAGTTTCCCAAAAAAAAAAAAAAACATTATGCTTTGTTTCTACCGAGAGCAAGTGACTCTTCCGCATGACAAGCCCTTCATATATTTTAACGGAATGGGGGCAGATATTACAAAAGTGGAATGGGGTGGGCTCCCTAGTGCAAACGATATCGACCAAACGACATTAATCTCCTTGGCAGATAATATAGTAGTCCAAGGCATTACATTGGCAGTAAGTACATCGTATCTTATTTTTAAGTTTATTTTAATCAAATGTGGAATGAGTAATTAAGGACACAAATTCATTTGAGAATTGTCTAGTTTCCCCTTAAATAATAAAAAAATTTGATAGAACACCGTTCTTACCTAATCATTTCCATTTTGTTAATACGTAGAACTCATATAACTATCCACCGGAGGCTAACACGAATCGCCTTGTGCAAGCCGTAGCGGCAAAAATATCAGGCGACAAAAGCGCCTTCTATGACGTGACCATTATTGGCGTCCAAGACACACTCTTCGACCATAATGGATGCCACTATTTTTATTCGTGTACGATTATTGGCACAGTTGATTTTATATTTGAAGACGGGCAGTCCATTTACGAGGTAAGGAGAACACTTGTATTAATTTTTTTCCCGTAAATATAAGTCAAATGTGTTCAAGAATCTCTTTCCTATCAAACATTTTGGAATTGACTGTTTGGCTGAAATATTTCTTTATGTTCTATTATGTGCTTCGCGTGTTTTTGTTTGTTTTTGTTATGTGTTTGGTTTGTGTTGGAAAAAACAAATAACATATTATGTAATTAGAATGAGAAGTCATGCAATATAGGGTTTTAATGACATCGAAAAATGCCTTGAAAAATATTTTAACAGCCTCGTGATGCCACATTGAAAAGCGCCCTAACAGCCTCCTTATGCCAGTATAGGCGTCTACTTTGTGAAATTTTCCATTTTTTTTGGTAAAGTAAATTGAATTTGTAATTATATAACCAGTTTTAAACACTTTGAATTTGGGTATGGTACGATAGCTTTGATTTTTCTTTTTTACAACAAGGATACATGGCATGACGAAATTTAATTACTTTGTCACGAATAATATATACTTTTTTTTGGTAGAAAAAAAAGACTTTTTGTGGAATACAAATTTATTGTCACTAGCTAAAATATAGGTATGTTTTGCGCACAATTTTATTTGTAGTCTATTTTGTCTGCACCCGTCATTGCCCTCACCACCGTAACAAAGGATCCCAAAGGGAGAGGAAGTTATACAATGATATAGGAAGCTATCGATAGTGTTCCGACGAACAATGTGGCTTGGGTGAAATACAGTCGCATCCGAAACTTTTGTAAGTATACGTGCATGCATAATCCTTAGTTCAGAGACTGGACATGCATGTTGTCAATCAAACCCTTACGATCTTATATTGTTTTAAAAAAAAAGGGAAACTTGAAAATATGCTCAAAAAGTTAAAAAAAATTTTGACAAAATATGTTTTGTATGATGCGTGCATGATGCGTCTGTCATGCGTCGCACGTGCGTCGCGCGTGCGGTGCTCAATGTTCGTGCGTGACTCGTCCGTCGTTCGTGCGTTGTTCATGCGTCGCTCATGCGTCGTTCGTGCGTCACTCATGGGTCGGGCGTAGGCATAGCTTCCAAACATCTTCCTGCGACGCATAGTTTTCAAATATTTTACTTTTCAAGTACAAAAAATCTTGTTTCCCAAACAAAAAAAAAAACCATTTTGCTTAGTTTCTACCGAGAGCAAGTGACTCTTATGCGTGACAAGCCCTTCGTATATTTTGACGGAACGGGGGCAGATATTACAAATGTGGAATGGGGTGGGCTCCCTGGTGCAAGCGTTATCGACCAAGCAACATTAATCTCCTTGGCAGATAATATAGTAGTCCAAGGCATAACATTGGCAGTAAGTACATCGAATCTTATATTTAAGTTTATTTTAATCAAAGGTGGATTGTGTATTAAGGACATAAATTCATTTGAGAATTGTCTGGTTTCCCTTTAATTAATAAAAAAATTGATAGAACACCGTTCTCACCTAATATTTTCCATTTTGTTAATACGTAGAACTCATACAACTATCCACCGGAGGCTAACACGAATCGCCTTGTGCAAGCCGTAGCGGCAAAATATCAGGCGACAAAAGCGCCTTCTATGACGTGAACTTTATTGGCGTCCAAGACACACTCATCGACCATAATTGATACCACTATTTTTATTCGTGTACGATTATTGGCACAGCTGATTTTAGATTTGAAGACGGGCAGTCCATTTACGAGGTACGTAAGGAGAACACTTGTATTAATTTTTTTCCCGTAAATATAAGTCAAATGTTATCAAGAATCACTTTCCTACCAAACATTTTGGAATTGACTGTTTGACTGAAATCTTTCTTTATGTTCTATTATGTGCTTCGCGTGTTTTTGTTTGTTTTTGTTATGTGTTTGGTTTGTGTTGGAAAAAACAGATAACATATTATGTAATTAGAATGAGAAGTCATGGCAATATAGGGTTTTAATGACATCGAAAAACGCCTTGAAAAATATTTTAACTGCCTCGTGATGCAACATTGAAAAGCACCCTAACAGCCTCGTTATGCCAGTATAGGCATCTACTTTGTGAAATTTTCCTTTTTTTTTTTTTTTGGTAAAGTAAATTGAATTTGTGATTATATAAACAGTTTTAATCACTTCGAATTTGGGTATGGTACGATAGCTTTGATTTTTCTTTTTTACAACAAAGATACATGGCATGACGAAATTTAATTACTTTGTCGTGAATAATATATATACTTTTTTTTTGGGAAAAAAAAGACTTTCTGTGGAATACAAATTTATTGTCACTAGCTAAAATATAGGTATGTTTTGCAGACAATTTTATTTGTAGTCTATTTTGCTGCACCCATCCTTTTCCTCACCACCGTAAGAGTGGATCCCAGTGGGAGAGGAAGTTATACAATGCTATAGGAAGCCATCGATAGTGTTCCGACGAACAATGTGGCTTGGACTGAAATACATGTCGCAAGCGGAAACTTTTTGTAAGTATACGTACATGCATAATCCTTAGTTCAGAAATTGTACATGCATGTTGTCAATCAAACACTAACGATCTTATATTATTTTTTAAAAAAAAGGGAAATTTGAAAATATGCTCAAAAAGTAAAAAATTTGACAAAATATGCTTTGTATGATGCGTGAATGATGCGTCTGTCATGCGTCGCACATTCGTGCGTCGTGACGATACAGGATTTCACCCTTCCACGTGCCGTCAATCAGTTGGTCGTCACGTTATGAATAAGTACCAAGGTACGCATGTTGAGACTCGAGTTGGTCTATGCCGATCGACATTCAAGCAGTGTAGGATAAGGTTCCCAGAGTCGGTTACCGCAAGTCGGCGTCGAGGACAGAGTCCGCACCAGCTACGAAGGCCCGTTATAAACATGATAACTTGGGCAAGGGGCGAGGCCCATTAAGGGTAAATATGACAAGAGCTAAGACGACATAATATTAGGGTTAGGGCACGCATTATCATTATAAATGCCACATTCCAGGAACTACGTAAGGCTTGATTCCTGGACAATGACAGGATGCATAGGTAATCTAAGACAAGCTCTTAGACTCAGCCGCAAATCATAAAACCTACAACTCGTTCTTGAGGCATTAGGGTTTTGGGTGTTCATCTTTAGATTCGATCAAGACCATGATTAATTCTATGACATAATTTGTCATCATCATTGGCGCTAGAAGGAGGGTCTTCTATTATTGAATACACCCATATCACGATGCCTCCTAAGGATAAGACCGCCAAGAAAACTACTTCCAAAGCCGTAGATCAACAGGGTTCGCAGATCAACGAGCAGATGGATCTGGATCCACAAAGAACAAAGGATCCAGTGCAAGATCCTGTCCACGAAGATCCCCAGAAGGATAAGCAAGGTCTTGCTTCAGAACATCAAGCTATTATGGACCAATTGGCAGGGGCTGATTGCGAATTGATGTCCAGAATTATAGCAGAGGCGATCATGGCACAGCAACAAGTATACGGCGGCAAGAAGGAGTCCGCCGGCAACTCCAAGCACGTCCACATGGAAGATATTAGTTCGTCTTCCAGCTCCGTGGAGAGAAAGAGACGCGAAATTCAACAAAAGCATCAAATGATGGATGAAGATAGTGTTAGGAAGGAGTTGGACGTTATTCTGGGCAAAACCAAGTCTCACTATGGATAGAATCGCCCTTCACAAAAGAAATCGAGGATTTCCCATTCAAGATACCGAAGATAGAACCCTACGATGGCACCACTGATCCAGAGGACCATCTACACAGATACCTATCTTAGATGAGGCTGGATCGCGCACCTGATGCAATGCGATGTCGGGCTTTCGAAACGTTGCTCGTTGGTCGAGCCAGAGAATGGTTCACCAAGTTACGACCCAAGTCAATTTCTAGTTTTGCTATGCTCGCCCGTAATTTGTGAGATGCGTTCATCGTAAACAAAAAGTTCCATTTAAGTGCTACGCACCTCATGAATATGAAACAACAAAAAGATGAAAAGATGATAAATTATCTGAAGAGATTTAATCTCAAGGCCATGCAAGTCAAGGACGCAGATGACCGAAATCAAATCACATCGTTTGTGGGAGGGCTGCATAATACAAAGTTATATATGATGTTGATTAGAGATGTCTCTCGTACCATGGATGAGTGTGTTAATGTGGTGCATAGATTCTGTCAAGAGGAAGAGGCAGTGCGTAGGCACACCCAATATGACTGATGGATTTGAAGGACACTCGAGGTCTGAATAAGAATCAATCCAAAGGACAGAACACCGAGAGCAAGCCGATAGTCTGGGACCGTATCACAGCACCCGCTCAGACCGTTTGGGAAAGAAAGGAGCTTTACGCGATAAAGATTTCATCCCCCTCAATCGGTCTCGAGAGAAAGTGTTATCCATCATGATCTCGAAGGGCATAGCAAAGAAACCGAGGCCACTAAAAAATCCTCGAGAAAAGAGAAACCCCAGAAAGTATTGTGAGTTTCATAAAGATATAGGTTATACAACGGAGGATTGTGACGACCTGAAAAGAGACATCGATGCTTGTATTCAAGAAGGCAAGCTGGATGAGGTGGTTGATAGGTCTTAGGGCAGCGAGCCCAAAAGGCGCAGAGAGTTTAAAAGGAAGAATTCTGATCAAGATCGAGATTAGGGTCGTGATGCTCAGAGGCGTAGAGATCGATCACCACATTGGGACCGATCTCCAGATTGAGAAAAAAACAAAACAGGCGACCTCGATCGAGGTAAGTATGACGATAATCGACCAAATAATTACGTGAGTATGATCTTTGGGCCAGCTGAGAATGACCAAGACCGAGCCAATCGAGAGCCAACTGACAGCTCGAGGGAAAATAAGAGACTGAGATTTACAACGGAAGTCGGGTATGGACCCAAAGATGATATTCCTAAGTCTCGGAGTCACAGTGAGGGGTTGGTAATTGAAGCGGTGATTAGCCGAGCTCGGGTATCGAGAGTCTGCGTCGACAATGGTAGCACGGTAAAGATCTTGTATTACTCGGCTTTTAAGGCGATAAAACTAAAAGAGAAGGACATAGCTCCTATAGCGTCTCCTTTGTTTGGGTTCACAGGACTAGCGGTCCATCCCATGGGATCGATAAAATTGCTAACGACAGTTGGGGATGGCGAGAAAGGAAGGACCATTGAATTAAACTACATGGTAGTCAAGGCTCCTTCGGCATACAATGTCATCTTGGGACGACCTGCTCTCTTCGAACTACGCACCATCATCTCCACTTTCCATAATAGCATGAAGTTTCCTACCAGGAACGGCTCCCATTAGGTAAGAGGAGACATTGATGTTGCGCGGAGCTGTAACTCCATTGTCATGGACGGGAAAATGGCAGTACAACAAGTTTTGGTCGAAGAACTGATTCTGGAGGAAAAAGAAGAGAAGAGTTGGATCTCAGTCGATCCAGTTGAAAATATTCGTCTATAGGAAGGTGAAGATGATCAGTGCATACAAGTCGAGGTTTGGATCCTGGCTAAAGAAAAACAATTGCTGGTCGAGCTGCTAACCGAGTTTTCAAAGATGTTTTTGCTTGGAGGGCTGATGACATGCCGGGACTATCCACAGATATCACGGTCCATAAACTTGAAATAGATCAAGCCAAGAAACCAGTTAGACACAAAAAGAGGAGCTTTGCGCATGATCGAGTCGAAGCCATAGAGAAGGAAGTCGGGAAGTTATTAACCGCCAGAATAGTAAGAGAAGTGTTTTATTCCGAATGCCTAGCCAACCCTGTGTTAGTCAGGAAGCTCGACGGCAGCTGGCGTATGTGCGTGGACTTCACCGACCTCAACAAAGCATGTCCAAAGGACTCATATCCATTGCCAAGAATCGACAGGTTAGTAAACTCTACTATCGACTTCGAAGTGTTTGGTTTTTTAGATGCATACAAGGGCTATCATCAGATCCTAATGAATCCTCGTGACGCTGAGAAGACAGCCTTCATAATGGAATTCGGCACTTTCTTCTATGCAACCATGCCGTTCGGTTTAAAAAACACCGGGGCTACATACCAGAGAGCAGTCAACAAAATTTTTGCTAAAAAGATCGGCAGATGTATAGAAGTGTACGTAGACGACTTGCTCATCAAGAGCCGGTCCATGAATCAGTATTTGGTATATGCTCGGGAAGTATTTGAGGTATTAAGGGACACGAAGATGAAGTTAAATCCGAAGAAGTGTACCTTTGGGGTCAGGTCGGGGAAATTCTTAGGATATATGATCTCGAAGGATGGGATTTGGGCGAACCCGGACAAAATCAACACATTGAAGAACATGCTGGCACCTCGAAATATAAAGGAAGTACAGAGACTTACAGGTCGAATGGCCGCCCTCAACAGGTTTTATCGAGATCCGCACAACGCGCACTACCATTTTTTATGATTCTCCGTAAGGCTAGTCCTTTTCAGTGGGATGAAGAATGTCAGACAGCCTTTGAGGATTTGAAAGCCTACTTATCAGAACTACCCATTCTCACTTCACCTCGAGAAGGAGAGAAATTATTAGTCTACTTGGAAGTATGTGAAGAAGCAGTGAGTGCGGTTCTAATTCGGGAAGGGGTCCACGGCCATGTGCCAGTTTATTGTGTTAGTAAAGCTTTGCATGGACCCGAGATCCGATACTCACCAGCGGAGAAGTTGGCATTATTTCTGGTGCATGCCTCGAGAAGACTGAGGTCTTATTTCCAGCCCCATCCCATCACGGTGGTTACTGACCAACCACTGAAGAAGATCGTTGGAAAGCCCGACACTTCGGGTCGATTGGCAAATTGGGCAGTGAAAATGGCTCAGTATGACATCGAGTTCGTGCTACGAACTGTGGTTAAGGCCTAGGCACCAGATTTTTTAGCCAAAGGAATTTCCATCCAACTCGGGCAAGAGAAGCAAAGTACAGAAGAACAATGGACTCTCCAAGTCGATAGGGCGTCAAGCAAAGAGAGGGCAGGAGCCGGACTCCTGTTAATCAGCCCAAAAGGTGAAGAATTCCCATACGCCATTCGGTTTGACTTCAAAGCAATGAACAATGAGGCTGAATATGAAGCTATGATCACAGGTCTGAAACATGCTTTGAATTTGGGAGTCGATAATCTACTAGTGTACAGCGACTCGCAGCTAGTGGTGAATCATATCAGGGGGAGTATGAAGCCAAGGAAGAAACCATGAAGAACTACCTAACAGTGGTGTAAGGCCTCATACCTAATTTCAAATCAGTTCAGATCGAGCAGGTCTCCCGAAGCCAGAACAAGAGAGCCGATGCATTATCTAAGCTAGCTTCGAACTTCGTCTCGAGCAAGAAAGTCTTATTCGAGTTGTTGATAGACAGAAGCTACAAGGAATCAGAAGTGCAGCCGATCGCTCAACATGCGACTTGGATGGATCCAATAGCCCTTTACCTCAAGCACGGAATTCTACCATCCGACAAGGTGCAAGCACAAAAAATCCGACTTCGGTCAGTACGGTATGATTTCTTCGACTCCATCCTTTTATCGAAATCTTTTGTAGAGCCATGGTTAAGATGTGCATCAGAAGAAGAAGGTGAATATCTTCTCGAAGAAATTCACAGAGGGGCTTGTGGAAACCATTGCGGGGCTAGGATGCTTGCCCGAAAATGTAAGCTAGCCGGGTACTTTTGGCCATCGATGCAACGGGATGCGAACCGCCTAGTTCAGAGGTGTAGGACTTGTCAAATCCACGATAATATCACCCATCAACAGGCCCTAGAAAAGAACATCATCTCGTCAGCTTGGCCTTTTTATCAATGAGGTGTCGACATCGTTGGACCCTTACCCCGAGCTCCAGGTAACAACAGATACGTGGTCTTCGCAGTGGACTACTTCATGAAATGGGTCGAGGCCAAGGCTCTGACCGACATCAGAGCAGCGACCATCAAGAAATTCTTGTGGGTCGATATTTTATGCAGGTATGGAATTCCCAGGGCTCTGATCTCAGACAATGGCTCTCAGTTCGAAGATCGAAGAGTTAGAGAATGATGTGATGAATATCATATCAGCCAGCACTTCACCTCGGTAGCAAACCCAGAAGCAAATGGTCAGGTCGAACAGACGAATCGACAGATCAAGCTAGGGTTGAAAATATAACTAGAAGCCGAAGGCCTAGACTGGGCAGCACAACTTCCGAGCATCCTATGGTCGTATAGGACAGCTCCAAATTCATCGATATGAGAAATGCCCTTCTCTCTGGTCTACGGATGCGATGCAGTAATTCCTGCCGAGATCGGTCTTCCCTCTCCCTGGGTTCTAGCGTTCAATATCGAAACCAACGATCCCGATCTTCGACATGAAAAATATAGCGTTGAGGAGTGAAGAGAAATAGCTTCAGCTCGAATGGCGAGATATAAACAGAAGATCTCGCAGTATTATAACTCTAGGGTCAAGTACAAATACTTCAAAGTCGGAGATTTGGTCCTCAGAAAGATGAAGCAACCCGACAAGAAGCGACTGGTAAGTTAGACCCGAATCGGAAGAATCATGATCGATCTCTTGAAGGTTCACCCCAAGGGATCCTACCAACTTGGACGAGCAGATAGAACCACGGTTCCTCGACAATGGCACGCCAATAATCTGAGGAAGTATTACGTTTAATTAATCTTTATGACGATTCGTTCTTGTTTTCACATTTTGTAATAAGTCTGTTTGACAATTTTGTGAATGTTCTAATAAACATGTCTTTTTTTGAGATGTTTTTATGTTTGTTAGGATCTACAGCCTTAACATTACGAGTCTAATGCGATACAAAATGGCAAAGGCAATGCAGTCGACTACGAGAAGTGAACATCTGCAAGTCGGATCCCTCATTATAGCCAAAAGCAAAACGAGTCTAATAGTCAAAAAATGCTAAGGAAAAGGGAGAGTTTGCAAAGTCGGACCGAACGCCCAAACAATCGACCAGCCGAAACGTAAAATGAGCCTAATGGGCAAGAAATGCTAAGGCAGAGGGACGGTTCGCAAAGTCGGACCAAACACCCAGAGAATCGATCCATCTATGGCAAAACTAGTCTGTGAGACAAAAAATGCTAAGGTGACCAGGTCGGTCTCAATTAAACAAGACTCGCAAGTGCAATAAGAACCAAAGGTTCATAATACACTTGGGGGGCAACACGACATCGATAAAGCAAACAGCAGACAGAGCCAGAGGCTCGACAAGCAAAGAGCTAAAAGACATCGAAACGTGAAAGATAGACAACAAAAAGAAAAGGAAATAAAATACTACAAAATCGAAGCAAATTTGAAGCAAAATCAATATAAAATAAGGCCAGGTCGAAAAGACCAGCCATAGCAAGGCAAAGTATGTTATTACAGATCAATTTTAAAGTTATAAGAACCAAGTTCATAAGGTGGGATAAAATTCAGAAGAACAACAGCTAGGAAGTGGCATCGGGGGTCGGCTCGGTGATGACAACGGTCGGTGCGGTATCGGCGGCTTGCACGGAGGTCGAGGGACCATATTTCCGAGCTAGAGATTCCCCTCGTTAGAACTCCTCGTTATACTGGTCGTATAGCTTCTCCGCCTTGGGCTCATAGAATTGTGGTGTAGCAAGTGTACCTACATCAAACCCTATATAGACATCCAAAGCGTGATTCACCGCCAGAGTGTAGCCACCCATCATCGCCATACGTATCATCACAGTCAGATCATCATCGAGCTCAGTCGACTTGCAGAAACCGATGTCCGCATCTTTTCTAGCCGCCTCGACCTGTGAAGGAACTCGATCAAGCTCGACCTTCAGAGCATCTCTCTCTTCTCGAGTCTGCTTCACCTCGGCCAAAGATGCATAGTGTGCTTTCTATATCTTTTCATGGTCTACCGACAGTTCGGTCAGCTTCTTCTCCAGGACCTGCCAATCGCCTCGAGTTTTGTTCAAATCGTTAACAGAGGTAGACAGCTCACCTTTCAAAAATGTGATCTCGGCCTTCAGCTTCTCTATTTTGGAGTCTGCTGCTCTTGCATGAATCTTCATTTGGGTCTCCAGACCGGCTACAACGGCACCCTTCTTGGCACCCTCGTCCATCAACTTCCGGATTGTGCTCATTAAACTTTCTTCCGACTCGGCCGGCATGGTCAACCTCTTGGCGGCTTCCTTGCTGAGGTGTTGTGCCTGTCGAGAAAAAAGAGATACATCATCCAGCAAAAATAAAAGATGGGCCATGTTAAAGAGAAAGAATAAGGAGAAAGCAATTTACCATGCGACCCAATTTCCGGAGTGCAGAAGTTAGAGCTTTATTCTCCATGACTGCACACTCGTCAGCAACCTGGTTCATGTCGACTTCCGTCTCAGAAGAGGCTTCACCGACTTTAGCCCTCTTGGCCTGTCTTTGTTGATCTCTCACCAATTCAGGAAGGGTTGGCCTTTTCTTGGGTCGGGCCGCTGTTTCCTTGACGCTCCCACCCGACAAGTGGAGTTATATCGACCAGGTTCTCTTCGTCCTCATCTCGCAAAAAACCATGGCGTAAAAGTAAGCCACTGGTGGCTTGAAGTCGGGTGGGGGAACGAGCTGGAATCGTCGACTCGACATTAGCAGGAGTAATCTCGGGCTGAACAGAACTCCCTTCTCCAGCAGTGGGAGGTGCCTTTGCCTCGGCAATCTGAGCAGTATGAGCCGCTTGATCCCCGAGAGGAGGAGCAGCCCTATTCTTCGACTGGGGAACTTGAGTAGGGTCGGTGATAAGAGAGAACTTTCCCACTGGAGAAGGAAAAGATAAGGTTAGCATCAACAAAAATATCAAGTTACAGACCTCGAAAAAGAAAAGCATATATAATAAATGGAGAAATATCCTACAGTTCTCTTGGTCGAGGGCGTGAAGATTCCCGTAGGGCACCGGCCCTGCCTCTTCTAGATATGCTAGGTCATAGAGAAGGCTTAGATCTCGGGTGGCCACCTCGAAACCAAAGCCATCCATTATACGGGCCTCTTGAGGGACTGGACCCTTGTCTAGTTTATCGTTTCTTTTGCCCCACGACCTTCATTGTCCGATGTAGGGGTTATCTAAGCCGTGACGTAGGAAGAATAATCGAGGCTTCCAGTCCCCGTGTGATGAAGGCCCTTTGGACACAAAATCGTGTCGATTGGTCCTTCACTGGAAGGTGTACCACATCTTGTCCGGCATGCTTGCCATCTTATAGTAATAGCGAAAGAGGCGGATCGAGAAGCACACCCCTGCCACTCGACACGCTATCATGAACCCCTATAATTGAGATAAACTTATCTCGTAATGGTGTAGAACAGCTACGATGGCCGGACACAGTGGAAATCTCAATCCACTAGAAAACTGGGCTTCATAGACCGAGCAAAACCCTTCCGGAGGCTCATCGGCGTATTGATGTTGGCCAGAAGGCAGTCGGATTTCAAACTGGGGGCTGGCATGGCCAAAATTTTGCCGGATTCTACCAATATCATCAGAAGAAAGGCCACAGAGACAACCTTTAAGCCCTTTCCCTCCATTCTAGTCACTAGCTTCTTTGGTTCCCTAGGGACAGAAGAGGTTGCACCTATGGGTTCACCGGAAAGTGGCTGGGAAAGATGATCGGAGTGAGCAGATGATGAAACAGGGTTGTGTGAAGGTGATTCGCTACCCCTATCTCGATTCGTGTAAGCTACTTAGACATGAATAAATGCAGAAAGAAGGAGCATAAACCGGAGAAGAGCTTACTTGAAGTTTGAAGTTTTGGTGAATGAAATGGCGAAATGGCTCTTCTCCAACTTTTCTCTGCCTTATATGCTTGCAAGAATCCGAAAATGATTTGAAAGGACGTGATTAGAGGAGTTATAACCCCTGCAAATCGTGAGAATCAAGGCAGTGACGTTATGGTTAACAGAAGACGAAGCGTTAGTGCGTCGTGACGTCACGCCATGAAGCTACAATCAGTTAGGGTTACAGGTGGTGGGCTTTTTCCCACCCAGACGATGATCCAACTCGAAGACGATTTCAAAATGGCAGATTTGACCTCGGACAACGGGAGTCGCCTCTCTTAAGTCTGGGGGGCTTATGACGATACATGATTTCACCCCTCCACTTGTCGTCTATCTTTTGGTCCTCACGCTATGAATAAGTACCAAGGTACACATGTCGAGACTCGAGGCGGTCTACGCCGATCGACATTCGAGCAGTGTAGGATAAGGTTCCCAGAGTCGGTTACCGCAAGTCGGTTAAGTCGGCGTCGAGGACAGTGTCCGCACCAGCTACGAAGGCTCGTTATCAGCATGATAACTTGGGCAAGGGGCGAGGCCCATTAAGGGTAAATATGATAATAGCTAAGACCGACCTAATATTAGGGTTAGGGCACGCATTATCATTATAAATACCACGGTCCAGGAACTACGTAAGGCTTGATTCCTGGACAATGACAGGATACTTAGGCAATCTAAGACAAGCTCTTAGACTCAGCCGCAAATCATAAAACCTGCAAGACCCAGATTAATTAGGTGACATAATTTGTCATCTTCACATTGCTCATGCGTGGTTCGTGCGTCGCTCATGCGTCGGACATAGGCATAGCTTCCAAACATCTTACTGCGATGCATAGTTTTCAAATATTTTACTTTTCAAGCATAAAAAATCAAGTTTCCCAACAAAAAAAACCATTTTGCTTTGTTTCTACCGAGAGCAAGTGACTCTTCCGCGTGACAAGCCCTTCATATATTTTAACGGAATAGGGGTAGATATTACAAAAGTGGAATGGGGTGGGCTCCCTGGTGCAAGCGATATCGACCAAGCGACATTAATCTCCTTGGCAGATAATATAGTAGTCCAAGGCATTACTTTGGCAGTAAGTACATCGAATCTTATTTTTAAGTTTATTTTAATCAAATGTGGATTGAGTAATTAAGGACATAAATTCATTTGAGAATTGTCTGGTTTCCCTTTAAATAATAAAATTTTTTGATAGAACACCGTTCTCACCTAATATTTTCCATTTTGTTAATACGTAGAACTCATACAACTATCCACCAGAGGCTAACACAAATCGCCTGGTGCAAGCCGTTGCGGCAAAAATATCAGGCGACAAAAGCGCCTCTATGACGTGACCTGTATTGGCGTCCAAGACACACTCTTCGACCATAATGGGCGCCACTATTTTTATTCGTGTACGATTATTGGCACAGTTGATTTTATATTTGAAGACGGGCAGTCCATTTACGAGGTAAGGAGAACACTTGTATTAATTTTTTTCCAGTAAATATAAGTCAAATGTGTTCAAGAATCTCTTTCCTACCAAACATTTTGGAATTGACTGTTTGACAGAAATCTTTCTTTATGTTCTATTATGTGCTTCGCGTGTTTTTGTTTCTATTCTAAGATTGCATGGGAGAACACATATGCAAAATACAAAAATAAGGGGACCATACTTGCACACAATATCTATTTGTAATCTTTCCGGACTCATATATCATCTTATTAGATAGGTCAAGTAATAAACAATGTTTGAGACAAAAATCCATTGTAGTTTATAAGAACGATTGCTTCTTATATAATTATGTATTTCAACTAGATTTCATAGAAGCATGCACGATCACTGTTATTTTAGGAGCCTCAATTAATGCGTCAGAGGCATACATCACGGCACAAGGAAGACTGAGTGCGGATGATACAAATGGATTTGCCTTCAAAGACTCCAAAATTATTGGTGAAGGTCCAGTTTGGTTGGGGACAGTTGGAAAGGATACGCTAGAGTGTTTTTTATTCGAACTGATATGGCAAACATTATTCTCCCTGAAGGATGGTATTTTTGGTACAAAAATGAGTAAGAATATATCTTTGCACAATTACAACGTATTTATTTTATTCTTTTGTTGACTCTTGCATTCCTAACAAAAGCATTGTCTCCTAAATGCAGAAATGATGTCATATTCGGTGAATATTGTTGTTCTGGATCCGGGTCAAACATTTCTGGACGTGTTGGCTGGGAGAGGACAGCAACACCCACAATGACAAAAGATTTTGAGAGTTTGACATATATTGATGTGGAGGGTTGGATCGTCGACCAACCACATCCATCTATTGACATGGTACCCATGCCATACGACAAAAATGAATCAATGCAATACACTGGGAATGCCATGTCAATGATTTGTTGTAGTGAAATTCATATAATAGTCCTATATTGTATACTAACATTTACAATAATTTAATATTTTAATATACTTGAATTCCAATTTTGCTACTTTTCTGCTTTAACAACTTTTTTTTAATTGACTATAACAACCTTAATACGGTTAAAATTCAGTGTTCGATAAGTGTGAACCATTTGTAACCTGGCAAAAAAAAAGAAAGGAAAATGACCTATATGAGCTTATTTCCAACCTTTTTTTTTCCGTCATAGGCTTCTCAAAATAAGAGGTTTGGAAAAGGAAAAAAAATGAGAAAAAAATTGTTAAAGACATAACAGCCCCTCATTTACACTACACATTCATCCCCATTATTCCTTTTTATTAGTTAATTGGCATTTAGGACGGTATTAGAAAGATTTAAGGATTTTAGGAATGTGAATATGATTTCAGTCAGAAAGGACATTTTTAAATTAAATGGACTTATATGTCCCTGTTAAATGTCTATTGAGCGAGGAAAAAAAGATGAGCACACTAATTTTTTTTAACGCTCTCATATCTTACAAAATCCCGTAAAATCATTAACGCAATAAAATTAAAAAAAATAACAGCTGTAAATTTCATGAAATCTCAAAATTGGTTACCACAATCTCGGCTTAATGTCGACAATCTCCACCAAATTCGCACATCATCCTTTTTTTCTCATTGAAGGCGTTCTTCCACCAATTAAATTCGCATAATCTCTCCTTTTTTTTCATACAACTTTCTGCCACCAAATTCCAAACACCATGATTGGCGATCAAGACCTTGGCTTCATTGCCAACTTTCGTGGCATATTCATATTTGCGCTGGCCAATGCTTACCATTATGTCGTGGCGGATCCAAATTATGATGGCAATTGAGAGTTTTATCATATCAGTTCAGATTCTGTGAATTTAGCGAAACTACTCTTTTACTATGATATTTTGGAATGGTTTGCTTCTTCTCCATAATTTTGATTGAATTATTTCGGGATTATGGTATTTAGTATGGACTTTGTATGTAAAAAAATAATCCAAATCAATTTGGGTCTTTTTCATCAACAAATTACAGTAAATTGGTGAGTAGGTTCATTTGGTTTCATCACTATTTAAGACATTCACTGTTTGGTGATGTTGTGAAATTGATGGCAAAGAAAAAGTTGCAGAAAAACTTGCAGACATTCATTGTTTTGTTTCATCACTTTATGAATTAATGGCGAAGAAAAAATTGCAGAAAAAATGTCAAATGTGCTCCGAAAAAACGCAACGTGAATGTATTTACAGTCTCATCCATTTTTGTTGTTTGTTTTTTGCATTATTAACCCATTTAGTAATTCTAATGCAGAAAGATTATGATGATTCCAAAAACCGTCGATGATAATCCAAGACTGTTATCCTAAAGACAACCTGCAAAAAGGCTCAAGAACACGATAAAAAGAGGGGGGTGTTTTGGTGGTGGTTTAGACTGGACTTGAGACGTTATTTCTCAAGCTGCCTATGTATCCAATACGTGTATTGGAATCAAGTCTTCATAGTTCCTTAGGGATGGTTTATATAGAGGAGAGTTATGCCCTAAAGCGCCGTGGGCCTTGTCCTTGTTGGTCTTGGATTTCGTGTTCCTTAAGGAAACGATAACTACGATTTAATCTCCTTCATTGTTGGAGATAATTATGGACATATTTGACTATTAGAATCATAGTATTAAATATGAGGGATTCTTCCCATATTTATCTGATTATCACACACGTGGGAAAACGATTGAGGATGGACTCTGGCCGACTTATACGGCCCGAGCTAAACTGGTTGAACACTTCTTTGTTTGGGCCGACCTACGGAGGTCGGGGAAGATAGCCGAGCTGGGATCAGACCGGATTCTTGCGTGTGTAAGAGGTTTGGTCCGAGAGGGACTTAGGCCGATCTGTAAGGTCGGTCAGGGACAGGTTTGATCACAAGTATAGGCCGACCTAGAGGTGTCGGAAGATGGTGACCGTGCTCGTGCAGCTCGGGTACTGGGGGTTCTGGCCCTTGATGGAGGCTTTTCTCTATTAATATTTATTATTGTGCTGATGTGGAGGCGACACATGAGTAAGGTCAATTTTTGGCATCGTCAAAAGCCCCCTAGATCCGGCTGAGTCCTCGAGGTCAGCTCGGATCTTCTTAAGGTTTGCTTGGCCATATTTCTCTAGACTTGAAGAGTTTATACGCAGCTTATTCTGCCAATCTGGCTGAGTTACGTTGTAATTCTGCTATAACTTTACGGAATGCGAGGCGTTTTAGCCCACCATGGTGGTTTCACGGTGGTGCTCAAGAACAATGATGAAGAAAATGTTCTGTTTGTGAGTATGAGCAGGGCCGTAGAAGGCTACCTACGTACCCTTAACTTGTAAGGGATCAAGCCCAAATTTCGTAGTTCTGTGAAGATGAGAGCCCCCCTTTTTTGTCGACGGTGTGCAGTTATTTACATGGCCATGAGTTGGATGACACCAGGCTGTTGGACGAGCGGGCAAACTGGGACACTGCCGAACTGAGATCGGTCTTAGAGTGCGGAGCTGAAGATCTGTCGGAATGAGAGCCTTTGGTGAGGCGAGATCTTTGAGGCCTTAGAGCATTGTTTATGAACTTTGTTGCCTTGTAGTGTTGGCTTTGTTCGCATTGAAGGATGGCGGATTTGGGCGGCGGTCGAGCCCCCAGAGTGCTTTGTATCGAGCTAGCTGCTTGTTGCTTCATTCCCGTTGCCTTGGATCACGACATGAATCGTGATGGTGCGAGGCGGGCTTGATCGTGCTTTGGCTTGGTCTGGCTTATTAAGGGGTTGCCTGGATGGGCCGAGGGGCCTATCTGTTTCTGGGCTTACGTATGGGCTAGGTTCAGATCAAAGGGCTCTTTCTGGAACCAGGGGACTTGGACTGATTCGATACATCAATGCCCCCGTACTCTTTAAGCTTTCAGATGTGTAAACGAGGGTCATGGTATAAAGTTGTAACGACTTGATACACCATTTGCCGAGGTGACTGTTGCAGAGCGATCTACTAAGATAACATATGGCTCACTTAGCATAGTGCACTGGTGTTGTGCTTAGGTCGAGACCGGTTTTTAGTGCATTGGGCTTGAGAGCGTAAGGCCACAACTTTGAGAAGATTAGCTCGGGAGAGAGCTTTAAATACGTGCTGAACTAGAGTTGGGCATATAAAAGATTTGCTTAAGGGCTTATCAGACTGACTTCTATCGTTATGTTTGTCGGTGAGAAGGGCCAGATTAAACTCACATTTTGCGTTGTTAAGTGGACGGGATGTGATGCCGTACTATTAAGCAGACTCAATGTGTTTTTTAGTTGATATAGGCTTGTTGAGTTGGACCTGCAGAGCTCAGATTGTATGTCCTACAGACCTAATTGAGTCCGACATGTGGAATAGAATTTGATCTCTTGGGACGACTGATGCGGAGCTAGCTGACGTTGGCATAAAGGCAATGGAATATGCAAGCTTTCTTTTCTTACTCGAGTGTTGTGCTTTGATAGTGTTTCTTTCTTGAAGGGAACCTGGATTGGCCAAGGTGTTTTCCCTGTGCTGGGAAAGTTACTGGAGATTTGAAGAAGATTCGCGACCTGAGGCAAGGTCGGCCTAACCATGTCTACACTTTGGTGGTGGATAAGGCAAAGGGTCATATTGCTGACTTTGTAAGGGACAATCTCCCCCGCCAGGTGACGATGACAAATTATGTCACCTTAATAATCTGGGCCCTAATATGATCTAGTAATGAACACTCAAGAACCCTAATGCACAAAAGAACGTGGTGGTGGATTTTGGTATTGTGGCTGAGTCTAAGACCGTATCTTAGATTGCCTACGTATCCTGTTATATTCCAGGAATCAAGCCCTACGTAGTTCCTGGATTGGGGTATTTATAATGACCATACTTGCCTATGTTAGGTGTAGTGCCCGAAAGACAATTTGTGTAATTGTTTTTAATGGATGATATAATTTATCTCACCTTATTACTTGTTTTGTGCTTGTAAGTAATACACTGCTGCAAACCCTAAGTATCTCAGTATGTAACCACTTAACTCAGTGTATGGATTACACGTGAGGATTGAGTTAGTGGAGATATGCTTAAACTGTTAGTCCGTGGTGAACTTAATCAGAGTTTAGGGTCTCTTGATTAAAACACCAATAATGCGCCCAGAACACCTTAGGGTGTGATAGACTTATCCGGGCTATCGGTAGAGGGTACCTACGTGGGGCATTTATATATGATGGCATTCATATAGGACTGGACCGATTTAATCTGAATTTCTCGATATAATTCCGTAATCGAGGAATCTTATTAAATCATTAGATGATCATATATGGATCAACCTTAATCCTGAGGTGATCACAGAGTGCTGCTTGTCCCGGGGTAGTGTTTGATGTGTTAGTTATGGTTCACTTAAATATGTGTTCCAAGGCACTTCTCATTGGCACTATCTCCAGATGAGTGAGTTGTTCTGATTTTCACAGACATGGAATCCATTCCTTCCTGCATGGGAAGTAGAGAGACAAATCCCTTATTTGTTAGCCCTAAGAAAGTGATCGATCCCGGAGTTCACATTTGACTAATTAGCTACTAGTCGATATGTGTACTAATTGATCATCGAGGGGTTGATGGTAAATAAGGATAAGATATTCTCGAGTCGGGTTCACGGAGACTTCCCACTCGAATGGGCGATCTATGGAGGTTAATCCGTATGTAGTGATTATATCAATGGACGCTATTCACTCATGGGGTTGAGTATAAGTATACATCTATAATCGGTAGAGTTCGGTTTGGGTTTATGGTGGCGTAATCCCGAATTAATAATTAATGTACTTATTACATTCGATGAATAATTAATTATTGGAGCTACTCGGTTATAGGTCCATGGTCCCGATGTGGCTTCGTAATTCGGACTAATAATCTTGTTTTTGGGCCTCATTGATAATTAATTGGTGGGTGATTAATTGATATGCATGGATATTATTTAGTTGGGCTAAATAATGTAATACTACTGAAAAGACATTTTACGTGGGCTCAGTGAGGCTTAGTGTGGCGCCAATATGTCTTGGATTTTCCAAGAAATTAGTTTTCCTAGATAATGACATATTGTGTAATTAGTTATTTATTTGTTAAATAATTAATTGGATAAATAAAAGAAAATAATTTATTTATTATTTATCTCTTAACTATAAGGATAATTATATTTTCTTATTATAAGATTGTAATTATCTCTTATTTTTATTGGATGATAATAATTAGAATTATCTCTTTTATTTTGTTAAACCGATTGGGTATAGGTTTTCTCTCTTGGATTTTGCCTATAAAAAGAGAGTTCTCCCCGAGCCCTAGGTGAAGAGAGGGCCACAAAATTTATAGAGAAAAAAGGCTAAGGAGTTCGATCCTTAGCTCCACCCGGTTGGAGAAAAACTTTGAGTTTTTTTTTGGTGTTGCATATCAAGGAGGCTCGTGTATCAAGAAGGGTGTCCACCAACCACCGTTTGGAGAACACATCGGAAGATCTTGGCTTCTCTTCCTACTATTGGTAACTTGATCTTAACCCCCTTGTAGTAGTTTAAGTCCTTTAATTATGAATTGTGTCATATGAATCGTGATCCATCCGCTGCGCATAGATCTAACTCGTTTAGATCTAAGAACCTGCATCCTTCATGTGGTAGCAGAGTCAGGTTCCATGATTTATATAATCATAATCGTAGTTAAACGATTTAAAGGAGTGAAATTGCATGTAGATGATATTTTACTTATTATTATGCATTAATAATTTTTAAATTGCTATGGTTGAAGAGATGGATTGGGGTTGGCACCGTTTTCCCGTTAGATCTATTGTACACTCATATAAACGATGAAAATTCGTTCATATGAGTATATGAAATTATGTAATTTATTTATTATTGCAAGTTTAATTTCCTGTAAATAGATCTGTTTAATTTTCGTTTTTTCCGTTGTTTGAGCCGTTAAAACGAAGATCCCTCCGGTCAGAATTAAGATTAGAAGTTGATGAACAATCGTACAAATTTTGGTGTCGATCAGAGTCCGTTTGTGTTTCCGTTTGTTGCTGCGAAGTGGCTGCTGTAACAGAAAAACGCAGGATTCACAGAAACCCTAACTGTGACTTCTTCGATTTCTGGGAACAATTGGACCGTTCCAATTAAAATCCGACCGGTCAGATCGCATATCATGGAGTTTTTGACGTAAGATAAAATTTTCAGGACGATCGGGATTTATCTAGATCCCCAATCGGCCTCGGGAAGTCAATGAGGCGCTGCTGTGTAAGTCTGTTTCAGCAGCAAGTTGGGCGACTCATCGAGGAAGATTGACAAGTCAAAGCTCCGATCCGACCGTCCATCTTGAAGTCCGAAAAATGAAGATCAGATCTGGAAAGTTTCGTCCCGATCCAAGTTCGTTTGATATGCCGATCGTCGAAGATTCTCAACAGCTGCAGATTAGGGTTTTAATTTATTTTCAATAGATTAATTTACGGGGTGCCAACGGTCCATCTCGGTGTTTATTTTCCGCACTAGTATACATGTGTAGATTGTATGAGTAGAACCGGAAAATTGCCATGACATGCATCATATCATGAATTCCACTCCATATGCATACATGTAGAAATTAATTTGAGGAATTAGTTAGGCATG
This sequence comes from Gentiana macrophylla, assembly GCA_026214975.1. Lineage (NCBI taxonomy): Eukaryota > Viridiplantae > Streptophyta > Magnoliopsida > Gentianales > Gentianaceae > Gentiana > Gentiana macrophylla. The sequence continues at coordinate 67,918,630 of CM047817.1, forward strand.
TATAAAACACACGATTAGTTTTAATTAATTGTTTGATATTAATTAGAAACTAATTAGGGTAAAAACGAGGAACACGGGTTTTTCAATCGTCGAGGTTGGGTGATGGATTCTCGGTGAATCCCACTCTGCGAAAGCATAAGGAGTAAAATCCCGAAACCTCGTGGTTAAGGTGTTGGATTCTCGGTGAATTCCACCTTACCTAAGCGAGATTACGTTTTTGTTCCGTAGTGTCTACGTGAAAGTTTGATGTTTAAGGATTGGATAATCACGGGCAAACAGGTTCGAAAGTGGTTTAACCACGGTTGGGTGGTCAACGATAGCTACGGCTCAATCGACTTCACCCTCCACGTGTGGCGTTTGCACGGGTGCAGCAATCTTGAGCCATCCGAAGAGCTACTACGGCTCAACGGACCTCTCCTAGCCTTGACCCGTCCGGCGGCCACATATGTTCTAACGAATAGGTCGGGTGGGCTACCCCACATAACCGACAACATTCGGGCCTATGATTTATTGTTCCTTAATGTAACATCAAGTCCAAAAACGTGATCAATAAACCCACCACTTTTTCAAAATATTGAGTGGGAGCGGGAGAGGCGACAGCCGACCCCACGGCCTCTACTGTTGACACAAGCAACGTGAGAGAATGGTGACGCCTCGTGCTGGCCTGGGACCGGCCTCCCTAAGGAAGGCCTTCACCGCTATCAAAATTCAAGGCTTGGTCTCCGAAAGGATAGGATTTTGGGTACTGCGTCGGGTCACCGACCGACCCTAAGGCGGCACACTCGGGTCTACCTAAAAATCTGAGACAATGAGGGTCACACTCATAAAGGGTATTTTTGGTAGTACCTTGGCTGAAAAAGGAAAGGTGATTGACGATCACAAATGAGATGTTCGATTCTCAATCTGATCTTCAATATTAATCGAAACCTCTTTGACCTACCCTAAGGCGGCACTGAGGCATTAGATTAAATCCTTGGAGCAGTAGGATAGACTATAAGTACTTAGTTTATGTTCCTAAAATTTTAGTAGTGTATGATTTGGATTTATTTTACATCAATTTTATTTACAATCATATATATATCTCTAAGGTGCTAGATCGCTAGTGTAAAATTGACTAGTAATGACTTCGTTAAAAAGTGGTAAGTAACTAGAACGTTGTATTTATTAATCTCACATGCGATTAATTTTTCGGAAGAGATATTTCTCTTGAAGCCTTCAAAACTTAAGTGACGTAAATAGACATGTCACTTCTTTGTCACTCGTCTTGAGCGAGAGACAACCGTAGTTAGTTTGAAAGATGATTGGGACGATAAAATTATTCTAGTGAATTGTGTAGTGTCTACACGAGAAATTTTACGATAGAAAAATTGGAGAATCATAAATTAAAGTGTCGCTTAGTTAGGCGGTATTTGGAACCGATAAACTAGTGGGAGCTTTTATATTATGTTTTTCTAATTTATTAGAAAATCAGTCCCACTGGTAACACTTTCATTAGACATCCCACGGTTCACGTAGTAGTGTCTACTCAAACGAATCGCTAGTTCAAGACTATTTCCTTTTAAGGAAAGTTAAGAATGGGAAAGAATGTCTATAAGTGTTAATCATCTTAACTAAAGTTTTAAGGCTAAACCAAAATATTAATTAAAGAAAGTATAGGATAAGGAAAGTGATTTGGATCACTAACCAATGAATCATTAGCGACTTTCATAACCGAGTAACTTGACTCGATAGCTTGTTCTTTGGAAGAACAAGGAAGTTGTGCATTAACGATTAATAGAGTAACAACGGGCGTAATTTCACTAGAATAGTGAAGTGATATAAGGAAATGAATTTGGATTCTATCTCTGAAATATCACGAAAAAATTTATTTTTACATTTACTGATTCGTTGAAACAAATGGATTCACTTTCAACTCGATATATTGTTGCCTCATAGAAAGTGAATATGACATTTGTAGTACGAATCCAAGACTCGAATTTTGTTTGATAAAGTCGAACCACTAAGAAAAGTGAATAAGTATAACACATCTAAAACTATTAAAGGTAAAAGGTTTCCGTATTAAGATAAGCGACCTTTCAATATCTATTAATTAGTGCATGTATCCTAGAGATAAGACTGACGATCGCTAAGGGTGATTCCTATCTCCCGCCTAGAAACACTATCTCAAAGGAACAATGACTAAGTTTCCTTTCAATCGGGAAAGGGTAATAGATTTGAAGGGGTAACATAGCTTGTTCACTATGACCTTCGGGTCTAGTGAGAGATACAAGCTAGTGGGAGTTTTTGAGTGGTGACATTTTGTCGATAACTACTCAAACGTGATTTAGTTTATCAAAAGAATACGAGGAGGAGTCTCGATTTTAGCGAGAGAATAGAGTATTCCATGCTCAGAAATAGGCTATCGCATAGTGTTGGGACTGATGCTCGGCCGGCCTCCTAGTGGAATGTTTCTCACTGAGGAAGAAACCATAGACTTGCCCTATATAGTTATTGATATGCTACAATACACTGGCTAAACTCGATTAAGATAATTGTTGCAAAATAACGGTTAACATTATTATGTAAACCGAGAAGTCTACCTAGAAGATGCTAGTGAGTTTATGGATAAGAGAGTGAATTCGGTTCACACCACATCCGTAAATGTAGGCATTTAGCATTTAATGCTTGAAGGTAGGGTGGGGATTTTGCGCATACGTTCGTGATTGTATTTGTTCGTGAAATATCTTAATGAGATGAGTGAAGGTTGATTATAAGATTCTTGAGATCGAAAAGTGACGGTTGAACTATCACAAGCCTTCTCGATAGAATCTATAAGAAACGACCTTAAACCTTGAGTACGGTTACCCAAAGGTAGTTACTATCTCGATTTAATCGGACCACGTCCAACATTAGTTGTTGGTGATTACACCGATAAATACTACTAGATCGTAATGTCAATCCACCCAAGACACAAAGGTGGGAGTATGGTTTAACCGTTGACCCATTGTGATTTTGTGGACTTTATAATCTCTTTGGGGTGATTGATAACCTATGGCTCTTGGTGGGCTATATAGGATTACGATTATAGAGGTTGGTTTGAAAACCTTAACCCTGTGAATGGAGTTTTGGTACTCAGCCTGTTACATTCGATCTCTTGTAGAACCACCGAGTGTCTCGAGCCCAAGTGGGAGCAATTGGATCTACACGGAAAAGAGTCGAATGAATAGGAAAGTTTAAACTTTCAGCGCAAAGTTGAGTGGTATAGGGGTGATTCCTCGACAAGTAGAGAGTTAACCGGACCTTGAACTCTCTCACCACTCGATCTTGCTAGATTTCGTTAGAAAGCGTAAAAATAGGGGTGATTCCACGAGACTTTCTTGCCGAACAACGAAATCTGAATTCATTCGAAACGAAGGGTTTTAGCTAAGAATGAATAACGGATTCGTTACAAAGCGTAAGATAGGGGTGATTCCCTAAGACCTTTTTGCGAGACAAACGATATCTTAATTCATTCGAAAGAACCTTTGGTAGGAGGCTGCCATGGCTTATATCCTTTGTGGATTTAAGAGAACCTCTCGGTCATTTAAAAGTCACATGTTTTAAAATATGTGGACTTGACCAAAATATTGATAAGTTTTTAAGTAGGCTGGATATCAATATTGGTAATGTAGTAGTAGTATTAGTGTTCATAAATGATAACACTAAAGCGGTTGGAAACAACATGGGTGTGCTATCTCAAGTCGAAATCGACACGCCAAGATTCTCTGGATGAGAGAATTGGACTATATTCTAAGAATTTGATTCGGTCAAATTCACAAGAATGAGTCATTGGCTATCCCATCCGTCTTATTGGTTAAGATGATCATGCATATACGTATGCAACATTCAACGAGTAGTCCTACCTTACATCTCGTGAATGATTCTATAAATCTCCGAAAAAGAGAAAATGGGATAGAGTCTCTCTTGGATAACGGCAAGTCAGTTATCACAAGTCAATAGTAGTCGAATCTCGGATTCGTGCATTGAAAAGCATTTTAGTCGTCCTCAAGTATCTTTGAAGAACGAGGAATAATATGCTTGTATATTCAGTGTGCAAACTTGAATATGGTTGACTACTACCGATTCGACTTGTAGTCGATTAAGGATGATCATTAAGTTGATCTCGGGCTCGGTGTTTACTCATAGTGCTTAGAATTTCCTTTTTGGTCTGGAAGTAATTCCAGGTCTGAAAAGCCGATATCACTTCATCGTGAAAACAGTGAAGAGATAGCTTAGAAGGATCTTCTCAGTCATAAGGAGTCAAAAGCATATTGAGAGAGAGTACCGCCTGATTGGAAGGACCGGCTACGTTTCAATCCTAAAGATCGTCTCGAGATGACAACCTAGCTAATCAGTGTACCAAGTCGAGTGCTTGGAGGGTGCGGCATTGATGGATATGTCTCATCCGCTTTTAGAGCAAGTGGGAGAGTGTTGTGAATAAGATGAGAAAGGGTGTGCTCTAAAAACAATCGTTGCTTGTCATTTCGCAAAGTGGGAGTTTGTTAGGTGTAGTGCCCGAAAGACAATTTGTGTAATTGTTTTTAATGGATGACAGAAATTTATCTCACCTTATTACTTGCTTTGTGCTTGTAAGTAATACAACTGCTTTGCAAACCCTAAGTATATCGATATGTAACCACTTAACTCGGTGTATGGATTACACGTGAGGATTGAGTTAGTGGAGATATGCTTAAATCTGTTAGTCCGTGGTGAACTTAATCGAGTTTAGGGTCTCTTGATTAAAACACCAATAATGCGCCTAACACCTTAGGGTGTGATAGACTTATCCGGGCTATCGGTGAGGGTACCTACGTGGGGGCATTTATATATGATGGCATTCATATAGAATTTGGACCGATTTAATCTGAATTTCTCGATATAATTCCGTGTCGAGGAATCTTATTAAATCATTAGATGATCATATATAGATCAACCTTAATCCTGAGGTGATCACGTGGTTACGCTTGTCCCGGGTAGTGTTTGATGTGTTAGTTACGGTTCACTTAAATATGTGTTCCAAGCCACTTCTCATTGGCACTATCTCCGGATGAGTGAGTAGTTACGATTTTCACGACATGGAATCCATTCCTTCTGCGGGAAGTAGAGAGACATCCCCTTTATTTGTTAGCCCTAAGAAAGTGATCGATCCCGGAGTTCACATTTGACTAATTAGCTATTAGTCGATATGTGTACTAATTGATCATCGAGGGGTTGATGGTAAATAAGGATAAGATATTACAGTCGGGTTCACGGAGACTTCCCACTCGAGAATGGGCGATCTATGGAGGGTTAATCCGTTTGTAGTGATTATATCAATGGGCGCTTATTCACTCTATGGGTTGAGTATAAGTATACATCTATAATCGGTAGAGTTCGATTTAGGGTTTATGGTGGCGTAATCCCGGAATTAATAATTAATGTACTTATTATGTTTGATGAATAATTAATTATTGGAGCTCACGGTTATAGGTCCATGGTCCCGATGTGGCTTACGTAATTCGGACTAATAATCTTGTTACTTGGGCCTCATTGATAATTAATTGGTTGGTGATTAATTGATATGCATGGATATTATTTAGTTGGGCTAAATAATATAATACATGAAAAGACATTTTCTCGTGGGCACAGTGGCTTAGTGTGGCGCCAATATGTCTTGGATTTTCCAAGAAATTAGTTTTCCTGGATAATGACATATTGTGTAATTAGTTATTTATTTGTTAAATAATTAATTGGATAAATAAAAGAAAATGATTTATTTATTATTTATCTCTTAACTATAAGGATAATTATATTTTCTTATTATAAGATTGTAATTATCTCTTATTTTTATTGGATGATAATAATTAGAATTATCTCTTTTATTTTGTTAAACCGATTGGGTATAGGTTTTCTCTCTTGGATTTTGCCTATAAAAAGAGAGTTCTCCCCGAGCCCTAGGTGAAGAGAGGGCCACGAAATTTATAGAGAAAAAAGGCTAAGGAGTTCAATCCTTAGCTCCACCCGGTTGGAGAAAAACTTTGAGTTTTTCTTGGTGTTGCATATCAAGGAGGCTCGTGTATCAAGAAGGGTGTCCACCAACCACCGTTTGGAGAACACATCGGAAGATCTTGGCTTCTCTTCCTACTATTGGTAACTTGATCTTAACCCCCTTGTAGTAGTTTAAGTCCTTTAATTATGAATTGTGTCATATGAATCGTGATCCATCCGCTGCGCATAGATCTAACTCGTTTAGATCTAAGAACCTGCATCCTTCAGCCTAAACCCTAAGGTTAAGTCGGCTTATGTTATTGTCATCTTTACCCTTATATGGGCCTTGAACCCTTGCCCAAGCTATTGCTATAAATAGGCTTGGACAGCTGGCGCGGACCCTGTCCTCGAGTCGATACTTCCGACCAGCGGTGATCGATTCTGGACTCGTTGTCCTACACTGCTAGCTGGTGTGGACTCTGTCCTTATGGACTTGTCATCTCACACTGCTCGATAGTCGCTCGTCGTAGCCTGGCTCCCACTAGATGGCCTTGGCCTCGAGCCTGGGCATCGACATGAGTACCTTGGCGTTTTATCCATAATGTTGTTTTATAACCAATCGATAGACGACACGTGGAAGGAGTGAAACCCGGTATCGTCACCAGGCTTTTTATAAGTTGGGCATGAGTGCGGTCTATGACAACCTGCTGAAGGATTTCCTGAAAGAAGTGGACATTGTGTCCGAGTACTCTTGCCGTGTTGTGGCTGCTTGTTTCTTGCTTCTTCAGAGCCATAGGAGTCCAGCCCCCGGTTCTTAGGCCAGTAGGCTTGTGGACTTGTAGTTTTTTGTTTTGAAATTTTATATCAAATGAAATTGTCATCTGTACAATTTGATAATAGAAGGAGTATTTCGTTAAGTTCTCAGCCTTAACTTTATTCTGAGCACTTCTTTAAGTACTTGATTTAATCTGCACTTTTTTTAAGTGCTTCGTTAATGGTGAGGTATCTTGCCCTCCAGTATGCCTTGCATTGACTTGTAGTTTTGGATGGCATACTAAAGGTTTTGTCTTACAGACAACGAATGTAGCTAAGAGATTGTTTTACAAACTTCTTGAGTCTGACCTGCGGAGCTCATTTGAGTGCGACCCGTGGACTTTGGTTCGAGTCTGACTTGTAGACCTAATGAGCTTGACCGACAAACTTCGTGAAGCTCATCTTACGAAGCTCAGTTCGAGTCTGTCCTATCTTTTGCAAACTTTTTGAGTTCGACTTGCGAATCTTAGGTTGAATATGTCTTACAGATTTGATTTTACGCCGGTTCCGTACTTCGGAGCTCGGATGTACTCTTGATGAGTTTTCTTAATCCGAACTTTCAGTCTCTTGAATGCTTTATAACATGGGATGTCTTGCCCCTCAGTATGCCATGCACTAACTTACAGTATTTGGATGGCATACTTGGTCGTTTGCATGTCTAATCTCGAGTCTAGCCCATAGACTTAATTGTTTAAGTCTGTTGGTCTTTGCTGGTCTTGCTGAGTCCGACATGCAGAGCTCAGGTGTCAGCCGTAGTGATTTGTGTGGGGTCCGCACTACGGAACCCGGCTTGTCTGGCCTGCTGACAATTTAGAGGACATGTTTGTTTGGTCCGACGTGGGGGTGCGGATGTCATATTTTGGCGAACCGAGTCAAAAGTTTTGCAGACTTACATATTAAATTTCTATGAGCTATGTCGGATTTGTCAGACCTCGTGTGTGTTTTACTGAGCCAGACTGGGTGGGGCTCAGGTATCATATTTTAAAGGAGTCAGAAGTATTTATGACTATTTCAGTGAGAAATATCGAGAAGTATTTCTAACGTGTATATATCGAGAAGTCAGTCCAACCTGATAGGATAAGGAGAACTTAATGATAAAATGCACAATAGAACTAGTCAATACGAAATTAAAATAGCGTTAAGGAGAACCTGATTGGATGATGTCCTTATCGCGGACTTGACCGCTCGGTGCACCAGAGGTGTTGTTGATTGTACCGATGTGACGATGGCTTTTTCAGTTATGGCATTCAGGGCGACCAACTGCTCCGCATATTGTTGGGCGGCCGACGATTTGGGCGACTTCTCACGTGAAAGTATTGGACGAGCGGCCATGCTCGCTAACTTCGTTTTAAAGCGAGCGACCAGGCCAAAGCAGGCTAGTCGACTTCGCGCATGAAAGTATTGGATGAGCGAGGGCCAGGCTAGTCTTTGACTTCTCATTTTAAAAGCACAACAAGCGGGCGGGTCGACTTCGCATGAATGTATAACGAGCGAGGGCCAGGCTAGTGCTGGCTTCTCATTTTAAGGCACGGCGAGCGGGGCCAGGTTGGACTGATTTCTAGCGTGAAAGAGTTGCACGTGTGTTTGTCCTGAAAAATCAATAAAAACCATACGTAATGGAAAATAGAATAATAGTAAATCAACGTACCGTTTGATTATTGGTGTAATCTGTTGGTGCCGAACTGAAGTCGGTCTAACATAAGGCTCGTTAGAAGGCGTGTTCCAAATATAATGCCAAATTAACTTCAGACTTATAGAAGGCTCGCCCGAAGGCGAGTTCCAATTATGATGCCGACCTGAAGTCGGACTTATAGAAGCCTCGCCCGAGGGCGAGTTCCAAATATGATGCCGAACTAAATCAGACTTATAGAAGACTCGCCCGAATGCGAGTTCCAAATATGATGCTGAACTGAAGTCGGACTTACAGAAGGATCGCACGAAGGCGAGTTCCAAATATGATGCATACCTTAAGTCGGACATACAGAAGGCTCGCCTGAAGGCGTGTTCCAAATATGATGCCGTCCTGAAGTTGGACTTATAGAAGGCTGGCCCGAAGGCGAGTTCCAAATATGATGCCGACCTGAAGTCGGACTTACAGAAGGTTCGCCCGAAGGAAATTTCTAAACATGATGCCGACCTTAAGTAGGACTTACAGAAGGCTCGTCCGAAGGCAAGTTCCAAATATGATGCCGACCATAAGTCGGACTTTCAGAAGGCTCGCCCGAAGGCGAGTTCCAAATATGGTGCGGACCTAAAGTCGGACTTACAGAAGTCTGGCCCGAAGGTGAGTTCTAAATATGGTGCCGACCTGAAGTCAGACTTACAGAAGGCTCGCCCGAAGGGGAGTTCCAAATATGATGCCGACCTGAAGTCGGACTTACAAAAGGCTCACCCAAAGGCGAGTTCCAAATATGATGCCGACCTGATGTCGGACTTACAGAAGGCTCACCCGAAGGCGAGTTTCAAATATGATGCCGACCTGAAGTCGGACTTATGGAAGGCTCACCCGAAGGTGAGTTCCAAATATGGTGCCGACCAGAAGTCAGACTTACCGAAGGCTCGCCTGAAGGCGAGTTTGAAATATTGTGCCGACCTAAAGTCAGACTTATAGAAGGCTTTCCAGAAGGTGAGTTCCAAATATGGTGCCGGCCTGAAGTCAGACTTACAGAAGGCTCACCCGAAGCGAGTTCCAAATATGATGAGGCTCGTCCCTACTCTTTAGGTCGAGGGAGTTCCTAAAATAAATAATGTGTGATCATTTGAGTTGTAGGAATAAAACCCGGTGAGAGCGTGTATCTTGAGGTCTTGAATCTGGAGAGCTGGGGAGCTCGCATCTTGGCAAACTGATGCTGGGCGAGCTCTTTTTGGACGAGCTTATCCTTCAGCTTTGTTTAATCACGCTCTAAGGAATTAACCGGTAGTAATTCTGATTGGTTGCTTAAGAAAATCGTCCCCTCGTGAATCATCCATAATGGTGCGTGCATCGGCCGGAATTAGAGTACATAATCTTTGTGGATTTCTGGTCGTGAATGTTTGCACTGCTTTTTTATTACAATAATAATAATATTAATGATGGTATAAGGTGCTGGTATAAAGCATGACCTTTTTGATCTGTTTTGCCAACGGACCTTGAACGATCTGTTTTACCATGTGATCTTGAACGAGTTGTCAGTAGGAGACCCTCCTTCTAGCGCCATTTGACGATTCCAAAAATCGTCAATGATAATCCAGGGTTGTACTCCTAAAGACAACCTGCAAAAATGCTCAAGAACACAATAAAAAGAGGGGGGTGTTTTGGTGGTGGTTTAGACTGACTTGAGACGTTATTTCTCAAGCTGCCTATGTAACCAATACATGTATTGGAAACATGTTTTCATAGTTCCTTAGGGATGGTTTATATAGAGAAGAGTTATGCCCTAAGGCGCCGTGGGCCTTGTCCTTGTTGTGCTTGGATTTCATGTTCCTTAAGGAAAAGATAACTATGATTTAATCTCCTTAATTGTTGGAGATAATTATAGACATATTTGACTGTCAGAATCAGAGTGTTAAATATAAGGGATTCTTTCTATATTTATCTGATTATCACACACGTGGGAAAAACGATTGAGGATGGACTTTGGCCGACTTAGATGGCCCGAGCTGAACTGGTTGAACCTTTCTTTGTTTCGGCCGACCTACGGATTTCGGGGAAGATATCCGAGCTGGGATCAGCCCGGATTTTTGCTTGCATATGAGGTTTGGTCCGAGAAGGACATAGGCCGACTTGTAAGGTCGGTCAGGGACAGGTTTGATCACAAGTACAAGGTCGGAGGATGGTGACCGAGCTCATGCAGCTCGGGTACTGGGGGTTATGGCCCTTGAGCTCACCCATCATAGCAAAGACTAATCCCCTTGGTGAATTCCAGTTCACTGCTGATCAAAGATGTATCAGTCAACTTTTATAATTCCATGTTCAGTCCTTAGTTTAGCAAATCTTTCACTATCCAATGGTTTTGTGAAAATGTCAGCAAGTTGATCTTCTGTAGGGATATACAGAACCACCACATCTTTCTTTTCAACATGATCTCTTGTAAAATGATGTCTCACATCAATATTCTTGGTTCTTGAGTGCAAAACATGATTTTCTGTAATTGCAATTGCACTTGTGTTGTCACACATTATAGGAATTTCCCTTTCTTCAATTCCATAATCCCTTAATTGTTGTCATAGCCAAAGTATTTGTGCACAACAACTTCCAGCAGCAATATATTCAGCTTTAGTAGTGGAAGTTGATATTGAATTCTGTTTCTTACTGAACCAGGAAACCAGTCTATTTCCCATCAACTGACAGGTTCCTGTGGTGCTTTTTCTATCAATCTTGCAGCTAGCATAATCAGAATCTGAGTTGGATATAACCTTGAAACTTCCATCTTTTGAATACCATATTCTAACATCCAAGGTCTCTTTAAGATACTTGAGAATCCTTTTGACTGTAGCTAAATGACTTTCCTTAGGTTTTGATTGAAATCTTGCACAAACACCCACACCAAAGGATATATCAGGTCTGCTGGCAGTAAGGTACAACAGACTGCCTATCATCCTCCTGTATAAGGTCTGGTCAACATCTTTTCCTTCTTTGTCTTCATCCAATCTAATGTTTGTACTCATAGGAGTTGATACATTGGTGCTTTTTCAATACCAAATTTCTTAAGTAGCTCCTTGGTATACTTGGTTTGATGAATGAAGATTCCATCCTTCATCTGTTTGACTTGCAATCCCAATAAATAGTTCATTTCACCTATCATACTCATTTGGAATTTACTTTTCATCATATTAGCAAACTTTTCACACAGTAATTCATTTTCAGAACCAAATATTTTAGGTTTAGGATTCTTATCCTTGGAATATTTCTGATTTTTACCTTTTTGTGGTCCAGCAGACTTGGTAGCAGGTCTGCTATCAGTAAGTCTAGAAAGTACATCAGTCCTACTATTAGATTTATTCTTTTTGTTAGATGTTGTTGACCTTTTGGAATTTTGATTTTGCTTTCTTGAAGTATTCTCAGTAGGCTTCTCTGCCTTAGCAACCCTTTTGGGAGTTGGATTTTGTGCAGGCACAAACTTAGGACCAATTCTGGTACTAGGTCCAGTAACCTTACTAGATCCTCTCTTATTGGATTGTTGAGTTCCAAATCCAAGGCCTGTTCTATCACCATAAGGCTTTCCAGATTTGAATGCATTGGAGGAAAAAGATTGTTCAGCAGATTCAGCAGCTACTGAATGTACAGCAGGCTTATGTTGATTCTGGCCAGTCTCTTTTTCCTTTCCTTTGAGAATTTTTAATTCAGCCTTTAGCCTTTCAACTTCTATTTGAAGAGCTTCTTTTTCAGCCTTCACAATCTCATAACCACAATGTATTATCCTCAGTTGATTAAGGATTGCATCCAAAGTTTCTTATTTGTCAGAATTTTTAGGATTTGAACCACAATTTGATTCACAATCACTTCCAGCAGGAGTGTTAATAGATACATAATTGTATACCTCCTCTGTTTCATCCATATTTTCCATTAAAGCATAATCATCCATATCAGCAACAAGTGCAGTATCATCAGAATCATTTCCCTTTTATGATTCTACTTCATATCCTGATTCATCTTCAGCAACCATAGCTTTCTTGCCAGATCTTCTTTATTGACTTTTTCTCTTCAGTAGGTCTGGACAATCAGGTCTGAAATGTCCAGGCTTCTTGCAATTGAAACAAAGATAATCAGGTTCCTTTTCTGTTTTAGTTCAGGACAGTCAGGTTTGAAGTGTCCTGGTTTCTTGCATTGATAGCACAAGTAATCATTGTCTTTCTTGGATTCCTCATTCTTCATTTCACTAAATTTCTTTGTGAAATTCCTTAGAGAACCCTTTCCAGTTTTCATCTTCTGATTTTCTTGCTTAGTAGAGCAATTTGCTCTTGCATCTCATCCAGTAAATCATCTTGAGCTCCTGATGTTTCTTCTTGATGTGTGGCAGCCAATGTAGTGGTCTTTGGTTCTTCTTTTTCTATCTCAGGTACAAGTTTCTTACTGAATTCATATGCCTTGAGATCTGAAAACAATTTGAAGGTTTCTTCTTCATGTAAACTTCTCATTTCCTCTATGGCAGTCACCTTCATCTCCCAAACTTTTTTTGTAGGTAATGCTTCCAAGATTTTTGAGTTGATTTCTTCTTTTGAGTACTTTACACTCAGTAGGGTGAGTTCATCCATGATTGCATTGAATCTTGACTACATTTGTTCAATAGTTTCATTTGGTTTCATTTTGAACTCTTGATACTTCTTCTTTGCCACACTGATTTTGTTCTTCTTGATTGCATTAGTGCCTTCACAGATTAATTGCAATTTATCCCAAAGTTCCTTTGTAATCTTGTAATCCTTCACTTTCATGTACATATTGCTATCCAAAGTTCTGTATATGATATCAATAGCAATATTGTTGAGATTTGCTCATTTTCTGTCTTCAGCATTCCATTCTCTTTTTGGTTTTGGAATGTACTGTGTTTGACCATCTACAGTTATTGCCTTTGTGATTTCCAGTGGTCCATCAGTCAGCACATCCATCATCTCGTCATGTGTTGCAGCTAGAAAAGCCTGCATACGACGTTTATACTCATCAAAATGATCTAAAGAATACATCAACATATTTCTAGCATACTGGTTGTTATCCATGATGCAAAGCTTTGAAAATCAGAAACTTGAAAAAGTTTTCAAAGTATTTTCACAAGCACAACAAGTAGGATTACTTTAGAACAGAAGCACTGCTCCGATACCAATTGTTGGTCCCTTGAAAAGGCTTTGGTTAAGTTTAGAGGGGGGGGGGGGGTGAATAAACTTAACACTTAAAACTTTTGGAGTTAACAAACTCAACAACTTCAAGACTGCGACAACTCGATAGTCTGGCCGATTGTTGGTTTTACTGAATTTGTTGCAGCGGAATAAATTCAAGTTAAGCCTTATTACTTGTTGTTAAAATAAGATACCAAGTATTAGATACTCAGTAGTATAAGTGTGTGATTCAGTTGCTAGTTTCAGTAGGTTGATGTGTGAAATATTCTAAGTGCAGAATGTAAATGCAGAAATTAAGTAGGCAATTTTTATAGTGGTTCCAGGTGGTGTAATCCTGTCAGTCCACTCTTCTCCTGTGATGTTGGAGGTAATTCACTAGAGATCCTTGAGATAGCAGTTACAAAAATCCTTAAGTTGTTTGTCCTTCACCAATAACTATGGCTTCACAAATCCGAACACTTGGAGCAGGTAGGATTCTTTGCTCCAATGTCTTCCACTGTCCTTGAAGGGTAGGATTGCCTCTTCACCACTCCACCACAAACAACAGTCCTTGACACCCAATGATGCTTCACTGTCTTCAGCATGTTTCTTGTAAAAGAAAGTTTGAATCAAGTAAGTGATTCAGCTTTCAGCAGCTTGATCAGGATGATATGATCAGCAGTTTGATATCTTCAAGTGTGTAAACTTGATGTAGCTTGATAACAGATTACACTTGAAGAATTTGACTAGATCTGTAGCTTTAAGTTTAGTATAGTCAGTAGGGTGTTTTATTGATAAGAATCTGAAGCTTAAAATTATCTGTTGTTTTTCACTCTTAAAATCATCATCTGTATCTGAATTAGGAGTCCTCTATTTATAGATAGGAATCCTTGTGACTTATGTTTGAAATTCAAACATAGCCATTTCAGATTTGTCCTATCTTGACTTGCTTTCTGTCCCTGTATATAGTAGTGACACTATCAGACTTCTTTTTGACAGTTTTCAGACTGTCCACCCTTTGACTTGTATTCATTGGATAAACCTTTGTTTCTTCCCAACGTCCCTTTAATCTTAGCCATTGATTTATTTGATAAAATTAGAAGTTGTTATCTGTCCCTATCCTTGTATTCTTTCAATGTAACCGTTGATTAATTTGAAATATATGTTCAGTAGGTTCCTGTGAATATAAGTCTGCTGAAATACATAGAAGTCAGCTGATTCAAAATTGTTGTGTTTATAAAACACTGCAGCTGACTTTTCTAATGTCTAACTTTTTTATTATGAAGTTAGAATACACCATTTTGATCATAACAAAGTTCCAATCACCACTTAACCTATGGAACTTAGACCATGTACACAAGGTATATGTAATCAGTTTAGGTCATCACAGACTTCCCTAAATTCTGATTCCATATCCTTGAATTTAAATACTAAGTTTGATCCCTTAGCCTTCAACAACTGAGTTTGAGCCCTCAGGCTTTGGTCCTCAGCAGGTTACTAAACTAGTCTACTGACTCAGCTACCCTACTGATATAGACAGTTCTCATCATTGAGGTCACCGATCTTTTACAATCTTTGGTTTGATCAAACCTATACAAAGATCAAACTCTAATAAGCCTATACATTTGATCTAGACATCTTTTTGCCTTTGCTCTATAACAGCTAGTCTGGCACTCATCACTAAAACTAATAAATAAGTCCAACACTTGCATATCTTCCTCTCTCCTTTTCCTCTCCAAATCCTCTCACACTCAGATCAACAACTTCCATGTTTCTCATCTCCCTGTTCGTTGCATGTATCATTTGCTAGATATACAGAAACCTGAATCTGTATCGGTTCCACAATTGGATCGTCAGATCTGATTCACAGCACCGATCGAGACACTCGATCATGCACAGCGGAAGCTATGAATTAAATTCATTTTTCAATTTTACCATGATATGATTCGCATAATAAATTAATCTACAAGAAGGTTAGTAGATTTACCCAACCGGAGAGAAGCCGTGATCTTCCGAGTTGTATCTCCAAGCGACGACTGGTGGACGTCGATCCCGCATTCGAACCTCCTCAAATATGCCTTCAAGAAAAACCTAGTTTTTCTTCTTCCCAATGGCTAAGACAATAAAACAAAATTTCTCTCTTTTATTCAAAAAGGGTGCGTCCCTTTTTTTTTTCTCAAAATTGGCGTTGGTTTTATTGTGATGCCTTTTGTGTTGGGAGAAACTCTCTTTTAATAGGATATAAGTAATAATTTGAGAGTTTATCTTTTACATAAAAATTTATCTTTTCCTTTTAGGAAAATAAAGCCTTTATCCAATAGGAAAACAAATTTCCCATTTATCCAATAAGAAAACTAATTTCTTATTTATAATTATTTAACACAAAAATAATTACATTATCCACATTATAATTAATTAGGAAAAAATTTCTTTTCCTAAAACCAAATAAAAGTGCGCCATTTTCAATGTCATTTGAGATAATAGAAAATGTCTTTTCTATATTACATATTATTTACCGAATAAATAATATCCACATATTTATTAAATAGACCAACTATTTAATTTTATCTCGAGGTTCCACAAAACGAGAAAACACTCGCATCTTAGGAACCATCCCGGGGACCATGGACCTATAACCAATAGCTACAATAAATTGAATAATATATTCATCGAACAGAATTTTTCTACTCAACTTCTTAATTTCGTAATTACGCCACCATAATCCGAAACTGAACTCTATCGATTTTAGATATAACTTATTTTCAATATGTCGAGTCCATAAGTGTCCATTGATATGATCATACATACAGACTAACCCTCCATAGACTATCCGTAACGAAGCAGGATTATTTCCGTAAACCTTCTTCATTACATCTTATCCTTATTTACCATTAACCCACTTGTGATCAATTAGTTCATAACCAATATGAACTCGGCCGATCGATCAGTTTATAGGATCAACAAATAAGAGGATTGTCTTTCTACTTCCCGCAGGAAGGAATGGATTCCATATCTGTGAGACACACTCTCCTCACTCATTCCATAATAGTGCCAACGTGAAAGTGATTCGGACCGCCCCTCTTAGCAATCCTTAACGAACACATCAAACCCTATCTTGAAACAAGTAGGAGTATGCAATCACTTCAGGGTTAAGGTTAATCCATAAATGATCATCATGTGATTTAATAGGACTTTTCAATCACCGAATTATATGAGAAATGCAGATTATATCGGTCCAGTCCTATATGACTACTGTTAGGTGTGATGCCCGAAAGACAATTTTGTAATTTTTTTATTTAATAAATGAAATGATATTATTATTCATATTTATTATTCTCATATTCACCGATGTGACAATAGTATTTACACTACAGAAAACCCTAAAGTATATCGTTTATGTAATCACTTAACTCAGTGTATGGGATATACACGGGAGGATTAAGTTAGTGAAGATGTACTTAAAATACAATTAGCCCGTAGTGAAGTTAATCGAGAGTATCGGGTCTCTCCTTTAACATGCTATTAATGCGCCTAGAACACAATAGGTGTGATTGTCTTATCCGGACATTCGGTTAAGAGAATATAGTGGGGCATTTATATATGATAGATATATCACATAGAGCTGGACCGATTTGATTAGAGTTCACGATATAATTCCATAATCGAGAAGTCTTATCGAATCAATCGATGATCATATTTATGGATATATCTTAATCTTGAGGTGATCACGATCAATTTGCTTGAATCGATAGATAAGGTTTGACTTGGCGGTTAAGGATTACACTCGAGTCCATGATCCGAGTTACCCCATCTTGGCATTGTCTCGCATTGAGTGAGTAGTCGTGTTATCACGGATACGGAATCCATTCCTTTTGTTTATGGAAGTAGATAGACATTTCCCTTATTTGTTAATCCTAGAAACTGATCGATCCATGGAGTTCATATTACACTGATTAGCTACCAGTGAGTTGTATGACTTAATTGATCACTAGGAGGTTAATGGTAAATAAGGATAAGAGGTTCTGAAAAGGGATAACGGTAACTTCCCGATTTAGAATGAACAGTCTATGGAGGATTAATCCATATGTAATGATTATATCAATTGACGCTTATTATCATTCTCGTGAGGAGATAAATATAATCTCATAATCGGAGGAGTGCGATCACGGGATTATGGTGGCATATTCTGTGATTGATTTATCGAATATAATTATTACGCTCGTAAGATAATTATTTATTTGATTTATCGGAGCCACGATTATTAGTCCATGGTCCCGACGTGTGCCTCCAATATAGCATAGCTATTCTCGGACGTCGAATCCTAATAATATTAATTTAGTTCTTGTTAGAATTTAATTAAAACGATATGTGAATTAATTGTTTAGTGGACTATTAAATTAGTTGGGCTAAATAATTAAATATGTGAAAAAGACATTTTTCATAATCTTGGCCCAAAAGTGTATTATAGTCGAAATTATTGTGACTAGGTCACAAAAGAAAATTTTCGGCCATAAGCTTGTTTTAGTCAACAAGAAATTAGTTTTCTTGTGTATTAATAAGACATGTGCACAAAATATTTATTCGATAAATATTTATGGTACGAAATAAAGATAAATATTATTCTAGATTTGTTCTAGAATATTATGGGATTATCTTTTATTTATTGGATTTATTTATTTGAAAAATAAAATCCTTGGAGGACAATGATTACTCTCCTATATAAAGAGAGTTCTCCCAAGCCTAATACACAACATAATTTTCGAGTTCCATCTCTTAGAGAGAGGAAGGAAATTTCGGCCAAGGGGTGAGATAGGAAAATCTTGGAGGTATTCCGGGTAGCATATCGGCAGGATTCGAGACAAGGATTTCCTTCCACCGGGAGTTGCTTGGATCACACGTGCGGAAGATCGTGGTGCTCTTCACACCATCTATTGTTTTTCTATTGCGGATCTTCAACTTGGATTTTGAGATCCAAGAGGTATGTTCTACAACCCCCTTGTAGATGTAGATCTAGTTATTTTATTACGTGTAATTTATTGATCTAGATCCTTAAATCGCTTCCGTTGTGGATGGTATTACTAACAACTACATCATATATAAATGCCCCACTTAGGTAACCAATATCGACGGTCCGGATAAGACGGTCACACCATAAAGTGTTCTGGGCTCATTAATGGTGGTTTAATCAATAGACCTCATACTTTGATTAAGTTCACCACGGACTAATAATTCAAGTGTATCACCAGAAACTTAATCCTCATGTGTGACACACACTAAGTTATATGGCTACATATGATACAACTTGGGGTTTTCAGCAGTGTATAACATATAAGCACAAAGAAAATAATTAGATGAGAATAAATCTGTCATTTATTAATTATAAAGACAATTACAAAAATTTCCTTTCGGGCGCTACTTCCAACAATCTCCCACTTGCCCGTATAGACAAGCAACAATTGTCTTCCGGGCACTACATCCAACAATCTCCCACTTGCGCGTAAAGACAAGCAACAATTGTTTTTAGAGCACCACACCCTTATTCTATCTATCCACAATATTCTCCCACTTGCTCTAAAGTAGATGAGACATATCTCCCAATTTCATACCCGGCAGGCGCTTATCAGTGACAGTAGATGTCACGTGTCTTGGTAAACTGATCGGCTAGGCTGTCGGCATGAGGCGATATTTTAGGACCGAAACGTCGCCTCTTTGCATGATCTGTCTGACCAGATGGTATTTACTTTCAATAAGCTTTTGACCACTTGTGATTGCGAAGATCCTTTGCATAAGCTACCTCTCCACTATTTTCACAGAAAAGTGATATCGACTTACCTAAAAGTCGAATTACTCCCAGAACACCAATAAACATTTCAAGCTATACTGCCTCTCTAGCTGCTCTAGAAGCTACTAAGTATTCGACTTACAAAGTTGAATTGGCAGTGCTGGATTGCTCCAGACTATAGCTCTATCACAATGAGCAAACACTGAGCCCGAGATTGACTTAGGATCATCCTTAATCTAACTTAAAATCAGAATCAGTGTAGTCAACAACACTTAGGTTTGCACCGGAATATACATGCATATAATTTCTCGTTCTCTAAAGGTACTTGAGGATGCACTATACTGCTACTCAATGTTCAAATCCAAGATTCGACTTTAATTTGACTTTATATTCTGACTTTCTCTATCCAAAAGAGAAACTATCCCATTTTCTCTATATCTGAAGATTGAGAGAATTATTCCATGAGGGGTTGGGTAGGAAACCTCTCGTTGAATCTAGCATTTGAAAATGCATTATATCATCTTAACCAATAAGATTGATGGGATACGGCCAACAACTTGTTCTCCTGAATTTGACCGAATCGAATTCTAAGAATATAGCCCACTTCTCTGATTCAGAGAAGCTTTGGCTCGTCAGTACTTGTTCTCATGTTGCTTACAACTGTTGTAGTGTCACCTTTCATTAACACTAATGTTTATTTCTTTACCAATATTGATTCTCTAGTCTACAAAAGACCCATCAATATTCTGGTCAATCCCACACATGTCAAACATGTGGCTTTTAATGACCTAGAAGTTTTCTTTAATCCACCAACAGATATAAGCATAGGAAGTCAATCTGCCGTTGGCTTTAAGCAAAAACCCTCGTGTTCCGAATGAATTCAAGCTCCGTTGTAGACAAGAAAGTTTCAGGGCATCACCCCTGTTAATCTTTCTGCTTTCCAGGGAGTCAAGCAAGTCTGAATGGTGAGAAATTTTCAGGGCATCACCCTTGTTTAACTCTCTACTTGTCATGGAATTACCCCCAGACCACTTTGCTTTTCTTTGAAAGATAAGCTTTCTCATTCATTCGACTCTTTTCACGCAAATGCAATTGCTCCCACTTGGGCTGAGACACTCAGTGATTCTACAAGAGTATGAACTGAACCGGAGTACCAAAACTCCCTTTGCAGGTTTATGGCTTTAAACCAACCTCTTCTTTTCAAAATTCTATACAGTCCTTCTGAAATACCATATGTTCTCAATCACCCGCAGCAGACTGTAAAGTCTACATAATCATAGTGAGTCAATGGTTAAACCAAACTCCAATTGCATTTGGGTGGTTTGATATTTTGATCTGGTTCAGTAGTATTTATCAGTGTTATCCCCAACAACCAATGTTGGATGTGGTCTGATTAAAACAGATAGTAACTTCTTGAGTAACTGTACTTCAAGGTCTAAGGTTGTTATTTAAACATTATTTTAGAAAGGATGTAACAGTGCAACCATCACTATCCGATCTTAAGAATCTTATAACCAACTTTTGCTCATTGCATCAGATATTTCAGGATCAGTCACCATCTGAACGTGTATACAAAATCTCCAGTCCTACCTTCAAGCATAAATGCTAAGTGCCTCTATTTGCGGAAGGGGAGTAAATTTACTTCACTTCTTATCCAATAATTCATAAGCATCTTCTAGGTAGACTTCTCAGTATTGCTTACAATGTATACCCTTATTTTGCAGTCAATATCTTAATTGAGTTAAGCAGTGTAATGTAGCATATCAATAACCATATAAGGAACTCCATGGTTTATCCTTTCAGTGAAATCGTTTCACTCGGAGGTAAGCCGAGCATTAGTCCCAAATACTATGCTATGGCCTATATCTGAGCATGTAATACTCTTTTCTCCAATAATATCAGAGATTCCTCCAAATATTTAGGTAAACTGATCGGCGTTTCGAGTAGTCATTAGACAAATTGTCTTCAACTCAAAACCTCACACTAGTTTGTATCTTTCATAAAAACCCGAAGGTCAATATGAACAAGCTATGATACTTCTTTAGCTCTATTACCCTTTCCTAATTGAAAGGATACTTAGTCATTTTTCCTTTGAGATAGTGTTCTTAGACTGGGAGATAGGAATAACCCTTAGCCAGTCTTAAGATCTTATAATTAGGATATATGCTCTAATTAATGGATGCTAAAGAATCGTTTATCTAAATACGGAAACCATTTGTCTTAATAGTTTGTGATGTGTTATATATAAATTTTCATCATTTCTTAGTGATCTGACTTTATCAAACAAAATTCCGAGTCTCAGAATCGTATACAAATGTCATATTCACTTTCTTTAAGGCAACTTAGTTATCGATGTGAAAGTGAATCAATTTGTACCAACGAATCTGAAAAATAGAAATTGAATTTCTGTTGTATTCAAGGATTAAAACCCAAAATTTCTTTCATTGTTTCACTCCCACTATCTTAGCTGAAAGAACTGTCCGTTCTCTAGTCTTCATCATGAATGCCCTGTTAGGAAATCTACGCGGGAACACAGCGGAATTCAAAAATTTATTTCCTTTAACCAGGATCGACTTCGTTTAAGCAATAAACAAATAAGCTAGTAGATGGTGGTTACCTTGGTTGATCTAAAAGATCGACGCTTTGACCGTCTAAGGAGAGTAGTTCTGCATAGAGCCGCCCAAGTGTTCGGCCTCTACCGCTAGTCCACATGAACAGCCCGCCGTCCGGTTGCTAGACCGGCCTTTTTCCCTCTCTCCAACTCTCTATAGGATGCTCTCTATTTTACACAAGAACTATTAGTTCTTGGAATTGTGATGTACAAAAGAGCTTGACACTCACCTCTTATTTATAGCGTAGGTGGCGCCCCATACAGTGTGGATGAGAAGAAAACATTTTCCCAATAAAATAAGGAAAATATAATAGATTGATTTATCTCATTTATTATAATTTTATCTTATATTAAATAAATCTAGGATATTGTCAATATCTTATATTGAATATTTACAAGATATTATCAATATCTAATATTGACTATATTTATCTTATTACCATAAATCAATTTACACATGTGTATATATCACATATATATTACACAAATAAATCTATACATGTTATATATCCATACTACACTAGTGCGCATGCATCACATATGCACACCTCACACGCATGTGTGAATATATATATATATATATAAATATTATTTTATTTTATTACTATCTAATATCAATAATAGGTAATACCATTAATTAAATTGCACAATCCAAGTGTATCTTATACACAGTAATATACGCGCCCCCTTTAGTCATTAATTGGCTTCCGGAATATTCTTTAATTAATATAATTAATATCTTGTATTTTATTTATTCATAATAAATAAATACCACCATATTAATTAACAACTATAACTTTTATAGTACGAGATAAATTCTTTCCTTATTTGGGTACCATCTATAACCACATTTTAATCCGGTTAGAAGTTCTTATGTGTGTGACCCGATAGGCTTCCGAATATGTTGGCCGTAGACACAAAGTGCAAATTACGAAAATGCTCTTCATGCCTAACGAACATGGGATTGCGTCTAGCAACACACCGTGACCCCCAATCATCGGAAGAGTCAAATGCAATGACTACTACCTTTCATGTGAAACAGTTACCGTGTAACTTACAACCCCATCACGGTAATAATATCCATACGATCGTATCTCGAGTGTCGATACATTAACGATCGTATCTTATAATCTGGATATCATGCTCTCTTGAAGTAACTCGTTTACTCCCACTTTGCAAAGATTCATGAGACCTAGAAATTCCTTATAAGAAGGCCATTTCGGATATTCGATCCCAATCATAGGATACGCGATTCCCGGACGACCAATCATGTATACTCCGCATGCTTCTGTATCATACCCAATCACTACCGCATGATCGCCCCGTGGCTAGGAGAAACCTCAATAGTGTCAAAGCATGACAATCCACACCGTGATGCCATGAAGACTCCGGTCTTAAGGATACTTACACAACTGCCACATTGTGTGACTCTAAATGTAAGTGGGTCAGTCTAACGTACGCATTCTCTAATACACGTCCACGTATAGTCCAAGTGTCTCTACACTTCGATAGATGTGATCTATCACTGCCTTTAAAGACAGAAGACATCTAATACGAGCTAGTCTATTTATACTATCAATGCCCTGTTTAATAGTACATCAGCCTAGAGACATTTATGTATAAAACTTATTAAAGTGATTAGAGATCTCATCAACCATAATCGCCTATCATGGTTTCTCTATCACAGTTTAATACTAAGGAGGTTATCATATAAGAATTCATAATTGGTTCTTTAAAAGAGCAGATATATGACAACAGTAAAGCCATTTAATATCTGCACAAACATAAAGAAATAGTAGAAATGATCCGACCCGGTCCAACCCGACTGGGTTTAGGACACTATCTCAACAATCTCCCACTTGGCCTAAAACCAATCACTCGTACACACAAGACCAAGATAAAACACAAGAATCTCATGCAATACTCGCAACCAGCCCTAGCCATGAACGGATCGCTATCCGTGAGGACTCAAAGTATCTTCACATCATGTTCCAAATGACCAAGTCAAAGGAACCACCTCAACACACACATGAATCTCTGAAGAGACCCTAGTCCTTGCTTCAAGCAATGAATCCACTTATTATATCAGCTATATAGAAAAGGTGGAAGAACCGTACAAGGTTCAGGAATGAACCTTCAAGATCCATGTACTGTTCCCGCTGTGCCTTTAAGGCACTACTATGTTTTGGCCTAGTTGTAGAATTTACAGTGACCCATTTGCTAGAACATTTCCAGCTCACTGTATCACTTAATCAAAGTGATTGCAAACCCAGACAGTAGCTCCCACTCGCCTTCATAAGACTCAGGATATACGTCTGTATATCTACGTTTATTTAATTCCAAGTTACAATAAACTAGGAAACTTTCCTTAACTTGTTTACGGATATTCTCGACATTCACCAGATTTACTTTCATACTTGCTCATGACCATTCATGAACTATGAACATCCGGCATTACCTTTATGATGGTTCCTATCACAGTAGCGAAAGAAACCTTCCATAATCATCATCTTTCACCTCATCTTTAGGACCAACGTCTTAACATAGATAGATCTTGAGAACACCGGCTATCAGTATCTCCTTTCACGATCTATGCTAAACTCTTTTAGCATCACATCTATATAGGTTAACTATAATCTAACAGCAGTTAAATCTATCGCTATAGATTCTTATTTCTAAAAATAAGAACTGCCAATCCAAGTGCTTTCATAAAGACCTTGAATTACCAAACAATAATTGACTGTGACATGGGGTATTAATTCTTGAGAGAGATATCCAATACCTTACTCAAAAATCATAACACACTCCCACTATCCATACTACACATGGGGCATATCCCTTCTTTTGACTAAATCAAACTCCTTTGATTATCGAACAAAGAAATCGTCTAGAGAGACTTGTTTGAGTCCATAAATGAATCTCGTGGGCTTACATATCATGTCATCGTCTATGAACATCGAGCTTTCTGCCTAACATCTTCAACACTATCATATAGCCATGATATCAAGTTACAACAAGCATAGTCTGAATAGAACTGGGCTCAGCCATACAGGGACATTCCCTTTAGGTAAGACAGACTAGGTTCATAACCTGGTTGTCACTGATGGAATCTAATTCAGATATTATGTCTCTTAGCCATATCTCTCAATCTTCCCTTTCAAACATTCATTCATAAGTCGTGAGATATTCAATCTTCAAGATGAACATACCTGCAGCCCTTTTGGGCTTGAGGTTAACCACAGACTTACATAACTTTTGTGTGCACTGAGCAGTGTTCTACACCTCATCTCTATGCGGCGTCTGCTCATGTTCCAATGGTTGAATATATCTTTGTGGTTCTCAAACTCTTTCGAGATCTTATTTACTCCCCCTGTCTATTTTGGAAGTAACACTTTCTCTTGAAAATAGCATGTTTGGAGACAAACATTTTGCTCCGCGGGTAAGTAAATAATATCCAGCGTACTTGCTAAGACATTCCACAAAGTTGCATATGTCATACTAGGCTCCAAGCCTTTCTGACTTTGCCTATGAAAACTTCAAATCATCGGTTAAGATAAATTTGATATTATCGCCTTCCATATCTAATATGGAATTTATTCAACCATTATTCTTTGGAACTTGGTTTTGTATAAGGGCACTATCACGAAACGGGTAAGGGATACTTTGCATGGCTTGCGTCACACCTTTATCATATAAAGTGTTGTTTCCATTTTGGGAACACAATCTAATTGCGTATCCCAAAGATGGTATCCTTTAAGGGAAGACTCCTATTCTTTTTCAGACGACTTCTGAAACACCCTTCAGGTATTAATTGCTTCAATCCAATTGAAGATAAATTCCTAAGTAGCTCATCAATCTCATATCGTACTAGCTCGAACTTTTTGAGCTTTCCGAATTGTTGTACTTATATAAGTATACTTGACTATTTCTAAAAATAGTCGTAGAGATTAACAAACAATTATTTGTGGCATTAATTGTCATAAGCCAACAAACATCGGTGTGTTCAGGCTTTCGACAATTTTTCTAGAATTTATAACATTTTCTTATAAGGGTATTTTAGTCATCTTTAGATAAGATACGTATTACCCACATGATTCATAATCACATGGTTTAGACGTCATCAGAATGACATCTAATCACACGATTCCCCTCCATAGAGACTATGTCTAGAACGACCACCAATATCAAGGATAACAACCATACAAATACTTAGTTGAGTTTTCTTCACATATATCAACTATATAGTGACAATAATCTAGTATGTTAGATTCTGTGACCTTTCAACTTTATCGGAATAACATTTATTCTTTACAATTGAATATGTCTACCAAATCCTAACAAATAACTAAAAGTATGTTCTTCATAAGAACCAGAACATAATAACATTTATTTAGCTCCCTTATCAGTTTACTAGATTCAGAGTATGGTAAGTGTCACAACTTTTGCTTCACCTTCCATATCTGCATTCAATCTTTCTAATTTAATCACACTCATAAGGTATCATATATCTTAGAGTTGACTTTGAACTTAGATAGATTTATCTCAACTCACTGGCCTAGAATAGAAACTTCAATAAGTTCTCTATTTAAGCACATGCCCTAACTTTCCTTTTTAATCCTTTAAGCACTTGTAAATATTTCTTAGTGTAGTCTTCATAAGACTTAAGAAAGATCACAAGAGCTATGTCTTTAATTTCCTTTCATAAAGAAAATCTAAAGTTCATTAAATAGTTTATTTAACCTTTTAAATCGTATTTAAAACATCAACTATTTAATTAACCTTTAAGCAATGGTAGAATTAAATCGATACTTAAATCTTATAATTTTGAAAACAACCTTTCCAAAATTAGAGTGGTCATTCTTATCCAACGTTTGAATTAATTGTCATCATATGACTGAATGATCATATTGGATCGTATCCAATGCCATGAGCTTCCGTTTTTCAATAATAATTAAATTCTTGGAGCACTGCATTAAATATGTAGTCACCTTGTCTCTAACTACTATAACGGGATTGCTCATGTCATTGCTTATTTTAAAAGGATTAAAATTACTTAACCATATTTGAGAACGTTTCTCAAAAGGTAACAGTCATAATTTGGTTTTACTAATCGAGAAAAAAACATAAATACAAAGTTTGCTAAAACTACAACATGAAAATAAAAGAGTGTTGTTGTTTATACACGCAAAATCAAAAATGGTCTTTTGGTTTATGATATTGCTCCCACTAGTCAACTACTCCCAATTGACTTTCAAGAATATTTCAAAAATTCTTTAGTGGCTGAGATCCAATCTAGTTACCTTGATTCCCGACGGTGGTCGATCAACCAAGATAATTTTGAAAGATAGGTAACTCTTTACCATTCACATCTCTATGTGATTCTTAGTGGTTGACTAGTCAACTCTTTGACGATACACATCATTATGTGTTAGTCAACTCCTTGTCTCTAAAGTCGAGGCGATTACGGCGGTGGCCAATCACCGAAAGACTCTAGTCAAGTCATAACCCAATATTCACGAGATCTTATACGATCATATCTCAATAACGACGATATACCCGAGGTAGGTCAATTCCCGGTGGTGGTCGATCAGTTCGATCCGACCACAGGCTCTTCACCGTCGTTATAATATTGGGAGACAATATTTCGACTTCATTTTTGTTGTGGAAGTATTTTGCATAAATTAATTCACTTAATTAATTTTAATTTCGGTCTCATCAATCATATCTATCTCTATAGATATATATCCTACACATTTATCTAGATTGATAGGAACCAACTTTACTGTACATTTTACATGCAGTTTAACCTGATTATCATGTTTCTAGCATGTTTCGGGTGAGTTTTAGACCCTATATTGAGTGTTTATGAGGTTTTCTTTGCACGGCGATCGATCATTCGGTTTTTCCGTAAACTTCGGCCTACTTTTAGCACTTTATACTCATTTCCCGAGCACCCGTAGTTTGCGGGGTTATGCGTTTTCTTGTTGTTTCCATGTTTATGCAGGATTTGGGTGAGTCGGGAGCCCGAAAAGCGATGATATATGAGTTTAGACGTGTCCGAGGCGAGAAACGAAGGCTAAGTACGAAAAAAGTGAAGTTTTTGAAGTTAAGGCGTCTATCCGTACGGACAAAAGTCTGTCCATACGGACAACTCTCAGATAGATGCAAAAATATTGAATAGAGACTTATCCGTACGGATAGACAATTATCCGTACGGATAGACTGAAGCAGCAGAGACCTATCCGGACGGATAGAAATCCAGCCGTACGGACAGACACTTGGGAGCACAAAACGAAAGATGTGATCAGAGACTTATCCATGCGGATATCCTGGAGAATCAAGAACTAACCATACGGATAGCCTGTTATCCGTACGGATAAGCTGAATTTTTCCCTAGGCTATAAAAGGGCACCTCAAACATTTGCTTCAGCGGACTTTTACGAATTTAGATAGTTTTAGCCTCTTTTGGGCGATTTCCTTCGTCCGGAAGCGTAGAATTAAGTGCCATTTACCATTGTTCTCGTCTTTTGATACTCTATTACATTAGATACATTACAACATCAATCCGTTACGTTTCGATTGTCAAAATTTGATCTTTGTGAGCACAACTTTGGTACTTCATCAATTTTCAATAAAATGGGTATGGTTTCTTGTTCTCTTATCGTTTATATCATGAATTCCTGTACCGTTTATTGTTTCAATTCGACAATGAGTAGCTAAACCTTTCGTACGGCCGAGTTATGTGAAGGCGGATGAAACGCCATTAGGGAGATGAACCGGGAGGTAGTGTAGCACGTAATAAAATGTTCTAATCGATAATTTATATCACGAAACCTGCTTTAATCGTAATTGAGCTAGCTTGATCACCTAGTTCACCATCACACACACACCTAGCTTATAAATGTATGTTGCGGCGAAGTGTGGGAACCGGGGTTTCGGGACCGTAGACGTTTTTTTGGCTTAAAAGGTAGTTTGACACCTACATGTGCACTAGATTGACACTCTAGTCATTAGGTCCATGTCCAATACGGGGTTTTTGTCGCTCAGGCAAAGAAGGTAGAGCACACTCCCGGGGTAGTTTGTCTGAGGGTAGAATAATCCGCTGGATCGTAGTTCGGCTGTACCTCTTTTAATCGTTACGAAATCCGATTAGTATAATCTTTCTTTTATGCAATAGTATAACGTCATATTTTTCTGGTTGACCTGAACTGAGTGCTAAGTCAGCTGTGGTACTCAAAGCCAATCTCTGTGGTTTCGACCTCGGACTCCTCAAGCACTACCTACAATCGATCCGGTCCACTGCCGGTTAGAAAGTAGATTTTTCTAAGGTTTTGAGTTTTTACTTGATTAACCGGATTGCGAAAATCTCTCTTATCATAGATCGTGCCTAGTCATGCATCTATCGTATCATATAAAATAAATACAAGCACAAAATAAATAAATGCGTAAAGTAACCGGTATGATCATGGACTTTTCCTAGGTGCGGTTTCGAATACAAACTGACGAAACCGCGGGTCACAATCTAAGGGTAGCTGCAACCGCCAATAGGATCTTTAATGCGCCATCTCCAATGGGATCTTTATTCTTCTTTCTTTGGTCTCCATCTTCTGCTCCATTCTTGTTACATTTAATTCTATCTAATAAAATACATACACCCGCCGCAAACGGGGTGGAGCTAACGGGAATGGGATAAATGCAGAAAATAAACTAGGTCACGTTCTTCATAATGGCCTAGGACAATTTTTAAACCAACAGAAAAATTAAATCATTCACATCTATCCTATCGGTCGAGTCCATGATCAATCGGGGTCCATATAATCATATTATATCTATTATATCAAATCCATACAATAACATCTTATGAAAAAGATAAAATTAAAATTTAACTACTTGCGTCTTAATTAATCAATTAACATTTATTCTATTAAATAATTTTATCCAATCAATTAACTAATTAACATTTAATTAATTAAATGATTTTAATTGAAATAAAATTAACGATTAATTTTAAACCGATTTTAATTTTACTTTTAATCAATTAGAACTATTCCAAAAATAAATCAAAATTAAAATTAGGTATCTTTTGTTTCTTTCATTTTGATTCATAATCAAAAGGGATGCCTTTGGTTTCCTAAACCAAAAAGTATCTTCCTAAACCAAATTTGGTTTAGGCCTGACCACTTTCCAAAATCAAAATTTTGGAAGTGGCCTAGGCCTAGGCCTTTTACAAATCAAATATTTGAAAAGGGCCTACGACTATTCCAAATCAAATATTTGGAAAGGCCAAAAAAATTTTGGTTTTGGCCTGGCCACTTTCCAAAATCAAAATTTTGAAAGTGGCCGAGGCCTAGGCCTTTTACAAATCAAATATTTGAAAAGAGCCTAGGCCTATTCCAAATCAAAATTTGGAAAGGCCAATATTATTTTAATGCCATGTGGCATCCCAATGGCCCAAACTATTTGAACCATTAGTTAGCCATATGACACAATTAAACAAATGAGATATTAATCACAACTATGAACAATATTGAATCACAAATAAACAATACAAAACCGGGGACCACCGCATCACACCACGCGACGCCGCAGCCGCGGCCGCGCCGCGGCGCGCCGCGCGATCACACGGTGGTGGTGCCGCCGCCGATCGTCCGAGCACCACCATGGACGCCCTTTTTTTTGGGTATCAATTTTGCAAATCAAAAATCTTTCATCTTTTAATTACGTGATATAAACGATAAAATTAACTACGCAAAATAACATGCTCATTGCTTACGCTCGAACCT
Organism: Gentiana macrophylla; assembly: GCA_026214975.1. Taxonomy (NCBI): domain Eukaryota; kingdom Viridiplantae; phylum Streptophyta; class Magnoliopsida; order Gentianales; family Gentianaceae; genus Gentiana; species Gentiana macrophylla. Next base: position 67,949,393 of record CM047817.1, read on the forward strand.
TGCTCCGATACAACTGTTAGGAAATCTACGCGGGAAAGCAGCGGAATTCAAAATTTTATTTCCTTTAACCAGGATCGACTTCGTTTAAGCAATAAACAAATAAGCTAGTAGACGGTGGTTACATTGGTTGATCTAAAAGATCGACGCTTTGACCGTCTAAGGAGTGTAGTTCTGCATAGAGCCGCCTAAGTGTTCGGCCTCTACCGCTAGTCCACACAAACAGCCCGCCGGAATCCCATCATGGATTGTTATTGGAAAACTGCGGTTGCCAGACCGGCCTTTTTCCCCTCTCTCCAACTCTCTATAGGATGCTCTCTATTTTACACAAGAACTATTAGTTCTTGGAATTGTGATGTACAAAAGAGTTTGACACCCACCTCTTATTTATAGTGTGGGTGGCGCCCCATACATTGTGAAGGAGAAGAAAACATTTTCCCAATAAAATAAGGAAAATATAATAGATTGATTTATCTCATTTATTATAATATCTTATATTAAATAAATCTAGGATATTGTCAATATCCTATATTGAATATTTCCAAGATATTGTCATTATCTAATATTGACTATATTTATCTTATTACCATATATCAATTTACACATGTGTATATATCACATATATATTACACAAATATATCTATACATATTATATATCCATACTACACTAGTGCGCATGCATCACATACGCACACCACACACACATGTGTGAATATATATATATATATATATATATATATATATATATATATATATATAATTTTATTTTATTAATATCTAATATCAATAATAGGTAATACCATTAATTAAATTACACAATCCAAGTGTATCTTATACACAATAATATATGCGCCCCCTTTAGCCATTAATTGGCTTCCGGAATATTCTTTAATTAATATAATTAATATCTTGTATTTTATTTATTCATAATAAATAAATACCACCATATTAATTTACCACTATAACCTTTATAGTACGAGATAAATTTTTTCCTTATTTGGTTATCATCTATAACCACATTTTAATCCGGCTAGAAGTTCTTACGTGTGTGACCCGATAGGCTTCCGAATATGTTGGCCGTAGACACAAAGTGCAAATTACGAAAATGCCCTTCATGCCTAACGATCACGGGATAGCGTCTAGCAACACACCGTGACCACAAATCATCGGAAGAGTCAAATGCAATGACTACTACCTTTCATGTGAAACCGTGTAACTTACAATCCCATCGCTGTAATAATATCCATACGATCGTATCTCGAGTGTCGATACATTAACGATCATATCTTATAATCTGGATATCATGCTCTCTCGAAGTAACTCGTTTATTCACGAGAGCTAGACATTCCTTATAAGAAGGCCATTTCGGATATTCGATCCCAATCATAGGATACGCGATTCCCGGACGACCAATCATGTATACTCTGCATGCTTCAGTATCATACCCAATAACTACCGCATGATCGCCCCGTGGCTAGGGGAAACCTCAATAGTGTCAAATCATGACAATCCACACTGTGATGCCATGAAGACTCCGGTCTTAAGGATAATTACACTACACAACTGCCACATTGTGTGACACTAAATGTAAGTGGGACAGTCTAACGTACGCATTCTCTAATACACGTCCACGTACAGTCCAAGTGTCTCTACACTTCGATAGACGAGATCTATCACTGTCCTTAAAGACATAAGACATCTAATACGAGCCAGTCTATTTATACTATCAATGCCCTATTTAATAGTACATCAGCCTAAAGACATTTAAGTATAAAACTTATTAATGTGATTAGAGATCTCATCAACCATAATCGCATATCATGGTTTCTCTATCACAGTTTAATACTAAGGACGTTATCATATAACAATTCATAATTGGTTCTTTAAAAGAATAGATATATAACAACAGAAAAGCCATTTAATATATGCACAAACATAAAGAAATAGTAGAAATGATCTGACCCGGTCGGATCCGGTCCAACCCGATTGGGTTTAGGACACTATTTCAACATGCCCAGCTACCTTGTTCTTGGAAAAGTACTTTAGCTTCTGAGTCAAATTACTTTCCTTATCCTTTACTTTCTTCTATTAATATTTCGGTTTAGCCTTTAACTTATCTAGTTTAGATGACTTACACTTGTAGTCATTTACCTTCCCATTCTTGGCTTTCTTTTAAAGGAAATGGCCGTGAACTAGCAGTTCATTTGAGTAGGCACTACTCGTGAACTGTGGGATGTCTAGTGAGATTGATACCAAATCATTCTCGTCATCTTTGAACTAATTTTGTTTGTCTCTCATTCGACACGAGTGACAACAGTGACAAAATTATCAATGTCACTTAACTTTGTAGGCTCAAGAGGAACATCATCTTCCGAGAAAAAATAATTTGCATTCTCGATTTAATTGTCACCTCTTTGACCTACTCTACGACGGCACTATAGGTTTGAGATTAAATCTTTGGAATGGTAGGATAAACTGCATGCATGACATCACGTTTATAATTCCTAAAATCATTATTTGTTGTGGTGTATGATTTGATTTATATTTCTTTCATTATTTATTTTTGCAACTACGTATCATCTCAAGGTATCTAAACTCTAAATTATTTTTTCTCGGAAGATGATGTTCCTCTTGAGCCTACAAAGTTAAGTGACATTGATAATTTTGTCACTGTTGTCACTCGTGTCGAATGAGAGACAAACAAAATTAGTTCAAAGATGACGAGAATGATTTGGCATCAATCTCACTAGACCTCCCACAGTTCACGAGTAGTGCCTACTCAAATGAACTGCTAGTTCACGGCCATTTCCTTTAAAAGGAAGCCAAGAATGGGAAGGTAAATGTCTACAAGTGTAAGTCATCTAAACTAAATAAGTTAAAGGCTAAACCGAAATATTAATAGAAGAAAGTAAAGGATAAGGAAAGTAATTTGACTCAGAAGCTAAAGTTCTTTTCCATGAACAAGGTAGTTGGGCATGTTGAAATAGTGTCCTAAACCCAATCGGGTTGGACCGGATCCGTCCGGGTCGGATCATTTCTACTATTTCTTTATGTTTATACATATGATAAATGGCTTTTATGTTATTATATATTATGTTTATCTATATGAACCAATTTGTGATTGTATATATGATAACGTCCCTATTGTCAAACAATAATAGAAAAATCATAATAGTGATTAGGGTTGATGAGATCTCGATTCACGTTGAATGGTTTGATACATGAACGTCTCTAGTCGTATGTGCTTTTAAACATGATATTAATAGTACGATTAGACTAGCATGTATTAGATGTATTCTATCTTTTTGAAAACAGGGATAGATCTCGTCTATCAAAGTGTTGCGACACTTGGACTGTACGTGGACCTGTATTAGTGAATGCATACGTTAGACTGACCACTTACTTTATTAAGTGTTGCACTATGTGGCGGTTGTGTAATTATCCTAACACCGGAGTCTTCATGACATCGCGGTGTAGATTGTATTGCTTTGACACTATTGAGGTTTCCCTTAGCCATGGGGCGATCACGCAGTAGTGATTGGGTATGATACTGAAGCATGCATAGGATTCATGTTGCTCGTCCGGAAATCGCGTATCCTATGATTATGAGTAAAATATCCGAAGGGCCTTCTTATAAGGAATTTATTATTCTCAAAAGTCTTTGGATACGTTACTTCGAGAAAGTAGGATATCCAGATTATAATCTACGGGTGTTGATATTTAACTCTCGACGTACGACCGTATGGATATTGTAACAACGATATGATTCTATTTGCATGGTAACTGTTTCACATGAAAGGTAGTAGTCATTGCATTTGAGTCTTCCGATTATTGGGGATCGTGGACGTGTTTCTAGATGCTATCCATGATCGTTAGGTATGAAGGGCATTTTCTTAAATGCACTTTGTGCCTACGGCCAACATATTCGGAAGCCTATCGGGCCACACACATAAGAACATCTAGCCGGATTAAAATGCGGTTATAGTGATAACCAAATAAGTAAAGCTTCATCTCAACTATAAAGTGTTATAGTGGTAAATTTATATGGTGGTATTTATTTATTATGAATAAATATGCTACAAGATATTAATTCTGTTGATTAATTAAACATACATATAATGTATATGTATATGGCGCATGTGTGTATATTGATACACATGGATTTTACAAATTAATTAATCATAGCATTATATTAATTAAGAATATTCCGGAAGCCAATTTTTGGGATATGAGGCACAGAACACTAGTGTATCCGGATACACTTGGATTGTGCAATTTAATTAACAAGATATTACGATATATTAATATTAGATATTAATAGATTTATGAAAAATAGATTTATGGTAATAAGATAAAGATAGTCAATATTAGATATTGACAATATCTTGGAAATATTTAATATGAGATATTAAATTAAATGTGATAAATCAATCAAATATACGTTCCATATTTTGATAGGAAAATGTTTTTGTTGGTCCCAGAGAAGGTAAAAGTATAGTCGGAGGGGGGGTGAATGACTATCTTTGGAGTTTAAAAAACTTTTCTTGTTTTAAAATCTTTTGGGCAGCAGATAAGTCCCTTATTTTAATATTGTTTAAAAGTAGAATATGCACACGCAGAGTATGAATTGTGCAGTAAAGTAATGTGCTGAAAGTATATAGACACAAAGGTTTATAGTGGTTCAAGGTGGTGTAATCCCTTAATCCACCCTTCTCATGTGATGATTGGAGGAATTCAATATGGTTTTCACTGATACAATAGCAAGATTGTCTTTGGCTACACAAGCTTCACAATCTACAAGACTATCACTCATTGGCTTCAGCAGTTATCACAAACACAACTCATTCTCAGATGACTCTGATTTAGTTGCTTGGCTGGTGTGAAGTGGATTCACAGATTTTGTTGATCAATCTCAGTGCTTGATGTGGAATTTATGCTCTGATTGTTAAGTTGATCTCTAGATGTGTCTTTTAAGTTCAAACATAAGGCTTTTCAAATTGACAGAGTTTCTACTTGTTTTTCAGTATTATGATCATTGTTTTTCCTGTCTATCAATGCCTTCTATTTATAGCCTTGATATTCCTTGATTTGAATTTCTGTCCGTTGGCTATTTAATATGGAGAATAATCCTTGATTAAGTGTTGCACTATGTGGCAGTGATCCATATTTTCTTCAAACTTTTATCACAAAATCCGTCCTTAATTGATTATTCATTTAATGCTTGATCCTCTGAATCTTCCTTATTTTTCACGTTCTGAATAAGTATAGATGATTGATAACGCTCTAAATGGTACCAATAATTATACCTATATTCACCCTGAATTCTGCTCAAGAGAGGATTGTTAGGCTCGTTATTATATAGAATATATGTTAAATGCTATGTGAGTGTTTCCAAGATCGTAATTCTGCATCTATGCTATTTCCTGATGTTTTGGTACTGTATTGTCTCATTTTGCGTGTTTTATAGGATGTACCGAATCTGGAGCATTGGAGAATGGATCTGGACCAAAAGGAATGCATTGGGCTGAGTGATTGAAGTCCAAGAAGAAGTCTGCTGAAGAAAAAGAAGAATAGAAGGCCCGGTAACCCAAGGGTTAGGCCCGGTAAACCAGTCACTTATTCAACACGAAATTTATTCTGCCGCATTGTCTAAGTCGTTAGGGTTTTAGAGAGTCTTAAATCGGCCATTGTATCTATATAAGGCGTCATCTGATTATTACATACATCTTGAATATCATAGAATATATTACAATTATTATTATGCAATAAAGTTTTCTTGAGCTTTGGAGAGTTATTTTCGGTTTCCTCCATTCTTCCATCATCTCTAGCTTGAGTTGATCGAGCTAGATCTCCATTGTTGAAGGTATGAAGCTTTGAACGTTCCTTTTTGTCTTCAATATGGTAGATATGTTCGTATTTATGTGTTTTAGTTAATCTGCATGTTTAACAACCCCATAATTTACTTATTTTAATCGAACTGGGCAATGTAGATCCACAAATTAGGAAAAGCTGCCCCCGGTAAACCGGCGGTCTAAACTGGTTTACCGAGGCATATTTTAGAAAACCTAAATTGGGATTCACTACAGCTACGTTGATCGGAAGTAATAATTAAAGCGAGTAATAGGTCTGGCCAATCTAATATTCATAATTCGTAAATTAACATGAATGACCACAAGGGAAGTGTTAATTAGGACATTGTCTTGAATGGACCCTAGGAACGTGCTAGTCAATGTCGACAGCTGTGTAGGCGGGTTTGCGGTATGAGTTATCGCTCAATATCGGCAATTCTAGTTCCTTATGCGTAAGGGCTATTACGGACCAAAGGATGGTAGCTTGCATATAGATTGTCTACTGCCATTGTCGGAGTAGATAGGGTTAGGAATTGCACCCGTAGCTGATAAATATGATAATAATCATTAAAAGCTCATGATTAATCTAAGGAAAATATGTGGGGAAGTAAACATAATGATTAACTAATCCAAGTTAGTAGATCAGTGAGGAGAGGGAGGGAATACCATGTTTGTTTTCTTTTATGTTATTGTTGGTCAATGACCGCCTCTATGTTACTTCTCAATTAGGTTAGAATCATTTATACTATAAGTTGCATTCTCTCTGTGGGATCGACCTTGACTCGCATTTACTATACTGCGATGTACCTTGTATTCTTGCAAGTAATATCGACGTTAGTGACTTACACGCGATCAAGATTTTTGGCGCCGTTGCCGGGGACAATGGCCAATTTTTTAATATAAAAGTTTTAATTCTAATTAAGAAGTCATTTTTATTTTATTTTATTTTATTTTGAGCCTTGAGTCGTTCTGTATCAACCCTGCACTTGTTAAACTGCCAGAAAGAGAAAATTCAAGGCCGGTTTCCCGAAGGTAACCTCCGATTTACCGAGTCCTGAAAATGTTAGGAAATCTACGCAGGAACGCAGCGGAATTCAAAATTTTGATTTCCTTTTACCCAAGAACGACTTCGTTTAAGCAATAAACAAACAAGTACTAGACGGTGGTTACCTTGGTTGATCTAAAAGATCGACGCTTTGACCGTCTAAGGAGAGTAGTTCAGCATGGAGCCGCCCAAGTGTTCGGCCTCTACCGCTAGTCCACACGAACAACCCTCCGGAATCCCACCATGGATTGCTATTGGAAAACTCGGGTTGCTAGACCGGACTTTTTCCTCCCTCACAAACTCACTATAGGAAGCCCCATCTTTCTTACACAAGAACTATGAGTCCTTGCAATTTTTCACAAGAACAATTGCTCTTGGAAGAATGGTGTACCAAAGAGCTTGGCAAGCCCTCATATATATAGGGTAAGGGGCACACCTAATGCCTTGTAGGAGAGGAAACCATTTTTCCAATAAAATAAAGAAAATATAATTGATTGATTTATCTCATTTATTATAATATCTTATAATAAATAAATCTAGGATATTGTCAATATCTTATATTGAATATTTCTAAGATATTGTCAATATCTTATATTGACTATCTTTATCTTATTACCATAAATCAATTTACACATGTGTATATATCACATATATATTACATATATAAATCTATATATATATATTTATTTTAATACAAAATGTGCACATGCACATCATATGTACAAGTCACGCACAAGTATATATACAAATATAAATATTAATATCTAATATTAATATATGGTAATACCATTAATTAAATTGCACAATCCAAATGTATCTTATACACATTCAAAATTGCGCCACCTTTAGCCAAAGATTTGACATCCGGAATATTCTTTAATTAATATAATATTATTAATATCTTGTATTTAATTTATTCATAATAAATAAATACCACCATATCAATTTACCACTATAACCTTTATAGTCTCGAGATAAACTTTCCTTATTTGGTTATCATCTATAACCACATTTTAATCCGGCTAGATGTTCTTATGTGTGTGACCCGATAGGCTTCCGAATATGTTGGCCGTAGCCACAAAGTGCAAATTACGAAAATGCCCTTCATGCCTAACGATCACGGGATAGCGTCTAGCAACACACCGTGACCCCCAATCATCGGAAGAGTCAAATGCAATGACTACTACCTTTCATGTGAAACGATTTACCGTGTAACTTACAATCCTATCACTGTAATAATATCCATACGGTCGTACGTCGAGTGTCAAACATTAACGACCGTATCTTATAATCTGGATATCAAGCTCTCTCGAAGTAACTCGTTTACTCCCACTTTGCAAAGATTCACGAGAGTAAGACAATCCTTATAAGAAGGCCATTTCGGATATTCGATCCCAATCATAGGATACGTGATTCCTGGACGACCAATCATGTATACTCCGCATGCTTTAGTATCATACCCAATCACTACCGCATGATCGCCCCGTGGCTAGGGGAAACCTCAATAGTGTCAAAGCATGACAATCCACACCGTGATGCCATGAAGACTCCGGTCAAAAGGATAATTACACAACCGTCACATAGTGTGACACTTATCCGTGTAAGTGGGTCAATCTAACGTACGCATGCTCTAATACACGTCCACGTACAGTCCAAGTGTCTCTACACTTCGATAGATGAGATCTATCCCTGCCATAAAGACAGAAGACATCTAATACGTGCTAGTCTGTTTTTACTATCAATGCCCTGTTTAATAGTACATCAGCCTAAAGACATTTAAGTATCAAACTTGTTAAAGTGATTAGAGATCTCATCAACCATAATCGCCTATCATGGTTTCTCTATCATAGTTTAATACTAAGGACGTTATCACATAACAATTCACAATTGGTTCTTTAAAAGAACAGATATATGACAACATAAAAGCCATTTAACATATGTATAAACATAAAGAAATAGTAGAAATGATCCGACCCGGTCGGATCCGGTCCAACCCGATTGGGTTTAGGAAACTATTTCAACAATCTCCCACTTGGCCTAAAACCAATCTCTCGCACACACAAGACCAAATTGAAACACATGAATCTCATGCAATACTCGCAACTAGCCCTAGCCGTAAACGGATCGCTATCCGTGGGGACTCAGACTATCTTCATATCATGTTACAAATGACCAAGTCAAAGGAACTGCCTCAACACACACACGAATCTCTGACAAGACCCTGGTCCTTGCTTCATGCAATGAATCCACTTACTATATCAACTATATAGAAAAAGTGGAAGAACCGTATAAGGTTCAGGAATGAACCTCATAGACTCATGTACTACTCCCGTTGCGCCTCTAAGGCACTACTGTGTTTTGGCTAAGTTGTAGAGTTTACAGTGACCCATAGGCTAGAACATTTCCAGCTCACTGCATCACTTAATCAAAGTGATTTGCAAACCCAGGCATCGTAGCTCCCACTCGCCTTCATAAGACTCGGGATATACGTCAGATATCTACGTTTATTTAACTCCAAGTTTCAATAAACTAGGAACTCTTCCTTAACTTGTTTAAGGAAATTCTCGACATTCACCAGATTTACTTTCATACTTGCTCATGACTATTCATGGACTATGAACATCCGGCATTACCATTATGATGGTTCCTATCACAGTAGCGAGGGAAACCTTCCATAAGCATCATCTTTCACCTTATCTTTAGGACCAATGTCCCAACATAGACGGATCTCACGATCTATGCTAAACTTCTTTTAGCATCACATCTATATAGGTAAACTATAATCTAACAGTATTTAAATCTATCACTATAGATTCTCATTTCCAAAATAAGAACTGCTAATCCAAGTGTTTTCGTAAAGACCTTGAACTACCAAACATTAATTGACTGTGACATGGGGTGATGATTCCTAAGAGAGATATCTAATACCCTACTAAAAAATCGTAACACACTCCCACTATCCATCTTGCACATTGGGCATATCCTTCTTTTGACTAAATCAAACTCCTTTGATTATCAAACAAAGAAATTGTCTAGAGAAACTTGTTTGAGTCCATAAATGGATCTCATGGGCTTACATATCATGTCATCGTCTATGAACATCGAGCTTTCTGACCAACGCCTTCAACACTATCATATAGCCATGATACGAAGTTACAACAAGCATAGTCTAAATAGAATCCAGGCTCACTTTTACAGGGACATTCCTCTGGTAAGACAGACTAGGTTCACAACCTGGTTGTCACTGATGGAACCTAATTCAGATATTACGGCTCCTGGCCATATCTCTCAATCTTGCCTTTTAAACATTCCTTCATAAGTCGTGAGATATTCATTCTTCAACATGAACATACCGGCAGCCTTTTCAGGCTTGAGGTTATCCATGGACTTACAGAACTTTTGTGTGCACTGAGCAGTGTTTTACACCTCATCGCTATGTGGCGTCTGCTCACGTTCCTATGGTTGAATGTATCTTTGTGGTTCTCAAAGTCTTTTGAGATCTAATTCACTGTTTCTCCGCGGATGAGTAGATAATATCCAGCGTACTTGCTAAGATATTCCACAAAGTTGCATATGCCATACTAGGCTCGAGCCTTTCTGACTTTGCCTATGACAACTTCAAATCATTGGTTAAGATAGATTTGACATTATCCTCTTCCATATATAATATGGAATTTGTTCAACCTTTATTCTTTGGAACTCGGTTAAGTATAAGGGCACTATCCCGAAACGGGTAAGAGATACTTCGCATGGCTTGTGTCACACCTTTATCATATAAAGTGTTGCTTCCATTCTGTGAACACAATCTAATTGCGTATCCAAAAGATGGTATCCTTCAAGGGAGAATCTTATTCCTTTTCAGATGACTTCTGAAACACCCTTCAAGTATTAATAACTTCAATCCAATTGAAGATTAATTCCTAAGTAGCTCATCAATCTCATATTCGTACTAGCTCGAACTTTTCGGGCTTTCCGAATTATGCACTTCATTGAGTACACTTGACTATTTCTAAAAATAGTCGTAGAGACTAATAAACAATTATTTGTGGTATTAATTGTCACAAGCCAACAAACATCGGTATGTTTAGGCTTCAGACAATTCTTCTAGATTTTACAACCTTTTCATAAAAGGGTATTTTAGTCCTCTTTGGATAAGATACGTATAACCCACATGATTCATAATCATATGGTTCAACATCATCAGAATGACGTTTAATTACACGCTTCCCTTCTATAGAGACTGTGCCTAGAGTAACCACAAATCAAGGATAATAACCATACAAATATTAAGTTGAGATCCCATCACATATATCATTTATACAGTGACATCAATCTAGTATGTTAGATTCAGTGACCTTCCAACTTTATCGGAATAACATTTATTCTTTACAGTTGAATATGTCTACTAAATCCTAACAAATAACTGAAAGTATGTTCTTCATAAGAACCGGAACATAATAACATTTATTTAGTTCCCTTATCAGTTTACTATATCCAGAATGTGGTAAGTGTTACAACGTTTGCTTCACCTTCCATATTTGTATTAACCTTTCTAATTTAATCACACTCGTTAGATATCATATACCTAAGAGTTGACTTGAGCTTAGATAGATTTATCTCAACTCACTTGCCTATAATAGAAACTTCAATAAGTTCTCTATTTAAGCACATGCCCTAACTTTCATTTTAATCCTTCAAGCACTTTGTAAATGTTTCTTAGTGTTGTCTTTATAAGACTTAAGAAAGATCACAAGAGCTATGTCTTCAATTTCCTTTTATAAAGAAAATCTAAAGTTTATTAAATAGTTTATTTAACCTTTTGAATCGTATTCAAAACATTGACTATTTAATTAACCTTTAAGCAATGATAGAATTAAGTCGATACTTAAATCTTACAATTTTGAAAACAACATTTCCAAAATTAGATGTGATCATTCTTATCCAACGTTTGAATTATTTGTCATCATATGACTGAATGATCATCTTGGATCGTATCCAATATATGATTAATTCGTTGAAACTTATTTCAAATAATTCGATCATATCATGAGCTTCCGCTTTAATTAATAATTAAAGTCTTAGAGCACTGCATTAAATATGTAGTCTCCTTGTCTCTAACTACTATAACGGGATTGCTCGTGTTATTGCTTATTTTAAAAGGATTAAAATTACTTAACCATATTTGAGAACGTTTCTCAAAAGATAACAGTCATAATTTGGTTTTTACTAATCGAGAATAAAACATAAATATAAAGTTTGCTAAAACTACAACATAAAATAAAGATAAAAGTGTTGTTGTCTATACACGTAAAATCAAATATGGTCTTTGGGATTATGATTTTGCTCCCACTAGTCAAGTACTCCCTATTGACTTTCAAGATTTTTTCAAAATTCTTTAGTGGCTGGAATCCTATCTAGTTGACTCGATCCCCGACGTGGGCCGATCGACCGGGTCAATTTCGACGGGTAGGTACTTCTTACCAATCGCGTCCAATGCGACTTCCAGTGGTTTGACTAGTCAACTCTTTGACAATTCACATCGTCTATGTGGTAGTCAACCTTATGTCTCTAAAATCAGACGGTCCTGACGTGGGCCAATCACCGCAAGATTCTTAGTCGAGTCGTAACCCAAGTATTCATGAGATCTCATAACGATCATATCTCGATAATGACGATATACCCGTGGTAGGTCAACTCCCGACGTGGGCCGATCAGTTGGATCCGAACAAGGGCTCTTCACCGTCACTATAATATTGGGAGACATATTATAACTCGATTTTTGTTGTGGGAGTAATTTTAAATTAATTCACTTAATTAATTTCGAATTAATTCTCTTAACTAATTTAACTACGGTCTCATCAAGCATATCTATATCTATAGACATACGTCCTACACATTCATCTAAATCGTGCCTAGTTATGCATCTATCGTATCATATAAAATAAATACAAGCACAAAATAAATAAATGCGTAAATTAACAGGTATGATCATGAACTTTTCCTAGGTGCGGTTTCGAATACAAACTGACGAAACCGCGGGTCACAATCTAAGGGTAGCTGCAACCGCCAATAGGATCTTTAATGCGCAACTCCAATGGGATCTTTATTTTTTCGTCTTTCTTTGGTCTCCATCTTCTGCTCCATTCTTGTTACATTTAATTCTATCTAATAAAATAAATACACCCGCCGCACATGGGGGAAGCCAACGGGAATGGGATAAATGCAGAAAATAAACTAGGTCACGTTCTTCATAACGGCCTAGGACAATTTTTAAACCAACAGAAAAATCTTTCGCATCTATCCAATCGGTCGAGTCCATGATCAATCGGGGTCCATATATTCATATTATATCTACTATATCTAATCCATACAATAAAATCTTATGAAAAAGATAAAATAAAAAATTAACTACTTGCGTCTTAATTAATCAATTAACATTTAATCTATTAAATAATTTTATCCAATCAATTAACTAATTAACATTTAATTAATTAAATGATTTTAATCGAAATAAAATTAACGATTAATTTTAAACCGATTTTAATTTTAATTTTAATTAATTAGAACTATTCCAAAATAAATCAAAACTAAAATTATTTCTCTTTTGTTTCTTTCCTTTTGATTCGTAATCAAAAGGGATGCATTTGGTTTCCTAAACCAAATTTGGCTTAGGCCTGGCCACCTTCCAAAATCAAAATTTTGGAAATGGCCTAGGCCTAGGCTTTTTACAAATCAAATATTTGAAAAGGGCCTAGGCCTATTCTTAATCAAATATTTAGAAAGGCCAAATAATTTTGGTTTAGGCCTGGCCACTTTCCAAAATCAAAATTTTAGAAGTGGCCTAGGCCTAGGCCTTTTCCCAAATCAAATGTTTGGAAAGACCATTATTATTTTAATGCCATGTGGCATCCCAATGGCCCAAACTATTTGAACCATTAGTTAGCCACATGACACAACTAAACAAAGGGAAATTAACAATCACAACTATGAACCATATTGAATCACAAGATACACAAAACAAAAATTTGGAGATCCGCCCGAAGATTGACCGGTCAATCGATCGCGGCGCAAAGTCGCCGCTTTGCCGCCGCCGCCGTCCAGCCGCCGACGGTGGTGGTGCCGCCGCCAGTCGGCCGAGCACCACCCGATCTCGTTTTTTTTTCTTTTCTCTTTTCATGTATCACTTTTGCGAATCAAAAATCTTTCATCTTTTAATTACGTGATTTAAACGATAAAATTAACTACGCAATATTACATGCTTATTGTTTAAGCTCGAAGCTCTCTCTGATACCACTGTTAGGAAATCTACGCAGGAACGCAGCGGGATTCAAAAATTTTATTTCCTTTTACCCAAGAACGACTTCGTTTAAGCAATAAACAAACAAGTACTAGACGGTGGTTACCTTGGTTGATCTAAAAGATCGACGCTTTGACCGTCTAAGGAGAGTAGTTCAGCATGGAGCCGCCCAAGTGTTCGGCCTCTACCGCTAGTCCACACGAACAACCCGCCGGAATCCCACCATGGATTGCTATTGGAAAACTCCGGTTGCTAGACCGGACTTTTTCCTCCCTCACAAACTCAGTATAGGAAGCCCCATCTTTCTTACACAAGAACTATGAGTCCTTGCAATTTTTCACATGAACAATTGCTCTTGGAAGAATGGTGTACCAAAGAGCTTGGCAAGCCCTCATATATATAGGGTAAGAAAATATAATTGATTGCTTTATCTCATTTATTATAATATCTTATATTAAATAAATCTAGGATATTGTCAGCAATATCTTATATTGAATATTTCTAAAATATTGTCAATATCTTATATTGACTATCTTTATCTTATTACCATAAATCAATTTACACATGTATATATATCACATATATATATATATATATATATATTACATATATAAATCTATATATATATTTATTTTAATACAAAATGTGCACATGCACATCATATGTGCAAGTCACGCACAAGTACATATACAAATATAAATATTAATATCTAATATTAATATATGGTAATACCATTAATTAAATTGCACAATCCAAGTGTATCTTATACACATTCAAAATTGCGCCACATTTAGCCAAAGATTTGGCATCCGGAATATTCTTTAATTAATATAATATTATTAATATCTTGTATTTAATTTATTCATAATAAATAAATATCACCATATTAATTTACCACTATAACGTTTATAGTCTCGAGATAAACTTTCATTATTTGGTTATCATCTATAACCACATTTTGATCCGGCTAGATGTTCTTATGTGTGTGACCCGATAGGCTTCCGAATATGTTGGCCGTAGACACAAAGTGCAAATTATGAAAATGCCCTTCATGCTTAAGGATCACGGGATAGCGTCTAGCAACACACCGTGACCCCAATCATCGTAAGAGTCAAATGCAATGACTACTACCTTTCATGTGAAACGATTTACCATGTAACTTACAATCCTATCATTTGTAATAATATCCATACGGTCGTGCGTCGAGTGTCAAACATTAACGACCGTATCTTATAATCTGGATATCAAGCTCTCTCGAAGTAACTTTTTTACTCCCACTTTGCAAAGATTCACGAGAGTAAGACATTCTTTATAAGAAGGCCATTTCGGATATTCGATCCCAATCATAGGATACGCGATTCCCGGACGACCTATCATGTATACTCCGCATGCTTCAGTATCATATCCAATCACTACCGCATGATAGCCCCGTGGCTAGGGGAAACCTCAATAGTGTCAAAGCATGACAATCCACACCATGATGCCATGAAGACTCCGGTCAAAAGGATAATTACAAAACCGTCACATAGTGTGACACTTATCCGTGTAAGTGGGTTAGTCTAACGTACACATTCTCTAATACACGTCCACGTACAGTCCAAGTGTCTCTACACTTCGATAGACGAGATCTATCCCTGCCCTAAAGACAGAAGACATCTAATACGTGCTAGTCTGTTTATACTATCAATGCCCTGTTTAATAGTACATCAGCCTAGAGACTTTTAAGTATCAAACTTGTTAATGTGATTAGAGATCTCATCAACCATAATCACCTATCATGGTTTCTCTATCACAGTATAATACTAAGGACGTTATCACATAACAATTCACAATTGGTTCTTTAAAAGAACAGATATATGACAATATAAACGACATTTAACATATGTATAAAATAAAGAAATAGTAGAAATGATTCGACCTGGTCGGATCCGGTCCAACCCGATTGGGTTTAGGACACTATTTCAACAGAAAAATCGATTTCTAGACAGTTCCAGTTATTCTGTGTTATTCCCTGTGGATTTTAGTTAGTAGGTCCGCAACAGTTGGGATCACACCCAGCTGAAGCGGAAGTTGCTGACCTTTTCTTTGTTTTATTTTATCTTTTTTCAGGTTGGTCAGAACACTTCAGAGATTCAATCCATTCAGTGTTGACAAAGAGCAAACAAGCCAAGCAATATGCCTAGGACAATATTGAATATCACACCGATTTCCATGTATCCTGGATCGATGTACGAGAGCATTATGAGACTATAAAGAAACGGTTGGAAAAAGAGGAAAAAGCAATCAAGCAAGAGCCTGAAGATGACCTGAAAGAGTATAGCACGTATCGACCAGGTGAGGTCCCTTTCGAATTAATTGATATATCATCTTCGGATTATGATTCTGACGATCTTGAAGAGGATACAGACACAATGTTTTCTGAGCCTGAGGATTACCTGCACTGGACAACGTAGTGAAGTTAGGAGACCCTGGCACATTCAGACTCCCGGTTTTTGTAAATGGAATATCCGTAAGATTAGGTCTCTGCAACTCTGGCTCGAGTTGCAATATTCTACCTTTTTCCCTCTGTCAAAAGATCAAACTTCTGGTCATACTGAATCAAACCAGGACCATGAATTTCGTTGATAGGACTAGAGACATGCCTGCTGGTCTGCTTAGAAAGTGTACAATTAAGGCATGAGGGTTCACGTATCTTATTGACTTTACGGTCATAGACGTACCTGAGGACCCGAGTGCCCCAGTTCTCTTAGGACGACCTTTCTTAGCGACGAGTAGGGCGGTTATGGATTTTTATAAGAGGGCGATTACTCATAGGTTGAATGATGACGCTGTATCTTTTAAGATCCTAGAACCCCTAAAAAACCGACCGGAGAGTTGTAAGATGACGTATGCTTCAGGGAAGGTGGAGATTTTGGAAATTGAAGGGCATAAACATAGAGAGGTTGTCATAGAAACCATTGAGCAAGAATTTATGAGATTAATGCTGAGAGAAAGAGATGAAAAGGACCACAATAAGATGCTCACGGAAGCTAGTCCTTCCATGTTGCGTAGTGAACGAGTTGAGCTGAAAGTAGAAAATGTGGAGTCCTTGGGGCTAAAGTCTAAATCTCAACGCAGAGGCAGACCTAGCATGCAAGCTAAAAGAGAAAGATGTGCTAGGAAGAGAGCTCAAAACGGTTGTGTGAAGGTGCAGACCTCTAGAGAAAAAGTTTGGCAAGTTAAAGCTCCAACCCTGGAATGATCGGAGATCTGAAGAATGTCGAGCTGTCGACTATAAACTCAGAACTATTTCTTCAAACCCTTAGGTAGTTAAGGATTGAATAAAAGTAGCCAGATGAAGGGACGAGCTTTTTTTCATCCTGCCACAAACTTAGGATTGAAACCGAATGGTTTTGGAAAGGTTTTTTTTACCTCGTTGCGGATTCTAGTGAAGTAGGTTAGGTTTTGAGTCGGAGATAACAATTGAAGAATAAAAGGGTAGTCAATTTGAGGTCAGAATTGAGCAGACATGTTGAGTAAAAAGTGCAGCAAAGGCAGATAAAAAATCTGGGGAAAAGATACCCCCGGTATCTCGAGGATAACCTCCGGTTTACCGAGATTGGTTTTTCAGATTTCTGAACGTCAGTCCACAAAGTTGAATTTTTAGAGACACGTGGAGGACACACGTTGCACCGTGATCTGGTCGATCAGTGAAACCGAACAATTTTCCCTCTTTTCAAATTTTTCATCATTTCCCACACTCCACCATACTCCACCTCAATCCCATCAATCACCTCCTCAAATCCCTCACCCTATTAACTTCTCTACCCACTATCCCACTAAACCATCCGCATTCATTCCATTATTCCTATCTAAACCATCCGTTCATCACCAATATCATCATTCTTATCATTTTCATCTATTTCATTCACCAAACTTCTCCCATTTCTTCCTTCTTCATATATTTCGGCCAATATCACCACCATATCACCACCAAATCACCACCATAACAAAACCAATTTCTTCCATTTTCCAAACCCTAAACACCCATTTTCCAAATCTGTTGCTGAGTTGTCTGGCTGCTGCAATGGTGAAGTGCTGAGATTCTTCTTCTTTCACTATCATAGCACAGCCCTAGAAGAAATCCAGAAAAAATTATGCACGTAAACCGTACCCTACCTCCGGTTTACCGAGGTCTCTTTTCCAGAAATAGGTTCTGTATCAGGTTCTGTAATCATTCAGGATGGGTCCTAAGCGTCAATGGTCAGCTGTTCATCCAAGTGGTTACCAGACTGTATATGGAGATGCCAATCCATTGATAGACGGGGTTGCATAGTTCCATTCTTTAGCTATTTAGGAGTCGTTCCGAGGCCATTGGAACGCAAGGCTAGTGGCTCGAGAACGACGGGTAGATTTGGATGACTGTGGGTCGATATTTCCGGAGGCCCTACAAGCACAAGATTTATAGGATATGGCTGACGCACCGGACCGATTCAACGCCACGGTGGTAAGAGAGTTTTATGCTTACGTTTCGCACAACCTAGGAGCCACATTTGCTATGGTTCGCGGTGTTAAGGTTGATTTCTTTATCGAGCGGATCAACGCTCATTTTGGGGTTAGAAATCCACTAGTGGGCCCGGATGAGTACACATCCTCGAGCAACATTGCCGATCTTGAGAGGATGGATATGGTCGCTGATTTCTTAGGGGTGCAATGGAAGCGAAACCCTACTGGAGCCCCCACCATCTTCCTAGAGAATGAGCTATCCTGGGACCTGAAGATGGTCAATATATTCGTCTGTGCACGCCTTCTTCCGACTAAGCACACGGTCTCCATCACCACTTTAAGTGCAGAATTGATGTTCTATCTAGAGACGTGTGCCCCAATCAACATCGTTCTTTTGATGCATTGCCGTATTCATGAGCTCGCCGCCACTTCTGAGCATGAGCTGCTACCGTATGGGCCGATGATTGATATGTTTGCTCTAGAGGTCGAGGTGAAGATGCTCGTTAGTGATGATTGGGAAGATCCTGAGCCACAACTTAGTTCACAGTCCGTCTCAAGAGTACAGAGACAGGTGAAAGTAGAGAGGGAGCGTACTCTGGTGCATGGTGCACCAAAGACTCAGAGAGCCATGCTTGAGGAGCACTCGTGAGAGATTACGAGTCTACATCGCAAGATGGATCGGATTATTGACTTTTTCAGAGTTCCGCCTGCTACCCCGCCACCTAGGACTGCCCCTCGTCATAGAGCATCCTCTTCCGCCGCCGCCGCCGCCTCGAGTTCTGCACCACCTCCCGGTTTTGAGCCTAGAGACGACTGGGAGGGTTATTCTGATGATGACTAGATTTTATTTCTTTTCATTGTTGTTTTCTAGTTTCTTTTTTTTCTTTCCTACTTAGTTGATGTAGCAGAATATTAATAATTTATTGATTTTGTCGGCTTAAATTGTTTTGGAGTTATATTATTTTCTCTTTTAGTGCCGCATTTTTGTTATACAGTTTCTTGTCACCACCATTATTCTTGGTTTTTTTGGTGATATTTAGCGCAAATTCTTCATGGTTTACTACCATGCGCCCGATGATTTATACGATGATCTGATTCTTCTTTGGTTCCACCCTTAACCGAAGCTAAGTTCCTTTTCATTTTCCATTTCTCATCTCACACATTGGGAACAATGTTTCGATTAAGTGGGGGGTAGAGGAACGTCACTTAGCTTTGTAGCATTATGTTCCATGAATTGCGTGATTGTCTTGATTCTCTTTGACGCATGATTCACCACTTAGACTTTGATTTTTTCGACAGAATTTTGAAAAATTATGATATCTTTGTGATGTGATCCAGTCCAAGCAAGTTGAAGACCAGCCCATAAAATGCATTACCTATATTATTAGGCTTGAAGAGCATGAAGATGGACTTGGATGATGTGGAACAAAGTCTTGTATTTATTTATTTTGTCGATAAGACTGTCCATTTATGTTGGCGCCATTTAGTAGGATCTTTGGGCTTGTTTTATTATTTTGGTGTTGGATTTTATTTAATAATTACCTTGTGGGCTTAGATGACAAAAGAGAGACTAGAAAAGCCCATGGATGGGGCGCCTATTCTAAGTCCTAGTTTACTCAGGTTTTATTTTACTAGTTTCTCCCACATTGCTAAGGAGGATTACTAGTCTTTTATTTGTAGCCTATATATAGCCAAGAAACTATCATAATAAAGTACAACATTGTTATTGAAATTCAGTTAAACTTTTGCTTAAGTCGAGTCGAATTAGTTATTCACTTGCGAGTGAGTTTTCTCTTTGTTGTAGAGAAGACACCCCTTTCAAGAACGAATCAGCGTCGCGAGCGAGACGTTGTTTATTCTTGGCCTCAGTCCTAGGTCGGAGACGCTAGGTCTAGGTTTCCTTAGCTCGTCATTGATCCTTTATTCAATTCCTGGGATCGTATCGTATCAGTTGGTAGCAGAGCTCCGCGACTAAGGTATCAAATATCCCCGTATTTTCCTTGTTATTTTATTTTTGTTTCTTACTAAAAAAAAAACCGTTCTTTTATTCATTATTTTAAAGTCGTCCCCCGGCCCTCCCCCCTCCCAAGAACATCCTTATATCTTCAAATCTTCATAATCATACCCGGAAAACTTGAAGATCTTCAAACCTTCATCCCAAGAACCCTAATTGTTTTTCAGACCCGTTTTTGTGGCAGTTTGTTCCCTAACCAAAACACCTCGAAAAATTCTGAAATTATTACCACATATTCACCACATCTCGGTCTAAAGTTTTTGTCTTTTTACCCAACCCAGATTCAACATAGATCTTGCTTAAACCTGCCGATTAATCTAAACCATCTGCCCAGAAAAACTGAAGCCGTGAAGCATCGTTTGAATTCAATTCTGTGTTCTAACCGATTCAGAATTATCCGAAACTTGGTGAGCGTATAGGAAATTTTCCAATCTACAACTTTTATTTTTTGAGTTTTCCCAAATTCGTTGTAGTTTGGTCGTAATTGTCACCGTAAGATACTGCTATCAATCTGAAAATTTCTGACAGATTGCACCAGTTCCCGAAAAAAAATTGTTTGATCGACTTCTAGACCTCCAAAAATCTGAAATTTTGACATCCTTTAGAAACCTCTCTGTTCTACCAAGTTTGTCTTTTGAGTTTTTCCAGATTCGTATTATTTTGGTCATTAAATACGTGAGTTCCACACCTGGGTGTGAAAATTTTCACACCCGTGAAATATTGCAGTCACCTAATTCCATTACCTTTTTCCTTGTCCTTTACTTCTCACCTTTCATACTCACACTTAGTATATCTTCACACATTTTCCACTCAATTCCATACCATAAACCCTAATTCCAACCGAGCCCTAGTTATCTAGTCTAGGTTGTTGGTTTTTGAATTACTACTCGTGTTGCTCGTTATGCTGATTTGTTTGCAAGGGTATTCCTACGACTAAGATAGCGAGGGTGAGTGCAAACACGAGAGTTGTGAGGTACAAATGGCATTGCCACCATTTCATGGTACATGTGATGGCGATGCATATTTTGACTGGGAAGCTAAGTTAGAGCGTATTTTTGCATGCCACCCATATTCGGACAAGAAGAAGTGTGATCTTGCACAACGTGGTTTCACTGGAAATGCTGTGACATGGTGGAAAGAATTAAATTTTTTGAGGCGTATGCATGGGGATCTAGAGGTTAGTACTTGGACTGAAATGAAAAGAGAAATGAAGCAACGTTTTGTGCCCCGTCATTACTTGAATGAGGTTGCAGCTTCCAAAAATGTAGAAAATGAGTTAGTTGATCGAAATGAAACTCACAAAGTGTTAGAAGAGATGGGTAGGACTCTTGAGAAGTTGATGCGAAAACTAAAGGAACGCGATGAGCGTTCGGCGCAGTGGATGAGGGAAAGTGACCTGTTTTGGGAGCATTTTCTGGCTGATGAGGCCAAACGGAAGGCTAAACGTAAGAAAGCCCAAGCATTAGTTGCAGAGAAAACCGAAGAGGGTGTTAGTACTTGTTGGACTTATTTCTATGTTTTGATGATGAGTGCCAGACTAGCTGTTATAGTGCAAAGGCAAAAAGATGTTTAGATCAAATGTATAGGTTTATTAGAGTTTGATTTATGAATAGGTTTGATCAAAGAAGAATCAGAATGGTCACCGATTTATATCAATGAGACGGTCAATATCGATGAGAGTAGATAGGTCGTAAGACTAGTCGAACTTGCTTTGAAGACTGAAGGAGAGGCTCAAACTCAATTCCGAAGGCTAAGGGATCAAACTTAGTAATTTAAGTCAAGGATATGGAATCCAGAATTTAGGCAAGTCTGTGATGACCTAAACTGATTACATATACCTTGTGTACAAGGTCTAAGTTCCATAAGTTGGATGATGTTTGGAACTTGGTTATAATTAAAAAGGTGTAATCTAACTTCACAAATAAAAGTTAGAGAAAAGAAATCAGCTGCATTGTATTTTTACATAGAGCAAATTGTCGTTCGTGATGATCGATAGTATTACAAAGCAGATCGATGAACCTCATGATAATATACCTCGGTTAATTCAAGATTACATTGGAAGATTACATGGATAAGGATAACCAACTACCTCTGACTTATCAAACAAATCAAAGGCTGAGATTAAAAGAACGTTGGGATGATTCAGATTTTTATCCAATGGTTATAAGTCAAAGGGTGGACAGACTGCACTGTCAAAAAGGAGTTCTGACAGTGTCAATCCTATGAATAGTGACAGAAAGCAAATCAGATGGGACAAAAACAAGGAACGGTTACATTTGAATTTAAAATACAAGTCACATGCATTCTTACCTATAAATAGAGGAATTTCAACTCAAAAAAATAGGATGATTAACGAACTTTAAGAGAAAAATATAATAGACTATTCTGAGCTGAAAAACACCCTGCTGAACTTACTGAACTTAAAGCTACTGATCCAGAAAGATTCTTCAAGTGTATTATGTATTCAAGCTAAATCAAGTATACACACTTGAAGACGCAAGTCGATTATATCATCCTAATCAAGCCATTTAATCAATCATTTATTTGATTCAATCTTTATTTTATAAAGAATCTGCCAAGACAGAGTGAAGCACAATTGTGTGAAAGATCATTGTTTGTGGTAGAGCCGGGTGAAGAGGCAATCCTACCCTTCAAGGACCAAAGTGAAGACTCGGAGCAGCGACAATCCTACCTGCCTTAGTTTTCGATTTGTGAAGCCATAGTCATTGGTGAAGGACAAGCAACTTTATGAATCTTTGTAACTGCAACATCAAAGATCTCTAGTGAATTACCTCCAACATCACAAGAGAAGATTGGACT
This sequence comes from Gentiana macrophylla, assembly GCA_026214975.1. Taxonomy (NCBI): domain Eukaryota; kingdom Viridiplantae; phylum Streptophyta; class Magnoliopsida; order Gentianales; family Gentianaceae; genus Gentiana; species Gentiana macrophylla. Next base: position 67,972,900 of record CM047817.1, read on the forward strand.
GACAGGATTACACCACCTGGAACCACTATAAAATCTGCCCACTTACTTTCAGCATTTACATTCTGCACTTAGTTTATTTTACACATCAACCTACTGAATCTAGCAACTGAAATCACACACATACACTGCTGAGTATCTAATACTTAGTATCACATTTTAACAACAAGTATTAAGGCTTAATTTTGACATTATTCCGCTGCACAAATTCAGTAAACCGACTGTCGATGAGACTCATCATTTATCGGCCAGGCTATTGAGGTATCGCCAGACTCATCAAGTTTCAAAGAAGTCTTTGAAATTGCTGAATTTGTTAACTCCAAAGTTTTAAGTGTTAAGTTTATTCAAACCCTCTAAACTTAACCAAAGCCTATTCAAGGGACCAACAATTGGTATCGGAGCAATTATTGCATCAAGAAGAAATCCAACTTGTTGTGCTTGTGAAAATACTTTGAAACTTTTTCAAGTTACTGATTTTCAAAAATTTACATCATGGATAACACCCAGTATGCTATAACTATGCTGATGTGTTCTCTAGATAGATTTGATGAATATAAACGTCGAATGCAGGCTTACCTTGCTGCAACTCATGATGAGATGATGGATGTACTAACTGATGGACCACTGGAGATCACTAAGGCAGTAACAGTGGGTGATACTACAGAGTACATTCCTAAACAAAAAAGAGAATGGAATGCAGAAGACAGAAAAAGAGCAAACCTCAACAATATTGCTATTGATATCATTTATAGAACCTTGGATAGTAATATGTACATGAAGGTCAAAGATTGCAAAACTGCAAAGGAAATTTGGGACAAGATACAGTTGATCTGTGAAGGCACTGATGCAATAAAGAAGAACAAAATCGGTGTGGTCAAAAAGAGGTTTCAAAAGTTGAAGATGCTACCAAATGAAACCATTGAATGATGGAATCAAGATTTAATGCTATCTGGATGAACTTACCCTGCTGAGTGTAAGTTATTCAAAAGAGGAAATAAATACAAAAATCTTGGAAGCATTACTCAAAAGATGTTTGGAAAATGAAGGTGACAGCAATAGAAGAAATGAGAAAGTCATGCATGAAGAAGACACATTCAAGTTATTTTCGGATCTTAAAGCTTATGAGTTTAGCAAAAAGCTTGTACACGAGGCGAAAAAGAAGAGCCAAAGAGCACTTCACTGGCTGTTTCACATCAAGAAGAAACATCTGGAGGACAAGATGATCTGTTGGATGAGATGTAGAAACAAATTTCCCTACTGAGCAAGAAAATCAGGATGATGAAGACAGGAAAGGCCCCTGCAAGAAATTTCACAAAAAGGCCTACTGAAAGAAAGAAAGAAGAACCAAAGAAAGACAATGACTATCTGTGCTTTCATTGCAAGAAACCGGACACTTCAAACCCAGTATCTCCCGAGTTTAAAACAAAGTAAGGAACTCGATTATTTTTGCTTCAACCGCAAGAAGCCTGGACACTTTAGACTGATTGTCCGACTCACCAAGACCAGGAGTCAACAAAGAAGACATGGCAAGAAGGCTATGGTTGCTGAAGGTGAATCGAGGTATGAAGTGGAATCGAAAGAGGAAATGAATCGGATGACACAAAGATCGGTTGTTTGTTATGGAAGATTATGCTTTGATGGCTAATATGGATGAAACTGAGGAGGTATAAAATACTGTATCAATAAACACTCCTGCTGGAAGTGATTGTGAATCAACATGTGGTTCAAATCCTAGAAATTCTAATAATGAGGAGACTTTGGATGCTATCCTTAATCAACTGAGGAAAATACAATCTGGTTATGAGATTGTGAAGACTGAAAAAGAAACTCTTCAGTTGGAGGTTGAAAGATTAAAAGCAGAATTAAGAATTCTTAAAGGGAAAGAAAAGGATGCTGGACATAATCAAAGATAAGCCTGTTTGAGCAATTAGTAGGCTACTCTGAATCTGTTTGAACCATCTTGTTCTTTTACTGCATACAAATCTGGAAAGCCTTATGGTGATAAAACAGGGCTTGGATTTGGAACTCAACAATCCAAAAAGAATGGATCCAGTAAGGTTACTGAACCTAGTACCAAAATTGGTCCTAAGTTTGTACCTGCACAAGACCCAACTCCAAGTAAGGTTGCTGAGGCAGCAAAACCTACTGAGAATACATCAAGGAAGCAAAATCAGAAGTCAAAGAAGTCAACAGCTCCTGACAAAAAGAACAAATCCAAAAACAGGACTGATGTGCCTTCTAGACCTACTGATAGCAGACCTGCTACCAAGTCTGCTGGACCACAAAAAGGTAAAGGTCAGAAATATTCCAAGGATAAGAATCCTAAATCCAAAAATGATAATCATTCAAGGGATACTTATCTCTGGGGGAAAGGTAGATTGTTCCCTACTGATGATGATTGGAATATTCACACTACTCACTGATAGAAACAACCAGTATAACGTTGATGCTAGGGTAAAACCTAAGCAATGGAATCGCGAAGACTCGGCGAGAGGATCGATAAAAGGCCTCAAACAGGACCTCAAAGCAGACTCCACACTACAGAGCTGTTCCTAACAGACAGCAAACAAATGGTTATAATAATGCTTCTAACACCAAAAGTCACTTCAAACAACATTATAGACCAAAAGGCCAGAACTTTTGTGAATCCTACACAACCTACTGTTAGAACCTATGGATGTGTGGAATACATGTATGGACCAAAGTATGACACTTTTAGGAGAAGACCTTATGGAAACTTACCAAAAGTCATGCTTACTACTGACCACTATGGACCCAAACAGGTTTGGGTACCTAAAATGTATTAACTTTGTTTTGTAGGGTGTCTGGTACTTTGACAGTGGATGTTCCAGACATATGACAAAGAACAAGCATTGTTTATCAAACTTTGTGGCAAATAATGGTCCAAGGGTGAATTTTGGCAACAAGAATACACCTGGATATACAAGAGGATATGGCACACTTGTGAGAAATGGACTTACAATCAAGAATGTTGCATAAGTGGAAGGACTTGACTACAACTTGCTGAGCACTGGACAATTCTGTGATATGGGATACAAGGTCACTTTTGACAAAAACAACTGCATTGTCATTAGTGAAAGAGGTGATCAAGTTGTACTGGCTGGTAGAAGACAACAAAACATGTATGTTGTGGATTAGTCTCATCAGCGCCTGTCGAAACACGCTGATTGTGCATACCAAGTCCGAACTCAATTGGTTATGGCACAAGAAGTTGAATCATTTGAACTTTGATGATATCAATCAGTTGGTGAAGAAGAAGTTGGTGATTGGTTTTCCTGAGATCACATTCAAAAAGGATGCTATATGTGATGCATGTCAGCAAGGTAAACAGTTAAAGTCAAGCTTCAAGTCAAAAACTAAACAATCAACTAATAGAGTGTTGGAGCTGATGCATATGGATCTTTTTGGACCAATAACTCCAACAAGTGTAACAGAAAGAAATACACCTTAGTGGTTGTGGATGATTATTCAAGGTACACTTGGGTGATATTTATGAACAAGAAAAGTGAAACACTCAAAAGCATGCCTAATCTTTTAAAGAGATTACAAAATGAGAAAAGTTTGACATAATAAAATAAGATCGGATCGAGTACTTGAATTTCTCAACAAAGTTATAAGAGAATCATGTGTGAATGTAATGGTGTACTACATCAACTTGTCACTCTTTGTACACCTCAAAGAAAATGGGGTTCTTTGAAAGAAGAAACATGACTTTAAAGGAAGCAGGAATGACAATGATTTGTGAAGCATTGCTACCTGAAAGATACTGGGCTGAAGTAGTTAATACAACATGCTATACACAAAACAGAACCTCAGTGAACAAGAAGCTGCTGAAGACACCTTATGAGATTTGGAATGGAAGGAAACCAAATATATCATATTTCCATCCATTTGGAAGTAAATGTTTTATCCTAAATCACAAGGTTCATTTGAAGACATTCCAACCAAAGTCAGATGAAGGAATTTTCTTGGGATATTCTTCAGTCAGCAAGGCATTCAGGGTACTGAACAAGAGGTCACTGAAACATGAAGAAACAATCCATGTTGTGTTTGATGAACCTAAGTTCACTGGTATGGAAGATGAAGATTGTGAACCTAATGAGAATCAACAAGTCACTGATCCAGATTGTGTTGAAGTTTTGGAAATATTCAATAACTTAAAAGTTTCTGATACTGCCCTGCTGAACACCCTGCTGGTGACATTACTGATGCAACAACTGAAGCAATTCAAGGATCTGTTGAACCCCCTGTTGTTGAAGAAGCTACAGCAGACCCTACTGAAGATGAGGTTCTTGATAATCAAGCTAACCAGAATCCACAATGGTTAAGGAACCACCCTGCTGAACAAGTTATTGGAAATGTACAGCAAGGTGTAAGGACTAGAAGACAACTGGAAGCTATGTTTACTTGTTTTCTATCTCAAATGGAACAAAAATTTGTTGATGAAGCAATTTCAGATCCAGATTGGATAATTACTATGCAAGAAGAGTTAAATGAATTTGAAAGAAATCAAGTTTGGACACTGGTTGAAAGGCCAAGTCATGAAAATATCATTGGTACTAAATGGGTATACAGAAATAAACTTGATGAATCTGGTACCATTGTAAGGAATAAGGCCAGACTAGTTGCAAAAGGCTATTCTCAAGCAGAAGGAATAGATTTTGATGAAACTTATGCACCTGTTGCAAGATTGGAAGCTATCAGATTATTCTTGGCACATGCTGCATATAAGAACTTCAAGGTATATCAAATGGATGTCAAAAGTGCATTCTTGAATGGCATTCTAGAGGAGGAAGTGTATGCACAGTAACCTCCTGGATTTGAAGTTCAAGATCAAGAAGATAAAGTGTATAGACTTAACAAAGCACTTTATGGATTGAAACAAGCACCAAGAGCATGGTATGAGACTCTATCTCAATTTTTGGTGGACAATGGTTTTACAAAAGGCACCATTGATAAAACTCTTTTCAGAATCAGTGAGAAGGACATCATCCTGCTGGTACAGATTTATGTTGATGACATAATCTTTGGTTCTGAAAATGAATTGTTATGTGAAAAGTATGCAAATCTAATGAAGAGCAAATTCCAAATGAGTATGATGGGAGAAATGAACTACTTTTTGGGATTGCAAGTTAAACAGATGAAAGATGGAATCTTCATTCATCAAACCAAGTATACCAAGGAGTTGCTGAAGAAGTTTGGTATGGAAAACAGCACTAAGATATCAACTCCAATGAGTACAAATATTAGATTAGATGAAGATAAGATGTTGATCAGACTTTATACAGAAGGATGATAGGCAGTCTGCTGTATCTCACTGCCAACAGACCTGATATATCCTTTACTGTAGGTGTTTGTGCAAGATTTCAATCTAAACCTAAACAAAGTCATTTAGGTGCAGTCAAGAGAGTTCTCAAGTACCTAAAGGAGACTTTGGGAGTAGGGATATGGTATTCCAAGGATGGAAGCTTCAAAGTTATATCCTACTCAGATTACGATTATCTTTGGATGCAAGATTGATAGAAAAAGCACTACAGAACACTGCCGGTTGATGGGAAGTAGATCGTCTCCTGGTTCAAAAAGAAACATAATTCAATATCAACCTCCACTTCTTTGAAGTTTGAATACATTCTTCTTTGGAAGTTCTTTGTGCACAAGTACTATGGCTAAGACAACAATTAAGGGATTATGGAATTGAAGAAATGGAAATTCCAATTATGTGTGACAACACAAGTGCAATTGCAATCACGAGAAAATCTGTTTGCACTCAAGAACCAAACATATTGATGTAAGACATCATTTTATAAGAGATCATGTTGAAAAGAAAGATGTGGTGGTTCTATATATCCCTACTTGAAAATCAACTTGTTTGATATTTTCACTAAACCACTTGATAGTGAAAGATTGGCTAAACTAAGGACCGAACTTGGAATTATAAAAGTTGGTGATATTCGAAGTGTCTTGGGAATTCACCAAGGGGATTAGTCTTTGCTATGTTGGGTGAGCTCACTTAGCGATTAGTCATTGGTATCAACAATTCCATGTACTTATGTTTGGACAATTGAGCAAATGAGGTTTCCAAGGGGATTGATCTTTGTCATGTTGGGTGAGCTCACTTGACAGATCAGTCATTGGTATTAAACTTCATCTTGTATTATCAATTGAACAAAAACAGAAGAAATCAAGGATCAGCAGAGTCACTTTATCGCACTTATTTGAAGCACCTTTATCGCCAGACTCACGAGCCAACCTCACAAGACAACCTGCTTTGAATGGAACGTTACACAGTCAAACTTTATTAAAGTCAAAGAGCAATTGGCGGGATATTTATTCTATCTATTATTACCCTAGTTAATATGATCTAACGGTTACAAAACGTTATGGAGGAGTTTTGGAACACGTGTCAAGATAGGATTCACTCAGATTAATCGTGGTTAACATCAATGTACGTGCCTTGCGATTACAACTACCCACTGTCTATATATACAGACCTACATACTGAAGATACTCTCTACTCGCAAAATCTGCTTTATCTCTGCAAATTTACACTTTGTGAACACAGATTTACTATTTATCTTCTTCATCTTTTTCTTACAACAATGGCGGAAAAGATTGATGTCCAGATTGAATCAAGCCAAACTGTTAGAGGCTTTGTTGTTGATGCTAATAGAACTGAATTAGCTATCAACATTGGTAGAAGAATAATGAGATACGCAGGTCTGGAGAATGTGCTGAACAAAAGACTGGAAACAATTTCATATACAAATGTTGTCAGTTTTTGGAGGAACAGTGTAATACAAGAAGGAACAGAGGCATTCAAAACCACTGTGAATGCCCAGGAGATTGAGATTTCCCCAAGTCTACTGAGGGAAGTTTTTGGTTTTGAAGAAGTAGTGGATGGCCAAGTAAATCCTGAAGCAATGGGATTATCCAAGATGGCTTTTGTTGATCAAATCAAAACAAATGAAGCCACCAAATCTATTCCAGGGATAAATTGCATACACATTGGGAATGAGTACAGTCTGCTGAGCAAACTCATTGCAAAGAACATACTTGGATTGGTTGGAAGTATGGATACTCTATCAGGACCCAAGATAGAGCTGATGATGATTATATGCAGGAGTATGAAGTTTGATTGGGATGGATACTTTATCCATTACATGAAGAAAGTAGCCAAGGAAGAAAGAGAAGGGAAAAGGAAATCCAAGGCCTTACCCTTAGGATTGATGGTTCAGACCCTGCTGAATCATTTGGAAATTCCTGATGTTGCACCTAAGAAGATCAATCAGTCCAGATACAAGAAGGAGATTGATTATGCTATCCCTGGTCTTGATGATGATGAAGAAGGTATTGCAGAGGCTGCTGGAAGTGATGATGATGGAGATGATGGTGATGATGGTGGTGAGCAGGTCAAGCAAACTGTTAAGAAATCTGTCAAACCTGCTACACCAAAGAAGACTACTGAGAAAAGAAAGGCTGCAGATACAAGAAAGATAACAGAGGTATTGAAACCTAAAAGAACAAGGAAGCAAACAGCAGAGACTGCTGAGTCTGCTAAGGGTCCAGCTGAAGTTGAAGATACTGACCATGCTGTTGCTGCAAGAAAAAATGTTGTTGAGATATTGAGGGAACAACAGAAAGAAGCCAGTAGGAAGAGAAAATCTACTGTGATTGAAATTGGGGAAGATGAGCCACTTTCCAAGAGAAGGAAAGAGATTATCCACAAGAAGAAACATGGAAAGGGGAAAGAATTGAAAAACTTAGAGGCTCTAAAGGCACAAGAAAAGGAAGATGATGTAATAGAAGAAGTAGAGGCTAATGAGGCTGAGCCCTTGACCATTATCAAGCCTAATGAGGAAGCAGAGGTTGTTGTTGAGCAACCTGCTGAAGAGTCACAGTAGACTACTGAGATTGAACCTGCTGTTGATGTTGTTGAATCCTCAACTAAGGCTGCTGAGTCCATTGAAAGTGAACAGGTTGTTGTTGAGCAATCTATGGAAGAAACACAGCAGTCTGCTGCACCAGAGCCTGCTATAGAATCTGCTAAATCTACTGGAGAGACACATGTTGTTGTTGAGCAACCTGTGGAAGAACCACAGCAAATCACTGAACCTGCTCCTGCTGTGGAAGTTAAAGAATTGGTTGAAGACCCTGCAAGTGTTGCAAGAAGTCAGGGGGAAGAGCGATCACTTTGCAAACCTGGCGATGAGCATGTAAGTCAGGGGGAACCAAGTGTTATACAGATGGAAGTAGTAGGTACAAATATACAACCTCAGCAACCTACTGACCTTGAAGCATCTGTAGAAGAAACATTGAATCTACTTGTTGAGACCTTTGGAGGTCAGCAAGGTACTGCAAAAGCTCTCAAAAGATCATTCTTGCCCTATGAAAAACATGAGAAGAAGAGGAAATAAGGGTATGTTGATCCAAAACTCCTTTTGGTGGCTGATTACTTCCAATGGAAGTTTGGATTCTATAAGAAACAAAACTCTTTCTGCAGAACCTATGATGATTTTGAAGAATGGGTTTTGAGAAATTGGGAGGAGAGTTTGTTGGATCTAATTGATACCTCTTTGTTGCAATCAAGGCTGATGGATCTATTTGATGAACAACAGAAAGATGAGGGTATCAAGTTCAGGGATCCAAGAGGTGGTGATGATGACTCTTCATCATCCGATTCGATGACAATCACCCATCCGGTCCAGAGAAGTCGCTGGAAGTGCCATGTTTATCGAACCAAGAGTAGAGCGATCTCATCGGTCTTTGGGCGACCCACCGAGAAAGAGCAAAGCGGACAGATGAATGAGGACAATCTCACCATAGATGACATTGAGGCACAAATCAATGAGGGAATAGATGGTGGTGCAAAGCAGAAATGGTTGGTGAGATTGATAATTTATTTGTGGTTGAACCTACTGAGATCAACTCCGAGGATCGACAAAGTCAAAGATTTGAGTGAAGAAAGAGTCACTAATCATGATGAGCCAAGTGTCAGTTCTAAGGACTCCATTGAATATCAAAACTGGGTTGACACTGATGGCACCCTGACTAACACTGCAAATATACTAAGAAGGATTGGGGATATGAGAGAATTTCAATAGGAAAACATTGACATATTCCTTGATCAAGTTGTGGTGGCATATATTGCACCAGATCCAACAGTTGAAGAGGAGGTACAGGTTGCTGGGCTACAAACAGCACGTGCACAAAGGTTGGAATAGGAGGTGCAGTGCTGAGTCTCAAACAAAGACTGGACAAAGGTTGGAACAATCTCGGGTTTGGAGGAAACCCCTTGTTGAAGAGAAATTTGTTGTAGTGGAGCCCTCTTGGAGTCAAGACCACTTTAGGGAAAGATAGTCACATCTGCTTTGTTAATGAGGAAGAGCAAACTTTGGACTATGACTTTAGTGATGAGGAGTTCCAAATGCCTCAGAAGAAGATGTCGCTATTGATCCCCACAAAGCGTTTGTACCTATTTTTGAAGAACCAGCTCTTGATCCTATCTTGGAAGAATATCAAGGACCTAACCTCTTTGGACTAGATAGGAGTTGGGCGGTGGTTGTGAGCAATCGAGGCCACAATATAATGTGGAGAGCTCGCTGATGGAGCTGCTAGAGTAATGGCTGGTGGAGTACCAGTAGAAGTGTTGAATGAGTTAAGGACTGTGAGAAATGACATGAAACAGTTAAGGACTCAACTAGATAGACAAGAACAGAGATTTGAAGAACTGATGAAACTGGTAAATGACAACAGACAATCTGCTGATACAGTTGTTTCAAATTTCAAATCTACTCAAAATGCTGTTAATGATATGATGCTAGATGTGAGGGGCATCAAGGTAGGAAACACAGCAAAAGAAAAGTTTCTGAAAAAATCAACTTGAAACCATCCACCAGAAACTTGACAAACTCGCTGAGGCACCTAAGCCTGCTGAGGCTGCTGGAACATCTCAACCTGTTGGATTGGATCCTAAGCTCACTCAGAGGATCAATCTACTGGAACAGACTTTGCAATCAAGGATTACTGTGGTTGATACAAGAACTGAGATCATGGAAGGCCAACTGAGTAATCTGCTTATCACACATGAGATTGTTCATGGCCTGTTATCCAGGTTTGTTGATGATGGCACTAAGGGGGAAGAAGGCCAAACAGCAGAAGCAAAAGAAGCTGCCAGACTTTTTGCACAGAAAAGATGGGAGAATGAGACTAATGCTTACAGGCAACCTGCACCTGGCAGAGTTCAACTTACTGATGATCTTCTTAGACAATACAAGAAGGAGTACTATAACAGAAGCAAACCCTATCATGACAAGGGATTTCTTGAAGGTTTAAACTCTTTCTTGGGATTGAAGTTCTGGGAGGCAAGATTTAAAGCCTTAAGGGCAAATTACAGAGCTGGAAGAGGTGGAAGAAGTGGCAGAGGTGATAGGATTTTGCCTATCACAAAAGCAAAGGACTCACTTGCTGAATTCAAGGAACTTTACATGAGAATGGGATTAAGAGTGAATCAGATCAATCTTCTCCTGCCTGAAGCATGGAAGTGGTGGAAAGAAGTAAATCCATACATTGATTTTACACTGATTGAAAATGAATGGATGAGGGATATGATAGAAGAAATTAGAGCCTACCAAGAACAAGTGGAGAAGGCTAGACAGGAAAGAGAAAGAAGACAGTAGATCAGCATACTTATCATATTTTATCTTTGCTGCATCTAGACTGTAATAACTATGAACAAATGATTATAATGAGAATTGACTGAAATTTGTTCTGTTTTTGTTTTAATCTTTTTGCTTTGCTGTTAGGTGAGGGTAGTGGCATCATCACCAAAAAGGGGGAAATTGTTGGACTTATTTCTATGTTTTGATGATGAGTGCCAGACTAGCTGTTATAGTGCAAAGGCAAAAAGATGTCTAGATCAAATGTGTAGGTTTATTAGAGTTTGATTTATGAATAGGTTTGATCAAACAAGCAATGTAATGGTCAGCTGATCTATATCAGTAGAGTAGATAGGTCAATAGACTAGTCAGGAACCTGCTGAAGACTGAAGGCTGAGGGCACAAACTCAGTTACAGAAGGCTAAGGGATCAAACTTAGTAATTTAAGTCAAGGATATGGAATCAGAATTTAGGCAAGTCTGTGATGGCCTAAACTGATTACATATACCTTGTGTACAAGATCTAAGTACCATAAGTTGGATGATGTTTGGAACTTGGTTATAATTAAAAAGGTGTAATCTAACTTCACAAATAAAAGTTAGATAAAAGAAATCAGCTGCATTGTATTTTACATACAGAAAATTGCTGTTCGGTAGACTGATATGTATTACAGCAGACTGATGAACCTGCTGATAATATACCTCGGTTAATTCAAGATTACATTGGAAGATTACATGGATAAGGATAACCAACTACCTCTGACTTATCAAACAAATCAAAGGCTGAGATTAAAAGAACGTTAGGATGATTGATTTTTATCCAATGGTTATAAGTCAAAGGGTGACAGATTGCCTTTGTCAAAAAAGGAATTACGACGATTGTCGATCCTATGAATAGTGACAGAAAGCAAATCAGATGGGACAAAAACAAGGAACAGTTACATTTGAATTTAAAATACAAGTCACATGCATTCTTACCTATAAATAGAGGAATTTCAACTCAGAAAAATAGGATGATTAATGAACGTTAAGAGAAAAATATAAGAGACTATTCTGAATTTGAAAAACACCTCTCTTGAACTTATCAACTTAAAGCTCTCGATCCAGAAAGATTCTTCAAGTGTATTATGTATTCAAGCTACATCAAGTATACACACTTGAAGACTGCAAAAATCTTGATTATATCATCCTAATCAAGTTCTTTGCAAATCGAATCATTTATTTGATTCAATCTTTATTTTATAAAGAATCACTGCTAAAACCAAATGAAGCACAGTTGTGTGAAAGACTGTTGTTTGTGGTGGAGCTGGTGAAGAGGCAATCATACCCTTCAAGGACCAGTGGAAGACTCAGGAGCAGCAATCCTACATGTTCCCAGTTTTCAGTTTCTGAAGCCATAGTCATTGGTGAAGGACAAGCAACTTTAGGAATCTTTGTAACTGCAACATCAAAGATCTCTAGTGAATTACCTCCAACATCACAGGAGAAGAGTGGACTGACATGATTACACCACCTAGAACCACTATAAAATCTACCCACTTACTTTCAACATTTACATTCTGCACTTAGTTTATTTTACACATCAACCTACTGAATCTAGCAACTGAAATCACACACATACACTGCTGAGTATCTAATAATTAGTATCACATTTTAACAACAAGTATTAAGGCTTAATTTTGACATTATTCCGCTGCACAAATTCAGTGGCTGACTGTCAAGATGACTCTCATTTATCGACAAAGCTACTTGAGGTATCGGCCAGACTACTCAAGTTTCAGCAGGCTGCTGAAATTGCTGAATTTGTTAACTCCAAAGTTTTAAGTGTTAAGTTTATTCACCCCCCCTCACCTCTAAACTTAACCAAAGCGTTTTCAAGGGACCAACAGTACTCGTGAGGCAGAGTTGAAAAATGAGGAGGGTGCACATGTGGCAGAAGTAGTTGAGAGTGATGAGTTATTGGTTGTGCACGAGGTGGTGCACTTGGATGCGATAGTCGTTGATGGTTATATTGTGGGTGATACTGAGCGGGAAGAGTTGGATGATTCTTGTGTTGTGTTGGAAAATGAGGCAAAGGGCCCTCAAGTTGTTGATGCACAAGTGGAATTGTCTAAAGCGTCTATTGGGGAGAAAAGCGAAGATTCTATGTTATTCACTTCTACCTCCAGCTTTGTTGAATCTTCTTTGCAGGTACATGATGATCATCCACATGAGGTGGACACCGGGCTGCTGGAAACATCCAATGCTGCCCCTATATTGCCTTTGGTTTCTCATGATCTAGATCATATTGATGGCAAGCCGGTGCATATTTTCATTGACCCATTTGATGCACATGGTGCTGCCAATCCTAGTCTGAATGGCTTTGATTATATTCCTACCTTTCCCAGCTTCATCGTCAATATCCAGCCATGGGTTTGTTCTTTTGTTCAAATGGTGAAGTTTGGCTCTTCTTGTCAATGGTCAATTGGTTTGCAGTCGTGTATCAACTTTGTATTGGACCCCGACATTTCATTGCTGCTTTTTGTGGTTTGTTCGTGTTTTGTGTGTGTTGATGAGTTGTACGACATCCTTCTGATTCGAGGACGATTCCTTTTAAACAGGGAGGGAATGATGTGATCCAGTCCAAGCAAGTTGAAGACCAGCCCATAAAATGCATTTCCTATAATACTGGGCTTGAAGAGCATGAAGACGGACTTGGATGATGTATGGACTTGGATGATGTAGAACAAAGTCTTGTATTTATTTATTTTGTCGATAAGACTGTCCATTTATGTTGGCGCCATTTAGTAGGATCTTTGGGTTTGTTTTATTATTTTGGTGTTGGATTTTATTTAATAATTACCTTGTGGGCTTAGATGACACAAGAGAGACTAGAAAAGCCCATGGATGGGGCGCCTATTCTAAGTCCTAGTTTACATAGGTTTTATTTTACTAGTTTCCTTCTCCTACATTGCTAAGGAAGATTACTAGTCTTTTATTTGTAGCCTATATATAGGCAAGCAACTATCATAATAAAGTACAACATTATTATTGAAATTCAGTTAAAATTTTGCTTAAGTCGAGTCGACTTAGTTATTCACTTGCGAATGAGTTTTCTCTTTGTCGTAGAGAAGACACCCATTGCAAGAACGAATCAGCGTCGCGAGCGAGACGTTGTTTATTCTTGGCCTCAGTCCTAGGTCGGAGACACTAGGTCTAGGTTTCTTTAGCTCGTCATTGATCCTTTAGTCAATTCCTGGGATCGTATCGCATCACTTTGATCTTTTCGAGTTAATTGACTTCATCGTTGTTTTAATTTGTACGAGTAAGAGAAAGTGTCCACTTCTGAAGTAGTGGCGTATTAAGCGCATATTCTGTTATGAGCCACCATTTTAAGCACGTATAACTCACTTATTTTGGTATGTAGTTGATAGCATATTGCTTTAACTAGAGTTGACCCTGGCTTTATCACGAATCATGTTTCACCTACGCTTATAAAGGCAAAGGAATTTCAGATTTGGTAGTTTATCATGAGTGGGGCCGTGAGGATAGTTAAATGAATGAGAGTTCACCCACCAAGAATAGAAGTGCATTGAAATATATAAATTTATATTCTCTTTGGCAATGTCCTAGTCGATGGAGCGTAAGACGCATGACTTTTGCATAGACCGATAAATGTGAGCCTAAGAGTAATATATGCTCGGTTCTCAATCCTCCTTGCCAGCTCAATTAATTAACAAATACATGTTCGAGACTGGTTAGTTCGACTACGGGTTGACGTAATATGCAATTGTCTGCATTTCTAAGCAGTTGCAAAAGTTATTGCACACATATATTGGCTCATGACTTGAATAGTGTTTAATGTGTTACTGATGAATATGAGTGTCATAATCTTGATCTTGACATAGTGGGGGATAGTTGTTTTTAATTAACTTGTGTATTGATCAGAGTGTTATTTTCTTTTCGCATTTTTGCTCGAAATGATCAAAAGCTATGTGGGGGGTAGTTGATAACGCTCTAAATGGTACCAATAATTATACCTATATTCACCCCGAATTCTGCTCAAGAGAGGATAGATACGCTCGTTATTATATAGAATATATGTTAAATGCTATGTGAGTGTTTCCAGGATCGTAATTCTGCATCTATGCTATTTTCCTGATGTTTTGGTACTGTTTTGTATCGTTTTGCATGTTTTATAGGATGTTCCGAATCTGGAGCATTGGAGAATGGATCTGGACCAAAAGGAATGCATTAGGCTGAGTGATTGAAGTCCAAGAAGAAGCTTGCTGAAGAAAAATAAGAATAGAAGGCCAGGTAACCCGAGGGTTAGGCCCAGTAAACCGGTCACTTATTCAACACAAAATTTATTCTACCGTATTGTCTAAGTCGGTTAGGGTTTTAGAGAGTCTTAAGTCGGCCATTGTATTTATATAAGGCCGTATCATCTGATTATTACATACATCTTGAAAATATTTGAATATATTACAATTATTATTATGCAATAATGTTTTTTTTTGAGCTTTAGAGAGTTATTTTACGGTGTCCTCCCTTCTTCCATCATCTCTAGCTTGAGTAGATCGAGCTAGATCTCCATTGTTGAAGGTATGAAGCTTTGAACGTTCTTTTTTGTCTTCAATGTGGTAGATTTGTTCGTATTTTTGTGTTTTAGTTAATCTGCATGTTTAACAACCCCATAATTTACTTATTTTAATTGTACTGAGCAATGTAGATCCAGAAATTAGGAAAAGCCACCCCTGGTAAACCGGTGGTCTATACCGGTTTACCGAGGCATATTTTAGAAAACCTAAAATGGGATTCACTACAGCTACGTTGATCGGCAGTAATAATTAAAATGAGTAATAGGTCTGGACAATTTAATATTCGTAATTCGTAAATTAACATGAAGGACCACAAGTGAAGTGTTAATTAGGACATGATGTATGTCAACCGGATGATGAATTTCAACAATATTTTTATCCCTTTTTCTTGGTACATATGATAATTCGCTTCAATTATAGTAAAACCTGTTATAAATCGAATCAATTTCATTTTATAATTTTATATAACTAATATCTAAATTTTATCAATAAATGTTAAGCTAGTTATTTATGATTTATCATCCACAACTATTAGTATTATGATGTTGTGTGTTGTGCAGGAAGTGGAGAGAAAGATGGAAATTTAAAAGCAAGCGGCTCAATTTCATGCAAAAATTCATATTTTGGGATGTCATGGCTTGGGCCATGACAGGCATGGTGCAGGCCATGACTTCAAGTGGTTTAATATCAATGACATTAATGGGACATCACTTCTCAACTACTTTGGTCATAAATGGCGCACACCACAACGAAAGTGGCGCAAGCCATGAGATAAAATTAGCAATTTCTGCAATATTACTATTGCTTATCAGTGAAGAAATGGGAGAGTTCGACAGATAGAGTTTGAAGAAGAAGCTTGAAGGCAACCGAACAGAAAAGGCTCTCTTAGCCAAAAATCCAACCCTTTTAACACTTAAAATATTGTAAACATTTAGAGATCATCATTTTGGAACTAAAAGCTTGAATGGATATATGAAGCAATTAGTTGTGTTCTATCTTCATCAACTTGAAGTAGATGAACTCCATATGTTGATTCATCACTCATTTTGGTATTCTCTTGACTTTTGCTTTGATCTAATTGTTCTTATTATTATGAATGCTAGCTTTAGTTTGTTAGTAGTTATAATAATGAGTGGCTAGTTCTTTGTATTTACTAAGATGATATAGTAATTATAGTTAATCCTTTTATTATTGGAATTGATCGTTTATGTTGCTAGCTTCAATTGTGTTGAAAATCCTCTTGCTTGTTTTGATTGATAAAACGTGTATTGGAGTAATTAACCAATGTATGTACCTACATGATTAATAGAAACTGAACGGAGACGTTAGTTACGAGACGAGGGTAAGAAGGACGGAAGGTAGAATCGACCTTAATGGAATTCGATTCCTAATCTGGGGAAATATTGCATTCAAGTGCTAATCGTGCCAAGTCATTATGTTTAAGGTGCTTAAGCCAAGGATAAGGTATAGTGTAATTTTAGACACTCGTGTGAGGGAAAATTGCATGTTTATGAGTGCATCATTCACACAATAGAACACCAGTGTTGATTGATTCCAATCAATTTAAGGGAATTAACTTGAACTAATGATCATCTTAGTTGATTTCTTTTACCATTTGAACAACCTTTGTAGTTAATTATTAGTCGTTTAAACAAAACTGCGATTCGGATCAAGATAATGATAACTAATCGGTGTTTAACCTCACATTTCCCTTTGGAGACGACCTTGACCACTACACTAGACTACGATTGACCAGGTACACTGCTGGTGAGATTGGAACCCTAGAAAGTCGACATCAAGTTTTTTGATGCCGTTGCCGGGGACTTTGTAACGGTTTCTACTCATAATAGTTCAAAATTCTTGAGAAAGAATTAAAAAAAATTTCTAACCTAATTCTATTTTATTTTCTTTTGGTACTTACCTCTTGGTAAGTTACCAAGTGTTGTTCACTGTTTTTTTGTTGTTTCTATTTTGTAGTTGATGACCCATTCTAGAAGCGGTAAGGCCCTCTCACTCCATACAAGCCCAACATTAACGATTCTGAAAGCGATTCTGGTGAGAATAAGCGAGGTCAAACTAGCCAAGGAAAACCTGGTGAAGAAACTTCCCAAGAATCATCTAACCAAGAAATAGATATGGCCGAGATTAGCGATGAAACACAAGGCGATCAAGGATTGAATCATGCCCAAGGGCCTGGTCAAAACCAAGACAATTTAAATCCACCACCTATTCATCCTCTTAACCCAAATCCGAACAATCAAAATCCCAATGACCAACAAAATCAGAATCAAAATCGAAATAGAAACCAAAGCCAGAATCAAAATAACCGGAATAACCAAAACAACAATCCTCCATTTAGATCCCTTTGTGATCAAACAGTTAGAAGAAACCAACCAAATGATCCTATCCATTTACTTAATGAAGGAGCCAACAACTTTGAAGTGAAAGTTCATCTCTTTGGATTGATTGATACTCGTTGTCAATTTTTTGGTGAAGATCATGAAGATCCACATCAACATCTTCATCTAATTGAGCAATTTTGCAACACGGCTAAGATCCATGGTGTTCACAAGGAATTTACGAGTATGTCAATGTTTCCTTTTTCATTGACCGGAAAGGCTAAAGATTGGTTTTCATCTCTTCCTCGTCACTCATTGACTAGTTGGGAAGAAATATGAGATGAATTTTTTAAGCAATATTTCACACCAAGGAGGAATTTGAAATTGAAATTTGAAATTGCTAACTTCAAGCAAGGAGTTGAAGAATCTCTCGGAAGTGCATGGGAAAGATTCAAAAAATTGTTGAGAGCTTGTCCCGATCATGGTTATACTCTTGAAATGCAAATCCAACTCTTTTGTAGATAGTTGAGACATGATTCCCGTGCGGATGTTGATCATGCATGTGGCGGTTGTTTGATGATGCGTGATGCACAAGAGGTATATGATGCTATTGAAAGAATCTCGAAAATTAATAGAATGTGGGAAACCAGGTCGAGCACAAGAAAGGTCACTTTTGTAGAGAAGCTACATCTCAATCGGAAGTGCTAGCTCAACTAGCTTCTCTTAACAAGAAATTCGATGGTATGCAATATAGCTTGACTTTGGATACTTATGCACAAGGTGAATGCCCAATTGAGGAAATGAGATACGATGATGATATAACTTTTGCAACGGATTAATCGAGAGAACCTACAAATGAGGAGGTTAGTTTCATGCAACAACATCAAAATCTAAACAATGCTTATTCAAATTCCTTTAATGCCATAAGAAGAGATCATCCAAATTACTGTTGGTCCGAAAATGCAACCAAGCAAGGCCAACCACCATTTCCTTTGCAACAAAGAACTTCTTTCAACCCAAATTCCTAAACTCGAAATTTCCAAGGAAATTCCACCACCTATCTGAAACAACCACCAACTTGATCCTATCACAACACACAACCCAAAGCATTCCCATTACTCAAAATACAACTCAATCAAGTGAAAATGTTGACAAATGGGGAGCATTGATGGATAATCTTATGGGTGTTATGTCTACTCAAGCCAAGAACATGGAATCCATGATGACTTTTATGAGCACAGTTACTAAGGATCTTAGCTCATTAAGAACTACGATGAGTGGTCATGATACAAGAATGAAGACCATAGAGGCATCAATGCGGAATGTAGAAGAGCACATGACTAGGGATGGAGAGAGAAAGAGTAGTAGACCACCCGGTGGACTTCCTAGTAATACCAAGAGGAATCCGAGGGAGATTAATGTTATTGTTACTCGTAGTGGAAGAATTTATGGAAGCAATGGTGTGGAAAATCCCAGGAATAACGAGGTAGAAGATGATTTAGATGACAAATTTGAGAAAGAGAAGTTAAGTGAGGAAGATGAGGAGATTGTTGACAACTTTTTGAGAAGGGATAAATATGTTGAAAAGGAAAGTGATGATGAAAAGTGGGTGAAAGTTCCTAGAATCTTGAAGAACCCTAGAGCAAGTGATCTAAGGACTTTATTTAATGAACATGAGAGAGAGGATCAAGTTGAAGAACACACAATTCTTAAGGACTCTCCAACGGTTCATACTCAAAAAGCTCAAAGGGAACCGAAGAAGAAAGTGAGAAAGGAAAAGCAAGAAGACATTGATTGGCGGCCACCAAATGCCCAAACTTTCGAGGAAGCTTCTCCATCTCAACCGAACAATAAGGGTAAGGGAGGTATGAATTCTAATCCCACTTTAATTGACCTTGAATCACTCCCGTATCCCCAGAAGAACAAATTAAAAAGTTGAAGATGTATAAAAATTATGCTCGCTTCCTTGATACTTTTCGCCATTTGAATGTTAACATTCCCGCAATTGAAGCTTTATTCAACATGCCTACTTAAGGGAAATTTCTTAAAGATATTTTTTCAAATAAAAAGCGTTTAGAAGAATATGAGATAATTTGTCTTAATGAGGAATTCTCCGCGGTTTTACAACATAATCTTCCTCCTAAACTTTTGGATCCCGGTAGTTTCACCATTCCGTGTGAAATCAGGGGATTTTTGTTTAAGAGAGTACTTTGTGACCTCGGTGCAAGTATAAATCCTATGTCCTATGTGGATTATAAAAAACTCGGAATAGGAGAACTTAAAAACACGGAGATGACTCTCCAAGTGGCAGATAGATCGATTAAATACCCTTAAGGGAGTCATCGAAGATGTTTTGGTTAAGGTCGATAAGTTTTACTTCTCGGTTGACTTTATGGTGTTGGAAATGGAGGAAAGGTATTCAACACCCCTCATTCTCGGTCGTCATTTCCTAGCCACAGGAAGAACTCTTATTGATGTTCAAAGAGGTGAGGTAATTTTGAGAGTTAACATAGATAAAGTCACTTTTAATATTTTCAAGGCAATGAAACAGCCATACAACTCACAAGAGTCGTGTTCTTTTATAGATGCTATTTCTTCTATTTGTGTGTATCGTAATAACTTACAGGCCTTTGAAGATAAGCTTGAAGAATGCTTGGCTTTATTAATCTATAAAGAAGAAGATAATGACAAAGAAATGAAGGAAGTGATTTTTCACTTAGATGCCGGCGGACCTTTTAAAAGACAACCATGGCACCGGTATTTGGAACTAGATTTGAGTGGACCTATTTTAAAGCCTTCAGTGGAGGAGCCACCAAGAAATTTGGAATTGAAATCTTTACCCTCCAATCTTAAATATGCATTTCTTGCACACGATAATTTTCTACGAGTTATTATTTCTTCGTCACTAACCGATTTGCAGGAAGATCAATTGCTAAGGATGCTTAGGAAGCACAAAAAGGCATTCGGTTGGATGGTAGCGGATATTCATGGAATTAGCCCGGAAATTTGTGTGCACAAGATCATTTTAAACGACAATGCTAAGCCGTGTGCACAACCCCAACTCCGTCTAAATCCACATATGCAAGAAGTAGTAAAGAAAGAGGTTATCAAGTTGCTCGAAATGGGCATAATCTTTCCTATCTCGGATAGTGAATGGGTTAGTCCTACTCATGTGGTGCCAAAGAAAGGCGGTTTCACAGTTAAAGAGAATGAGAAACATGAATGGATTCCTACAAGGGAAGTGACCGGTTATCGCATGTGTATAGATTTTCGAAAACTGAATGAGCATACAAAGAAGGATCACTATCCACTACCGTACATAGTCCAAATGTTGGAGCGGTTGTGTGGACACAAATTCTATTGTTTCTTTGATGGCTATTCGGGATATTTACATATTTTCATTACATATCCAGAGAAGACGACATTTACTTGCCCTTATGGAACCTTTGTTTATAAGAGAATGTCTTTCGGTTTATGCAATGCTCCTGCTATATTTCAAAGGTGTATGATGGTAATTTCTTCTGATATGGTTGAGAAATTTTTGGAGATATTTATGCACGATTTTAGTATTTTTGGAGATTCCTTTGATCAATGCTTATCTCATTTGGAACGTGTCCTACAATGTTGTGAAGATACGAATTTGGTTCTAAATTGGGAAAATTGTCACTTAATGGTATCCGATGGCATTGTTCTTGGCCATAGAATTTCAGAAGATGGTATCAAAGTTGACAAAGCAAAGATTGAGGTGATCGAAAAACTACCGCCACCGGTAAACTTGAAGACCTTAAGGGGATTTCTTGGACAAGCCGAATTTTATCATCGTTTTATTGCGGATTCTCAAAAATTGCTAAACCCTGAAGCCATCTACTCGAAAAAGAAGTACCTTTCAATTTTGACAAGAAGTGTATGGAAGCATTTGAAACTTTGAAGAAAAGATCGGTAAGTGCACCCGTCTTAGCAGCTCCAGATTGGACTTTACCGTTTGAATTGATGTGTGACGCAAGTGATTTAGAGGTTGGGGCCGTGTTAGGCCAACGTCATGATAAGGTTCTAAAAGCAATCTACTATGCATCTCATACCTTGAATTCGGCACAAATCAACTATGCCACGACCGAGAAGGAACTATTGGCGGTTATATTCGCTTTGGATAAATTTCGTTCTTATCTTATCGGTTCTGAGGTTATTGTCCACACCGATCATGCGGCACTACGACATCTATTAAACAAGAAGGATGCAAAGCCAAGACTTTTACGATGGATTCTACTTCTTCAAGAATTCGATGTGGAGATCAAAGATAAGAACGGAAAAGACAATGTCTTGGCGGATCATTTGAGTAGACTAGAGATTGTCGAAGAGGAAGGGATAAGAAAGGAGATACAAGATTCATTCTAGGATGAACAACTTATGGTGATCGATGCACCCCCATCCATGCAACTTATTGGAAACAACCCGATGCAAAAAGAGGATTCACCATGGTTTGGTAACATTGTTAATTATTTTACACATGGTTATATCCCACCTCATTGGACATGGCAAAAGAAAAAGAAAATTTTCCATGATTTGAAATTTTATTATTGGGAAGAACCGGACCTTTTTCGGAGGTGTTTGGATGGCATCATTAGGAGATGCATTCCTAATAATGAAATCTCAAGTCTACTATCCTTTTGTCATGGACGTGAAGTCGGAGCCCACCACGGTGGATGGAAACCGCTTATAAGGTTTTACAATGTGGTTTTTATTGGCCTACATTATATAGAGATGCATGTCATTATGCTAAATCTTGTGAGTCATGCCAGAAATAGGGAAATGAATCTAAAAGACACGAAATGCCTCTCCACCCTATTTTAGAGTGTGAGTTGTTTGATGTATGGGGCATCGATTTTATGGGTCCATTTCCTCCATCGTTTGGTAACAAGTTTATTTTGGTAATGGTTGACTATGTATCCAAGTGGGTTGAAGCCCAAGCTCTTCCCACCAATGATGTCGGAGTAGTGATGAAGTTCCTTAAAAAGAACATCTTCACAAGATTTGGCACTCCTCGGGCCATCATTAGTGATAGAGGATCTCATTATTGTAATCAACCATTCACAAAATTGCTTGAAAAGTATGGTGTGAAGCACCAGATAGGTACACCGTATCACACACACACTAGTGGTCAAGTTGAAGTGTCTAACCGATAAGTGAAACAGATCATTGAAAAAACGGTAGACACTAACCACAAAAATTGGTCGGTGAAACTCGATGATGCACTATGGGCATATAGAACGGATTTTAAAACACCCATTTGTTGCTCTCCTTATAAACTAGTATTTGGAAAATCTTGTCATCTTCCGGTTGAGTTAGAGCGCCGAGCTTTTTGGGCGTTCAAGTTTCTTAACTTTGATCCCAAAGCCGTAGGTGATCATAGGTTGCTCCAACTCACGGAATTGGAAGAGTTTCGTGTAGATGCTTATGAAAACGCCCGTATCTATAAGGAACGCACAAAATCCTTTCATGATAAAAAGATTATTCATCGTGAGTTCCATATAGGTGATGAGGTGCTTTTGTATAATGCACGTTTGAAGCTGTTTCCAGGCAAGTTGAGATCGAGATGCACATGTCCCTTCAAAGTAACCAAGGTATATGCATCCGGAGCGGTGGAACTCACTGATGGAAAGACCACGTTTCTAGCTAATGGACATTGAGTGAAATTGTTTGTGAAGGAGGAAGGAATCCCTCAAACTGAGGAGGTGATGTTCCTCACCGACCCTCCTTCTGACTAATAAAGAGGCATAGTCTAGCTATAGACTATAAACATAGCAACCCCGGGTACTATCTTTCCTTTTATCGCTTATGCATCAAATTTGGTAAGAGTATGTGCTTCTGTGCTATGTGTTTAAGTGGTATTAGTTGGTAGTAATCCCTACGATTAATCTGTATAAGTCCATTTAATCTACCGTATAATCTCGTCGAGCCAACGACGTTAAATGAAAGCGCTCCCGGGAGGCAACCCGATAGACCGTATAAATTTTAATTTTTAGTTTAACACTTGTCTTGATATGTGATAGAAGTATGGTGTTTGATATGCTTGGTGTGTTTGTTTTAAGTGTTACAAATTTTTCCAAGTAGAAAGTTGTTTTTTTTTTTTTTTTATGTTTTGGGAGATATAAAAAATTTTGTAAGTATAAAATTGTGTGTGTTTGCTCTCTGTTAATAAATAGTGAATTCACATCCTTTTAATGATGTAGTGGCCTGCGCCATTTTTGTAGTGGCTTGCGCCACTTTAATTCCTTAATTCTGGCTTTATTGAGTCGTGGCCTGCGCCATTAGTAGTAGTGGCCTGCGCCACAAGACCCAATTTTGAAATCAGAAGCAGTCTATCTCCCTCTCTCCTCCATTACACCAAATTTCCCCCTTCACGTTTTCTCCCCCTTGTTTATCAGTTTTTTTTATTATCAAAACCTACACCTAACAACCGCACCTTATCATCTCTTTCATCTATTTAAGTCCATCACCACCCATATCTCAGCCACCCTCTTGGCAAGGACGCTTTTAGGAACTTGAAAGGGCAATTTTTGGTGCTTTAGAAAGTGGCAACCATTAATTCCAGCATTAGAGCTCAATTTCCGGCAGCTAGCTTCAGCAACACGGTAAAATAAAATTTATTTTATTTCCCAATAAATTTTTTATGTCCCTCTTCAAATTTATTTAGTTTCATTGTCCAACCAGAGGATGGGAATTAATTTAGTTGGATGAACTGTATGTTGTTGTTGTTGCTATGTTGTTGTTGTCACCACCACAACTGTCATAGATGTCAGACATACCCTCTCGTAGAAGGAAAAATCCGTCAACCAAAAAGCAAAAAATTGTCACTGTCCATGCACCCCAGTCGAGAGCACTAACCCAAGCCGAGCAGGATGTTTTGTTCGAGCTAACGGCTACCGTCGCAGCCCATCAAAATTATGCCAGAATCTTTAGTCAGCGTCATATCTTGTCAGAGCGTAGTCTCAGCATTTCGCATATCACCCCTAGGCTTGCAAAAATCATAGACGACCGGCATTAGGGAGCCTTGGCTTCCGAGCAAACTGCACCCATTAATTTTACAATGGTGGCGGAATTTTATTCTGTGTTGTCGGTGTTAATCCGAGAGAGTTTGAGGATGGTGTAGTCGGCTTACATCACGATTCGCAAAACCAAGGTCCCTTTCACCCCTAAAGCCATTAACGAGTTTTATCGTATTCCCGAAATCTCTAGAAGTGTCGAGTTTAACACTGTTTGGGAATTAGATAATCCAACTAAGCTTTGGGAGCGCGTTGAGGCCTTCAGAAAGGAAGTTGACCCGACTGCTGAATGGGTTAAGGGTAGGTTCCCTTTTGGAAATACCACACGTGAAATTAGGGCCCTTAAGGACTTTCTGAGTCACAACGCTTGCCCTTCTCGTCACCTTTCGACCATTAACTTTGATGAGGCTTGCACCGCCTCCGCTATCCTAGAGGGTTTTCCAGTCGATTTAGGAAGTATCATTCATGCCAAGGCCGTGTTGTTTGCTGAAACGTGTCGCAATGATGGTAACATGCCTTTCCATAATCTTATCACGGGTCTCTGCACGCTTCATCGAGTCACTCCACTTCCAAGTGATACGATGATTGCCCTATCCTTTGTTTCGATCGGCCCTAATCTCCTTAAGACCCATCTTCGTTCATCTTCAGTCCCTCATGTGTCTCAGTCTCGGCCGTCTCGCTTTCCACCTCCGTTTGCCCCTTCATCTAGTCGGTCTGCTCCTCGGTCAGGACCTTCCACTATGGACCCAGCCCTAACTGCCCGTTTAAATTTTCAAGATGCCGAGTTAGCTTTCCTCCGTGGTAGTCAGGCTGCCTCCGGTGCCAACGTGACCTTAGGATTCGAGCGGATGTGTCAGTGGGCCAATGATATCCGAGTTGGTATTCGAGGCCAGCGTGATTTTCTTGCCAATGCCAACCCTTCTATGACCGAGCTGTCCAAATCTTATCCTCAGTGTTCTGAGACTCCCTACACCGTTCCTGACTGGCTTCCTGCCGTTCCCGTTTATACTCCATATCCGCCTTATCCATCTGTGTCTGTTGGTGGTGTGTTAGAGTTGCTTTTACAGGTACAGGTGCGGAGGCTTTTCCTTAGACTGCCATGAGCTTGCCATCTGCCATGTATTTTCTCAGTTTCGGTTTGTACGATGGTTCTTGATAGTTCAGTGCTGATGACTACGTTCGGTGCTAGTTCTGGTCAGTCTGTGACTAGTACTTCTTTGATGACGGTCAAATTATACCCGTAAAAGTCATCAACGTTATCCTTAAATCGATCCTAATAATATATATTTTATATCAAATCACATGTTTATAATGATTATTTAATGTTATGTGATTTATAGAATATAATTTTGTATTTATCTATTTTTATTATTAAAATATGATTTACTATGCGATAATTATTGATTTTATAGATTACGGTGAATCGGAGGATAGCTACCAACGAAGGAAGTAAATCTCAAGATAAATCGGAGTGGAATCGGATTGCATTAAACATAAATATCAAAGTAGCAGGAAGAGTGGAGTGTGGAACAAGAAAAGCCAGCGAGCCAATCAGAGATTGGCCAGCTCGCTGGCAGCGAAGTGGCAGCTCGCTAGGAGCGAGTTCGGGAAAATTATCGGATCGGCTCAGAGTTATCTCGACACATTTTCTATCTCGTTAGGGTTTAGGATTTACGAATTAGGTCGGCTGACGGCTATTCTAAGTCGGTTTTACACCCTATATAAACTCTCTTTCATTAGTCACTTTTAACACAACTCATAACACAAATCCTCAGTTTCTCAGAGCATTTTTTATACAAATTTCCAGCAGCAATAATGTGAGTTATTTGTATTTATTTGTTCTTTGTTTGTTGTAATTAGATTCCCCTCAATTGTTGTTTATCGTTTGAGATTGTTTGTTCATAGTTAAACGATGTAGATCTAGGATTACGACATGAGGCAGTGGGGATTCCTCGTCTATAAGGATCCACATGCCTACGCCTATGTCTCGTGACCTATGTATGACTTTATTTTGATCAACAATCGTGTTTCTTGTAGATCTATATAATTGCTTTATGAATCACTATTTTATCCGTTACGTATATAGAAACGCTAAGATTTAGGTTTTCGCCGCATCAATCTAGCCACGTCTTTATGGTGTGATTGTCCACCTAGAATTTCTTATCATAGTAGGTATGGCTACGGCTACGTTGCTCATCAGTTTTAATTAGCGTATGATTAGAAAATACCAATAGAGGGCTCTTAGGTCGGCTCATGAATTGATCTTCCTGGACTTTCAGCGAGATCTAGATCTGTTCTGTATTAGGGAATTGAGCTCATCTAGTTATACGTAAATCGTAGATTAACATGATACCTTTGAAGTTAGAGTTAATGGGACGGATACTGATGCGATCACTTAGGAAGTACGCCAAACCATAGGAATGTTGCCTAGGTGAGGAATACGGTTAATATCGGCATCCCTAGTTTTGTAAGCGTGCGAGTTATATGAGATGGAGGTCTACGAAGCGAAGTCACGTAATGTAGCACAGTGATCTAGATGGGCTAACCGGAGCTAGATTTAGTTTAAGGGATGACTCCCGTAGCCAATATAAAAGGGATACGAATCGGATTAATAGTTGTTGAGTCTAGCTTAATTTATATAGAATCTCTAGATCCAAACGATAACATAATAATTGGGGTGGTTAATTACGTTGCTTGTGTTGTGTCAAGTCGTGTCCTTTATCTTCTTGTCTTTCGTTGGTCATAGACCGCCTATGTGTCCTTGATATGAATAATTAATTGTTTGTATATAAATGTTCCACAATTGGTTCCCTGTGGGATCGACCTTGATTCGCTATAGCTATACTACGATGGACCTAGCCCTCTTGCTAGTATTGGTTTATTATGGTCAAGTATTTTATGTATCACTTGATCTCGTCATCATTCTTCAGTGCCGATACAGATGCTCATCAACCCACGTGCAGGTGAATTTCTAGGAGCCGATATTCTTAGTCAGATGACTTTTTCATTGGCCAGTGTTGAGTTCGATGATACTTTTAGTGACCCGAACATGCACGAGGACGACGATTTATTTAATTTACTGTTATTGTTTTTTTTTTAATTCTTGTTTCAAACATCCTTATCATTTTACTTTTTACTGCTTGGGCTATTTTGCTTTTCAATATTCAGTGAATCTTAGACTATTTTGCTTGTGACTCTGTCCCATTTTGGGGTTGTCAAACTTTTTCCTATTTTAGAGTCAATTGAATATCAGTATGTGCAGTTGATTTTGCTTCTACAATTAAGATTTGATATAAGTTGATTTAATTTTACTTTTGTTTATCATTTTGACCGACATATTGAGGTCATGGCGTGGGCCATGCCACATTTGGTGTGCGCCATTTATTCTTAATATTCCTCTGACCAGCTTATCAATTTTGCAGACACTTTGATAGCTCTCAGTCAAGTGGCATGCGCCATTTTTTCTGGTGACGTGCGTCATCTTACACTATTGCTTATTAGAGGAGTTTTGCACTCTTTTCGTTGCGTTCTCTTTTTTCCTATATAATATTCGCCCTTTCTTCTCATTCCTTCACAATAAAAGTACCACCCTCCTCCCTTTTATCACTTTATCTCCTACCATGTCTTCTAACAACGAGCTCACTCCACCACCCTTGCCATCCCTAACACCTCCAGATTCTCCCGACTCTTTTCCCAAAAATACCAACCATCGTTCTCCTCCACGCATCTTCCAGTATGGCTCTGAGTTGGCTATAAATAATTTTACCTACTGTTTCAGCCATGCCCCGATTCAGTATGAAAAAGGATGGAATCGGAGCAAACTCAACGAGTTTTCCAAAGTGAGAATCGATTGGGGTGGATGGACAAGGTTTGTTAGGGCTCCTAGGGGTCGTGTCAATGTTCAATGGTCCGCGAGTTCTATTCCATTCTTCACGGGGCAGGATCCGTGGCTGCCATGAATGCGGTTGCTATGCGGGGTGTGCAGGTTCCTTTTACCCCAAGCATCATGAATACATTTTTTCATCTCTCTGAGACTCTTGTTGAGCCGATGGCTCCCTACGAGCGGTTATTGGAACTTGACATCCCTGAGAACATGAGTCTCCATATCTACGAGGCCCTGGGCACTCTGTTCTGCACAACCCGTGGTCCAGGAACCGTGGATGCTACCCACGTTGATAGTGACGCGCGCGCATGGAAACATTTCATCAACACCAGAGTTCTACCCTCCATGCATTTCTCGCAAATTACTGATGAGGAGCTTGTCCTCCTTCATGCTATTCGGGTTGGTTCTATGGTCAACTAGGGCACCATCATCCATAGGAATACTATCAACTTTTCTAGGGCTCATCATCGACCTTGCCAGCCGCTTCCTTATTCTTGGCTCATTACGTGCATTTGCACTCGTGTTCCGGGCCTTTCTAATCAGTTTGGTGATGAACTTATGCCTAGCCGTGCTACCCTCTCCGGGTTCTTACCAGTTGATCTCCTTGATAGTTCCTCCACTCCACCCTTTTCCACGTCCTCTTCTGCTTCTGATGAATGATATGTCGGTGTTTTGTTATTTTGAGTGATGTTGGTTCATTTTCTAAGTCTTTCAATAAGGTTGTTGCGCCTATCGCTTTCAGTTCAGTTTCGGTTTCCTTTGCCTTGGTTGTAATAATTTGGTGCTAGGCACCTTTGTTGTCTATTGTTGTTTCCTTTCTATCTTTGTATAATATAGTAAGTTTTTTATTTCTAATTTTGGTTAGCCAATTTCTTATCTTCATGCATGCATTTACGTTTGGCCTGCGCCATTCTATTCGTGGCCTGCGCCACTTTAATTCAATTAATTTGAATTAATTAGGTAATGGCCTGCGCCATTTTGATTCAACAATTCAAATTAATTGATCACTCATGGCCTGCGCCATGAGGTTGCATGGCCTACACCATGCCTTTTAATTTCCTACTTTATTTGCATACTAGGCTCGATTCAATTTATTACTCATTAGTATAATTGATTTTGTGCTTTTCCCTCCTACTACTTCTATCCTCACTAGTCATTGAGGACAATGCTAGATCGTAAGTGGGGAGTGGAGCCGTAGTAGGGAAGGAAAACATAGAATTATTTCACTATATACTTAAGAAACACTTAACTTTTAGTCAAACTCGAACACCTAAGTGGATAAAATAAATTTTGGTACAAGTTAAGATATATAATTAAGAGAATAAATGTTTTAACAAAGTGAGTAACTTTAATGAGTTGTAGATGTATTTTATCCTGATTCCGTGACTATAGTGTGAACCCTTAGAGTACGTATATTTCAAATTTTTTTTAACAAGTAAACTTTTATGTGATCATGCAAGCACGCCCTTTAGCATCTAGAACTTAGTTTTGATATCCTTTCGAGGTGAAATAGAAAGGTGTTCAGAGTCGGAGTTAGGGATGACGGTCCTGGCATTTCTTTTATTTAGCTAGAGCCAAATGGCTTACCCGAACATGAATTTCCACCTGTCCCCATCTCAGCCTTGTAGAGTGGCGAGACCCCACTCGAAACAGCCATTCGTGATTAACCACGTTATAATCCGGCCCTTAACCAAATCTTGGTCTACATTTCCTTGTTTTCCCGCAAGTGTAGTAAGCTTCTATGGATTGTGCGGTGACGACTTTGGAAGTCGAGAGTTGGATAGCATTCGTGGCATGTGACTGAGATGTTATTTATCGAGTTCGGAGCTATTATTGTACATATTATCAAAATAGTTCTTTATAAAAAAAAGTTTTCATTTCTAGTGTAAATATGATCAAATAATGATTGTAGTTCAAAGAAAAATGTGGAAATATAGATTATCAAAAATCAAGTAATGTGGGTTGGCAAGTTGATCAAGTTGATATGGTGCGTTTATTCTCGTGACTGTTTTGAGGGAGACGTCTTGAGTAGCTTTATGAGAGTAGAAGTATCGTTTCACATTTTATTGGAGTTGAAGGTGTAGAATTCTTACTATAATGCTCATTTTATTTTGATATATCCTTTCTATCACTTCGATAAGCCAATTCCTGAGCCTAATGTTACAAGCCAGCAAGTCCTTCCTGATCTATCTCCTTGACTCTGAATGCCTCGATTAGTGGAGATTGGTATCATTCATAATCCTATGGATTGCATTTTTACGAGTTTGCATGCATGATTTTCATATTTTGATTGCCTGATAACAAATCTGAGAAATATTCACACACACAATCCGCTATTGTCTTGGGTCACGATAAACATATCTTTATAATCCTAATTGGTTACATCACCTAGTTGACATCCAGTCTCCGACATTGCATTATCTTAGCCGTAACTCTAGTTATTTTATCACTTGTTTGCTCGAGGGCGAGCAAAAGCTAAGTGGGGAGTGGTTGATGTATGTCAACCGGATGATGAATTTCAACGATATTTTTATCCCTTTTTCTTGGTACATATGATAATTCGCTTCAATTATAGTAAAATCTGCTATAAATTGAATTGATTTCATTTTATAATTTTATATAACTAATATCTAAATTTTATCAGTAAATGTTAAGCTTGTTATTTATGATTTATCATCCAGATCTATTAGTATTATGATGTTGTGTGTTGTGTACGAAGTGGAGAGAAAGATGGAAATTTAAAAGCAAGCGGCTCAATTTCATGCAAAAATTCATATTTTGGGATGTCATGGCTTGGGCCATGACTTGAAGTGGTTTAATAGCAATGGCATTAATGGGACGTCACATCTCAACTACTTTGGTCACAAATGGCGCACACCACAATGAAAGTGGCGCAGGCCATGAGATAAAATTAACAAAAATTGCAATATTACTATTGCTTATCAGTGAAGAAAGGGGAGAGTTCGATAGATAGAGTTTGAAGAAGAAGCTTGAAGGCAACCGAACAGAAAAGGCTCTCTTAGCCAAAAATCCAACCCTTTTAACACTTAAATTATTGTAAACATTTTGAGATCATCATTTTGGACTAAAAGCTTGCATGGATATAGGAAGCAATTAGTTGTGTTCTATCTTCATCAACTTGAAGTAGATGAACTCCATTTGTGGATTCATCACTCACTTTGGTATTCTCTTGACTTTTGCTTTGATCTAATTGTTCTTATTATTATGAATGCTAGCTTTAGTTTGTTAGTAGTTATAATTATGAGTGGCTAGTTCTTTGTATTGACTAAGATGATATAGTAATGATAGTTAATCCTTTTATTGTTGGAATTGATCGTTTATGTTGCTAGCTTCTATTGTGTTGAAAATCCTCTTGCTTGTTTTGATTGATAAAACGTGTATTGGAGTAATTAACCAATGTATGTACCTGTTTAGGGCTAAATTGTATGATTTTTACGGATATATGTTATATCAATTTCCCCCATATATGGATTATTTTCATAGATATTGAGCGTTATATTCAAATATTGAGTAAATGAGGTTTTTAATAGTAAAATATGAAAACGTATCAATTTATACGATTATTTGATTGTTTTATATGGTTTTGGATATTGTTACGTTTTTGTGGTGTTTGGATGCAATGTAGATACATGTTTTTGACTTGGAAGAGGATAAAGATGGAGATAAAGCTTGGAATGAAGCATTCAAGCAGCCGAACTTCCGACGCAGTACTTGATATGATATACACTGATTTGACTCTCGACCTCAAGAGAAGAGTTGTAGGGCTTGAAGAGAGGATTCTACAAGATCTTGAATCACTTCATTCCGACTTACGAGGCCCGAGATATGAGCGTTACAAGTTTGGATAATGATGCTTTGGTATTGGAAAATCCCAAAAAATACTCGTAAGACGACGGGCTAATCAAAAAGGCGTTTTCTGAAGAAGAGTCCTTAATGAAAGTTGTAGAGTTTTCCGAGAGCTTAATTATGACATTCGGATCATAATTTTTGGAGGTCTACAACTCAAGATATGAATTTTAAAAGTTTGAGTCCAAATTCAGAAAACGGGCGTCCCATGCAAGAAAGTTGATACTGAGTCTAGAGATCATGCATGAGCGAACGTCCATCTTCGATTCAAGCCACGGACGGGCGTCCGAAAAAGCGAAACGAGTGTTCAAGCGAAAACATGGAAGCGGCCGACATGCAATTTTCCTAATTAATTAAGGATTTATTCGGCCGACTTAGGCGGCCGCATCTTCCATCTTTGAGACCGACTTATTTATTCTATAAATAGCAGCAATTGCCTAACCCTATTTTCATACCAATTAATTCATAATATACACAACACAACCAAAGCGGCCGCAAGTTTACGAGTATGGCGGCGAACCGGCGGGCCGAGCTTCATGCTTGGCGGCGGAGATAGGTTAGATTAGGTTTTCTTTTTCCGTCTTTCTTTCTTGTTCGAACACCATGGATGATGCTTTGTGAAGCTTCTTTTCAGCTGCATCTTGATTTCAATTCATGGATGATTTTGTAAGTCTTTAATTTAAATTGTTTCTTTTCCTACGTTTATTTGTATCGTGCAATTTTATATCGAAAGATGATTGTTTGATTCGATGCTACCGTATGGCGAAAAGTCGGTGTAGTTTAGATCACCGTAGGAAAGATTGGATCTTTAATCTACACATAACGAGAGTTCGTAGATTAATTATCTAGGTTTACGAGAGGATCACAATTTGATTAATTCGATGCAAGATTATCCTAGATTTGAATTGAGGATATCAACATTACCGGAAAGATAGGATTTTTCATGTGTTTATTTCATTACGTTGTTCTTGTTCTCTTTAAATGTTTTGTATGCTTTATGTTAATCGAATTTAGATAACGGAAGTTAATGAATTCGTTAGATTATCGTGAGAGAGATTGACAATTATTATTCCAACAAACGGAAGTTGAGGGATAATGTTGTTAGGTTAGGATTTAGTCCATATCTTTGCTTCAGTATAGATGTTAGTTAAGACCGGAAGGTAAACTAATTAATTGCGTGATAAATCGGAAGAGGAAACGCTTCTTTAGAAAAGATAATAATCCAAGATAACTTATGAATAAAGGTTTGTCTATCTTATTTCTTTCGGTGAGGTGATGGTTGTTGGGAAGAGGTTGATCTTGGTTTGTTCATGTTTGTTCAGTTGTTAGTTAGTTTTATAGTTTTCTTAGTTGTAGTTTTAATTATTTTATTTTGGTCCGCAATTATCTTTCCTGGCTTTGGATTAACAATCCTCTGTCCAGTTTATTTTCCGTTTTAGTTTAGGTTTAGGTTAATAAAGAAGGATTAATTAGATTAGATTCAATATCCCTTTTCCCTGAGGATCGATACCCGTACTTATCCAACTTTACTAGCAACTACCCGGTATTCGGCCGGTTAGGAGGTAGTTTTGCATGGTAGTATAGGTTTTATAAATTTTCTTTTGTTTTAATGATGCAAAATCTCCCCAACAAAAGTGGCGCCGTTGCCGGGGATCAGGTGTCATGTTGAATCTAGTTTTGTTAGTTCTCGATTTTGTTACGTTTTATTTTTGTTTTTAATAAAAGTAGCGTATACCAAATCGAGAGTTTTTATTTTTGCCGTGTTTCGATAACCGTTGGGTTAAGAATGTGCAAAAAGTTTTTACTCGATTTGTGAAACGTGAACTATATGTTTGTTTGTATCTAGTCTAACCTCTCGTGCTTTAATTTGATGTGGTTGCTCTGTGATATTTGATGTATGATCTTTTAAGAAATTAGGGTTTGTTGTGTTTCTGCGCGTTTTCTATGCAAATTCGATTTGTTGGACGAGCGTTCGTAAGTGAACGCCCGCCCGATCCTAATCTCAGTAAACGAGCGTCCGTTTGTTGGGCGCTCGTCCGTTCAAAACGTATCGGCTACATTACGTTTTCAGGACCAGACGGACGTCCATATATCTAAACGCCCGTCCGGCTGCATAAGTTTTAAACGCCCGTTTGAATTAGTGAACGCCACCCAGTTCCAGATTTCTTCTCAATTTGATTTTTAATGCTTTATTTGATATGGATACTTTAATTTGAGCTTCTGCGGCTAATTGTTTTTACGTAGATGATCTGAACTTGCATGTTTACACCTTTCCATCTATGAATCCATGTTAAATAATTGATTAATTTTTATTATTTGATTCATCTAGGCATGTTATAGTTACTGTCGGTTCTCGTATGCTATAACTGGTCTATTTGTTAATTAGTAGCTAATGTCGGTTTCCGTATGCTACATACCGCTGTGATGAATCTTTTAAGCTTTGAGACTTATGTGCTTCCTTGTTGTTTTTATAACTCATTTGGGTAGCTACTGTCGGTTTTCCGTATGCTACGTCCAGTCCATATGAGTTATACCCGTTTAGTATAGCTAACTGTTGGTTTCCATAATGCTATCACTTTCGATAAGTCTTAAGGCGCGTCGGCACTAGTGACAGCACTGTCGTTTATCGTAACCTGTCATTATGTGGTAGACGTTTATATATATGTCGTGTTGCTAATGAGTGGGCTAGTTTTCTTTCTTTTATTTTCTTTTATTTTTGCATATCACTTAAATGCATTTCATTTAGTTGCATTTCATTTAGTTGCATTTCATATAGTTGCATTTTTTTTCTATTTTTCCTTTTATTTTTCTTAAGTGTGGTCACTGTCGGTTCCCGTAACACCACATCATTTATTTCTTTCTTTTATTTTTCTTGAGTGTAGTTAACTGTCGGTTTCCGTAAGACTACCTCGTTTTTTTTTTTCGAGTATGGTTACTGTTGGTTTTCCATATACCATACTTATTTTGTTTTCTTTATTTTCTTTTTATTTTATTTTACTTTGAGTGTAGTAACTGTCGGCTTTTCCGTACGCTACCAATTTTTATTCTTTCCTTTCTTTCTTCTTCTGCATAGGCCGTAGTCACTGTAGAGTTGTCTTCTGTAGTTGGTTTTCAACTTTTTCATACTGAGCCTGTCAGAATTTATTTACTTTTATTTGTTTATTTTATTAGGATTGCATATCATGTAGGTTGCATTGTAATATATTTTCACGTAGGTTGCACCTAGCCTTACTATTTTGTAATATTCCATGTATATTTTCCATCTTTATATGAGCTTAATCTGAAAATTCTCTAGACGTCTTTTCCTGTGCTTTATATGTTATCTTCCCCCTATCCCCGAGGTATTTCATGTTTGTTCGAGTGTGCAGGGTATTTGCATAGCTATTGTGAGTTTCAGATGATATCAGTTTTCCGGTGGATGGTCCACAGTCTACTGATTTCGTCGAGCATTTTTGGAAGTTGTTGCTGAGAAAGGACTCCATATGACATCAACAGTGTAGCCTTCTTCAGCAATCTTCGAGCTTCTTCCAGAATTGCCACATTCAAACAACAATCAGCTAAGTTATTTTTTCTTTCTTTTAATTCTGCACAACATGAGGACATGTTGTAATCTAAGTGTGGGGGAGGATGTATGTGTATCTATACATTTGCTTATATCATATTATTTCTATGAAAAAGTGCTAAATTTTTCAAATTTTTGTTTTGTCCCAAGTGAACAAATGCATGTCTTCGTCCGATGTTTATACTCATTAATGCTTTGTATTGCATATTCAGTAATTTAGTTGTTTCACCCTACTCCATTATTTTTCACATGCCATAGTAAATGATGAGCTATAATTTAAAGTTGTACCCCTTAGGATTAGTGATTTTCGATTTTCTTATAAGTCATGTGCTTAGTGCTAATGTTCATATCGTGAGACTTATGATAGTTTGTATTAAGTTCCAAGTACGTTATACTGTGAATATCTAGAAGTTTGAATGTGATAAGTAAAGCGTAACTTTTGTCAAGTGAAAAAGGTTGAATTAATTGAATTAATTAAGTATGTCGGAAGCTGGTTTATGATTTGAGTGAGGTAGGGTGTACCACGTATGTCCTATTCCACTATGATGACTAAAAGCTCACGACAGTCAGTTTATAGCTGCCTTATGATTGGAGTAAGGTAGGGGATTATCTCGAAATGTCCTATTCTACTATGAGGGCAATAGCTTATTCTGATTTGCGTTTGAAAAGAAAGTTAGTTAAATCAACTTGTGATAAGAATGTTGATATGAAATGAATATAAGACTTAGTTATCGTATGTCTTATCCCCAGTATAAACTGATAGATATGCTGTAGGAATTATCCTCTGAGTATGTCAGAAAGGCCCTAGATATATTCTATCATTCTTTTCGGGATATGTCACATTTTGTAGGGTGCATCTTACAAGTGTCGTTTATCTCTAGTTTGAAGGGGGTATTAGCTAGTTTTGCTTGAATTAATTTCAAGTGTGGATTTGGTGGAAGTTTACTATGGTTATGCACACACTCACTTGGGTGGACCTCTAAACTACTTGAGTATGCCTTATATTTGCACGAATGTTTATTTGTCTCGAGCATGTTTTTGTTTTGTTTTGCTCGGGACGAGCAAAAAGATAAGTGTGGGGGTGTTGTTTAGGGCTAAATTGTATGATTTTTACGGATATATTTTATATCAATTTCCCCCATATATGGATTATTTTCATAGATATTGAGCGTTATATTCAAATATTGAGTAAATGAGGTTTTTAATAGTAAAATATGAAAACGTATCAATTTATACGATTATTTGATTGTTTTATATGGTTTTGGATATTGTTACGTTTTTGTGGTGTTTGGATGCAATGTAGATACATGTTTTTGACTTGGAAGAGGATAAAGATGGAGATAAAGCTTGGAATGAAGCATTCAAGCAGCCGAACTTCCGACGCAGTACTTGATATGATATACACTGATTTGACTCTCGACCTCAAGAGAAGAGTTGTAGGGCTTGAAGAGAGGATTCTACAAGATCTTGAATCACTTCATTCCGACTTACGAGGCCCAAGATATGAGCGTTACAAGTTTGGATAATGATGCTTTGGTATTGGAAAATCCCAAAAAATACTCGTAAGACGACGGGCTAATCAAAAGGCGTTTTACAAGAAAGAGTCCTTAATGAAAGTTGTAGAGTTTTCCGAGAGCTTAATTATGACATTCGGATCATAATTTTTGGAGGTCTACAACTCAAGATATGAATTTTAAAAGTTTGAGTCCAAATTCAGAAAACGGGCGTCCCATGCAAGAAAGTTGACACAGAGTCTAGAGATCATGCATGAACGAACGTCCATCTTCAGTTCAAGCCACGGACGGGCGTCCGAAAAGCGAACGAGTGTTCAAGCGAGAAACATGGAAGCGGCCGACATGCAATTTTCCTAATTAATTAAGGATTTATTCGGCCGACTTAGACGGCCGCATCTTCCATCTTTGAGACCGACTTATTTATTCTATAAATAGCAGCAATTGCCTAACCCTATTTTCATACCAATTAATTCATAATATACACAACACGACAAAGCAAATTGCAAGTTCGAGTATGAGCGGCCCGGCGGTGAGCTTCATGCTTGGCGGCGGAGATAGGTTAGATTAGGTTTTCTTTTTCCGTCTTTCTTTCTTTCTTGTTCGAACACCATGGATGATGCTTTGTGAAGCTTCTTTTCAGCTGCATCTTGATTTCAATTCATGGATGATTTTGTAAGTCTTTAATTTAAATTGTTTCTTTTCCTACGTTTATTTGTATCGTGCAATTTTATATCGAAAGATGATTGTTTGATTCGATGCTACCGTATGACGAAAGTCGGTGTAGTTTAGATCACCGTAGGAAAGATTGGATCTTTAATCTACACATAACGAGAGTTCGTAGATTAATTATCTAGGTTTACGAGAGGATCACAATTTGATTAATTCGATGCAAGATTATCCTAGATTTGAATTGAGGGATATCACCGTTACCGGAAAGATAGGATTTTTCATGTGTTTATTTCATTACGTTGTTCTTGTTCTCTTTCGTGTTTTGTATGCTTTATGTTAATCGAATTTAGATAACGGAAGTTAATGAATTCGTTAGATTATCGTGAGAGAGATTGACAATTATTATTCCAACAAGCGGAAGTTGAGGGATAATGTTGTTAGGTTAGGATTTAGTCCATATCTTTGCTTCATATAGATGTTAGTTAAGACCGGAAGGTAAACTAATTAATGGCGTGATAAATCGGAAGAGAAACGCTTCTTTAGAAAAGATAATAATCCAAGATAACTTATGAATAAAGGTTTGTCTATCTTATTTCTTTCGGTGAGGTGATGGTTGTTGGGAAGAGGTTGATCTTGGTTTGTTCATGTTTGTTCAGTTGTTAGTTAGTTTTATAGTTTTCTTAGTTGTAGTTTTAATTATTTTATTTTGGTCCGCAATTATCTTTCCTGGCTTTGGATTAACAATCCTCTGTCCAGTTTATTTTCCGTTTTAGTTTAGGTTTAGGTTAATAAAGAAGGATTAATTAGATTAGATTCAATATCCCTTTTCCCTGAGGATCGATACCCGTACTTATCCAACTTTACTAGCAACTACCTGGTATTCGGCCGGTTAGGAGGTAGTTTTGCATGGTAGTATAGGTTTTATAAATTTTCTTTTGTTTTAATGATGCAAAATCTCCCCAACAGTACCTACACGATTAATAGAAACTGAATGGAGACGTTAGTTGCGAGTCGAGGGTAAGAGGGACGGAAGGTAGAATCGACCTTAACGGAATTCGATTTCTTATCTGGGGAAATATTGCATTCAAGTGCTAATCATGCCAATTCATTAGGTTTAAGGTGCTTAAGCCAAGGATAAGGTATAGTGTAATTTTAGACACTCGTATGAGGGAAAATTGCATGTATAGGAGTGCACTATTCACACAATAGAACACTAATTTTGATTGATTCCAATCAATTTAAGGGAATTAACTTGAACTAAAGATCATCTTAGTTGCTTTCTTTTACCATTTGAACAACCTTTGTAGTTAATTATTAGTCGTTTAAACAAAACTGCGATTCGGATCAAGATAATGATAACTAATCGGTGTTTAACCTCACATTTCCCTTGGGAGAAGACCTTGACCACCACACTATACTACGATTGACCCGGTACAGTGCCGGTGAGATTGGAACACTAGAATGTCGACATCAGGACATTGTCTTGAATGGACCCTAGGAACGTGCTGGTCAATGTCGACAGTTGTCTAGGTGGGTTAGCGGTATGAGTTAGCCCTCCATATCGGCAGTTCGAGTTCTTTATGCGTTTGGGCTATTACGGACCAATTAAGGAGGGTAGCTTGCTTATAGATTGTCTACGGCCATTGTCGGAGTAGATAGGGTTAGGAATTTCACCCGTAGCTGATAAATATGATAATAATCATTAAAAGCTCATGATTAATCTAAGGAAATTATGTGGGGAAGTAAACATAATGATTAACTAATCCAAGTTAGTAGATCGGTGAGGAGAGGGAGAGAATACCATGTTTGTTTTCTTTTATGTTATTGTTGGTCAATGACCGCCTCTATGTTGCTTCTCAATTAGGTTAGAATCATTTATACTTATAAGTGCATTGTCTCTGTGGGATCGACCTTGACTCGCATTTACTATACTGCGATGTACCTAGTATTCTTGCTAGTAATATCGACGTTAGTGACTTATACGCGATCGATGATATGCCTTACTCAACTGTTCCTTTACTTGGCTGTTGTGTGATCAGTGAGTAGATCTGCTCACTTAGCTGATGTGCTCTTCCTTCACTGAATTTCTCCAATCAGCCATAGAATGTTTACTTCGCCGGTTCACTTCTTTCTTTCTTTCTTTGATTTTACAAGAGTCCTTGTACTTCACTAATCCATGATTTGAGTGAGATCAGTGCACACCATATTTAAACAATGAATTTCATCACTTGAAATATAACTTAGACTTATCCA
This sequence comes from Gentiana macrophylla, assembly GCA_026214975.1. NCBI lineage: Eukaryota > Viridiplantae > Streptophyta > Magnoliopsida > Gentianales > Gentianaceae > Gentiana > Gentiana macrophylla. The sequence continues at coordinate 68,013,279 of CM047817.1, forward strand.
AGGTCATCACAGACTTCCCTGGTTATAAGTCAGACCATATGTCTTTATGCTTCTCTGCTGGTATTTGGCTGCCTTTACTCAGCCGGATTTCTATTTTACATAGCCATCCTACCAACTAGTACAATACTAGTCTAACTCAACTTATACAACATGTCAGACTCTAAGTAAAGACTTATACAGAGATTTCAAACTTATTTCCGGCTTGCTATAACAGCTAGTATGGCCATCATCAAAATCTAATAAAATGTTCCTAACAATTTTCCTCTCTTTGGTGATGCCAAAACCGTCAAAAACCTGAACATAAGTAAGCATTTTTCCATATGATAAAATATATACAACTCGCCAAAATGAATTAAACATTTTCATCCTCTTAGAAGTTTCAGGCATACCTCTTCTTTCATCCTATTAGAAGAATCAGGCATACCTCTTCTTTCCCTCTTTTTGGCAGCATCATCTTGCCGTTGTAACAGAATGCTATTGGTAGTATCAGCTTTGTTAATCAGATTGTCAATTTGGATTCAACAGATGTACTCCTTCTTGTGTAATGGTGATTTCAGCTTTGGTATTATCCCCCATTCTCCCTTGCTCTGTGCTGGGGATTGTCTCTTGAATCGAGGCGTTTCTGTCATACTTCTCTGTTTTCTCCAAATTATTCAGTGGTGTAGTAACTTGGCTTGTCACTAATCCGTTGTAGTGACTTATATCACTGAGATGCTGCATAAAACTGTTCCTAACAATCAGAAGAGTGAACTCCGCTAGTTACCGGTGCCTTATCTACCAAGTCAGCACACCCAGAATGGCAAAGGTTCAGTCAGCTGGTGGATTCACTCAACTGATTACTCAAGTTAGCTGCTCCTTATAACTTAATATATTTCAATCATTCCCAACTCAGTTATCAATTTGCAAAATCTTTCATGACTAAGTGGTTTTGTGAAAATATCAACCAGTTGATCTTCAGTGGATATGTATATCAAGATAACATCTCATTTTTCCGCATGATCTCTAATGAAGTGATGTCTCACATGAATATGCTTTGTTCTTGAGATAAAACTGGATTCTCAGTAATTGGAATTGTCTTCTCCTCTATTCTATAGTCTTTTAGTTGTTGTCTGATCCACAACACTTGTGCACAGCAGCTTCCTCCTTCTATGTATTCTACTTCAGCTGTTAAAGTAGATATGGAGTTTTTCTTTTTACTAAACCATGATACTAGTCTGCTCCCTAGCATATGACAAGTTCCAGAAGTGATTTTTCAAACAATCTTGCATCCAACATAATCACAATCTGAATATGATATCAACTTGAATCCTCCATCTTTTGGATACCAAATTCCTACATTGATTGTTTGCTTCAAGTATTTGATGATCCTCTTGGCTGCTAGTAAGTGAGATTCCTTAGGTTGAGCTTGAAATCTTGCTCATACTCCTACTGCAAAAGCAATGTTAGGTCTGCTTGTAGTTAAGTAGAGCAGAGATCCAATAATTCCTCTATATGACTTTTGATCAACATCTTTTCCATTTTCATCCTTCCCAAGTATAACTCTTGCACACATTGGTGTGTTTGATGTGCCACTTGTATCCATACCATATTTGTGTATCAAGTCCGTTGTGTATTTGGCTTGATTGATAAAGATGCCATCTTTCATTTGCTTCACTTGTAAACCCAGAAAATAGTTGAGTTCTCCCATCATACTCATTTGAAATTTACTTTTCATTAGGTTTGCAAATTTCTCACATAGCTTCTCATCTTCTAATCCAAAAATGATGTCATCAACATAGATTTGAACTAATAAAGTGCTTGTACCTTCTTCTAGCTTAAATAGAGTCTTGTCAATGGTTTTTTTCTTGAATCCATTGTTGGTTAAGTACTGTGACAATGTCTCGTACCAGGCTATAGGTGCCTGTTTAAGCCTATATAGTGCTTGCTTGAGCTTGTACACTTTATCTTCTTTCCCTTTAAGTTGGAAACAAGGAGGCTGTTCCACATAAACTTCTTCTTCCAAAAGTCCATTCATAAATGCACTATTGACATCCATTTGATAAACATTGAAATACTTATATGCTGCAAAGGCTAGAAAGAGTCTGATTACTTCAAATCTTGCTACTGGTGCAAAGGTTTCATCATAATCTCTTACTTCTGCTTGAGAGTAAGCTTTTGCAACTAGCCTTGCTTAGTTTCTAACTACTGTTCCTTGTTCATCCATCTTGATTCTGAATACCCATTTTGTTCCAATGATGTTGGCCATTTCTAGTCTATCAACAAGTTCCCAGACCTTATTTCTCTCAAATTCATTGAGCTCTTCTTGCATGGTTGTAATCCAATCAGCATCTTGAATTGCATCATCTATTGTTTTGGGTTCCACCTGTGATAGAAAACAAGTTAGCATATTCTCCAGTTGTCTTTTGGTTCTAACACCTGTATGAACATCTCCAATGACTTGTTTTTTCAGGATGACCTCTTAGCCAATTCAAATCAGGCTGAAGTTGCTCTTGATTTAGTTCTTCTATAGCTCTAGCTTGTGTGTCACCTTCATGATCTTGTGTTGGTGCTTCTGCTGTTGTGTTGACTGGTGCATCATCTTGATTGCCAAAAGTGTGATCCAAGATTGTAGCTGGTACTGTTGTATTCATATAGACTTGTTCTTGTGCAGCTTCTGCTTCTTCAAGATTGTGTAAGCTTTCACCATTTGTATTTGGTTCATCAAAAACTACATGAATTGACTCTTCAATCACAATAGTTCTTTTGTTGAGTACTCTGAAAGCTTTGCTGGTGTCTGAGTATCCCATGAAGATTGCTTCATCAGCTTTTTCATCAAAAGCATGCAACTGATTCTTGTTCTTCTCCAATTCGAGTTTTACGAACTACTGCTGAATCCATGGGTAGGCAAGTTTAGATCCAAACAAATGCAAATGTGAAATGTTAGGTTTTCTTCCATTCCAAATTTCTTATAGTGTTTTTCCATGATGTTTCTTGAAGATAGATCTGTTTTGAGTATAGCATGATGTATTTGTTGCTTCAGCCCAAAATCTTTTTGGTAGGCATGCTTCTACAATCATGGTTCTCATGGCTTCTTTGAGTGTCATGTTTCTTCTTTCTGCTACACCATTTTGTTGTGGAGTGCCTGCTGCTGATAGTTGACATAGTACTCCATTTTCTTCATAGTAGGTTCTGATCACTTTATTTAGAAACTCTGTGCCTTTATCTGATCTTAAAAACAACTATGCCTCACAAAGTCAAGATCAAAATCATGCCACTCATATCCATCAATAACGCATTAAACACTATTCACGTCATGAGCCAATGTGTGTGTGCAATAAATTTCACAACCGCCTAGTAATGCAGACAATCTCACATTACATCAACTTGTAGTCGAACTAACCAGTCTCGAACATGTTATTTGTTGGTCCCTTGGAAAGGCTAACACAAGTTTAGAGGGGGGTGAATAATCTTGTCCCTAAAAATTGGATTTTAGACTTTTATGATTCAGTTAAAACTTGTGCGGAGTTAAGCTAACTTAGCTGAGTCTAAGTCAAAAACTGACTTATCCTTAAGTGAGTTAACCGGCAGCGGATTAAATTAAGCCTTTGTAAAATATGAATTATCAGTTGATATGCTGACTCAGTTTCTAGTGTTTCCTGAGTATGTGAACTAGATGAATATAACTATTATGCAGTAAGTAAATGCGTAATGTAAGTAAACAAGAATTATAGAGGTTCCAGGTGGTGTAATCTTGTCAGTCCTCTCTTCCCCTGTGATGTAGGAGGCCAAATTCACTATGTTCTTGAGGTTTACAGTTACAAGACACAGAGTAAATTCTAGACACTTGATTGTCCTTCACTAATCCCTAGTTTCACAATCTTCCAGCTTTAGTCTTCAACAGGTAGGATGGCTGTTAAAACTAAGCTTGCTACATTGGTCCTTAGAGGATTGAATTGCCTCTTCACTAGCTCATCACAAACACAGTCTTCCTGACTGCACCTCAACTGTCCTTCACAACTTCTTGGTGTTTCACAGTCTAAACTTTTGATGAGATCAAAGTTGAGACTTGAATCAATAACTATGATTCAATTATGATTTGAGCTTCTTCCTCTAGATATAAAAGTTATGCACGGCTCTGTTTTTCTTCAAGTGATTGATCTTGATTCTTCTTTGAAAGCTTATGAACACTTGAAGAAATATCTTGATCTTGCAATTGAGTATGTAGCAGTTATTCTTTTTGATTACTTTCCCCTTTAATTTGATCTTTCTTGACTAGATTGATTCTTAGAATTCCACACTCTTCTTGTTGTAGAAGAGATCTATTTATAGGGGTTTCTCTAACGGTTAGTTCATTTGAATTTGAATCCTTATAGCCATTAGTGGTCCTGCTTTTCTTTTTGTATGTCAGTGACAGAAAGGACACTTTTACAGACCAATAAAATTGCTTGACTTATAACGGTCTGATTCTTCATCAATTTTACTTATTTTCAGTTCCAAAACTGATTTAATAAGACTTGGTCAGTTCCCACTTTTCAAGAGCATTAATTGAGTTTTTACTCTTATTCAAACTCTCAGTACTCTATCCTTCATCTGATTATTATTGACTTAATTAGAGTACACCTTTTTCAATTGATCATCTAAGATATCATTGTCCTTATGATTCTTAGTCCTTCATACAAGATCCATAAAGTCAGTTCAGGTCATCACAGACTTGCCTGAAGTCTAACTTAATTTGTAGACTCAACTTAGTCTTCATAAACTGAGTTTGAACCCTCAGTTCTTCGGTCTTCAATAAATTAGTTTGATCCTTCAGTTCTTCTATCTTTTAGATAAGCCAACTGAGTTTGTGTCCCTCAGCGAACTTACCTTCTTCAGTTCTTTCATAACTGAGTCTGATCCCTCGATTCTGATTGAAGTACTCTTGGTCGATTTCGATTGGGAACTCGATTCAATAAGTCGATTTCTCATTTTCTCGATTCAAACCTAGAACTATTACAAAGGCTTATCCGATTAAATTATACAACTATCGACTCTATTAAATCCTATACAATGATTTCTAGACATCTTTTTGCTTTGCACTATAACAACTAGTTATGACACTTCATCAATGGGGTTTAAGAACAAAAATTGATTAAGTGATGAATCACCATCAAAACATAAATTTTGTTTCCAACAATTTCCCCCTTTTTGATTGTGTCAATACCCTCCTTAAAAGCAATGCAAAAATATATAGACAAGATAAAATAATGAAAACACAAAGAACTGAGAAACTTATATTTTATTGATAGCTGAGTTACAGAGTAATAAAATACAAGTACATCAAAATAAATTAATTTCCAGTTTCTTTTCCAGCCCTTGACCAACTTGCTTATCAAAGATTTCAGCAGCTTCTTTCCTGGCTAGGTTAGTTTCTGTGCATTCCACTCCTTGGATATTCGCCCAAATATTCCAAGAATCTGTCATACTGTGCTTGCTGAAAAACTTGCTCTTAAATAACACAGCAAACACAAAAATAGATCTCCTTAGTCTTTCACTGGTGGCTGTCCTCGGTAATTTCTGAACGTACTCTGATTCAGTCTTTTCAACTTCATCTGATGCCTTATTCAAAGTGACATCTTTCTCCTATTTACCTAGTTTGTTCCAATAATGAACAAGAACTTTTTGCATATGTAGAAAAAGACTCTAAGGCTTGTTCCCTTGATACTCCCTCTTGAATCGGTAGATTTTTGAAGACGTTGTACATCTGAGAGTCTAGAGCCAGTCTATTCTCAACTGGTTCTGAGACTTGGCTATGAGTTCCATTACTTCATCAGTGAACTCTCCTCTAGCTTTCTTCAGTTCAACCAGTTTCTCTTCATTGCATTCAAGAACTTGAGGCATTGTCAGTTGCATTGGCTTTTAACAAGTCCAAACTTTCCCCCTTAGTGACATCATCTTTGTTGACCAAGCTCCTAATGTATGAGTTTAGGTGCTGCTGATTTGATGCCAAAATGGTTTGTGCAACAACTGAGCCTCTCCATGCATTCTCCAATAAGATCATTCTATCAAATACATTGTTAAGAATGCCTTCCCATCTTCCTTGGGTCTCAGTTTATCTTGCCTCAGATTCAATGGTTGTCTTTCTGATTGTGATTAGAGTATCATGACAGTCAGATTTGACACTGTTTAACCATTTCTCCTTGTTTTGTCTTTCAGTTTTGCTGTCTTCTATTGCCTTCAGAACATTTCCGAACACACTTAAGTCGTTTTTCTGAATCTTTATAAGCTTATTGAAGTAAACTTTGATAGTGTCAGCTTGTGTAAGTAAATTATCTTTAGATTCAACTTTCTTTTCTTCAACTTTGTCTTTTACAGTTTCAGCTACTTTTGCTTCTTTAAGAGGAGAAGCAATCTGCTTAAGTTTTTCCTTGTAATCCACAGATTTTCTTCTCTCCTCGATCGCCTTCTTATTTCATCTAGACTTGACTTATCAACGCCTCTAATCGGTGAAATTTCACTATTAAACTCATCATCGATCCTTCACAAGCTTATTAGCTTCAGTTTTTGCAATCTCAAGCACGGTTTGGTCAGTTGGAGACTGATAACCTTCTTTTTCTTGATCTTCGGACGGACCGTCAGAGTCAATTTCAGTTTCTTCACTATCCTTTGAACTTTCTTCAGATGATCCTTCTTAAGCAACATCCTTTGCTCCTTCTTTGTCTTGTAGAGAGGCGAGAATCCCTTTTTGTAAATCAGGATCTCCCTGAGAATCATCATCATCATCACTGTCATCTTTCATAGAACTCTCTCCTGCATCAGTTCTCTTCCAATAACTATCTCTCATCAACGCATATCCATTGTTCAAAAATTCATCAGTGTTGATCAGCTCGGACATATGATTCATGTTGTAGATACTGGACACCCATTTATCTGTGATTTCCATTTCAGCTAACTGACTTCTCTGATTAGAAATGGAGCTGAGTTTCTAATTCTGATAAGCATGCAGTCTCTTGTAGTCAGCTACAATCAGTTCTCCAATATTTACAGATGATTCAGGTGGTGTTGCGGGTACTTCTCTTTCTTTTGAAATCTCCAAGACAGATTCCATAGGTGCCTCAAATCTTTCAGCTACTTCAGTTTCAAGCTGATCAGTTTTGCTGGCTACCTCCTCAGCTACAACTGGGATCAAGCTGGTTTCAGTTTCCAACTTTCCTTCAGCGGTAACAAGTTCTTCAGCAACTTGTTCGACACTTGTTCCAGGTTCCAGTTCAGCAACTGGTTCGTCTTCAGGTGTTGGTTCAACAACCTGATCTTTTGCTGGTTCAAGAATCAGTTTAGCAACTGATTCGTCTTCTTTCTTATCTTCTAGAACTACTTCTTGTTCATCAACAAGCTCATCCAGAGTGATGACTTGTATGGGTCTTGATTCAACTTCAGCAGCTTCTCTTTCTTATGACTGAGAATCTTCCAGTTCTTTGATAGACTCCTCATATTCAATTCTGGATGCTTTTTGTGGTGTAGATCTTGATAAGATATCAGATTAAGCATTTCGATCACACCGGGTCCAATCAATTCCTCATCACTATCTACTTTCTCATTATCAACATCAGCTCTCAAGGTTTGTTCCCCTGAGATTCAGTTTCTGGTAGTGATGGAACAACTTCTTGAAAGTCCTTCGCTGACTCTTTAACAAGTATTTTCTCAGCAATAGGTTCTAATTCAACAACGTTCTGTTTGGTGGGGGTTTCATCTGTTCTGGATTTCTTCCCTTGACTTTCAATAATTGAGGTGGCTGACTTTATTGGTGAAGCCACTACTGTTAACTCAGTAGCTGGTATGGTTGTAACTTCTTCAAGTTTCCTCTTCCTTTCTCTCAGTCTTTCAAGATGTTCCAGTAACTTCAAATTGTAGTTTCAGCTTTCTTGGAAGACTTCTTCCTTTTCTTCTTGGGTTCGGCCGTAACCTCCTGCTTTCCTCTTCTTTGATTTTTCTTCTTTGGCTGCAATTTTGCCATCAACAACTGCAGTTTCCTTTCTTCTTGCAATCCCAAAGTGGGCGATAATCCTTTGGGCTAAGAGAGCAAGAGTCTTCTTGAGATAAAACCTCCCTTTCTTCTCAGCATTCTTCTTTTTGGGTACATCAGAAGATTGAGTGACCAATTGATCGAAGATATATCTTTGCCAGTTCAAATTCTCTTCAAACCAAATCATATAAAGGATCTATCTTAGTTCCGGATAGATTACTGAAATTGCCTGCGTTTCCAATTACGTGATTTGCTAGCATCTTTGTCAAGAAACCAAATTTAGGCTTGAGCAGCCCTGTTGATCTAGACAGTAATACATTTGAATCTCCTAAGATATCAATGTCTTTCCATAGTTTCTCTCACTGTTCTTTAGATATTTGAGAACTGAAGTGAATCCAGATTTCTCAAAACCGAAAATGTCTGCTATAAGGTTCTCTGTAACCTTGATCTATTTTCCGTTGACATGTGTGGTGTAAGTAAGTACATCCTCATTTTCAATGCTTTTGCTTCCAAATTCATAAAATTCACCGATGCTATCCAGGCACGCATTCTTCAGGTTTATGTTGAATACTTGCTCAAATCCTTTGATTTTCCTGATTTTGTCTGCGATTTCTTTGGCTAGAGATATGATCATCCCGGGTTCAACTCTGATGAAGGCCATTAATTCAGATTGTTGAAGAAATTGAAGATAGAGCAAATTCTTTCAGCAGATGGATTATAAAGAGAGAATAGAGTGTAAATGATTTTAAGTAAGACACAAGGATATTTATAAGTGGTAGATTTGGTGGTTGTAAAATCTGGGTGGGTAATAAAACTTCTTGTCATTAATCATGTCAAACGTTCAAGTACGGAAAAATCGGTGAGTGGAAAAGATGAACGGTTGAGATGTGAGTAGAGTATGACTGTTCATTAGTAGCTTGTATTAGTTGATACGGTATATCTCCAGTATATCTCCAGCTGTAAAGGTCTAGCTTTGTTCTTATCCAAACTTTCAGTCAGTTGACCATTCAGATCAGTTTCCAAAACTCAGTTTTGATTATCTGTGAAACAAGTTAAGAGCTTTTTGGTACCCATATCTATTTGGGTCCTTTTTTATTAGCTTTCGCGTTCCTTTAATTCTTGGATGACTTGTCAGTTTTATACATATCTTGATTTTTCGGTTGAGTATGGTCAGTTTGCACAAAATTCAGCTTTCTAGACTCGAAAACTGAGTAAACATAGGTCCATTCCAGTCTTCATCAGTAGAAAAGAGTCTTCCTTTCCTCCTAAATGTATTATTCCATGAATGATCTTCATTCTTCTGTGAATATGACTTGAATGTTCTTTTGACTGATCTCTCGATCGTTTTACGCTTTTTCACTATCATCGATACTTTCTATAAAATCTTTCGCCATCTTGCTTGACACCGATGATTTTACGCTTTGAGTTGAGACTGAGCTGAATTGTCAATTCTAATTTTGTCAGTTTTCTGAGTTCTTGACTATTGTGCAGCTACAAACTTAGGTACAATTGTACTAGGTCTGAACTTAGCATTTTGCTAACTATCAAACCCTAAACCTGATCTGTCTCCAAATGGTTTTCCAGGTTTGAACTGAACGTTGGGATTTGGAACAACTGATGATTCTCTGATGTTTATTACCTCTATTAGTTCATCAATTGAGCAATTCTTCTTAGTTCTATTATTAGCCTTGATAAGATTGATCTCAGCAATCAATCTTAGAACTACAGTTTTCAATTGATCTTTTTCTTTTTTTACATTCTCATAATTCTTTTGAATTACCTCTAATTCAATATGAGTATGTCCAAGTTTTCATTGAAATCTTCATTTCAATGATTTTTCATGGCAGTGTGAGTGTTGGATGTAGATGCATTTACCTTATGATGTTCGATAGATAAATTGTCAGTTCTAACTACTTCAACTTCTAATGTCCGCTTTCCTTTATCCAATCCAGTACTGTTGCTTACTGGGTCAGTTCCAAGAAGTATGATTTCTTCATCACTTCGACCATGATCATTTCCTCCAAAGCTTAAGGGTAATATTTCAGCATTATCTTCATTGTTTGTGGAGGATGATTCATCAATGAATTTCTAAATCAGCTTTTCTTGAGTTTCAGCAATAAAAGCCTGAAATTTAGTTTTATAGTCATCAAATCTTAAAAACAAACAGCTAAGCATATTTCTAAAATGATTGTGTGATTCCATGCTGCAGTTTTTGAAAAAACTTTAAGCAAACAAATGATTATGATAAACAACTAAGAAACAATTGATGCCCAGTTACTTCTAACTGATAAAGCTCAATCAGAGATCTCTTCAGAGTAGAAGATTTGCTCCGATACAAATTGTTCGTCCCTTGGAAAGGCTAACACAATTTTAGAGAGGGGGGGGTGAATAAACTTGTCCCTAAAAACTGGATTTTAGACTTTTACGATTCAGTTAAAACTTATGCGGAGTTAAGCTAACTTAGCTGTGCCTAAGTCAAAAACTGATTTATCCTTAACTGAGTTAACTGGCAGCGGATTAAATTAAGCCTTTGTAAAATATGAATTATCAGTTGATATGCTGACTCAGTTTCTAGTGTTTGCTGAGTATGTGAACTAGATGAATATAACTATTATGCAGTAAGTAAATGCGTAATGTAAGTAAACAAGAATTATAGAGGTTCCAGTGGTGTAATCCTCGCCGCCCTCTCTTCCTCGTGATGTAGGAGGCCAAATTCACTATGTTCTTGAGCTTTACAGTTACAAGACACAGAGTAAATTATAGACACTTGATTGTCCTTCACTAATCCCTAGTTTCATAATCTTCCAAATTTTAGTCTTACTTTGGTCCTGTGAGGTTGAATTGCCTCTTCACCACTTCATCATAAACACAGCTTTTCCCGATCGCACCTCAACCTGCCCTTCACACCTTCTTGGTGTTTCACAGTCTAAACCTTTGATGAGATCAAAGTTGAGACTTGAATCAATAAGTATGATTCAATTGTGATTTGAGCTTCTTCTTCTAGATATAAAAGTTATGCACGGCTCTGTTTTTCTTCAAATGATTGATCTTGATATTCTTTGAAAGCTTATGAACACTTGAAGAAATATCCTGATCTTGCAATTGAGTATGTAGCAGGAATTCTTTTTGATTACTTTCCCCCTTAATTTGATCTTTCTTGACTAGATTGATTCTTAGAATTCCACACTCTTCTTGATGTAGAATAGATCTATTTATAGGGGTTTCTCTGACAGTTAGTTCATTTGAATTTGAATCCTTATAGCCGTTAGTGGTCCTGTTTTTCTTTTTGTATGTCAGTGACAGAAAGGACACTTTTACAGACCAATAAATTTTCTTGACTTATAACTGTCTTATTCTTCATCAGTTTTACTTATTTCCAGTTCAAAACTGATTTAATTAGACTTGGTCAGTTCCCACTTTTCAAGAGCATTAACTGAGTTTTTACTCTTCTTCAAACTCTCAATACTCTATCCTTAATCTGATTATTATTGACTTAATCAAAGTACACCTTTTTCAATTGATCATCTAAGATATCATTGTCCTTATGATTCTTAGTCCTTCATACAAGATCCATAAAGTTAGTTCAGGTCATCACAGACATGCCTGAAGGCTAACTTTATAGTCTCGATTTAGTCTTCATAAACTGAGTTTGAAACCTCAGTTCTTCTATCTTCAATAACTGAGTTTGATCCCTCGGTTCATCTGTCTATTAGATAAACCAACTGAGTTTGTGTCCCTCAGCGAACTTACCTTCTTTAGTTCTTTCATAATTGAGTCTGATCCCTCAGTTACAGTTGAAGTACTCTTGGTCAGTTTCAGTTGAGAACTCAGTTCAATAAGTCAATTTCTCATTTTCTCAGTTCTGAACCTAAAATTATTACAGTGCTTGTCTGATTAACTTATACAACTATCAGACTCTACTAAATCCTATACCATGATTTTTAGACATCTTTTTGTTTTGCACTGTAATAGCTAGTTATGACACTTCATCAATCCGGTTTAAGAACAACAACTGATTAAGTGATGAATCATCATCAAAACATAAATTTTATTTCCAACATTATTTATTTATTAATTGACCTGGCAAGGCGGATCGAGAACCGAGTATGTAGTACTCTTAGGCTCGCGTTTATCGGTCTATGCAAAAGTGTGTGTTTTATGCTCCATCGACGAAAATATTTGCTAAAGATAATATAGATGTATATATTTCAATGCACTTCTCTTTCTTTGTGGATAAACTCTCATTGATTTAGTTTTCCTCACGGCCCCACTCATGATAAACTCCCAAATCCAAAATTCCTTTGCCTTTATAAGTGTTGCAGGTGGAACATGATTCGTGATGAAGCCAGGGTCAACTCTAGTCAAATCAATATGCTATCGACTACACACCAAGGGAAGTGTGTTATACGTGCTTCAAATGGTGGCTCATAACAGAATATGCGCTTAATACACCACTACTTTAGAAGTGGACATTTACTCTTACTTGTGGAAAGTAAAACAAAAGTGAAGTCAATTAACTCGAAAAGATCAAAGATATCATATTTTTTCGAAATTCTGTCGAAATGAATCAAAGTCTAAGTGGTGAATCGTGTATCAAAGAGTATCAAGATAATCACGCAATTCATGGAATATAATGCTAAGAAGCTAAGTGACGTTCTTTACCCCCTAGTTAAACAAAACATTGTCCCTAATGTGGAAGATGAAAGATGAAAAATGAAAAGGAACTTAGCTTCGGTTAAGGGTGGAACCAATGAAGAATCAGATCATCGTATAAATCATCGGGCTCATGTAAGTAATGCATGAAGAATCTGCACTAAGTATCTCAAACAAACCAAGAAGAATAGTGGTGACAAGAAATCGTATAATAAAATGGCGGCAGTAAAAGAGAAAATAAATTAACTCCAAAACAAATTAAGCCGTCAAAACATTATATTAATAATATTGTGCAACATTAACAAGATAGGAAAGAAAAATAAATATTAAAAAGAAAAATGGAAAACAACAACAACGAAAAGAAGAAAAACTAATCCTCATCAGAATATCCCTACCAGTCATCTCTAGGCTCAAAACCGGGAGGTGGACACCAGAACTGGAGGCAGCAGCGGCAAAAAAAAAGGCTCGGTGATGTGGGGCACTCCTAGGTGGCGGGGTCGATGGAGGTATGCGAAATAAGTCTATAATCCTATGCATTTTGTGATGCAACTCACAATCTCTCGCGAGTGCTCCTCTAGCATAGCTCTCTGAGTCCGGGGTACTCCGAGGACCAGAGTACGCTCCCTCTCAGCTCTTCCAACTTGGCTTGGAACTTTTTTAACCGACTGCGAACTAATCATCGGCTCATGGTCTTCCCAATCATCACTGACGATAATTTTCACATCGTCCTCTAAAGAAAACATGTCAATCATCGGCCCGTATGGCAACAACTCACGCTCGGATATGGAGGCAAGCTCATAAATACGGCTATGCATCAGTAGACCGATGTGGACTGAAGATCCCTGCTCCAGATATAACATCATCTCCACCCTCTTGGTGGTGACAGATACCGTGTGCTTGGTCGGTAGAAGACGGGCACAAACAAATCTGTTGACCATCTTCCGATCCTAGGATAACTCATTCTCTAGGAATATGGTGGGGGCTCCAGCAGGATTGCGCTTCCATTGCACCATGAAAAACTCAGCTATCATATTCATCCTCTCAAGATCACCAACGTTGCTCGAGGATGTTTACTCATCCGGTCTTACCGGTGGATTTTGAACCCCAAAATGAGCATTGATCCGCTCAATAGAGAAATCAACCTTAACCCCTTGGACCATAGCAAATATAACTCCAGGATTGTGTGAAACATAAGCATAAAATTCCATTACCACCATGGCTTTGAACTGCATCGGTGCCTCAGCCATGTCCAAAATATCTTCCTCTTGTAGGGCTCATGGCAAGATCGATCCGCAATCGTCCAACTCTACCCCTCATTCTCTAGCAACTGGCCTTGCGTTCCAATGACCTCAGAACGACTCATAGATCTCTAAATAATGGAATTGCTCAACCCCATCTATCAAGCGATTAGCATCTCCATATATGCTCTGATAACCACTGGGATGAACAGATGATTGGCTACGCTGGGGACCCATCCTGGATGATAACAGGACCTTATGATGAAGCTTTTTCTAAAAAAAGGGTACCCTGGTAAACCGGACGTAGGTCAGGGTTTACCGGCCTGATTTTTCTGGATTTCTTTCTGGGACATTGCCTCTGATCATAAATGATGAAGAGCCGCAGAACCTCACTACCACAGCAGCACTAGACAGCAACAGGGGTGAAGAAAATGGGTGTTTTGGTTGGTGAAAATGGAAGAAAGGTTTGATTTTGATGGTGATAGTGGTGGTGATGGTGGCCGACTGAATTGGAGAAGAAGAAGAAATGGAAGAAGTTTTGTGATTTGAGGAGAAGATAGTAGATGAGAGTGATGATAATGGTGGTAAATGGGTGGGTTAAATAGGAAAAATGAGTGAAGGTGGTAGTATTTGGTGGGATAATGGTTATAGGAGTAATTAGGGTGAAGGATTTGAGGAGGTTATTGATGGGATTCAGGTGGAGTTATGGTGGAGAGTGGGAAAGGATGAAAAATTTGAAAAGGGGGGAAAATGGGACGGTTTCTGCTGACTGGTAATGCCTGGTGCAACGTGTGTCCTCCAGGTGTCTCTGAAAATTCAGCTTTATAGACTTAAGTTCAGAAATCTAAAAATCCATGCTCGGTAACCCAGGGGTAACCTAGGGTTTACCGGGGGTTCTGTATTTCCCCATATTTCTCTGTCTCCTTCACTACACACTTTGCTCAACCTCTCTGCTCAATTCTGTCCTCAAATTGAATAGCCTCTTACTTCCTTTGTTGTTATTTCCGACTCAAGCCTAACCTACTTCACTAGAATCCACAACGAGTAAAAAAAACCTTTCCACACCCATCGGTTTCAATCCTAAGGGTGCGGTAGGATAAAAAAAACTCGTCCCTTCATCCGGCTACTTTTATTCATTCCTAATCTACCTAAGGGTTTAAGAAAATAGTTCTGAGTTTATAGTCGCCAGCTCGACTTTCTTCAGATTTCTGATCATTCAAGGGTTGGAGCTTTAACTCGCCAAACTTTTGCCCCAGAGGTTTGTACCTTCACATCTAACGATCACGGATAGCGTCTAGCAACAGGTTCGTGACCCCCAATCATCGGAAGAGTCAATACGCAATGACTGTTAGGAACGTTCGATTATGTTTTGATGATGGCCATAGTAGCTGTTATAGCAATCCTGAAATAAGTTAGAATTCTCTGTATAAGTCTTTACTTAGAGTCTGAAATGTTGTATAAGTTGAGTCAGACAAGTATTGTACTAGTTGGTAGGACGGCAAAGTAAAAACAGATATTCGGCAGAGTGAAGCCAGCCAAGCACCAGCAGAGAAGCAATGAAGACATTAATGGTTTGACTTATAATCAAGGAAGTCTGTGATGACCTTGGATAAGTCCAAGTTACACTTTAAGTGATAAAACTTAATGTTCAAATACGGTGTACACTGATCTCACCCCAATCAAGGATCAGTGAAGTACAAAGATTCTCCTTAAACTGAAGCAAAGAAGAAAACAGTGAATCGACAAAGTAAACTGACTTTCGGCTGAGTAAAGACAAAACGGAGAAGGAAGATCTAAATCGGCTAAGTCAAAAGGATCACTCGACCGTTCTGAAAACGGCGAAGTAACACTTACCAGATCAGATTTAATATACGTTGAAGATTCAGAAGATCATGCATTAAATGCACAATCAATAGAGGATCAATCAATGACGGATTTTCTCGCTATACGCTTGAAGAAAGAATCCGATCATCAAAATCAAGGAGAATACAATTAAGGGGAATCAAGAATAAAATCAAGGATTATTCCTCATTAAAATAGCCAACGGACGGAATTTCAAATCAAGGTTATTCAAGGCTATAAATAGAAGGCATTGACAGATGTTAAGAAGTACAATGATCTCAAAAGAAAAATCAAGCGAAACTCACAATTTGAAAAGCCTTCTCTCTGAACTTACAAGGATACATCTAGTGATCAACTCAGATATCAGAGCTACAAAGTCAAATTCAGCACTAAGATTGATCAAGCAAGTGTGTGAAACACATTCACATCAAACTGAAGCAACTGAATCAGAGGCAATCTGAGAAGGAGTTGAATCTGTGATAGCTGTTGAAGGATTTTGATCTCAAGGAGCAGCAAAAGAGACTGAATCACTGAAGCTGTTGCAGTCAAGGAATGGTAGTTTTGTAGATTGTGAAGCTTGGGAAGCCAAGGACAATCATACTATTGTTTCTGTGAAAACAATAGTGAATTCCTCCAATCATCACAGAGAAGAGTGGATTAAGGGATTACACCACCTCGAACCACTATAAGCCTTGTGTCAATTTACTTTCTCGCAATTTACTTTACAAAGATTTATTTAAATTGCCTAGATCATAACTTATATATGTGATTGTCTAAACTTATTTGAAAACAACATAGTAAGAAGGGACTTATCCGCTGCCCAAAAGCTTTTAAACAAAAGAAAAGTTTTTGAAACTCCACTATACTCATTCACCCCCCCCCCCCACTCTCTGACTATAGTTTCACCCTTCTCTGGGACCAACAATTGGTATCGGAACAGTGTTCCTAGTATCAGAACCTGTTCAGATCTAATTTCTGGTAACAAGGAGATCACACATTTTCAAAGTAGTTTTCAAATCTAAGTTTTCTATACGTTTACATTTATATCTTCACTTGCACTTATGGATTCCTCAAACTTTTTGTCAAAAGTACCTGTTTTTAATGTTAATAATTTTGTAACATTAAATTGAATATGCTGGATGATCAAATCCACTATACTCATTCACCCCCCCCACTCTCTCGACTATACTTTTCGTTATAATTTGATCAAATCCCTTGTAACATTAAATTGAATATGTTAATAATGTTGTCTCATCTTGCAGCAACTCATGAAGAGATGCTGGATGTAATTAATGATGGACCAATCATAATCACTATTGTGGTAGGCATAGGAGCAGATCAAGGGAAGGAAATCGATAAACCTAAAAAGGATTGGACCAAGGATGACAGGAGAAGAGCAAATCTGGATTTTGTTGCAAAAGACATGATTTTGTAGACCCTAGATAGCAACATGTTCATGAGAATCAAAGATCGCAAAACAAAGAAAGGAGATGTGGGACAAGCTAGCATTGATAAATGATGGATCCAAGCGAAGAAAGAAAACAAATTATCTCATGCAAAAACAGAAAATTGAGAACTTCAAAATGAAGGCTGGTGAATCCATTGATCAAATGGACAATAGATTCTCAAGCATTATCAGTGAACTGGCAAAGGCTTGGACACACATATCCCCAGAAAGAAGTATGCTTGAAGATTTTGAGAGGCTTACCTGAAAAATGGAAGATCATAACATCAGTAATCAGAGGAACAACAAATCTTGCAAACACAGACACTCTGACCCTGATGTCCCAATTAAAAGCTCATGAATTCGAATTGAACGGTGAAGATGGTGCTCCGGCAGAGACACAAAAAATCACTGCACTGGTTGCACCCCAGCAAAGTAACTTTGCCGATTGTATCAGCAGAGAGACACAAGAACTCAAAGAACATGTAGCTTTATTAGTCAAACATTTTGACAGGTTTAGCAAAAGAAGACATTCAAGGAAACTCATCATCAAACAAGAGGTCAAGCTCAAACAAAGACATGAAGAAAAAGATGATGAATACAGATGCTTCAACTCAAGCAACAAGAAAGGTCACTTCAAGGCCGATTGTCCCAAGAAAATGACAAAGATGATGAAAAGAAGAAATACAAAGAATTTGAAAAGAGGAAAACCAAGAAGGCACTGAAGGCTGAATCCAGTAGAGAAAAGAATGAAGAATCATCTGATAATGACTCAGTTGACAGTGATGAAGAAGATAGCTCAGAAAATGAAAAAGCATGCTTATGTCTCATGACCAAAGAATTAAATGAAGATGAAGGTGACAAATGCATTAATCGATTTATGTCTAATGACCAAAGAATCAAATGAAACCGAGGTATCATCTAGCTCTTACTCTTCATCTAATGCTTCCACTTCTGACACTGCACAATCTTCTGCTCTCCCATTAGATACAGCAGACCTAGTCCAAAATCTCATGACTAAATTGGATGAAATTGAAATGAATCATGAAATTCTGGAAAAGGAATGCAAGGATCTAAGAAAAGAGAATAAGAGATTAAAGAAAGAACTGGATAAAGCAAAAGCTGAATTAACCAGTAAGGAGACCTACTTAAATGATCAACAAAAAGCAGATGATCATACATCTGTTATTGACAGATCAGTTAAGAAAATCTCCCCACCGGTAAAGGTAACCACTGCACCACTAAATGCACCAGCTTACAAACCCTCAAAAAGGTTTGGATCCAGATCTGGTCTTGGCTACAACAGTCAGGATGAAAGTAGAAACAATGGTCAACTTTTCTAAATTCAGGACCATCAATGGACCAAAATTTAGAAAGGGACAGACCATAGTTCCAACAAATCATCCTGCTCCGGTGAAGTCAAAACCTAGTGCAGCGAAACAGCAGACTAAATCCTCATTCCAGTCAAGCAAAAACAAAAGCCTTCTGAAAGGAAAATGCAAACTTTATCCTTCAGAGGATGATTGGAATGTTGCACCTCCAAAATACAAGAAGAAACCATTGAGTGATATGCATCATGTGTTTAAGAAAAATAAATCTAGATATGTTCCTAGACACATGAAGCAACACATGTTTCCTACTGCATATTGGAAAGTGAAGAGGGATGCACATGTACCAAAAGGCAGAGAAATGTATCAGAATATCTTCAGTAAATATATCAGAAGCTATTCTGCCATGCCTTATACATATGAAGTTGATGACTTCAACTATCCAAAAAGAAGAACTTTTGGATATACACTTGGTATGGGAGGTATGACTGCAAACAGATATGGACCCAAGCAATGTTGGGTACCTAAACTTAATTAATTTGTTTTGTAGGATGTCTGGTACATAGACAGTGGATGTTCCAGAGACATGGCAGGAAACAAGAAATGGCTCACTGACTTCAAAGCTTTTGATGGACCCAAAGTCACATTTGGAGGCAAAGAAAACCCAGGCAAGATTAAGGGGGAAGGCATAATACTTAAGAACAATATGAAAATTCAAAATGTGGCATATGTCAAGGGACTTAATTTCAATCTGATGAGCATCAGTCAATTCTGTGACAAAGGCTACAATGTGCACTTCAACAAAGAAGGATGCAAAGTGATTCATAGTCAAACCAACACAATAGTTCTTGCAGGTAGAAGACAAGACAACATGTATGTGGTGGACTGGAGAACAGCCAAGGCAGAAACATGTCTGCTTGTCAAAAATAAACAATCAACAAGCTGGATTTGGCACAGAAGATTAAATCACCTGAATTTCAAGACCATCAACAAATTATCAAAGAACAAGTTAGTTGAAGGACTTCCAGAGATCATATTCAAAAAGGAAAGCCTATGTGATGCATGTCAGAAAGGGAAACAAATCAAAAGTTCATTCAAGTCAAAGCCTTAACAATCTACAACCAGAGTTCTACATCTGTTACACATGGACCTGTTTGGACTAGTCACACCAGTAAGTGTAAGTTGTAAGAAATACACCCTAGTAGTGGTGGATGACTTCTCAAAGTACACCTGGACCATTTTCATGAACAAGAAGAAAGAAACACTCAAAAAGCTGCCAGATTTGCTGAGAAGACTCCAAAATGAAAAGGAACTAAAAATCATCAAGATCAGATCAGATAGAGGCACTGAATTTCTAAATGAAATTATCAGAACCTACTGTGAAGAAAATGGAGTACTACATCAATTATCTGCAGCAGGAACTCCACAACAAAATGGTGTAGCAGAAAGAAGAAACAGAACTCTCAAAGAAGCAGTTAGAACAATGATTGTTGAAGCATGCTTTCCAAAGAGATTTTGGGCTGAAGCTGCAAACACAGCATGCCATACACAAAACATATCAATCATCAACAAATATCATGGAAAGACTCCATATGAAATATGGAATGGTAGAAAACCTAATATCTCATATTTTCATATGTTTGGATCGAAATGTTTTGTCTTGAACAGGAACCAGTTGCATACCTTTGATGAAAAGGCTGATTGTCACGGATTTTATTAACAAGTAATAAATTTATAATCCGATATACCTCAAGTGAAAGGATCGTAGTAAAGAGGTTGATACCGGGTCGATCTTACGGGGAACTAACGATTGGGAATCCTAGTCTTTGTTTAACTAACTAACCGATGTCACGATTACTAAAACTAAACAGCAAATAAACTAAACAGGGAATAACTAAAACGAAGGATAACAATAAATGAAACTGGACAGAAGATAAGATCTAAAGCCAGAAAGATAGTTTCGAACCAATTTAAACTAAAATAAACCTAGTATGCAATAAAGGAAATTGATTAACTAAACAATTCAAGTTCAAGGGATTTGATCAAATTATAACGAGCAAACGAGCGATTGATCCACCTATCCTAACAAGTATCAACCCCTATCTCGATTTTATTGTGTTTCTAACCAAGTTGTGATTTCACCTTGTCTAAAACGTGAACCCTAATTTCTTAGATAGTTCACCTATTAATCTATATCTTTCGATTTAATGATTAACGACTTTACCAATTAAAGGTGTAAACTTAACGTTCGTAACCTAGAAATCTAACCTATTAACTCTCGTTATATAGATTAAACATCTATTCCTTATCACGATGATCCAACGTTTATATGACTTTCATCAACACAAAGCAATCAAGCATGCACATCTTTCGATATAATTGCAATAAACAATATAAAACATGATAAAGGAAACAACTTTAGATAAAAACTCACAAATATAATCGAAGAACCGGAATCAAAACGTGTTGGATAGGCTTGACAATGCTCGTTTGATGAAGGCCTAGCCTCTAAACATCCTCTTGCAACTTGAAATTGTAGAAGAAAAGTGCATAAAAACTACTAATTTTAATCTAGGATTTGTATCATAAAAACTGGAAAAGAAAGTGTAAAAATCGCAGCCTAAAGCCGCCCCTAGGATTAGGGTTTTGAGTATTGTGTAGTTGGTATCCTTAGGGTTGAGAAACTGCTGCCTATATATAGATTTTCAAGTCGGTTCAGCTAAGTCGGCTACTGGACGCCCGTCTGGATCCCTGAAAGCCTGTCCACTCTTCCATACAAACTTCGAATCGGGCCGAGTCATGATCAGACGCCCGTCCTTCTTTAAATTGGACGCTCGTCCAGCAATTTCATCCAAACTCTGAATCAAAAATATCAGCACGGACGCTCGTCCACATGACCAAACGCTCGTCCATTCTGGACGCTGGTTCAAGCTTCTGGACGCCAGTCCAGAATCGACTTCATCTTGATTTCTCCGTCTTTATCTCTTTTATCATCAAATCCAATCATCATTATCTCTTTTATCATTAATGAAATTCGACTCTTATCTCTTTTTGATCAACATTTGAGCATCAAACATGTACCTTTAACACATCAAAACATCGCAAAATGTAATATCATCCAAATAATCATAAAATCACAATTAAAACACCAAAATTAACCTATTTTGCGATTAACTCGTTAAAAACCTCATTCACTCAATACTTCCGTTAAACACTCGTTTCTTATGCAAATTATACGAATATGAGGAGAAAATATCATAAAATATAGCGTTATAAATCGTATAAATTCACCCTTAACAACTCCCCCACACTTAGCTTTTGCTCATCCCGAGCAAAACAAAACGAAAAAATTAGGGCTCGAAACGGAAACAGACATCTCAGACAATATAGCATAGATCCAATAAAGCAGAAGTTCACCACTGTGTGTGCAAAGCCATAGAAAACTTCCACTAAATCCAAACTTGAGAAACTCGAAGCAAAACTAGCTAATACCCCCTCGTAGACTAGCAATAAATGACACTCATAAGATGTACCCTACAAACGTGACATATCCCGAAAAGGATGATCGATTATATCTAGGGCCTTTCTGAGATACTCAGAGGATAATCCCTACAAAATATCTATCAGTTTCTACTGGGGATAAGATAGACGATAACTTAGTCTTTCATTCATTTCATACCACTTTTATAAGTTGATTTAATTATTTTCCCATTTAAACGCACATCAGAATGAGCTCTTGCCCTGTCATAGCAGAATAGGATATTCTAGATATACCCTACCTTACTCCAATAATAAGGCAGCTTTTTCTAACTGTCATGAGCTTTTAGTCATCATAGTGGTATAGGACATACGTGGTATACCCTACCTCACTCAAATCATCGACTAGCTCTCGACACACCCAATAATTCTTCATATTTTTCAACTTTTGCATTTGACAATAAGTTACGTGTTACTCATCACATTCAAACCTTAGATATTCACAGTATATCATACTTCGGATCTAAATACAAACTATCATAAATCTCAAGATATATACGTAGCACTAAGCACATGACTTATAAGAAAATCAAAAATCACTCGTCCAGAAGGGGTATAACTTTATATTATAGCTCATCGCTTACTATGGCTCGTGAAAAATAGATCTCAGGTGAAACAACTAACTTATCAAACATACGATATATAGCTTGGATGACTATAAAAATAGCGAACATTGAATTGAATTGCCTACTCGGGACAAAACAAAAACAAAATGTCGAAAATTTTTGAAAATTCTAGCTCATTTTTAGCTCATTTTGCATAGAAACATAACGAATTAAGCAAATGTTCGATACACATAAACCATTCCCCTCCCCCACACTTAAAGATCAACATGTCCTCATGTTGTGCAGAATTAAAGAAAAGATAAAGAACTTAGCTGATTGTAGTAGATACTCGAATCGTTGGTCAGGCCGGAGCCCACGTAGTGACAATTAGAACTCGTAACCATACGATGTAAATGCGAGCTCGACAATACCGCTAAAAATACACCTGCACTACTCGACAAACACGGAAAAATCTCGGGGAAAACGGGTAATTATACCAAAATGAAAAGAGATAGCAAAATCGAGTAATAGCAAAAGATAAAGCATTCAATACATCCAAAAGTTGAAACAGATTAAAAATGAAGGTACGGACGCCTTATGTCTTACATGATTCAATCGGAAAAATAAACAGTAGCAATATCAAAAGTACAATGAATCAAGTAATGAAATGTAGCCAAAATTAAACACCCCCATCCATCTAGACAAATCAAAAACTAAAATAAGAAAAATAAGATCGTGGCTGCCCGGTGCCGCGAGAATCATCACCGGAGGTGGTCCACCCGAAAGGAGTCAGTCGCTCCTCATCGTAAGACGACTTCGGACTCGCCCAGACATCCGCAATCGCCCGCTCAACCTCGTCTGCGAATAAGTGTAATCGATAACGCTTTCGGAGCGAAGATTCGCGCTCGCCCTCTGAGCCGCCCTCACTCGCATTACTTCAAAATAGTCAAGATGTTATTCTGGGAAGTCCGAATATCCTCCATCCAGTTCCGCACACTGTTGCCCATACTCAACCTCATCCGGACTGAGGGAGATAAAGTAGGAAGGTAGGATGGTCGAGGCGGTGCCGAAGATGAACCGGGCTCCTGTGGTGCCTCTGTCTCAGAATGCCCCGAAGTCCGAACCTTTTCTCGTTGAATTGCCCTCGGGTTCTTTGGTTTAAGATCCGGCCTATACTCAAGAACACCGGCATCCACACACAGGCCATGTATCAAGTGGGGAACAATCAAACACCGGGTATAGACTTTCTGATTGGTCGCAATCTCATCAAATAAGGCTTGGCCGACATCGACTTTTAACCCAAAATTCAACGCGTATAACATGCCAATATCACCAATGTGGAAATGTGTGAGGTTGTTCTTTGGCAGTAACCTACTCTGAATGAATCGACACTTTGGACCTTCCAAATCCTCCGACCAAGTCGTAGTTACTAACTCCTTCCGGTCTCCACCCGCCTCGGTGTCCACGGAACATCCGGGCACACTTTCAAACGCAACTCTCTAACGGATCCCGCCGGCATCCCGCCTCCTCTTAATCTCCTCCTTGTAATCCAAACCCTCAAAAGCGCGCTAAACCGTACTTTTCGTTAATGACTTTCTGGGTGAACGGGACCTTGACTCCTCTCACCATCACACCTCCGGTTTCTAAGTCCGTCTCTGAACAGTTGCTATAAAACTCGCGAACTAGTGTATCATTTACCGGGGTAAGCGGGATTCTCATCAATGCATCCCATTTCCTATCCCTCAAAAGCTTCACAAATGCCTCATCAACCTTCGTTTCCATAACCGCCCTCTCGATCAACATCATCCTCGACTGATAGTGCTTAGTATAAACCTCGTAAGCCTAAGGGCTGATAAATCGACGAGCCAAAGGAATAGGAGGAGCGAGAAGGTCTAACGATGCCCCTAACCGGTTCACTCGTGTACTTGCCTCCTCCTGCTCTAGGGACATTCTCGAGGGTTCGACTCTAGATGGGTCACCACTCCGTTGACTCCTAGGGAAACGCGCTAAAGGGACATCATCCTCTGTATCAGAACCAGATGGCGACTCATCTCTTAACGAGGCCCTAGACTGAGCTTGTGTAGTCCTAGGAGGGTTGTGTCTCGCACCAATCCGAATACCTTGAGTAGGATTTACCTTAGTAGGATCAACAACTTTCCGTTTCTTACTGGGCTCCTGAGCCACACCCTTACCATGCCTCTTAACCACTGCCTTTTTATGGACCATGACTCAACTAAAGCTACACACAACAACCCCAATCCCAAAATCAAACAAAACCACCCGTTTGTCGTCCAAACGGGATTTCCCAAATAACACAACACCAAACCACAACAAATCACAATGCAGCCCATCCATCATCATTCATAACCATCCCAGATCGTCAACGAAGCAAGACAAATAAACAAAACAAGAAAAAAAAACCAATAAGGTGAAATTCGTATGAAAAAGTCGATTCGAAAATCGAACTCAAAAAAAACGTGAATTAACCCCAGAAAAGTTTATGGATTCTTACCAAGTACGATGATAGGATGATGATAATGGTGATTTGCAGCCCTAACAATGCACGAATGACTGAAAGTTTGGATTTTTTTTTTCAAGAAAACCACACAAGCTAGGTTGCTAATTCGAAACAACGGTTGTATGTTGGTGGATTGCGTTTGAAAAATCAAAAAGAGGGGATTGAGAGCTGTTTGTAGGGCCTTGAATCGCCCAATTTGGTTTAGAAATGAGGATTTTAGGGTAAGAGGAGAGCAAAAGTCGGGTTGCCAATGCGAATTTTCTGATTCGAATAAACAAATGGAAGCAGGGGGTATATATATAGGTGCAGGTCTGAACGGGCGTCCAGGAGATCGGACGGGCGTTCAGCTGGAGATCATATGAACTGGACGGGCGTCCATATAAACAGACGCTCGTCCTGATGCCTACTTTACGTACAGAGTTGGAAGGAGTTTCTCAGACGGGCGTCCAAGAATGTTGGACGCTCGTTCAACAATTGTGCATGGCGGACGGGCGTCCAGTTCACTGGACGGGCGTCCAAGGCAGAAAAATGCAAAAAAATATTCAATTTCATGCAATTCAAATTCAAATTCGCATTTTCTCATTATACTTAAACAAAACCTCAAAAATACAAATGAAAAACGACGAGTTACATAAAATTACTAGAAAATAGGTAAAAACAATAGAAAATAGTGGGTTGCCTCCCACCGAGCGCTTTTGTTTTACGTCGTTTGCTCGACGAAACAACCTAATACGCTAGTCATCGTAAATTTCCGACCAATCCACAACTCGGATAAGACGGCGGAGCATATCAATCGCCGGTGGGAAGTCATACTCATCCTGCAAAACCCAGTCTTCACCAGCCACATCAACACCCCGAAAATGTTCAGCTTGCAGCACTAGCGCTAAATCTGTCAGCATCGGATCATTCAGGATTGTGTATGGACGTCCTAGAGCTGCCTGCAACTCCTCAGTAGTAAAGTCTCCACCTCCCGAACATCGGGGAACAATAAGAACATAGGTGACAGTCCTGATGCGGGTACTTATATCGAAGTCTACGTGCAAAACTATGGTCCCTCCCGGTCCGTCATCTACGGTGATAAGTGGGATCCTCCTAAGGAAAGGTAACTCCTCTAGTAGAACTCCGAAATCCATATCTAGCAAGCACAACTAACTGACAGATACAAACAAAAGCAAAACATAGTAAACTAAACTTAAATACTAAAACTACAAAAGCATAAAACAAGAATGACTAAAGATGATGATATCTAGGTTGCCCCTAGTGGCGCTTTTTTGGTTAATGTCGTTAGCTCGACATCGCTTTTAAAGCTCACCTGGATCGAGGCCATTTGACTTTTCTCGCTTTACCACTACCTCGCCTAGACTTGGGTTAGTAGTTCGGCCGCAGAAATGAAGACTTAACACATGGGGTGAAATCTTTGATAGCTTTCCAAACACGTTTGAACCTCCCCATGGTTGATTTCTTCATCTTCTGAGTCTTCTGATGATGTTTCAGCTGACGCTCCCTCTCATACTCTTCCATATCCCAACTACCTGCTAGAACTTCTTCAGATCGACCACTACCATCATCCTCTGAGAATAGGTCGGGTAAAAACTCGTCAAATTCTTCGACTTCTTTAGTACCACACCCGAGGATATCGAGGAAACGAACAATCAAAGGCTTTTCCTTGGGTTCACCAATGTAGTGCTTACACCTTTGACCATTTACTCGAAACGGTTGGTCACCATAACCTCGTAGTTCTAAGACACCTCCAGGAATAATTTGGAGAATCTCAAAGGGACCGGACCATCGTGTCCTAAGCTTACCAGGGAACAGATGTAACCTGGAATTGTATAATAATACTTGTTCCCCAACTTGAAATTCTCGCTTCTTAATTTTAGCATCGTGATGGAGTTTCGTCTTTTCCTTACTGATCCTGGCACTTTCGTAGGCCTGGAGTCTGAATTCGTCTAACTCATGCAACTGTTGCAATCGATGTTTTCCACAAGATCGGGTATCGAAGTTTAAAAACTTCGTAGCCCAATAAGCTCTGTGCTCTAACTCGACTGGCAGATGACATGGCTTACCATAAACCATTTGATATGGAGATGTACCCATAGGAGTCTTATAGGCGGTTCTATATGCCCATAGTACATCATCCAACTTTAGACTCAGAGTCTTTCTATGATCATTGACCGTTTTTCCAGATCTTCTTAATGCTTTGGTTGCTCCTTTCAACCTGACCACTAGTCATCGGGTGATATGGTGTGCCAGTTTTGTGACGAACACCATACTTCTCAAGCACTTTCTCTAGGGGTCGGTTGCAGAAATGTGTCCCTTCATCACTGATCAAGGCACGTGGACATCCAAATCTCACAAAGATGTTCTTCTTTAAGAATTTCATGACCGTCTTATGATCATTGTGAGGAGTGGCTTGAGCCTCTACCCATTTCGACACGTAATCCACGCAAACTAAGATGTACTTGTTACCACAAGATGATGGGAATGGTCCCATAAAATCGATACCCCATACATCAAAGACTTCGCATTCTAAGATGGGCGTCAAAGGCATGTCAAAATGCCTTGTCAGAGTACCGGTTCTTTGGCACCTATCACAAGCTTTACAGAAAGCTTATGTGTCCTTAAAGATCGTAGGCCAATAGAAACCGGATTGGAAGATCTTAGCAACGGTTTTCCAAGGACCAAAGTCACCTCCAGTGGGTCCATTGTGGCACTGCTCAATAATATCGCGCTGCTCAGATTCTGGAACACATCTCCTAAGCAAACCAACTTTACAGATCTTAAACAGATAAGGTTCATCCCAAACGAAAGATTTCAAATCAGAGAGGAACTTTTTCTTGTCCTGATAGGACAATTCTGGATCGAGATATCGGGAATGAAGGTAATTGACCATGGAAGAATACCATGGAACATCAGGAGGACAACCGTCGATAAGCATAATATTCTCTAGAGGAAAGTAAAGATCTATATCATCTGGATCATCCTTTTCCTCACTTAACATTCTTGAAACATGATCCGCCACGACGTTCTCACTGCCCTTTTTGTCTTTAATTTGAACGTCAAACTCTTGTAGGTCGATGATCCAACTCGATAGCGCGGTTTGGCCTCCTTCTTAGTCATCGAGACATCGTAAAGCGGCGTGATCACCCACACAATCACTTGAGCACCTAACAAGTAGCTACGAAACTTGTCCATAGCAAAGACTACGCCAATAATTCCTTTTCGGTAGTAGTATAGTTAACTTGAGAGGATTCAATGTGTGATCAAGTAATAGATTGGCTGGAATTTCCTTTGATTTTTGTCCTAGAACAAAGACCAATCATAGTTGGATGCATCGCACATAAGCTCGAAAGGTAGATTCCAATCAGGCGATATGAGAATTGGAGCAGAGATCAAACGGTCCTTAAGCTCCTCAAACGCTTGCTTGCTCTCATCAAAAATTGAACTCAACGCCTTCTTTAAGTAAAGTAGACAGGGGCTTGGCTATCTTGGAGAAGTCTTGAATGAATCTTCTGTAAAACCGACATGTCCAAGAAAGCCTCTCACTTCACGCACACTCTTGGGATAACTCATCTTCTCGATAGCTTCTACTTTTGCCTGTCAACTTCTATACCTTTGGCGGAGATTTTGTGGCCAAGAACTATTCCTCATCAACCATGAAATGGCATTTTTCCCAATTGAGTACTAAGTTCTTTTCACGCATCTGGATAAGACTGGTCAAGGTTGTCAAGAAAATCATCAAAAGACTGACCAAAGACCGAAAAATCATCCATAAAGATTTCCATACACTTTTCTACTAGCCCGTCAAAGATAGCCAGCATACATCTTTGAAAAGTAGCTTGGGGCATTGCACCTGATTAAATGGCATTCGCTTTGAGGCGAATGTACCATAAGCGGCGGTGAAAGTGGTTTTTCTTGGTCACCGGATCAATGGGTATTTGAAAGTATCCTGAATATCCATCTAGGAAGCAGTAGAATGCGTGTCCCGCCAGACGTTCAAGCATCTGGTCAATGAATGGAAGGGGAAAGTGATCCTTCATGGTTACCTCATTGAGATTTCGATAATCGATGCAGACTCTGTAACCAGTGACAAGTCTCAATGCTATTTCCTCTCCCTTCTCATTCTTCTCAATCGTAATTCCACCTTTTTTGGGAACTACCTGAGTCGGGGAAACCCATTCACTATCAGCGATGGCATAGATGATTCCCATGTCCAGAAGTTTGATGATTTCTTTCTTAACCACCTATTGCATATAAGGGTTGAGCCTCCTCTCAGGGCTGTCTAACACATTTCGCACCCTCATTTGTCTTGATCTTATGCATACAGATGTCGGAGATAACCTCTCGATATCTCCTACTTGCCACCCAAAGGCTTTTCGTTTTCTTCAAGACGTTGATTAATTTCATTTCTCTAACGAGACAACTTGGCGGATATAATCAATGGAAGCTTGTCACCTTCTCTTAAAAACACATACTTAAGATGTTTAGGCAACGGCTTCAACACCAAATCAGTAGGGGTCTTCTAAACTAGATTTGAGCTCTCCACTTTTCAACTCAACATCGCTGAGTTTACTTAGTGGTCCCACCGCCAAAGCTTCTCCTTTCAACAACTCATCCTTGAATTCAGCTTCTAACTGCTCTAGACTTACCACACCATGATTATTCAAATTATCAACCGATCGCTCATACTCGGTTACAAATGACCATGACTTGCTTTTCCATCAAATCATCAAAGTCGTCAGACGTCTCCTCAGTGGAAAAACCGGTTGGAGGCCCAGAGGGTATTTGAGTGGATCTGGAGACATTATAGCTTACCTCTTGATCACCAACACGTATCGTCACTCGCCCACCATCGCAGTCAATGAGGGCTCGAGCTGTAGACAGAAAAGGTCTTCCAAGAATCAGGGGGACATTTTCATCTTTTTCAATGTCTAGGACGTACCAGTCCACGGGAAAGGTAAATCTATCGATTTGAACTAGTATGTCTTTTAAGATTCCCGCTGCTTTCTTAGAAGATCTATCGGTAATTGCAAATTCATGGTAGTGGGTTCTAGAAGATCAATTAAACCAAATGCTTGCACACGAGACAATGGCATGAGGCTTATAGATGCACCTGTGTCACACAAAGAGTTAGGGAAGACCAGGCCTCCCATTAACACCGTAAGCACGAACTTTCCAGGGTCACCTCTCTTGGTTGGTAAGTCTTCATAATTGATCATTGAACAATCCTCACCAATCAGCCTTTCCATGTCTGACAACTTCCTTTTTGAAGAAACAACATCCTTGATAAATTTTGTATACTTAGGCATTTCAACCAAGACCTCTCGATAATGGAAGATTTACTCGAGTATTTTTCAAAAGGTTCAAACCCTTTTCATACTTATCTTCACTCAAAGGGATGTTGCTATTTCTTGGTGAAAATGGAAGCTTTTTCAGTCATTCTCGAAAAGACTTTCTTTGAAGATGCACCGACACTTTGTCTTCCGAGATCCTTCCACCTAACAGCTTTTTCAATATTTTTTATTAGTCGTGGATCACCCTCGACTCACACTTGATTCTTCACTCCTCGTGGATCACCACCGAGGACTTCCAACTTTTTCACCTCTCGGGGATCACCACCGAGTATTCTCTTTCGGCCAAGGAGTGTAGGTGCTCACTTCCCCTCCCGCCTTATCATCGGCGGCAGAGGGCTAGTGGTTTCCTTGGTGGGAAGGACCACTAACTTGAGTACCACTTCTTAAATTCATTGCACCGCCTCCTCCCTACCGTATGGAATTGATGGTACGAGGTCAGTACATTGGCCATTGTTCAAGTCGGTTTGAGCAACTTGACCACCCTTTGATTTTTCTCGGTGAAACTGGCGGTTGCCCTAGGGTCTCGGCTAGTTGCTCGACCGGGTTGCCCAATTTGCCTCTCAAGATTTTTCATTGATCTACTTTGCTCCTCCAATTTAGCTTCAAGATTGTTAGATTGGGAGGGGCCTTGAGAGTTTTGGAAATTTTGAGAATAGGTCTGGCTGGGCCGACTTTGGACAACAGGATTAGAATTGGCGGGCCAATTCTGATTGAACCTTTGATTAGAATTAGAAAAATTGGAATTCTGGTTCTGAGGAAAACCAGGGTTTCTATTGGAGTTTTGATTCTGATTGAAATTAGAATTTGGATTGAAACTTGAAGATTGATTGAACCCTTGGTTTTGGAGATTATTCTGGCCAGAAAATTGATTAAACCTTTGATTGTTCTGGCCATAGAATGCATTTACTTCAGCATTCTGTCCGTTCATAGGACAGAATCTAGATGTGTGTCCCACCTCGTCACAATTCTGACATGTGACTTGATTATACTGTCCATAATCATGAACAGCATTCACTTGATAAGGTGCATGGGGATTGAATTGACACTGGCCAATCACGTGGCCAGTCTGACAACAGCTCTCACAATACAGAACCTGAGGGTTCTGTGGAAAAGAAGAAGTTTGATTCATCTGATTTGAAACTTGAGAAGTTGCCAACTGCTTCTGCAGCATGGCAATCAAACTTTGCATGTTCACTTCCTCAATCTTAGGAGGAGGAGGTGCTTGAATGGCTTGATAAGAGGGAGCATAGTTGTATTTGGCAATGTCCTCAAACAAAGGCCACCTTTCATCAGCGTTTTCTTCAAAACGCCCCATCGATGAACTATTGACCATGCCTTTTGTCACCGGTCAATCCACTAAAGAACGTGTTGACTTGCCTTTCCAGTGGCAAGCCATGGTGGGGACACTTTCTAAGCAGAGACTTGAATCTTTTCCAACACTCGAAAAATGATTCATTCTCTTTCTGATAGAAAGTGAATATCTCGTTTAAACACTGGGCTGTCTTTGAAGGTGGAAAATATTGACTTAAAAATTCTTTTTCAAGTTCAGACCAGGTAGTAATAGATTCAGCGGGGAGAGAGGTGTACCACTCTTTAGCTTCTCACTTCAATGAAAATGGAAATAGTTTCAATTTTATAGCATCCTCACTTACTCCTTGGATGCGTGTAGTACCGCATATCTCTAAGAATGTATGTAAGTGAGTATGGGGATTCTCTGACTGATAACCGTGGAAAATAGATGCATGCTGCATCATCTGAATAAGTCCCGGCTTTAGCTCGAAGGTCTGTGCAGTAATGTTTGGAATAACAATAGCCGGGTTGACTTTGACTTCGCCAGGCATGGTGTAGTCTGCCAACGTACGTCTATCGTTAGCAGCCATAATTACGAAGTTTTCGAATTCTTCGGCTAAACGATCCTCTAGATCTTGATCGGCTTCTTCAGAAGGAGCCGCAGAACGGAAAATCCGCCTGTTTGGCCGGACTACGGTTCGCTCGGGGTCAGGGGTGTATAGTAACGGTCCCTTTTGACTCCGAGTTTACATAAACCGGACCAAAAACAAGTGAAAGCAACCTAAAGACTAAGAAATTAAAAGCCTAATAAAAGAAAAGAAAGGAAAGGAAGAAAGAGAGACAGGATTATTAAGGGAAAAGATGAAACAGACGGGCGTTCGGATGCCCAAACGCTCGTCTGGTCTTCAGAAAACTTGAACGGGCGTCCAAATTTTATGGACGCTCGTCTAAGTGAGTGAAAATGCTACAGGATTGAAAATTTTCCAGCGGACGGGCGTCCAAGATCCCAGACGCCCGTTTGGTAGCTGGAAAACTAGAACAGAAGCAGAAAATTTGCAGAAAAGAGAGGGGGAAAGTAGAAAAGAACAGAAACAGTAAAAGGAAAACAGATGGAAAAAAAGAAGAAATAGAAAAGATAAACTAATCCCGAGGGAACTACAAAGGAAGGCCATTAGACCCTAAACTAAAACCCTAATTACCTAATTAAAATCTACCAAAAATAAGAACAAGAAATAATTAAACACAGAAAAACGAAAACAAACACTAGGCAACCGTTTGGTTCCCCGGCAACGGCGCCAAAAACTTGTCACGGATTTTATTAACAAGTAATAAATTTATAATCCGATATACCTCAAGTGCAAAGATCGTAGCAAAGAGGTTGATACCGGGTCGATCTTACGGGGAACTAACGATTGGGAATCCTAGTCTTTGTTTAACTAACTAACCTATGTCACGATTATTAAAACTAAACAGCAAATAAACTAAACAGGGAATAACTAAAACGAAGGATAACAATAAATGAAACTAGACAGAAGATAAGATCTAAAGCCAGGAAAGATAGTTTCGAACCAATTTAAACTAAACTAAACCTAGTATGCAATAAAGGAAATTGATTAACTAAACAATTCAAGTTCAAGGGATTTGATCAAATTATAACGAGCAAACGAGCGATTGATCCACCTATCCTAACAAGTATCAACCCCTATCTCGATTTTATTGTGTTTTCTAACCAAGTTGTGATTTC
This sequence comes from Gentiana macrophylla, assembly GCA_026214975.1. Lineage (NCBI taxonomy): Eukaryota > Viridiplantae > Streptophyta > Magnoliopsida > Gentianales > Gentianaceae > Gentiana > Gentiana macrophylla. The sequence goes on from CM047817.1 coordinate 68,046,753, forward strand.
ACCTTGTCTAAAACGTGAACCCTAATTTCTTAGATAGTTCACCTATTAATCTATATCTTTCGATTTAAAGATTAACGACTTTACCAATTAAAGGTGTAAACTTAACGTTCGTAACCTAGAAATCTAACCTATTAACTCTCATTATATAGATTAAACATCTATTCCTTATCACGATGATCCAACGTTTATATGACTTTCATCAACACAAAGCAATCAAGCATGCACATCTTTCGATATAATTGCAATAAACAATATAAAACATGATAAAGGAAACAACTTTAGATAAAAACTCACAAATATAATCGAAGAACCAGAATCAAAACGTGTTGGATAGGCTTGACAATGCTCGTTTGATGAAGGCCTAGCCTCTAAACATCCTCTTGCAACTTGAAATTGTAGAAGAAAAGTGCATAAAAACTACTAATTTTAATCTAGGATTTGGATCATAAAAGCTGGAAAAGCAAGTGTAAAAATCGCACCTAAAAGCGCCTTAGGATTAGGGTTTTGAGTATTGTGTAGTTGGTATCCTTAGGGTTGAGAAACTGCCGCCTATATATAGATTTTCAAGTCGGTTCAGCTAAGTCGGCTACTGGACACCCGTCTGGATCCCTGAAAGCCCGTCCACTCTTCCATACAAACTTCGAATCAGGCCGAGTCATGATCAGACGCCCGTCCTTCTTTAAATTGGACGCTCGTCCAGCAATTTCATCCAAACTCTGAATCAAAAATATCAGCACGGACGCTCGTCCACTTGACCAAACGCTCGTCCATTCTGGACGCTGGTTCAAGCTTCTGGACGCCAGTCCAGAATCGACTTCATCTTGATTTCTCCGTCTTTATCTCTTTTATCATCAAATCCAATCATCACTATCTCTTTTATCATTAATGAAATTAGACTCTTATCTCTTTTTGATCAACATTTGAGCATCAAACATGTACCTTTAACACATCAAAACATCGCAAAATGTAATATCATCCAAATAATCATAAAATCACAATTAAAACACCAAAATTAACCTATTTTGCGATTAACTCGTTAAAAACCTCATTCACTCAATACTTCCGTTAAACACTCGTTTCATATGCAAATTATACGAATATGAGGAGAAAATATCATAAAATATAGCGTTATAAATCGTATAAATTCACCCTTAACACTGATGAAGCAATCTTCATGGGATACTCAAACTTCAGCAAAGCATTCAGAGTACTTAACAAAAGAACATTGGTGATTGAAGAATCAATACATGTAGTTTTTGATGAACCAAATACAAATGGTGAAGATCTTCAAGATCAAGAAAAGGAAGCAAAGACAAAGGGAAATCTATACAAGTGCAACCATACCAAATTTTCATCCTAAATCATCATTTTGAAAATCAAGAGGAGCCACATATATACACAACAGATCAAGCACCGAACTTGAAGTTCATACCCATAATGAAGTCAGTAGAAGCACCAAGTGAAGAACAACTTCAACCTTGATCTAAATTGGCTAAGAGATCATCCTGAAGAACAAGTCATTGGAGATGTTCACACAGGGAGTTAGAACCGAAGACAAAGCTGGAGCACATGCTAACATGCTTTCTATCACAAGTGGAACCCAAGACCATAGATGATGCAATCCAAGATGCAGATTGTATCACAAAACCATGCAAGAAGAACTAAATGAATTTGAAAGAAATGAAGTCTCGGAACTTGTTGACAGACTGATATAACCAACATCATTGTAGCAAAATGGGTATTCAGGAACAAGATGGATGAGCAAGGAACTGTTGTCGTAAACAAAGCAAGACTAGTTGCAAAAGGCTATTCTCAAGCAAAAGGAATAGATTATGATGAAACATTTGCACCAAAGCAAGATTGGAGGCAATCGGACTCTTTCTAGCTTTTGCTGCATACAAAGATTTCAAAGTCTATCAAATGGATGTCAAGAGTGCATTTCTAGATGGACTTTTGGAAGAAGAAGTATATGTGGAACAACATCATGGATTTCAAATCAAAGGAAAAGAAGACAAAGTATACAAACTCAAGAAGGCCCTTTATGGACTCAAACAGGCACCAAGAGCCTGGTATGAAACACTATCACAGTTTCTGATCAAGAATGGATTCAACAAAGGAACTATAGACAAGACTCTATTCAAACTAGAGGAAGGAACAAGTACATTGTTAGTACAAATCTATGTTGATGATATCATCTTTGGATCAGAGGATGAAAAGCTATGTGAGAAATTTGCAAACCTGATGAAGAGCAAATTTCAGATGAGCATGATGGGAGAATTAAATTATTTCCTTGGCCTTCAAGTAAAGCAAATGAATGATGGTATTTTCATTAGTCAAGCCAAGTACACAAGAGATTTAATGCACAAGTATGGGATGGATACAAGTGGCACAGCAGACACACCAATGTGTGCAAGAGTCATACTTGGAAAAGATGAAACAGGAAAGGATGTTGATCAGAAAATGTATAAAGGAATCATTGGATCCTTACTATACTTAACTGCAAGTAGACCTGATATAGCATTTGCACTAGGAGTATGTGCAAGATTTCAAGCTAAACCAAAGGAATCACATCTTCTAGCAGCCAAAAGAATAATCAAATACCTGAAAAACACTATCAATGTAGGTATTTGGTATCCAAAAGATAGAGGATTTAAATTGATATCATATTCAGACTCTGACTATGCTGGATGTAAAATAAATAGAAAAAGCACCTCTAGAACATGTCAAATGCTAGGCACCAGACTAGTCTCTTGGTTCAAGAAAAGCAAAACTCCATATCTACATCAACACCAAGGCGAGAATATATAGCGGCAGGTAGTTGTTGTGCATAAGTACTCTGGATCGCATAACAACTAAGGGATTAAGGAGTGGAAGAGAAACAATTCAAATCATGTGTGATAATACAAGTGCAATATCTATTATCGAAAATCCAAAGGTTGCATTCAAGAACAAAGCACATTGATGTGAGACATCATTTTATCGTAGATCATGTTGAAAAGGAGATGTCATCCTAAAATACATACCGATCAAGATCAATTGGCTGACATCTTCACTAAATCACTCGATTATGAAAGATTTAGCATGTTGAGAACTGAGTTAGGAATGATTGAAATTGACTAAGTACCAAAGAGCGGCTAACTGGAGTAATCGGCTAAGTGACTTCATCAACTGGTTCAACCTTTGCCATTACAGGAGATGTAGCAGGTAAGGCACTGGTATCCAGCGAAGTTAACTTAATTGATTGTTAGGAACGGTTAAATGGAGCAGCTCAGAGAAGAATTCTCTACATCGGCTAAGTGACCAGCCAAGGCACTTCACCGAATTAAAGACTTGGACAAATTAAAGTGTGAACAAAATCAATTTTTACTACACATGGAGAATAAGGAAATTATGGAGGATTATTCTGTGGAAGATTACACACGTGGAGATCAACTTATGATCATGGAGGTAACCATATTCTTTTTAAATTATGAACGCCTCGATTCCTGGGCTCTATCATTACTTACCTCAAACCACTCCCCCATTACGCTCGAATATCGCGATTTACATACACAAAATCACGCCATTATGTCATAAAATCCTTCCACATTCAAACCACGTTCACACTACTCAAAATCACCCTATATAAACGATACTTAGAGATTTTCAGAAATCTTCACACTCTCTTGCAAATTACAAACCCTACTTTTGGTTTTCTCTGTTGCAAATTCAAGTTCATTTTCAAACTTCCTTTCATTTTCAACAATGGCATCATCTTCCTCAAACACCCAAGCTGGATATGAAAAATCGATTGCCACTGGATCATTCTTTCAAGAAGAACACTACTTGAAACTGTGCGGAAATGACGAAGATGCCAAACGATTAGCAGCAGGTTGCGAAAACCTAAAATTATCAACCTTTCTCAATCCTCCCATAACCGAGGTTTGCTATGAAAGTCTGATTTCCTTCTGCAAATCTACAAAATACGTACATGGGCTTCCTGCTGAAGAAAGTGACAAGTGGAAAGAAGACAAGATCGTTGCATCTGTCAACGGAAAAGAAGTGGTGATTACAGAAAAGGTAATTCGAAAACATCTTAAACTTTCAAATAAAGGTCAAGCAAAAGTGACATTGGTACCACAAAACTTGGATGATTTATGGGCAACTATTGCCAAAACGCAAACCTGGATCTACAAAAGTCAATTGTCCGAGATCGGCTTTAAAGAAACCATTCAATGAGTTCGATTGCCTAATTGGCAAGACTATTGAAGGAAAATTGGGAGCAAATAATGCCATTACGTAAATTAGAATGCGGCTAATGGGAATCATCTACAACAATCTACAATTCAATTGGGCAAAATACTTTTTTGAGAATTAAAGAAGAAATCCAAGGTGAAGTGAAGGCAAGGGAAAAGGGGATAAAAGAGGAAAGACAAAGAAAGGACAATTGCAGGTGAAAAAGTCATATGGGATTCGATTACACTACATGAGTAACTGAATTCAAATTCAAGTTTACCGACTGTACAACTCCACAAACTACATGAGTCCAAATTCAAGTTTACCTATGTTAAACAACAAAAGAAGGCAGGAGAAGGGAAGAGAAAGAAATCCACACACCACACCACCAAATAAAGAAAGAAGCAAAAGGTCCAAAAAATGCGGACAAAACAGACTTTGGAAAATTGGTTGATGAAGAAGAAGAAGAAGAGGATTCCGACAATCGAGGCGTAATGCAAAAGAAGAAGAAAATGTCAGTGAGGATGAACAACATCCTAATGAAGAAAACACTGGAGAGGATGAGGAATCTCCAGAAGAATATGCACAATTATCTGCAAACGATATAGATGATCGAATTGCAGAATATCTTGAGTAGAAGGAAGGTGATTCCCGACAACAGCTTCAAGACTCTGATCACATGCTTGCGGAAGAGGCATGGCTGTTTGATTTTCTGGGAATCACAACTCTGGTTGGTGTACTTGATGAATCACCTCTATAGGACTTGGTTGATGCAAACCAAGGCAAAGCGCCTGCACCTGGGGAGGCAGAGTGACGACTCGTAAGATGGTGGAGATGATCATGATCAAGATGATGGTGATGATCATGATGACAATGATGATAATGATCATCATGATGATGATCTTGGTAAAGACAGAGAAGAGGATACTCATGCACCAGATGCAATTGATGATACCACTCTTCTCCGTACATTTTGAAACCACAAGCATCCAACAAGTCCACAACTCCAAAGAAAGACACCACTCAACCGTTGTCCATCAACGTTCTGTAGCCGACAAAGACAAACATTGTGGACACTGGTTCATTTCTTGCCACTCCAGTCAAGGCAATCCCCGGCACAGAGATAGGGGGAACAGCAGCTCAAGCCACACCAGCCTACACATCTACCCAAATACTTGAAGATCTAGATGTGAATGCAGATGTCACTTAACATCAAGACAAGGGACATCAAACAGATCTAGAACCAGCTGACGTCAGGCACAAACTCTCTCAGCTGGCCACTGGAATTACAAATGAAACTTTTGAGAAAGCGGCAGATTTGCTGGCTGAAGAATTGGAACAGAAAGCCATGTATCTCAGATCCATGACTTCAACATTTAATGACAAAAGCTCCTCCATTGAACACAAGTTTCAGGCCATTGCAGAGTACATTGATGCAAAAAATATTGTGGTTCAACAACAAGGAAATCTGATGAAGCAACTCAACATCAATATCACTAACAATCTTGCAGGCCTCAGGCAACATATTTCCCAAGAAAATGAATCAATGGCAGTGGCTTTTGGCACTAGATTTCGTAGTGTCAATGAGAAATTGAATGATCATAACAACAGATTCACATCTATTGAATCAAAACTTGACTCTCTGATTGGGACGGCGTGAAGCCACAAATAGCATCCTACTCCAAAGAAAGGGATGATGTCTTGCCAAAAGAAACTCGTGGATAAGCTGAAGGATCAAGTATTAGACCCCCAAACTTCACTGAAGAACAACTGAGAGCAAGGGACAGAGAAATAAGAATCAGGAATGAGGCAGAAGAACAGCAAAGGAGAGCCAGAGAGGAAAGAGAAAAGGCTCTAAATGAACCCTGCACTGGATTTCCTCATCCTATACAAAGAAGAGATGATGATAGAGACAGATCCGGCAGACAACAAAGGCCTGGATCTAGTCAACAAAGAGGATCAGCTAGTCAACACAGACTTAGCACCAGAGGAAGCACCAGTAGAGGTAGTAGCAGCTCCAGATACACTGGGCAACACAGAACTTTTACTGGTCACCAAAGCAAAGCTGAATATGAAGCAGATGTACTGGACCATGTAAGAGATTTTTTCAAAGTACAGGAAGGACTTTATCCTCATTCCTCACAAGATGAAGCATGGGCTGATTGGCTAAGCTATCAAGATGAAAAGATGAGAACTGATATAGCTAAACTCTACAATGAAGTCAAAAGAGAGTTTGCACTCCTCAGACAAAGCAACAACAAACCAAGCTCAGCCACACCACTGTCTGCAAAAGGACCAGAAGACTTGCCAACTGAACAATAAGAAGAATTCAACTATATGGCAAAATTCTTCAATCCTATGGGAAGAATGGAGAAACAGGAGCAGTGGAGTCTCTACAAAAGCCTCAAGTTTGGAGATTCACATATTGCTGATGCTAGGGAAAGACTTGAGAAGTACTTTGGGGAACCTAGGGCAAATGAGACCATACCTGATTTCAACAGACTTTTTGCCAAAAAAGTTTTTCATGGTGTATCTGAATACACAGATATGGCATACTGGAAGTGGAAGTTTCCAGAAATCGATTGGAAAGACATTGAAGAGGTTCAGACTACAAAGTTCAAGAGGTACAAAGCTAAATTAAGCAAAATGTAGTTTGTAACTTTTGAATAAAGCTTTTGAACTTATTGCTCTATGATGGATGAACAAAAATTGTTGAGTTTTTATTCTGTTGATTATTATGAAAATTTTGGATTACTTATGTTCAGGCTTATGAGGGTTTTGGCATCATCAAAAAGGGGGAAATTGTTAGGAACGTTCTATTATGTTTTGATGATGGCCATACTAGTTGTTATAGCAAGCCTGAAATAAGTTTGAATTCTCTGTATAAGTCTTTACTTAGAGTCTGACATGTTGTATAAGTTGAGTCAGACAAGTATTGTACTAGTTTGTAGGACGGCAAAGTAAAAACAGATATTCGGCAGAGTGAAGCCAGCCAAGCACCAGCAGAGAAGCAATGAAGACATTAATGGTTTGACTTATAACAAATGAAGTCTGTGATGACCTTGGATAAGTCCAAGTTACACTTTAAGTGATAAAACTTAATGTTCAAATATGGTGTACACTGATCTCACCCCAATCAAGGATCAGTGAAGTACAAAGATTCTCCTTAAACTGAAGCAAAGAAGAAAACAGTGAATCGACAAAGTAAACTGACTTTCGGCTGAGTAAAGACAAAACGGAAAAGGAAGATCTAAATCGGCTAAGTCAGAAGGATCACTCGACCATTCTGAAAATGGTGAAGTAACACTTACCAGATCAGATTTAATATACGTTGAAGATTCAGAAGATCATGCATTAAATGCACAATCAATAGAGGATCAATCAAGGTCGGATTTTCTGCTATACGTTTGAAGAAATAATCCGATCACTGAAATCAAGGAGAATGCAATTAAGGGGGAATCAAGAATAAAATCAAGGATTATTCCCTCACTAATATAGCCAACGGACGGAATTTCAAATCAAGGTTATTCAAGGCTATAAATAGAAGGCATTGACAGACAAAGAAGTACAACGATCTGAAAAGAAAAATCAAGCAGAAACTCTGTCAATTTGAAAAGCATTCTCTCTGAACTTACAAGGATACATCTAGTGATCAACTCAGATATCAGAGCTAGAAAGTCATATTCAGCACTGAGATTGATCAAGCAAGTTTGTGAAACACATTCACATCAAATTGAAGCAACTGAATCAGAGGCAATCTGAGAAGGAGTTTAATCTGTGATAGATGTTGAAGGATTTTGATCTCAAGGAGCAGCAAAAGAGACTGAATCACTGAAGCTGTTGCGGTCAAGGAGTGATAGTCTTGTAGATTGTGAAGCTTGGGAAGCCAAGGACAATCATACTATTGTATCTGTGAAAACAATAATGAATTCCTCCGATCATCACAGGAGAAGAGTGGATTAAGGGATTACACCACCCTGAACCACTATAAGCCTTGTGTCAATTTACTTTCTGCAATTTACTTTACATCGTTTATTTAAATTGCCTAGATCATAACTTATATCTGTGATTGTCTAAACTGATTTGAAAACAACATAGTAAGAAGGGACTTATCCGTTGCCCAAAAGCTTTTAAACAAAAGAAAAGTTTTTGAAACTCCACTATAGTCATTAACCCCCCCCCCCCCCCTCTGACTATAGTTTCACCCTTCTCTGGGACCAACAATGACTACTACCTTTCATGTGCTCGGTTAGCGTGTAAATAGAATCCTATCGCTGTAATACTATCAATATGGTCGTACATCCAGTGTCAAGCATTGACGACCGTATCTTATAATCTGGATATCATACTCTCTCGAAATAACATATTTACTTCCACTCTGCAATGATTCACGAGAGTAAGACATTCCTTATAAGAAGGCCCTTTCGGATATTCACCCCTATTCATAGGGTACGCGATTCCCAGACGACCTAACATGTATACTCCGCATGCTTCGGTATCATACCCGATCACTACTACATAATTGCCCCATGGTTAGGGGAAACCTCTGTAGTGTCAAAGAATGAAAATCCACACCGTGATGCCATGTAGACTCCGGTCCTAAGGATAATTACACAACCGTCACATAGTGTGACACTTAACTGTGTTAGTGGGTCAGTCTAACATACGCATTCTCTAATACACGACCACGGTTTTTATTATTGTTGTTTTATTGTCTTTTATAGTTTTTTTTATAAGTTTTTTTAGTCGGTTTTAAGTATACGTTGATTAGAAATGTTGTTTAATTAAATATTACTTGAGATATAATGTTTTTTTTTAATGTAAATTGTGTTATTTTTTCAACGTTTGTACCGAAAATTCGGTTGTCTACGTATCTTTTATATGTAATCGTGTTGGAGGCACGATACATATAAAAAATCAAAGCGAACTTAGTTCTTATTGTTTTTTTTATTTATAGTCTTTTATAGTTTGTTTGATATGTTAGTATATTTTTTTATATAGTGTTGTATAGTGTTGTTTTTTATATAGTGCTGTTTTTTTATATTGAGTTGTATAGTGTTGTTTTTATATATAGTTTTTGTTTTTTATATAGTGTTTATATAATGTTGTATAATGTTGTTTTTTTAAAGTGTTTATATAGTGTTTTTTTATAGTGTTTATAGTGTTGTATAGTGTTGTTTTTATATAGTTTTTTTTATATAGTGTTTATATATTGTTGTTTTTTTTATATAGTGTTGTATAGTGTTTTTTTTTTATATAGTGTTGTTTTTTTATATAGTGTTTTATAGTGTTGTTTTTATATAGTGTTGTATTTTTATACTGTTTATATAGTGTTGTTTTTTTATATAGTGTTGTATTTTTATAGTGTTTATATTGTGTTGTTTTTTTATATAGTGTTGTATAGTGTTGTATTTTTATAGTGTTTATATTGTGTTGTTTTATTATATAGTGTTGTATAGTGCTGTTTTTTTATAGTGTTTATATAGTGTTTTTTTTATAGTGTTGTTTTTTTATATAGTGTTGTATAGTAATAATTGTAACAAATATATAAATAAGATATAAATTGCGTACCTTTAATCGATGTCGGTATTTCGACCGCTTGCTCCTGCTCCTGAAGTTTCAGTGTCACCGCCTTTGAACTGTGACTCATCATCTTCTGACACAATGTCTTGCACCCTCTTCTCAGCTCATACCCAATCTTGACAACACATTTGCTTCTCTAAATTGGTGGGATGAAGCGAACATCTTTTATTGTTAATCGCATATCCTGCCATGCTGAAACATTGTTCAACAGTGACGGTCGAAACGGGGCAACTTAAAAACTCGACCGCTATCAGTGATAGCACTGGAAATTCTTTAGCATGTCTCTTCCACCACTTCAATAAGTCGAAGCCAAAATCATAGGAATCATCGGTTTCACAGCCTTCAAATGTTGTGTTTAAAAATTTTGATAACTTTGTACGTTGATCGAATGACGTTGTCGCTCCCTTCTGTTTTTTCGCGTTCATTTTATCCATAACTTTTTTAAGTCCCCGCAGGGCACCTGCAGGGTTAGTAGAAGCACTTGCGGATGGATTAGGAACATCGTCGTTTCTAAATCCATACATACGCTCATATTCAACAAACAAAGTGTTTAATAAATTTTCAACTCTATCTACTTCAACTTTATAATCTACCGGGGGCACACCATGAGTATCAGACAAAGCATCATAGTAAGCATTTAACATGTTAGACACACCTAATAGTCTTAAACGAGGGTCGAGAATAGAAGAAATGAGATAAGTGTCAGGAATATGCAACATGTACTTATTCCATTTCTCCTTCATCGGGTCTAAACATTGAAAAAATGTAGCGTCATGTTCCAAGGTTTCAAACTCGGCAGTTATTTCTACACTAGCAGGCAAGACTAAATGTGCAGTGGGTTGATAACATTTTGAAAACAATTCAGTATATTTTTTGAATAATTCAAAAACATCCATCAGTTTCTTGCATGCAGTCCAAAGAGAGGGATACAAACGATATTCGCTCGGACAATGTTCACTTAAAAATTCACAAAAGGTATTTTTAATTTTGTTTGTTTTTTTCCAAAGATCATAAGTCGTGTTCCACCTATGCGGTACATCTTGCGGCAGTTTGATACGGCGATGACCTTTCTCGTTTAGAAATTTATACCACTTATGAACAAGAATATTTCTACCAAACACATGTGAAATAGAACTTTTTATCGCATTAATATTATGGTCAAAAAATTTTAAACTATCTTTTACACATAAATTAAAAATATGGCATAAACATCTAACATGAAAAAACTGACCATTACAAACAGGTTCGCAAAATCGGGATAGATCGGGAATAGAAGCAGTGTTGTTTCAAGCATTGTCAAACGCAATTGAAAAAACTTTATCTTTTAAATCGTATTCCTCAAAAATATCAACTAATAAAGATGCAATGTTAGAAGCATTATGAGTTTCATTAAATAAACGAAAATCAAGTAACCTTTTTTGGACAATCCAAGTGTTGTCAATCCAGTGAGTCGACACGCCCAAATAAAAATTGTTGGTCCTACTATCCTCCCAAATATCGGCACATACACATATTCGGAATTTATTTTTCTTCAAACTTTCTTTAATAATATTTTGTCGTTTAATAAATTTATTTTTGAAATCCCTAGTAACCATTGCACGAGGGATCTTAGTAAATGCCGGCTGCAAAGCCCTAGTATATGCGTAAGTTTCAAAAAAGGATTCTCAAGAAAGCTAAAAGGAAGACCCATCCCATAATAAGATCCGTGGTTAAATCTCTGCAGCTTATCACGAGTGTAAATAAAGAGTGAATTAGTGTTACCTCATTTGGAGCTCGGCATGTTTAAATTTGGGCTTGAGGCGCGCCGTCTTCCAATTTTTCCGGGAGTTTACTTAACATGTGAGTCCGCATCGATCCGTAACCACCGGAATGTTTAAATTGGTATTTTGTGCCACAGAAATTGCACACCGCGAAGAAATACTTTCCGGGGTTAGCTAATGCTATATCATCAGTCCGAGGAACCTTTGTGAAAAATTCCGTAAAAATTCTCGATTTTAACCCTTTTTCTTGTTCTTTGGATCGGGTACTTTCATCAACATCTAAATTGATTGACTCGGGAGTAGGAGTAGCATCATCACTAGCACCACGCGGTGTTCTTACAGGCACACGACTCCCACCACGTGCTTGTCTAGCACGGGAAGCATCCCTAGTAAATACATCTTCATCAATGTCGTCTTCATCATTATCTTCACATTCGTTAAGGTTGATGTTAAAATTTCCGGGATGAGACATTATATCGTCGTAATGACTATCAAAATCATCTTGATTGTAACCTGAAGGTGTGTCAAACGAGGAATCGAAATGTGATTACCGTGGCGAGTGCAGTATAATATTGGGGTCTATAGCCACCAACAAATTCATCCGATTCGGCACAACCGTGTCTTCACGGAAAGTAACATTTCGATTACCTCTTGATGTTTCACCTCTTCCTCTTGTTGACATTGTAAAAAATCAAAATTAAATCTAACGGTTATATAAAAAAAAAATTAGATATCAAAAAAAAAAAAAAATTAACTACCAAATTTTACTTATAACTAAAACCGAATTGAAGTAACGATTAAATCAGAACAACTTCAAATTTCGGTCTAGTCAAGTAAATTTGATTATAAAATTAAATTTTTTATACACTTGTAAATAAATTAGTTCAATAAAATACAAACAAATTTACTTGTAACTAAAACCGTATTGAAGTAACGATTAAATCAGAACAACTTCAAAAATCGGTATCATAAAGTAAATTTGATTGTTGTTTTTAACAACTAAACCAACTTGATAATCAAAGAAATGAGTAGAAGATGTAAGAAATTAGGGAAGAAGATGTAAGAATGGTGTAGGAAATTTGAAATGGATTTGGGTAGTATTTATAGAATTTTATGAGCTGTTTGGGAAAAATAAATAAATAAATAAAAAATAAAAAATTAGCCGTTACAAATATTACCGTTGGGCCGGTTCAACCGGCGGTTCCGGTTCCGGCCGGTTTTCACCGGTTCCGGCCTTGCCGGTTCAACTGCCGGTTCCGGGCCGGTTCCGGTTCCACCAAAGCCCCATCCGTACTCTAACCGCCTAAACGCCGGTTCCACCAACCGGCGGTTCACCCAACCTCCGGTTAAGCCACCCGCCGGTTCCGGTTAACCAACCGCCGGTCCAGTTATTTTTGCCACCACTAGTGGGGACTGGAATGGGGTTTTGGGTTTGGTATTAATTACCTTCTAGTTTTATTTTCTTATTATTATTATAAACAGTGGTATTTTAGTCTGGTCCAATATTTTCTGTCGTTAATGTAATTTTTATTTGAAGTGTGGATTAACACTTAATTAATGGAGAAAAAATGGACTATAATCTAATTTTTCCTTTATTTTTATTTTTATATATATATGACCAAAAATTAAAACACTCGTATCATATTGAGGTAACAAGATGAAAAAAAAACTCTTTCCATACAAGAAGTACTCATGGGCAGCACAGTCATAGTGAGGTTGCGGACCTTATTAAAATGAATTCAACAATAAAAAGTTTTTTTTCCAATATATATATCGCCAATATATATATAAAATTGATTGTAACGCCCTGCAGATGCAGTGGCGCTTAAATAGTCGTAAATAGTGCAGTCATTGCTTTAACCCATTGACTGACATTTTAGTTTAAAAAGGCTAATCCGAGTTGACTAGACATTTATGTTTCACAATTATATGGGGATGAGCAGAACTTTACTTTACCGATGTGGGACTTTACATTCTCTCCCCCCCACCCCTCCCTTATAAGAGACCGGCGTCATCGCCAGGACGGCCAAGATTTGTCTCAGTGGATTTATCCCAGTTCGTCCCTACCACAGGATTCTAGAGGTGGCCCCTCCCGCCTATCACAGTGTGGCATTTAGTTCCGTATAATAGTCGGCTCTGATACCATTTTGTAACGCCTCCTGACACAGGTCTGGTGGCGCTAAATGAGTCATAAATGGTCCGGTCAACTGCTTAGACCGCTGTCATAAGCCGAGTTGAAATGACCTTTATGTCTCACACTTATATGGAGGTGAGCAGGATTTTACTTTACCGATTTGGAACTTTACATTGATCAACCGAGTTTTTTTGTGATGATCCATTATTTTCATGTATTGACTCATATATAGTTGTTTGAAATTGAATGTACAAGTCTGACTTTCAAAGACAAAAAACGAAATTCTTGCAACCGCCAATGTGTGTACTAGTAACTAGTTACTAATGTATTTTGCTTTTGGCACTCGATTTATATTTAATGATAATGATATTTAAACTGCTAACATGATGAATCGATTAATTGTCTAGAGAAAAAAAAAATGCACCTTAAAAGTTTGGCAAATAAAAATAAAAATTGTTCCAATCTATCAACAATATCTGCCGGCAAATACAATTGAAGCAAAATAAAAATAGAATTAGAACATTAAGAAGATTAAAAATAATCATTAGCCCTAAAAAAGAATTGAAGAGACCCGCCACCCCAAAATAAAAATAGAATTAGAACATTAAGGAGATTAAAAAAATAGGAAGATTGAGGGAAAATGATAAAAAAAAATTACAAAATAAATAAATAGGACACACTCCTTTTTTTAGTTGCAAAAAGGATAAAAGAAATTGCGTCGAGTCATGGGACGTGTTTTAATCTAAAATAGTTGAGAAGGCGATTCACTACATGTATTCACTACGTTTTATACATGTGTTACTACATGTTTGTCATTTTCAACCATTTTAGATTAAAACATGTCCTTCACGACCTTTAACCTCAAAAAAATTCAGACGGACAAGAATACCCTTTTAATAAAAGGGATGCACGCATTTCTATCCTTCCGCCTATGCTTCCAGCTTCAGGTTTAGTTTGGTTTTTTTCAAACACTCGTAACTTTTGATTTAAAACTCCGATCATCGAATTTTTTCACCAAAATTCATATTTTTTTGCTCTTTAATTTGAGCCCAAATACGATACCCTTTTGACGTAAATTTTGAAAGCCGAAAAAATATTTGAATTAACCGAAGCGTTTTTCTTATAAACGACCGTAACTTTTGATTTAGAACTCCGATCATCAAAATTGTTTCACCAAAGTTCATATTTTTTTATCTTCATTTTGAGACCTTATTTGATACCTATTAGACGTAGTATTTGAAAGCCAAATTTAATCGCAGCGTTCACACTAACACAGTATCAGTACACAGTATCAGTAACACAGTATCAAGCTCATTTAAGGCTTAATTCAAGTGACTACTTCAGGGCACATATAAGGCTCATTTAAGGCTTAATTCAAAGGACACAATAACATATCTCGCTCAAATAAGGCTAATATAAGGCACACAATATGAGTAACAATATCATATAAGGCACACCGTATCGATTACGATGTCGAATACACAATGATATCAGGCTCATTTAAGGCTTAATTCAAGTGACTACTTCAAGGCACACCTATCTAGCTCATATAAGGCTCATTTAAGACTTAATTCAAGGAACACAATATTATATCTCGCTCACATAAGGCACACAATATGAGTAACAATATCATATAAGGCCTCTTATTTCGGTTTTTTGTTGCAAGGTCTATGTCCCCCAAGTCCTTGATATGAATTGAATGTCTTCTTACAGTTCAAGCACTCATATTTACTTCTTTTCGGAGCATGGTTCGATACTACTTTTTCTTTAGGATCATTTCTTTTAGGCCTCTTCTTGTTCTTGGGTTCAATCACATTAGGCTACTTGTTCTTGGCTTCATAAACAACTGCAATCTTGAAAAATCCTTCGAAAGACGTATCCGATTCGCCTTTTTCAACACATTCATCCAAATAGTAACCTGAATCAGAGCTTTCTTGCTTATTAACCTCAACTTTAATATCCATTTTAATAGCTTCTAAAGTAACAACTTGAACAAAAAATACACTAATAACATATCACCAATATGTAAATAAACAAAGCACAAAGGCTGAAATGTAAATAACATCAATTCTGCTGTTTCTGCACAAGTTTGTATCTTGCCATTTTACCATGGTATATTCCTTGCATATTTTAGAACTTGAGACCAATGTTTATCATCGAAGGAAATATGCACAGCATTGTTAGTACTAGCCAAGCAACAACAACAAGCTATTTGGTGGTGGTGGTAGTGGTGGTAGTGGGTGGGAGGTGGGAATGGGGAGTGAGGATGATTATGGAAGATTGAAGATAAATAGAGAATTCTTGATTTTCCCGATTTTGCAACCAAATGACGATGATAAGTATTACCAGAAATCGTATTTTATAATATAAGCTCCTCTTTTAATATTTCAAAAGCTAGTCTGTTAATTAACGTGTGAAAAAAAACAAAATGTATAAAACGATCAATCAATCAAACAATAACAAATGGAACACAGTAACCTGTTGGAAACGGCGGAGCTTGAAATGAAAGTAAAGCGGTGGGAGAAAAGCTACTAGAGCAAGACCAATCATAAGCCACCGGAAAATCAACCTGCTCATAATTCTGTTAGAAATCCTCGACACAGCCTGCCGGCATCGTTGCTCATCCTATTCTGAAATCATCGCAATTTCCAAACTTCATGAACATAATCAAATTGAGAAAACCACCAGGGTCCCATTAAAGATTTAAGATGAGGAGCCAAATCTCTCTTGAAAAAGAAGATGAAATGATGAATGAGGAAAAAATATCATAAACCAACATCAGAAACACCGGTTGAGGTGGCAGTTTCAGACGTTCGGGCAACGGAGAGAGCAGAAACACCGGCCATAGTCGAGAAGAAGCTAGAGACAGAGGCGAAGAAAACAGACAATGTGAAAGAAGAAGTAGAAGCAGGATGGGATTGTTGTGTGGTGGTAAAGATGGATGGGTTAATACAATCAGAAGAAGAAGAAATTGAAAATAAGGGTAAAATGGTCTATGACAAAAAATAGTCCTTATTGCAACTAAAAAAATATGTGTGGATTAATGCTTAATTAACGGCGGAAAATAATGACACTATCATTCAGCAAATGTGTTTTTTATTTTTTATTTTACATTATGGATTAAACTTAAAAGAAAGATAAGCCAGCGAAAATGGGGCAAGGAATGAAGAAACATTTTATAAAAGTTAGAAAAAACGGTTGGGCTTTATTTAGTTGGAGGTTTGGTGGGCTAGTAGGCTGATGGATTAGAATTATAAGGTACATGTTAAAGAAAGGAAAAATTACGGATAAGAACATATATTGTAATATTTTTTAATAACAGGACAGACACACATTTTTTATGGAGAGAATAACAACTTTTATATATTTTATAGGCTGAAGGACAAAACTAATATATATATATATATATATATATATATGTTCTTACTTATCTATCTTTCCATTGATCATGCTTACTTACTTACTACTAATTAAAACCCTCAATTTACGAAGTTTCCAATTTTCAGCACTGTTATCCTCGATTTCCTCCATCTCAAACAGAACCCACGCAATTTCCTCTTCCTTCCTCCGGTTCTCCAACTTCCGAAGTCTACATCGCTCCAACACCCTTCCTCCTTCCTCCTTGCACTCCGGCGACGACGAGTTCAGAACAACGACATTGCGATTGTTGTCTCATCAAATTCTCTCGAGACGTTTTCCTTTCTCCTCGTTGATCTAAAGGTACTGATTCGACCAGTTATTTCAAGCTACTTCTTGTGTTTTTATTCATTTCTTTTTCAATTGTGAAGATAGTCGATGGATTGCGATGTTTTGATGGCTTAATTTTACGATTTTTATACTCTGGTTTGATTGTTTGAATCCGATTTTAAATCTTGATTTTTAGGGGTTTTTGTTTGAATGCAGCTTGTGACAAATGAAGAGGAAGGAGATTGTGAAGTTAGGGAATGCCAAACAAATTTCGAAGAAGATGAAGCACCATAACAACGATTCACCTTCGACAAGCAAAGCCATTACTTTAAAAACCAGGATGCCTCGCTTGTGCCATCACAAAATTTATTGAAAGTTGTCCAAGTGATGAGCAAATCACGGGACATTGAGGCCATTGGTTTTGGTGGTCTGCTGAAGTTGAAAACGGACACGGTTCTCTACGCCTTAAGATGTTGGTTGTTGTCGAAATTTAACACTAGTGCGTGTTCAGCGATGAACAATCAACTTCAAATAAAAGACACGGACATTCATATTGCATTCGGGTTACCAATGGGTTCCATTGAGTTGTATGAAACCACGTCGAGTGAAAAATCAGAAGATTTTTTAGAGGAAAAAAAGAAATGGTTGCTACCGTTTGGTTGTATTCCTAAAGTTTTGAAGAGATCATTGTTGGAGAAATTAATTTCACAGCGAGCGGGAGGTGTGGAATTCAAGAGAAATTTTATAGTTTATATCGCATCTACACATTTGATGGGCGTTAAGGGGACACAGATGCTTTCTTCTTGTTTTGAAATTCTTAGGCGGAGATCGGCAAATGCATCGAATTTCAATTGGTGTTCATTTACTAGAAAGCAAATTGGTTACCTCTATTTGTAATTGGCAAAAGATGGTTGGCAAAGGTATCACCAAGCTAGTTCTACGTTGGTGTATAAGGGTCCAATAATGGTTTTGGTCTTTATATATCTTGACAGAGTTGTTTTTAGATGGAGGAATCATTGAGCGTATCTTCCCAACGCTTGCAAATTGGGGCAATGATGAAATTAGAAGGAGGATGAAGGAAGAAAAGATGTTGGTTTTGGAAAGGGTCATGTAGAAGGTCCTATAGTTATGGGCGAGATGGATAAAAAGCAAGAGACAATGGAGGATAAGGAGGATAAAAAAGATGAGCGGGAGGAGAAGAACGATGCTAAAGAAGATCGAAACGATAATTCTTTGGTTAAGTTGTTGGCTCGAGCGGCCTTGGAGTTTTCAAGGCGTATGATAACTTTTCTTTCCAGTTGAGGAAAGCAATTGTGAAAAACTCTGATTCTGATTTTGTTAGGCAGATGGATTCTCTGGTAGAAGCAGTTTGTGATGGGTATATTGCTACCAGACAGGAAGGCAATGTGGCGGCTAGGCAGAAGGAGGAAAAGTTAGACAGATAGGAAGTTGAAAGAGATGAGAAAAATGATGAAAAGGCATATTGCTATTCTCTATCTTCTTATTTATCATTATTGTCATCATCCCTCTTATTACGAGCTATGTTATCAAATTTTTACTCCTTTTTCGAGGTTCAAAATGCTGATCTTTTGGCGAAAATAACGCGAAGCCATCATGGAGGTGTTCCTCAAGCTTGAGAAAACTTTAGGAAAGCGTCCAATGCAAGAGGGAGAGGTAAAGAAGAAGAAGGTTCATTTTGTCGACCCTACGGTGCCATCTTTCGATCTTTTGGGTTCTGATTTTGACTCCACCCAAGAGACCACCCAAGAAAGCCAGCAGTGTCCCCCTGAAACAGCCACTTCTTTGAGTTGTCTTAGGCGTTCATCACGAATTGCACTTGCAAGTGGAAGTGACACACATAGTGGAAATGGTGGAAATGGTGCATATAACGCATCACCTGTAGCCTTTGATGTTGCTCTCAATGAAGAAGACTCATTTTCTAGTCAGCCATCACCAAAGACCAATTGCAAGTGGAAGTGGTACAAAGGACACCTCCTCGGGGAAGTTGAGCATAAGGAAAATTTGAAAGCGAAGCGGAACGTTGTTCGTTCTAATGTTTATCGATCACCGTTTTTGCAGAGGAACATTGACATCTTCTCTCATTTGACTAAGCTTGAGAAGTATGTGATTGATTATGCTCTCTTAGACAACTCGATGGTTTGTTTGTTTTTATATTATATCACCATCATATGCATTACTATTTACTTTATTTTAGTGAAACGCATACGCTCTTAGTGTTATTATTTAGCCAAAGGTACCATAATTCAAATTGAGTCTGTGTTCGATAATTCAAATTGACCTCTTAAAAAGGTGATGTTTAGAGTCGTAATGTGGAGGTTGGTCTTCTAATTTTACAATTATTTTTATTCTAACATATCAGGTTCACATTTTGAACTACTATATGTATTTTCTCCTGTGATATGTGCACTTTTCGAGTGCTAATGTTTTTGTGCACTTTGTTAAGTAGTTTGGTGCACACAGGTAACTAGTTTGGTGCACTGGTTATTGTTTTAGATGTCTCTTGGTGTGTTTGAGAAACTTGTGCTAGTAGATGGATGCACTTTTTCAAGTACTAGATGCATTGTTCATTATATTAGATGCATTAGAATATTTTCTTTTTCTGCCTTTATGCATTATCTACCATGTTGTTTTTGTGTAGGGAAATTCTCTTGTGATGGCAAACATGAATTGACCCGCTTTCATTTGAAATCTTTAGTCGTTGGAGATAATGTTTCTCCTTCCTTGATTATATATGTCTCAGTGTGACATTTTAAACAAGGAGAGTATAACAAGTCTAGTGATTCCCCTACGTTTGTTTCTCTACTTGTCATCATCCGTTGATGTAAGCTCTTATATGCTATGTTTTTTAAATTTAAAAACAACGTCAATTTTATGCTTATATTTTCTAACAAACATTGTATTTTTCATTGCTCGATGGTGTGGAGATCAATTTCAATGATGTAGACACTGTAAATAGATTGTAAAGCATATGCTTTTATTTAAAATTTATTTTCATTTTTTGAAGTCATGTCCACTTTTGTACCTCTGATTTTTGTGCCCCACCTTACCCACGTCGATCCCAATCCTATTCTCTTACATTGCAAACTTGGGAAAATCAAAGCTTGAAGTTATTCATGCTATGAAACCAAAGTCGGTCAAATATGGTACCTATGTAAAACATGTGGTATGTGTTTCAACTTTTTTGTACCCATTATCTAATAAGTTTTTTTATTATAATATGTTCTTTTTTATTCGCATTTGACACAGTTGGCTTTCATGGGCGAGATATTGAAAGGGAAAGCAAAAGCTTGTGAAAACCTCTTTAGGTTTTCATGTTCAGGAGTTCGTGCCAAAACCTCATATTGTTGATGGTGTAGATTCGGGTGTTTACATGATGCGGTTCATGGACACCTACAAAGGCATGAAGCAAGGATACACTCTATGCTTTAAAGATGTAAGAATTAGTTTTAAAATTACTTTGTTTTACAATATTCATTTCAATCAAAAAAATTCACTAGGAAGGAACCTGTTATATTGTTCAGAGTGCTCAATTGAAGAAGTTTAGCTGTAGAGCATGCTATCGGATCCTGACTTCTGACCAAAACATCCTGAATTTTAAAATCAAACAATTTGCTCACTCTATGACTTGCGGATTACGGTAATTTGAACCATTTTCATAACATGTGTTCTTAGACTTTTATGTACTAGTTTACTCCGTCTTTTATAATATAAGACACTTATTTCCATGTAATAGTCAGCCAGCACCCTCAAATCGTATAGAATACACGGATGCACATCTTACTGAATTTGTTCATAAAGGCGACAATGCATCAATGTAAGAAATTTTTTATTTATGTGTTTATGTTGCTTATTAGGTTATTTGTCAATATGTAATCGTCTTACTTATATTTTTAGTCTTGTCGATACTGAGTGGATGCAAGTCACTCGAAAAGGGATGATGAGTTTAAAGCCACGCCAGTTTGCATTTGCAAACTTTTTTTAGTTTAATTCTAAAGCTTTACTACGTTTATTCTCATTATATATTCTGACATCCTTTAATCAATACATTATAAGCATCAAAAAAACTAGTAATCAGCTGCACTCAAACAATAACCAGGTGCAGTCAAACAACTCTTCATTTCATTCTCATTATATATTCTAACACTTATCGTATTTTAGGTGATTGATATTGTTGGAATTAAATGTTCTCTTTCGAATCCAGCGTTTCTCTTTATGCCTACAATTGTTAAGGTAAAATTTTAAACACAAACAAATTTGTATAGTTTCCTGAGAATGTTTTATTCTCAGAATTTAACTTGCATTTTCTACCATTCAGGATTTGAAGCCAGATGGAAGAAAAACACTTCACAATGCATATATAAAGTTTCATTACATGCCTAATGATGGAAAAGACATCAAAAAAGTAAAAAAAAAAAAAAACTATGTATAATGTTTATGCATCAAACAAGAGTTTGTAACGTTATACCGTACCATTTTGTTCATTTGTTTTCTTTTTCTTCACCACTGCACAAGTGTTTATTCCTCTATTAAACGATGACCATTGGTTTTGCTGTGTTTGCGATTTGGAAGAAGAAAACATTCATCTTAGACTCACTAATGCATAAAAGGAAAATGGTTGCAAAGAATCACTTTGCCAGTGAAGTGGTAAGTTTTTTCTTGTCTAAAACATACATATAAGTTTAAAGTATTACGCTAATGATTTACTCATGGTTGTGATTATTTTCAAAAGTGTGATTGTTGATGCACTAGTAGATGCATTGTTAGGTGGGCTAGATGTATTGTTAGTTGTGTTAGATGCACTATTGTTAACCTTGACATATCATGCTATTGTATTAAGGTAAATCTGAGAATGTTGGTTGGAGTGTATTTAGAGCCTAAAATGTACCTGGGTAAATATTTGGATGTTCTTTGTTGTTGTTTTGTTATGTGTCTCGGAAGTGTCTCGGGTACACAAAGCAAAACAGGTATCTTGCTGCTCTGCACCCTTTCTGTGCTCCTTCTACTCTCATATTCATTATGCTGCTAAGCTAGCAAGCATATTTGCGTTCCTTCTAGATGTGTCGATGGAAATGAGGTTTTGTTTTTGATTTGGTGTCTGAGTTTATCGTGTTACTTTTGCAAGGTTTATAAAGTTGAGCTGGCTATCGACGAAAACTTTGTTGGTTAGGTAAGATAAAAGGGATGAACATGTTTGAAGTGGTGAATGTTAAGGTGCCCCAGCAAAAGAATGGGTACTTCAGTTTATATATAATTTCCTATGTTTCTTATTCTACATAGGCATGAAACAAGTTTGTTAAAAAAAAATGCATGCTTGTTTTCTATGCTCAATTTGTAAGGTATGATTTTGGAGTGTATGTACTGAAATTTTTGGAAGCTACAACTGATGAAACGTTATGGACCCACACAAATTATTTCAAGGTATGCATAGTCAACTTGATTTAATGATTTATTTAATTATGATAATTTTGTATCATAATATTATCTATGATTCTTTGTGCGTGAAGTTGGATGAATACCATTCTCTTTGAATGCTCGATCTACTCGGGATGGGATATGAATTTTGAAAAATGTAACAAATTTTATGTCTTTTAATATTATACATCTAAATCCGAGAGCAATATTTTAAAAGACCTTTTTAAATTTTTAACATTTTAATAAACACTTTTCTTTATGAATTTAGTAGTTACATTAAAAAATGCATTAGGTACATTAAAATTTCTATCGAGATGCACTCGAGTTGCACTTTGTAGGATTTATGATTTTTTTGTTTTTGTTTTTTTTATGTGTTTGATTTTAGTCGGTGTTATTAAAAGGGTTTGTAGTCCGAATTAGTTGGAACAAGGTCTTCAGTACTTAAGGATGAAGATAGTCTTGAACAAAGTGAATTGTAAATGTATGCATGTATGTATTTGGAAACAAAGTGGATGTCAATGTTTTTATGAGATTGCGTTAGGGATCATATTCTCTAGTTTATATTTACTGTACTTGTTCAATAAATTACACTAATATTTACTCTTTCGATCATTTAAAAGATACTAACATTTGGTGCACCAAAATAGTAAGAGACGCATTATTAAAACATCTATCAGGTGCACTAAAACAATAACCAGGTGCACTAAAATAGTAATCAGATGCACTAAAATCATTAAAAGTGAAATGAGTCTAAATTGAATCTACATATGCACAAATTCAACCAACCCATCAAATAATTCATGCAATTAGGATTTATTCCATGATTATTCTTTCTTCTTTCTTTCCTTTCGAGACGGTTATCCATAGAGATTAGAAGATTAAAGGTAAAAGAAAATCGCCCAAAAGTAATCAGTGCCTTCAAACAATAACTAGGTGCACTCAAACAATAACCAGGTGCACTAAAATAGTGATCAGATGCACTAAAATTATCAAAAGCAGCAGAATCGGAAATATAAAAAAACAACCACTGTTCCGTATGATTTATACAACGCATACAGGCAAAACATCGTTACCTTACAAAGGTCTGGTTGCTTGCAACCCCCACAAGCAGCAGAATCGGAAAACAACACACGCAAAGCAAAAGCTAACAATAAACAGAATCAAAAGCAAAAGATCATGAGCTAATAGGGGATCCAAATTCATCCATAGTAAGAAGGCAAACATAACAAAGTTACAACTGCATCAAAATCAACTATAGAAACCAAATAGATAACCAGTACTAGGTTGCAACCCAAAAGAGAACAGTCACCATACAAAATATTGTATCTTAGGAAAAGTAACTACTTGACAACTATGACATATATAATCATGACAAGAAACACCCCGCAACTCTGGAACTACTCCTATTTGCTTGATAGAGCGATGATCGATCATCTCGTATATCTTCCCACCAATGTCTGTGTTTTCAGTCTGCAAAAACAAATATACTATTATAAGCACTTTAAATATAATGACCCTCTAATTTCGATGTTCAAATAACCTAATACAAATGCAAATGTGGAATGTTCAACAACACTTTTATGTACATGTTTCCTTCATGTGGCATCTTTCTGTAGGAGGCGTGTGGGGCAATTTCTGTAGTCATGGTATGACATTTTACCACAATAGTTGCACTTTCTTGGGTCCCTCTTCCGCTTCTTCGATAGCTTTTTCTTTTCCGAATAATCCTTCATCCCGATCTTCCGACCCTTTGGGTTTTGACTGCTTTTGGAGGAAGTATAGTAACTTCTTTTGGAAATTTTGTTCCTAGCAATTTCTCAATCTCATCATCTTTGTTGACTTTTTTTTTCTTTCGATTTTCACAACAATCTTTAACGTCTGTGACATTCTCTCTAATGTCACGAAGTAGTTTCAACAACTCATCTGCCTTTTCTTCATTGTCTTCAACCATAGATACACAGGCAAATGCTTCAAAGATACAACTCTCCAATCTTTTGTTTTTAGTGTCTAATGTTGAACAATCAACAAGTAACGCTCCATCTACACTAAAACCGGTGACAAGTTGCATTTTTCATCCACCTATCCAACAAGTACTCTTTCGAACTTCATCGAAACCCTTATCTTTCAACACACAAATCGCGTGGCGACACAAGAGACCTTCTCTTGTGAACTTCTTGCAAGAGCATACCAATTTATATTCGTAGATAACAAATTGGACTATGTAATCCTTATTCTGTCCCAGTCTGTGATGATAATAGTATCTACCACACCATCTCAGAGTGCTATTCTTAAACCCACATCTAAAACAAGCAGCCTTTTACCTCCTCAATGAAACTCGTAAAATATAACAGGGGTGTATATTTTAGAAGCATGCTCCTCCATTTCAAGCGGGGTAATAAGTTGAGGCGATGAATTTTTGGAATCTGCTACCAACTTGGAGTGTTTCCATCGTTGAGAATCCATTGCGCTCTCGTATCTCATGTAAAATTCAACCAAGGATAAATTGGGGTTAGTGAAGTTTCCAAAGAAATCTGTTTTGATTCCGATCTTGAGGTCGTCCTCATAAGCCCTCCTAAGAACAAATCCCTTGAATAGGCAGGGATCCAATAGGCACATAATTTCTTCATGCTATCCAACCATTCATTATCCTTTAATTTGTAAGTCGAAATCATCGATGCCCATTTTTGCTCAAACTCCTGTACCTCAATGTCATCGCCCCACACACAAGCATTAATGTCTTTTAGAAAGTTGGTTTCTTTACATGTAGCCGACCCTACATTCTCTGTCACTTTTTTCATGATATGCCACACACAAAACTTGTGTTGCGTTTTATCTCCAAAGACCCTTTCTATTCCTGCCTTGATCGCCGGATCTTGATCCGTTATTATGAAGTTTGGATAACGCCCACCCATGGCCTTCAAAAAGTTTTCAAAAATCCAAACAAATGACTCTGTGGTCTCATTTGATAACAGACCAGCTCCAAAGACCACACATCTCTTATGGTTATCCACACCCGTAAATGGACCAAACACCATTTTATATTGGTTCCTATTAAAAGTTGTATCAAACGAAAGCGGATCACCCAAGAGCATGTAGTTTTTTATAGCAATAGGATCAGCCCAGAATATTCTGCTCAAATTCCCATCCTTGTCCACATCAAAATCAAAGTAGAATGCAGTACACATTGCTTTTTTTTTTGCATAAACTTTTCAATTAACATCTGTGCATCATACTCTTTGATAAATTTCTTGACATCTCTGGAGAAGTTCTTAAAATCTTCTAATGACGCACCAATATTACGGAAACCGCTTACATGTTCCTTGAACATCTTAAATGACTTGGTCGCCCCAAAATTTACCTTTGCATTGTCAATTATTATTTTCTTATGCACGATGTTTATATCTCTAGCTTGCTTCAAATGGACCATGGTATTTGGAGTATTCAGATGGTGTGAGTGGCCTTCTATAAAAGTAGCAACCATGTATTTCAATTGTTTTCTCTTCTTCTACACCATCTTCTATTATTTTGAAAACTATTTTAGCCTCGACAACCAACCCTAGTTATTGGAACCCTTCTTAGTTTCCTGTCGGCTTACTTATCCCCGCTTTATTACATACGCAACGCTTGTATATAATATTTCATAGGTCCTTTACCATGTTTTTCTATATCCAACTTTGATGTTAAACCCGCGACTTCACTATACTTCCTATAAAAACGTATTCCATCAAGTAGGTCATCAAACAACATCCCTACAAACCGGCTTTAAATTCTCTAGAACATAGGGTATTTGGTTGATAGGGTCTCTAGTGACGATCGAGTAGCTTCATAAAAACATTAAAATTTAATATCGATGCACATTAAAAGTGACTAGATGCACTAAAATACTAATAAGATGCAATTGAACGTAAAAGCAGAGCATAAATAACAATAACCTATAGTACCATCTTGTTCGACTACCTCTTCTCGCTAAAGGTGACTCATAGTTGATTCCTTCCACACTGCTCTCGCATTATTTGAATGATAAATTAAACACACCCGTTCATTTATTTTACATGATATTCTATCAAAAATATGGAAGAAGAAGTAAAATTATAAGAAAATTCACCCATCAGTACTTATGTCAGTACAACGTCGCCATCGCCATACTTGTCAAACTAGAAGTGTTGATTTCTTCACTTAATTCTCAGTTTTACTAATAGAGTGAAAAGGTTATGATAACGAAATTTAAAATCACCAACTAGATGCACTAAATCAACAACCACATGCACTAAATCACCAACTAGTATTGTATGTTTTAACAAACAATTTGCCAAAACAATTTGAGTGAAAAATTACCTGCTTGATAAGGTGTATTTTGTACTCTTTCATCCAAAATATAAGTCGTGTACAAAACAATTTGAGTATTCTCCATCGCGGATTTCCATCATCATATTCCGATTCGAATCCATTGCTATGCTACGCAAAAACAATAATCAAAACTAGTTATTGTTCGCGTCGCCGGATTCCCAAGTAGCGCAAATCGTATAACCAAGTAAGCGCCGTCGCCGGATTTGAAGAAGGAAGGTCGTGGCGAATCGAAGGAGGAAGGTCTGAATAGAAGGAGGAAGGGTAGGAAGGGTAATTCAAGCTTATGTTTCGATTGGTTTGGGTTATTAATTTAAGTGGTATGTAGGTATGTATGGATAGTATGGTATGTGGGGAACCCAACCCTATATATATATATATATATATATATATATATATATATATATATATATATATATATATATTAAAAACAAATCCAGCGTGCCCAATTCGTGGGACATTTTCCTGAACTTTTTTTCTCTCTCCTCCCGATTTTCAAACGATCATATCTTTTGATCTACACATTCAAACGTGAAAAAAATACAGTGAATTTTTTTATGCTTTTCGTTTTGAGACTTTGTTCGATATAATTACATCGTTTTTAATGAGATTCACTGTCGAAATTCACTCAGTGAATCTCCCTAGTGAATCCCGAAAATCAGTGAATATCGACAGTGAATTTCGAACAATAGTGAATTTCGACAGTGGATTTTCTGAAACAACCTCGGAATATGTTGAATGTGGTCTCAAAATAAAGAGCATGAAAAAATCAAAAAATTTGTGACTTTTTTTTTTTCAAATTTGGAGATGTAGATTGAAAGATATGAGTGTTTAAAAAAGATGGATGAAAGAGAAAGTGTGTTGATTTTTTGGTTTTCTTTTTTTTTGTAAAAATGCCGCTAGAAAATATAAAATAAAATAAAAAATAGTTTTCTCCTTCATGCAAAACTTTCAAAAAGTTGTCATTCTCCCTAATTGATGAAAATATTGGTGTCATTTTCCCTCATTACCCCTAAAAAAATAGCCAGGGTAGCCGGGCTTAATTAGACCCCCCTGCCCAGACTTTAGCTTTGATCGGGAGATAATGTAGTATTAGTAAAACATCACGGCAATAGTTGATAGTCTGTTAGCTGACACGATACTGCTCTAAAGATGGGCGGTGTCGTCCATCTTATGGGCGGTACCGTCCATCATTTGAGCATTTGGGAAGGCGAAGATGAACGGTACCGTCCATTTTTAGGTGTGAGACAGTAAAAACAACTCTGAAAAATGAGGTATGGAAAAAACTGATTTTACCTCAAAAGGATATTATTTGAATTTCTCAAGATAATTATGTTCTCGTCTCAATTAGTAAACAGTTTTAATCACTTTTACGATTTGTGACTATAACGCCCGTTCCCGGATACCGAGTTTATATCCAGAAAAAGAATGTTCGACACGTATAATGTAAAATAAATCTCATATTATACGTAAAACTCTACTACGTCGTATCGAGTTAAACAACGCAGAAGCAAAAGAATCGGGTATATATATTTTTTCCACAATCCAAGAATGGAAACAACGCCTAAAGATGGAAATGTAACTTAAAACAACAAAAATCCAAAAGAAACTTGCAACCTACGAAACCTCCAAAAGAAAGAAAATAAAAGAGACTACATATCTTAAAAGGAAACACTCCGTATTCCAAAACAAGTCTTAGAAGTCATAAAATAAAAGATAAAAAATAATGCTTCAACGAAAGCGTCCTCAAATGTCATCATCAAAGTCCTCTTCGTAATCCGGGTCAACCCGTTCATCTTCTCATCCCCAAGCACAGAAAAACATGCATTTGAAGTAAGTTCAACGTACTTAATAAAAGAGAGAAGCTATGATTGAAATCAAGATTTATAAAGTAAGATTCATGAATATTTAATTATCTTTATATGACCGACCCAGTCTAGGGTTCACTTCATGTCAATCAACATGTCATGACTAAATGTTTCTATCTTAAGTTATCTGTGTTACATCCGCATTCAAGGGCACTACGCATGGTGCATATCCACCATGAGATATAATGTGCAACATATTGGCGGATATCACCAATATCCATGGGGGAAAGCCCGATAGCGTACACGTTCGGCGAAGTCCCTCCGTACTTAGGGTCTCATAAACCTACAGAGTTATTCACTTTCAGGAACGCCCACACATCGTGATATGGTCTGGTGCCTATCTTAGAATGACATGATGTTTAAACTTTTACTAGTCAAGTATGTATTTTATAAATCGTTAGCTAGCCATCTAAGTGTTTTTCAAGGAAAGCCTAACCTTAACAGACCAACTCCCTCACTTAGACAACTAGACACAACATCCTATCACATACACAGACATTAATGAGTGCTAACTCTTCAAAGCACAAGCCTATCATTCTCTTCCGACGGTCCCGAACTTCAACTCTTAGAAAGAAACCATTCGGTGCCGAAACTAAACGCATCAGAAACTCAATCAAGGCTTGTTCATCTTTAATTAATGTTATTAGATCATGAAACAACATTTAAATCTCATTCCATAGCGTAACGGATCATTTTTCCCTAAACTGGGGTCGATGCGTGCGCATTGATCGTCCAAAAACTTGCTGTAAGTCTCTATTCGGCCAATGCGTGTGCATTGCCTGTAATGCATACGTATTGCTCATGCTGGAAGGAAAACAGACTATCTTGAAAAAAAAAATACATGTGCATTCCAATGAATGCATGCGCATTAGACCTGCTGTGAAAATGATCTGACATCTTGAATCACGAATGCGTGCGAATTCCACTGAATCTGTGCGCATTCGACATTGTAAAACCCTCAAACACGATTTTATGTACTCCTTACGATCCCTACACGATTCCAAACATGATAAACACGAATATACTCAGAAAAATAGCAGAAAACACAACTTTTCTGAACCATAACAACCCTTGATCATTAAACAACATATAGGTGTAAATTCTAACCCAAAAACACATCAACTCCTCAACTTAACCCTATAAACTGTAATTTAAATCATAGGAAGAACCTCTTACCTTTTAGCAAGCTATCCATAACAAAACTTTCGAAAAAGTCTGCACCAAACTCGTCCTTTGCTAACAGAAACCTATGTGATCAATCCTAAATTGATTTAGATTCGATCACACGCTTGTATAACAACTAAGCTACGGATTTAGGAGTTTGAATCCATTAAACTCGGTCCAAAAACACAGCTTAGGTCAAAAATTCTTACCTTGACAAAGATCCAAACTTTTGTGTTGAAACAACGCCCTCTTCAAGAAGATTCCAACGCTCTACCCGAATCTGAAAACGGTTGAGAAATTCACTTAGATTTCTGAAAATTCACTCACCCTACTCTCTTCTCTCCAAGCGCTTTTCAAGAACGTAAAAAACCAATTTTGAAAACTGATAGGTTATGGGAAAAATATTGGGGTATATTTTCCTTTTATAACTAATGTTATTTTCCAAAAATTTCCATAATAAATTCTTAATTACATAAATCCTAGATTTTGCATATATATATATATATATATATATATATATATATATATATATATATATATATATACATTCATATATATATAATATACAATTTATTTTAAAAAAATGAACATAATATTTCATTTTCAAAAATGACACGCTTGCCATTTCCTAAAATCGAATATATTACATTCTCTCCTCTCAAGAGGAGTTTCATCCTCGAAACTAAAGCATACCTGGTAAATCTACAAAATTTGGAAATTCACTGATCATATCGTCCTCAACTTCCCAAGTTGTCTTGTTCGGCGAAAGATTGCTCCATTGCACCAAAACCAACGGGATCATCCGTCTCTTGATCATCTTTTCATTCCTGTCTAGAATCTTGATCGGTTTCTCATCATATACAAGATTATCTTGAAGGATCTTCGGAACAACGGTTGCTTCAACATCCGTCTTAGTCAAGCACTTCTTCAACACTGAGACATGGAACACGTTGTGTACTCTTGACATTGATTCCGGTAACTTTAACTTATAGGCTAAGGGTCCAACCCTCTCAATGATCTCAAAAGGTCCAACATACCTTGGACTTAACTTCCCTTTCTGTCCAAACCGTTTAAATTTCTTTATTGGGGACGCTCGCATGTATACTCTTTCCCCAACGTCAAACTCTAGGGGTCTTCTTCTAACGTCAGCCCAACTTCTATGTCTTTCTTGAGCTGATTTCAGATTCTTCTTCACCAACAAAACCCTTTCTTTTGCTTGTTCTACCATTTCCGGCCCGGTGACTTGTCTCTCCCCGACATCATCCCAAAACAACGGCTTTCGACATCTTCTCCTATACAAGGCTTCAAACGGTGGCATA
Organism: Gentiana macrophylla; assembly: GCA_026214975.1. Taxonomy (NCBI): domain Eukaryota; kingdom Viridiplantae; phylum Streptophyta; class Magnoliopsida; order Gentianales; family Gentianaceae; genus Gentiana; species Gentiana macrophylla. Next base: position 68,078,260 of record CM047817.1, read on the forward strand.
CCCAAACTTGCATAATAACTGTTGTTGTAGGCAAACTCTGCTACGGGTAGGTAATCATCTCATGATCTGCCTACTGCGAAAATGCATGCTCTCAGCATATCCTCTTGTTTTTTGGATTGTCCTTTCTGACTGTCCGTCTGTTTGAGGATGAAAGGCCGTACTCAAATCTAACTTGGTGCCAAAGGCCTTTTGTAAACTCTTCCAAAACCGATTGACGAACCTCAGGTTATGATCCAAAACTATTGAGATAGGTACCCCATGCAGCATCACTATATTATCCAAGAATAGTGTTGTCATCTTTTTCAAAGGCATATCCATCTTGGTTTGTAAGAAATGGGTGGATTTAGTCAATCACCCACACAGTGTCATGTCCGCTCTTTGTCTTTGGTAAACCGGTGATAAAATCCGTCGTTATCATATCCAACTTCCATTTGGGAATATCGAAAGGCTTAAGGATGCCTCTGATAGCAAAATACTTAACCGCTAACCTTAACCGACAGAGTATCGGGTCAACGGTAGTATAGTGGTTTCAAGGTCGAATCCACGGGGAATAATAGTGAAGTACCAAAGTCGACGTCTAAACTTGGTTCAGGTCAATATTATGTGAAAAGTATTATAAATGCAGAAAATAAATATTATTCTAACGGATTTATCTAAGTGATTAAAAGGCATAGCCGAACTACGATCCAACAGGTTACTTTTACCCCACATGAAAGACATGACAAGGAGTGTGTCTTAACCGACCTACCTATCCAATTCAGTTTATATGACATCCACGGGTGTCGACTCTTTATTCTCGCGTTAAGGTCTGAACAAATCTCGCTTAACCCCCTATACTAGGCTTATTAACCCTCCCTTTAGAAAGCTAACTCGCCTGACATGGTTGACCAGAATATTGAGCCGCTCGGGAACCTGATAAGAACCTCACATAGGAATAGTCCTAACATCTAGCTAGGTTGTCAATCTAACAATCAAGGCTATGTCCAGTGATTCTAATACCCGCATCCCACACCTCGCCGCAAAATACATATATAAGCTCGATGTGTGTGTAACAGTGAACAAGGTTGTCAATCTCATTCAAAGTTATTAAAACAATGAAAACAAGTTTTAGAACATGAATTTATCATACAAACGTTTAATTAAGCGCTACACAACTCCCCTCTCATCCCCCTTTGGGATTTTCAACCGTTTTCACATAATTCGGCTACACAACTACTTTAGCTACTTATAATCATACTAACAACGAAGTAATTAAAGGAAATTATACTAAGAACAATAATAAACGAAAGCATAATCATCATAAAAATCAAACCTTGAATATTGAGTAAAGGTATCGCGCTAAAAGTCGAATCTTTGGTGTTGAAACAGAAATTTAATCTAATAAAAAGTATGTAGAATCAATGGAATTAATCTATGGAATATGGGGATCAAAGGGTGTTTAAAATACTCAAAAACCGCCCAAAAATCGCCACTAAGATGCCTAAAGTCGTCCAGGACGAAATAGGGGCTGAATGAGAAGTGTATTTATAGTGTATGTCGAAAATCTGATGCTGTCGGTCTTGAACGCCCGTTTGTGCCTTGGCAAACGCTAGTTTGTCTCCTATCTTCAATAAATCAGCAATATCTTTTTGTGTAGATCTCCGATTTGGACGATTCTAGATGCGTTGGAAAGATCGTTCAATTCCTATATTATCCAAGAATAGTGTTGTCATCTTTTTCAAAGACATATCCAGGTTGGTTTGCATGAAATGGGTGGATTTAGTCAATCACCCACACAGTGTCATGTCCGCTCTTTGTCTTTGGTAAACCGGTGATAAAATACATCGTTATCATATCCAACTTCCATTTGGGAATATCCAAAAGCTTAAGGATGCCTCTGATAGCAAAATACTTAACCGCTAACCTTAACCGACAGAGTATCGGGTCAATGGTAGTATAGTGGTTTCAAGGTCGAATCCACAGGGAATAATAGTGAAGTACCAAAGTCGACGTCTAAACTTGGTTCAGGTCAATATTAAGTGAAAAGTATTATAAATGCAGAAAATAAATATTATTCTAACGGATTTATCTAAGTGATTAAAAGGCATAGCCGAACTACGATCCAACAGGTTACTTTTACCCCACAGGAAAGACTTGACAAAGAGTGTATCTTAACCGACCTACCTATCCAATTCAGTTTATATGACATCCACGGGTGTCAACTCCTTATTCTTGCGTTAAGGTCTGAACAACTCTCTCTTAACCCCCTATACTAGGCTTATTAACCCTCCCTTTAGAAAACCGACTACCGACATGGTTGACCGTAATAATGAGCCGCTCGGGAACTCGATAAAAACCTCACATAGGCATAGTCCTAACGTCTAGCTAGGTTGTCAATCTAACAATCAAGGCTATGTCTAGTGATTCTAATACCCGTATCCCACACCTCGCCGCAAAATACATATATACGCTCGATGTGTGTGTAACAGTGAACAAGGTTGTCAATCTTATTCAAAGCTATTAAAACAATGAAAACAAGTTTTAGAACATGAATTTATCATACAAACGTTTAATTAAGCGCTACACAACTCCCCTCTCATCCCCCTTTGGGATTTTCACCTGTTTTCACATAATTCGGCTACACAACTACTTTAGATACTTATAATCATACAAACAACAAAGTAATTAAAGGAAATTATACTAAGAACAATAATAAATGAAAGCATAATCATCATAAAAATCAAACCTTGAATATTGAGTAAAGGTACTACGCTAAAAGTCGAATCTTTGGTGTTGAAACAGAAATTTAATCTAATAAAAAGTATGTAGAATCAATGGAATTAATCTATGGAATATGGGGATCAAAGGGTGTTTAAACTACTCAAAAACCGCCCTAAAATCGCCCCTAAGATGCCCAAGGTCGTCCAGGATAAAATAGAGGCTGAATGAGCTGTGTATTTATAGTGTATGTCGAAAATCTGATGCTGTCGGTCTTGAACGCCCGTTTGTGCCTTGGCAAACGCTAGTTTGTCTCCTATATTCAGTAAATCAGCAATATCTTTTTGTGTAGAGCTCCGATTTGGACGATTCAAGATGTGTTGGAAGCATCGTTCAATTCCTATATTATCCAAGAATAGTGTTGTCATCTTTTTCAAAGACATATCCACCTTGGTTTGTATGAAATGGGTGGATTTAGTCAATCACCCACACAGTGTCATGTCCGCTCTTTCTCTTTGGTAAACCGGGGATAAAATCCATCGTCATCATATCCAACTTCCATTTGGGAATATCCAAAGGCTTAAGGATGCTTCTGATAGCAAACTACTTATCTGCTAACCTTAACCGACAGAGTATCGGGTCAACGGTAGTATAGTGGTTTCAAGGTTGAATCCACAGGGAATAATAGTGAAGTACCAAAGTCGACGTCTAAACTTGGTTCAGGTCAATATTAAGTGAAAAGTATTATAAATGCTGAAAATAAATATTATTCTAACGGATTTATCTAAGTGATTAAAAGGCATAGCCGAACTACGATCCAACAAGTTACTTTTACCCCACAGGAAAGACTTGACAAGGAGTGTGTCATAACCGACCTACCTATCCAATTCAGTTTATATGACATCCAGGGTGTCAACTCCTTATTCTTGCGTTAAGGTCTCGAACAACTCTCGCTAACCCCTATACTAGGCTTATTAACCTCCCTTTAGAAAGCTAACTCACTTTGACATGGTTGACCGTAATAATGAGCCGCTGGGAACCTCGATAAGAACCTCACATAGGCATAGTCCTAACGTCTAGCTAGGTTGTCAATCTAACAATCAAGGCTATGTCTCGTGATTCTAATACCCGTATCCCACACCTCGCCGCAAAATACATATATAAGCTCGATGTGTGTGTAACAGTGAACAAGGTTGTCAATCTCATTCAAAGCTATTAAAACAATGAAAACAAGTTTTAGAACATGAATTTATCATACAAACGTTTAATTAAGCGCTGCACAACTCCCCTCTCATCCCCCTTTGGGATTTTCACCCGTTTTCACATAATTCAGCTACGCAACTACTTTAGCTACTTATAATCATACTAACAACGAAGTAATTAAAGGAAATTATACTAAGAACAATACTAAACGAAAGCATAATCATCATAAAAATCAAACCTTGAATATTGAGTAAAGGTACTGTGCTAAAAGTCGAATCTTTGGTGTTGAAACAGAAATTTAATCTAATAAAAAGTATGTAGAATCAATGGAATTAATCTATAGAATATGGGGATCAAAGGGTGTTTAAACTACTCAAAAACTGCCCTAAAATCACCCCTAATATGCCCAAAGTCGTCCAGGATGAAATAGGGGCTGAATGAGCTGTGTATTTATAGTGTATGTCAAAAATCATTGCTTTATCGGTCTTGAACGCCCGCTTGTGCCTTGGCAAACGCTAGTTTGTCTCCTATCTTCGATAAATCAAAGAATATCTTTTGTGTAGAGTCTCCGATTTGGACGATTCAAGATGCGTTGGAAAGATCGTTCAATTCCTATATTATCCAAGAATAGTGTTGTCATCTTTTTCAAAGACATATCCACCTTGGTTTGTATGAAATGGGTGGATTTAGTCAATCACCCACACAGTGTCATGTCCACTCTTTGTCTTTGGTAAACCGGTGATAAAATCCATCGTCATCATATCCAACTTCCATTTGGGAATATCCAAAGGCTTAAGGATGCCTCTGATAGAAAAATACTTAACCGCTAACCTTAACCGACAGAGTATCGGGTCAACGGTAGTATAGTGGTTTCAAGGTCGAATCCACAGGGAATAATAGTGAAGTACCAAAGTCGACGTCTAAACTTGGTTCAGGTCAATATTAAGTGAAAAGTATTATAAATGCAGAAAATAAATATTATTCTAACGGATTTATCTAAGTGATTAAAAGGCATAGCCGAACTACGATCCAACAGGTTACTTTTACCCCACAGGAAAGACTTGACAAATAGTGTATCTTAACCGACCTACCTATCCAATTCAGTTTATATGAAATCCACGGGTGTCAACTCCTTATTCTTGCGTTAAGGTCTGAACAACTCTCTCTTAACCCCATATACTAGGCTTATTAACCTTCCCTTTAGAAAGCTAACTCACCTGACATGGTTGACCAGAATAATGAGCCGCTCAGGAACCTGATAAGAACCTCACATAGGCATAGTCCTAACGTCTAGCTAGGTTGTCAATCTAATAATCAAGGCTATGTCTAGTGATTCTAATACCTGTATCCCACACCTCGCCGCAAAATACACATATACGCTCAATGTGTGTGTAACAGTGAACAAGGTTGTCAATCTCATTCAAAGCTATTAAAACAATGAAAACAAGTTTTAGAACATGAATTTATCATACAAACGTTTAATTAAGCGCTACACAACTCCCCTCTCATCCCCCTTTGGGATTTTCACCCGTTTTCACATAATTCGGCTACACAACTACTTTAGCTACTTATAATCATACTAACAACGAAGTAATTAAAGGAAATTATACTGAGAACAATAATAAATACCTTCTTCAGTTCTGAGTGAACTTCAGTTCCTGGTGTATATATTCAGTCTTCTGTTCAGTTCTAGTTATCTAAGTGTTTTCCAGTTTCTTAGATGAATTCAAGTTTCAGTTCCACGACACTTCTATCTATTACAATGCTTGTCTGACATAACCTATACAATTTAATATACTCTAGTAAAACCTATACATTCAGTTCTAGACATCTTTTAGCTTTCCACTATAACAGTTAGTTTCACCACTGTTGGAGAGATTTTGCATCATTAAAACAAAAGAAAATTTATAAACCTATACTACCAAGCAAAACTACCTCCTAACCGGCCGAATACCGGGTAGTTGCTAGTAAAGTTGGATAAGTACGGGTATCGGTCCTCAGGGAAAAGGGATGTTGAATCTAATCTAATTAATCTCCTAAATTGTTACTAGGGAAAACGAATAAACGAAAGAACAAATAAATCAACTACAATAAATCTAACCTATAACAAATAATAAAAACATAAACTAAAGATACATGGGATCAAACAGTGCACAAACCAAGTGATTTCAATCCTAGTTCATCTCATGAGTTTAATTCAAATTGTGGTTTCACCTTTACACGAAACACAAACCCCTAATTCCTTAGTGAATCTATTTCTCAAGCTATGAATTCCTAAGTCCTTAGTGAATTCAATTATCGATCTCTCCTCTTCCGAATGTTGAGATCGATTTTCCATACAAAACGAAGGTGTAGATTCAAGTTAACTCTCGTATTTTAGAATCTAACAACCTAGATAATTAACCAATCAATTTGTCACATAATTAATGATTAAAGATCCTATCTTTCTATGGTGATCTAGCGTACGCAACTTCCGTATGTTGTAAACATATCAATTAGTAAACATATCTCTCGATAAAGTTCACACATAGCATCATGATCATAAAAAGATACAAAATAAATTAAAGATCATGAAAATAAACTAGCGATTGAATAAATTAAAAAGAGATTAAACTCACAAGGTTTGGTACATGGATGAACTCATGAATCGAAAACGGAAAAAAACTACATCTAATCTAACCCGGATCACCCGAGCACAAGGCTCGGGTGACCGGCCTTGAGACTCAAAACACCACGCTTGCTTTCTTTGCTTTGTAATGTGCAAGAATAATTTGGTGAATTATTATAATTATGGGATGAATTATGGATTAATACTTGCGCATATATATATCAATTCAAAGGCGGCCGTAATGTTAATGTCGGCCGCTTCCTTGTATTTTATGCGGCTAAATAATTATTTTCCATTAGGTTTAAAATCCTAAGTCGGCCGCAATTATCAATGTCGGTTTTGTTTGAGTGTTGGCCTGGACGCCCGTCCTTGCTCGATGGACGGAGGGTGGACGCTGCAAACGCTCGTCTGATGGAAAGTCAAGGCTCAGATCGTAAATTAGGCTTCCAAACGCTAGTTCAACTCGACTCAAACTTCTAAAATTCGTATCTTGAGTTGTAGACCTCCAAAAATTATGATCCGAATGTCATAATTAAGCTCTCGGAAAACTCTACAACTTTCATTAAGGACTCTTCTTCAGAAAACGCCTTTTTGATTAGCCCGTCATATTATGAGTATATTTCGGAATTTTCCACTAGTTTCAGCAACAGCATCCAAACTTGTAACGCTCATATCTCGGGCCTCATAAGTCGGAATGAAGTGATTCAAAATCCTGTAGAATCCTCTCTTCAAGCCCTACAAATCTTCTCTTGAGGTCGAGAGTCAAATCAGTGTATATCATATCAAGAACTGCATCGGAAGTTCGGCTGCTAGAAAGCTTCATTCCAAGCTTTATCTCCATCTTCCTTCCATTTCACTTCTCTTCCATGCAAAACCTCATCATTTAATCCTCTTGCATGCCAAAATATGTATCTATAACATAGGAAAATATACCAAAGCGTAACACAATCCTAAAATAATATAAAATCATGATTTAAACACATAAATTGCTACGTTTTGCAATTTAGCTATTAAAAACACCATTTGCTCAATTAATCGATATAAAGCTCGATTTATATGCAAATTATACAAATATGAGGGAAATCATTATAAAATATAACGTTACAAATCGTATAAAATCACCCTTAACAACTCCCCCACACTTAAACCTTGCTCGTCCCGAGCAAAACAAAACGAACATACTATCAAGAATCCACATAACTCGACACGAGATATAGTCAAAATCATGACAAGCTAGTATTCAAAGAATCGACCTCACTCGGTGATGTGTGCGTAACCTACTAAACTTCCACCGATCCTCTCTCGATATAATACATCAAGCACTAACAGATTATCCGGTCAACTAAACGAAAACTTCATTCTATCTACAAGACTTACCTAACAAAACTAATTACCAAGAACATAGTAACTAACTCACAACTAAATTCCTTTACTTAGTACCAAGAAAATACCTTTCGGTCTCTACTGGTTTAGATCAACTTGACTTAGAATTCCAAAAACGTATATTTTATACTTCCTATCGCTCGCGTCTCAAAAGTATAACACACTCCCTACATTAGAGGCAAATCACCTGAGATCACTCAATCCTCATCTTGTCCAAGGTAAACCACACTCCCAATTGGGCAGAGTATCCAAATGGACTCGAGGTGATAGATATAAACAAAATTCCCATAAAGAAATTTTATTCATTTATTATTTCTAGATATATATATTTTTATATTTTTCAAACTCTTTGGAAACTCTCGGTCAAATATATTTCTAACACATTCAAGACTCTCAAAGTTCTCAAGAACACTAAGGTAATCGAGATTCTAACTGTGAGTATAGCACAAGTTCTTAACTTTCATTAATGCTAAATAAGTGTTATCTCAGATCAAGAATTAACTTCCTTTTAACTAACCGAAACTATTCTATATTTGGATCTTCATCTAATAGGTTCGTGAAATGAAGTTCAAGTGAGTATCGACTTACTAAACCTATTCTCGTAACATGATATGACTATGATAACAACCCAAGGTGCCAGATTATAAAACTAGCATGCCAAAGAAATGTTACTCAGACTAAACAATTTTTTTTTTGAAAATTTAGCACTTTTTTATAGAAGTATAACAGAAAATTGAGCAAACGACTCATAGATACATATAAACCATCCTCTCCCCACACTTAGATTGCAACTTGTCCTCAAGTTGTGCAGAATAAAAGAAAAAATAAGGAACTTAGCCGATTGTCGTTCAAATTGGCAAGTCCGGAAGTGGTCGCGAGTCAGATCCAGAAACGCTTGAAGAAATCAAGTGATCGTGGACCATCCACCGGAAAACGGCTTCATCTAAAAGCGCACAATTGCTAATGCAAACATCCCGCACACTTGACAAACATGAAATACCTCGGGGATAGGGAGAAATATAACAAAGAGGGAGAGTGAAAGAGAAGATATAAGCACAGGATAGAATAGCTCGGATGGAAAAATTACCAACCAGTAAAACACAGGACATCTAAGCGTAAGCCACGTGAAGCTTATAAAGTTCATCAATAAAAATGTGAGCGACGGAAACCGACAGTAACTCACAATAAAGCACATATGAATAATAGTAGGCTAGGTGAAATCTAAATGGATAAAAATTACAATGCAACCTACGTGATATGCAATACTAAAATAATGATGGCATATGGAAAACGAGGTAGTATTACGGAAACCGACAGTTAACTACGCTCAAGAAAAATAAAAGAACAATAGAAAAACAATGCAACTAGATGACATGCAACTAAATGATATGCATCTAAGTGATATGCAAAAATAAAAGGAAATAAAAAGAAGAAAACTAGCCCACTCATTTGCAACACGACATGTATAAAATAAACGTCTACCAAATAATGACAGGTTACGATAACGACAGTGTTGTTCATTACATGCAGTGTGGACGCGCTTTAAGACTCGTAAAAAGTGATAGCATTATGGAAAACCAACAGTTAGCTATACTAAACTAAATATATAACTCATAAGGTTTCCATCGTAGCAACGGAAAACCGGCGCTATACTACCCAAATGAGTTATAAAAACAAAGGAAGCACGTAAGTCTCAAAGCTTAAAAGATTCATCACGGTGTATGTAGCATACGGAAACCGACATTAGCTACTAAATAACAATAAGACCAGATTATAGCGCATTTAGAACCGATAAAGGACTATAACTTGCATAGATGAATCATGTATAAGGAATTGATCAATTATCTAACATGGATTCATAGATGGAAAGGTAAAAACATATAAGTTCGTAACATCTATGTAAACATCAATTAGCCACGTAAGCTCGAATGAAAAATCCACATCAAATAAAAGCATTAAAAATAAAATCAAGAAAACCGAACTGGATCGCATTACGGACGAACGTTCAAAGGAAATCTCAAGATCGACGGGCGTTCCACTTTGCGCACGCTGCTGCGCTTTGAAAACCGACCGGACGGACGTTCGTAAAGCATAGACGCTGCTTGGTCCTTTAAACCGAATGCAGTCGAAAATATTTGAACGGACGAACGCCCAATACTTTCAAACGCTCGTTTACTGCAGCTTAAAGAATCGGGCGGGCGCCCAACAGAGCGACGCCGCCCATACAACGAATACACAGCAGAGAGCAGGAAAATGCAGACAAACCCTAAAAACTTAAAACACATATTAACACAGATCACATCAGCCACTTTCAATTAAAGCACAAAGTGGTTAGATTAGAAAACACATAAACACATACTTCACGTTTAAACAAATCGAGTAAAAAACTTTTGCACATTCTTAACCTTATGGTCATCGAAACACGGAAAAATAAAAACTCTCGATTTGGTAAACGCTACTTTTATTAAAACGAAAAATAAACGTAACAAAATCGAGAAATAACAAGATCAGATTCAACATGACACCTATTCCCCGGCAACGGCGCCACTTTTGTTGGGGAGATTTTGCATCATTAAAACAAAAGAAAATTTATAAACCTATACTACCATGCAAAACTACCTCCTAACCGGCCGAATACCGGGTAGTTGCTAGTAAAGTTGGATAAGTACGGTATCGGTCCTCGTGGAAAGGGATGTTGAATCTAATCTAATTAATCTCCTAAATTGTTACTAGGAAAAACGAATAAACGAAAGAAAAATAAATCAACTACAATAAATCTAACCTATAACAAATAATAAAAACATAAACTAAAGATACATGGGATCAAACAGTGCACAAACCAAGTGATTTCAATCCTAGTTCATCTCATGAGTTTAATTCAAATTGTGGTTTCACCTTTACACGAGACACAAACCCCTAATTCCTTAGTGAATCTATTTCTCAAGCTATGAATTCCTAAGTCCTTAGTGAATTCAATTATCGATCTCTCCTCTTCCGAATGTTGAGATCGATTTTCCATACAAAACGAAGGTGTAGATTCAAGTTAACTCTCGTATTTTAGAATCTAACAACCTAGAAAATTAACCAATTAATTTGTCACATAATTAATGATTAAAGATCCTATCTTTCTATGGTGATCTAGCGTACGCAACTTCCGTATGTTGTAAACATATCAATTAGTAAACATGTCTCTCGATAAAGTTCACACATAGCATCATGATCATAAAAAGATACAAAATAAATTAAAGATCATGAAAATAAACTAGAGATTGAATAAATTAAAAAGAGATTAAACTCACAAGGTTTGGTACATGGATGAACTCATGAATCGAAACGGAAAAAACTACATCTAATCTAACCCGATCACCCGAGCACAAGGCTCGGGTGACCGCCTGAGACTCAAAACAACACGCTTTGTTTGCAGAATGTGCAAGAATAATTTGGTGAATTATTATAATTATGGGATGAATTATGGATTAATACTTGCGCATATATATATCAATTCAAAGGCGGCTGGGGTAATGTTAATGTCGGCTGCTTCCTTGTATTTTATGCGGCTAAATAATTATTTTCCATTAGGGTTTAAAATCCTAAGTCGGCTGCGCAATTACTGAATGTCGGTTTTGCTGAGTGTTGGCCTGGACGCCCGTCTTTCTCAGATGGACGGAGGGTGGACGCTTGCAAACGTTCGTCTGATGGAAAGCTGAAGGCTCTGTATCGAAATTAGGCTTCCAAACGCTAGTTCAACTCTGGACTCAAACTTCTAAAATTTGTATCTTGAGTTGTAGACCTCCAAAAATTATGATCCGAATGTCATAATTAAGCTCTCGGAAAACTCTACAACTTTCATTAAGGACTCTTCTTCAGAAAACGCCTTTTTGATTAGCCCGTCAGACACGAGTATATTTCGGAATTTTCCACTAGTTTCAGCAACAGCATCCAAACTTGTAACGCTCATATCTCGGGCCTCATAAGTCGGAATGAAGTGATTCAAAATTCTGTAGAATCCTCTCTTCAAGACCTACAAATCTTCTCTTGAGGTGGAGAGTCAAATCAGTGTATATCATATCAAGAACTGCATCGGAAGTTCGGCTGCTTGAAAGCTTCATTCCAAGCTTTATCTCCATCTTCCTTCCATTTCACTTCTCTTCCATGCAAAACCTCATCATTTAATCCTCTTGCATGCCAAAATATGTATCTATAACATAGGAAAATATACCAAAGCGTAACACAATCCTAAAATAATATAAAATCATGATTTAAACACATAAATTGCTACGTTTTGCAATTTAGCTATTAAAAACACCATTTGCTCAATTAATCGATATAAAGCTCGATTTATATGCAAATTATACAAATATGAGGGAAATCATTATAAAATAGAACGTTACAAATCGTATAAAATCACCCTTAACAACCACTTCTTCAATGGGGTGTTAACAAACATGTTCTTGAATAAGATGAATCATCATCAAAACTAAACTTTATTCCCAACAATTTCCCCCTTTTTGATAATGCCAAAACCCTCCTTAAAAGAAAAGCTTAAAGATAAATAACAATTAAAAACAATGTAAAACTGGAAACTATATTTCATTAGGAATTTGCATAAAATGGAATAGTTAAACAGTAGATAAATTGAAATAAGAGATAAACCATTTTCTGTGCTCTTTGTGTATCTAAAATGAATTTCTTCTCTTTATCATGAAGGTGATAAGCATGTTCTAGTTTTGAATCTTCCTTGGAGTAGGTTCTGAGATAATCTACTTGACCGGAACGTTTCCACCTTCTTCACAAACCGAGCTTTGGCAGTGCTGATTCACCTTTGTAATAAGTTTCAAATTCTACCACGTCAGCTTTCATTTGTTCAGTCTTGTATCTGATCTGCAATTTCTCTTCAATCTTCTTGATCTTCTTATATTGTGCCATCTTCTGATTATGATACTGATAAGATAAGAAGTAAGAGAGAGATTCTTCATAAGTTTTGTCTTTGTACTTGAGTTTTACATTGCTATGATCATTGACAAACTTCATCCATAGATCCTGTGTAAGAGTAGCTCTCCTTTCTCCAGGTTGACTATATTTTGCAATAAGTCGCTCTTGAGAGTAGTTCTTTACATTCTGAATCAAGGATCTCGCCACGATTTGTATTTCTTCAGTTCCTCTTCCAGATTCATATTTTCATCAAGCAGTCTCAGCTTTTCTTCTTCAGCTTCCCTATTTTTGGCATCATATAATTGATTTACCAACTGATGGGTTGCTATTTGGTCTGCTGAGATAATCTTTTGAGAAGTAAGTACTTCATTCAGGTGAGTTTCTAGACAATATATACGCTGATTTAAATGCCATTCTGCTTGAGCGTGCATTTCTCTGTCTATTGAGGTTGTGAGTTCAAGGGTTTCTTTGAGACGGAGAATTAACTGCTTATCTTCAATCATTCCAACTACTTGCCGATTGTCAGTTGTTTGGTTTCCAATCGGCAAATCTTCTTGCCGATTAATGCTTTGAGCTTGAGGTTGAATGTCCGCATGCAAATCTGTAATCTTGTCGCTTTTCTTCGATTCATCATCTTTGTCATCATCCTTCTTCTTTTGAATATCCAATGCTGATCACGTGGCTGATTTTTGTTGAGCTAACTCAGTGAATCTTCTGAAACAATTTTGATGACGGTCAAATTGTGATAAGTTCCTAAAAATCGAATAATTCTAGATGTTTTGGACTCAATTTGGTGTCGTGTGTGGCTATTTTGCGATGTTTTTATCCTTTTTGGGCTAGATTACTGCGGATGATTGAATTATTGCAGGATGGTTCGAGATTAGAAGAAAAATGCCCAAAAAGCGGGAGCTAAAGTGGAAGAGTTCAAAAACCAACCTCTGTCACACCCAGGGTGTGACAGTTTCCAGAAATATGATCCTGGCCAACGAAATGTTCTGATTGGTGGAAACTTTCACCAACGTGTTTTCCTTCAAATTGGCGTGTTTTTCATTGAAAATGAGGAGTCCACACACTAGAAGAGTCCAAGATTGATAGATATTTGATTTTAGATATTTTCTTGATTAAATTAATTATGGAAACTTATTAAATTATGTAATTATCCCTTTTTTTAATCCCCCAAGTCGTAAAAATTAACATACACGCCATATTCAGACTTGGAGGCGTGAAAACCATTCCCATCACCATCTACTTTTTTCTCTCAACTTTTCAAGAACAAGATTTATTGCTTAGGGTTCAATAACGAAGAACGATCGTGAATTTCTTGGTTTTATGATATTTGTGAGACAATTCTATTTCCTTTCTTTTAATTTTCTTCCTTTCAATTTTATTTTTACGTTTCACAATGCCTAAATCCATGATTTTTGTGATCTCTTCAATCATGCGTGAGTAGATTTAATTTTCTAGGATTATGAGAGCCCGGTAAATGAATATATGAGTTAAAGATTCGATCTTTCCTATTATTATGAATTGATATGCTATTGTATTGATTTTAGTGCACTATTTCGTATGAATTTATGGATTGATGGATCTAAAGATGAATTTCCATAGGTTTATATGAAGAATTTATTATCAATTAGGTGATGGACTGTGATGACGGTCAAATTATACCCGTAAAAGTCATCAACGTTGACCTTAAATCGAGATTAATAATATATATTTTATATTAAATCACATGTTTATATTGATTATTTAATGTTATGTGATTTATATAACATAATTTGGTATTTATCCGTTTTTATTATTTAAATATGATTTACTTTAGGATAAATATTTATTTTGTAGATTGAGATAATTTTTGGAGGATAATTGCAAATGGACAAATTAAATTACAAGATAAATCCAAGTAAATCCGGATGCATTGAAGATAAAGATCGGATAAGCACGAAAAGGGGAGTAAGGCATGACAAGAGCCAGCGAGCCAATCCGAAGATCTCCAACTCACATGCGGCGGCACTATCTCTTGCTTGGGGCGAAAATTGCTTTTGTCAGGAGATCGGCCGGGAGTTATCTTTAATTGTTTTGATATTTTGAAGTATATCTTTTAATTAGCTTGAACCCTTATAAATAGAGCTGTACAAATTTCATTTGAAACTCACCTCAGACACTTCTCTCAGTATATAATAAAATCATCAGTTTTCCTCAGAGTGGTTTATACAAGTTCTGCAATTATGTAAGTTCTTGTATTTATTTTCTCTTAGTTCTTTATAATTAATTCCCCAATTATTATTTATCGTTTGAGGTTGTTCTTCACCGAACGATGTAGATCTAAGGATACGATATGAGGCAGTGGGAATTCCTTGTCTATGAGGATCCACACACCCAGATCTGTTATCCGGTGACCTATAGATTACTTTGGTATGATCGACAACCGTGTTTTTAGTAGATCTATATAATTGCTTTATGAATCTCTATTTTATCCGTTACGTATGTAGAAACGCTAAGATTTAGTTGTTCGTCGCGTCAATCTAGCCACATCTTTATGGTGTGATTGTCCACCTAGAATTTCTTGTCTTACTAGGTATGGCTACGGCTATGTTGCTCGTCTGTTTTAATTAGCGTACGATTAGGAAATACCAATATAGGGCTCCTAGGTTGGCTCATGAATTGATCTTCTGGGACTTTCAGCGAGATCTAGATCTATTCTCAGACAGGGAATTGAGCTCACCTAGTTATACGTAAATCGTAGATTAACATGAGACCGTGCAGAAATTGTTAATGGGGCAGACCGATGATGCGATCGCTTAGAAGTACGCCTAATCACAGGAATGTTGCCTAGGTGAGGAATATGGTTAATATCGGCATCCCTAGTTTTGTAAGCGTGCAAGTTATATGAGATGGAGGCCTAAAAAGCGAAGTCACGTAATGTAGCATAGTGATCTAGATGGCCTACCCGAGCTAGATCTAGTTTAGGGGATGACTCCCGTGAGCCAATATAAAAGAAATACGAATTGGGTTAATAGTTGTTTAGTCTAGCTTAATTATATAGAATCTCTAGATCCAAACGATAACATAATAATTGGGGAGATTAATTACGTGTCTTTATTTGCGCTGTGTCGACTCATGTCGCTTATCTTTTCTTGTCTTTTGTTGGTCGTAGACCGCCTTCGTGTCCTTGACATGAGTAATTAATTGTTTGTATATAAATGACCCACAATTGGTTCCTGTGGGATCGACCTTGATTCGCTATAGCTATACTACGATGGACCTAGTCCTCTTGCTAGTATTGGTTTATGGTGGTCAAGTATTTTATTATCACTTGATCTACGACATAAAGTTTTTGGCGCCGTTGCCGGGGAACCAACGGTCAATTTTATATAAATAATTTTTTTTATTCATGTTAAGTTTTCTGTTTAAGAGTCTGTTTTTACGCTTTGAGTCCTCTCGGTTTTCTCGCCTTTGTGTAAATTCCGATTCAAAAAAAAAAAAAAATCGCCTCGCTCGAGATCGCCTCTCATTTGCCAAATGAGCCTCAGATCTGTTCTCTGGAATTTCGCGTGTCTGTTTATCTCCGTATGTTTAATCCGTAGGTCTGATAGCAGCATGGGAAACCATGTTAAAATCAGTCTACGGTCCGTTTTGTTTTTCTTCCATTTGCGAAAAACCAAGAAGCAATAATTTGAGTCAGTAATTTTTCGCGGGAGCTTAGAAAATATCCCAGCGACATGTGGAGCTACGAATCTACGATGGGAAAAGAAATGGAAGCAACACCTTTAAAGCACAAAGATGGCTCCGAGAAAATAAATATTAAAAGGTTCGAATTATTCGTGGTACAATGTTGGAGGCAAGGTACTACCTTTTTTGCTTATGTTTTACTATCTTTTGGTTTTTTGAACATAAGTTAGTCTTTACATGAACCTGAATGAGAATCTTAGCCCGGAGTGAGTTTTAAGATTAATTTTATTAGTGTGGAAGGTTCTGCCCCAAATCTGTCTCATCTAGAGGGTGTAAGGAAACATGTACTAGTTGAAGGAAGCAGTGAATAATGAGTTCCTCATAGTTCTGTCAAAATCTCATTGTCCTATGCATGAGATTGCTTCTACTGGCCAGGGGAGCAACAATTTGTGTAGTTTTAAGAATTTCCAATCTAAAGAAGACGTTGACTTTTGAGAGAGCATAATGAAGCAGCATTATAGAGGATGTGATTAAAATGGGTCCCTAGGACTAAATCTCCTTAGAATTCACTAATTCCTAAAACGAGAGCCGAGGTAAGAGCTTTGTATAAATGGTATGGATAGATGTCGTTTCCAAGGTCTCACAACCTAGGGAAGGGTATTAATCATAAAAGCGACAGAGCCCACCTCTTATAGTGCTCAAAGGGTCAAAGTCTGGCGAGCTATGAAGGATGACTGACAAGGATACTTTTTGGAAAGTCGAGCTGAGGACTTTAAACTCAGAACTACTTCTTTAAAACCCTTAGGATTTATTTTTAGTTTTTTTTAGGTTTTGTTTTCTTTGAGTCAAATAAAAGTAACGTGACATATGTTGAGGTTTTTATTTTGCCGTGTTCCGATGGCCGTTAGGCTAAGGATGTGCAAAACTTTTTTACTCAATATAGGCCACGTGAAATAGAGTTTCTTAGGAGATTCGAAAAATTGCTAAAGAAAAGGAAATTCAGCAACCAACCCTAAGATGGAAGCATTAAGAGAGCTTGAGAATTCATGAAAAAGTAACAGAGAATGATTGGTGCGAACAAGAACACTTTTCGGTCAGCTCCCAAAATTTTTAGAATGGCGATCCGAGTGAAAATCTAAAGTTGTGTGCAATTAGCTCGCAACTACCCTTATCCTTTCCTTTATACCTTTTACCCTTCAACCTCACCCAACACGCAATTTCTTACCCACCCTTTATCTTTTCTTACCATCCTTATGTACATCTTTTTCTAAACCCATCATACTCTCAACCTCTATTTTGTTTACATAATACCCTTGTGTTGCAGAAATAGAAATATTGCTAAGTTTTAATGATTATCTTTTATCATTTTGGTTTTAATGATCCTAGCTGGGGTACGTGTAGCTCTGACCCTAGCTAGATTTTAAAATTTTTTGGTTCGATCAAAATACAACTTATCTTTCTACCGGAAGTTTTAAATTTCACACTTTTACGCCTATCCCGGCATTTTTGGATGATGAGTTTTGTTCTAAAAACATCACACCGATCCGACCTTGTTGATGACAGTTATGACTTTTACGTGATACATTGGGTAATTCGTAATTTCGAGTAGAAGCTACATCTCCCTAAGTTGTTGATATCCAATCAAAACTTGAAGCGTCTGCGCTAAGTATTTGATTTTATCTTTTGCCAATAGGTCACGTTCAATCTTTTATACCTTACCTAGTTTCTCTTTTATGCTGGATTAAATACCTTATCAATCCAATACACCTTGTGTTCTCCCACATGGGGTAATGCTTTTTGATCTTTGTCTTCTCCACCCGGTTTTAAGAATATTTAAGCAGTGGAGATTATAGAGGAAGACTACCATCTTTAGTTGATTGTTTATTTTTTCTTTCTATTTAGTATTTTTCCTTTTGAGTCTATATATATCCTTTTTCTTAGAATTCGTGTCTGAACGAGTCGTTTTAACTCTTTGGCTTTCCTTGTTATTTGGTTGTATAACATAAAGTGGCTTAATCTTTTTTTGGATGTTTATATCTAATTACTGCCACATTATTTTATAACTTCCATTGACATGTTATTAACGGTTTCGTGGAGTTTCGTTTGGTTTGCTTAAACAGTTTTCACTTGCTTCTCCACGCCGTCCTTGGATTACTCCGATGTTCTCAGATCTACTTGAGAGCCTTTTCCAGAGCTAAGTCTTTGTCTTAAATTCTCATTTTTATTTGTCATTGGGGACAATGCCATGTTTAAGTGGGGGGTAGGAGACTTAGCTATGATGTGCTATAATTAAAAATTAAAAGGAACGGTATGGTAGAAAATTTAAGAAAATTTGAAAAAAATTGAATAAATGCCATATTATTTATCTCGCACTTAGAATTGTGAGTTCCTAGCTAAGAATTGATAGAAAGGAACCAAGTTGCATGAGTACGTGATCATGTTATACATATGTGAATGTAAATTTAAGGATATTCATGCCGATTGTTGCAAGTAGTTATTTATTATTTGATTACTCAATCTTTGATTCGATTTTTACCGCACGAATTATAATAACTAAAGAAATTATGTGTACATTGCATAGATGATTGATTATGTGAACTTAGTGTCGATATTTATCTACTAATGTATTCTTATCTTCTAGCCAACAAAGCGGAGTAATAAGCTTGAGATTTATCTGTGTTTTAAAAAAATGTTAAGCACTGGGCTTGTAGTAACATTACCAAAGTGGCTTGTGGTAATATTCAATGCTAAAACCTCTTAGATAACTCTCTTGCTTATTGCACCATGTCTTTACCCGTTGCGAGGCTTAAGAAGTGGGAATACTGATGTTGGTAGGTTAAGACTGCGAAGCTAGAATAAACTTTAATCTTGCCACGATTATATAAAACTGAATGCACATGCACACACTCGATTCGATTCATAGCGAGTAGTGAATAATGGATACCTTATGAGCATGACAGTTTGAGTTGACTCGGGTTTCTAGCGTAAGTATGATTTGACCATGAAAAATGTTGTCTTGGGAATGACTTATTGATGCTTTGTTCGGGACGATCAATGTCTAAGTAGGGGGTAGTTGATGACGGTCAAATTATACCCATAAAAGTCATCAACGTTGACCTTAAATCGAGATTAATAATATATATTTTATATTAAATCACATGTTTATATTGATTATTTAATGTTATGTGATTTATAAAATATAATTTGGTATTTATCCATTTTTATTATTTAAATATGATTTACTTTGGAATAAATATTTATTTTGTAGATTGAGATAATTTTTGGAGGATAATTGCAAATGGACAAATTAAATTACAAGATAAATCCAAGTAAATCCGGATGCATTGAAGATAAAGATCGGATAAGCACGAAAAGAGGAGTAAGGCATGACAAGAGCCGGCGAGCCAATCCGAAGATCTCCAACTCACATGCGGCGGCCCTATCTCTTGCTTGGGGCGAAAATTGCTTTTGTCGGGAGATCGGCCGGGAGTTATCTTTAATTGTTTTGATATTTTGAAGTATATCTTTTAATTAGCTTGAACCCCTATAAATAGAGCTGTACAAATTTCATTTGAAACACACCTCGATACTTCTCTCAAGATATAATAAAATCCTCGCTTTCCCTCGAGTGTGGTTTATACAAGTTCTGCAATTATGTAAGTTCTTGTATTTATTTTCTCTTAGTTCTTTATAATTAATTCCCCAATTATTATTTATCATTTGAGGTTGTTCGTTCTTCACCTAACGATGTAGATCTAAGGATACGATATGAGGCAGTGGGAATTCCTAGTCTATGAGGATCCACACGCCCAGATCTTTTATCCGGTGACCTATAGATGACTTTGGTATGATCGACAACCGTGTTTTAGTAGATCTATATAATTGCTTTATGAATCTCTATTTTATCCGTTACATATGTAGAAATGCTAAGATTTAGTTGTTTGTCGCGTCAATCTAGCCACGTCTTTATGGTGTGATTGTCCACCTAGAATTTCTTGTCTTAGTAGGTATGGCTACGGCTACATTGCTCGTCTGTTTTAATTAGCGTATGATTAGGAAATACCAATAGAGGGCTCCTAGGTCGGCTCATGAATTGATCTTCCGGGACTTTCAGCGAGATCTAGATCTGTTCTGTATTAGGGAATTGAGCTCACCTAGTTATACGTAAATCGTAGATTAACATGACACCGTGCAGGAAATTGTTAATGGGACAGAGACTGATGCGATCGCTTAGGAAGTACGCCTAATCACAGGAATGTTGCCTAGGTGAGGAATACGGTTAATATCGGCATCCCTAGTTTTGTAAGCGTGCAAGTTATATGAGATGGAGGCCTAAAAAGCGAAGTCACGTAATGTAGCATAGTGATCTAGATGGCCTACCCGAGCTAGATCTAGTTTGGGGATGACTCCGTAGCCAATATAAAAGAAATACGAATTGGGTTAATAGTTGTCGAGTCTAGCTTAATTATATAGAATCTCTAGATCCAAACGATAACATAATAATTGGGGAGATTAATTACGTGTCTTTATTTGCGTTGTGTCGAGTCGTGTCGTTTATCTTTTCTTGTCTTTTGTTGGTCGTAGACCGCCTTTCGTGTCCTTGACATGAGTAATTAATTGTTTGTATATAAATGACCCACAATTGGTTCCCTGTGGGATCGACCTTGATTCGCTATAGCTATACTACGATGGACCTAGTCCTCTTGCTAGTATTGGTTTATGGTGGTCAAGTATTTTATTATCACTTGATCTACGACATAAAGTTTTTGGCGCCGTTGCCGGGAACCAACGGTCAATTTTATATAAATAATTTTTTTATTCATGTTAAGTTTTCGCTTAAGAGTCTGCTTTTACGCTTTGAGTCCTCGGTTTTCTCGCCTTTGTGTAAAAATTCCAGATTCAAAAAAAAAAAAAAAAAAAAAACTGGTTTCGCTCCCAGCGAGACTGCCTCTCGCTGCCAGCGAGCCTGCATCTGTTCTCTGGAATTTCGCGTGTCTGTTTATCTCCGTATGTTTAATCCGTAGGTCTGATAGCAGCATGGGAAACCATGTTAAAATCAGTCTACGGTCCGTTTTGTTTTTCTTCTGTTTGCAGAAACCAGGGAAGCAATAATTTGAGTCAGTAATTTTTCGCGGGAGCTTAGAAAATATCCCAGCGACATGTGGAGCTACGAATCTACGATGGGAAAAGAAATGGAAGCAACACCTTTAAAGCACAAAGATGGCTCCGAGAAAATAAATATTAAAAGGTTCGAATTATTCGTGGTACAATGTTGGAGGCAAGGTACTACCTTTTTTGCTTATGTTTTACTATCTTTTGGTTTTTTGAACATAAGTTAGTCTTTACATGAACCTGAATGAGAATCTTAGCCCGGAGTGAGTTTTAAGATTAATTTTATTAGTGTGGAAGGTTACGCCCCAAATCTGCCTCATCTAGAGGGTGTAAGGAAACATGTACTAGTTGAAGGAAGCAAGAATAATGAGTTCCTCATAGTTCATCAAAATCTCATTGTCCTATGCATGAGATTGCTTCTACTCGCCGCAGGGAGCAACAATTTGTGTAGTTTTAAGAATTTCCAATCTAAAGAAGACGTTGACTTTTGAGAGAGCATAATGAAGCAGCATTATAGAGGATGTGATTAAAATGGGTCCCTAGGACAAAATCTCCTTAGAATTCACTAATTCCTAAAACGAGCCGAGGTAAGAGCTTTGTATAAATGGTATGGATAGATGTCGTTTCCTAGGTCTCACAACCTAGGGAAGGGTATTAATCAAAAAAGCGACGAGCCCACCTCTTATAGTGCTCAAAGGGTCAAAGTCCAAGAGCTATGAAGGATGACTGACAAGGATACTTTTTGGAAAGTCGAGCTGAGGACTTTAAACTCAGAACTACTTCTTTAAAACCCTTAGGATTTATTTTTAGTTTTTTTTAGGTTTTGTTTTCTTTGAGTCAAATAAAAGTAACGTGACATATGTTGAGGTTTTTTATTTTGCCGTGTTCCGATGGCCGTTAGGCTAAGGATGTGCAAAACTTTTTTACTCAATATAGGCCACGTGAAATAGAGTTTCTTAGGAGATTCGAAAAATTGCTAAAGAAAAGGAAATTCAGCAACCAACCCTAAGATGGAAGCATTAAGAGAGCTTGAGAATTACTGAAAAAGTAACAGAGAATGATTGGTGCGAACAAGAACACTTTTCGGTCAGCTCCCAAAATTTTTTAGAATGGCGATCCGAGTGAAAATCTAAAGTTGTGTGCAATTCGTTCTGCAACTACCCTTATCCTTTCCTTTATACCTTTTTACCCTTCAACCTCACCCAACACGCAATTTCTTACCCACCCTTTATCTTTTCTTACCATCCTTATGTACATCTTTTTCTAAACCCATCATACTCTCAACCTCTATTTTGTTTACATAATACCCTTGTGTTGCAGAACTAGAAATATTGCTAAGTTTTAATGATTATCTTTTATCATTTTGGTTTTAATGATCCTAGCTGGGGTACGTGTAGCTCTGACCCTAGCTAGATTTTAAAATTTTTTGGTTCGATCAAAATACAACTTATCTTTCTACCGGAAGTTTTAAATTTCACACTTTTACGCCTATCCCGGCATTTTTGGATGATGAGTTTTGTTCTAAAAACATCACACCGATCCGACCTTGTTGATGACATTATGACTTTTACGTGATACATTGGGTAATTCGTAATTTCGAGTAGAAGCTACATCTCCCTAAGTTGTTGATATCCAATCAAAACTTGAAGCGTCTGCGCTAAGTATTTGATTTTATCTTTTGCCAATAGGTCACGTTCAATCTTTTATACCTTACCTAGTTTCTCTTTTATGCTGGATTAAATACCTTATCAATCCAATACACCTTGTGTTCTCCCACATGGGGTAATGCTTTTTGATCTTTGTCTTCTCCACCCGGTTTTAAGAATATTTAAGCGGTGGAGATTATAGAGGAAGACTACCATCTTTAGTTGATTGTTTATTTTTTCTTTCTATTTAGTATTTTTCCTTTTGAGTCTATATATATCCTTTTTCTTAGAATTCGTGTCTGAACGAGTCGTTTTAACTCTTTGGCTTTCCTTGTTATTTGGTTGTATAACATAAAGTGGCTTAATCTTTTTTTTGATGTTTATATCTAATTACTGCCACATTATTTTATAACTTCCATTGACATGTTATTAACGGTTTCGTGGAGTTTCTGTTTGGTTTGCTTAAACAGGTTTTCACTTGCTTCTCCACGCCGTCCTTGGATTACTCCGATGTTCTGCATCTACTTGAGAGCCTTTTCCAGAGCTAAGTCTTTGTCTTAAATTCTCATTTTTATTTGTCATTGGGGACAATGCCATGTTTAAGTGGGGGGTAGGAGACTTAGCTATGATGTGCTATAATTAAAAATTAAAAGGAACGGTATGGTAGAAAATTTAAGAAAAATTGAAAAAAATTGAATAAATGCCATATTATTTATCTCGTACCCTTAGAATTGTGAGTTCCTAGCTAAGAATTGATAGGAAAGGAACCAAGTTGCATGAGTACGTGATCATGTTATACTTATGTGAATGTAAATTTAAGGATATTCATGCCGATTGTTGCAAGTAGTTATTTATTATTTGATTACTCAATCTTTGATTCGATTTTTACCGCACGAATTATAATAACTAAAGAAATTATGTGTACATTGCATAGATGATTGATTATGTGAACTTAGTGTCGATATTTATCTACTAATGTATTCTTATCTTCTAGCCAACAAAGCGGAGTAATAAGCTTGAGATTTATCTGTGTTTTAAAAAAATGTTAAGCACTGGGCTTGTAGTAACATTACCAAAGTGGCTTGTGGTAATATTCAATGCTAAAACCTCTTAGATAACTCTCTTGCTTATTGCACCATGTCTTTACCCGTTATGAGGCTTAAGAAGTGGGAATACGATGTTGGTAGGTTAAGATCATGGCTAGAATAAACTTTAATCTTGCCACGATTATATAAAATCGAATGCACATGCACACATCAGTTCGATTCATAGCGAGTAGTGAATAATGGATACCTTATGAGCATGACAGGTTTGAGTTGACTCGGGTTTCTAGCGTAAGTATGATTTGACCATGAAAAATGTTGTCTTGGGGAATGACTTATTGATGCTTTGTTCGGGACGATCAATGTCTAAGTAGGGGGTAGTTGATGACGGTCAAATTATACCCATAAAAGTCATCAACGTTGACCTTAAATCGAGATTAATAATATATATTTTATATTAAATCACATGTTTATATTGATTATTTAATGTTATGTGATTTATAAAATATAATTTGGTATTTATCCATTTTTATTATTTAAATATGATTTACTTTGGAATAAATATTTATTTTGTAGATTGAGATAATTTTTGGAGGATAATTGCAAATGGACAAATTAAATTACAAGATAAATCCAAGTAAATCCGGATGCATTGAAGATAAAGATCGGATAAGCACGAAAAGAGGAGTAAGGCATGACAAGAGCCGGCGAGCCAATCCGAAGATCTCCAACTCACATGCGGCGGCCCTATCTCTTGCTTGGGGCGAAAATTGCTTTTGTCGGGAGATCGGCCGGGAGTTATCTTTAATTGTTTTGATATTTTGAAGTATATCTTTTAATTAGCTTGAACCCCTATAAATAGAGTGTACAAATTTCATTTGAAACACACCTCGAGACACTTATCTCAAAAGATATAATAAAATCCTCGCTTTCCTCGAGTGGTTTATACAAGTTACGCAATTATGTAAGTTCTTGTATTTATTTTCTCTTAGTTCTTTATAATCAATTCCCCAATTATTATTTATCATTTGAGGTTTTTCGTTCTTCACCTAACGATGTAGATCTAAGGATACGATATGAGGCAGTGGGAATTCCTAGTCTATGAGGATCCACACGCCCAGATCTTTTATCCGGTGACCTATAGATGACTTTGGTATGATCGACAACCATGTTTTAGTAGATCTATATAATTGCTTTATGAATCTCTATTTTATCCGTTACATATGTAGAAACGCTAAGATTTAGTTGTTTGTCGCGTCAATCTAGCCACGTCTTTATGGTGTGATTGTCCACCTAGAATTTCTTGTCTTAGTAGGTATGGCTACGGCTACATTGCTCGTCTGCTTTAATTAGCGTATGATTAGGAAATACCAATAGAGGGCTCTGAGGTCGGCTCATGAATTGATCTTCCGGGACTTTCAAATGAGATCTAGATCTGCTCAGACATTAGGAATTGAGCTCACCTAGTTATACGTAAATCGTAGATTAACATGAGACCGTGCAGGAAATTGTTAATGGGACAGAGACTGATGCGATCGCTTAGGAAGTACGCCTAATCACAGGAATGTTGCCTAGGTGAGGAATACGGTTAATATCGGCATCCCTAGTTTTGTAAGCGTGCAAGTTATATGAGATGGAGGCCTAAAAAGCGAAGTCACGTAATGTAGCATAGTGATCTAGATGGCCTACCCGGAGCTAGATCTAGTTTAGGGGATGACTCCCGTAGCCAATATAAAAGAAATACGAATTGGGTTAATAGTTGTCGAGTCTAGCTTAATTATATAGAATCTCTAGATCCAAACGATAACATAATAATTGGGGAGATTAATTACGTGTCTTTATTTGCGTTGTGTCGAGTCGTGTCGTTTATCTTTTCTTGTCTTTTGTTGGTCGTAGACCGCCTTCGTGTCCTTGACATGAGTAATTAATTGTTTGTATATAAATGACCCACAATTGGTTCCCTGTGGGATCGACCTTGATTCGCTATAGCTATACTACGATGGACCTAGTCCTCTTGCTAGTATTGGTTTATGGTGGTCAAGTATTTTATTATCACTTGATCTACGACATAAAGTTTTCGGCGCCGTTGCCGGGGAACCAACGGTCAATTTTATATAAATAATTTTTTTTATTCATGTTAAGTTTTCTGTTTAAGAGTCTGTTTTTACGTTTTCGAGTCCCTCTGGTTTTCTGCACTGTGTAAAAATTCCAGATTCAAAAAAAAAAAAAAAAATGGTTTCGCTCCCCGCCGAGATCGCTTTCGCTCATTTGCTAGCGAGCCCTCATCTGTTCTCTGGAATTTCGCGTGTCATTTATCTCAGATGTTTAATCCGTGAGTCTGATAGCGACATGGGAAACCATGTTAAAATCGATCCACGGTCCGTTTTGTTTTTCTTCTGTTTGCAGAAACCAGGAAGCAATAATTTGAGTCAGTAATTTTTCGCGGGAGCTTAGAAAATATCCCAGCGACATGTGGAGCTACGAATCTACGATGGGAAAAGAAATGGAAGCAACACCTTTAAAGCACAAAGATGGCTCCGAGAAAATAAATATTAAAAGGTTCGAATTATTCGTGGTACAATGTTGAAGGCAAGGTACTACCTTTTTTGCTTATGTTTTACTATCTTTTGGTTTTTTGAACATAAGTTAGTCTTTACATGAACCTGAATGAGAATCTTAGCCCGGAGTGAGTTTTAAGATTAATTTTATTAGTGTGGAAGGTTCTGCCCCAAATCTGTCTCATCTAGAGGGTGTAAGGAAACATGTACTAGTTGAAGGAAGCAGTGAATAATGAGTTCCTCATACTTCTGTCAAAATCTCATTGTCCTATGCATGAGATTGCATCTACTGGCCAGGGGAGCAACAATTTGTGTAGTTTTAAGAATTTCCAATCTAAAGAAGACGTTGACTTTTGAGAGAGCATAATGAAGCAGCATTATAGAGGATGTGATTAAAATGGGTCCCTAGGACTAAATCTCCTTAGAATTCACTAATTCCTAAAACGAGAGCCGAGGTAAGAGCTTTGTATAAATGGTATGGATAGATGTCGTTTCCTAGGTCTCACAACCTAGGGAAGGGTATTAATCTGCAAAAGCGACGAGCCCACCTCTTATAGTGCTCAAAGGGTCAAAGTCTGGCGAGCTATGAAGGATGACTGACAAGGATACTTTTTGGAAAGTCGAGCTGAGGACTTTAAACTCAGAACTACTTCTTTAAAACCCTTAGGATTTATTTTTAGTTTTTTTTTAGGTTTTGTTTTCTTTGAGTCAAATAAAAGTAACGTGACATATGTTGAGGTTTTTTATTTTGCCGTGTTCCGATGGCCGTTAGGCTAAGGATGTGCAAAACTTTTTTACTCAATATAGGCCACGTGAAATAGAGTTTCTTAGGAGATTCGAAAAATTGCTAAAGAAAAGAAAATTCAGCAACCAACCCTAAGATGGAAGCATTAAGAGAGTTTGAGAATTACTGAAAAAGTAACAGAGAATGATTGGTGCGAACAAGAACACTTTTCGGTCAGCTCCCAAAATTTTTTAGAATGGCGATCCGAGTGAAAATCCAAAGTTGTGTGCAATTCGTTCTGCAACTACCCTTATCCTTTCCTTTATACCTTTTTACCCTTCAACCTCACCCAACACGCAATTTCTTACCCACCCTTTATCTTTTCTTACCATCCTTATGTACATCTTTTTCTAAACCCATCATACTCTCAACCTCTATTTTGTTTACATAATACCCTTGTGTTGCAGAACTAGAAATATTGCTAAGTTTTAATGATTATCTTTTATCATTTTGGTTTTAATGATCCTAGTCTGGTGCGTGTAGCTCGACCTAGCTAGATTTTAAAAGTTTTTTGGTTCGATCAAAATACAACTTATCTTTCTACCGGAAGTTTTAAATTTCACACTTTTACGCCTATCCCGGCATTTTTGGATGATGAGTTTTGTTCTAAAAACATCACACCGATCCGACCTTGTTGATGACGGTTATGACTTTTACGTGATACATTGGGTAATTCGTAATTTCGAGGAGAAGCTACATCTCCCTAAGTTGTTGATATCCAATCAAAACTTGAAGCGTCTGCGCTAAGTATTTGATTTTATCTTTTGCCAATAGGTCACGTTCAATCTTTTATACCTTACCTAGTTTCTCTTTTATGCTGGATTAAATACCTTATCAATCCAATACACCTTGTGTTCTCCCACATGGGGTAATGCTTTTGATCTTTGTCTTCTCCACCCGGTTTTAAGAATATTTAAGCAAAGGAGATTATAGAGGAAGACTACCATCTTTAGTTTATTGTTTATTTTTTCTTTCTATTTAGTATTTTTCCTTTTGAGTCTATATATATCCTTTTTCTTAGAATTCGTGTCTGAACGAGTCGTTTTAACTCTTTGGCTTTCCTTGTTATTTGGTTGTATAACATAAAGTGGCTTAATCTTTTTTTGGATGTTTATATCTAATTATTGCCACATTATTTTATAACTTCCATTGACATGTTATTAACGGTTTCGTGGAGTTTCTGTTTGGTTTGCTTAAACAGGTTTTCACTTGCTTCTCCACGCCGTCCTTGGATTACTCCGATGTTCTGCATCTACTTGAGAGCCTTTTCCAGAGCTAAGTCTTTGTCTTAAATTCTCATTTTTATTTGTCATTGGGGACAATGCCATGTTTAAGTGGGGGGTAGGAGACTTAGCTATGATGTGCTATAATTAAAAATTAAAAGGAACGGTATGGTAGAAAATTTAAGAAAAATTGAAAAAAATTGAATAAATGCCATATTATTTATCTCGTACCCTTAGAATTGTGAGTTCCTAGCTAAGAATTGATAGGAATGGAACCAAGTTGCATGAGTACGTGATCATGTTATACTTATGTGAATGTAAATTTAAGGATATTCATGCCGATTGTTGCAAGTAGTTATTTATTATTTGATTACTCAATCTTTGATTCGATTTTTACCGCATACAATTATAATAACTAAAGAAATTATGTGTACATTGCATAGATGATTGATTATGTGAACTTAGTGTCGATATTTATCTACTAATGTATTCTTATCTTCTAGCCAACAAAGCGGAGTAATAAGCTTGAGATTTATCTGTGTTTTAAAAAAATGTTAAGCACTGGGCTTGTAGTAACATTACCAAAGTGGCTTGTGGTAATATTCAATGCTAAAACCTCTTAGATAACTCTCTTGCTTATTGCACCATGTCTTTACCCGTTGCGAGGCTTAAGAAGTGGGAATACTGATGTTGGTAGGTTAAGACTGCGAAGCTAGAATAAACTTTAATCTTGCCACGATTATATAAAACTGAATGCACATGCACACATCAGTTCGATTCATAGCGAGTAGTGAATAATGGATACCTTATGAGCATGACAGGTTTGAGTTGACTCGGGTTTCTAGCGTAAGTATGATTTGACCATGAAAAATGTTGTCTTGGGGAATGACTTATTGATGCTTTGTTCGGGACGATCAATGTCTAAGTAGGGGGTAGTTGATGACGGTCAAATTATACCCATAAAAGTCATCAACGTTGACCTTAAATCGAGATTAATAATATATATTTTATATTAAATCACATGTTTATATTGATTATTTAATGTTATGTGATTTATAAAATATGATTTACTTTGGAATAAATATTTATTTTGTAGATTGAGATAATTTTTGGAGGATAATTGCAAATGGACAAATTAAATTACAAGATAAATCCAAGTAAATCCGGATGCATTGAAGATAAAGATCGGATAAGCACGAAAAGAGGAGTAAGGCATGACAAGAGCCGGGCGAGCCAATCCAAGATCTCCAACTCACATGCGGCGGCCCTATCTCTTGCTTGGGGCGAAAATTGCTTTTGTCGGGAGATCGGCCGGGAGTTATCTTTAATTGTTTTGATATTTTGAAGTATATCTTTTAATTAGCTTGAACCCCTATAAATAGAGCTGTACAAATTTCATTTGAAACACACCTCAGACACTTCTCTCAGTATATAATAAAATCCTCAGTTTTCCTCAGAGTGGTTTATACAAGTTCTGCAATTATGTAAGTTCTTGTATTTATTTTCTCTTAGTTCTTTATAATTAATTCCCCAATTATTATTTATCATTTGAGGTTGTTCGTTCTTCACCTAACGATGTAGATCTAAGGATACGATATGAGGCAGTGGGAATTCCTTGTCTATGAGGATCCACACGCCCAGATCTTTTATCCGGTGACCTATAGATGACTTTGGTATGATCGACAACCGTGTTTTAGTAGATCTATATAATTGCTTTATGAATCTCTATTTTATCCGTTACATATGTAGAAACGCTAAGATTTAGTTGTTTGTCGCGTCAATCTAGCCACGTCTTTATGGTGTGATTGTCCACCTAGAATTTCTTGTCTTAGTAGGTATGGCTACGGCTACATTGCTCGTCTGTTTTAATTAGCGTATGATTAGGAAATACCAATAGAGGGCTCCTAGGTCGGCTCATGAATTGATCTTCCGGGACTTTCAGCGAGATCTAGATCTGTTCTGTATTAGGGAATTGAGCTCACCTAGTTATACGTAAATCGTAGATTAACATGATACCGTGCAGGTAATTGTTAATGGGACAGAGATTGATGCGATCGCTTAGGAAGTACGCCTAATCACAGGAATGTTGCCTAGGTGAGGAATACGGTTAATAACGGCATCCCTAGTCTTGTAAGCGTGCAAGTTATATGAGATGGAGGCCTACAAATCGAAGTCACGTAATGTAGCATAGTGATCTAGATGGCCTACCCGGAGCTAGATCTAGTTTAGGGGATGACTCCCGTAGCCAATATAAAAGAAATACGAATCGGGTTAATAGTTGTCGAGTCTAGCTTAATTATATAGAATCTCTAGATCCAAACGATAACATAATAATTGGGGAGATTAATTACGTGTCTTTATTTGCGTTGTGTCGAGTCGTGTCGTTTATCTTTTCTTGTCTTTTGTTGGTCATAGACCGCCTTCGTGTCCTTGACATGAGTAATTAATTGTTTGTATATAAATGACCCACAATTGGTTCCCTGTGGGATCGACTTTGATTCGCTATAGCTATACTACGATGGACCTAGTCCTCTTGCTAGTATTGGTTTATAGTGGTCAAGTATTTTATTATCACTTGATCTACGTCATCAGACTGAAAGGTGAAATTTAATTGATAGGTTAGAACCCTAATTCAATCAAGAAAATTCATGAGAGCGAAAGTTAATTGAAATTTCTTGTGACATTATGAATAGTGATTTTTAATGGGTCTAGATTAATTTAATGAGCGAGAAATCGGATTTAATATTAATTTAGGCACGATTAACAGTAGTTCGAAAGAATATTGTTAATCACTTTTGATTATTCGTCAACATAAGTAAATATTCAGAATAAATGGAAAGGTCGTTGTAAAAGTCATATGTTCATTACCGTGGTAATCCGACGTCCTAGAAGTTCTTCCAACTTGATCTCTAGTAATTTCTTGGACTTGTGTTGAGTTTAAATAGGACCTTAGTTCTTAGTTATTTTATAATTCAAAACCCCTAAATTTGATCAGTTTAGCTAACATAAATTGATAACTATTCGGTGATTGTCCCAAGTCCCCGTGGGATCGACATCCTAAGTACTACTAGATAAGCCGTGTGCTTGCGGTAGCATTTACTGATTAAAGTGAAAATCACACAACAAGTTTTCTGGCGCCGTTGCCGGGGACTTGAGTGCCAACATCGAGCCGGTTGTTAATTTTGTTAGACTAGACTTTCTCACCATAGCAAGCTGCACCTTGCTACGGTGAGACCTTTTTGCTTTTGATTTTTTTTCTTTTATTGTGAAGAAATTTGAAGTGTCAAGCTTTCATGGATTCACTTTTCTCAAGATTTAATGCTCAAGTGACACCAACCGATGAGAGGATGTATGGATATGGGCTTAACCAATTTAAAGTGGGATGTTCATATTGTGGTGACAACCATTATGATGCTCAGTGCAATGTAGGTTATTCATCTCACCAGTGGAGTAACAATGTTGGATATGGTGCAAGTTATGAGGATCAATATCATTATAATCACAATCTCAATGCACCATCATACAATGGTTAGGGGAGTAACCATACCTATTCTTCATGCGGTCAGGATCAGTATAATTGGCACCAAGAAGCACGCCCTCACTCAGAGCCCAAGTCTAACATTGAGATTTTTTAGAGAATTCAATACAGAGTAGTGAGAAATTTTCTAGAGAAATGGCACACCTATTGTGTCCAACTCCAGAGAAAACGGAACCGACCTTGGGAGAACTAGTTGCACGTAATCGCCATGTAGTTGAAGAGGTTGAAAGGGAAAAGCAGATGATGGCGATTCAAGAGCAAGAGGCCGACCTTGAATGTTGTGGGGATGAAAACTATGATCCTTATGAAATCCCACAATGTCTTTATCTAAATGTTTTCGGTGATGATTTCTCGAAGATTGCTAAGTGTTTAGGCCTCCAAATTAAAAAGAGTGGAGCCACATGGAAATTTCAACCATCTTCACAAGATAATGGTGCAATAATCCAGGATTCAACATTGATGAACGAAGAAGAAGATGAAAAGGGAGGTAACAATATTGCGTCTAATTTAAATGCATTCGATAATGATAATCCCCCTTCATTGTCTAATGATGTTGAACTTGAGCTTGTTGAGCATGTTGAATATATTGATGTGTCACCTCTAGTAGTCCATGATTCTCTTAGGTTCATTGTGAGCATTGATAAAGAGATGTATAATTTGCTAGGAGGTACTTCTTTCTTTAGAGCTAAAATGATTATTTTCTTATTGAGAAGACATTATTATAGGCTCCCAATGCTATATCTGAAATTACTTGTTAATATCTTTGGTATGAGGAGAAAAACGCAGAGGGATGCCCATCTGAAATTACTTGTTAATATCTTTGATATGTGGAGAAAAATGCAGAGGGATGCACTTACTTGGTTTAGTCCTCCTTGAGAATGATGCTTAAAGATAGTCCAACTGAAGACTATAAATTCAGAATGTAATTTTTTTTTAATTCTTTTTTCTTGTTTAATGAATAAATAAAGGAAGAGAGTTGCCTTCTAAGTCCTTTGGTCTTGGTTTGTTTTGTTTTTGTGTCTGTTTTGCAGAGAGAAAGATGTGCACGAGTGGTATTTAAAGGTCATCGCATGCGGAGGAAAAAAGAAAAAAAAATGTCTTGAAGGATGGAAATAACACCTATGATGTGGTTAAGGACAATGGGTGTATGATAAAAAATAAAATAGAGAAAACATCCCTTGTCACACCCATGGTGTGATGGAGACTGCTTTTCTAAAAAAAAAAGTAAAATCCCGGTGACTTTATCGCCAAGGAAAGGACCACCACAAAATCCCGGTGACTTTTCCGGAGCTCCGGTAACTCTCAATTCTCTGCTCTCCAACTCCACTGGGTTCGAAGAAGATTCTTCAGGACTACGTTGTTCGGAGCGCGATGATATGCACACAAGGAGCCCGCCCATCGCATCTTGTGAGTTCTCTTTCACCCTCCCATGATTTAATTTAATTACATTGAGGACATTGCAACATTTAAGTGTGGGGGATCGACATTTGTGTAAGTCTTTCTTTTATGCAGTTTAGAGTCTTTGTCAGTGTCAGTCGAGTCAGTTGTGTCATTTTGTTTTGATGGTTTTGGTGATCACACAAAGCTACTTTAGATGAGATTTGCAATGCTTGAAAATTGATATACTTTTTTCTGACAAGAGAAATGCATGACATGGAGTGAAAAATCCTTTTTAGACTAGCATGTTTAAAAGTGCCATTATTTTCTTTAGAAAATAATAGAGTCCGAGTGAATAGACAGAATTGACCATGTGAGGTATTTTTCCGGCCATATGACTGACCACTTCAGTCTCTCCTTAAATTTGTGCGTATTTTCTCTTTCTTGAATTTGTTCCTTTAGAACTTGTGTTGAGTCTTGTTGATGTTACTTTGGTTTGTGCAAACACATAGAAATGATTTAGGCATTCATTTCTACCTTCCACCACATTATATACCTTATACCTTTTGAACCTTGATCTTTATTACACATTTTTCCCACTTTACCTTACTTCACTACACCATACATTGAACAACCCGAAAAAGAGGTAGCCCAATTCCTTTCACCCAACCTTAGGACTAACTGGGGCATGTGGCTATCAAATTTCTTACACTTAGTATGTAATGAT
Organism: Gentiana macrophylla; assembly: GCA_026214975.1. Lineage (NCBI taxonomy): Eukaryota > Viridiplantae > Streptophyta > Magnoliopsida > Gentianales > Gentianaceae > Gentiana > Gentiana macrophylla. The sequence goes on from CM047817.1 coordinate 68,112,763, forward strand.
CAAGCTTGGGGGAAATCCATATTGGTACAATTTGTTTGTTTCTTAGTTTGAAAGAAAAAAAAAGAAAAAAGAAAAAAAAAGAATGAAAAAAGAAAAAAAATTAAAAAAAATAGAAAAAAAAAAATCAATAAAGGAGGCAATCTAAAAAAATAACCTCCTAATTCTTGTTTGTTCTATATTAGAAATAAAGAGAGAGTTGTATCATTATTCTTCTAAAGTAGAAAAATTATCCTTTGTATTTTCTTGGGTTTGGAAATACAGCGTTGGACCCCCTTGCACTTGTATGATGTTGAAGTTTGTTAGTCATGTGTTCCGCTAGTTCTAATGGTTTTTCCATCTTTTGTACCTTTTCCTACACCTATCACTTTCTTTTTCTTACTTGGGCTATCCTCACTCCCCTTTTTTCCAAAGACATTATGATTTAAGTGTTGCACAATGCCTTGGTGATTGATATGAGACGATATACAAGCTTATAGTAGGGCATTTTCAATGGAATGAGCTTGAGAGTTTAGTCAACTCACAAATATTGACCATTGAGTGATTTATCCCGTGAGGGTCTATTTGCTTGGTCTATGATGTTTCCCATTGACAATTTCTGGTTCACTTTTGCTCATGATGTGATAAAAAGGGATTAGTTAGTCTATATCTTGTGTTTTGAATGCCGGGATGAACTTTATTGATGCTCGTGTGTTGTGCATCTTCATATATTTCTATGTCATGTGTGATCTTCTTAGTCCGTCTCGTTTTGAGTCTTTTTGTTTGCTTGGGGACAAGCAAAGTCTTAAGCTTGGGGGAGTGATAAGTTCCTAAAAAGTCGAATAATTCTAGATGTTTTGGACTCAATTTGGTGTCGTGTGTTGCTATTTTGCGAAGTTTTTATCCTTTTTGGGCTAGATTACTACGGATGATTGAATTATTGCAGGATGATTCGAGATTAGAAGAAAAATGCCCAAAAAGCGGAGCTAAAGTGGAAGAGTTCAAAAACCAGCCTCTGTCACACCCAGGGTGTGACAGTTTCCAGAAATATGATCCTGGCCAACGAAAAATTCTGATTGGTGGAAACTTTCACCAACGTGTTTTCCTTCAAATTGGCGTGTTTTTCATTGAAACGAGGAGTCCACGCACTAGAAGAGTCCAAGATTGATAGATATTTGATTTTAGAGATTTATTGATTAAATTAATTATGGAAGCTTATTAAATTATGTAATTATCCATTTTTTTAATCCCCCAAGTCGTAAAAAATTAACATACACGCCATATTCAGACTTGGAGGCGTGAGAACCATTCCCATCACCATCTACTTTTTTCTCTCAACTTTTCAAGAACAAGATTTATTGCTTAGGGTTCAAGAACGAAGAACGATCGTGAATTTCTTGGTTTTATGATATTTGTGAGACAATTCTATTTCCTTTCTCTTAATTTTCTTCCTTTTAATTTTCTTTTTACGTTTCACAATGCCTAAATCCATGATTTTTGTGATCTCTTCAATCATGCGTGAGTAGATTTAATTTTCTAGGATAAGGAGAGCCCGGTAAAAGAATATATTAGTTAAAGATTCGATCTTTCTAATTATTATGAATTGATATGCTTTTGTATTGATTTTAGTGCACTATTTCGTATGAATTTATGGATTGATGGATCGAAAGATGAATTTCCATAGGTTTATATGAAGAATTTATTATCAATTAGGTGATGGACTGAAAGGTGAAATTTAATTGATAGGTTAGAACCCTAATTCAATCAATAAAATTCATGAGAGCGAAAGTTAATTGAAATTTCTTGTGACATTATGAATCGTGATTTTTAATGGGTCTAGATTAATTTAATGAGCGAGAAATCGGATTTAATATTAATTTAGGCACGATTAACAGTAGTTCGAAAGAATATTGTTAATCACTTTTTATTATTCGTCAACATAAGTAAATATTCAGAATAAATGGAAAGGTCGTTGTAAAAGTCATATGTTCGTTACCGTGGTAATCCGACATCCTCGAAGTTCTTCCAACTTGATCTCTAGTAATTTCTTGGACTTGTGTTGAGTTTAAATAGGACCTTAGTTCTTAGTTATTTTATAATTCAAAACCCCTAAATTTGATCAGTTTAGCTAACATAAATTGATAACTATTCGGTGATTCTCCCAAGTCCCTGTGGGATCGACATCCTAAGTACTACTCGATAAGCCCTGCGCTTGCGGTAGCATTTAGTGATTAAAGTGAAAATCACACAACAAATTGGTACCATTATTTACCATCAATCTACCCCAGATTTGTGTTCTCAATGGGAATAATATGTATGAAATCATGAATTAATTAGCTAAATGCCATTAAGCCACGTACGGGGTTACGAAATTGGTATTATGCATATTAACCGTGTATTTTATGCGTTATTTGCTAGAAATGGAAGCTACTATGTGTGCTATGGTTTTATTGACAGATGGATGAGTGTTTTAAGCATCATTTGGGCTGAATATAATAGTTTATCGATATAGAACTGAACCAAGATGAAGGTTGAAGTGTTTCGAGTGGAGATTGGACCCGACAATCTGATTGGTGATCTTGCAATGCAGTTTACGAAGCTTTACAAGACGAATTGGGCTTGAACTTCTTCATAAGAGTTGTAGGGCCTAAAACAAGGATTCTAACACACTTTGAATCACCCAAATCGGAGTTTCATAGGCCAAGTATGGTCCAAATACCGAAGTTGGGCCTAGGGTATTGCATAATAAGTCGGCAGCAGGAAAAAGACAAAAATACCCCCAGGAAACCGGGAGTTACCCTCGATTTACCGAGGCCCAGAATCTTCCAGAAACGCGTTTCCTTGCCCTCCAAGCATTGGGTTCACCCCTAAGTCGGTTTATACACCTATATAAAGCCATCAGAGCTGCGAAATTGTATTCATCTTCTATTCTATCATTCATTCATAGATCTATTCATAAATTAGATACAATGTAGTCTTTTGGTTATAAATTCTTCTTTTCTTTCTTGCAAATAAGTCATGAGTCTTTCATTATTGCATTGTGGTTGGTTTACGATCTTCATGGATCGTCTTGAGTCGCCGGAGGGAGAGAGAATAGAAGAGTAGATCTGTTCTTCGTTATGAGTATGATCTATTCCAATGTTTTATTTCTTTTCATAGATTCATGATTGTTCTTGTGCTAGATCTAGATTATGCTTGCATCGAATCATCTATGAATTAATTAAATGAACCTTAATCTTTATTCGATTCATTAATATGAAACGCAGAATTATGGGTTGCGCTCTTCAGATCTACGATGGTCTTTATCGCTAGATCTGAATACCTAATAAATCCTAATTCTATGGTTCGGTGTCAGCTACGTTGATCGATAGATTTAATTTACATGTTTTTAGTCTGATCAAATATTTGTATGTTCTCATAAATTAACATGAAGGACTGTTAGTGAAGTGTTAATTTGGACAATATCATGATGGACCCTAGGAACGTGCTGGTCAATGTCGACAGCTGTCTAGGCGGGTTATCGGTATGAGCTAGTTAGCGCTCAATATGGGAAATTCTAGTTTTTTATGCGTATGGGATATTACGGACCAATTAAGGAGGGTAGCTGGAGTATAGATTATCTACTACCATTTTCTGAGTAGATAGGGTTTGGAATTGCACCCGTAGCTTAATTACAAATATGGATCAGATGAGGATTAATGGGACATTAGTTATGAATAGTTTGATTAATGCCTTTTCGATACATGATTGATGATTGGTTTATTTGCATCCCTTCTATTTACTTGTCTATTATGTTGGTCAACTACCACCCCTATCCGGTTGACCTATGAATTGGGGTTGTGTTTATCATTATTAAATAATAGTCTCTGTGGGATCGACCTTGACTCGCCCTTGCTATAGTACGATTGACCTAGAACTCTTGCTAGTATTTCATGTGTGTTAAGCGACTTACACACGATCAAGTTTGTGAGAAACTCATCCAAAGGAAATAGAGCATATAAATCCTTGACTTCAAGTTTCTCTAATAATAACTTTTCTTCACTTGGTAGAGTAGCTTCACGAAATTCTTCGGTCTTGAGTTTCATTTTCATCAGCCTGACGATTCTTTCAGCTTCAAAAATATTAAATGATTGTTGAGCTGGTTGTTGAAATTGATGTTGCTCATTTTCAGCATCCATAACGGAAACTTGTTTTTCTTTGATAGACTGTTGTAACTGAGAAACAATTTCAGTAGCTATACTGACGTCTCTTGCGACTTTGGTTGTCAGTTGATGTTCCCCTCGCTTAGTCTTGATCGACTTTAGGTGCCTGGGAACAAACATTTTCCAACTGACTTAACTTTCTCTGAATCAACTTTTCGTTTGATTCCTTTGTGTTCAGCTGTTTGTTGAGACACAGTTTTCTTCTTTGCTTCAGGTTGGGATATCTTGGAGGTTTCATTCCTGGAATGAACTAGTGTTACATCTCCTGTGGATGTATCAATTCTTCTTATAGATGCACCAGTTCGTTATGCTGCGTTCCCTTCCATGAGTCTTTCTAAATAATGTTGAATAACGCCACTGAGTGTCTTTTTCAGTCGATGTCTGTCAACAGGTGCTCTTCCTTCAGCTTGAGCTTATCGAACACTTTCAATTCAGCTAAGTGTTGCTGTTTTAACTGATTGAACACATAACCTGCACAATTGAACTCAAGTTCATCCCAATTATGCTCATCAGATAAATGCTTTCTTCAGATAATGTGTCAATGCCTTTGTATCGACCAATAACATGCCTGCAGAGCCACTTGCTGAGGAGTCCAAACTCTGGTTTGAGGTTGTTGACATGAGAATCAATAGCTGTTGGTTCCATTGTTAAATAAATTTGTCTGAGAAAGACATCTCTTTTGAGTGGTAAACAACTCAAATCTATTGATTTCACAAGTGGTTCCTTGAAATCGAATAGCATCTTGATGATTGCTTCATTGAGAATAATCCTTTCTCCTCGAACTTTTGTGATTAGAGATTGCCTTACTAATCTCATGTTTTCCTAGAACTGCAAAATCCCTTCTACATCACGATCATCGTTGAATTTCACTTCCGGTATGTCTCATAATCCTTGTTGACACTTACTCTTCTCGCAAATATGACTTGCTAAAAGAGTATTGTTGCAGAGTTCATCATATTGTTCGAAAGATAGAGCATCCAATTCAGTAATGAGCCTTTCTTATTGTGATTTCTTTGAGGCAGCCATTATGAATTTTTCTGAAAATGAAGTGATTTTGAGAAAGATAGAATTTTCATTTTTGTGAGAGACAAAGTTCGAATTTTTTCTTTTGAGAGAGGATGAATATGCAAGGGGTTGGATATATAGAGAATATATAGGGGGTGTACAGGTGTACTGACGGTTCGTGATTTTCTGAAGATTTTGTACTGACTATTCAAATTCCATGATGGTTGGTGTAACCGATGCATGTACTGTTCTGACAATAGTGTGGGTGTAAAAGCAACAGGTTATGACATAAACGGCGATAATTAAATGCGATATAACCACTGTCGGTTTTACCCTTTCAACCATTTGGATCTCTTTGGGGGTGAGGTGTAGTTCGGGAGAGGTGAAGGATTCTGCCTCACAAAGCCGCATCCTACAATTGGTGTTGGGCTCTCACGTCATACTCCTGAAGCCTTTGTACCCGCTCCGGTTCTAGTGAACATCATCCTAAATATCAAGGAAAACCAGAACGTTACTGAAAGATCTAAAGAAAACTTATCTTAAAAGAAAGGAAGTCTAAAAGACGCTTCGTCTTTGATACCAACTGTAACTCCCCGTTCCCGGACACCGAGTCCATATCCGGAAATAGAATGTTCGGCATGTATAAATAAAAAAAATTCCACTTTATACGTAAGCCTCTACTACGTCGTATCGAGTTAAGCAAAACGGAAGCAAAAGATTCGGGTAATAATTTTTTTTCAAATAACCAAGAATAGAAACTCAATATCTAAAGATAGAAATATAGCATTTATTACATTGGGAAAAGAAATCAAACGAAAACCAAAACCTACGAAAAACCTCCAAACGTAAACTAAAAGAGAAATACAAAATTTCCTAAGGAACTTCAAGCCTAAAATAATAAATAAAAGTATGAGTAAATAAACGCTTCAACTCCGGCGTCCTCAAACGTCGTCATCAAAGTCCTCCTTGAACTCCAGATCTACCTGTTCGTCTTCTCTCCCCCAAACACATAATTAAACAAGCATTTGAGGTAAGTACATTGTATATAGTATGAAGTAGAAGCTACAAATTAACTAAGGCTCTTTAACGGTTTTTATTTTAACAATTATCTTTACGAGACCGACTCGATCTAAGGTTCATTCTGTGCCCATCGACACTTCACAACTATACGTTTCTAGCTTAGCCTATCTTGGTTACATCATTACTCAAGGGCACTGTGCATGGCGTTCATCAGCCTGAAGATAAACATGCTAACTAACGGTGATTAGCACCGATTAGTTCCGGGGTCGCCCCGGTATGCGTATACGTCCGATGAATTTCTTTCACTACCATTCATCCTTTTGAGCCAGTATCGTTGTTTGCCTTTTATGAACGTATCAAATCGCCGATATAAAATGGTGCATAACCAAGAATAAGTGACATTTATCTTTTACTACACTTATGTAATTATTATTGTGAATTAACTAGCCACCTAAGTGTTTCAAAGCAAAACTCACTTATCAAATCTACTCCCACACTTAGAAAGCTAGACATCACCTTCTATGAAGTACACAGACATTGATGAACTCTAGATCATCAAAGCACAAGCTCTTTCATGCCTTTCTGACGGTCCCGAACTTCAACTCCCTTTAAGAGTACATCCGGGGCCGGAACCAAACGCATCAGAAACTCAATCGGGGCTTGTTTATGTTTAGTTAGTGTTATTAGTTCACGAAACACTGTTTAGAAACCCAAACATAGCTTAAACAACATTTTATTAAAAACTGGGGGCAATGCTTGCGCATCCATGTGGAATGCGTGCGCATTCCCTGACCAGAGACATGCTGGAAGTCAGTGCCTAGCCAATGCGTGTGCATTTCTCATGTTGGGAGCAACTCCTTAGAACCTGAACCAACAATTCGTGTTCATTCCCTGGAATGCGTGCGCATTGAACCTACTATGAATAGGATGGAACATCCTGAATCACGAATGCGTGCGCATTCACCTACTGCAACTAAACTAGGCAATCCTGTAACAGGAATACGTGTGCCAGCGAATGCTTGCGCATTCAACGCAGAAAAACCCTAAACATACGTTCTTCAACACTTAACGATCTCTACTCGAATCCAAACATGACTTACACGATTTTTCTCATAAAAACACCAGAAAAACACAACATTCATGATCCAAATCAAACCTTAATCCTTAAACATCGTCTAGGCCATAATCTTGATACAAAACGCTTCAAAACGAGATCTAACTCCTCTAAACCATAAAAAATTTGTAGGAAGAGCTTCTTACCTTTTAAGCAATCAATTCCAACACAAACACTCAAAAAACTGTAGCAAATTTGTTCCTTTTCTGTAGAAACCTATGTGATCAATCCATAATTATATTATATACGATCACACGCTTCTATTAACACAAAACTACGAATTTAGGAGTTTAGATCCATTAAACTCGATTAAGAACGCAACTAGGGCTCAAAACATACCTTGACAAAGTCTCAGCTTTCTGGTATTGAATCGACAATCTCTTTACGACGATTCCGTTGCTCTACTCGGATCTGAAAACGATTGAGATCCAACTTAGCAACTGGTTTAAAAAAAATCTCTCAGCCCTAGAAAAGACTCTCTGCGCCGTTCCCTCACAACGTAGGAAGTTTCTGATTTCTTTTTGGTTATGGGAATTAATGGGATTTATTTTCCTTAAATAGTTAATCCCAAAAATAATTTTTTATTATTTTTCCCTTATAATAAAATCAGATTTTCCTTAATATATACATATACAATTTCAAAATATATATATTTATCTTATAAAACTTAACTCCAATAATAGAAGTCAGAATAATAATATTTCGTTTTCGCAAAATGACACGTTTGCCCTTTCCTGAAAATCGGAATATTACATTCCTTCCCCCTTAAGAGGAGTTTCGTCCTCGAAACTAGAACATACCTGGTAAGTCCATAAAATCTTGGAACTCGCTGATCATATCGTCTTCAACTTCCCAAGTGGCTTCATCCGGTGAATGATTGCTCCATTGCACCAAAACCAAAGGGATCAATCGGCTCTTAATCATCTTTTCTTTCCGGTCTAAAATTCTAATCGGTTTCTCATCATACGCAAGATTAGTTTGAAGAACTTCCGGATCAACTGTAGTTTCAACATCACTCTTGGACAAACACTTCTTTAACATCAACACATGAAAAACGTTGTGAACTCTTGACATTGATTCCGGTAACTTAAGCTTATATGCCAACGGTCCAACTCTTTCCAGAATCTCAAATGGTCCAACATACCTTGGACTTAGCTTTCCTTTTTGTCCAAAATGGTTCACTCCCTTCATCGGTCAAGCTCGCAGATAAACTCTCTCTCCGACTTCAAACTCGAGAGGCCATCTTCTAACATCTGCCAACTCTTTTTCCTATCTTGACCTGCCTTCAAATTCTTCTTAACCAACTGAACTCTTTCCTAGCTTCTTCAACCAACTCCGGCCCGGTGACTTGTCTTTCCCCAACTTCATCCCAAAACAGCGGCGTTCTACGTCTTCTTCCATACAAAGCTTCAAACAGTGGAATGCCTATACTTGCGTGGTAACTGTTGTAATAGGCAAACTCCGCTACAGGTAGGTAATCATCCCATTATCCGCCTACTTCCAAAACACAAGCTCTCAACATGTCTTCAAGTGTTTGGATGGTTCTTTCTGACTGCCCATCTGTCTGAGGATTAAACGGTAAGAAATGAGCGGATTTGGTCAATCTATCCACAATCACCCAAATCGCATCATGTCCGTCTCTTATCTAAGGTAAACCGGTGATGAAATCCATCATGATCTTATCCTATTTCCATTCAGGGATATCCAATGGCTTAAGCATTCCTCCCGGTCTTCTATGATGTGCTTTAACTTTTTGGCAAGTATCACATTCTGCTACAAACTTGGCTATTTCCACATTCATCAAGGGCCACCAAAACTTTTCTTTCAAGTATCTGTACATTTTAGTTTCTCGTGGATGAACTACAAAAGAAAACCTATGTGCCTCTTCCATAACTCTCTGCCTTAGATCACCGACATTAGGCACACACAACCGATCCTGGTACCAAATATTTCCATTCATATCTAACATATAACCTACAGTGGGCTTCTATCTTGAAACTCGCTTCAAAACAACTAAAACTGGATCTTCATCTTGTTTTTCCTGAATATCATCCATCAACTCATATCTTGCTAAGAACAGAGCCACAAACTGCCGGTCTTCAATCTGATCAAAACTCTGGATTGTCAACCCATCTAACCCTTCTGCAACATCTTCAATGCTTGAAACTGCAAACACTGGTTTTCTGATCAAAGCATCTGCCACTACATTGGCTTTACCTGGATGGTATTGAATATCCAAGTCGTAATCCTTTACGAACTCTAACCATCTACTTTGCCTCATATTTATATTCTCCTGAGTGAAGAAGTACTTTAAACTCTTGTGGTCGGTGAAGATCCTAGCCTAAACTCCATACAAGTAGTGCCTCCAAATATTTAGGGCAAACACTACCGCTGCCAATTCTAGATCATGTGTTGGGTAATTCTTCTCATGCACTTTCAACTGTCTAGATGCATAAGCGATCACTTATCCTTTTTGCATCAACACACAACCTAAACCTTGTCCTGAAGCATCGGTATAAACGTCGTAGTTATTAAATATCACCTGAACCTCCAAAACTGGGCCGTAGTCAATTTCTCCTTCAAAGTCTGAAAAGCCTTGTACAAACATCCTATAATAGCCAGCAAAACCGAGAAAACTTCTTCTGAAACTATAGTAGGTTTGGACCACTTCTCAACTGCTCCATTCTTTGCCGGATCAACCTTAATGCCATCTCCAGAAATGACATGACCCAAGAAACTAACCTGATCCAACCAAAAGTTGCACTTTGAGAACTTAGCATACAACTGGTTCTTCTTCAAAGTATCCAACACTATTCTTAGGTGTCCCTTATGTTCTTTCTCATCCGTTGAGTATACTAGGATGTCATCTATGAACACTATCACAAACTTGTCCAAGTATGGCATGAAAACACGCTGCATTAAATCCATAAATGTGGATGGAGCATTAGTGAGTCCGAATGGCATGTCCAAGAACTCATAATGTCCATACCTCGTGCTGAAAGCCATCTTCAGTATATCCGCTACCTTGATCTTCAACTGATGATAACCGGACCTAAGATAAATCTTGGAAAACACTATCTTGCCTTGCAACTGATTAAACAGATCGTCAATCCTTGGTAGGGGATACTTATACATGATGTTGAGGTTATTCAATGCTATGTAGTCTATACATATCCTCATGCTACCATCTTTCTTCTTGACAAACAACACTGGGGCTCCCCAAGGCAAAGTACTAGGATGAATTATAATTCTCTCAAGCATATCCTTAAGTTGAGCTTTCAACTCCTTCAATTCAGCCAGTGCCATTCTATAGGGTGCCTTAGCAACTGGTGCCGCTCCGGGTACCAACTTGATCTCAAACTCTATCTCTCTATCCGGCATGTTTCTTGATAACTCTTCTGGAAACATTTCAGGGTACTCTTTCACTATAAGGGTTTCCTCTAGCTTAGGCTTCACTTGCTCCACATCCACTCCGTACAACAAGTAGCCTTCACAACCCTTCTGACACGCTCTTATTGCCTTAACTGTTGAAATTATCGGATGATGCTTCTTACTAGGCTTGTATACATTACCTTGATAACTCTATCTAATTTCCCGTGTACTTTAAAGGTCACTCTATTTTCTCTACAATCCTTGTGAACATAATTCTCGGATAGCCAATCTATTCCAAGAATTACATTGAAATCCGAAAAGTCCAAAACCGTAAAGTCACTCTTGCAATGATACGTTCATACTCGCACATCCACTTGTGGCATCAACTTAGCTACCTTAGTTACATTTCCTAAAGGAGTTGTTATTTCCAAAGTGTTTCTTAAAGTTTCCATTGGTAAGTTAAGCTCCTTAGCTATCTTAGTTGACACAAAGGTGTCAGATGCTCCCGTATCAAACAATGCCGTAACTGCTAAGTTGTCTAATATTATTCTACCTATGCCGTGAATTCATTTATTTAAATACAGATACAACATTATTTAAATCGTGCTATAGAAGTACTATAATAAATCAAAATAAACAATAAATGTACCTGAAATAACATTATCATTTGGTTTAGCCATCTCAGTATCCACTGCAAACACTCAAACTGGGCGACTTGGGCCGCCTTTTCCATTTCCTTGCTTCTGATTACTAGAAGCTCCCTTCGTCGGAGAGGTCGTAGAAAATGTCCCGTTTCTCCACAGAGATAACAACCGTTTACGTTAACTCGGGACTCACCTGAGTGATTCCAATTGCACTTAGGGCAAAGTGGTGCACCGGTGGGAGGTTTACCTGCCACAGGGGCTGTCGTCTTCTTGGCATTTTGCTGTGGTGCTCCTCGGTTATAGCCTTGACTTGCTCCGAAACTTATCTTGTTCCCAATAACCACGGTGGCCTTTTTCCTGAAGGTCTCAACCTCTAAGGCTTTGTTCAGAAGTTCAGCCATATTCTTCGGCATGAAACCTAACATACCAGATTGTATCTCGTGGGATAATCCTTCTTTGTAAAGTGCCATATTCCGCTCTTCAACCTTCATAAGTTCAGGGTAGAACCTTCCAAACTCGTTGAACTTGTTGGTGTATTGAGATACAGTCAAATGGATACCATGTTTATGTTTTAAGAACTGGATCGCCTTGTCTGCGTGCACTGTTGCTGGAAAATACTCATTGTAAAACATAACCTTAAAGCTTTCCCAAACTGTCACTTTCCCGCTGCTACTCATTATAGCATCAATCCAAGCTTCAGCTGCACCCAAAAGAAAACCAACTGCCAACTGGGCTAGCTCAGATTTAGGGACGTTTATGTTCCTGCAAGCCTTCTCAAAACTCCTTAACCACTCTTCAGCCTTTGAGTGTTCCACATTCCCAAAGAATTCTTGAACTCTATTCCTCCTTAGCCTTGTATACAAATCAACTAGTGGTTCTTGCTCAAAAACCAGTCTAACTGGTGGAACTTGTTGGTATCCGAAAGGTATTTCTTGCTGGTAAGGCTGTTGTTGGTAGGGTGGTGGTAGATAGAAACCATAGGGTGGGTAACCAATGCCATGCTGATGATCAAAACATGGTGAAGGGGGTATAGTAGGTCGAGGAGTGTGACCTACTGGCGGTGGATAAGAGGTCTGGTGCTGCTTATGGTGGAAAACTGGTGGAAAGGGGTGGCTTACCGGTAGATGGTAGACACTCATTGGTGGAGGGTAAAGGTTGGTTGCTGGGGGAACGTAGACTGGTGGAATGTCCCCTACTACAGTGACACGGATGGGGGCTTCCCCAGGTTCACCATAGATAAAGTTATACCTTGGTTGAGGTCGTGGTGTAGGATCCTGGCGTGGTCGCGGTGACAGACTCCATTGAGATAGAGGTGTGGGGGTCGCAGTATGAGGGGGTGGGGTGTAGTTAGGGTGAGGTGATGGATTCTGCCTCACAAAGCCACCTCCTACAACTGGAGTTGCACTCTCGCGTCGTACTCCTGAATCCTTTGCACCCGCATCGGTTCTAGTGAACACCATCCTGATGATCAAGGAAAATCAGAATGTTACTAAAAGATCTAAAGAAAACATATCTTAAAAGAAAGGAATCCTAAAGACGCTTCGTCTCTGATACCAACTGTAACGTCCCGTTCCCGGACACCGAGTCCTTATCCGGAAAAAGAACGTTCGACACGTATATATAAAAAAAATTCCACTTTATACATAAGCCTCTACTACGTCGTATCGAGTTAAGCAAAACGGAAGCAAAGGACTCGGGTAATAATTTTTTTTCAAATAACCAAGAATAGAAACTCAATATCTGAAGATAGAAATGTAACATTTATTACATTTGGAAGAGAAATCAAACGAAAACCAAAACGTATGAAAAACCTCCAAACGTAAACTAAAAGAGAAATACAAAATGTCCAATGGAACTTCAAGCCTAAAATAATAAATAAAAGCATGAGTAAATAAACGCTTCAACTCCGGTGTCCTCAAACGTCATCATCCAAGTCCTCCTCGAACTCCAGATCTACCTGTTCGTCTTCTCTCCCCCAAACACAAAAATAAACATGCATTTGAGGTAAGTACATTGTACATAGTAAGAAGTAGAAGCTACAAATTAGCTAAGGCTCTTTAACAGTTTTTAATTTAACAATTATCTTTACAAGACATACTCGAGCTAAGGTTCATTCCGTGCCCATTGACACTTCACGACTATACGTTTCTAGCTTAGCTATCTTGGTTACATCATTACTCAAGGAGCACTTTGTGCATGGCGTTCATCGGCAAGATATACTTGCTAACTAACGGTGATTAGCACTGATTGTTCGGGCTCACCCGGTATGCGTATCGTCCGATGAATTTCCTCCACTACCTTTCGACCTTTTTGAGCGATGGCGTTGTTCACCTTTTATGAGCGTATCACATCGCCGATATGAAATAGTGCCTAACCGAGAATAAGTGACGTTTTATCTTTTACAACACTTATGTAATTATTATTGTGAATTAACTAGCCACCTAAGTGTTTTCAAAGCAAAACTCACTTATCAACTCTACTCCCTCACTTAGACTGCTAGACATCACCTCCTATCAAGTACACATACATTGATGAACTCTAGATCATGAAAGCACAAGCCCTTTCATGCCTTTCCGACGGTCCTGAACTTCAACTCCCTTTAAGAGTATGTCGGGTGCCGGAACCAAATGCATCAGAAACTCAATCGGGGCTTGTTTATGTTGAGTTAGTGTTATTAGTTCATGAAACAATGTTTAAGAACCCAAACATAGCATAAACAACATTTTATTAAAAACTGGGGGCAATGCGTGCGCATCCTTGTGGAATGCGTACGTATTCCCTGACCAGAGATATGCTGGAAGTCACTGCCCAGCCAATGCGTGTGCATTGCTTGCAATATGTGCGCATCGCTCATGCTGGGAGCAACTCCTTAGAACTACCAACAATGCATGTGCATTCCCTTGAATGCGTGCGCATTGAACCTGCTATGAAAAGGATAGAACATCCTGAATCACGAATGCGTGCGTATTCAACCTGCTACAACTAAACTAAGCAATCTTGTCACAGGAATGCGTGCGCATTCCAGCGAATGCGTGCGCATTCAACGCAGAAAAACCCTAAACATACTTTCATCAACACTTAACGATGTCTACTTGAATCCAAACATGAATTACACGATTTTTCTCATAAAAATTCTAGAAAAACATAACATTTATGATCCAATTCAAACCTTAATCCTTAAACATCATGTTGGCCATAATCTTGATACAAAATGCATCAAAACGAGATCTAACTCATCTAAACCATAATCAATTTGTAGGAAGAGCTTCTTACCATTTAAGCAAGCAATTCCAACACAAACACTCAGAAAAATTGCAGCAAATTTGTTCCTTTTCTTCAGAAACCTATGTGATTGATCCATAATTAAATTAGATACGATCACACGCTTTGATTTACACAAAACTACGAATTTAGGAGTTTAGATCCATTAAACTCAATGAAGAGCGCAAATAGGGCTCAAAACATACCTTGACAAGTCTCAGCTTTCTGGTATTGAATCGACGCTCTCTTCACGACGATTCCGTTGCTCTACTCTGATACTATTGAGATCCGACTTAGCAACTGATAAATAAAAATCTCTCATCCCTAGGAAAGGTTGTCTGCGCCGTTCCCTCACAACGTAGGAAGTTTCTGATTTCTTTTTGGTAATGGAATTAATGGAATTTATTTTCCTTAAATAGTTAATCCCCAAAAAAATTTCTTATTACTTCCTTATAATAAAATCATATTTTCCTTAATATATATACAATTTCGAAATAGATTTATTTATCTTATAAAACTTAACTCCAAAAAAAAAAATCAGAATATTAATATTTCGTTTTAAAAATACACGCCCGCCTCTGTACTCTAAAAATCTGAATATTACACTTACATTCTTGCTTCCCTTTTCTTTTTCAATGTAGTCGGCACAGGGAGGAGATAAGGTTAGATAGGAACAGAGAAGTTCTCCACTCTTTGTAGGTGAAAATTTGACAGGAATTCTTTAGAGGAGAAAAAAGAGGAATTAGGAGAGGTATTTACCCATGTCGATCTGTCACCTTCTTCAGATTCGCAGCCACGAGGAGACAATGATTGGACAGCAAAGAAGACGGAGCAACCACAGGGAAGCACGTATTGAGAGGAAATGCAAGTCAGAGCCTAGTACCATGACTTAGGCCAGCCACGTACCAGAGCTAGACGATGATCTGTAAGCTGAGGAATACGGCGTCATTTTCAGCATAATGGGAACATGGGCAGCCAGGCAAGGGAGGAGAAAATTGAGGGGGGGAGGGGAAAAGAAGGAAATAGGGAGGGGGTTAAAAAAAAGACACAGAGAGGACAAACCAGTTGGACGACCTAATACTACCAACTATTACTATTATTATTATTATTATTATTATTATAAAGCCCAAACATGGTTGACATTTATGTATTTACGTTTCCCAATGCTCTACACCTTTCTATTATAACCTGGTCGTAATGTATTTTTTTATGTTCAAGTATTTAGTCTTTAAACTTCCTTTTTTTTATAAAGAAATTGATAATTTTTCAAAAGTGTGAATAGTATAGATTATGCAAAATATCTTGATATGAGATTTTCTTTGATTTATATTGTTAGAGGTTTGTCGAGAGTACTTCCTTTGGATACCTTAATTCGTTTCAATAAAGATGAGTCCTGCTTTATCCAGAATGCCTCATCCTGATACTTTTGTTTCAATAAAGATGACTTTTAAATTAGGTTGTACTTTGAGCAAATTAAATGTATCCACACTGTTAGGGGAGGAGAAGTTTCCCCTGTATCCACATTATTAAAACGTTCTAGTTTTGTTGTTAAAAAAATGTAAAAACATTAGTATGGATCCCTTATTATTGGTAAAACATCTCGATTTAGAGTTGGTAAGGCATCTCGAGTAGATGAACTAGTACATCATTGCAAGATCGCGAGAGAGAGAGAGAGAGTTGGCAAGAAAAAGTTTGCCTTAAACCTCATCATCTTTTATTTCGTAGATTTAGGCTTTCGACCGCCAAATCAAAGCAAGTTATTATTTTACAACTACCCCATGCAATGCATGATCTAGAAATGATTTTCCAAAAGAAACATTGCCCCACCTGTACGTGGTAAGCCTAAAAAACCACTTCTTTCCGCACTTAACGAGATCAAAACCAATAAAAAAAACTGGACGGGATTTCTGATTTATGTTCTTGATGTTAAGAAGGATAACCCAAAGATCGAGGATTTGTCAATAGTTGGAGAAATCCCCAACGCTGCAGTTAGCTTACTCGTTATACTCCGGCTAGCTAGGTTGTGGTGACCTTAGTTATATTGGCAACCATCATCAACACACAAACCAATCAAATATTGATGACATGACTACAGGGTTTAAAATAGACTATGAGCTTCCTGATAGCTATTTCCGGGTTTTAAGGGATATGCCAACTCCATTCCCTTCAAAATACGCATCCACTTTTCTGGGTTTATGTAATGGTGACTTAAACTTATGCTACTAAGGTCTGGTATGGAAACATGTTCAGTCCGCAAGTGAAAGCATCTCTTTGAAATCGGTGTTCACCGGGGCAAGATCGCAGAGGGTTGATCACCTGCTTGATGGCAAGTCTCCTGAAGGCAAGTCTGCTGAGGCTCAGCAGACTTGAGGAACACGTCTGCTGCATGTTTGTTCGAGTTACATCTGGGGTATTTCAGTCATTTACTGGGTTGGCTGTTTAGTCGGTTAGGGTTGGATTTCTAAGGCTATAAATACCATATGTATTAATTGTAACATGATGTAACTTTCTGTTGATAATAAAATATCCTCGTTTGTCCGTGGAGTAGTCGGTACATTGCCGGAAACCACGTTAAATCTGTGTTCTTCTTGTTTCCGTGTTTGTTTTCTTGTTTATCTTTTATCTTTACTCACAATCACCGTCACTTCTTGATCGATCCGTCATAACAAACTGGTATCAGAGAGTCCAGGTTCATCAGGAAATCTGTTTATCTGTTGTAAGCAAGGTAGATTGGAACCAAGGTCATTATTGACGCTAGGATTTAGGATATATGCAAGCTTTTCTGGTGAGAAAGATGTCTTCTTTAAATTTTAAGATTGACAAGTTTACAGGAAGGAACATCTTTAGTTTATGGCAAACAAGATGCGTGCTTTGTTGAAGCACCAGTGATTATGGGGTCCCTTGTTAAAATGAACAGAAGAAAGTGCTGCTGAGAGAGCCAGTCTGGAGGAGAAAGAACATTCAACAATTATGTTGTGCTTGTTAGATGATATTATCATAGAGGTTGTTGATGAGGACACTACTGAGAAGTTGTGGTCCAAACTTGAAAGTCTGTATATGACTAAGTCTCTAACCAACAAATTGTTGTTGAAACAACATATGTTTAGTTTAAGGATGCATTAGGGTACTCAGCTGAGGGATCATCTAGACCTGCTGAACATAATATTGCTTTATTTAAGGAATATTGATGTGAAGATTGAAGATAAGGATGCTGCATTGATTCTACTTGTATCATTGCATGCATCATATGAGAACTTTGTGCAGTTCTTTATTGTTGGGAAGGACTCAGTATCATTGGAGGATGTAAGATCATCACTCCATGCTCGAGAATTACGACATAACGCATCTGGATCTTGAACAAATAGTCAGTCTGTTGGATTGGTGGCCAGTGGAGTCAGTAGGGGGCTAAGAAATTCTGGAAAGAAGAAATTCAAGAAGAATTCCACGGGTCCTAAAGCTAAGGATATTTGTAACTACTACAAGGAGTAGGGACATTGGAAAAATGAATGTCCAAAGAGGAAGAAGTAGTAGGGTACAACTGCATTGGCAGAACAAGACACCAACTGTGAAGAAGATCTGGCCTTAGCAGTTTCAGTGTCATTAGGACACATAGATGTGTGGATTCTGGACACTGGGGCATCCTATCATGTGTGTCCAAACAGGGAATGGTTTTCAACTTATCAGCAGGTTGATGGAGGTCATATTGCTATGGCCAACAGCAAGGTATGCAAAATAGTTGGGATTGGATCAATCCAACTTAGGACACATGATGGTAAATTCTGCACACTGAAAGAGGTTGGGAAGGTTCCACAAATGACCAAAAATTTGATATCACTTAGTCTACTGGACAACAAAGGGTTCAAGTTCAGGGGTGAAGGTGGAGTGGTGAATGTCTATAAGGGTTCAAGTGTGATTTTGAAAGGTATCAGGCAGAGGAGATTGTACATACTACAAGGGTCTACTATATCGAGTTCTCATTGTTAAGGCCATCGAGAGGTTCACCAGTCACAATTGACTAAGTTTTGGCATATGAGATTAGGTCATATGGATGAAAGAGGGATGCAAATTCTGTCTAAGTCTGATCTACTTGAGGGACATAAGGTCACGGAGCTGGAATTTTATGAACACTGTGTTTGGTAAGCTACATAGGAGCAAGTTCCCAAAAGCAATCCATATCACAAAATGGACACTTGATTATGTCCATTCTGATTGTTGGGGACCTTCAAGGGTGGAGTCATTGGGTGGTCGAAGGTGTACAAAATGTCTAAAAATTAAACAAATTAGTAAATATTCGCCCATGAAAATTTGATTTTTTTGTGTCTTTTATAGATGATTATTCAAGGATGGTTTGCGTAATTATGATGAAGCACGAGAGTGAAGCATTCATGAACTTAAGGTAGTGGAAAGCTTTGGTTGAAAATCAGACAGGGAGGAAGATCAAGAGACTTAGAACTGATAATGGACTGGAATTCTGTTGGTCTGAGTTTGATGAATTTTGCAAGAATGAAGGCATTGCTAGGCACCATACTATAAGAGACACTCCACATTAGAATGGTGTTGCTGAAAGGATGAATCAAACTCTTCTGGAGAGGGCAAGGTGCATGCTCTCTAAATCTGGTCTAGCAAGGAGATTTTGGGGAGAGGCTGTTAATATAGCCTGCTACTTAATCAATAGGGGGCCTCACACTGGGATCAAACTTAAAACACCACTTGAAGTTTGGTCAGGAAAGTCAGCAGACTACTATGGACATAGGGTTTTTGGAAGCATTGTCTACTATCATGTCAGTGAGGGCAAATTGGAGCTTAGGTCCAAGAAGGGTGTGTTTGTTTGATATGGAGATGGAGTTAAGGGGAATAGAATCTGGTCATCAACTGAAAATAGGGTTATACTCAGTAAGAGTGTAGTCTTCGATGAAAATTCTATGCTTAACTCATCATTGAGGGACACATCTGAATTTGAAATTGGATATGAGACTGATAAGGTTGACAAACAGGTGCAGCTTCAAGTAGAGTCTACTGAATCAAAAGACTCAGCAGGGGATAGTCATCAATCAGCAGATCCAGAGCTGGATCCAAACCAGTCTGCTGAACAAGGGTCAGCAGACCCTCAAACAGCTGATGTTGGTTAGCAGGGTATAGCTCTCAGCAGAGCTAGGAGGACCAATATCAGACCTCCAAGAAGATATGGTTTTGAGGAGGATATGGTGGGATTTGCACTACAGGTAGCTGAAGAAGTGGATGGTTTTGAACCTAACACTTACAAAGAAGCTGTGACATGTTCTGAGGCATCCCAATGGCTTGTTGCCATGAGAGAAGAAATAGAGTCACTTCAGAAGAATGAGACTTGGGATTAGGTTAAACAACCATAGGATAGAAGGGTGGTCAGCTGCAAATGGATATTCAAGAAAAGGAATACTCTCAAGCTTTTCAAGCTTTGAAGGAATATCCAGGGAAACCACCTCTTTTGGTTAGCCCGGTAGAATGAGATGTTTTGTTTTTGTACTTGGTGCCCTCAGACCGGGCTGTTGCCGCTGTACTTGTCAAGGAGGCTGGATACCTCCAAAATCCCATTTATTATGTAGGCAAGGCTCTCAGTCCGGTGGAGAGTCATTATTTTAATGTTGAAAATTTAGCCTACTAGCTTGTTATCGCTGCCCGCAAACTCTGGGGCTATTTTACTTTTCACACTATAATTGTCTTAACAGACAACCCGATGCATCAAATTTTACACAGACCAGACCTTTCAGGTCTTC
Organism: Gentiana macrophylla; assembly: GCA_026214975.1. Lineage (NCBI taxonomy): Eukaryota > Viridiplantae > Streptophyta > Magnoliopsida > Gentianales > Gentianaceae > Gentiana > Gentiana macrophylla. The sequence goes on from CM047817.1 coordinate 68,133,110, forward strand.
TACTTTGATGGGATATCGAGATTACCGAGTTCAATATTCGATATCAATCGAGGAAAGCTATCAAAGCTCAAGCATTGCTAGATTTCATTGTTGAGACAAGTTTCAGCTCGACTCAACCGAGTTTGCCTATACCACTAGAGCCCGCTACAGCCCGAACAAACCCGATCAATGCTGGCAATTCTATGTTGACAGAGCGTCGAGTCGAAATGGATGCGGGCCGGAGTTATTCTGATGGTGCCGGGGATGACAGAAGAAATTGAAAAAGCTCTAAGGTTCGAGTTCCCGGCCACGAACAATCAAGCCGAGTATGAAGCAGATATACCCGGACTTAAGCTTGCAAAGGAATTAAAAGTGGAAAATGATGAAGTCTACTATGAATCTCAGCTCATTGTCAACCAAATCTTAGAGGACTATGGGACGCGTTGCGGAATCCTCGAAAAATACGGTGAGATTGTCAGACGACTGGGATCCGACTTCAACTATTGCGAATTCATCAGAGTTCGGAGAAAGGATAACGAGTGGGTAGATTATCTTTGTAAGCTATCACTTGAGGAAGGGATCGCGGATCCCTCAATGATGATAGAATATCTTGCTGTACCTATAATTGAGGCAACGGAAATTATGGAGATCGATGCAACAACGCCGATTCTATGTTGGAATGATGAAATTCAATCTTACATTTTATCGGGCAACTTGACTGCATACATGGAGTAATCTTGTGCCCTCAAGAAAAGAGCAGCCAGGTACGTGGTACATGGCGGAATGCTTTACAGAAGATCTGCCACTAAGCCTTTACTGAGATGTGTCTGAAAAGAGGAAAGCAAGAAAATACTCTTGGAGCTTCACCAATGTGTGTGTGTGGGCCATCCCGCTAGCCGCTCTTTGGCCCAGAAGGTTATAACAGTGGGGTATTACTGGCCGACAATCCTTAAGGACTCGGAGAAATTAGTCAGGGAATGCCCGGAGTGCCAGAAACATACGGACATCCCAAGACTACCATCGGTGGAACAGAGCATGGTGGTCGCACCTTGGCCTTTTGACATGTGGGGACTCGACCTCATCGGACCCTTCCCTTCAGGAAGGGGTGGATGCAAAGTTATCATAGTGGCTGTGGATTATTTCACAAAATGGATCGAGGCCAAGCCATTTGTTAAGATAGGTGCAAATGATGCAGTTTACTTTCTTCATAATTTTATATGGTCTCGCTTTGTCATCCCGCGGGCGGTGGAGACAGACCATGGCCCACAGTTCAGGGACAAATTTTTAGATTTTTGAAAGGAGTAAAGAGTCAAACACTGGCAATCATCTGTGGCCTATCCCCAGGGCAATGGCCAAGCAGAGGCCGGCAATAAACAAAAAATTAAGATGCTCAAAAAGAGCATAAGCGAGAAAGCAAAAGCAGGCAGCTGGGTCGATGAGCTACCCGCCATATTATGGGCACTCCGCACCACAATCAAAACACCCACCGGAGAAACACCGTTTGCTCTAACTTACAGATCAGAGGCCATGACTTCTATTGAAATGGTGCTCCCAGGTATCAGGGTCGTTGTGTATGATTCAACGGACAATCTACTCAACAGGCAGATCGACCTAGACCTAACGGAAGAGAAGAGGTCATCGACGTATCATCGGCTCGTAAACTATAAGCAGGCCGCCAAATGACAACACGACAAATGAATCCACGATCATTCCTTCAAGGTCGGTGATTTCGTTCCTTGAAACAGGAAGGCCACTGGTCTTCAGCTCGACAGGGGCAAGCTTACGGTGAACTGGGAAGGCCCATATCAAGTCGCTAAAGAGATAAAAAAAAAAGAACTTATATCCTCAAGAACCAATACGGCTTCGAGCTTAATAGACCATGGCATGCGGACAACCTTAAAAGGTACTACATGTAATAATCGGCTAGGGTTATGGCTATCCTCTCGTTTACAACGTGAGTGGTTAGTGTTTCTTGCTTGTAAATTTCACTTACATAGCGGGATGAGGTGAACTTAATAAAGCCCGGTTTTACATTTATCTTTTAAATACGTGTTATCATACCCTTCAAGTGTGTCCACTGTTCATATTGGTATGATTTTCAACAAAATTTTCAACAAAGACCTCGGATTCATCTTAGACTTTGTTAAAAATGGGGGCCGAAATCTAGAAAAATTTCAAACAAGCGACAAGACAAGTTATTCCAGATACGACCGCATGTTTTCTACTCTGAGCCTTATCTGAAACACGGGGTCATACATTGGAAAAATTTCAAGTTATGAGTGGGCAGTCATTTCAGATAAGTTCGTCCGTGTTCGACTTCAAATCTTATCTCAAACAAAGGGGGCCACACTCCCGAAAACTTTCAATCTACAAATCGGGCTGTTATTTCAGATTAGTTCATCGTTTTCGACTCCGAATGTTATCTAAAACAAAGGGGGCCATACACTATTATACCGGACACACAAAAGACCGGACACGATATATGCAATAAATTCGAGCAAAAGTGCAACATACATTCGAACACAAAAGAAACTTCATGTATTCAGAAAATGAAGAAAACATCATTACAAGTTATACAAAGCGGAATCAAAAAAGTGTTTTATATCAAAATATTGTTCAATCAAAGCAGAAATAACTTCAGATGTCAATAGGCCGCATGTCATCATCGCCGACATTCTCTGCGCAAGGGGAAGGATGCAGCATCTTATCGGCATTTGCATCAGACTCTGTTTGTTCGGCCTGTGCTTGATCCCCAGCCTCTCCTTGAGTAACCTAAAGCACTAACTCCCGAAGGTTTTCTTCTTCGACTGGGGGCGCCTTCCAATCAGCAGCATATGTCTCCAGCTCGATCTAGGAAGAAGGAATGGAAGGGTGGAAAACCCTCAAATGGTCAGAGAAAGAAGGGGTAAGGATCCAGTCCCGCAAAGTTTCAATGTCTGGAACATCGCTGCCACGATCCCACGAGCACCTTGTGATGTGATAGAAACCTTGACCGAATCCCATCAAAAAATTCTCACCAGCGGCATCCTTTCTCGCAGCCGCTATCCGGGCTTCAACGCCGGAACTCGGGTCCGCCAGCCTCTGCTTCAAATCAACATTCACCTTCTGCTCGGTATCCCATCGATTTTGGGCTTGGTCAACCCGCGTCTGCATATCTTTCATGGTTTGGACGGCCTCATTGTTTTTTTGTGCAAACTCACGAGCGAGAACTTCCAGACGCTCGGAGTTCACCTGAGCCTCGAGCTGCATCTTCTTCACTTAAGCGACCTGCTTCCTCAGTTCCTCATTTTCAGCAAGTTGTCTCTTGAGCTCAGAATTCTCGGCCTCAGAGGCATCAAGTCGAACTTTTAGGTCCGCCGCAACCACATTAGCCATATTCAACTCCTTAACAGCATCAGATCTTGACAATATAGTGTCTCTATAATCGTTTATGAACTATTGGAGACCGGTGCCAACCTGAAAAGGCAAAGGTTTAAGCAGGTGCATTGGAAAACAAAAAATATATAAGGGAAAAACAAAGAGTGAAAGGGTGTTTACCATGCTCACCGTGGCCCCGTACAAGCCCCAAAGATCCTTGATATTATGAAGGATAGTCCGGCAGGGGTTGGTCTGGTCTACTAATACAATCCTGTCCGCGATATCGCGGCCGATCTTCAGTTAAACCGGATTTGGAAGGCTCCACCTTAAATACCTCAGCGGGGCTACGTCAGCAATTGCTTTAGAGATCATGTTCGCACTAGACAGATCAATGAGAAGCTGGCACATGAATTCCCTATCTATCCAGACAGCAGGACGACCCCGCAGTCCAAAGGGTACACCAGCAAAAGGAACCAGCAAGGTCGTACCAGCCGTTGAGGACTTATCGGCTACAGATTTATCGGCCACAGATTTACCTTGGCCAGCAGCATCTTTGGATGTGCCCTGAGAAGGGGCGACGGACTTCAGCTGAGTCTCGCCTACCTTGGACTTTTTGGCTTGGTGAGCCTCCTCCTCACCACCCCCAGCGGGGTCGATCTCATCAACAACACCACTCTTTTTCTTTTCGACAGCCGGAGTCCTAGTCAGGACTATCTGCTTCAAAGTCTTGTTCGTTGCAGCTTTCCCCGCCGCTGGTTTTGGTGGCTAGGCCGACTTCCCAGTCTTAGATCTAGAAACCCCTGCCGAGTCAACCCCGACGTCGACCATAGTGAGGGTGAACTTAACCCCCTTTAACTCCGTGCCTCTCTTCGCCTCTCCAGAAGTCTTCCTAGCGTCTAGCAAATTACACAGATTCAGAGCGTCTATGGTACCTGCAAAAGACAATGATTATCAAAGGGCAATCAAAATGATGAGAAGTAGCAAAAATGAAAGAAAACAAGTAAAACATACTCGGGACCTACATTGAAGGATTGCCTAAACATACTGTACATAGAGAAGGCAACATCTGCCGTAGTGGCACTCCACATACCAATCGGGATCAGTGGTCAATGGTTCAACCACCACCAAGGGATCCCCGACACCTGCTCTGGAAAGTCCAGCCCACCTAAGGTAGGGTTGACTGACATCTAAAAGAACCCTCCAATTAAAGGCCCGATCTTGACCCTGTACCTTTTGGGTATACCCGTCGTCGGCTTCCTGAGTTCTAATCGTCTTCAACGGCTCAGTCCTACCCGAGTTCTTAGGGCTCTTTTTGAATGGCCAACCTATTCGTGACTCCACCTTCATGCATCTCACACAATGTCGAGGTCTACTGCTGCTCGATTTGCTCGATCTACTCCGCAGTAGAAATAAAGTAGCACCGGCATGGACGGCTCGTGGCCACGAAGCCGACTTATTATTATAAAAGCCATCACCACTCGGATAGCCCACAGTGTAAGATCACACGGCATAACCCGCAGCTCCTCCATGCATTTAATGAAGAATGGGTCGAAGGGTGGCCGAAGTCCGGCAACTAGGGGGTCATAGTGCAACCACAGATAATCCTCGGCCTCTCGACCACAGGTCCATGACACGTTCATCGCACCCATGTTGGTAAACCGGTAATCTTCCGGAATATCAAAGGCAGTCAACGCCGAGGTACAATCGGTCTAATCTCGGATCTCTCTCTATCGAGCTCTGACATGGCTATCAGAACGCTTTTGGTCCGCCAACTCAAGCTCCACCGCAACGGACCTCTTTTTTTGTGGCCTTTTCTTCTGCTCGGGGCCCCCTGACGCTGTTGTTTTCTTGGACGCTGTTGTTTTCTTGGACGCCGTTGATTTCATTGACACTACGGATTTCTTCGTGCCCACGGATTCCTTAAACCCCATATCTTGATCATCTGCCGACCGAGTCACAACCTTCAGGAAGGCAAGAATGAGGTCGCTCAACTTCACCTGATCTTGGTCGTTGACCTTTCCCCCAGCTGCACCTTCACCGATAACCTCGACCTCCTCATCGCCGGAGTAAGGTTTGTCCTCATCTACATAGACAACCTCCTCCTCGACTGCCCCCTTCTCATTAATTACGTCGAACTCCTTCATGTCGACCTCCTCCGAGCCATAGCCGTCAGCAGCACGGAGCTTTTCGTCTGATTGTGTATTTTCTAAGAACATCCTGAAAAACACTGGGTGAGGTGGATCAATTAGTCACCTAGACGTGGAAGTCGGGCCGAGGTGAGAACAATCACACCCCGACACCTCACCCATCTCTCCTCTATAAACCCATAAAAACCCTCAATAAGCACAAATAAACCATGGCAACTATCTGGGCGTCTATCAATCGATGAATTTCTAGGGAGGGGCCCAAGCATATTAAGGCATAATAGGATGATTTTATAATTCACAGTCAGAGGAACCCTAAACTCTGATATCATTTCTATCACATACAACCTTCAAGCAATGGAAAAAAGCAATATCAAAGTCGAAAGAGCAATGAAGTCAAACATAGAAAGCGTGAAAAGGGTTGAAAGGTGTAGACTTTCGCCGGAAATTGTTTGATCTCACCGGAATCCTCTTGTTCTCTCGCCAGAATCCCCTTGCTTTTTCTTGCCGGAAAATATATCAAAAGAGGAAAAGTGTAAAGATGGGGGAGGGAGCCCCTATTTATAGACTAGAAAGTGGAGGGAAACGTCGTTTCGGATTCAAAATTCAAAAGTAATTATTACTAGGAGCGGTTTTCGACACCCCTTAGCCCATCAGAATACGCGGCAGTTCATGTCAAACTTCATGTCATAAACACAACTGAAGTGATGTTTCACCAACCGATGCGACTTTTACGGGCTCAACTGCTCTGGCCTACGGCCTCAACTCAACACGGCTTACGGCCTCAATTGTTAAGGATTACGATCTCGACTCAAATGGCTTACGGCCATGATCTATGGTCATCTCGGCCACGACGTACGGTCATCTAAACCCGTTTGCACCATAGCACGGTATCTAAGCCTATCCGCTACAACGCACATCATACATCGGTAATTCACAACGCGATATCAACACTGATTCAATGCTGATAGACAATATCAGCATGTAAGCCCGTTCGTTCCATAGCACGGAGTCTAAGCCTGTCCGCTGCAATGCACAGCATAACGTCAGTAATTTGCAATGCAATGTCAACACTGATTTAAGCCCGATGACCATTATGGGTGTCATACTGTCACTAAATACAACAATAAGGTGCGGTTCTCTACTGCTTCTTTGAGCTCTACTCTCCGCCTTGACAGACACGCAAGGCATAGAGTAGGGGGCCATTGATATACCTGAACTGGATTGGAACCCGAGCATCTAGATTGGGCCTATTTCCTAGCCCAATAACAGTTATTGGGACCTTCATCCCGCAAATCTGCAGTTCATAAGCCGGACCTAGTCCGCAGTTCATAAGCCGGACCTATTCCACTCCGAGATCTCGGATACCGTGGAGTCTTCCCATATTATCAGGCTGGCGTCAAGACAAAGGAAGATATGAGTCTGACCTACAAATGAGTCTGCTGTCCGCCACACTTCTCCAGACAGCTGTCCGGTCCACTTGTATTTATATATATGATTATCCTTAATTATATCCTTTTAATCACTTTTTATAAATAGGCTAACCGACTTAGCCTTTGCTTATATATATGAGATCACAATGTAAAAGAAAAGGATCCAAGAACTTTAATACACTGAGCTACTCTGTCAATTTGTCGACTTACTTGTTTTCTGTTTCATAAGCATTGTCCGATCGCCTTGTTCTTGATATCCGCCACCTTCTCCCCGAAGAAATCATACTTAAACAGCCTTATATCCTCATTATATCACTGTTACCGCAAACCTGGTATACCACGCGATATCAATTACCATAGGTCTTGGCGGTCTTGTACAATTCCTCAAATTAGTAGAAGTGTTGGTGTGAATCTTCATTGTCATCACCATGAAATTGAGCTCTTGACTCCACTAATCCAAAAATATGAGACTTGATCACAAAGTTGTTTGCACCAACGTTGGGTAAGAGGATTGGATTATTGGTTTCATTTCTCCTTACGGTTTGATCACAAATGGGTCTTGGATTTGGAGGATTATTGTTGTTCCGGTTATTTTGATTCCGGTTTTGGTTATTGTTACGTGGTGGAAGTGGAGGATTTGGTGGTGGTGGATTGTTGTTGTTTGGTGGATTAGGATTTTCAGGATTTTGTTCATGGCCTTGGGCATTACATTTTTGTTTGCCCTTCTGTGCATTATCAATATTCTCATCCATATCTACTTCTTGATGGGATGATGCTTGTAAAGATTCTTCACCAAGTTCCAAACTAAGACGAGATTGACCGGCCTTATTCTCCGCAACTTGTTACCTAATATACGTATTGATATCCGGAATGAGAGGATCGTCGGGTGCCTTTCCTCGACGAGAATGGTTCATCCACTGCAAGAGATAAACAACAAGAACACGATCAAATAACACTTGGTAACTTACCAAAGAGGTAAGCACCAAATAAATAAAATAGAAATGGGATTAGAAAAAGATTGACCTATTCTCAAGAATTTTGAGCTAGTGTAAGTATCAACCGTTACACAATCCCCGGCAACGGCGCCAAAAAGTTTGATCGAGACTTTGATAACGGTCATTTTGTGCCCGTTATTCTATGATCTTTATCCCCGATTCTAGTTTAAAGGAGCTATAATAGAGTAATAATAAGTCGTAATACGCTTAAGTTGCATATGCCGAGAGTTATGATTCGTTATTATGTATTTGGAGGTTTTATTATATTATTTGATGTTACAGACTGTATTTCATGCTATATTTGTAGTAACTCATTGGGGAGAGCAAGGATGGACTTCGGAGAAGCTTTAATGGATTGCGCATAAGTTCGAAAGCCCAATGCATAAAAAGACGAAGCCTGTAAAGCATATAAGGCTCCGTCGACCGAGCCTATGCATTCGGTCGACCGAGTGGGCCTGAAGCCCAGCAGCAGTCCGGCACATTGTTTGAGGCGGTTAGGGTTCAGTAGTGTCGGCATTTAAGTCGGTTTTCTTAAGTTGGTTGTAGCTCTATATAAACACAAGTCTTTGTATTTTTTAGAACACACATATATACACCAATATCAATTCATATTTAGATAGAAGCAAATAAGGATTCATTAGGCTTGTGAAGGAGCTGGGGGTGCAATCATGTAAGCCCTAGTTTTTCTTCTTGTTTTCTTTTAGTAATCAATTTCCCAATTATGCTTTGATTGTTTGAGTAGTTATTCATATCTAGATGATGTAGCTCTAGGCTATGACGTTAGGGAGGTGGTGATGCCTTGTCTAGGAGGATCTCATACCCTACGTCCTCTTCCTATGATCTATGGATGAATCTACGTGTTTAATTTACGTGTATTTAGATTAATTTATATAATGTCCTGATGATTCACTATATAATCCGATTCGTATGAGAAACACTGAGAAATATATTCAGGGATGTAATCTGGGGAGTGAAGCACTCGGGTGACCGAGAGGTGTCACTCGGTCGACCGAGTGTCTCTATTCGGTCGACCGAGAGTCTCTATTCGGTCGACCGAGAGTCTCTAGCTCTGTTTCATCCGTTAATCAGTCACGTCTTTATGATTAGGTTAGCTTAATTGAATCTGTTATCTCAGTAGGTATGGCTATGGCTACGTCACTCGCTTAATTTAATTAAAACGTGTAAAAAGGAAATACCAATATAAAACTCTTAGGTGGGCTTATGAATTGATCTTCACGGACGTTCAGCGTTATCTAGGTAGGTTTATATTAGGGAATTGCGCGCACCTGTTTATACGTAGGTCGTAAAATAGCATGAGACTATGACTTGGTAATTGTTTGTTGGATGAGAGTTTGAGTGATCATTTAGGAAGTACGCCTAACCATAAGAATGTTGCCTAGACGAGGTGTACGGTTAATATCGGCATCCTTAGAGTCGTAAGCGTGTGAGTTATATGAGATGGAGGCACTTAAAAGGCGAAGTCACGTAACAATATCACAGTGATCTAGTGACCTACCGGTGCTACGTCAAGTTTTAGAGGATGACTCCCGTAGCCAATATAAACGGATATGAACGGATTAATAGTTGATAAGTCTTGTTGTTATATAAAGTGTCTAGATCCAAATGATTACGGTTATAATTGGGCAGTTGATTACGTTATTTGTTTACAAGTTATTTGTTTATATGATTGAGTGTGTCTTTCTTTTCTCGTATCTTATGTTGGTCATAGACCGTCTTTGTCAAACGGAATAAATAGGTTGACTATTTAAGTTAGGATCCACAAATTGATTCTCTGTGGGATCGACCTCGACTCTATCTAGCTATACTGCGATTGAACCTAGTTCACTTGCTAGTGGTTATTTAGGCATCGAGTTAATAATTTAACTTGACCTCAATCAATTTTTTGGCGCCGTTGCCGGGGAATCAATGGTCCAATTGCTTAAATAATCTACTTAATTATTTCGTCTATCTGTTTTCTTTAAATTAAAAAAAATATATATATTTCTGTCGACCGAACGTTATCACTCGGTCGACCGAGGGCATTTTTAATTTTCTGACAGCTGTCTTCCCCCTTGATTCTGTTAGTAGGTTATAAGCCTAGCAACAATGTATGATGAGTAATCATACCGCTCTGTTAGTTCAATAACTGTTTGTTGTTTTTCTTTACGATGCAGCTAATCAGAAATCACTCAAGCGAACTTTTTAGCAAAATGTCATCACATCAGTCTTCTGAGGTTCGAGGAGAAGAAGTCATGGTGCTGAGAACCAAAACCACACCTAGAAAGCCGTTGACACCTAAACTCAAGGAGAGAATAGCGAAGATGAAGGCAAGAATTCAAGAAGCTAAGAAGTCAAAAGAGTCTAAAGATGCTTACATATACAGAGGTATGTCCAAGTTAAATCCTGAAGAGATTTCTTGATTGATTCGGATATGACTACATGCATCACATGTCGATATAGAATCTGATTCTCGAGGTTAGCATAGACCTAAATCGCCTCTATAGTCGTCATCCCGGAGATGCAAACAGATATTGAGAATGAAGCTCGGTTGATGCCGAAACTAGATGACCCAGGAGCATTTATGGTAGAGGTTACCTTAGAAGGAACATACCTAGGGTTGGCTTTGATATATTCTGGCTCGAGTCTGAACATTTTCCCGAAAAGTCTTTGTGATAGAAATCTAATCCTTACCCCCACAAATACTCCGTTACAAGTTAGGTTTGCGGATGGGACCAGAACGATCATGTCTGGAAATATGAATAATATGATCATTGGCATAGGACAGCTCAGGTTTAAGATAGATATAGTTGTTATGGATATAGATGAGCACCCTCACTGCCCAATCATTTTAGTGAGTGCCTTTATCAATACTTCTAGAGCCCTAATTCGTATGTCCAGGCGTGAGATCACATTTTTCGATGCTAAGGGTTCTGAGACCTATGTGACGAGGAATTCAGATTTCCCTACTCCGGTGAGCGTGAATGTTATAGGAGTTGGTAGTTCGAAACCAGATTTGACTCAGGACCTAGAAAAAAGTGTTGATGACGAGATAGAAGAAAGAGATGAGACCCTTACAGTTCTGAGTCGTGAGAAAACTGTCGAGCCTGCCCCTGTTTTAGAAAATCATAATCCTGAAGGCCTGCCTTTCTCCAGACCCAAGAATAGAATGAAGCAAACAAAGAAAGGAACTCGTCGAGTTCGAGCTAAAGAGAGCTCATCTAGTTCTGAAACAATCACGAAAGTTGGAGCTTGCTTGGATGGACAGTTCGACTGTCTTTTCATTGGACTCACGCCTCGCGGAAAGGCACTCCTGCAAAAGGACAACAAGACATTTTCGGTAAAGGCTAACCGGGTAAAAACCTGGCAAGCCAAGAGCAGTTCGTAGAAAGTGATGATTTTTGGAAAGTCGAGCTACCGACTTAAACTGTAGAACTATTTCTATTCTTCGTTATTTTATTTTAATAATAAAAGTAGCGTGAAACGATAAGAAGTTTTTTTTTTATTTTGCCGTGTTCCGACAACTGCTGAGTTAAGGATGTGCAAAATAATTTTTTTATTCGAATCGTTTTTACGTGAAGTAGTGTGTAGGAACCGAGTCTTTGTATAAAAAAAAGGACAAATGTGTTGATTAAGGAAATAAGAATGCGTTATTTTCCAAATGTTGTAGGCCATATTGCTTGATTTATTTATGAAAAGAATGAGATTGTTTTTGTGCTTGTGACAACTTGTCGGTTGGGATAATTTATGCGGTAGGAATTGAAAAAAAAAAAAGTGAAATAATAGTTTTGGCATGGTTATGTGTTGTAGTTAATTTTCGGTGTGTCAAAATTAAATGGTCAACACCATTTCTTTCACTCTTCCCAACCATTCACCTTTCACTCTTCCCAACCATTCACCTTTCCCTCTTCCCAACTTCTTTATTCTTCCAAATTAAATTTTCAAATTCCACCTTTACACCTCATCAATCCCCAACCATTCTAATCCACCAATCACATTCCACTTTTCAATTTCCAACTTCTCTATTTAACCCATTCATCCTCTTCTCCATTTTCTTCATCCTCTTTTCCACTTTTCATCCAAATTCTCCATCTACCTTTTCCCCAAATCCTTGTAGAAATCAAATGGAAATATTTTGCAAGTCTTCATCCATTATACCATTTCACTCATTTTTCATCTGTTAAACCGCAAAGGAGCTGTTGAAATTTTTTCTAATCGGCCAAATCAGTCACTGGGAGGATACAGGGCCGGAAACCAACCAGTTCGGTCGACGGATCGCACTCGGTCAACCGAGTGATTACTCTCGGTCGACCGAGAGTAACCTTGTTACTGCCGTCCGCTGCTGTGCCGCTTACCTGTCAGAATGCCACCAAGAAGACGCAGAGCCGCCCAATTTGTGGCTGTTGAAGGCGACATACCTCTAATAAACGGGGTACCACAATTCGCGAGTCGGGAGGTATATTCTTCGTTTATTAATCATTTCGTAAATGCCCATGTACATCGAGCTCGAGGACTGGATTTGGACAATTGTGGAGATGAGCTTTTGGGATTGGTGGAACATTATCGCGTGGCGAGATGTCGTGCGCCCCGGCCGAGTCAACGCTAATTGGGTAAGGGAATTTTATGCTTACTTACGCGTACATCCCGATACCAATATTGTTATTATTCGTGGACGACCGATTGTAATTTCTCCGGTACGCGTTTAATGCTTATTTTGGTCCTGGATATCTCGGAGGACGGGCCGAGTATATGGTGACGCTTGACGGTCCGACGCTTGGTTGGAGGATGTTGGTGCCTATCTAGGGATAGAGTGGACTATAGGAGAGGTTGCCCGCACATTTGCGGAACCCGATTTCGAGAGATGGGAGGATAAATGCCTTCATCGGCTTATCCGTTCTAATATCTTTCCGGCCAAGCATGTATCTACGGTCTACTATGCCCATGCCACTCTGCTTTATTGGTTATACATGGGATGGCCCGTGAAAGTGGGGGCATTGATACGCAAGGAAATGACAGACGATGCTCTCAAGCCTCGGCACACCTTGCCTTTTGGTTCACTGATTACTACATTCTGTGGGGAGCCGAGTGCCCAGTGCTAGGCGGTGATTCCTATGTGGATCCAATGCCTATCTTATCTTTAAATTCTGTCGCACCACCTATCGTTCACGGCCACGATCAAGAACAAGAAGGGGAGCCCGAAGATGATGCTGACGAAGCCGGCCCGAACAATTTGCAACTAGCACCATTCGATCCAGGATTTTGGGATTAAGCATTTTTATTTAAATTTTTATTTTGACTGGTTTCTACTAGTATGTCGTGTTATATGGAGTAAGTTTCACTACTTCCTAAATTCAAACTCATGTAATGTTTTGGACTTGCTGAAAGATATTGAAATGTAATCATTAACTTATGGACTTAAAAATGTTTAAGGAATTTGTTATCCCTTTTAAGGTCCCTTTTTCTGATTATTACTGTTTGGACTAATCCTGTAACGAGTTTCGAGCTTTTTTTAAGATGCATGTTGCAGTGATTATTCTTCCGCCTTGCACGCGGCCAATGACTGTGCCTGTAAACATTTGCTGAAGTCCCAAGACTGGTTCAACTTCCACGCTTATCCAGAGCTAAGTTCCTTTTCTGAGTTTGTTATTTCGATTTTTATACATTGGGGACAATGCATGGTTTAAGTGGAGGGTACAAGTCACTTAGCTCAAATAAGCTTCCATATACTCCCATATATCAAATAATAAATAAAATGAGTAAAAAAAAAAGAAATTTAAACTTTTAAACTTAGAATCACATTTACCTTGGTAAGTTCCTGATAATTATATCTAATAAGAAATAAACCATATTTCATGAGTACGTGATCACTTTATACTTCTGCGATTTATTGATTAGTAAACTTAATGATATTCATATTATCCGTTGCGAGTAGTTGTTTATTATTCAATTATTCGATAAATGAATCGAGTTGTACCACGCTTATTATAAAAATGAAAAAAGTATGTGTACATTGCATAGATAATTGGTTATGCTTACCTAGTGTCAAATTTATCGTCTGATGTATTCCTCAAATTCTAGCCACAAAAGCTGAGTAATAAGCTTGAGACGTACTTGTGTTTGATAATGTTAAAACACTGGACTTGTAGTAAGTTACCAAAGTAGCCTCGCGCTTGTGGTAATATTCGATGCTATGTTTGATCTAAGATAGGGGGATGCTCTAAAAAGTTTTTCCTTCTTGAGATTGATAGTATCTGAAAAATACGAAGATATGAAAAGAATATTTAACTCTTCAAGAGGCTTTGAGTAGTGCTCGGTCTCCAAGTCCAAAAACCCTATAGATACGCTCTTGCTTATTATTCTAGTGCTTCAACAATTAAAAGGCTTAAGAATTGAGAATACTGAAGTTGGTAGATTAAGACTACAAAGTTTGCATAAACTCAAAGTCTTGCTACGAATATTTAAAACTCAATGCACATACACACAACACATCGATTCATTATGAATAGTGGATAATGGATATCTGATGAGCATAGAGGGTATGAGTTGATTCGAGTTTCTTGTGTCAGTATACTGTGACCACGGGAAAGTAGTTTATAGGGAATGACTTATTGATATTTTGATCGGGACGATCAAAGGCTAAGTGGGGGGTAGTTGATAACGGTCATTTTGTGCCCGTTATTCTATGATCTTTATCCCCGATTCTAGTTTAAAGGAGCTATAATAGAGTAATAATAAGTCGTAAGACGCTTAAGTTGCATATGCCGAGAGTTACGATTCGTTATTATGTATTTGGAGGTTTTATTATATTATTTGATGTTACAGACTGTATTTCATGCTATATTTGTAGTAACTCATTGGGGAGCGCAAGGATGGACTTCGGAGAAGCTTTAATGGATTGCAGACAAGTTCAGAAAGCCCAATGCATAAAAAGACAGAAGCCCAGAAGCATATAAGGCTCGGTCGACCGAGCCTATGCATTCGGTCGACCGAGTGGACCTGAAGCCCAGCAGCAGTCCGGCACATTGTTTGAGGCGGTTAGGGTTCAGTAGTGTCGGCATTTAAGTCGGTTTTCTTAAGTCGGCTGTAGCTCTATATAAACACAAGTCTTTGTATTTTTTAGAACACATATATATACACCAATATCAATTCATATTTAGATAGAAGAAAATAAGGATTCATTAGGCTTGTGAAGGAGCTGGGGGTGCAATCATGTAAGCCCTAGTTTTTCTTCTTGTTTTCTTTTAGTAATCAATTTCCCAATTATGCTTTGATTGTTTGAGTAGTTATTCATATCTAGATGATGTAACTCTAGGCTATGACGTTAGGGAGGTGGTGATGCCTTGTCTATGAGGATCTCATACCCTACGTCCTCTTCCTACGATCTATGGATGAATCTACGTGTTTAATTTACGTGTATTTAGATTAATTTATATAATGTCCTGTTGATTCACTATATAATCCGATTCATATGAGAAACGCTGAGAAATATATTCAGGGATGTAATCTGGGGAGTGAAGCACTCGGGTGACTGATGTATGTCAACCGGATGCTAAAATTATACGATGTTTTACCCCAATTCTTCAGTATATAATGATAAATACGTATCGATTATAGTGGAATTAGTTATAAATCAAATCAATATCATTTCATAATTTCATATGATTAATATATAAATTTTATTAATAAATGTTAACCTATTTATCTATAATCAAAAATTATTAATGTTGTGATTATGTCTGTTTTGTAGTGATAGAGGAGCAGAAATGAAATGGAAAGAAATTGGGAAGCATTCGTTTTATTTCAGGCAAGATTTATAATTGTTGATGTCATGGCTTGAGCCACAACATCAAAAGTGGCGTGAGCCACAACATCAAAAATGGCCTGAGCCACAAATTAAATGGTGCAGGCCACAATATCAAGCACATGCGCATTAAATGCAGAAGTCACATCTCAACCACTTTGGTCACGCATGGCTTAAGCCACACCAAAAGTGGCGCAAGCCACCTTATTAAATTGCAAAAATTTGGCAATATACTATTGCTCATCGCTGAAGAAAAGGAGAGTTCGATGTATAGAGTTTTTGGAGAAGCTTGAAGGCAATATCACCAGAAAGGCTCTCTTAGCCAAAAATCACCATCATTTTAACATTTAATCCTTGTAATATTTTAGAACTATCATTTTGAGAAGCTCAAGTCTTGAAGTGGATGTATAGGAAACAATTAGCTGTGCTCCATCTTCATCAAAACTGGAGTAGATGAATCCCACCTTGGGTTCATCATTCGAATTTGGTAATCTATTAGCTTTTACTTTGATCTAAGTGTTCTTGTTATTATGAATGCTAGCTTTAACTTGTTGGTAGTTATGATGATAAGTGGCTAGTTTCTTGTATTGATTAAGATGATATAGTAATGATAGTTAATCCTTTTATTGTTTGGAGTTGATCATTTTATTGCTATCTTCTATTGTGTTGAAATCCTCTTGCTTGCTTTGACTGTTAATGTGTGTATTGGAGTAATTAACCATTGCATGCACCTACACAACTAGTAGATACCGAACGGAGATGTTAGTTGTGAGACGATGGTAAGAGGGACGGAAGGTAGAATCGACCGTAACGGAATTTGATTCCTTATCCGGGGAATATTGCATTCATGTGTTTATCGTGTCGAGTCATTAGGTTTAAGGTACTTAAACCAAGGATGAGGCATAGTGTAATTTTACACACTCGTAAGAGGGAAAATTGCATGTTTCGGAATGCACCATTCACACAATAGCACACCTTTGTTGATCGACTTCAATCAAATTAAGGGAATTAACTTGAACTATAAACCATCTTAGTCAATTTCTTTATCATTGAACAATCTTTGTAGCTAATTATTAGTCTTTTAAACAAAACTGCGATTCGGATCAAGATAATGATAACTAATCGGTGTTTAACCTGACATTTCCCTTGGGAGACGACCTTGACCACCACGCTAGACTACGATTGACCCGGTACACTGCCGGTGAGATTGAAACCCTAGAAAGGTTGCATCGAGTTTTTGGCGCCGTTGCCGGGGAGTTTGTAACGGTTTCTACTTATATTAGTTAAAAATTCTTGAGAAAGAATCAAAACTGTTTTTTTCTAACCTAATTCTGTTTTATTTTCTTTTGGTACTTACCTCTTGGTAAGTTACCAAGTGTTGTTCACTATTTTCTTGTTGTTTCTATTTTGCAGTTGATGACCCGTTCTAGAAGTGGTAAGACCCCTCTCACTCCATACAAGCCCGACATCAACAGTTACGAAAGGCAGTTACGAGCTGAGAACAAGCGAGGTCAAACTAGCCAAGGACAACTTGGTGAAGAAACTTCCCAAGAATCATCTAACAAAGAAATAGATATGGCCGAGATTAGCGATGAAACACAAGGTGATCAAGGATTGAATCATGCCCAAGGGCATGGTCAAAACCAAGCCAACTTAAATCCACCACCCATTCATCCACTTAACCCAAATCCGAACAATCATAATCCCAATGACCAACAAAACCAGAATCAAAACAGTAATCAAAACCAAAATAAAACCAAAACCGAATCAAAACAACCGTAATAACCAAAACAACAATCCTCCATTTCGACCCCTTTGTGATCAAACAAATTTAGAAGAAACCAACCAAATGATCCTATCCGCTTACCTAATGAAGGAGCTAACAACTTTGAAGTGAAAGGTCATCTCTTTGGATTGATTGACACTCGTTGTCAATTTTTTGGTGAAGATCACGAAGATCCACATCAACATCTTCATCTATTTGAGCAATTTTGCAACACGGCTAAGAGCCATGGTGTTCATAAGGAGTTGACAAGGATGTCAATGTTTCCTTTTCATTGACCGAAAGGCCAAGGATTGGTTTTCATCTCTTCCTCATCACTCATTGACTAGTTGGGAAGAAATACAAGACGAATTTTTAAAGCAATATTTCACACCCGGGAGAAATTTGAAATTGAAGGTTGAAATTGCTAACTTCAAGCAAGGAGTTGAAGAGTCTCTCGAAGTGCATGGGAAAGATTTAAAAATTGTTGAGAGCTTGTCCCGATCATGGTTACACTCTTGAAATGCAAATCCAACTCTTTTGTAGACAATTGAAACATGAGTCCCGTGCGGATGTTGATCATGCATGTGGCGGTTGTTTGATGATGCGTGATACACAAGAGGTGTATGATGCTATTGAAAGAATCTCGAAAAACAATAGAATGTGGGAGACCGGATCGAGTACAAGAAAAGTCGCTTTCGTAGGAGAAACTACGTCCCAATCAGAAGTGCTAGCTCAACTAGCGTCTCTTAACAAGAAATTCGATGGTATGCAATCTAGCAAGACTTCGGATATGTATGCACAAGGTGAATGCCCGATTGAGGAAATGAGATATGATGATGATACAACTTTTACAACGGGTGAATCGAGAGAACCTACAAATGAAGAGGTTAGTTTCATGCAACAACATCTAAATTTAAACAATGCTTATTCAAACTCCTTTAATGCTATAAGGAGAGATCATCCAAATTATCGTTGGTCCGAAAATGCAAATAAGCAAGGCCAACCACCATTCCCTTTACAACAAAGAACCTCTTTCAACCCAAATTCCCAAACTCGAAACTTCCAAGGAAATTCCTCCACCTATCCACAACAACCACCAACTCGATCTTATCAACAACACACCACCCAAAGCATTCACATTACTCAAAATACTACTCAATCAAATGACAATGTTGACAAATGGGGAGCAATGATGGATAATCTTATGGGTGTGGTATCTACTCAAGCTAAGAACATGGAATCCATGATGACTTCTATGAGTTCGGTTACTAAAGATCTTAGCTCTTTGAGGACTACGATGAGTGGTCATGATACAAGAATGAAGACCATAGAAGCATCAATGCGGAATGTAGAAGAACACTTGAGTAGGGAAGGAGAAAGAAAGAGTAGTAGACCACCCGGTGGACTTCCTAGCAATACCGAGAGGAATCCAAGGGAGGTTAATGTTATCGTTACTCGTAGTGGGAGAATTTGTGGAAGCAATGGTGTGGAAAATCTCGGAAATAATGAAGTGGAAGATGATTTAGATGACAAATTCGAAAAAGAGGAATTGACTGAAGAAGAAGAGGAGATTGTTGACAACTTTTTGAGAAGGGATAGGTATGTTGAAAAGGAAAGTGATGATGAAGAATGGGTGAAAGTGCCTAGAATCTTGAAGAACCCTAGAGCAAGTGATCTAAGGACCTTATTTAATGAACATGTGAGAGAGGATCAAGTTGAAGAACATACAATTCTTAAAAACTCTCCACCGGTTCACACTCAAAAAGCTCAAAGGGAACCAAGGCAAAAATCGAAGAAGGAAAAGCAAGAAGACATTGATTGGCGGCCACCTAATGCCCAAACTTTCGAGGAAGCTTCTCCATCTCAACCAAACGACAAGGGTAAGGGAGGTATGAATTCAAATCCCACTTTAATTGACCTGGAATCACTCCCGTATCCCCCAAAGGAACAAATTAAAAAGTTGAAGATGGATAAAAAATATGCTCGTTTCCTTGATACTTTTCGCCATCTGAATATTAACATTCCCGTAATTGAAGCTTTAATTAATATGCCTACTTATGGGAAATTCCTTAAAGATATTTTGTCAAATAAAAAGCGTTTAGAAGAATATGAGAAAATTTGTCTTAATGAGGAATGCTCCATGGTCTTACAACACAAGCTTCCTCCTAAACTTAAGGATCCCGGTAGTTTCACCATACCATGTGAAATCGGGGATTTTTGTTTAAGAGAGTACTTTGTGACCTCGGTGCAAGTATAAATCTCATGTCTTATGCGGATTATAAAAACTTGGAATAGAGAACTTAAAAACACGGAGATGACTCTCCAATTGGCGGATAGATCGATTAAATACCCTAAGGGAGTCATCGAAGATGTTTTAGTTAAGGTCGATAAGTTTTACTTCCCGGTTGATTTTGTGGTGATGGAAATGGAGGAAGGGGTATTCAACGCCTTATTCTTGGTCGCCCTTTCCTAGCCACGGGAAGAACTCTTATTGATGTTCAAAGAGGTGAGGTAATCTTGAGAGTTAACGAGGATAAAGTCACTTTTAATATCTTCAAAGCAATGAAACATCCATACGACTCACGAGAATCATGTTCTTTCATAGATGCTATATCTTCTATTTGTGTGGATCGTACTAACTTACAGTGCCTTTGAAGATAAGCTTGAAGAATGCTTGGCTTTATCAATCTATAAAGAAGAAGAAGAGAATGACAAAGAAATGAAGGAAGTGATTTTTCACTTGGATGCCGGCGGCCCTTTTAGAAGACAACCATGGCACCGGTACTTGGAACTAGATTTGAGTGGACCTGTTTTGAAGCCTTCGATAGAAGAGCCACCAAGAAATTTGGAATTGAAACCTTTACCTTCTAATCTTAAATATGCTTTTCTTGCAAATGATAAATTGTTACTCTGTTATTATTTCTTCATCACTAACCGAAAGGTGGGAAGACCAATTGCTAAGGATGCTTAGAAAGCACAAGAAAGCATTCGGTTGGACGGTAGCGGACATTCATGGAATTAGCCCGGAAATTTGTGTGCACAAGATCATTTTGAATGATAATGCTAAACCGTGTGCACAACCACAACGCCGTCTAAATCCACATATGCAAGAAGTGGTGAAGAAAGAGGTTATCAAATTGCTAGAAATGGGCATAATCTTCCCTATCTCAGATAGTGAATGGGTTAGTCCTACTCAAGTGGTACCAAAGAAAGGCGGTTTTACAGTTAAAGAAAATGAGAAACACGAATGGATTCCTACAAGGGAAGTGACCGGATATCGCATGTGTATCGACTTTCGAAAACTGAATGAGCACACAAGGAAGGATCACTATCCACTATCATACATTGTCCAAATGTTGGAGCGGTTGTGTGGACACAAATTCTATTGCTTCCTTGATGGTTATTCGGGATATCTACAGATTTTCATTGCGGCCGGTGATCGAGAGAAGACAACATTTACTTGCCCTTATGGAACGCTCGCTTATAAAAGAATGCCTTTTGGTTTATGCAACGCTCCGGCTATATTTCAAAGGTGTATGATGGCAATCTTTTCGGATATGGTTGAGAAATTTTTGGAAATATTTATGGACGATTTTAGTATTTTCGGAGATTCCTTTGATCAATGCTTAGCTCATTTGGAACGTGTCCTACAACGTTGTGAAGATACAAATTTGGTTCTAAATTGGGAAAAGTGTCACTTGATGGTATCCGATGGCATTGTTCTAGGCCATAGAATTTCAAGATGGTATCGGGTTGACAAAGCAAAGATTGAGGTGATCGAAAAGCTACCGCCACCGGTAAACTTGAAGACCTTAAGAGGATTTCTTGGGCATGCCGGATTTTATCGTCGTTTCATTGCGGATTTCTAAAATTGCTAAACCATTAAGCCATCTACTCGAGAAAGAAGTACCTTTCTACTTTGACGAGGAGTGTATGGGAGCATTCAAACTTTGAAGAAGAAATTGGTAAGTGCACTGCCTTAGTAGCCCCGGATTGACTTTACCGCTTGAATTAATGTGTGATACAAGTGATCTAGCGGTTGGGGGGCGTGTTAGGCCAACGCCATGATAAAGTTCTAAAGGCAATCTACTATGCATCTCATACTTTGAATGCGGCACAAATCAACTATGCCACAACCGAGAAGGAACTTTTGGCGGTTATCTTCGCTTTGGATAAGTTTCGTTTCTACCTCATCGGTTCTAAGGTTATTGTCCACACCGATCATGCGGCACTCCGGTATCTAATGAACAAGAAGGATGCAAAGCCAAGACTTTTACGATGGATCTTACTTCTTCAAGAGTTCGATGTGGAAATTAAAGACAAGAAAGGTAAAGACAATGTAGTGGCGGATCATTTGAGTAAACTAGAGATCGTAGAAGAGGGAAGGTAAAAGGAAGGAGATTCAAGATGCGTTCCCGGATGAACAACTTATGGTGATTGATGCACCTCCATCCATGCAACTCATTGGAAACACCCGATGCAAAAAGAGGATTCACCATGGTTTGGTAACATTGTTAATTATTTTACGCATGGTTATATTCCACCTCATTGACATGGCAAAAGAAAAGAAATTTTTCCATGATTTGAAATTCTATTATTGGGAGAAACCGACCTTTTTCGAAGTGTTCGGATGGCATCATTAGGAGATGCATTCCTAATAATGAAATTTCAAGTCTACTATCCTTTGTCATGGACGTGAAGTTGGAGGCCATCATGGTGGATGGAAAACCGCTTATAAAGTTTTACAATGTGGCTTTTATTGGCCTACGTTATATAGAGATGCACATCATTATGCTAAATCTTGTGAGTCATGCCGAAAATGGGGAAATGTATCTAAGAAACATGAAATGCCTCTCCACCCTATTTTAGAGTGTGAGTTGTTTGATGTTTGGGGCATCGATTTCATGGGGCCATTTCCTCCATCATTTGGTAATAAGTTTATTTTGGTAATGGTTGACTATGTATCCAAATGGGTTGAAGCCTGTTTCTTCCCACCAATGATGCCGGAGTAGTGATGAAATTCCTTAAAAGAACATCTTCACGAGATTTGGCACTCCTCGGCCATCATTAGTGATAGAGGATCTCATTTTGTAATCAACCATTCACAAAATTGCTTGAAAAGTATGGTGTGAAGCACAAGATAGGTACACCGTATCACCCACACACTAGTGGTCAAGTGGAAGTTTCTAACCGAGAAGTGAAACGGATCATTGAAAAACGGTAGACACTAACCGCAAAAAAATTGGTCGGTGAAACTCGATGATGCACTATGGGCATATAGAACGGCTTTTAAAACACCCATTGGTTGCTCTCCGATAAGTTAGTCTTTGAAAATCTTGTCATCTTCCGTTTGAGTTAGAGCACCGAGCTTTTGGGCTATCAAGTTTCTTAACTTTGATCCCTGCCGTAGTGATCATAGGTTGCTCCAACTCACGGAATTGGAAGAATTTCGCTTAGATGCTTATGAAAACCCCCATATCTATAAGGAACGCACGAAGTCGCTTCATGATAAAAAGATTTTTCGCTTGTGAGTTCCATATAGGTGACGAGGTGCTTTTGTATAATTCACGCTTAAAGTTGTTTCCGGAAAGTTGAGATCGAGATGGACAGTCCTTTCAAGGTAACCAGGGTATATGCATCCGAGCAAAGGAGCTTACCGATGGAAAGGCCATGTTTCTAGCTAATGGACATCGAGTGAAATTGTTTGTCAAGGAGGAAGGAATCCTCAAACCGAGGAGGTGATGTTCCTCACCGACCCCCTTCCGACTAAAAAGATGCATAGTCTAGCTATAGACTATAAACTTAGCAACCCCGGTACTATCTTTCCTTTTATCGCTTATGCATCAACTTTGGTAAGATTATGTGCTTCGTGCTATGTGTTTAAGTGGTATTAGTTGGTAGTAATCCCTACGATTGATCTCAGATAATTCCATTTAATCTACCATATAATCTCGCCGAGCCAACGACGTTAAACAAAAGCGCCCCGGAGGCAACCCGATAGACCGCTTAATTAATTTTGAGTATATGATAGAAGTAATGTGTTTGATATGTTTGTTGTGTCTGCTTTTAAGTGTTAGAAATTTTCCTAAGTTTGAAGACGTGTGTTTTGTATGTTTTGGTGTTAGAAAAATTTTCTATGTGAAAATTTGTGGGTGTTTTGCTCTCTGTTAATGAATAGTGAATTCATTTCCGTTTCTTGATGTAGTGGCGCACACCATGGGTGTAGTGGCCTACGCCACTTTAATCCTATTAATTCAATTAAATTGTGTAGTGGCCTACGCCACTTTCATCCTATTAATTTCGAATCAATTAATTTGGTGGCCTGAGCCATGGTATAAGTGGCCTGCGCCACTAAGCCACTTTCACCCTTAAATTAAAAAAAAATAAAAAATAAAAATTAAAAATAATAATATGGCTTACACCATGTCTTTTATATTTCCTTATTTTATTTGCATGGTAGCCCCGATTCGATTTATTACTCAATTCTATAATTGATTTTGTGCTTTTCCCTCCTACTACTTCTATCCTCACTAGTCATTGAGGACAATGCTAGATCGTAAGTGGGGAGTGGAGAGCCGTAGTCGGGAAAAACACAGAATTATTTCACTATATACCTAAGAAACACTTAACTTTTAGTCAAACTCGAACAATTAAGTGGTTAAAATAAATGTTGTTACAAGTTAAGATATGTAATAAAAGAATAGATGTTTTAACAAAGTGAGTAACTTCAATGAATAATAAATGCATTTTATCGTGATTCCATAATTATAGTGTGAATTCTTAGAGTACGTATATTTTAAAATTTTGTTAACAAGTAAACTTTTATGTAATCATGCAAGCATGCTCCCTTTAGCAACTAGAACTTAGTTTTGATATCCTTTCGAGGCGAAATAGAAAGGTGTTCAGAGTCGGAGTTAGGGATGACGGTCCTGGCATTTCTTTGATTTAGCTAGAGCCAAATGGCCAACCCGAACATAAATTTCCACCGTCCCCATCTCACCTTGTAGAGTGGCAAGACCCCACTCAAAAGCATTGTTCGTAATTAACCCGTTATGATCCGACCCTTAACCGAATTTTGGTCTACATTTCCTTGTTTCCCGCAAGTGTAGTAAGTTTCTATGGATTGTGCGGTAACGACTTTGGGAGTCGAGAGTTGGATAGTATTCGTGGCACATGGTTGAGATGTTATATTATCAAGTTCGGAGCCTTTGTATGTATTGTATATATAGTTTCTTGTAAAAAAATAAAAAAAATAAAAAAAGAAAAAAAGAAAAGAAAAGAAAAGTAGTGTTTCATTTATAGTGTTAATGTGACCAAATAATGGCTATAGTACGAAGAATAATGTGGAAGGACAGATTATCAGAATCAAGTAATGTGAGTTGGGAAGTTGATCAAGTTGATATGGTGCGTTTATTCTCGTGATTGTTATGAGGGAGACGTCTTGAGTAGCTTTATGAGAGTAGAAGTATCGGTTCACATTTTATTAGAGTCGAAGGTGTAGAATGCTTACTATCTTGCTCATTCTCTTTCGTTATACCCTTCTTATTCCTTCGATAAGCCAATTCCCGAGCCTAACTTTACAAGCTTGCAAGTCCTGCCCGATCTATCTCCTTGACTCTGAGTGCCTCGATTAGTGGAGATTGGTATCATTCCTAAGCCTATGGATTGCATTTTTCGAGTTTGCATGCATGATCTTCATATTTCGAGTGCTTGATAACAATTCTGAGAAATATTCACACACACACTCCGCTATTGTCTTGGATCACGGTAAACATATATTTATAATTCTGACAAGTTGCATCACCTAGTTGACATCCGGTCCTCGACATTTCATTATCTTAACTGTAACTCTAGTTATTTTATCGCTTGTTTGCCCGAGGCGCAGCAAAAGCTAAGTGGGGAGTGGTTGATGTATGTCAACCGGATGCTAAAATTATACGATGTTTTACCCCAATTCTTCAATATATAATGATAAATACGTATCGATTATAGTGGAATTAGTTATAAATCAAATCAATATCATTTCATAATTTCATATGATTAATATATAAATTTTATTAATAAATGTTAACCTATTTATCTATAATCAAAAATTATTAATGTTGTGATTATGTCTGCTTTGTAGTGATAGAGAGCGCAAAATGAAATGGAAAGAAATTGGGAAGCATTCGCTTTATTTCGTGCAAGATTTATAATTGTTGATGTCATGGCTTGAGCCACAACATCAAAAGTGGCGTGAGCCACAACATCAAAAATGGCCTGAGCCACAAATTAAATGGTGCAGCCACAATATCAAGCACATGCGCATTAAATGCGTAAGTCACATCTCAACCACTTTGGTCACGCATGGCTTAAGCCACACCAAAAGTGGCGCAAGCCACCTTATTAAATTGCAAAAATTTGGCAATATACTATTGCTCATCAAATGAAGAAAAGGAGAGTTCGACAGATAGAGTTTTTGGAGAAGCTTGAAGGCAATATCACCGAAAGGCTCTCTTAGCCAAAAATCACCATCATTTTAACATTTAATCCTTGTAATATTTTAGAACTATCATTTTGAGAAGCTCAAGTCTTGAAGTGGATGTATAGAAACAATTAGTCGTGCTCCATCTTCATCAAAAGCTGGAGTAGATGAATCCCACCTTGGGTTCATCATTCGAATTTGTAATCTATTAGCTTTTACTTTGATCTAAGTGTTCTTGTTATTATGAATGCTAGCTTTAACTTGTTGGTAGTTATGATGATAAGTGGCTAGTTTCTTGTATTGATTAAGATGATATAGTAATGATAGTTAATCCTTTTATTGTTTGGAGTTGATCATTTTATTGCTAGCTTCTATTGTGTTGAAATCCTCTTGCTTGCTTTGACTGTTAATGTGTGTATTGGAGTAATTAACCATTGCATGCACCTACACAACTAGTAGATACCGAACGGAGATGTTAGTTGTGAGACGATGGTAAGAGGGACGGAAGGTAGAATCGACCGTAACGGAATTTGATTCCTTATCCGGGGAATATTGCATTCATGTGTTTATCGTGTCGAGTCATTAGGTTTAAGGTACTTAAACCAAGGATGAGGCATAGTGTAATTTTACACACTCGTAAGAGGGAAAATTGCATGTTTCGGAATGCACCATTCACACAATAGCACACCTTTGTTGATCGACTTCAATCAAATTAAGGGAATTAACTTGAACTATAAACCATCTTAGTCAATTTCTTTTATCATTGAACAATCTTTGTAGCTAATTATTAGTCTTTTAAACAAAACTGCGATTCGGATCAAGATAATGATAACTAATCGGTGTTTAACCTCTCATTTCCCTTGGGAGACGACCTTGACCACCACGCTAGACTACGATTGACCCGGTACACTACCGGTGAGATTGAAACCCTAGAAAGGTTGCATCAGTGACCGAGAGGTGTCACTCGGTCGACCGAGTGTCTCTAGCTCTGTTTCATCCGTTAATCAGTCACGTCTTTATGATTAGGTTAGCTTAATTGAATCTGTTATCTCAGTAGGTATGGCTATGGCTACGCCACTCGCTTAATTTAATTAAAACGTAAAAAGGAAATACCAATATAAAACTCTTAGGTGGGCTTATGAATTGATCTTCACGGACGTTCAAATTATCTAGGTAGGTTTATATTAGGGAATTGCGCGCACCTGTTTATACGTAGGTCGTAAACTAGCATGAGACTATGACTTGGTAATTGTTTGTTGGACGAGAGTTTGAGTGATCATTTAGGAAGTACGCCTAACCATAAGAATGTTGCCTGCACGAGGTGTACGGTTAATATCGGCATCCTTAGAGTCGTAAGCGTGTGAGTTATATGAGATGGAGGCACTTAAAAGGCGAAGTCACGTAACAATATCACAAAGGATGATCTAGTGACTCACCGGTGCTACGCCAAGTTTTAGAGGATGACTCCGTAGCCAATATAAATGGATATGAACGGATTAATAGTTGATAAGTCTTGTTGTTATATAAAGTGTCTAGATCCAAATGATTACGGTTATAATTGGGCAGTTGATTACGTTATTTGTTTACAAGTTATTTGTTTATATGTTTGAGTGTGTCTTTCTTTTCTCGTATCTTATGTTGGTCATAGACCGTCTTTGTCAAACGGAATAAATAGTTGACTATTTAAGTTAGGATCCACAAATTGATTCTCTATGGGATCGACCTCGACTCTATCTAGCTATACTGCGATTGAACGTAGTTCACTTGCTAGTGGTTATTTAGGCATCGAGTTAATAATTTAACTTGACCTCAATCAGACTTTTCTAGGTGTCCAATATCACCGGTAGTGTACCGGGTCAATTTCAGTCTAGCAAGTGGTCAAGGTCGTATCCCACAGGGATTGTGAGATCAAACACAAAAAATCTATTATTATCTTGATTTAAGTCGCAATTTAACAAGAAAGTAATTGATCTAGCATTAACTACCCTAAAAATGGGTATTCAAATGATAAAAAACCTAGCCAAGACAATGCAATGATCAAGAAAACCTCTATTAGCATCATGGGAATAATTTCCTAACAACCTTCCAATGGTGTTCAAGTGTGTGTTATCGGTGCACTCCTAAGCTTGCAATTTCCCCTCATACGAGTGTATGAAACTGCTCTATGTCTCCTCATTGGTCTAAGAACCCTAGACCAAATGATTCAACATGATTATGTTCTTGAGTGCAATGAATGAACAAATACCCCCGGATAAGAAATCGTGTTTCAATTAAGGTCGATTTTACCTTCCAGTTCTCCTCTCCCTTCTCCCACACCAAGCATCTCCTTTCGGTCTCAACTAAGTGTGTGTGTGCAAGTGCTAGGTGATCAATCCAACACCAACAAGAAATACATTGCAAATGGGAAAAGATAAACAACACACACGAAGCTATGAAATACAAACAACATTCTCAATCAACCAATAAAGATTAACTACTATCACAAATACATTATCTTAGCTAGCAAAAGCTTAGCCTCCCATCGCTATGAAACCACAAATGTCACTTAGGGGTTTCATAACTATGAAATTAGCACTAAAAGTAAATAAAGGAAGAACCCAACAAGATAGCAAACATGTCAAGGAAGAATAGTTGCATTAACCTCAAAGCTTCTTCAACGGAGAAACCCACTCCAAGGAGATGAAATTCATCCACTAAATAAACTCCAAATATCATAATAAGGTTTCTTCAACGATTACAAATACAATTAATGGCTAAACTATTGCAAAGATTGGGCTAGAAGAGCCCTTGAAAATGGGTGTCTTCAAGGTCTTCGAAGAGGGGTGGAAGAAGATGGAATGGAAGATATGAATATTAGATAAAAATTAAAAAAAAGACTTTTAAATGCTGAAAATCTGCTAAAGTCGCATTTCTAGTTTAAACCGCACAAATCTCGGTCTGAACCAGAATCACTGAAAATATCTCTGACAGGTCTTGGTCTGAACCGGACAGATCTCGGCTTGAACCGGCCCTTCACAGATGCTCAGTAAAATGACCTTAATTTGAGTTGTAGACCTCCGATTGATGAGATTCAAGATTAGTTGGAAAGAACATTTGTTGATATACAACTCTCATGAAGAAGTCTTCTCCAGAAAATGCCTCTAAGAGGGGTCAAATGTCCGTTGAAGATGTACTACGGTAGGAACAAAAAAGACAAATGATCCGTTTGAATTGGTAAGCTTCTGGCATACTCTTCTAGCCTCAAAGGACGTGTTTAGGCTCAACACGTGTCATCACTCAGGGTCTTGGTCAACCTATAATCCTGCAATAAATCACCAAAATACCAAGCGTAAACCCGATACGACGCTCCGGTTACTATAACCGGTACAAAACTATCAAAATATGATATTTTATATAATAATTACTATCTACACAGTTGGATGAACGAAGTAAATAATGGCTCGAATTGATATGAAAACATCAAGAAACATATGAGAAATGGGAATAAAACATATCGTAAAAAGTATCATCTAGTTGACTCACATCAACTGCAAGCATCAACTTACTGTTGCCGAAAGTAGTAGTCCCTCAATTTTTTTTATAACTGTCACTTTTTCAGAATTTGCTTTATTTTTATTTAACTGTAATTTTACAAAACGAATGCAACATGTATTATTGTTTTTTCCACCTTTACACTTCATTTTAATAACCTAGATTTTGGTACAATTTTCCATACACAAGGAGTGAAGGATAATTTTGTTATTTTACCTTCTTTTTCGGACACATTAATCACTTTCTTAATGTGTGTGATTCTTCCCTATGCGACAAATAAAAAACGGAGGGAGTACACAAGTTGAATATAAATCTCTTTTTCGCACTGCTGAAGAACTTCAGTGTCTCACCTAACTTCGTGAAATGCTTGCCTCACTTTCTCACACTCATATTCTCTAGTGAGATAATATTGGAGCCACTTATCTTGCTACTAATTCTGTTTTCCACGTCCGCACCAAGCATATTGAACTCGACTTTCATCATGTCCGCGAGCTCATTGCCTCAAATAATCTCCCAGTGGTGTTTGTCTCATCCAAATATCAGCTCGCTGATGCCCTCACCAAGCCGTTGAGTAACCGCATTTCTCCGATATCAACACCAATCCCCATGTTCAATGACTTCCCATGGGATTGTGGGGGCCTACTGAGGATACATTAAAGATAATTAAGTCATTATTATTTTTAAATATTATTGTATTAGAAAACAAATAGATAAGAAGAGAATATTTTCTCATACATTCAACTTGGTACACATCTTAGTTCATATAGCAACATTCTCTAACAGATATAACACTTGGTCCACTAACATGATGCCAAGTGTCTAAACTAATGGACAAACACCAGCATTAAACATTATATTAATTAATTCTTAACATCCTCCCTCAAGCTAAAAGTAGGAACAACTACTACATTTAGCTTGGCTCTGAACTCCTCCAACATAGGACCTGGGAGTGCTTTAGTTAGTGCATCTTCTATCTGCATAGAAGTGGACACAAAGCATACTTCCATTTGTTTGTTGATCACTTGATCCCTCACATAGTGAACGTCAACCTCTGTGTGTTTGGTCCTTGCATGATACACTGGATTGGAGCAAAGAAAGTGGCACTTAAGTTGTCACACCAGGCAACTGAACACTCAAGTTAATCAATCCAGCATTTCCGAAGCAGTTGCTTCATCCATGTCAGTTCTGAGGATAAATTGGCCAAGGATCTGTATTTAGATTCTGCACTTGACCTAGAAACAACACTATGTTTCTTTGAGCACCAAGAAACCAGGGATTTTTCAATGTAAACACAGTAACCTGCAAAAAAGACATCCTATCTGGGGGATAACAGGCCAAATCAGCATCACAAAAACCTGTCAGTTGAGAAGAACCAGAAGCACTAAAAAATAGACCATAATGTAAAGTACCCTTCACATATCTCAAAAGCCTTTTAAGAGCTTGCCAGTGCATCTATGTAGGACTCTGCATATACTGGCTAAGATAATTCACAGAATAGGCAAGATCAGGTCTTATGTTGGTTAAGTATTGTAGGCCTTCTATAGCACTTCTGTAGATAGTAGGATGCTTCATTGGTTCACCTTGATCCTGGTGCAGATGCTTACCAGGCACCATAGGTGTTGAACAGGGCTTGATGTGATCAAGTTGTAGTCTCTTTAGAAGCTGTGATGCATAATGGCCCTGTGTTAAGTACAACCGTGCTGAAGTTCTGTGTGCTTCCATTCCCAAAAAATGGGATATTGAACCCAGATCTTTCAGTGCAAACTTTGAATTTAACATATCAAAAAACTTCTTGATCAGCTTCTGTGAGCTACCTGTCACCAATATGTCATCTACACAGACTAAAACATACAACAAATGTTCATTAGTCTTAAGAACAAAAAGAGATGAATCTGATTTTGATTGATTGTAACCCCAGTGTAGCATCTGTAGTTTTAA
The DNA here is from genome assembly GCA_026214975.1 of Gentiana macrophylla. Classification (NCBI taxonomy): domain Eukaryota; kingdom Viridiplantae; phylum Streptophyta; class Magnoliopsida; order Gentianales; family Gentianaceae; genus Gentiana; species Gentiana macrophylla. Next base: position 68,164,514 of record CM047817.1, read on the forward strand.
GGCAGCAAACCATGCCCTAGGAGCTTGTTTAAGGCCATACAAGGATTTATGGAGCTTACAAACATGATGTGGCTTGTTCTTATCAACAAAGCCCTCTGGTTGTTCCATATAGACATCGTCCATCAGTGGTCCATTAAGAAATGCATTGTCAATGTCAACTTGATGAATATGCCTGTTCAAGTTGACTGCTAAGGCCAGGACAACTCTGATAGTAGAGGCATTAGCCACTGGACTAAATGTTTCTTTAAATTCCACACCATAATTCTGATGAAATCCTTTGGCAACTAGTCTTGCCTTGTGCTTGATGATTGTTCTATCAGATCTTGTTTTCAGTTTAAACACCCATCTACAGCCAACTGGATTTTGTTTGTTGAGTTGAGGCACTAGAGTCCAGGTTTCATTTTTTTTGTAGTGCATCAAATTTAGTGACCATAGCAGCTTTCCATTCAGTGTTGTTGAATGCTTCTGAGACCTTGGTTTGTTCAGACAGGTGATCTGGGAGTATGGAGGACTGAATTTGGGCAGAGTAGGTTTTTGGTTTAAAAATTCAACTTTTAGAACGTGTTTGCATAGGATGACCCTGTGGTGGAGGTTGTGGTGAAGGTTCACTGGTTTGATCTAGGGTATGGTCACTTTGAGCTGAAACACTAGGTTGAGCTTTTGAATTAAGACTAAGAGATATAAGACTAGAGTTCTGGATTGGACTGAGGTTGGGTGTAGGAGAGGGTGAGAATTCAAGTATAGGAGATACAGGACTGGATTGCACACTAGGATCAGACTCATATGTTGAAACATGAGCATGTTCAGTAGTTACTTCACAAGATAATGGCCTTGCAGCAGTGGACTTAGACAGAGAGATGATGGTGGATAGTTCAGGGTCAGAAATGACTTCCCTATGAGGTCCTAGTAGGAATTTTCTTCTAAAGGGGAACTCTGACTCATTGAAGACCACATTCCTAGTTATGAACACTCTTCCTGATACATCTAGACATTTATAGCCTTTGTGGTGAGGACTGACACCTAAGTAGGTACATTTTGTGGTGAGAAACATAAACTTAACAGTATGTAAAAGCATGTGATATGGAAAACAGGCACATCCAAAAACTTTATGAAATTTATAATCTGGCTTTTTGTTATACAGAACTTCAAAAGAAGATTTGAGATTAAGAACATGAGTAGGCAAAGATATTAATGACAGTAAATAGCTTCTACAAAGCTATCCCACCGAATTTCAAAGGTAAGGATGCTTGTGCTAGTTGTGTCGCACTCAATTCAGCTTATATGTCTATGTTTTCTCTCTACCCTACCATTTTGTTGATGGGCATGAGGACAAGGATGCCTCGAATTGTATTCCTTGTTCTTTGAGATAAGGTGTAAGATTCCTATACTCTCCCCCAACTGCTTGTAACCACTTAATCTTGGTGGAAAACTTATTCTCAACTAGACTTTTAAATTGGAGAAAGACAAAGTAAACATCGATTTTAATTTCAATGGGAAAATCCAAGTGTACTGGACCAATCATCAACAAAGATGACATAGTAATGAAAACCAGATATGAGATGGAATGGGAGCAGCCCCCGTGAGATCGAGAGAATCAGTTCAAGAACATCATGAGCATGTGAATCAGAATTAGGATAGGGTAAGGCATGACCTTTAACATATTGACAAGCATCACAAAAAGCAATATTTCCATTAATATGAACATTACAAGACTTCAGAATCTGATTTAAAACATGTTTGGATTGATGGCCTAGCCTCCTATGACAAACATTAGGATATTTATCAAGACTAACAGTACCTAGACACAAACTAGGGGAGCCTGATAAACCTTGTACACTAATTTTATTATGGAAAAGAGGACTAGAAGCATCTGAACTGGAAGTCTTTAGTTTGGAGTGAGGAGGACTTGGGGCCATTATCTGACAGAGTCCATTACTGAGTGTTCTTGTTAGGAGCAATTTCCCTGTTCTCTTGTCCTTCATAACAAGTAGTAGGGTTAAATTCAATAGTTATACAATTATCAGCTAAAATTCTAGATATACTGATAAGGTTCTTAGTAATAGAAGAAACATGAAGGACATCTTTTAGAACAAGTGCAGTGTGTGGACAATGTGTTGGAAAAGTACTAAATCCTATGTGCAAAATGGCTAGTTCCTCACCATTACCAACCACGAGGGACTCAGAACCATTGTACCCTGCATTGGGATGAAGATTGTTTAGGTCAGCTGTGAGATGATTGGAGGCCCCACTATCCATATACCAGGCTGAATCTCCCACAGACTGAGGTGTAGCAGTGGAAGCATAAGCAGATGCCTATTGAGCTGTGGTATTGACACTACTAGGGAGGAACAAAATCCTCTTCAAATCTATGCCAGCAAGCTGTTATTATATGGCCACCTTTTCCACAGAGTTGGCATACCATTTTGTTCCCAGATCTTCCTCTAGAACCTCTTCCTCCCTTTTCCTCTACCCCCTGCCACCTCTGTAGAGTTGCCGCCTCTCTACCTCGATTAGAACCAGGAGAGGAGGACCTTCCAGTATTAGTGTTGTAGTTGGAATAGTTTCTGGATAGGGGACCTTGAGCCAGATTAGCAGGGGGGCTAGAAAAGCCATGGCCAGAAGGCAAATTCAGTCTTGCAATGAGCCTCTCGTGAGTAATTAACTGAGATTGGACATCTTGCCAGCTTAGAGCTCCAACCCTGGATGTAATATTGACTATGGCGGTTCGTAGTAACGATCTAAACCTCCTAAAGTGGCCAGAATGAGTTCAGATTTAGTAATTAGGTATCCAGCAGCGGTGAGATTGTCTGAGTAGGACTTTATCTGGGAAAGGTAATCCGAAATAGACTTTGTTCCTTTTGATGCTTTAGCAAGAGCATCCTTGTACTCTAACATGTGTGCCTTTGATCGACTATTATAGAGAGTTTCCAAGGTTGTCCAGACTTCATAAGTGGAAGAACATCCAACTACTTCTGTAAGTATTGACTCTGTTATAGAGCTCAAGAACCATCCCATCAAAGAAATTATCCTTGATGATCCATTCATATGGCCAAGGTCGGTGAAGAAGTTGTAGCATTAAATCGGTGAGAGGATCTTGTGAGGAAGGGGCTGAGTGAAGAAGGTGATCTTCCATCCGATGACCACGAATGATGGGAAGCATTGTGTAGCGCCATAGAAGGTAATTATTTTTGTCCAATTTAATAGTACCAACCTGATTCAAGTTGCCGGAGAATGGAGGACTAAGAACAGAGGTTGCAGAAGAAGGCGGGCTAACAGAACCGAAAAGTGGCGGTGGAGGAAGAGATGTTCGATATCTTGTGTATGGCGGCTCCGGACGACCAAAGTTCACGACCGGTGGTGGAAGAGTAGCATTTGTGGAGCTCATCACTGGAATACCGGTTGCTACCCCAGAAGAATGAAAAGGAAAGTTTGTAAAGGAAAAGGAAGCCTGAGTTCTATCGGAGATTGACATATGAGTGGAAGGTTGTATGGTGGTGGGGATTTCAGTGCTCTGAGCTCCGGTGGTGGAGTTTTCAGTAGTGGGAGCACCGGAGGTTGCCATTTCCGGCCAACCTAGCTCCGATACCAAGAAAACAAATAGATATGAAGAGAATATTTTCTCATACATTCAACTTGGTACACATCTTAGTTCATATAGCTACATTCTCTAACAGATATAACACTTGGTCCACTAACATGATGCCAAGTGTCTAAACTAAATCTAGTGATAGATCCTCATGGATAAACACCAACATTAAACATTATATTAATTAATTCCTAACAGTGTTTATCTATTTTTTGTTCTCCAAATTATAGAGTAGTATAAGTATGACATTGTACTCAGAATTATTCAATCTATTAAAATCAAATTATATCACTCTCAATATGAATTTTTTTGTTTTTTGTTTTTTCTTGGTTTCGTGTTTCAGGATTTATTTCTCTGTTGTTGGAGATATCTATTTATTGTTATTCTAGATATAATTTTTATTAAAATATTATTTTTATCATTGAATGATTGGTGATGCAACATTTTTGTACTCTTATATCTGTATATCTACATTCTTGCTGGACGTTTTCTAATACATAGTTATTGCTTTTAAAAAATGATATTGATTTGTGTGGGTGGACGGTACATAAAAACAAAACATTGCTTTTCAAAAAATATTGTTATACTAACCATTAGGAAATTGACTGTCGATAGTTGGTAATAAATGAGAGTGACAACTTTAATTCCTTGATTATTGATTTGGTTTATACTATATTCTAAAACGTAAGTCTGTTTGAGGTTTTTCACACAGATTAAAAAAATTGATTAAATTATTTAGGTGTCATTAATTTTGATAAAAAAAATCTAAAATGACCTTTAAGTGTTATTAATGTAAAATAGTGAAAAGTGATGGGCGGATATACAATAAATGATGGCTAAAAGGTGAAAAATGTAATAAATTTTTCGTTGGTTATCTAAATGGATTTATATAGTGAGACAAAACTAAAAATCGAAATGGACCTATAATTTGAGACGGGGTAGTATTATTTTTTTCAAGAAATATTAATTTATTTTTTAAATTTGTATAATTGTTTAAAAAAATCATATGTTACTCAAAAAGAAAAAAAAATCATCTGTTAATTTAATTAACGCTTAAAATTCCAGATTATTTTCATACTTTACTAAAATAATCTTCTTTGTTGTTCATAAAGCAGAGGTGAAAGCAATAACCTAAGCTCCTACTTCAAGCCCCCCCCCCCCCCCCATGCACCCCCTCTTTTACAATGTTGTTGTTTTAAATAGTTTCTTAATAATCCACTTCTAAAATAAATCCTATTCTTTATATCTTACCCCTTTCTTTTTAAATAAACATGCCATGCAAGCCTGAAATTATATTTGTAACAACTCTTTAAATTGCAAGCCTGAAATTATATTTGTAAGAACTTTTCAAGGGGGGTTGTTTGTGGATCTATAAAAATATATTAGTGAGAATACAAGTAATTGAGATATCTACCCATATTAATTAAACTGTTACGTATCATCATGAGACTTCCCGGCCGTATAAAAACTACTTATTTTTTGGGAAGATGATTTTTTTATTTTATTGAAAGATTGAATGAGAATTGGAACTTTGATTGATACTAGTAAATTTAATTGTCAATTATCATTGGGTCAAAATTGAAGGGATGAAATGAATTGTATAATCAAGCAACTTGTTGGACTTGTCTTTTGTTATCTTAATATATGATTTTTTTAATTAATAGCTAATTGAAAAAGAAAAAGAGTTCCTTATAAATTTTATCAGAGATTGACAAAGTACTTGCAGGTCTCAAGGATTTTAAGTGAAGAGTTTTCCATCTCACATAGAAAGAAGTGTTTGTGTGAAGAGAGACCTGCAATGATGAGCTTCATCAATGAAAATATATTCATCAAAGGGTTTCTTCTCTTTCTCATTCTCTTTGGCTTCCTTGCTCAGGGTACGTATTTAATTAACTTACTTTTCTCTCATTGATATGCTAACCTGTTTTATATAACCATTTGCACTTTTTTTCTTCTTCTTTTCTGTATATTGCAATAATGTCGTCATGTTCTTCTAGTATTTCTTCTACCACACATGCGGAGATAACAATAATACCATAGTTCTCATTAGGATGAACTTTAAGACGGGGATAAGGGTCTTCTCTGAATTAGTGGGTTGCAGAATTCGTCATTTTTTACCAAAAAATAGCATTTGAATTTCGCCTTTCATTAAAGCAATATTAGTTTTTCGATTAAGTTTTATCATAATCTTTCTTTTTCTTTGGGGGTGTGTGGAGGGGTGGGGATTGGGCAACTGGAGAAAGGGAAGGGAATTGTATTATTTAGCTAGGGATTTGATGATGGTCAACCCGAACTACGCCACGCCATCATCCATTTGCTCATATAATAAATGACTAGCAATCTAAAAGTAAGGCGCCTTAGGCTAAGAGCCCCTAACACGCACTCCAAGGGCAGTCCCTTTCCCAGGTGGGAGATCGGCGACGCTTCCTCCTCCAGCCACCGCAGTCGGCTAGGTCTTTGTGAAGAGGAGTCTGTCCTAGTTCGGCCATAGTGGCCTTGGGGGCTCGGCGCGGGACGCACAGCAACCCCCGGTTGTTATTCCACGTCTTTGGATAACTAAAGGCAAATAAGGAAAGAATCATAAGTCATAAAGGCTCTGATCCTAACATTTAAATGTGTTCATAATTACCCCTAAATTATAGGGTTCTATGCGTGTATATCCTTAGGAAAATATTAATAATAATAATGCGATTCCTTGCAGGACAAGAAAAGGGACAAATCATCCCCTTTAAATATAAACCCTAAAGAACTACGAAAAACTTGATTCCAATTCAGTTATTGGATATGTAGGCAACTCAGGTGAAATAACTCATGAGATCAGTCTAAAATACACCGAAAACACATCTCTATTAGCACGATTTATGGTTCATACGATTAAAGATCATTGTCACAAAGGTAATTGGCCCGGATTATTAACTGTATTTGAGATCCAAAGATCGCCAATTGGCATTAGAAGAAGCGGCCATCTTTCTCGATAAAAGCGATCTAAAAATCCCGCAATTCTCGTGATCAACGATGGCTAAAAACACCAAAGAAGAAAATCTGCAGATCCGCCGATCCAAATCGGGCCGGGTGGAACTCATCGCAACTACCCAGGGTAGGCTAGAACCCGTACCTAAAAGAGTGCAAACCCTATCGAAGATCGACTCAACAGATCGATCTAGTCCTTAAAGATCCAAACCAACCAGGCGTTGGTGGAAGCTTTGAAAAATATGGATAATTACACACTTAAAGCTATTTTTGAAGAAACGCTGAATGGGAGTGATCCCCTAGAGGTCTCAAAAACAATTCCACCCCAGGAAACTCAAAAAAAGCAAGAGGGTGAGTCTAGCCTCAATACGGTGAAAAGGAATGTACATCAAAACCCTAATGACATGGATAAGTCCGAACTGGATACTTTGCTTGGGAGGCGATCAGATGAAGTCCTTTGTGCGTCACCCTTTACGGAGTACATTGACAGTTATCCCCGACCAGCGGGGTTCAAGATCTCTAAAATTGAGTCTTATGATGGATCTAAGGATCTTTATGATTATATGCATCAGTATATCTCGCATATGAACTTGTACAATGTACCATATAAGATAAAGTGCAAGACTTTCCCTGCACTGCTAACTGGAAGGGCCAGAGAATGGTTCAACAAAATTCCTCCCAGGTCGATCTCCGACTTCAGAACCCTAACTCGGAAGTTCATCCATGCTTTTATCGAACCTCATCCTTTCCAAAGAAATCAGACTCATCTCCTCACATTGAGGTAAAGACAAGATGAGACAGTTCTTCACTTCATTAAACGTGTCAATGAAGAGTCCGCACAGTTGTGGGATACACATGATCGGTTGTTGGTCGCTTCCATCGTGGCAGGTCTGTGAGAGGGACGGATGTACGCCAAGATAAACAGCAAACTCCCTCAGTCTATGGAAGAATGCCTAGATGTGGCCCACAAGCATTGCCAGGGAGAATAAGCAAATAGGCTCAAAAAGGAGATGAAAAGAGGTGAAAGGAAGAAAAGCAAGTCTGAAGATAAGTAAGACAAGAAAAGGAAGTCGGTTTGGGATCGGGTAACTGCACCCATCTCAGATCGGCTCGGGAAGAAAAGAGCTCTTTAGGACAGAGACTTCATCCCTTTGAACAGATCTCGCAAGCAAGTCCTCACAATTATGGAAAGAAAGGGTATAGCCCAGGTCCCACCACCAATGAGGGGACCCAGAGAGAAGAGAGGCCCTATCAAATTTTGCAACTATCACAAGGATGTTGGTTATGATTCTCAGCAATTTCTGTATCTGATCAGAGATATTGATGCAGCAGTGATGGAAGGAAAGCTAGATGAGGTCGTAGATCAGTCTCATCGGGTCAAACCGCGTGGTCGACGTGAGTTCAAGCAGAAAAATAACTTCAATGATAGAGATAACAGAGATGAGTTTCGAAGAAGAAGAGACCACCCACCAGATCCTGATGGTCAGTTGGATAACCGCCCTGTGAATACTATCAATATGATCTCAGGAGGGCCGAACAACACAAGAAGAGCTGAGAGTGAGAGCGGTGGAAGGTCTACTGCTCCTACACAATCAAAAAAAAGACAAAGGCTGTTGGGAGAAGTGACTTATGGTCCTAAGGACTCCCTCCCTTTAGTAAACAACAATGAAGGGTTAGTGATAGAAGCGGTGATCAGCAGGAATCTGACAAAGCGATAATGTGTAGACATAGCCAGTGCCGTGAAGGTTATTTACTACAATATGTTCAGACCTATGGAATTGAAAGACGCCGAACTCACCCCTGTTTTGGCTACTTTGTTCGGCTTCGCCGGACCCCCAGTACACCCACTGGGCATGATCAAGCTCCCAACTAATTTTTGGGAGGGAACCAAGGGCAGGACCTTAATGGTGATTTATGTGGTGGTAAAAGCACCCTCAGCATACAATGTGATCCTGGGATGACCAACACTTATCGATCTTTGAGCTGTGATCTCACCGGCTCATGTGAGTATAAAGTTCCCTAGGACGAAGGCTCTACAGAAATTAAAGGCGATGTGGAAACAGCCAGAAGTTGTTACACTGCAACAGTTAACAGAAAGATGATGGTTCAACAGGTGAGCATCGAAGAGTTACTCCCTGAGGATGAAGAGAGCTGGTCGTCTGAGGACCAGACAGAGGCTGTTCGTCTATGGGACAAGTAGGCTGACTCAACAGTTAGTGTGGGAACATTTATTCCAGCCTCACATAAGGAATCTCTGATAAATCTTTTGAAAGAGTTCAAAGATGTGTTTGCTTGGAAAAATGAGGACATGCCAGGATTATCTCCAAAGCTAGCCGTACACAGGCTAAACATAGACCCGAGCAGGAGACCTATTCGGCAAAAGAAGAGGCATTTTGCCTCCGAATGCATCTCGGCAATTGAGAAAGAAATAACCATGTTGTTGCAGGCCAACATTATTAAAGAAGTTGTATACCCAGAATGGTTAGCGAACCCAGTACTGGTCAAGAATCCAGATGGGAGTTGGAGGATGTTTGTTGACTTCACAGATCTGAACAAAGCATGTCCGAAAGACTGTTATGCCCTACCCAAGATAGATATTCTAGTAAAATCAACAGTGGGGTTTGAAGTGTTTGCCTTTTTAGATGCTTATAAGGGATATCATCAGATCGCAATGGATCCCAAAGATACGGAAAAAACTTCCTTCAAGTGACCAAGCCGACTCTCTCGGTCGACCGAATGGATAGGCTCGGTCGACCGAGCCCTTTTTTACACGTGTTAAACGCGTCTCTTTGTCTGACTTGTTCCCCACTGCATTCTTTTGAACTGATCTGATTTATCCTTTGATTAATGCTCCGATTTTCCTCTTCATTATCTTGAGATTTCTTGATTGCGCGATATTTATCTTCCCGATTTATCACGATCTACAAAATCAGCAATTATCGCACAATAAATCGGTCTTTTAATAATAAAAACAGCTAAATACCAAATATCATATTAATAATCACTTAACATTAAATAATAAATATAAACGAGTGATTCAATATGAAATAAACATTATTAATCTCGATTTAAGGTCAATGTTGATGACTTTTACGGGTATAATTTGACCGTCATCAACTACCCCCACTTAGACTTTGATCGTCCGAACAAAGCATCAATAAGTCATTCCCTAAGACAACATTTTCTATGGTCAAATCATACTTACACAAGAAACTCAAGTCAACTCATACTAGTCATGCTCATAAGATATCCATTATTCACTACTTACTATGAATCGAAGTGATGTGTGCATGTGCATTTAGTTTTATATATTCGTGGCAAGATTAGAGTTTATGCTAACTTCGCATCTCAACCTACCAACCTCAAATTCATACTTCTTATGCCTCGCAATGGTTAGAGCACTAGAGCAATAAGCAAGAGCGTATCTATAGGGATTTTGGACTTGGAGACCGAGTACTACTCAAAGCCTCTTAAAAGTTGAATTTCTTCAATTCTTCATATTTTTCAAATACTATCAATCTCAATGAAGAAAAAATTTTAGAGCATCCCCCTATCTTAGATCATGTATAGCATCGAATATTACCACAAGCGCGGGGCTACTTTGGTAATGTCACTACAAGCCCAGTGTCTAACATTTTGCTAAAACACAGGTACGTCTCAAGCTTATTACTCTGCTTTAATGGCTAAAAGATAAGAATGCATCTGCATATAGATATTGATACTGAGTTCACATAACCAATCATCCATGCAATGTACACATAATTTCTTCAGTTATTATGATTTGCGCGGTATACTCGATTCACAGATTGAGTAATGAATAATAAATAACTACTTGCAAAAACGGGCATGAATATCCTTAAATTTACTTAACATAAGTATAAAATGATCACATACTCATGGAACTTGGTTCCTTTCCTATCAATTCTTAGCTAGGAACTCACAATTCTAAGGGTACGAGATACATAATATGGTATTTATTCAATTTTTTCAATCATGTGCCGTTTCATTCAATTTTCAATTATAACATAACATGGCTAAGTCTCCTACCCCCACTTAAACATGGCATTGTCCTCAATGACAAAAATAAATGAGAATTTAAGAAAAGACTTAGCTCTGGAGCGGGTCCAAGTAAAGGAAAAGATCGGAGTAAATTTCAAAGATGTCGTGGAGAGATAGACACATCCCCAGTAAGCAAACAAACTCCACGAAACAATCAAATACCATGTCTATGGAAGTTATAAAATAATGTGGCGAATGAGGTATAAATACCTAAAAACAGTTTAAGCCACTTTATTTTATACAACCAATGACAAGGGAAACCAAAAAGAAAAATACTAAATCAAAAAAAAAATAAACAAGCAACTAAAGATGGGGTCTTCATCTACAACCTCCACCGCCTAAATATTCTTAAAACCGTGTGGAGAAGACAAAGATCAAAAAGCATTACCCGAAGTGGGAAAACACGAGGGTGACTCGATCGAAAAGGTATTCATTCCAGCAAAAGAGAAACTTGGTAAGGTATAACAGATTGAATGCGACCTATTGGCTAAAGATAAAATCAAATACTTAACGCATAAACTTCTTGCTTGCATTAGATATCAACAACTTAGGAAGATGTAGCTACTCCTCGAAATTACTAATAACCCAATGTATCATGTAAAAGTCATAACCGTCATCAACAAGGTCGGATCGGTGTGATAGTTAGAACAAAACTTATCATCTGTAAATGCCGGAATAGTCGGAAAAGTGTGAAATTTAAAACTTCCAAAGAGAAAGATAGGTTGTATTTTGATTGAACCAAAACTCTTAAAATCTAGCTAGTGGTCGAGCTACACTTACCCCAACTAGTATCATGAAAATCAAAATGATAAAAGATAATCATTAAAGCTTAGCAATATTTCAAATTCCATAACACATGTATTATTGTAAAACAAAATGGAGGTTGAGACTATGATGGGTTTAGAAAAAGATACACATAAGGATGGGAAGAAAAGATAAAGGGTGGGTAAGAAATTGTGTTTTTGGGATTGAGAATTGTTTAAAGGAATGGGATTGGGTGGGAGAGTGAAACGGATGGAAAGAAAGAGAGGCGATGAAAGAATGGTTAGAAATGTGAACTGTTGGGGCATATTGGTGAGAGGATCGAAAAGTTTGAAGGTGAAAAAGTGTAAAGGGAAAGATAAGGATAATTGCAGAATTATTTGCACACTACTTTGGATTTTCACTTGGATCACCTAAAAAGTTTTAGAATTTGACCAAGATTGTTCTTGTTCACACCAATCATTCTCTGTTACATTTTCAATAATTCTCAAGCTCTCTTAATGCTTCCATCTTAAGGTTGTTTGCTAAATTTCCTTTTCTTTAGCACTTTCTTGACTCTCCTACGGAACTCTATTTCACGTGGCCTATTGAGTAAAAAAAGTTTTGCACATCCTTAGCCCAATGGCCATCGGAACACGGAAAAATAAAAAACCTCAACATATGTCACGTTACTTTTATTTGACTCAAAGAAAACAAATCCTAAAATCCTAAAAAGAAATCCTAAGGGTTTTAAAGAAGTAGTTCTGAGTTTAAAGTCCTCAGCTCGACTTTCCAAAAATTATCCTTGTCGGTTATCATTCATGGATCGCCAGACTTTGACCCTTCGCGCACTATAAGAGGTGGGCTTGTTTCTTTTGCGGATTAATACCCTTCCCTTGGTTGTGAGACCTAGAAACGACATTTATCCATACCATTTATCCAAAGCTCTTACCTCGGCTCTCGCTTTTAGGAATTAGTGAATTCTAAGAAACTCGGTTAAAATTACTGCTTTTGGCCTTGACAATAAGAAACAATGAATCAAAGTACTCCGAATAAGGTCGCTTATGTAGGCAAGCCTACGCCGTCTTATTCGTTGGAACATATGTGATGATTCAGGCCAATCCGTCAAGATTAGGCCCCGTTTAGCCCGAAGGCTTATCGGCTATGCTAAGTCTTGTTGAACTGCCAGAACGCACATCACACGTGGAGGGAGTCGATTGAGCCAAAGCTCGGTTGAACTCGCCCGACCATGGTTAGACCATTTCCGAACCCATGTACTAAGAGTCTCCGATTTCTAAATTGTCACCCAAAGCGTAATCTCGCTTTCATTTAAGGTGTGTTCACCGAGAAGCCATCACCATAAAACTCAACGAAAGCGTAAGATGGTGTTCTCTCAAAACTCAACGCCTTCTTTAGATTGTGAATGCTTAAAATACACAATTTGTTGCTCCTCTGGCCGATGAAAGCAATCTCATGCATAGGACAAAGAGATTTTAACAGTAACTACGAGGAACTCTTTATTCACTGCTTCCTTTCAACGACTACATGTTTCCTTACACCCTCTAGATGAGACAGATTTGGGGCAGAACCTTCCACACTAATAGAATTAATCTTACAAACCAACTCCGAGCTAAGATTCATACTAAGGTTCATGTATAGGCTAACTTATGCTCAAAAAAAACAAAAGGTAGTAAAACATAAGCAAAAAAGGTAGTACCTTGCCTTCAACATTGTACCACGAAGAATTTAAGCCTTTAAAATTTTTTTGGAGCCATCTTCGTGCTTAAAGGTATTGCTTCCATCGCTTTTCCCATCTTAGATTCGTAGCTCCACATGTTTGCTAGGTTATTTTCTCAGCGCCCGCGAAAAATTATTGACTTGGATTATTGCTTCCCTGGTTTCTACAAACAGAAGAAAAACGAAACAGACCGTAGACTGATTTTAACATGGTTTCCCATGCTGCTATCGTGACCTACGGATTAAACATACTGAGGATAAGCAGACACGCGAAGTCCCGTAAAATAGAACCAGGCTCGGCGCAACGAGAGGCGCCTCTACTGAGCTTAAACCAAATGCTCCAGATTCGAATTTTTACACATAGCGCATAAACCGAGGGACTCAAAAACAGACTCTAAAACAGAAAACTCGACATGAATAATAAAATTATTTATATATAAAATTGACCGTTGGTTCCCCTGCAACGGCGCCAAAAACTTGATCGGGGTCAATCAGGTAATAAAATACTTGACCACCATAAACCAATACTAGCAAGAGGACTAGGCCCATCGTAGTATAGCTATAGTGAATCAAGGTCGATCCCACAGGGAACCAATTGTGGATCATCTTATATACAAACAATTAATTAAACATGTCAAGGACATAGAGGCGGTCTACGACCAACATAAGACAAGAAAGGTAAAGACACGACTCGACACAACGTAATTAACCTCCCCAATTATAGTCTTTATCGTTTGGACCTAGATAATTTATATAATAAACCGAACTTATTAACTCGTCAATCCGCTTGTATCTATCTTAGATTGGCTACGGAGTCATCCTCTTTAACTTGACTTAGCACCGGTTAGGTTGCTGAATCAACGTGCTACATTACGTGACTTCACCTTTTGGGTATCCATCTCATATAACTTGCACGCTTTACGACACTAAGGATGCCGATATTAATCGTACACCTCGTCTAGGCAACATTCCTATGGTTAGGCGTACTTCCTAAGCGATTACTCAAACTCTCATCCAACTAGCAATCACCAAGTTATAGTCTCATGCTAATCTACGACGTACGTATAAGCAGGTGCATGCAATTCCCGAATATAAACCTACCTAGATAACGCTGAACGTCCGTGAAGAGCATTTCATAAGCCTACCTAAGAGTTTTATATTGGTATTTCCTTTTTACACGTTTTAATTAAACTAAGCGAGTAACGTAGCCATAGCCATACATACTGAGATAATAAATTCTATTAAGTTAACCTAACCATAAAGACGTGGCTATTTAACGGATGAAAACAGGGCTCGGTCGACCGAATAGCTGGGCTCGGTCGACCGAATGGTCTTTTTCCCCAGATTACATCCTGAACGTATCTCTCAAATGCTTTCATCATACACAACGGATTAAGCAATGAATTGTAAAGCATTCATATAAACTAACTTCGATACACATTAATTAAACAATGCAGATTCATGGATAGAAACTAAGTAGATGACGTAGGTTATGGGATCCTCATAGACAAGGTATCGCCACCTTCCCAATGTCATAGCCTAGATCTACATCATCTAGCTATGATTAACTAACTCAAACTATAAAGCATAATTGGGGAATTAATTACTGAAAATAAAAACAACAAAAAATTAAAGGCTTACATATTTGCGTACCATAATAAATCTATTTGGACGACTACATTGTAACGTATCAAAGCTATGAATGTAATTGATAAAAGGTATAAGGTATTGTATGTATGTCTAAGGTGTGTGTTGGTGTGTTTTTACAAATTTAAGTAGTAGCTGCTTATATAGAGGTTTTTGCCGACCTAGGAAGGATCTAGAAGATATACACGCGATTTACGCGGATAAACTTCAAGTGACCGAGCCGACTCTCTCGGTCGACCGAATGGATAGGCTCGGTCGACCGAGCCCTTTTACACATGTTAAACGCGTCTCTTTTGTCCGACTTGTTCCCCACTGCATTCTTTTGAACTGATCTGATTTATCCTTTGATTAATGCTCCAATTTTCCTCTTCATTATCTTGAGATTTCTCGATTGAGCGATATTTATCTTCCCGATTTATCACGATCTACAAAATCAGCAATTATCGCACAATAAATCGGTCTTTTAATAATAAAAACAGCTAAATACCAAATATCATATTAATAATCACTTAACATTAAATAATAAATATAAACGAGTGATTCAATATGAAATATACATTATTAATCTCGATTTAAGGTCAATGTTGATGACTTTTACGGGTATAATTTGACCGTCATCAGTAGACACTCAGCTGATTACTCCAGCAAGCTGCTTCTTATGACTTAATCAATTTCTATCATTCCCAACTCAGTTCTCAACTTGCTGAATCTTTCATGACTGAGTGGTTTTTTGAATATATCTGCCAATTGATCTTCAGTTAGTATGTAACTTAGGATAACATCTCCTTTTTCAACATGATCGCTGATAAAGTGATGTCTCACATCAATATGCTTTGTTCTTGAATGCAATACTGGATTTTCAATAATGGATATTGCACTTGTGTTATCACAGATGATTGGAATTGTCATTTCCTCCATTCCATAGTCTCTTAGTTGTTGTCTGGTCCATAGCACTTGTGCACAAAAACTGTCTGCTGTTATATATCCTGCTTCAGCTATTGATGTGGATATAGAGTTTTGTTTTTTGCTAAACCATGATACTAGTCTGCTGCCTAGCATTTGAAAAGTTCTAGAGGTGCTTTTTTCTATCTATCTTGCATCCATCATAGTCAGAGTCTGAATATGATATTAGCTTGAATCCTCCATCTTTTGGATAACAAATTCCTACATTGATAGTGTTCTTCAGGTATTTGATTATTCTTTTGGCTGCTGGAAGGTGAGATTCCTTTGGTTGAGCTTGAAATCTTGCACATACTCCTAATACAAATTCTATCTCAGGTGTGCTTGCAGTTAGATAGAGTAGAGATCCAATGATTCCTTTATAGAGCTTTTGATCAACATCATTTCCAATTTCATCTTTTCCAAGAATGACTCTTTTACACATTGGTGTATCTGATGTGCCACTTGTGTTCATACCATATTTGTGTATCAAGTCTTTTGTGTACTTGGCTTGATTAATAAAGATGCCATCTTTCATTTGCTTTACTTGTAGACCAAGAAAGTAATTTAATTCTCCCATCATGCTCATTTGAAATTTACTTTTCATCAAATTTGCAAATTTGTCACATAGCTTCTCATCTTCTGATCCCAAGATAATGTCATCAAAATAGATTTGGACTAACAAGGTGCTTGTTCCTTCTTTTAGTTTGAAGTGAGTCTTATCAATAGTTCATTTGTTGAATCCATTGTTGATCAAAAATTGTGATAATGTCTCATACCCGGCTCTGGGTGCCTATTTGAGTCCATAAAGTGCCTTTTTGAGCTTGTACACTTTATCTTCTTTCCCCTTAAGTTTAAAACCAAGAGCTTGTTCCACATATACTTCTTCTTCCAAAAGTCCATTCAGAAATGCACTCTTGACATCCATTTGGTAAACTTTGAAGTCTTTGTGGGCTGCAAAAGCTAGAAAGAGTCTGAATGCTTCCAATCTTGCTACTGGGGCAAAGGTTTCATCATAATCTATTCCTTCTGCTTGAGATGAGCCTTTTGCAACTAGCCTTGCTTTGTTTCTGACAACTGTCCCTTATTCATCCATCTTGTTTCTGAATACCTATTTTGTTCCAATAAATGTTGACCATGTCTGGTCTGTCAACAAGTTCCCATACCTCATTTCTTTCAAATTCATTTAGTTCTTCTTGCATAGCAGTAATCCACTTAACATCTTGGATTGCATCATCTATTGTTTTGGGTTCCAATTAGGATAGTAAACAGGTTAGAATTCTTTCCATTTGTCTTCTGGTTCTAACTCCTGTATGAATATCTCCAATGACTTGTTCTTCAGGATGATCTCTCAGCCAGTTCAGGTCAGGTTGAAGTTTCTCTTGACATGGTGCTTCCACAACTTCAGTTTATGCATCAACTTCATGCTCTTGTGTTGGTGCCTCTTGTATTGTGTTGCCTGGTGCATCATCTTGATTGCCAAAGGTGTGATTCAGAATGGTAGCTGGTACTTTTGTATTCATGTAAACTTTTCTTTCTGCAGCTTCTTCTTCAAGTTCTTGAAGGCTTTCACCATTTGTATTTGGTTCATCAAAGAGTACATGAATTGATTCTTCAATTACCAAGGTTCTTTTGTTGAGTATTCTGAAGGCATTGCTTGTGTCTGAGTATCCCATAAAGATTGCTTCATCAACTTTTTCATCAAAAGTATGTAGCTGATTCCTGTTTTAAAAAAAACATTTAGATCCAAACATATGTAATGTGACATGTTAGGTTTTCTTCCATTACATATTTCATATGGAGTTTTTCCATGATGTTTGTTGATGATTGATCTGTTTTGAGTATAGCATGTTGTATTTGCTGATTCAGCCCATAATATTTTTAGTAAGCATGCTTCTGAGATCATTGTTTTCACTGCTTCTTTGAGAGTCCTGTTTCTTCTTTCTGCTACACCTTTTTTGTTGTGGAGTCCCCGCTGCGATAGTTGATGTAGTACTCCATTTTATTCACATGAGTTCTCGATAATTTCATTTAGAAACTCAGGCCTTTATCCTGATCTAATCTTGATGATCTTCGATTCTTGTTCATTTTGAATTCTTCTTAGAAAATCTGGAAAATTTTTGAGTGCCTCTCTTTTCTTGTTCATGAATGTGGTCCAAGTGAATTTGGAAAAGTCATCCACCGCTACTAGAGTGTACTTCTTTCCACTTACACTTACTGGTATGACTGGTCCACAAATATCCATATGCAACAGATGTAAAATTCTTGTTGTTGATTGTTAGGGCTTTGACTTGAAAGAGCTTTTGATTTGATTCCCTTTTTGACATGCATCACAGAGACTTTCCTTTTTGAATATGATCTCTGGTAGGCCTTCAACTAACTTGTTCTTTGACAGTGTGTTGATGGTTTTGAAGTTGAGGTGATTCAATCTTCTATGCCAGATCCAGCTGGTTGATTGTTTATTTTTGACAAGCAAACATGTTTCTACCTTTGCTGTCTTCCAATCTACGACATACATGTTGTCTCTTCTTCTTCCTACAAGTACAAATGTGTTCGTTTGGATGTGGATCACGTTGTATCCTTCTTTGTTGAAGTACACATTATAGCATTTGTCACAGAATTGACTAATACTCACAAGATTGAAGTTTAGTCTTTTAACATAAGCTACATTTTGAATCTTCATACTGTTTTTGAGAATTATGCCATCCCCTTAATTTTGCCTGGGTTTTCTTTGCCACCAAATGTTACTTTGGGTCCATCAAAAGCTTTAAAATCAGTCATCCATCCTTTGTTCCCTGTCATGTGTCTGGAACATCCACTGCCAGACATCCTACAAAACAAGTTAAGTATGTTTAGGTACCCAACACTGTTTGGGTCCATGCCTATTAGCAATCATGCCTCATACTCCAAGTGTTAATCCAAAGGATCTTCTTTTTGGATAATTGAAGTCATCAACTTCATATGTATAAGGCATGGCAGAATAGCTTTTAATATTTCTACTAAAGGTATTCTGATACTTTTCTCTACTTTTTCTACTAAAGGTATTCTGATAACTTATTTTCCTGTTGCTTCTTGTGTCCATGAATATACCTTGGTTGGCTTTTCCTAAACACATGATGCATATCATGAAATGGTTTCTTCTTGTATTTTGAGGGTGCAACATTCCAATCATCTTCTGAAGGGTAAAGTCTTCAATTACCTTTCAGTTGGCTCTACCTTTAATCAGCTGGTAGGATGATTTATTCGGCTATTTCACTGCACTGGGTTTTTTTTGACTTCCCCGGTACAGGGTGAGTGGTTGAAACTATGGTCTGTCATTTTCTGAATTTAGGTCCAGTCTTGGTCCTTGATTCAGAATTGTGTTGGCCATTGTTTCTATCCTCATCCTGACTGTTGTAACCAAGACAAGATCTGGATCCAAACCTTTTTGAGGGTTTGTAAGATGGTGCAATTTGTGGTGTAGTTGTGTTCTTAACTGGTAGGGATACTTTCTCAGCTGGTCTTTCAACATCATATAGGTGATCATCTGATGCTTGTTGATCAGTTGAGTGAATTTCCTTACTAGTTTGTTCAGCTTTCATTTTATCCAGTTCTTTCTTTAATCATTTATTTTCCTTTTTCTTAGATTCTCACATTCTTGTTCCAGAAGTTCATGATTTACTTGAATTCCTTCAAATTTACTCATGAGATTTTGAATTAGCTTTGCATAATCTAAATGGATAATAAAAGATTGTGCAGTGTCAGATGTGGATGCACTAGATGATGAGTATGAGCTAGATGTTATCTCTGTTTCATTAGATTCTTTAGCCATAAGACATAGATAAGCTTTTCCATTGTCTGAGCTATCAGCTTCATCATCATCATCAGAATCATTATAAGATGATTCTTCATTCTTTTCACCGCTAGCTTCACTTTGAGTTCCTTCTGCTCTTTCTCTTTCAAAGAGTCAAGTACTTCTTCTTATCCTCATCTTTGACTTTTCTTCAGGGCAATCACCTTGAAATGACCTTTCTTCTTACAGTTGAAGCATATGTATTCATCATCCTTTTCTTCATGTCTTTGCTTGAGCTTGACTTCTTGTTTGATGATGAACCTCCTATAAATTGCTTCTTCTTGCTAAACTTGTCAAAAAACGCTAATTAGTAAAGCTACTGCTCATTTCGCTCCTGTGTCTTTTTCGTTGATTGATCGGCTATTTTGCTCTATTTGTTGTGCCACCAGTGACCGCCTTGTGTGCCTCTCTTGGGGCACTCTCTTCACCGTTCAACTCAAATTCATTAGCCTTTAATTGAGACATCAGAGTCAAAGTGTCAGTGTTTGCAAGGTTTGTTGTTCCTCTAAACACTGATGGGATAATCTTCCATCCTTCAGGTAGACATCTCAATATCTTCAGAGAAGCTTCCTTCTGAGGGTATGTATGTCCAAGTTGTTGCAGTTCACTGATGATGCTTGAAAATCTGTTATCCATATGATCAATGGATTCACCAGTCTTCATTTCAAAGTTCTCAAATTTCTCTTTTGCAACAGATAATTTGTATTCTTTGACCGCTTCTGATCCTTCATTGATCAGTGCTAATTTATCCCACATCTCCTTTGCTATTTTGAAATCTTTGATCCTCATGAACATATTACTGTCCAGAGTCTTCAAGATCATGTCTTTTGCAACAAAATCTAGGTTTTCTCTTCTTTTGTCATCCTTGGTCCAGTCCTTCTTGAGTTTGTCTATCTCTTTTATTTGATCTGCTCCTGTGGCTATCACAGTTGTGATCTTGATTGGGCCATCATTAATTACATCCAGCATCTCCTCATGAGATGCTGCAACATGAGACAACATCCTTATTTTAATTTCATCAAAATTATTGACATTGAATACAGGTACCTTAGACATGAAATTTGAGGAATCCATAAGTACAAATAAGAGATATATTTCGACAGCACAAATTTAAAAACTACTTTGAAAACATGTGATCTCCTTGTTACCAGAAATTAGATCTGAACAGGATCTAATACTAGGAACACTGCTCTGATACAAATGGTTGGTCCCAGAGAAAGGTAAAACTATAGTCAGAGGGCGGGCGAATGACTATAGTAGAGTTCCAAAAACTTTTCTTATGTTTAAAAGCTTTTGGGCAGTGGATAAGTACCTTCTTTAAAAGTTGATTCAAGGTAAATTATGCAATCATAGATATAATATGCAATGAAATAAAGTGTTGTAAGTAAATTGCTGAAAGTAAATAGACACAAAGGTTTATAGTGGTTCAGGGTGGTGTAATCCCTTAATCCACTCTTCTCTTGTGATGATTGGAGGAATTCACTATTGTTTTCACAGATAAAATAGTTGGATTGTCCTTGGCTACACAAGCTTCACAATCTTCCATACTATCACTCCCTTGCTACAAAAGCTTTAGTGACTCAGTCTCTATCACTGTTCCTTGAGAACAATCTTTCAGCAGCTATCACAATGATTGCAACTCCTTCTCAGACTCCTCTGATTCAGTTGCTTCAATTGATGTGAATTGGATTCACAGACTTGTGATCAATCTCAGTGCTTGATGTGGAATTTGAGCTCTGTTTTATGAGTTGATCTCTAGCTGATTCTTTTATGTATAGATAGAAGGCTTTTCAAATTGACAGAGTTTCAGCTTATTTCTTATCAGATCCAATCGCTCTTTTTCCTATCTGTCAATGCCTTCTATTTATAGCCTTGAAAATCCTTGATTTGAATTTCCGTCCTTTGGCTATTTAATGTGGAAAATAATCCTTGATTTGATTCTTGATTCCCCCTTAATTATATTCTCCTTGATTTCAGTGATCAGATTTTTTTTCTCAAACGTTTATCAGAAAATCCGTCCTTGATTGATCCTCAATTGATTGTGCATTTAATGCTTGATCTTTATCATTTGAAATCTGAGCAAGTAAAGCTTACTTGGCTATTCCTTGAGCGGTTAAGTAATCCTTCTGACTTGTCTATTTGGTTCTTTCTTCACTACTTCATTATCACTCTGCCGATAGTCAGTTCACTCTACCGGTTTACTGCATTCTTATTTTCTTTGATCTTTTAGGTAAGTCTTGTACTTCACTGATCCTTGATTTGGGTGAGATCAGTGTACACCAAATTTGACAATGTATTTCATCATTTGAATTATAACATAGACTTATCCAAGGTCATCACAGACTTTCATGGTTATAAGTCAGACCATAATGTCTTCATGCTTCTCTGCTTGTACTTGGCTAGCTTCAGGATGCCAGATTTCTATTTTACTTTGCCATCCTACCAACTAGTACAATACTTTTCTGACTCAACTTATACAACATGTCAGACTCTAAGTAAAGACTTATACAGAGAATTCTAACTTATTTCAGGCTTGCTATAACAGTTAGTATGGTCATCATCAAAACATAATAAAATGTTCCTAACACACTCCACGGACCGGAGGTCGATATACAAATGTGGAGAAATTAGCGTTAGCATTGATTCATGCCTCCAGAAATTAAGACCTTACTTCCAGCACACCCAATAAATCAGTAATCACATATCACCTCTCTTGAGAAAATTTTAGGGCGACACAAAAACCTCGTAGGTTGGCAATGTAGGTGGTAGAACTGGCAGAGTGCGATATTGATTTTCATCCTCGAACTGCCATCAAAGCACAAGCATTAGCAGACTTCCTAGATGAAGGGATATATGTTCGCCTGGAAGATGATCAGCCTAAACAAGAAGAGAACAAGTGGAAACTATATGTGGATGGTGCGGCAAGCAAAAAAAAGGCAGGGGCAGGTCTCCTGCTCGTCAGTCCAAAAGGGGAAGAATTCCCCTACGTCTTACGATTTGGGTTTCATACCACTAATAATGAAGCAGAGTATGAAGCCTTAATTACAGGGCTCAAATTAGCATACAAGCTTGGAGCAGATGGTTTGCAAGTTTACAGCGATTCACAGCTCATTTTAAACCATATAAACGGCGAACAAGAAGCAAAAGAGTAGCCTATGAAAAAATACTTAACAGTGGCTCGATCTCTGCTGGAAAAATTTCAACAGGTCCTGGTCGACCGGATACCCCGAATAGAGTATAGAAGAGCAGACGCGTTATCAAAACTAGCGTCAAGCTTTGTGTTATATAGGAAAGTGTTGGTAAAACTTCTCAAAGAAAGGAGCTACGATCAGCAGATCGTTCAGCCGATCAGGCAAGCCAGTACTTGGATGGATCCCATTGTATCCTATCTCAGAGATAAAGTCTTGCCTCAAGACAAAGTTCAGGCTAGAAAAATGAAACTCTTATCAACAAGATACTCCCTGTTTGAGAATGTCCACTATCGCAGGTCGTACATCGCACAATGGCTTAGATGTGCAACAATTGAATAAGGAAATTACCTTCTCGAGAGATACACTTGGGAATTTACGGAATCATCCCGAGCTCGGACATTAGCAAGAAAGTGCAGTTGTTTCGGTTACTATTGGCCAACAATGCTGCAAGATGCCAAAGAATTGGTGGAAAAGTGTAAGTCGTTCCAGATATGGTTCCTGTGGTTTCCCCGTGGCATTTCGATCAATAGATGGTAGATCTAGTAGGAAAACTTCCACGAGCTCTTGGCAATATCAGATTTTTATTAGTAGCAGTGGACTACTTCACCAAGCGGGTTGAAGCAGAACCGCTGAATACCATAACTGGGAAGAAAATACAAAAATTTCTATGGAAAAACATTGTGGCGGTGTATGGAATCCCAAAGACTCGATTTACGACAATGGAACTCCGTTTGAAGACAAAGCTCACAAAGAATGGTGTGCCAAACTACACATAACTCAACACTTCAATTCTGTTGGCTATTCACAAGCTAATGGGCAGGTCAAACAGACCACCAGACAGATCAAAAATGGGTTAAAGAAATTCCTAGAATATGAGGGAGAGAATTGGACCGAGCATTTCCCCAATATCTTGTGGGCATACAGAACAATGCCAAACTCGGCCATAGGGGAAACTCCATTCAGCTTAGCATACGGGTGCAAGGCATTAATTCCGGCCGAGATCGGTCTGTCATCTCCACGAGCAAACGCTCTACTCAAGAAGAAACGAGTTAATCGAGCTCGGTATTCGAAAGAAGACCTGAAGAAGCTCGGAATGTGGCCTTCATTAGAATGGCCAAGTATAAACATCGTATATCTCAGTACTACAACTCCTGGGTTAAACACTCATATTTTAAAGAGGGTGATCTAGTGCTCAGAAAGAATGAGGTCAGCAGACAAGGACCTCAAGGGAAACATGACCCGAACTGGGAAGGCCTCTACAAAGTGGTCAAGGTATATGGAAAATTAGCATATCAGCTGGCTGATTCAAACGGCAGGACCATACCACGCAGCTGGAATGCTACCAACCTAAGAAAATTCTATATCTAGGAAAGGTTCCAGACTTTACATATGCATTATTTTTGTTTTTAATTTTATGTCCTAATAAGATGTAATCGAACATCAGTTATTATAATAAATTCTTATTTTGAACATGTGCATTGTTTATTTTATATGATTGATTAAAGTTTGCAAAGGACAAATTTCATAAGTCTGTAGGACAGTTGATCAGAACTGAGTTGCAGGTCAGACTCAGAAAAGTGTGCAAAGGACAAACTTCATAAATCTGCAGGACACACGATTAGAACTGAGCTGCAGGTCAGACTCAAAAAAGTTTGCAAAGGACAAACTACATAAGTCTGCAGGACAGACAATCAGAACTGAGTTGTAGGTCAGACTCAGAAATGTTTGCAAAGGACAAACTTAACAAGTCTGCAGGACAGACAATACGAACTGAACTGTAGGTCAGACTCATAAAAGTTTGCACAGGACTTAACAAGTCTGTAGGATAGACAACACGAACTGAGCTGCAGGTCAGACTCGGAAGTTTGCAAAGGACAAACTTAACAAGTCTGCAGGACAGACAACACGAACTGAGCTGCAAAGCAGACTCAGAAGTTGGTAAAAAACAAACTTAACAAGTCTGCAAGCAGACGATCAGAACTGATCTACACTCAGGACTGAGACGTATTATAAACTCAGAATGTTTGTAAATCAAACTTTCTAAGTCTGCAGACAGATTTATCAAACCGACACTAAAGTACATCATTCAAAAGAAAAGCTTGTAAAGGATGTACTTGAGGGGCAAAAGGGCCTAAATCATGCTAAAACAAATGAAGAACAAAAGGCTAAAAGCCAAAAGAAGTGATTACGAATGTATGCCTAAAAGGCGTACGTTGTCAAAATAAAAGACAATAGAAAAGTCTGAAATCATTACAAAAAATTTCAAAGAGAAAAAACAAAGTTCTAAGCCTAAGAATCAGCAAAGGGATCTGGTTGAGAAGCCTGAGCTGAAGATGCACTGGCTTGATGAGCAGCAGGTCTGCGGGTGTACTTAAATGCCATATCTTCACCGGCCTGAAACTGTTTAAGTCTAGCATAGACTTTGTTGCCGCTAGGCTTGCGAAGTCGCCCGTGGGGAAGATTCTCAATTACCGGCTCAGGACATTATTCCTTGGCTTGATCCACACCCAGAGTGTACCTATGATTTAAAATTAGGGCAAGCAAAAAACCTTCAAGGCCCCAGTGAAATGAGAAGAGCTCTTATAATCATGAATAGCTTGGGCGATCTGTGCAGGTATCGCAGCCTTAAGTACTTCATTTTCAGCTCGGAGTTGTGCCATGGCCTCCTCATACTCCAAGACCTTCCTGGCGTGATCCGCACTAGCAGTCCTTAGTTGTTGCAGCTCGGCTTGATGGGCTAGAAGCTGCTTGTTCAGATAAGCAATCTGCTGATCTTTGGATGTTGATGCATCCTGGTGTATTTGACGGCTTGTTGAAGATCAACAATCCGTTTTTCAAAAGACCTCTTCTGGGAAGATAAGCTCTCAAGCCTCTTCATAACTTTCTTCCCAGCCTTGATGACCTAAAAAAGTATTAAAGGGGTCAGTACGGTTAGAAGATAATGACAGAAAGAAGTAACAAATGCAAAGGCAAGAAGAAGCATACCATAGCGGCCAGATCCTTGTCTGGCAGTTCAGACATATAATCAACATGGGGAATGGAACCCCCCTCCAAGTCAGAAATATCCTTATCACTTCGATCAGTCATGCTCCTCTTTCGCCCAGATCGAGAGCGCACTTGGAGTTGTCCCTCTTCCACAGTAAGCTTGGGACCGTCCAACACGATCAGGCTCTCTTACCTCTGGTATGTACGCTGTGTTGGATCAACCAGTTCATCCTGCTAAAGACCATCATCAGTGTGGAGATCCTCAGGATTGGCTTCGGGTTCACAATGGGAACCTCCACATTGCTACCAACCCTAAAGCATCCGGGTTTACAATCGCTCGTTGTGCTTAGGCACAACTTCTTCCTCGCTTGCTTTATTAAGGATTTTAGCAAAATTGGCGGTAAAGATAATGAAACCGGTTTAGTATGAAAGCGCATAATAATACATGAGTTATAAGTAAAAAAATACAAAGGGAAAAGATCCTACAGTTATCATACTCCACTTGAGTAAGCCTCAGGTATGGGTCAGGCCCGGAGTCATCCACACGAGATACGTCGATCAGTTCGGTGGACCACTCTTGATGGTCCAGGAAGACACCCAATCCAGCAATATCCTCCAACAGTCGTTCATTAACCCAGTAGGGCATACGTCAGCAGGAAGTAAGTTATAATTCCAAACACCCAATTCTGGGTGCCCGCTGTGACGGATAAAAAAGAAATGGGTTTTCCACTCATGAATAGATGACTTCCCCTTGGAGAGGATGGGGATACCCTGCCAATGGTCTGTTTGGCGAGGAAAGTAGTACCACCCACTGTGGTTTCTAACTTTTTTATGCTGATAGAAGGTCCTAAATAACTCTACAGAGAATTCAGTATCTATGCACCTGCACTAGATCACGAAAACAATATTGGTCCTAACCCCAGTGGGGGCGATCTGGACAGATCCCGGATGGTAATGTCTCAGAACAGGCAAAAAGACCGGACAGAAAGGGACCCTAAGGCCATAGGCGAACTGCTCTTTGTACACAGTATAAATAC
The DNA here is from genome assembly GCA_026214975.1 of Gentiana macrophylla. NCBI lineage: Eukaryota > Viridiplantae > Streptophyta > Magnoliopsida > Gentianales > Gentianaceae > Gentiana > Gentiana macrophylla. The sequence goes on from CM047817.1 coordinate 68,191,238, forward strand.
CCCCATACAAATGATGAACATACATGTTTGTGCCCCAGGAAGACGGGGAGAATACTGGTCCATGTCAATGTTATATTGGTTGTAAATCTGAAGAATATCATCATGTTGAAATTTAGAGTTCACACCAAAACAACCTATGGTTGTTCTAGCAGTCATGTGTGCTCTAAGACTCTGATTCAAAGAAGTAAACCCAAAATGGGAGTGAGGCCTAGATGGATTAATAGGCTGGGAATCTACAGCTAACTGCTCAATTTCACTTCGATCAGAGACGGGGTTAGAAGCAGGGGTTTCTAATTGAACCCTAGATTGATAGACTTCCCCCTTAGACTCATATTAGGATTCAAATTCCCTTTCGATTGAACTACTGGTTGCAGACCTAACCCTCATTAACCGGAAAGAAGAAGAATAAACTTAGATAAAGACAAATAGAAAATGCGTACTTATATAAATATGCAAATCTTAGAGAAAAGCCCGAGTCTTAGTTTCAATAGCAAGAATGAAGAAGTGAGAGAGTCTGATATGAAAAGACAAGGGTTTATACCCCCCTTAGACGTGTAAACGACGTCAATTGTGGGAAAGAGGGAAAAATGTCTCGGTTCCCGGAAAAGCAATGATGACCTATTTAATAGGCTGCCATCTGGCAGCTAATGAATTCAAAACGCGAGGTCGGATAAGTTTGGCCGAACCGCACTGGCGCAGATCTAACCAGCTAGAAGCGAGGTCAAATCTTAGGGGCTTATGATGATGGCCAACCCGATCTACACCACGTGTCATCCATTTAAGTCACATAATAATTGACTAGCCTCTAAAAGTAAGGTCTTAAGGGCTAAGAGCCCCGAACACATACCCAAGGGCAGTCCCTTTCCCCATGTGGAAGATCGGCAGATGCTCCTCCTCCAGCCACCGCAGGTCGGCTAGGGCTTGGTGAAGAGGAGCTGTCTAGTTCGGCCAAAGTGGCCTTGGGGGCTCGGCGCAGGACACACAAAGCAACCCCGGATGTTATTCCACGTGCTGGATAACTAAAGGCAAATAAGGAAAGAATCCTAAGTCATAAAGACTCTGGTCCTAACATTTAAGTATGTCCATAATTATCCCTAAATTATAGGGATCTATGCATGTATATCCTTAGGGAAATATTAATAATAATAATGCAATTCCTTGCAGGACAAAGGAAAGGGACAAATCGTTCCATATAAATATAAACCCTAAGAATTCTACGAAAGACTTGATTCCAATTCGGTTATGGGATACGTAGAAACTCGGGAGAAATAACTCACGAGCTCGATCTAAAATACACCAAATTAAAACACATCCCCATTAGCACGATTTAGGGTTCATAGGATTAAAGATCATTGTCACAAAGGTAATTGGCCCGGATTATTAACTGACGCGATCCAAAGATCGCCGAGATTGAATAGTGCAAAATTAAACTAAAATAGAGACAACATGCCACTGTTGCCCCATCCCATCAACCTACCCTTCCCATCTAGAAAATATTTTATAGGACAGTCTAACATACAAACAAAACATACAAACGTATTTACCTCCGTCTTAAAATATAATTCCATTTTGCTTTTTTTTCACAAAATTAAAAAAGTTTGTTAAATTGGTTATGCCATGTCACTAATTTTGATGTAAAAGACTAAAATGACATTTGACCGTTATTAATGATAGTAATGAAAAGTTGGTGAATATATGATAAATGAGGGTAAAGAAAAAAATATAATAAATCTTCTTATCTAATCCCAATGGAGTTACTTTTAGACAAATCCAAATTCTTAAACTACCTTATATTTTGGGACGGATGATGTAGTTTATAATAGCCATTATATATTAAACATTTAAACATTGCTTTTCATTAATACGAATACACGATGAATAATAATGTCTATATATAATACTACCTCTGTGTTGCAAACGATCAAGTTATATTATATATATATATATATATATATATATATATATACCCACACTAGCTTGTGTATTAATATATTTATAACTTCCTCCTGAAGAACCGATGGAGGCATGGACCCACGCCGTCCACGACGGCTTATGCTGTCTTGAACAACAAAGCAACACGTACGAAGGGATGTGTTCGATACTTACCTCGGGTTGTCATGATACTTGCGTGAATGAAGGCGCAGATGATGGATATTGCGGCGGCTTCTTGTGGTTGAAATGCATCTGCGCTGATAATGTTGTATCATGTCGTCCGTAATGGAGAAGGAATATACTTGTGTTAAGAGAGAACGCAAATGTGGGTTTTTTTCTTTTTCTTTTTCTTTTTTCCCCTTTTATTTTATTTGGATAATTTCTTTCTTTTCTTTTCTTTTTCTTTTTTTTCGTTTTTACTTTTTCTTTTTTTTTGTGTGTGCAAACAATAAATGTGGTAGGACTTGGGATTCCTGTGTAACTTGCCCTGCCTTAATGTGGTTTTTTTCTTTCTAATTGACTATGTATGAGCAACTTACTTATTCCCTTATAATGTGTTATTATGATAAGCAAAGGTTGAAAAACTTACAAATAAAAAATTATGATTGAAAAATGAACACAGTAAATATTGGAGGGATTTGAATGGTGCCACACTAAATTTTTCTGGGACACCACATCAATGTTTAAAAGTAGACAAGTGGGGAGTAAGAATCCTCTCAAGTATATAAGGGTCAAGTAGTATTGTTTTAACACATTATCATCAAAACGACGTAGTTTTGAAGAAAAAAAAATCAACGGTTAGATCATTTTCACACTTTTGATGTGTGGTTAGATCACTTCTATTTAAAATAATACTTTCTCAAATACTTGAGAGGATCCTAACACCTTGACAAAGTAGTACAGTTCTCAGGGATTTTAAGGGTAAATTTTTTATTTCACATAATGAAAAAAAAGAGGCAAAAGTGTTCTTTATTAATTGACCTTGCTTCTCATCAAACTTTGTAAATAAACAAACTCAAGAACTCAATTTGTATTAAGTGTTGGTGTAAATTAAGAGAGATCTGCATCGAGGAGCGTTAGAAAAAACAAACAAAACGATAGTTTTTAACGACGGTAATACAAAATAACAAATGGAAGAAAAAAGACAAAACATCATATTTAAGTGGTTTCCGGTAATGTCTCAGCTATTCCACGGGCGAAACAGAAAATATTACTATAGTGGAGAAATACGAAATAATGTGCCAACTATCGCGAAAGAGAATATTAATATAGTGGAGAAATACAAAAGATACAACTCTCCTAAAACCTAAATACAAAAGACAAATTAGCTAATACAATTCAGACACCTAATTAATTTGGTACAAATTGGTAAACCAAATTAAATAGCCCAATAGGCAGATTATATATCAACTTAGTTGGCTAACTAAAGTTGTCATTGCCTATGTGGGATAACTAAAACCAATAATATTGAGCTTTGGCCCACTTAACAAATCTCCATCTTGGGACAAAGACCCACATCCAGAAATAATAATACTACTATTTATCTACAACTTTTAAAAGTCTTCAATCAGTGTCAAATAAGTCACTCCAGGACTTGAACTTAACAAACGGACAACGCTTCGTAATATCTAACTCTGAATATGATGATGCTCGGATTGCAGATGTGCCAATAACTATGGATCCCTGCAAAATATACAAAGCTTCAGACTTGCGAACTTTCATAAGAACAAGAGCACATTTAATTAGCTTTAGATTGAACTCCATCTTCAGCTGTGTACCTAAATCCAAGAGTCTTAAGTGCACCCAAAGAGATGATATTTTTCTTCAAATCCTGACAAAATATGATAAACGAAATAATTTTCCTTGTCCTTCAAAATTCACAGTAGTGCAAATATACAGCCATCCCTAAGGTTTGAACATCTATACAAATGTCCAAACTACCCATCCTAGAAAATACAATAAATATAATTTCACAATAATAATTTAAATCCATAATACCCTCCACAAGCTGGAGCATGAAGATCGCAAACGCCCAACATGCGTAACAAAAATTCAAACTGTTGTTTTCCCATACTTTCGTAAAAATATCCGCCAGCTGGACCCGTGTGGGCACATATCCGAGAGCAGTCAGGCCCTCCGAGATCGCATCATGAACAATGTGGCAATCTGCTTCTATATGTTTGGTCCTCTCATGAAAAATTGGATTCTGCACATTATGCAATGCGGCCTGACTATCACAATAGAGAGGGATACCGATTGGTACTTGAACACCTAAATCGCCGAGAGGTTTCCTAAGCCATTTGAACTCACATGTAATGGACGCCATTGAGTGGTACTCAGCTTCCGCGGACGAACGGGAGACCATTTGCGGCTTCTTTGTCTTCCACGAGACCGGTGAAGTCCCAAGTAACATGAACCACCCATTCAAGGACCGACGAGTGACCGGGAAACTCGCCCAATCGGAATCCCACCACCTTCTAAGGACAATGGGCTATCTGCCCACAAAAGCACACCTTGACCCAGATTTTTTGTCAAGTAACGAACCACTGTTAACTCAGCCTCCCAATGCTTAACGCGCCTTGATTGCATAAATTAAGAAAGAATATGAACCAAATACGCCAAGTTGGGACCTATAACACCAAGATAAATAAGACGTCCCACCAGTCGTCGATATTTTCCAGGATCATCCAAGAAGTCACCATCATCGACCGCCAGCTGATGATTTTGTTCCATAGGGAACTCAGTAGGATGAGCCCCTAGCAGACCGGACTCCTCAATTATGTCAAGCGCTTACTTTCTTTGAGATAGAAAATTTTCCCGTGGATTCCTAGCCACCTCCAACACAAGAAAGTATTTCAATCTCCCTAAATCCTTCGTTTTGAAGCAACCGCACAAATTATTTTTGAATAGCTGCAAAGCCGTTACATCATTTCCAACAAGTATCATATCATCGACATATACTAGTACAATCAGCCGTATGTCTTCACGAACTAGTATGAATAAAGAATAATCTGAGTAGAACTGCCTAAAACCATATTCTTTTAATGCGGGCGCCAACTTCTCAAACCAAAACAAGGTGCCTACTTCAACCTATATAGCGGTTTTTTCATACGACACACCATGTTCTGCTTGTTATGTTCAAATCCAAGAGGAATTTTCATGTCAATTTCTTCATTCAGGTCCTTGTGCAGAAATGCATTGTGCACATCCATCTGATGAATCTACCACTTTTTGACTGCCGCCATGGAAAAAAAGGCCCGAACTGTCACCATCTTTGACTGCCGCCATGGAAAAAAAGGCCCGAACTGTCACCATCTTTGCTACTGGAGCAAAGGTATTGTTATAATCAATGCTTTCCACCTGGTGATTCCTAAACGCCACTAAATACGCTTTCAACCGTTGGAGGTTGCCCAGCTCATCGTATTTTTCTATATATACCCACTTACTACCCAGGGTCTTCTTTCCATGGGGTAATTCCTGCAATACCCATGTGCCTTGTTCTGCCAAAAGCTCGTATTTATTTAACCATAGATTTTCTTCACCCTTCATATTTAATTGCTTCTTTAAACGTTCGGGGATGACTTCATATAGTCACATTCGTTAGATACCTTCTATGTGCATCGACAAACGAGAATAATTCACAAAATGCATAAGAGGATATAAACTACCTGAAGCGGTTGATTGAGCGGAGGAGTGCGTCGAAGGACTTTTCTTATCCACAGCTGTATGTGTCACAAACTACCGATGTCTTGAATTAGGCAACTTAGTTCGCTTCCCTCTTTCTAAGTCTTTTACGTCTCGGGACGTCACTTCATTCACACCAACTCCATCAGTTTCTATTTCTTCATTATTCTCACCAATTGCCATAACCTTCACACGTGGAACCCTCTGGAAAAAGAAAAGCCCGTCTTCGCTCTCACCCACTCCAATCAGCCCCCTCATCGTTTGGTCCTGCATATTACACAATGTGGGAGTGAATTGAACCTGACAATCAAATTCATCTAGTAAATGTGTTACCGATAGCAAATTACACGCCAAATTAGGCACATAAAAAATATTTTTGAGATTCAATCCTGCGTTCAAAGTAACAATTCCTTCATGCGTAGCATGTGAGGTCCTACCATCCGAAAGTCCAACCGTACACTTCTCAATTAACCGTATTTCTCTGAGATTTTCAATGTCCTCGTCACATGGTGGGTAGATCTTGTATTGTATCAATTATCCACGAGTATCCACCTATTAAACGATTTTTGGGCTTGGCCAAATTCAAAATGTCATGTATTCCTTGCCACTGTGTCGAAGTCAAATTCGAGATACCGGCTTTTCGGTCGTCCCACATCGCCGCTGTCCATCGGAATTCGAACCTGTTGAATCCACGGTTGCCTTGTTTGTGCGAACCAAGCTTAGCTCAACCCGATTCACCACTGCCACAATGTCTGCTCCCTGTCCACGTCCTGTTCCCATGCATGTCCTGCTCCACGCACCTGATGTATTGATCATGTTCTCTTTCTTTTATGTTCTTTTTTTTCTTACCAATCTCTGTAATTGTATGCCTCCTTCAGCGATTCCATGCAATGCCTAAGATTCAACTCAAGATTCCAAGCACGTCTGGAAGAAACAATGAAAGCTTGGAGTTTAGGAAAGGACCTTTGCAACGAATTCGGTTTATACAATAGCAGAATCGGGGTCGACGATTATCGCTTAATCACCACCCCAACCCAAATTATTTGATCAACCTTGCTCCGATACCATGGCAAAAATTTTATAGACAAAATAATTTTCCTTGTCCTTCTTCATTCATAGTAGTACAAATATATAGATATCTCTAGGGCTTCAACATCTATACATAATGCCCAAGCTACCCTTTTTAGAAAATACAATAAATATAATTTCACAATAATAATATAAATCCGGAACGTGTATGACGTTCTTAAGTGTTCCGGCAACAGCATCACGGGGCTTAATTTTAACCGTACAAATACGAGCAACCTTGCAAACTGCGTTGTTTCCCAACAAAACAGCTCTACCTTGAACTGAAGCATACGTGGAAAACTGTAACGACCCGAACTTTTTATTAGGGGTATATTTGTCCGAGTTATAATCCCAGACTTTTAATCGTTTTTATCTTTGACCTTTTGACCGAAATCAATTAATTAAAGTAATTAATGGGTCTCTCTCTTTTTTCCAAGTGATAAATATAACTTTTTTTAAGACATCATTTCTTAAGTTGTATTTTTTAATATATTTAATATATCTCTTATAAAATAAAATCTATCTTATATATTTTCTCCAAACACGTATAATCTCCTAATCCTAATTATTGCGCGGCAAAAATCTCTCAGCATAATTTTAGGGGAAATTTTTAGGTAGTGTGTACCTACCTAGGTACATACTACGTGGCACAATCAAAGCCACATGATCATATTACAGAATTGTTTATGTGGTGTGTAGTTCTGATCATGTGGCTTTGATTGTGCCACGTAGTATGTACCTACGCAGGTACACACTACCTAAAAATTTCCCTAATTTTAGCCAATCTTTGACTACTTTGATGATCGGTTTCATTCCTCATCAATCAATTTAGCACAAACATATCCTGTCAACGATATATACACGTGAAATTTTAAAATACAACCGTTGTAGGAAGTTTTACCAAGTGGCATACATTACAACCACTCATTTCTAACCTCTCACACACGATAAAGGTGTATTATGTGAAAGAGAGTAAAAATGAGAGGCTCTAATGTATGTCACTTGGTATAACCTTACTACAACCGTTGTACCATAAAATCTCTCATACATACACGGTAGAATTCTTTTTCTTCTCAAATAGCCAAGTTCGGCCAAGGGGAAGGTCAAGGGGGAAAAGTCGTCTTTTCGGATCCGTTTTCGTAATAATATTGTTCGATTAAGAGAAGGGTTCGTTTTTCAGCCGTAGGAAAAATCAAGAAGCTGTGATCTATGTTGCACGGACACAGACACGGACACGCCGCACGACACGATACGGACACGGTGACACGGCTAATTCTAAAATTTAAGGACACGACACGGACCCGACACGTTACATATAATATATATATATATACACACACATATATATGTATATACACACATATATACATCTATATATACATATATATAAGATATGTAATACTTAAACTCTATCAATATCTAAAATAGATATTTGTTATCTATACGGTGTCAAAAGTAAAAAGAAAATTATGATTTGACTTTCAAAATATTACAAATTAAGTGTAAAAACGATTATCTATAACAAAAAAACATATAAACATAATACAGAGTAATCAAAATAGAAATTGTATATTTTTCGTGTTTCATCAAAAAAACATTGAAAAATTGTGTTCGTGAGGTGTTGGGAGGTTTCGCGCCGTGTCGGAGGTGTGTCGACAACGTGTCGGAGGTGTGTCGGATATTAAAATTTTAAATAATATTAATTTAATCACCGACACGCCGTGTCGAGAATGTGTCGTGTACGTGTCTCATGTCGACACACACGCACTGGCGTCCCATATTGAAGTGTCGGTCATCATGTAAATGTGATAGACCTAGCAGTTAGAGAAGCCACACCACCGAGGTAGGGAGGTCTTCCATCAATATACTTTTTTTTTAAATAAAATATTTTGTTCTGTTTATGAGTTATTTATGTTTTCAAAAATATAACGGAATAAATTTGTTGTTGCCTGAGTTGGATTCTTATCTGTTTTCGCAAGTTTTCTGTTTGACACCACAATATTTTCATTTACTATTGATTTACTTGATAGCATGGTAGCAGCAAATAGGTGAGGATGATACCAAAACCTGTTGTCGTGGGTTTTGGTGTTATAAGGAATAATATAATAATAATATATAATATTCTCTCTGTTTTTTTTAATTGTCACACCTGGAGAAAAAATAATTCACCATGTTAATACAAAAAATGATTAACCTTAAGTTAAAAAATGACCAGATTCATACAAAAAATACAGTTATTTTTTCTTCAAATTTGACAGTTAAAAAAACATAGGGAGTAATGATATGACACAAATAATAATAACATTAGTAGCAATAATATTACTCCCTCCGTTTTTATATTTATGTCGCAGAGAGAAGAATGACACAGATTAAGAAAATAATTAATGTGTGTATTGGAAATGTATTTTTTTATTGGAGATGTAAATGTTTTGTTGGTAAATGAGTTTTTAGTATTGGAATTGTGTTTTTCTTATTGGAGATGTAAATATTTTATTGGTAAATGAGGAAAAAATAATAAATGCAGCATTAGAAATGTAAAATCACATATAAATAAAAAAAAATGGTAAAAGCTGAAATGTGACAGATAAAAAAAACGGGGGGGAGTATGTCATTTGATTGAATGAGGGAAGGGATAAAGTTGGCCGTATGAGAGTGTTATTTTATTGATTTTTGTGATCAACATATGTGACACTTTGTGTTCATTTACATTGTATTTCATAACACGTGCATGGAGTCAATTATTGGTAAGGTACGGTTAATAATCGTGATATTTTTTGTGGGAATCGCAAGTTAACCCTTGTGGTGGGGAAGTGCACCATACGACCTGCCATTGACTGGGGAGGCCAGAGGTTCTTAGTGGCCATAGAATATAGTGCATGTAGTGTAGTGTGCATATCACGCATGCATTGGAATTAATAAAAAAATTAAAGAAGATACAGAGATAAGATGATGACATAAAATTTGTATGTATCTCACTTATTTTGGGATAAACCTATATTGATGCTTCTACTCATTACTGGGCTAGAGGTAGCTCACCCATTTTCTTTGTTCCCTTTTCCCCAAGAAGACATGCAGGTGTATGGCAGTGGAGCTGTAGGATCGATGCTGGAGTCTACATTTATTTATTAGATTTGTCTTGACACTTGGAGCTATGAATAAGGTAGTTGTCATTTCAAGTTGTTCTAGTTTCGTTTGTGCCTTGAGATTCTAGTGTGGTTTGATGTTGTTTTCTTTGAGATTATAGAATAGCAACCGTCGTCTATTTTTGGAAATCTACAGATTGTTGTGGTTTAAACTTCATTATTTATATGGTTTGATCTCCCGTGTTTATAATGTTGTTTTCTACATAATCTGGCACCGAGCATCTTTCAGTTTCTCTCTTTTCAGCTTCCGCTTGTTTCTCTCTTTTATGCTTTACCCTTTTAAATTCTAGTCAAAGAGGTACTACTAGAATTTTATCCTTTAATGAGGAAAATTCTTCTCATAGATTGTCTATTTCTCCTCATTAAAGACATTTTATGAGGAGAACTCAATCCACATTACAGCGGATCTTCTCATTTATTAAATAATACATTTAATGAGAATATTTGCTCCTCATTAAAATTATGTTTAATGACGACTAATCTCCTTATTATCTAGTCATTTACTTATTAAATAAAAATTCAATACAACACAACTCCTCATTTTTGCTCCTCATGAAATCATGAAATATTTATCATAAATCTCCTCATTACAAGGGTATCAGCCCAGTTTATAAAAAAAGGGGTATTGACCCGTCACTAAATTGTAACAATAGTGTTGTACTTTTTTTTTTTGTAATCTTAAACATAAAAGATCACTACAAAAAACATGCTATTTATCGGCGGATTTTAGCTGTGGATTTTATATTCCACCGCTATTGATGTGGTTTAGCGGTGGATTTTGTACCTCCACCGACAAAACATGTAGGGAGTTACTTGTGTCATTCATCTAGCGGTGGCTTTTAAAAATCCACTGCTATTTGTTCAATTTTTCCGGTGGTTTTAGGTCTCGCCAGCAAAGCTTTTACTTTTAAAAAAATATTCTATTCACATCTCATTTCTTACCTGTGCATTTATTAATTATTATATAACCTAAAAAACTTCCCCGAATCAAAAAAAGAATGGGTATTGACGAGATAGCGTCATCCTCCATTCCCATCTCATGGAACTCTTTGCTCTCATCATGATCGATGATTCTACAATTCTCCAATTTTTTCGATTTTTCTGCTCGAGTAACAGTCCGTACACGAATCTTGTAAGGGAATCTCCGCGCTCGATTGTTTTACTCTGCTCGATTGCACAATCAGAGCAGTCAAATGTGGTAGGTTTGGCTCAAAAATCACACACTCAAATCCTATTTCTGACGAAGATTCGATGATATCTAAGGCATAAAAAGGCATTTCAGATGTCCAATCTGCTAGAAATCTCAACTTAGGTCCAGATTGTTGTGAAACAACTATGGAATTTAATTTCTCTTTTCCTGGTTCAAGGGAGAATAGTTTGGATCTCATGATGGAAATGACGGTCCTTCTGGATGTGTTGATGTTATTTCAAACGAGGATAGAGAAACTGACCAGCCTTATGGGACTCAATCTAAACATTCAGAAGTTGGCCATAAAGTGCTCGATGAAATGCCAAAAAGTGCATGATATTGTGTCTGGTAAACAATTTAATCCCAATCGGGGTTTTTTTTCTCTCCAACTTTCCACATTATGTCGTAAATTGGCTTCAGGTAGGGTGCTTCTTGTTCCTTTATCCCATTATCCCTTATTTCTTTTCTAATGATGAGATTAATTTGCTTAGATTAATTTGCTTAGTAATAACAATGCTGAATTGGACTATGTTTTGTCTATATATTAAACCTTTGGAAGTTGTTCTGGTGAATTAAGTATTTTAGGAATGTGCTGGTTTTCTTTTCCTACAGTGGCCATTTGGATGAGACAAAATGGATATGTCACTGGTTGCCCTGTTGGTGACACAATTCCTTATACTATATGTTGTGAGCAGGTTTTACTGGTGTCCTTTTAAGTTTTTCTAATGCAGTTTACTAGCACAACTATTGCACTCTTTTTTTTCATATCAGTTGTTCACTGCAAGTTGTATTAGTGCTAGCCGAGGACAAAGTACAAGAATAATTCACTCTTATCATTTTTCAGACACACTCTTCAGGTTCTTCTCAGCCTCTTTATTTCATGCTTCTCCCCCCTCCTGTTATGAATGTGAGAATTAATTGCTTAAAAGTTGATTTAATTCTCTGTTTTTCCATTCAGTACATTGAAGTAGATCTATACAGGCAGCTTTAATTCCTAATTGGGTTAAAAACTTTCAAAGGAACAAAACAGCTAAAGTTAGACCCGACAATGTATGATGCATTAATAAAAGGAAAGGTAAGTTCTTCATATTCGTGTATGTTGTCTTCTTTTATGTACTTCAATAGGTTTTATACTATGAGAATGAGAATAATATTGAAGAAACCATCAAAAGAAGCTCAATATTTTCGGTGTTCTGTTTCCATTTTGAGTTACCAATCTGTTGTGTCGGTCTTTCTAATGTTCATAGCCTAATTTGCTTGGCCTCTATTCTGGTTTGTGAGTCTGTTTCAGATTGTCATGATGTCTGATAGTTGACCTTTCTGCTCAGTTTTTATCAAGTCTGGGTAAGCACATGTTCAGTCTTATTTATCAGTCTGGTAGCAAGTTTGCTTCAGGTCTCATGAAGCTGAATTTGCTGCTCTGTTTTGTTAATGATCAACATTTTGTTTAGGGAGTTCTTGCATCAGGTTCTCAGCCTTATGTGCATCAGGTCTTGTGCTAAGTTGGACACCTGATTTAGTACTCTGTCATGTAATATGATCAGGTTTAGGTCTTATTTTTGCTTCTGTTAATAGTCTTTTGCCTGTATGCTACATTACATAAAACAAAGTAAACTGATTTCTAAAGAGAGAAAACTGTATATCGTTTATGTACATTCGTTTATAACAATTTGTCATTACATCATTATTGTGAAACTATAATTTCTGAACAATTAATTATTAATTGTGATGGGACTGATTGATTAATAGAAATCACTTTTATTTATCAATGTTCAAGAGAAATGTGCTTACATATCATGTCTTTATCATTTTGGCAGCTGACTTTTTTTGCAGAAGCTGAGATCAAGAAGTGTCCATTTTCTCAGAATCAATATTATCAAATGGTGAAACTTTTGAAGCTTCATCTTTTTTAACAAAAGGCATAGTTAAACCCAAGTCTTCTTCTGATAAAGAAATCCTACATTTTCCTTCCCTTGCTTCAGGTTTCTTTCGCTCTGTATTTGTTTAGACAACTTAAGAGACTTGATATCAACTTAGGAACTGATTTGATATTATGTTTATGTAGTAGACCTTTGAGATATTCTAGTTGTACTTATGCATCTCAACACCTTCTTTGAAAAGAAAAAACTTATCTAATTTGTGTCCTAATTTTATGTTCTGATTATGTGTTCTGATGAGCCTCAGTTTAGTTGAAGTTGTGTAACCAGTTGACAGGAAGCATTCCATATGCTATTCCGCCTTGGGTCAGCTTTCAGTCTGGTAAGTTGGGTCGACTGTTTCTTCCAGTTTCAGCTGTTATCTTTCGTTAGGATCATTATTGATGTATTTGTATGTCAGGAATGTGCTAAAATATGTACCCTTTAGAATATGATCCCCTCCTCCCCTGCTTTCCTTATAACTATTAAATAGTGAAGTGTTTTACTTTAACAACAATTTAGAATGCATTTAATCTTTTGAATTTTGAACTATGCACTGATGTCATTGGACTTAATCTTTTGACAGGTTCTGTAAAATCCAAAATTGTGAGACTGGCAACCGCGTCTTCATATTGAAGAAGATGCAGCAAAAGGTTTTAATTTGATGAATTAATCATTTGAATAGAGCTTTTTTTAAGCAAAATAATGTTGTGGTTTTTGCAGGACTTGAATACTTACATACCGGTTGCAACCCTACAACTATACACAGAGATGTGAAAACGAGTAACATTCTTCTAGACATTAACATGAGGGCTAAAGTATCTGATTTTGGACTTTCAAGACAAGCTGAAGAAGATTTAACACATGTATCAAGCGTAGCACGTGGAACAGTTGGCTACCTTGATCCCGAGTAAGCCATTACAATTATTCTGTCCGATTATAAAAATGAAATGAATGACAACTAACTAACTCTATTTGTATATAGACTGCATTCAGGTATTATGCGAATCAGCAGCTGACAGAAAAAAAAAGCGATGTTTACAGCTTTGGAGTGGTTCTTTTGGAGCTCATTTCTGAAGGAAACCGGTTTCGGAGGAAGAATAAGGATCTGATTGGGGAATTGTCCATTGTGTAAACATTTTACTTTCTCCTTAACCCCCACTTTCTAAGTGGGACTGTAACCCCAACATGTCTCTGTTTTCTTGTTTATTTGATAGTTGAATGCTGGATACCTTCTTGATGTGCAGATTCTTGGTTGGCTGTAGTTCTACTGACATTGAAAGTCACATTAAGTCCGGTTGATTCATACAATCATTCTACTTCTGAATGGATAAAGCCATATGAGATCAGGTACCTTGATGTTTGCTCTGTTTAGCTCAGTCTTGTTTGTACAATATGCTTGCTCGGTCTGCCCTTTTGTTTTGCTTTCCAGATTCTGTGATAAGATTGGCTCAGCAGCCATCAAGCCTTTTCTCTATTGCTTACAAGCTATTGAAATCAATTAAACTCTGAAAATGAAGTTCAAAAAAGAAGTTTCTAGGAATGAAGATGCAGGGAATGATCATTTGGAAGAGATTCTGATGTTTTGGAGTAGAAAAATGGCAAGTATTTGTGATGGGATTTTGCTTGCTGTAATGAGTAGATATGATTGGGAAATAACTCTTTGGTAGAATTGACTCTTTGACGGTGCTTATTATGTTCAGATTCATGTGTTGAATCATTGTTCTTATTTATTATTTATTATTTATTATTTATTATTTATTATTTATTATTTCGCGGTGGAATGAAAATCCGCCGCCAAAACCTCTATTTTCCTCTTGTGATGGACTAAGTATTCCTGGCGGAATATTGAGTAATTGCTGGCGGATAATAACCGCCACAAAAAAATCTTAGCGGTGGACCCAAAAATCCGCCAGGAAAGGACCTAAAACTTTTAGCGGCGAAGGCAAATAAGGCGGATTTTATACCGCCGCAAAAAATATTTAACGGCGGATTTTCAGCTTTAGCGGTGGAAAAAATATGCCGCTAAAAAGCATGGTTTTTGTAGTGGATTTACATCTTCTTAAGCTTTATACTAATCAAATACATCAATATATGCAACAAGAGATTATTTCCAAAAGATAAGTTACATATAGATGCATATTTAATGGATTTTTTAATGTCACATTCCAAAAGAAACACGTTGCTTTGGTCGTTACTACAAAATACCTACTTCCAAAATATTCTTACGTACTACTGAAAATTGACTTCCATGAACTTCTGTACGACCAAGCTGTATAACATCTCCTCCAATGTCTTTCCCCTTTCACTGTCCTGCACCTCTGCAATGCTCCTAAACTGTTGTAAAAACAGGGACCCTAACAAATGTTTTACCATGTAAATAAAATGTCGGGCAGATGACAGGGCATTATTGCGGTACCAAACCAAACAACATAAAAGTGGCTGCATTTTGCAGCTGCATATTATAAACCTGCTTTGCCTTTTATTAAAATGCTACATGTAGCATAGGGGGTGGGGGAATGGTCCTGGAAACAAAAAAGTGCTAGTCTTTACACCCATATAAACCTACAACTTCAGTGAAGGATGTCAGTGCATGCTCATTAGATGTGCAAATACACATACTCCATTTCAATCTAACCAAACATCAACATTGTTATTTCTTCGACGTAAACATACCCCATTAACTACAATTCAAAGTAGGTTTTGGAAAGAGTTGGTTGACATCGTCCCTTGGAGATTATGTACATGCCGTAGCATGCTATCAGAGAATGCTGGCTTGTCTCCTTGACACATTAACAGGAACATTTTGCATGACTGAGGACTCCAAAACAAAGCAAAATCAATTAAGTAAAGCCCACTTGTTAGAAGATCTTCTGCAAGAAAATCACGTACGCATTTGAACATTGAAACATCATGAACATGTCAACTTCTAACAACACAAGTCAAAATTTATCTTTAACACAAACTTACCTCATCAGCAAATCCAGCCACAGCGTTCTGTTGTGTCTCAGAAAACCATGTAAAGAAACTGCATGAATAAAAAGGGGAGTGAGTGCAAGTTATGAAAGTTAGACTAAATTCAAAGGACAGGATAGCCAAGCATAAATCACGGCCTGCAGAATCCGTGGAATCATTATATTGATATGCAAAAGTTAGGTGAAAAGGACATTGCACATTTTTTCAGTTGAGGCAAAAAGAGGTACAAGTGAACACACATGTTGAACACAGAAGCAAGAGATCAAGAAGACGTCCAAGGAGACGATTAAAAATTATATGACGTATATAGGCATTCGGGAAGGTAAGACTTGCAATATTGCAGACATACGATCCATATAGACAACCCCACCTAGTGGAAATAAGACTTGACCATTGAAGGATAAGACTAAGACTTGGCCGAGCCGACCTACAAGTCGGAGATGATGGCCGAGTCCTCACTAATCCAAGAGAAGGACGAGTCTAAGGGCTCGACCGACCTGCGGAGGTCGGTGCTGGATTTCAGGGGTGCCCAGGATTATTAAAGATAGAGGGGATCATCCGTGCCGATAGCAACTTGCATACCCAAATGTGCTGAATACCAGGTCAAAGAAAGACCTTCCTTGACCGGCTAGGTCAGCCAAAGATAGGTTAGGGGTTGGGTGCCAGCTGACCCTAAGGGGTCGGGAACTAAGGTTGAACGCACCTACGACAATCAGGGGTCGGTCCCGAGTGCTGATCTCGGAAGACACTATGGGAGTACTCAAACTAAAAGGGGGAGTCAGGTACTGTTTCTTTTCCTATATCAAGTGTTGAGCCACTAAAGAGGTGCCACGTGGTAGGCCAATTTTCTGGCAGCATCATAAGCCCCCTAGATCCAGCCGACCCTAGGCTGGTCGGTTCGGATCTATAAAAGTGGTGGATCGACACGGGTCTTTAGGTTTTGAAATTAAACGGGGAGTTACCAGGTGGCAAAGCTAGTTATGACACAGTTATAGATGTTCCGGGAAATGAGGCATCGTTGCCCACTAACATTAACCGAGGCCATTTATCGAGGTAAGTGGAGGGTTATAAACCCGTCATATCAATCGTTTCGTAACCACGTTGGGTATTAAACAAGGAGATTTGCTGCTGATTGCCATTCATCATCTTTTATCCTTCAAATTTGACCTTGAAAGTAAGCATTCTTTCCTTCTTGTTCTGATTTTATAACTCGACTTCTTTAGATTAAACTTGGTTTCTCGGACCCCTAGAACCGATGGCCATAGCGGATAGTAGAGATGTTGGGTCAATTTTGAAGCAAGAGGGTGTGGACGAGATGTGTGAGAAGTATAGGATTGGCAGGGCAAGATTTGCCCCCAGTTGCCGTCGGGAGATCATTTATCTGCTCTGGACCCGCCGGAGGGTTTTTGTTCCGTCCACCGGGAGTATTTTGAGGTGCGGCTAAGATTACCTTTCTGCCCTGCCCTTTTGGCGGTGCTCCGACAATACGGACTAGGGATATCTCATATAGCCCTCAATGGCATTAGGGCCGTCATAAGGTTTGCGATTTGGGGCAGGTTGTTAGATATTAGATTTAGTGTAGATAAGTTTAGATATTTTTATCACCGGGTAGTGCTAAGGGACCATCCCTACCGATACTATTTTGCCAGAAGGCAGGGGAAGTCTTTTGGCATCCTCATCATTCCTTCCGGTCGGGACTCCTTCAAGCGATGGAAGGAGAGGTTCTTCTATGTGCGACACCGAACTAAGCGTGTGGAACACGGTTGATTTAGGCGGTGATGAACGTCCAGATCTACCAGAGTCTTGGGTGGAAAAGATTCGGGAGTCGGGGTACTCCATCGAATGGAAGGACCTGTACGACAATCTGATCTCGGCTGCTCGGCTGGAAGATGTGGGCCCTGACCATTACGTGAAGTTTACTAAAACCGAGTGGCAGCCTATCCCATTCATTCTATTATAGTATTGTATCTTTTATTGATATGCCTATGTTTTGTATCTGATTAACGTTTTGCTGGCATTTGTAGTGGCTCACTTTGCCGATCTGATGGCTGGAGCATAAAGAGAAGTGGCGGTTCGCCAACCTGTGCCGACGCCAGGGGTTCGAGAGCTACCGGTGAAGGATCCGACCGCGGAGGGTGCGGGTGCGTCCGCCTCGGTTCCTCCTCAGGAACCGATCGGTACGGAAACCCTTAGCGAAGCTATAGAAAGGGGATTGGTCCCGAGAAAAACTCTTCGCTCAAGACCGACCTCTCACGAAGGTTGATCGTCAAAGAAGAGCAAGTCGAAGGCCCCCGAGGAAGACCAGGAGGAGGGGTCCTTTGAACAGGAATGGGTAGCTAGCATGCCAGATGAAGAGCTAACAATCCTGGGTTGCAAAATAGTGGAGCTGGTACGTCTTGTCCTTTATTTCTTATATTTTAGTAGCCGATTATCGATTATCCTGATTTTCTATGTTTGTTCAGGGTGGCACGATTGGCCAAGTGGTTTTCCAGAGGCTGGGTAAGGCTTCTGCGGATTTAACTGCTCAACAGGCCAAAACTGCCGAGCTACGGAAGACAAGGGATGAACTTAGGGCAGCTATCCGCCTTAAGGACACAGAAATGAAAACCTTGCAAGCCTAGCTCCAGGCTCAGGAGAAAGAGTTGAAGGCGTGGGAGTGAGTGGCGAGAGAGAAGAAGGCAAGGGGCGGAGATCGGGGACCTCGGGGCGAGAGTGGCCGATCTGGAGGCCACTACTGCAGATCGGTGTGCCGAGGCCGTTCGGGAATACAAGGCTTCGGCTGATTTCACCGAAGCCCTGAAGGTGTTGCTGATCCCCGTTCTCAATCATGGGTATACCTTGGGGGTGGATGAGGCGAGGACTTAGTTTCCCGCGCTTGCTTTGGATGATCTCCCGAAGAAGTCTTACTATAAGCCGGGGATGGACGCGATATACACTGAGCGCGTCCAAGACTTCCGGGCGGGGGTAGACATAGTTGATAAGTATGTCATCCAGCCGGCCGCTACGTCCGGGTCGGCTCCTCCATCTGAGCCTCAAAAGAGTCCTACTCTTGACTCGTAAAGTTTATTTTTTGTTTTTGAAAAGGTGGTTTATGTATTATGACTTTATTCGTGATCAATGAAGAATTTATTTTGATTTTGTTTTTGTGGATTTTGAATTATGTATATGTGTTGTTTATTTTGTTATGTTGTTGTATGGGTATGTATGTTGCCCCCAGTATTCACTATTCTTGTTTTGTGAATGGCATATTCTTTTAATTTAGTGTTGTCGAGCTTGGCTTGTGCGTTCAGTTCGCTCAGGTTATAGTTGGTTATGTCAATTCGGATAGCAGAGCTAGATCTGATTGCCTTGATTGGCTAGATCCGAATACCTTTACTAAGAATGTGTAGTTATAAGAGGATCTAGAGCTTGGAGAGCAGAGCTAGATCCGATCGCTTAAGTTAAGAACGTAAAATCATAAGGGCGCGATGATCTAGAGCTCGGAGAGCAGAGCTAGATCCGATCGCTTAAGAATGTAAAATCATAAGGGCGAGAGGATCTAGAGCTCGGAGAGCAGAGCTAGATCCGATCGCTTTAGTTAAGAATATAAAATCATAAGGGCGAGAGGATCTAAAGCTCGGAGAGCAGAGCTAGACCCGTTCGCTTTAGTTAAGAATATAAAATCATAAGGGCAAGAGGATCTAGAGCACGGAGAGCAGAGCTAGATCCGATCGCTTTAGTTAAGAATGTAAAATCATAAGGGCGAGAGGATTTAGAGCTCGGAGAGCAGAGCTAGATCCGATCGCTTAAGTTAATAGTGGACGGTTGATCCCGAACTCTAGGATCAGACGTCCATAGATTAGATATTACACTTGAGTGAGTTAGAGTAGCTTTATGTTAAGGGTGATTTTATACGATTTATAATGTTATATTCTAGGATATTTTCCCCCGTATTTGTATAAATTTGCATAAGAAACGAGTGTTTAATGAATATATTGAGTAAATGAGGTTTTAAATAAGTTATTCGCAAAATTGGTTGATTATGGTGTTTTTATATGATTTTATGATTATTTGGACATTACTACGAGCTGCGATGTTTTTATGTGTTATAGATACATGTTTGAGGCTCTGAGATGATCAAAAGTTGATTAAGTTCGAGTTAATTGATGATAAAAGAGATAATGAAGGAATGACTTAGAGGAAAAGAGATAAAGATCAAGAAATCAAGATTCGACCATCCCGAACGAAGCGTCGTGTCCCGTCCCAGAGTGGGCGGGCGTTTGATAAGCGAGGCGGGCGTCCGGAGAAGCAATTTTGATACAGAGTTTGGGCGCTGCCTGAACGGGCGTTTGCTGGCCCGAGATCTACTGGGCGGCGTTCACAAGAGCGAACGAGCGTCCGTCGGCCGACTTTGCTAAACCGACTTGAAATCTATATATAGCAAATGCTTCTCCACACAAAAGATACCATAAACTCATTATTCAAAACCCAAAACCTAGGGGCTTTTTAGGCTGCGTTTTCTCCTTTTTATTCCGAGCTTTTATGCACTTTAGATCTACATTAAACTAGTTACTTTTTATGCATTATTCCTGCAAATTTGAGTTCTTGAGGATGTCCAGAGGCTAAAAGCTTCATCAAACGAGAATTGTGAAGCCGTCCAACGATTGTTGATTTCGTTTTCTTCGTTGTACTTGTGAGTTTTTATTTAAAGGTTGTTTCTTATTCATGTTTAATACGTTTAATTGCTTTTATATCGGAAGATCTGCATGTGTGATTGTTTATTGTTGATGGAAATCTTAATAAACCCTAGATCATCATGAATAAGAATAGTAATTCGAATCTATCATAACGGAAGTTAATAGGTTTAATTGCTAGATTATAAACATAAAGTTTACACCTTTGGTTAGAAAACGCGTTAATCTTGCATTGGAAGATAATAGATTAATAGATGAACTTTCTAAGGAATTAGGGTTCATGTTTAGATAAGGTGAATCACAACCTAGATAAAACCACAATATAATCGAGGTAGGAAGTCAATGCTTGTTGGATAGGTGGATCAATCCTCGTTTGTCTGCTATAAACTTGATTTAAATCCTTGAAACTTGAATTTGTTTAGTCGTTTAGTTTTACTTGCATCTTAGTTTAGTTAGTTTAAATTGGTTCGCACCATTATCCTTCCTAGCTTTGGATTATATCCTCTGTCTAGTTTTGTTTTCTGTTTTGTTTGACGTTTATTCCCTGTTTAGAGTAGTTTCGTGACATAGTTAGGTTAGACAAAAAGCTAGAATCACAATCGTTTAGTTCCCCGTAAGATCGACCCGGCATTAGCCTCCGTACTACGATCCTTATACTTGAGGTTAACCGGATTATTACTTGTTTGTTTTGTGTTGATAAAATCCGTGACAAGTTTTTGGCGCCGTTGCCGGGGAACCGGACGGTTGTCTAGTTCTTGTTTCTGTTTTTTTTTCCGTTTGTTTTTCCTATTTTATTTCGTTTTAAATTCCTGTTTTAGTTGATAATTGTTTTAGGTAGTTGTTAAGTAGATAATTAGGGTTTAAGACTGTCCCTTAGTAGTTTTCTTTGAGATTAGATCATCTTTCTCTCTGTTTTTCTGTCCTTCTGTCGTACCTTCTTTTTGTTTCTGCAAATTAATGCTTCTGTTCTAGTTTTCCCGCTACCAAACGGGCGTCTGGGAACTTGGACGCCCGTCCGCTGGAAAATTATCAATTCTGTTATGTTTTTATTCACTTAGACGAGCGTCCATAAGATTTGGACGCCCGTTCAAGTATTCTGCCTTCCAGACGAGAGTTTGGACCACTAAACGCCCGTCTAGTCCAAATTCCACCCGGACGCCCGTCCAAACCCTTGGACGTCCGTCCGGTCCCTTTTTCTTCAATAATCTTGTTTCTTTTTCTTCTTTCCCTTTCTTTTCCTTAGGCTTTTAATTTTTAGTTAGGCTTTTAATTTCTTAGTTTTTGGGCTTCTTTTCACTTGTTTTTGGTCCGGTTTATGCAAACTCGGAGTCAAAAGGGCCGTTATTATACACCCACGACCCGAGCGAACCGTAGTCCGGCCAAGCAGCGGAATTTTCGCTCGTGGTTCCGCGCGCATGAGCCGGCGAGATCTTGAAGAACAACTAGCTAGAGAAATCACCGATTTTGTGATAATGGCGGGCCGATAATAGACGTGCGTTGGCGGACTACGCCATGCCAGCGAAGTCAAAGTCAACCCGGCTATTGTTATTCCAAATGATTCTCGCACAAACCTTTGAGTGAAGCCAGGACTTATCCAGATGATGCAAAGATGCATCCATTTTTCATGGTTATCAATCGGAGAATCCGCGATACCCACTTACATACATTCCAGAGATATGCGGGACTACACGCATCCAAGGAGTAAGTGAGGATGCCATCAAGTGAAACTTTTCCCATTTTCTTTGAAGGAGAGGCTAAAGAGTGGTACACCTCTCTTCCCTCTGAATCTATCACCACCGGCTGAACTTGAAAGAGAATTTCTAAGTCAATACTTTCCGCCTTCAAAGACAAATTTCAGTGTTTGAACGACATCTTCACATTCTATCGTAAAAGAAAATGAGTCGTTCTTTGAATGTTGGAAGAGGTTCAAGTCTCTTCTCGAAAAATGTCCCCATCATGGCTTGCCACCGGAAAGGCAAGTCAATACATTCTTCGATGGATTGACCGAGCTTACAAAGTCATGGTCAATAGCTCTTCCGGTGGAGCATTTACAAGAAAACGCTTTGATGAGGATGGGCATTGTTTGAGGACATTGCAAAGTATAACTATGCCCCCTCTTATCAAGCAATTCAAGCACCTCATCCTCCCAAGGTTGAGGAAGTCAATTTACAAAGTTTGATCGCCATGCTACAGAAGCAGATGGTACCACCTCAAGTTTCAAATCCAATAAATCAAACTTCTTCTTTTCCACAGAACCCTCAGCCCTTGTTTTGTTTGGGACTAGGTTGATCCATTTGGATCCCAAACCAATATTTTATTCATCCCACTAACTTATTTATTATTATTTTATTAATTCTATTATTTTATTATAAATTCTTTCATCAATCAATCAACATCAACAAATAAAATAATATTAATCCATCACTTTATACACTCATTACACTATTTAACCATTACTTTTTCAATATAATATTTCAAATCAACAATCATTACTTTAACTACACAAATTTCAATACAATTTTTCAACTTTATCATCATTACTTCACTATATTTTATAATTCTTTCTCTTTCTTGGATCCAAATGGATCCAGTCAGTCCGAAACCAAACGAAGCCTCAGGTTCTGTACTGTGAAAATTGCTGTTAGACGGGCCATATGAATGGCCAGTGTCAATTTAATCCCCCTGCACCTTATCAAGTGAATGATGTTCATGATTATGGGCAGTACAATCAAGTCACATGTCAGAATTGTGACGAGGTGGGGCACACTTCTAAGTTCTGCCCTATGAACGGACAGAATGCGGAAGTGAATGCATTCTATGGCCAGAACAATCAAAGGTTCAATCAGTTTCCTGGCCAGGGCAATTTTCAAAACCAAGGGTTTAATCCATCTTCAAATTTTAATTCGAATCAGAATTTCAACAGAAACCCTGGGTTTAATCAGAATCAAAACTCGAATTTTTCCAATCCTACGCAAAAATTCAATCAAAGTTGGCCTTCCAATTCAAACTCTCAATTTCAAAGTCGGCCCACCAAATTTCCTATGCTCCAAATATCCAAAACTCTCAAAGCTCCTCCCAATCTAACAATCTTGAAGCCAAGTTAGAGGTGCAAAGCGAGTCAATGAAAAATCTCGAGAGACAAATTGGGCAACAATGGCCGAGCAGCTTGGCTTTGACACCCCAGGCGGTGCCCAGCCACCGAGAAGAATCAAGGAGGTCAAGTTGCTCAGCCGACTTGAACAAAGGCCCATGTCTTGACCTCGTGCCATCAATTCAATACGGTAAAGAGGAGGCCAAGCAATGAATCGAGAAAGTGGTACTCAAGTTAGTGGTTCTTCCCATCGTGGGAAACCACTAGCCCTCCTGTCATTGATAAGGCGGGAGGGAAGCCGAGCACCTACACTTCAATCAGCAAGAGAAAACTCGGTGGTGATCCTGAGAGGTGAAGAATTTAGTGATCCTCAAGTGGCTGATCCCTTGAGGACTGAAAAAGCAAGCGAAAGTCAGGAGGCTGATCCCCCGACTACTAAGAAATCTGAAAAAGTTGTTCGTTGGAAAGATCTGGAAGACAGAGCTGTTAGTGCATCCTCAAAGAAGGTTTTCTCTGAGGATGACCTGAAGAAACTTCCATTTCCACCGAGAAAGAGCAACATTCCTTTGATTGAGGATAAGAAGTACGAAAAGGTGCTAAACCTTTTGAAAAATACTCAGGTGAATCTTCCATTATCGGATGTCTTAGTCGAGATGCCTAAGTATACAAAATTTATCAAGGATGTTGTGTCTTCAAAAAAGAAATTAGCAGGCATGGAAAGGCAGATTGGTGAGGATTGTTCCATGATTAATTATGAAAACTTACCAATTAAAAGAGGTGACCCTGGCAAATTCGTACTTACAGTATTAATGGGAGGTCTAGTCTTCCCAAATTCTTTGTGTGATCTAGGTGCCTCTATAAGCCTTATGCCAATGTCTGTATGCAAACAGCTCGGTCTACAAAGCCTTCTAGAACCCACTACTATGAGTTTACAATTCACGGATAGATCTTCTAAGAAAGCTTCAGGGATCCTGAAAGACGTTTTGGTTCAGATTGATAGATTTACCTTTCCAGTTGATTGGTATGTTTTAGATATAGAGAAAGACGAAAACGTCCCCCTGATTCTTGGAAGACCTTTCTTATCTACAGCTAGAGCCCTCATCGATTGCGATGGTGGGCACGTGACTATCCGAGTTGGTGATCAAGAGGTGAGTTACAATGTCTTAAAGTCCATTCAAGTACCCTCCGGCCCTCCAACCGGCTTTTCCATTGATTATATGACGGATGATTTCACCGACTATATGGATAAGCAAGTCATGGCTGTAGAAGCAGAATATGAGCGATTGGTTGACAACCTGAATACTCATGGTGTGGTTAATCTAGATCAGTTAGCAGCTGATTTTGAGGAAGAATTATTCGAAGGAGAAGCTTTGGCAGTGGGACCACAGAATAAACTCAGTGATATTGAGTTGAAAAGTGGAGGTCTTAAATCTAGTTTGGAGGACCCCCCTGCAGATTTAGTGTTAAAGCCGTTGCCTAAGAATCTTAAGTATGTGTTTTTAAGAGAAGGTGATAAGCTACCACTGATTATATCTGCCAAGCTTTCTCGTTTGGAGGAAATGAAATTGATCAACGTTTTGAAAAAAAATGAAAAAGCCTTTGGTTGGCAAGTAGGAGATATCAGAGGAATATCTCCGGACATCTGCATGCACAAGATCAAGACGAATGAGGGTGCAAAATGTGTTAGACAACCTCAGAGAAGGCTCAACCCTCATATGCAAGAGGTGGTTAAGAAAGAAATCATTAAACTTCTGGACATGGGAATCATTTATGCCATCGCGGATAGTGAATGGGTTTCCCCAACTCAAGTAGTTCCCAAGAAAGGTGGAATTACGATTGAGAAGAATGAGAAGGGAGAGGAGATAGCATTGAGACTTGTCACTGGTTACAGAGTCTCAGATCGATTATCGAAAGCTCAATGAGGTAACCATGAAGGATCACTTTCCCTTCCGTTCATTGATCGGATGCTTGAGCGTCTGGCGGGGCATGCATTCTCTCGCTTCCTAGATGGATATTCGAGATACTTCCAGATACCCATTGATCCAAATGACCAAGAAAAGACCACTTTCACCGCCTTATGGTACATTCGCTACAGACGAATGCCATTCGGTCTCTGCAATGCCCCAAATACATTTCAACGATGTATCTTGCTATCTTTGACGGGCTTGTAGAGAAGTGTATGGAGATCTTTATGGACGATTTTTCGGTTTTTGGTCAGTCCTTCGATGATTGCCTCGACAATCTTGATCAAGTGTTATCCAGATGTGTGGAAAAGAACTTAGTACTGAACTGGGAAAAATGCCATTTCATGGTAGATGAGGGAATAGTTCTTGGCCACAAGATCTCCGCCAAAGGTATAGAAGTTGACAGGGCAAAAGTGGAAGCTATTGAGAAAATGAGCTATCCTAAGAATGTGCGTGAAGTTAGAGGCTTTCTTGGACATGTCGGTTTTTACAGAAGGTTCATTCAAGACTTCTCCAAAATAGCCAAGCCCCTGTCCACTTTACTAAAGGAAGACGTTGAGTTTAATTTTGATGAGAGCTGCAAGCAAGCGTTTGAGGAGCTTAAGGATCGTTTAATATCTGCTCCAATTCTTATATCGCCTGACTGGAACCTACCATTTGAGCTTATGTGCGACGCATCGAACTATGCTGTTGGTGCTGTTCTAGGACAAAAGATCAAAGGGAAGTTCCAGCCTATCTATTACGCCAGTCACACATTGAACCCCTCTCAAGTTAACTATACTACTACTGAAAAGGAACTACTGGCCGTAGTTTTTGCTATGGACAAGTTTCGTAGTTACTTGTTAGGAGCTCAAGTGATCGTGTGGACTGATCACGCTGCTTTGCGTTATCTGATGACTAAGAAAGAGGCTAAACCGCGCCTACTGCGTTGGATACTGACCCTACAAGAGTTTGACGTTCAAATTAAGGACAAAAGAGCGTTGAAAATGTAGTGGCGGATCACGTTTCTAGAATGTTACATGAGGAAAAGGATGAACCAGATGATATAGATCTTTACTTTCCTCTAGAAAACATTATGTTGATAGACGGTTGCCCTCCTGATGTTCCATGGTATTCGACCATTGTGAACTACCTTCATGCCCGTTATCTCGATCCCGAAATGTCTTATCAGGAGAAGAAAAAGTTCTTCTCTGATTTGAAATATTTCGTTTGGGATGAACCTTATCTTTTCAATATCTGTAAAGATGGGTTGCTCAGGAGATGTGTTCCAGAATCCGAGCAACGCGATATTATTGAGCAATGCCACAGTGGACCCACAGGAGGTCACTTTGGTCCGTGGAAAACCGTTGCTAAGATCTTTCAATCCGGTTTTTATTGGCCTACGATCTTTAAAGATACAGAAGCTTTCTGTAAAGCTTGTGATAGGTGCCAAAGGACCGTACTCGACAAGGCGTTTTGACATGCCTTTGAAACCCATCCTCGAATCACGAAGTCTTTGATGTATGGGGTATCGATTTTATGGGACCATTCCCATCATCTTGCGGTAATAAATACATCTTAGTCTGCGTAGACTACGTGTCTAAATGGGTGGAGGCCCAAGCCACTCCTCACAATGATCATAAGACGGTGATGAAATTTCTAAAGAAGAATATCTTCGTGAGGTTTGGATGTCCACGTGCCTTGATCGGTGATGAAGGGGACGCATTTCGCAAACCGACCCCTAGAGAAAGTACTTGAGAAGTATGGTGTTCGTCATAAAACTGGCACACCATATCATCCGATGACTAGTGGTCAGGTTGAAAGGAGCAACCAGAGCATCAAGAAAATCCTGGAGAAGACGGTAAACAGTCACAGAAAAGACTGGAGTTTGAAGTTGGACGATGTACTTTGGGCATATATAACTGCCTATAAAACTCCTATGGGTACATCTCCATATCAAATGGTCTACGGGAAACCATGTCATCTGCCTGTCGAGTTAGAGCATAGAGCTTATTGGGCTACAAAGTTTTTGAACTTTGATTCCCAATCTTGTGGACAACATCGATCGCAGCAGCTATACGAGCTTGACGAATTCGGGATCGCAGCCTATGAAAGTGCGAGGATTAGTAAAGATAAGATGAAGCTACTCCACGATGCTAAGATTAAGAAGAGAGAATTCCATGTCGGCGAACAAGTTCTTCTATACAATTCTAGGCTACATCTGTTTCCTGGAAAGTTAAGGACACGTTGGTCCGGCCCTTTCGAGATTCTCCAAATCATTCATGGAGGCGTTCTAGAACTTCGTGGTTATAGTGGTGACCCGTTTCGAGTAAATGGCCAATGGTGCAAGCACTATATTGGTGAACCTAAAGAGAGACCTTCGAATGTCCGTTGCCTCGACATCCTAGGGTGTGGTGCTACGGAAGTCGAAGAATTCGGCGAGTCTTCACTCAACCTGTTTTCAGAGGATGGCTGTAGTGATCCTTCTGAAGAAGTTCTAGCTGGTAGTTGGGATATGGAAGAATTGGAGAGGAACGTCGCCTGAAGCGTCATCAGAGGGCTCAGAGAATGAAGAGGTCACCCATGGGGAAGTTCAAGCGTATGTGGAAAGCTATTAAAGATTTCACCCCATGTGTGAGATGCTGTTTCTGCAGCCAAACCACTGATCAGAGCTTACACGAGGTAGTGGCTGGCAGAAAAGTCAAATGGCCTGATCCAGGCTGAGCTTCAACGGTGTCGAGCTAACGACATTAACCAAAAGCGCTACTAGGAGGCATCCTAGATATCCCTTATTATATTAGTTTGGTTCTGTCCACGCTGTTAGTGTTTTATTTATTTAAGTTTTAGTTTAATTAAGTTTTAGCTGACTAAGTTTTTCTATTTATATCTGTCAGTTAGTGTGCTTTTTAGATATGGATTACGGAGTTCTTCCTGAGGAGTTCCCCATCATTAGTCGGATCCCACTGATTACAGTAGCTGATGGACCAGGAGGCACTATAGTCTTGCACGTAGATTTTGAGCTTAGTACCCGTACGAAGACCATCACTTATGTTCTCATTGTACCCCGCTGTTCGGGAGGTAGTGCCTTCACCACTGAGGAGCTACAGGAAGCTATAGGACGTCCATATACGATCCTAAATGACCCTATGCTGACAGATCTAGCGCTGGTACTCCAAGCTTCACATTTTAGAGGTTTAGAGGTAGCTGGAGATGACTGGGGCGTACAAGACGACTATGATTTCCCTCCTACTATTGATATGCTTCGTCGTCTCATCCGTTTGGTGGATTGGGACGAGATTTATGCTGACTAGCGTTAGTTAAGTTTGTTTCGTCGAGCAAACGACGTAAAACAAAAGCGCTTCGTGGGAGGCAACCCACTGTTTTCTATTTGTTTTTATTTATGTTCTAGGAATTTTATGTACTTTATTTGATTTAAGGGTGTATTTTCGACATTTTAATTAAGTTTAATAAGAGATATACTTTTAAATTTGGGTTGTATGGAATTTTATGATTTTTTTTGCATTTTTGCCTGCTGGGACGCCCGTCCAGAAAACTGGACGCCCGTCCGCCATGACAAATCCTTAGACGGACGTCCACTACTCCTGGACGCCCGTCCGATATTTTCCCTCCAATCCTGTATGTGATTTAAATTCTTGGACGAGCGTCCACTGAACCAGACGCCCGTCCAGTTCATCTGATTTCTCAGTGAACGCCCGTCCACTGAGTTGGACGAGCGTCCAACATCTGCCTATATATACCCCCTGCTTCGATGAACCCTCATTTTTCACCTTTTCAAATCGCAAAACCGGTTTCTCTCCCTCTTTTTGGCCTAAAATCTTCATTTCTAAACCATTTTGAGCGATTCCAAGTGCTATAGACCGCTCTTGATACCCTCTTTTCGATTTTCATAACCAAAACTCCCAACACGCTTTATTTTTGGAGAATCAGCACCCTCCTTAGTCCGACTTTTCAGAAGAAAAATCCGATTTTTGGAGTCAAATTTGTGTTGTTTGGACTAATCTTCACATCAATCCGCATCTACTCATCCTACTCGGTAAGTTAGTAACAACTTTTCCGCTTTTATTCACGCTTTTGTGAGTTCGATCTTTGGGTCGGCTCGTTCCTTGAATGTCATCTTAATTCGTTTTTTTTTTTTTTTTTTTTCGGTTTTGTGTTTCTTTCGCTCGATTTGGTGATGTGGTATTGTGATGGATGGTGAATTGGTTGGTTGGTGATGATTGTGGTTGTGGTTTGGTTGCTTTTGAAATCCCGCTTTGGATGTTAAACGGGTATCTCTTGTTGTGAATTGGGATTGCTTTCGTGTAGTCTAGGTTTCGAATATGGTTCATAAGAAGGGAGTGGTTAAGAGGCATGGTAAGGAAGTGGCTAGGGAGGCCGGAAAGAAACGCAAGGAGTTTGATCCTACTTTAGTTGATCCTAACCGGGGTGTGAGTATACGAGAACAACCTCCTAGAACCACCCAAACTAGGGCTACTTTGAGAGATGAGCCGACCTCTGACTCTGAGACTGATGACGATGTGCCTTTGGTACGGATGCCTAGAGTTCAGAAAGGGGGAGCCTCGTCTAGGGTTGGGGAGACTATAGACACTACCCGGAAGAGGAACCGGTTGTACCTGGGCTGCCCCTCCTAGAAAGAAATCCAAAACCGTACCTCCTATGTCTTTACCTCGCCGATTCATAAACCTGTGAGCTCACGATGTGTATAAACATATTATTTCTCGAGGACGATGTTGACTGAAAGGGCCATTTTGGAGGCCAAAGTCGATCCGGGTTCGTTAAGTTGCTCAAGGATCGAAAATGGGAAGCTTTGATGACTATCCCGACTACCCCGGTCAATAGCTCCTAGTTCGGGAATTTTATGCAAACTGTTCGGAAACCGACTTGGGGACGAAGGTAGTTGTGGTGCGAGGGGTAGAAGTTCCTTTTACACCGGAGGTTATCAATGCAAAATACAACTTAGAGGCTTTTGAGGCGGGGATTATAAGGAAGAGATTGTGCATAGGCGAGAGTTGGGGCGGATCCCTTGGAGGAGTTGAGGTTACGAGTGTGTCCGACGTGGCGTGGGCGTTAAGACCGGGAGGCGACCGGAAGGAGTTGGTTACCACGACCTGGACGGAGGACTGGAAGGTCCAGTGTCGGTTTATTCAGAGTCGGTTGTTGCCCAAGAACAACCTGACGCACTTTCATATAGGTGACCTCGGCATGTTATACGCATTGACATTTGGCCTAAACGTGGATGTGGGGCAGGCGTTATATGATGAGGTGGCCATTACTCAGAAGATATATACCCGATGCTTGATTATCCTCACTTAATCCACCGTCTCTTGTATCGATGCCGGTGTGCCTGAGTATGGGGCGATCATAAACCGAAGAATCCGAGGCCGATCTGGCGTGAGAAGGAAGTAAGCCTTCGTTAAATGCGAGATGGAGACACCACAGAGCCCGGTTCATCTTCGCACCGCCTAAAGCGTCTCTGGTTCTGCTTTACGCCTTCGGTCCGATGCGGCTAAGTATGGCCAACAGTGTGCGGGATTGGCTGGAAGACATCAGGACGTCTCAGAACAACATTTTGACGATCCTGAAGTGTATATGTGAAGGCCGGCAACCGAGGGATGACAGGGTTTTCAGTCCGAGCCTCATTGATTTCCATTATTCTTCTGAGATTGAGCAGGCCATTGCCGATGTTCTTCACGAGTCTGAGTCATCTTCCGACGAGGAGCAGTCTGATTCAGCTAGGGCTCCGTCACCTCCTTCTGATCCTCCGGCTGATGATACTCCGGCTCCGGGCCAATCTTGATTTTCTTTGTCTATTTTTCACTTTTTATTTGCACTAGCTACTGTGATTGTATATTTTTGCTACTTTTAATTACGTGGTTCATTGTATTTCGTATTTGGCTACTATTTCTTATTTCCGATGGATCATGTAAGCCATAAGGCACCCGTACTTTCATTTCGACTTTGTTTATGCTTTTTAGTTGTATTGGATGCTTTATCTCTTGAATAATCCTTGAATTTGATATATCTTTTCATTTTGGTATAACTCCCCATTTTCCCCGAGATGGTTCCATGTTTGTCAAGACGTGCATGTATAGTTTTAGCGGTTTCGTTGAACTACATTGTCTGGTTGCGCATTCTAAAGTGTAATTATGTAGGCTCCGGCCTGCCCAACGATTCGCATTTCGATTTAAATCAGCTAAGTCTTTTCCTTTTTCTTTCGCTCTGCACAACATGAGGACATGTTGATCTTTAAGTGTGGGGGAGGGGAATGTTCGATATGTATCTATACATTTGCTTAATGAGTAATGTTTCTATGCAAATGAGCTAAAATTTTCGAATTTCTTTCGACACTTTTGTTCCTGTTTTGTCCCGAGTAGGCAATTCGATTCAATGTTCGCTATTTTTATAGTCATTTAAGCTTTATACCATACTTTTAGTAAGTTAGTTGTTTCACCCAAGATTTATTTTTCACGAGCCATAGTAAATGATGAGCTATTTATAAAGTTATACCCCTTTTGGACGAGTGATTTCTGATTGTCTTATAAGTCGTGTGCTTAGTGCTACGTATATATCGTGAGATTTATGATAGTTTGTATTTAGATCCAAAGTATGAGATACTGTGAATATCTAGACGTTTGAATGTGATAAGTACCACGTGACTTATTGTCAAATGAAAAAGTTGAAAAAGTATGAAAAATTGGGTGTGTCGAAAGCTAGTCGATGATTTGAGTGCGATAGGGTATACCACGTATGTCCTATACCACTATGATGACTAAAAGCTCACGACAGTTAGGGAAAGCTGCCTTATGATTGGAGTAAGGTAGGGTATTATCTCGAAATGTCCTATTCTACTATGAGGGCAATAGCTTATCCTAATGTGTGTTTAAAGTGAAAAAGTTAAATCAGCTAATGAAGTGCTATGAAATGTATATAAGACTAAGTTATCGTCTATCTTATCCCCAGTAGAAACTGACAGATATGATGTAGGGATTATCCTCTGAGTAATTCAAAAAGGCCCTAGATACATTCGATCATCTTTTTCGGGATATATCACGTTTGTAGGGTGCATCTTATGAGTGTCATTTATTACTAGTCTACGAGAGGGTATTAGCTAGTTTTGCTTTGAGTTTCTCGAGTTTGGATTTAGTGGAAGTTTTCTATGGCTATGCACACACACAATGGTGAACTTCTGATTTATTGGATATGTGTTATGTATGCTCAGATGTCTATTCTTTTCTCGAGCCTAATCTCTGTTTTGTTTTGCTCGGGACGAGCAAAAGATTAAGTGTGGGGGAGTTGTTAAGGGTGATTTTATACGATTTATAATGTTATATTCTAGGATATTTTCCCCCGTATTTGTATAAATTTGCATAAGAAACGAGTGTTTAATGAATATATTGAGTAAATGAGGTTTTAAATAAGTTATTCGCAAAATTGGTTGATTATGGTGTTTTTATATGATTTTATGATTATTTGGACATTACTACAGTTTGCGATGTTTTTATGTGTTATAGATACATGTTTGAGGCTCTAGAGATGATCAAAAGTTGATTAAGTTCGAGTTAATTGATGATAAAAGAGATAATGAAGGAATGACTTAGAGGAAAAAGAGATAAAGATCAAGAAATCAAGATTCGACCATCCTGAACGAGCAGCGTCGTGTCCCGTCCGAGTGGACGGCGCGTTTGTCATGACGGGCGTCCGGAGAAGCAATTTTGATCTGAGAGTTTGGACGCTGCCTATGCGGGCGCGTTCTGGTATGTCGAGATCTACTCGACGGGCGTTCACAAGAGCGGACGAGCGTCCGTCGGCCGACTTTGCTAAACCGACTTCGAAATCTATATATAGCAGCTGTTTCTCCACACAAAATATACCATAAAACTCATTATTCAAAACCCTAACCCTAGGGGCGGCTTTAGGCTGCGTTTTTCTCCTTTTTATTCCAGTTTTTATGCACTTTAGATCTAGATTAAACTAGTTACTTTTTATGCACTATTCCTGCAAATTTGAGTTGCTGAGGATGTCCAGAGGCTAAAAGCTTCATCAAACGAGAATTGTGAAGCCGTCCAACGATTGTTGATTTCGTTTTCTTCGGTTGTACTGTGAGTTTTTATTTAAAGGTTGTTTCTTATTCATGTTTAATACGTTTAATTGCTTTTATATCGGAAGATCTGCATGTGTGATTGTTTATTGTTGATGGAAATCTTAATAAACCCTAGATCATCATGAATAAGAGTAGTAATTCGAATCTATCATAACGGAAGTTAATAGGTTTAATTGCTAGATTATAAACATAAAGTTTACACCTTTGGTTAGAAAACGCGTTAATCTTGCATTGGAAGATAATAGATTAATAGATGAACTTTCTAAGGAATTAGGGTTCATGTTTAGATAAGGTGAATCACAACCTAGATAAAAACCACAATATAATCGAGGTAGGAAGTCAATGCTTGTTGGATAGGTGGATCAATCCTCGTTTGTCTGTTATAAACTTGATTTAAATCCTTGAAACTTGAATTTGTTTAGTCGTTTAGTTTTACTTGCATCTTAGTTTAGTTAGTTTAAATTGGTTCGCAGCCCGTATCCTTCCTAGCTTTGGATTATATCCTCTGTCTAGTTTTGTTTTCTGTTTTGTTTGACGTTTATTCCCTGTTTAGAGTAGTTTCGTGACATAGTTAGGTTAGACAAAAAGCTAGAATCACAATCGTTTAGTTCCCCGTAAGATCGACCCGGCATTAGCCTCCGTACTACGATCCTTATACTTGAGGTTAACCGGATTATTACTTGTTTGTTTTGTGTTGATAAAATCCGTGACACTTTATCCATATATCAACTTAAAGTAAACCGTACCAAGTCCAATTGCCCTTTGATAAGTCCATAATTGACGATGTTTTGGTGCGTGGTTTATACCTATTTTCTCGAGAGATACGTCTTTTTGGGTATGTTTTTTGTTGGTTTTCAGGTTCGAGGAGCTTGGAAGAGGAAATTGATGAAATAGTGGATCTATTGGCTGCAAGAGACGAATTTTGATGAAGTGAAGAATTCGAGAATTAAAGTTTGACGATTTTCACTTTCTGTTGATGTCAAGATCCCGACTACTGTGAAAACATAAAAAGTCCACCGAGGCCCAAGTCACAAGAATCCAATTACTAGCCGGATTTCATGGATTTATTCTCCTATTTTCATGGACTTTTATTTTGGGAGGGATTATTTTATTTATTAGGTTTTTATTTTATTATGGATTATTATTAGTTATTAGTAATAATTCCCAATTAACAAAAGGGGGGAATTTTCCAGCTTTTGAAAAAAAAAAAAAAAAAAAAGGGACGCAGCTTTTAAAAGAAAGAAGGGTGATTCAGACTTTGGTTGACAAATTTTGATCAGCAGCTTGTGCGACTTCAGGGAGAGAGGTCGACTTTTATATTTTCTTTTTCCTAGGGTTTTTATTTCATCAACAACTAAATCCTTCTCAATTTTTCTGCAACTTAATAAGGTATTTTGATTATTTTTTTATTTTTTTATTATGTCAATGAGTAGCTAATCTTCTTTTTTCCAGTTAAAGCGTTATTAATCCCTTGATCATGCAATTGTGAGATCAAATTGGTTCCTATCCTCGTTAAATTTGTAGTATTTACTTGTTTTCTGTACTTAACGAATCAAGGTTGAATAATTGAATTAATCACTACTGCAGGGTTGTTAGTTTGATTGTTTAATCGAATACCAAAAATTGAATCTAGGCGATTGTCACAAAGATTTGATTGTTAGTGGTAAACAACACATTGCTGCCGGTTCGTAGCCTGTAGGATTCCTGTTGTGGAGATAAGTAATCTAGGTTAAAGTTAACCCGATGTGCGTTAATACACGGAATTAGGTTTGTCCAAGCATTAATCATTTATTCTCACCAAACCTCTGGCGATTGTTGAGAGGTGTGCTACACAGTTAGAGTGTAAGTAGTGGCGATTGTCCTGCTTATCGAAATTAGGATAAACTGGTTGCTTGGTGATTGTCAGCAGCTATAACTAATTTATTACGAGTTCAACGAGTAATTTATGCATCAATGATTAGTTGTAAGGATTAAGGGAGAAAATAAATGCTTTAGCTAGAATCCTCTTAGATTGATTTTCCTCTATTATTAGCTTCGTTCTGCTTCTAAATTTTCTGCCAATATTTAATTCTGCATACTTAGTGATTTTATATTTAATTTTAAAGTTATCCTACACTATCTGTTTGATTACCCTTCCGAAAAGAAATAATCAACTGTTCCTCGTGGGATCGACTCAGACTTACCCTGTACTAGTTATAGAGTGAGAAGGGATATAATTTTGGTGGTTTAACGACACACCACCCTTAGAACTAACTGAGCAAGTTTAGGTGACCTATATCTGACATTATGAATCAACGGTCTATGCGAAGTTTTAAAGACGAGCAGGGCCAGGCTAGTGCTGACTTCTCGACTAAAAGTATGGCGAGCCGGGTCAGGTTGGACTGACTTCTTGCGTGTAGTTTTTAAGAACGAGTGGGGCCAGGCTAATGCTGACTTCTCGTTTAAATGTATGGCGAGCTGGGCCAGGTCGGACTGACTTCTCGCGTGAGGTTTTACTGCGCAGTACGTGTTAGTTGAAACTTAAGGGCGTATAAAGTGAGACATAACAGAGACCGATAGTAATCAGAGTGCGCTAAACCGAAATGAAATCATGTGGAGCCGATATGGAAAAATGGGGCAAAATTAAGATGCATGAATAAATTGAGAATAAGCCAATAATGAAAAAGTGCGAACAAAAGTTAAAGTGCAGAATTTAAAGATAGTTTGAAAAAACGATAACCAATAAAGACTTGCCGAACTAGTCAGGCAAAAATGATTCCTTTGCCCTTGATGGTGGCTGCATAGCAACTTCGAGCGATCTCCAGGTCTCCTTTGATTTCGACCGACCCTCTGGTGGTTGGGAACTTCAGACTGATAACCGCTGGGGAGATTATGGCTCGGACATCGACAAGAGCAGGCCTCCCCAAAATAATGTTGTATGCTGATGAAGATTTCACCACAACGTAGTTGATCATGAGTGTCCTTCCTGATGAGTCCTTCCCAAATGTCGTTGCGAGCCGAATCATGCCTAGTGGATGAACCAGGGGACCGGCAAATCCAAACAAAGGTGCTGAAACCGGAATGAGCTCGGATTCCTTAAGACCCATTGCCTGAAAAGCTGTAAAGTAAAGAACGTTAACCGCGCTACCGGTGTCCATGCAAACTCTCTGGACCAGATTCTTGTTGACCACAACTTCAATGACCAAGCCTTCACTGTTTGAGACCAAGGGAAGTGGGTCCTTTGGCCCATAGCCTACTTCCTGAGACGGAATTTGAATTTTCTTGTTCTCTTGCACGCCCTCCACCCGGGCGCTTAAGTTACCAACTTCAAAGGCACTGGCAGGGCCAAAATAGAAAGAAAAAAAAAAAAAAATCAATAGCCAAGTTTCGTACCAATGACCTTAAGAAAAATAACAAAAGTTCTAACCAGTCGAACTAAGTTAATAATTACATTAGAAATTATCTAAAATAATGCACATACACAGATTTAATATTATAAAAGGGGTATATTAGCAACTTCGCCCGGAAATTTGAGTGGAGTCCATGCGCCCCACCCCTAAAGGGCTGGGTCCGCCCCTGCTTTAACCTCATAGAAGTAGAAGCTGGTAGACCACTTGAATCAACCATTAAAGCAACATAGTTTTCATTTGACTGAGACATCGGACCAAGAACATGAGCCGTAGAATCGGTCATCATATCATCCGAGAGATAAAACAAGAGCATGGAAGCCAAATTTCCCACCATGGGAACATCAATCACAAATTGTAGGAGCATCAATCACAGCTTTTACGGTCAAAGGACAAAGGTTAAAGCTTTATGTTCTATTACGTAGCTTTTTGGGATGGATATAGATGAAGATAAACACATGAAAGCTTATCGGAACAGAGAGATTCTATGACACGGCTCAGCTGGTTAGAGGCTCGTGCTGATAACGTGTTATAAAATATGTATTATAAGAGTATATATAATAAAAGTACTACACAGTACTATGAAAGATTTCAAAGAGGAAATGAAAGCGTTGGATATATTATCTCATAATAATAATTTTAATGAGGAGAGTTTATGTATTGTCTATATTATGAGGAGAAATTTAATCAATAATGAGGAGATTTAAAATTTGGTCATCAATCAACAAAACAATTTAAGTCTCCTCATCATAAGTTGAAGGATGCAGGTTCTTAGATCTAAACGAGTTAGATCTACGCGCAGCGGATAGATCACGATTTATATATTACAATACATAATTAAAGGATTTAACAACTACAAGGGGGTTAAGTTTATCTTACCAATAGTAGGAAGAAAAGCTTTAATCTTAGGATGAGAGGCCTTGATCTTCCAATGTGTTCTCCAAACGGTGGTTGGTGGACACCCTTCTTGATACTGTGACCTCCTTGATATGCAACCGAGAAAAACCCAAGTTTTTCTCCATCGAAGTGGAGCTAAGGATCGAACTCCTTAGCCTTTTTTCTTTATGAATTTCGTGGCTTATCCTTACCCTAGGGCTCGGGGAGAACTCTCTTTTTATAGGCAAAATCCAAGAGAGAAAACCTATACCCAATCGGTTTAACAAAATAAAAGAGATAATTATAAATATTATTATCCAATAAAAATAAGAGATAATTATAATCTTATAATAAGAAAATATAATTATCCTTATAGTTAAGAGATAAATAATAAATAAATTATTTTCTTTTATTTATCTAATTAATTATTTAACAAATAAATAACTAATTACACAATATGTCATTATCCAGGAAAACTAATTTCTTGGAAAATCCAAGACATATTGGCGCCACACTAAGCCCACCAGGCCCACATAAAATGTTTTTTCTATGTATTATATTATTTAAATTTCAACTAAATAATATCCATGCATATCAATTAATTAGCCTGTAAA
The DNA here is from genome assembly GCA_026214975.1 of Gentiana macrophylla. NCBI lineage: Eukaryota > Viridiplantae > Streptophyta > Magnoliopsida > Gentianales > Gentianaceae > Gentiana > Gentiana macrophylla. The sequence goes on from CM047817.1 coordinate 68,229,851, forward strand.
TTAATTACCAATGAGGCCCAAATAACAAGATTATTAGTCCGAATTACGAAGCCACATCGGGGACCATGGACCTATAACCGATAGCTCCAATAATTAATTATTCATCGAATGAATAAGTACATTAATTATTAATTCCGGGATTACGCCACCATAAACCCGGCCGAACTCTACCGATTATAGATGTATACTTATACTCAACCCACAGAGTGAATAAGCGTCCATTGATATAATCACTACATACGGATTAACCCTCCATAGATCGTCCCATTCTCGAGTGGGAAGTCTCCGTGAACCCGACTCGAGAATATCTTATCCTTATTTACCATTAACCCCTAGTGATCAATTAGTTCACATATCTGACTAGTAGCTAATTAGTCTAACATGAACTGGGCCCATCGATCATTTTTTTAGGGCTAACAAATAAGGGGACTATCCCGCTACTTCCCGCAGGAAGGAATGGATTCCATGTCTGTGAAAATCAGAACTACTCACTCATCTGGAGATAGTGCCAATGAGAAGTGGCTTGGAACACATATTTAAGTGAACCGTAACTAACACATCAAACACTACCCCGGGACAAGCAGCACCCTATGATCACCTCAGGATTAAGGTTGATCCATATATGATCATCTAATGATTTAATAAGATTCCTCGATTACGGAATTATATCGAGAAATTCAGATTAAATCGGTCCAGTCCTATATGAATGCCATCATATATAAATGCCCCACGTAGGTACCCTCTACCGACAGTCCGGATAAGACTATCACACCCTAAGGTGTTCTGGGCGCATTATTGGTGTTTTAATCAAGAGACCCTAAACTCTGATTAAGTTCACCACGGACTAACAATTTAAGTATATCACCACTAACTCAATCCTCACGTGTAATCCATACACTTTGAGTTAAGTGGTTACATCTGAGATATACTTAGGGTTTGCAAAGAAGATTGTATTACTTTACAACCACAAAGCAAGTAATAAGGTGAGATAAATTCTGTCATTCATTATTAAAAACAATTACACAAATTGTCTTTCGACACTACACCTAACAATCTCCCACTTGCACGAAATGACAAGCAACGATTGTTTTTAGAGCACACCTTTTCTCATCTTATTCACAACACTCTCCCACTTGCTCTAAAAGCAGTTGAGATATATCCCTCAATGCCGTACCCTCCAAGCACTCGACTTGGTACACTGATCAGTTAGGTTGTCGGCTCGAAGCGATCTTTAGGATCGAAATGTCGCCGTCCATCTAATCAGCGGTACTCTCTCTCAATATGCTTTTGACCTCTAGTATCGAGAAGGTCCTTTCTAAGCTATCACTTCACTGTTTTCACAATGAAGTGATATCGGCTTATCAGACCTGGAATTACTCCCAGAACAAAAAGGAAATTCTAAGCACTATGGGTAAACACTGAGCCCGAGATCGACTTAATGATCATCCTTAATCTGACTACAAGTCAGAATCAGTGTAGTCAACCATATTCAAGTTTGCACATGAATATACAAGCATATGATTCCTCGTTATCTAAAGATACTTGAGGACGTACTAAACCGCTACTTATTGCTCGAATCCAAGATTCGATTACTATTGACTTGTGATAACCTGACTTGCCATTATCCAAGAGAGACTCTATCCCATTTTCTTTTATCCGAAGATTTAGAGAATCATTCACGAGAGGTAGGGTAGGACTACTTCTCGATGAATGTTGCATACGTATATGCATAATCATCTTATTCAATAAGATAGGTGGGATAGCCAATGACTCATTCTCGTGAATCGACCGAATCGATTCTTAGAATATAGTCCAATTCTCTCATCCAGGAGAATCTTGGCCTGTCGATTTCCGACTTGGATAGCACACACATGTTGTTTCCAACCATTTCAAGTAGTTATCATTCATGGACACTAATACTACTACTTTACTAATATTGATATCCAGTCTACGAAAGAGTTATCAATATTATGGTCAAGTCCACATATTTTAAAACATGTGACTTTAAATGACCGAGAGGTTCTCTTAAATCCACAAAGGATATAAGCCCCGGCAAATCATCCCGCCATTTGTTCTAACCAAGACCCTTCGTTCGAATGAATCCAGGACTCCGTTTTTCGGCAAGAAAGTCTCAGGGAATCACCCCTATTTTCTGCTTTCTAACGAAATCTTGCAAGAGTGAGTGGTGAGAGAGTTCAAGGTCTGGTTAACTCTCTACTTGTCAGGGAATCACCCCTAGACCACTCAGCTTTGCGCTGAAAAGTTTAAAATTTCCTATTCATTCGACTCTTTTCGGCGTAGATCCAATTACTCCCACTGGGCCTGAGACACTCAGGTGGTTCTACAAGAGGCTGAACAGAACTGGAGTACTAAAACTCCATTCACAGGGTTAAGGTTTTCAAACCAACCTCTATGATCAGAATCCTATACAGCCCACTAAGAGACATAGGTTATCAATCACTCCAGCAGACTATAAAGTCCACAAATCCACAAAACCACAATGGGTCAATGGTTAAACCATACTCCCACTGTGTTTTGGGTGGATTGATATTCTGATCTAGTAGTATTTATTAGTGTAATCACCAACAACTGATGTTGGACGTGGTCTGATTAAATCAGATAGTAACTACCTTTGGGTAACCGTACTCCAAGGTTTAAGGCTGTTACTTATAGATTCTATCAGAAGGTTTGTGACAGTTCAACCGTCACTTTCTGATCTCAAGAATCTTATAACCAACCATCACTCGACACATTAAGATATTTCATGAACAGTCACAATCTGAACGTATACGCAAAATCTCCAGTCCTACCTTCAAGCATTAAGTGCTAAATGCTTACATTTATGGAAGCGATGTGAACCGAATTCACTCATTATCCATAAATTCACTAGCATCTTCTAGGTAGACTTCTCGGTTTACATAATAATGTTAACCGTTATTTTGCAACCAATTAACTTAATCGAGTTTAGCAGTGTATTGTAGCACATCAGTAACTATATAGGGCAAGTCTATGGTTTCTTCCTCAGTGAGAATCATTCCACTAGGAGGCAGGCCGAGCATTAGTCCCAAGACTATGCGATAGCCTATTTCTGAGCATGGAATACTCTATTCTCTGTTAAAATCAGAGACTCCTCCTCGTATTCTTTCGATAAACTAAATCGTGTTTCGAGTAGTTATCAGACAAAATGTCACCACTCAAAAGCTCCCATTAGCTTGTATCTTTCACTAGACCTCGAAGGTCATTGTGAACAAGCTACGTTACTTCTTTAGATCTATTACCCTTTCCTAATAGAAAGGAAGCTTAGTCATTGTTCCTTTGAGACAGTGTTCCGAGACTGGGAGATAAGAATCACCCTTAGCCAGTCGTTAGGTCTTATCTCTAGGATATATGCACTAATTAATAGATTTTGAAGAATCGTTTATCTTAATACGGAAACCATTTTCCTATAATAGTTTAAGACGTGTTACATATACCTTTTCAGCATTTCTTAGTGGTTCTGACTTTATCAAACAAAAGTCCGAGTCTCGGATTCGTACTACAAATGTCATATTCACTTTCTATGAGGCAACAATATATCGAGTTGAAAGTGAATCCATTTGAATCTGTAAACAGAAAAATAAATTTTTATGTGATATTCCAGGATAGAATCCAAAATTCATTTCCTTATATCACTCCCACTATTTTAGCTGAAATTACTGCCCATTGTTACTCTATTAATCGTTAATGCAAAGCTCTCTTGTTCTACCAAAGAACTTAGCTCCCGAGTCGAGTTACTCGGTTAAGAAAGTTGCTAAGGATTCATTGGTTAGTGATCCGAAATCACTTTCCTTATCCTATACTTTTTTTACTTAATGTTTCGGTTTAGCCTCAAAACTTTAGTTAAGATGATCAACACTTATAGACATTCTTTCCCATTCTTAACTTTCCTTAAAAGGAAATAGTCTTGAACTAGCAGTTCGTTTGAGTAGACACTACTCGTGAACTGTGGGATGTCTAATGAAAGCGTTACCCAGTGGGACTAATTTTCTAATAAATTAGAAAAACTTAAGATAAAAGCTCCCACTAGTTTATCGGTTCCAAATACCGTCTAACTAGCGACACTTTAATGTATGATTCTCCAATTTTTCTATTTGAAAATTTCTCGTGTAGACACTACACAATTAAAATTCACTAGAAGAATTTTATCGTCCCAATCATCTTTCAAACTAACTACGGTTGTCTCTCGTGATCTTGCCGAGCGGCAAAGATGACATACTTATTTACGTCACTTAAGTTTTGAAGGCTCAAGAGAAATATATCTTCCGAAAAATTAATCGCATGTAAGATCAATAAGTACAACGTTCTAGTTACTAACCACTTTTTAACGAAGTCATTACTAGTCAATTTTACACTAACAGTCTAGCACCCTAGAGAGATATGTATTACAGTTGTAAATAAAATTGACAGAATAAATCCAAATGCTACACTACTAATAAATTTTAGGAACTATAAACTAAGTACTTATAGTCTATCCTACCGTTCCAAGGATTTAATCTAACACCTCAGTGCCGCCTTAGGGTAGGTCAAAGAGGTTTCGATTAATATTGAAGATCAAATTGAGAATCAAACATCTCATTTGTGATCGTCAATCACCTTTCCTTTTTCAGCCAAGGTACTACCAAAAATACCCTTTATGAGTGTGACCTACTGTCTCAGATTTTTAGGTAGACCCCGAGTGTGCCGCCTTAGGGTCGGTCAGTGACCCGACGAGTACCCAAAATCCTATCCTTTCGGAGACCAAGCCTTGAATTTTGATAGCGGTGAAGGCCTTCCTTAGGGAGGCCGGTCCCAGGCCGGCACGAGGCGTCACCATTCTCTCACGTTGCTTGTGTCAACAATAGAGGCCGTGGGGTCGGCGGTCGCCTCTCCGCTCCCACTCAATATTTTGAAAAAGTGGTGGGTTTCTCGATCACGTTTTTGGACTTGATGTTACATTAAGGAACAATAAATCATAGGCCCGAATGTTGTCGGTTCGTGGGCTAGCCCACCCGACCTATTCGTTGGAACATATGTGGCGATCGGACGGGTCAAGACTAGGGGAGCTCCGTTGAGCCGTAGTGGCTCTTCGGATGGCTCGACCTTGCCGGACCCGTGCAAACACCACACGTGGAGGCGAAGTCGATCAAGCCGTAGCTACTATTGACTACCCAACCGTGGTTAAAACCACTTTCGAACCATGTATGCCCGTGATTATCCAATCCTTAAACACCAAACTTTCACGTAGACACTACGGAACAAAAACGTAATCTCGTCTAGGTAAGGTGGAATTCACCGAGAATCCAACACCTTAACCACGAGGTTTCGGGATTTTACTCCTTATGCTTTCGCAGAGTGGGATTCACCGAGAATCCATCACCCAACCTCGACGATTGAAAAACCCGTGTTCCTCGGTTTTACCTAATTAGTTTCTAATCAATATCAAACAATTAATTAAAACTAATTGCGTGTTTTATACATGCCTAACTAATTTCTCGAATTAATTTCTACACGTATGCATATGGAGTGGAATTCATGATATGATGCATGTCATGGCAATTTTCCGGTTCTACACATACAATCTAAACATGTATACTAGTGCGGAAAATAAACATCAAGATGGGCACGTTGGCACTTCGCGTGTCTAATCTATATAAAAAAAGATAAAAACCTAATCTGTAGCTGTTTAAAATCTTGGACGATCGGCAAAACAAATGAACTCGGATCGCGACGAAACTTTCCAGATCTGTTCTTCACTCCTCGGGCTTCAATATGGATGGTTGGATCGGAGCTTTGACTTGTCAATCTTCTCCAGTGAGCCGCCCAACTTGCTGCTGAATCTAATTTTTTCAGCAGTGCATCAATGACTTCCCGAGGCCGATCGGGAAACGAGATGAATCCCAATCGACCTGAAATTTTTATGCCAGGTCCAAAACTCCATATTTATCGATCGGACCGGTTGGATTTACGTTTCAACGGTCCAAACTCTCCCAGAAATTCGAGGAAGTCACAGGTAGGGTTTCTGTGAATCCTGCGTTTTTCTGTTACAACAACTTATTTGCAGCAACGAACGGATATCAAAACGAACTCCGATCGATGCCAAATTTTGTGGGATTGTTCATCATCTTCCAATATTGATTCTGGCCGGAGGGATCTTCGTTTCAACGGCTCGATCAACGGGAAAAACGAAATATCTAAACAGCTACTAAACAGATCTATTTTCTGGAAATTAAAAATTGCAATAAAAATAAATTACATAATTTCCTATACTCATATGAACGAATTTTCTTCGTTTATATGAGTTTACAATAGATCTAACGGGTAAACAGTGCCAACCCCCAATCCATCTCTTCAACCATAGCAATTAATCATGATCAATGCATAAAACAATAAATAAAATTTACCTACATGCAATTCCACTCCTTTAAATCGTTTAATTATGATTATGACTATATAAATCGTGGAACCTGTCTCTGATACCACATGAAGGATGCATGTTCTTAGATCTAAGCGAGTTAGATCTACGCGCAGCGGATGGATCACGATTTATATATTACAATACATAATTAAAGGATTTAACAACTACAAGGGGGTTAAGTTTATCTTACCAATAGTAGGAAGAAAAGCTTTAATCTTAGGATGAGAGGCCTTGATCTTCCAATGTGTTCTCCAAACGGTGGTTGGTGGACACCCTTCTTGATACACGAACCTCCTTGATATGCAACCGAGAAAAACCCAAGTTTTTCTCCAATCGAAGTGGAGCTAAGGATCGAACTCCTTAGCCTTTTTCTTTATGAATTTAAGTGGCTTATCCTTACCCTGCGAACTGGGAGAACTCTCTTTTATATAAGAAAATCAAGAGAGAAACTATACCTAATCGGTTTAACAAAATAAAAGAGATAATTCTAAATATTATTATCCAATAAAAATAAGAGATAATTATAATCTTATAATAAGAAAATATAATTATCCTTATAGTTAAGAGATAAATAATAAATAAATTATTTTCTTTTATTTATCTAATTAATTATTTAACAAATAAATAACTAATTACACAATATGTCATTATCCAGGAAAACTAATTTCTTGGAAAATCCAAGACATATTAGGCGCCACACTAAGCTCACTGCGCCCATGAAAATGTCTTTTTCATGTATTATTATATTAAATAACTAAATAATATCCATGCATATCAATTAATTAGCCCGACCAATTAATTATCAATGAGGCCCAAATAACAAGATTATTAGTCCGAATTACGTAAGCGCATCGGGGCCAATGGGCCTATAACCAAGTATTTCCATAATTAATTATTCATCGAGCGAATAATAAGTACATTAATTATTAATTCCGGGATTACGCCACCATAAACCCGAAATCGAACTCTACCGATTATAGATGTATACTTATACTCAACCCATGCGAGTGAATAAGCGTCCCATTGATATAATCACTACATACGGATTAACCTCCATAGATCGTCCCATTACGGTGGGAAGTCTCCGTGAACCCGACTTCGAGAATATCTTATCCTTATTTACCATTAACCCCTAGTGATCAATTAGTTCACATATCGACTAGTAGCTAATTAGTCTACTCACTCATCTGAGATAGTGCCAATGAGAAGTGGTTTGGAACACATATTTAAGTGAACCGTAACTAACACATCAAACACTACCCCGGGACAAGCGGCAGACTCGTGATCACCTCGGGATTAAGGTTGATCCATATATGATTATCTAATAATTTAATAAGATTCCTCGATTACGGAATTATATCGAAAATTCAGATTAAATCGGTCGATCTATATGAATGCCATCATATATAAATGCCCCAGCGTAGGTACCTCTACCGACAAATCCGGATAAAACTATCACACCCTAAGGTGTTCTGGTGCATTATTGGTGTTTTAATCAAGAGACCACTAAACTCGATTAAGTTCACCACGAACTAACGATTTAAGTATATCACCACTAACTCAATCCTCACGCGTAATCCATACACCGAGTTAAGTGGTTACATCTGAGATATACTTAGGGTTTGCAAAGTGATGTATTACTTTACAAGCACAAAGCAAGTAATAAGGTGAGATAAATTTTGTCATTCATTATTAAAAACAATTACACAAATTGTCTTTCGGGCACTACACTTAACATAAGTATCATTTAGCGATGAAATTCCATCTCCTCATTAAAACACACTTTTCTAGTAGTGAAAATGGCTAATGGGGATTGGTTTGTGTTTAGGTTTGGACTGAATCCAAGAGCTCTTAGATTGCCTACGTATCCAATAGATGTATTGGAATCAAGTCCTTTGTAGTTCCTTAGGGATTGCTTATATAGGGGATGTCTCACCAGCTTACTTGTCCCACAAGTCATAGGATTCTTAACCCCAAGGATTAATTTATGTATATCCCGGATTTTTAGGGATAATTACGGTTATAACTGATTATTCAAATCAGAGCCTTAATGACTCGGGATTCTTTCCATAATTATTTGATTTGGCTACTTCGTAACTTAAGGGAAGCTCAGTGCGACCTGCGTCGAGCTCTTTAGACCTGCTTGGTCCGTGCTCAGTAATCTTGGAGCCATGCCTTGACCAAACCATCCTGCGGTGGTCGGCTCGGATTCTCGGATTGGACTTCGCACCTAGGGCTCCGATCCATATTTCCTAAGTATTGTACGAATGACACGAGGCATGTTCTGCTCCGGACATCGTCAACCAAAATATATTCACATTACACCAAAACAACATTCATAAAATCGATTCTTTAATCAAGAGTCAACTTTCTCGAAAAGTCGATTACGTGTTTTTATTTGATACACCGCTAGTGTAGTGCAAATAAATAATAACCTTTAATTTCTTAAAAAAATAAAAAAAAAAAAAAAAAAAAAAAAAGGGTTTTGATTATTTTATAGAAAATTGTTTGAAAATGCCTGCTGATCTGTTTTTTTAAAAAAAATTCTGATCCAAAAAATATATAATTGCTGTTTAAAAAAGTAATTGTCAGTTTGAGTTAATATCGTCTTGACCATCTTTTTGAGTGATGATACATGCACATTGGTTGTATCACAGTGACACAATACATTTTTATATCATTAATTATAGTGGATCTACATCATAATCAATCAGGGGCAGCGCCACCCTTTATAGCGGTGAGGCGGACAACCCCTTAAAAAAATTTATGTAGTATCAATAGTGGATACTTTTTTTATAAACACATATATATCTCAAATTGATAATCTTATCTATTAACTCATTATTTTTATGTTTTGACTCATAATCAGATGTAAAAGATATATGTTTGAAATAGAAAAAAGGGGGAATGAGGGAGAAGGACAGAAATATTTCATCAATTGAGTAGAAGGACAGTTTTTTGAAACTTTTGCGTAAAGACAAAACTATTTATTCACTGTCGAAATTCACTTATGTTAAAATTCATTGCTTAAATTCAACGCCAAAATTCATTATTCGAAATTCACTAATTTTCAAAATTCATTGTCGAGATTCACCGATTTTCGGGATTCATTTATCAAAATTATTTATCGAAATTCATTTGATTTTGGGATTCACTAGGAAGATTCACCGATTTTCTGATTATTTGTTTGTCATTCTCGCTATAAAAATTATGCGATTGTCCTTCTCCTATAAAAAATATGTAGTTGTCATTATTCTTAAAAATATTCCAGATTGTGTCGTTATCCCTAATTTTCCATAGAAAAAATTGACATGTTAGAAAACTAAGAAAATAATAGAGGAGAAAGAAGAGATACAAAGTATTAAAGAAAGGAAAATTGTTTTTGTCTTATTCAAATGGGAAAGTGGTGCAACCCCACCGACATAAGATCATCACCATTCAATTATTATTACTCCCTCTATTTCAGTTATTTGTCTCGTTTGATTTTTCACACAGATTAAGAAAAACGTAATTAATACTTTAAATCTTATTAAATAATCCAATATTTTTATATTTATGTGCTTTAAGTAATTGTTAGAGTATTTAATCTTACTGTACTTTTATTGTAAAGATTGTAAAGTGAATGGCGTTTGAAGAAATTTGTGATAATTACATCAGCACAAACTTGACATTTATTTTAGGATAAACCAAAAAAACGTATGTACAAATAAAATAGGACGGACGGAGTATTTTTTTTTCATTGGTTCGGTTAGTCAGCCAATCAATGGCTTAGATTAATTTTCGGTAGACTTTGTGAAAATTTTCGGTAGATGTAGCATTTCCACATTTAAATGTCTAAGAGGTATTTATAGTATATTCTTGGGTGTGAATACAATAATTGATTAGAATCGTAATGTTACCTAAGATCAATCAGAATCAATTAATAGACAATCCAAAATATATTATTATTAAATAATATAACAATTTTTTTTTATAGATATTGAGATAAAATGACACATTTTGAAATATGTTTAAGTTCAGGACAACCAAATATTTTCCTTTACAATGAGATGACGGATTTTATAATTTTTATAGCCTAAATGATAAAATAAAAAACAAAAACAAAAACAAAAACAAAAACAAAAAAAATCCCACGCCGCTGAACAAAGGCAACTGCTATTAAAATTTTTCTCTTTCCACCTAAATTTTTTTTTTTTTCCGAAAAATTCAACATCTATTTTCAAACAATCATATTTTTTGATTTAGATCTCCAAACGTGACGAAAGTTTCATTGAATTTTTTATTTTTTCATGTTCTTCATTTTGAGACTTGGTTCGATATCATTACATCGTTTTTTGTGAGATTCACTATCGAAATTCACTCAGTAAATCCCGAAAAGCATTGAATTATGACAGTGAATTCCAACAGCAGATTTTCAAAAATTATGTCGGAATATGGTGAATGTGGTCCCACAATAAAGAGTATAGAAAGACAAAAAACTGGAAATTAGAAGTTCTAGATTGAAGATATAATGGCACGTTTGGATAGGTGGAATGGAATGACTATATCGGAATGGAAAGACTATGTTGGAATGGAATGAACTTGATTCCATTACTACTTTTGGTGCACGCTAGAATGGAATAACCGATACTAAGGAAGATGGCAGATGACGGGTGATGGGTGGTGACGACAGCGGGATATGAGAGGTGATTACGGTGTGGGTGTCGGAAGCAAGTAGTGACATCGACAGGTGACGGCGGTGGGTGGTGATCGTGATAGCGGTGGTGGCGGGTGATCGGTACAGTGACGGTGGTAACTAGTGATTGTGGTGGCGGTGAGTGATCGGTGGTGGCGGCGGGTGATCGGTGGTGGCGGCGGGTGATCGGTGGTGATCGTGGTGGCGGTGGTGGCCGGTGAAGAGGTACAATATCTTTTCGTTGTCTATATATATAGAGAGACATCGGCGATCGATGTAAAACACGAAGTTTTTTGAAGCATCATCGATCTGAACATATTGTTATCTAAAGTAGTCTTTCATTTGAATCACGAGAGATATCTTAAAACATCTTCTTAAAGAAACGCTTTATAGGTGCCTTGGAGATCATTCAATTCTGTTTTGTTTTATCACATTTTTTTTCTAACAATCCATTCCACCCGATTTTCGATGGAATGAAAATGATCTAATTTCATTCCATTGGAATGAAAAAGATTTTCATTTCTCTTATCCAAACACGCCAAATGATGGAATGAAATTAAAAAAACATTCCATTCTATTTCATTCCTGCAATACAAACGCGGCATAAGTGTTTAAAAAGTTGGATGGAGAGGAATAAAATGTGTTGGTTTTCTTTTTTTTTTTTTTTGAAAGAAATGACACCGGTTTTTATTTAAAGAAACAAATTATGCTTTATGCAAATATTTTGAAAAGTTGCAATATTCTTAATTAATGAAATGTCCTTATCCTTATGCCAATTCCAATTTTTTTATCCTGATATTACAAATCGTAGAGCTGTCTAAGATCAATGAATACTACGGTATAATCAAAGGAAAATGCTATATCCACTACACAAAAGTGTAGTGGATGATGTTGTGGATGATCCTGTCCACAGATTGGAGAGAGAAATTTTTTTCTTTATGGGTCCTGACTAAATGTGTGGTGTGGATGATGTTGTGGAGGTAGTTGTAGTGGATGTAGCACTACCGATAATCAAAAGGTGAAAATATGTATTATGTCCTTAACATTTCTCTTCTCGCAGTGAAAAGAGACAACGCATTAAAACAAGTAGGTGACAAGTGAACGCATTATAAATGCAGCCACAACATGATTGTATTCTTTCCGTTTTTTTAACTGTCACATGTGGAGACCAGGTTAATCTAAAAAATGATTAATATGAAGCTAAAAAAATGATCAGATTCATCCAAAAAATGACATCAAATGTGACAGGTAAAAGAAAGCGGAGTGACAGAGCTACTCCATCAAATCCACACCATTTATACATCATCATCGTCTCACCACATATTTTTCACTTGAAAAATCACAACCATTAAATTATGTTGGGTGTAAAAATGATGTAAAGTTAAAGGAGTAACTCTATCATTACCCTAAAAAAAACGGAAGGAGTACTATTTACATACTATTATTCATTTAAAAAAAAGTCAAGCGATAGGATGTAACTTGCAAGTCATAGTAGCCATCAGCTGTTGCTTCTTCGGAAAAGGAAGGCTGCAACGATTCTCTTCGGAAATCACTGGAAAAAATGGGCAAGATTTGGTAGTTTTGCCGGTACTTTTTTTTTTTTTTTTGAGGAAATTTTCCGGTACTTCTAAAGGCAAAACGTTTCACTTCTTGTTGCAGTCTGTATTTACAGTGCTATTTACTTGAGATAAAAGTGAGAAAATGGTTCGTACTTGCGTTGACTCTGTTCTTGCAGAGCTCTCTTATCTTGAACACCTCCCTTTGATTTCATCAGAACATTCCCCATGGGCGATTCAGATGGTGGGCAATATCCAGACTTGTAAATTGGGGCTAAGATTCTTGAGAATGATCTTGTGGTCCATTTTAACTTTGGAGGATACGGATGATGATGATGCACAAATCAAGCAAATTTTACTATCTGTAAACCATACTTGTGAAGCTAAATGGGGAATATCAAGAAATCAACTTGTTGCCTTTTACTCTTTGGCAAAGGCAAGGCTTGAATGCGGAAACTGGGTTCTAGATCTGCACGACAGAATACATCATTGTAAGCAAAAATTTGAAGAATCGTGTGAACTTCTGCTACGGTGCTCATTGAGATGCAATTCTTTTAAGATGAAAGTGACTCTGAGATTTGTGGATGCTATTCTCAAGAATCTCAAGGCTCTTTACAAGTACAAAACTGGTAATGAAATTGTTTTGCTCAAGAATCAAATGGAAACCCTCGAGAAGAAGCTGAGATCGTTGCGTGATCTCTTTTGTCTCATTCCTAAGCAATGGAGAGGTTTCAAGGAAATGGAAGAGTTCAAGGTTGTTGTCCATGCTTTTGCTCATTATTCAGCCAGCCTTATATTTCTGTATTGGGTGAAAGCAATAGATGAAGTAATGGCAACAAAAGTGAATCTTTTGTTGTTTGATGTGCTGCAGAAGATCAAACCTTGTGACCCCGTTTTTAAGGCCTTCTACTTTAGATTCTTAAAGGAAATGAAGTTGAGGCAATTCGATCCTCTTCTTTTGGGACAGATTGTTCAAATCTTCCTTGACCTTCTTCTTGAGAATTTAGTAGTGCATATTTCAAAGGAAGATTTTCATATTCTTCAAGAATCTTTATTCTTTGTTTTATCATTTCTAGCTAATCCACCTGATGAGCATGCAGAGGATGAAGAGCTTACGATGATAACTGCAGAAATTGAGGTTCTTGTCAAAGAGGATTTGTATCAAGTTTTCTCTGTTTATGACGTGGAAAGGAATATCTCCAAGCCAAATGCCTGTTTAAGTGGCTTCATGAGGAAGGTTGAGCTAGTCAAGGTCAAGGTTCGACATATTTATGACCAAATCCGGGATTCATTTTCATATGATCTCCCTAAGACTAATGGTCTAGGATTTTTCGACTTCCTCTTGCAAAATCTCGGGTTTTTGAACCAGAAGTTGAGAAGAGATAGGGATTTCATCCCTTTTGCAAAGCATATGATTATCAAAATTGAGCATGAACTAATGTCTTTGAGGCCATATCTCAATGATCTTTTTGAACAACAAAAAGAGCGAAAAGAACTAAAGGATACTTGGTTAAAAGTTATCAATTTGGCATACCAAACAGAATATGCCATCAATTCGTGTTTCGTGATTGGCCATAGATTATGGTATAATATGGCACGTCTAATGGAGGTCTTGGACGAAATTAAGGTTGTTAAGAGCAAGATAAAGAAGATTGAAATTAGAAGGACGCATGATTGTTCAGTAGTTGCTCAAAATAAAGTCCTAGAAGATCCCTGGGCTTCAGGTTTCAATGAAGTGATGGTGGGGTTAGAGAAGGAGCTGGACATAATCGTTGAAAAACTTATAAGGGGATCTAAGTCTCTTGACATTGTTGCTATTTTTGGTATGGCTGGCCTTGGGAAGACTACCCTGGCTAACAAGGTTTACATTACCCCCGCGGTTAGGTATTATTTTCATATTTTTGCTTATTGTATTGTTTCACAAATTCACAATGTTAGAAAGATATTGCTCGATATTCTAGGTGATATCAAGGGGAAGGATGATAAAATGTATGGTATGATGGAAGACGATACAGGGAATGATGACAATATGTATGATATGATGGAAGAAGATTTGGCTGATATGCTTCGGAAGTGTCTCAAAGGGAAAAGGTACCTTATCATAATGGATGATATTTGGGATGTTAAGGCCTGGGATGAAGTTAAAAATTCATTTCCGGATGACCGTAATGGAAGTAGAATTATTTTCACAACGCGTATTCATAATGTTGCTTCACAAGCGAAACAAGATTGTTTTGTTCATCCCCTTCGTTTTTTGTCTGAGGAAGAAAGTTGGGAGTTGTTGCGAAAGAAAGCATTTCGTGCAGAAGGTTTCCCACTTGATTTTTCAGTGGTTGGGAAGATGATTGCAAAGAACTGCAAAGGTCTTCCTTTGACAATTGTTTTAATTGCCAGTCTCCTTGCTAAAACTGAAAGTCTAAGTTTGTGGAATAAAATTTCTGAAACAATAGGTTCTTATGTTTTTACAGAAGGTTGTATGGACGTGTTAGAATTGAGTTACCAGCATTTACCTGAGCATCTAAAGCCATGTTTTCTCTATTTTGGAGCATTTGCAGAAGATACATTAATTCATGTGAATAAGTTGATGATGTTATGGATCGCTGAAGGATTTGTGCATGATTCTAACAGGGAAAACTTAGAAAATGTAGCAAAAGAGTACTTATGTGATCTAATTGACAGAAGTCTTGTGATTCCTAATGAGAGAAGTTCCAAAGGTGGGATTAAAAATTGCCGGATTCATGATCTAGTGCATGAATTCTGTCAAGTAAAAGCTCAAGAGGAGAATTGTTTCCAATTGATGGACGAATATAAGGCTTATGATTCATCAAGTTCCACTATACGTAATCCATATCGTGTTTGTGTTCATACAAAAGGGGGATATCTCAGTGATGCTTCAAAAATATGTCCAAGTATCCACTCTCTGCTCTATAGTCGTAAATGGGGAAGTCATCGGCATGGTTGTCATGTTCTTAGCAACTTAAAACTTGTTCAAGTGATGGATTTGGAAGAATTAGAATTGGATACATGTTCTATCAAAGAGATTGCTTCACTAGTTCATCTGAGATTTATAGCGACTTCATTTCATCCCATAAGTCGAATCATAGTTCCATCTTTTATATCTAATCTCTGGAATCTGGAATTTCTGATTCTTACAGGAAGCAGAAGATATAGGTTAGAGTTGCCCGGAACTATCTGGAACATGGTAAGGCTTAAGCATGTGGATGTCGGTCTATGCTACGTAAGTAATTCAGGTGTCAAAAAGCGTGAAACATACCCCGAAATGGTTAACTTGGAAAGCTTTTCATCACCAACTATCTGCTCAACAAAAGATTTAGAAGACCTTCTACAACGGTCACCTTCTCTTCGAAAATTGAGTTTCCATTATGCATACCCAGAAGAAGTGGAAGTCGAAAATTGGTTTAGAAAAGATTTATACATTCCAAAAGTGGGCCCTTCTGGTATACTTAAGCGACTGAAGGATTTTCATTTTTCAAAATTGAACTCTGTTAGTAAACTTGAGTCATTGAAGGTTTCCTCTACTAGAAAGCTAAGTTTACATTCGTTTAACTTTCTTTCAACTCTTAAGAAACTATCATTATCAGGTGGCTACCTACCCTGGATATATTTGCCAACGATTAGTACAATGCCCTGTCTTGAGGTTCTGAAGCTACTGGATAATTCCTTTGTTGGGCTTGAATGGGACATGGAAAACGTGGAATTTCCGAAGCTTAAGTTCTTAAAACTGCAGCGCTTACATTTGGATGAATGGATTGCATTCATCGAGTCTTTTCCTTGCCTGGAGGTACTTATCGTGAATAAATGCTATGGCCTTACAATACCAGCCTGTTTTGGAGAAATGCCTACCTTGAAGAGGATTGAAGTTTATGAGTCACTCAAAGCTGCTGCTTCAGTTGTTGAATTACAAGAAGCGCAAGAAGATTTGGGAAACGAGGAGCTTCAAGTTATTGTTTCGGATCCTCTAGTAGGTAATGTAAACTAAACTTTTTTGCCTTCAAATGTCATGCAGGTACTTTCCTTTTGATTTCTGCTCCTCTGGCCATAAGAATATAAAGTAGATGAATGCCTATGATATTATCTATATGGTCTTTGTTTGTTTGATTTCATGAGCCAGCCTTGTAAATTTAGGAGGGGAGTCCTACCCTGCTACAAATTTGTTTCTGAGTTTAAAAACGTTTGTTTCAAGCATGTGTCTTGTTTCTTTGAGTAGTTTTCGGTACGCTTTTGATTCTTATGCAACACTTAATGAATTATTCACCACCATTTTCGAGTTTAAGTCCACTGAAATGGTTCATACTGTTTGCAAGGAAATGTGTATGTACTTGAATTGTGCATTTCTTCTTCTTCCTTTTTTATTTTTAATGGAGTATAATGTATGTTATATACTTATATCTTTGCAGGTTGACATGATTTGGTCAACTGCGCACCAAACATTCCATTTTACAGGCATTCCATCGTGGGGGTCGTATTCAAGAGCGAGCATACAACATTTATGAAAAATAAAAAAATAACGTTCCATGTGCTGTAATTTGCAGCAAAAACAGTCCCCATGGAATGATAATTGAACACTGATCAGCTGTGTAATTGTCATATTTTGTGAACTTCTTTATTTTTCCTTCCAGAAATCATACTTTGATGTAAAGCGCGCTTTGTATTGTTTATTATATGGTCATTATATAGTTGTTGGTATCTATAATGGACATGGGATTTGATCTGGTCATGCACTTTTATTTTAATCGCCTACCAAATCGTATAAACAGCTCTTGAA
Organism: Gentiana macrophylla; assembly: GCA_026214975.1. Classification (NCBI taxonomy): domain Eukaryota; kingdom Viridiplantae; phylum Streptophyta; class Magnoliopsida; order Gentianales; family Gentianaceae; genus Gentiana; species Gentiana macrophylla. Next base: position 68,247,301 of record CM047817.1, read on the forward strand.
TCTGTATCATCTGAATTGATACGATATCCACATGATTGTTGAGCAAAAGAATTTCATCGTCAGTCTTGAACTTGTAAAGATCCTTCAGATTCTTGAGAACAACATCCAGAAATTTTCAAAATCTGTTTTAGCTTCTATGAATTGCATGTCAATTGACGAGGGTCGGACTAGCCTTTGTCACGTGTCAACCATCGAATGTCTAAGTCAAAAATTAAGACAGAGAACCAATATGTTATAAAGGTCAGGAGCCTCAAGTCTAACTAAAGAAGCAAACCTAACCCCCAGGTAGAAATTTAGCTCGGCCTTCGTCACCACAGGTCGGCTCAGGAAGAGTGGAGGTCGGGCAACGTAGTACAGGTCGAGATGGCCTAGGGGGCTCGACGCAGGTCGGCCAGAGCCTTCCCTACCCATACTTAGCACACGTGCTTAATATAATCAAATAAACATAGAAAGAATCTTACGATATAATAACACTAATCCTGTCATTTAAATATGTCCATAATTATTCCTAAATTAACGGGATATACACGTAATAATCCTTAGAGGTTAAGAATTAGAATCCTTGTTGGACAAGAAAAGGGATGAGACGTCCTCTATACAAACAATCCCTAAGGAACTACGAGAGACTTGATTTCTGATTCACCAAGAGGATACACAGGCAACTTGGAAAAATAACCCAGGCTCAGTCTAAAAATACACACAAACACCATCCTCTTTCTTATTATTTTCTTGAATTAGTTGTCATAAAGTTAAATACGGCGGGGAATTGGTACTGGACAATATCCAGCATCGTCAATTGGCACTAGAAGGAGGGTGATTTTATGGAAATTTATTCAAGATCTTCATCATCTTCATAAACAAAAATCATGGCCAAAAACACAGGCAAGAAGACTGTTCAAGAACCAACCACTCAGGGTGGTGAAAACACCCAGGGTGGAGGCCAAACTGCTGGTGGAGAGAAGGAGTCAAACGCCACCAAAAGATAAAGATTATGTGCCAAATGGAAGAAAAAGAGAGGTAAAAGCTGATATCATTGCTCAGGGATAATTTGGATGCGTTTGCCTGGATTGTCACGGATATGAGAGACATAGAGCCTGAGATCGTGTTGCACCACCTTAACGTAGATCCGCGCTTTAAGCCCATACAACAAAAGGCCCACCAATTTTCCAAAGAGAAAGAAGAGGCCACCAAGATCGAGGTCAACATGTTGGTCGAAGCCGGGATCATCAAGGAGCTCCAATATCCCACCTGGCTGGCCAACGTGGGGATGGTCAAGAAGCATAACGGGAAACAGCGCATGTGCATCGACTTTACCGACCTGAACAAGGCATGTCCGAAAGATCCCTACGAGCTGCCGAGGAACGACAGGATGGTCGATCGAATCGGCGGATTTGAAACACTGAGCTTCTTGGATGCATATTCCGGATATCATCAGGTGAAAATGGCGAATAAAGAAAAGGAAATGACCACTTTCAGGGCCGCCGGTGGAATGTTCTACTATGAAATGATGTCGTTCGGCTTGAAAAATGCCGGATCCATTTATCAGCGAATGGTCAACAAGGTTTTCGGTTCCCAGATTGGGAAAAATATGGAAGCTTACATCGATGACATGGTCGTGAAATCTGCCCGGACCGATCACCTAGGAAACCTGTAGGAAACTTTTAACAATGTCAAAATGCACTCCATGAAGTTGAACCCTGTGAAATGCACCTTTAGGGTTCAAGATGGAAATTTTTTGGGTTTTATGGTCACTCGGAGGGGGATCGAAGCTAATCCGAAGAAGATACAAGCTCTGGCAAACAAGAAAGAGCCAACTTGTGTTAAAGAGGTGAAGAAATTGAATGGGAGAATTATTGCTCTGGGAAGGTTTGTCTCAAAGTCTGCAGACAAGTGTCTACCGTTCTTCAAAGTCCTCAAAGGAAACAAAACTTTCGAAAGGACTAAAGAGTGCTCTCAAGCCTTCAAAGCTATCAAGACCTACTTGGCGAGCCCACCTCTGTTGGTTAGTCCAATCTGGAGAGATTAACTCTTTTGTATTTGGCGACCTTCGATCAGGCCGTCTCCGCCCGTTCTTGTCAATGAGGACGGGACCCTTCAAAAACCTTTCTATTATGTTTCAAAAGCCCTCAGTCCCGTTGAGAGCCGCTATCTTAATGCAGAAAAATTGGCCTACTCGCTTGTTATTGCAGCCCAAAAAGAGCCTATTTTTCTTCACACACAATCTTCGTATTGACAAATAGTCCAGTACCACAATTGCTACACAAGCGGACCTCTAAGGTCGTTTGTTACGATGGGCTATTGAATTGACTGAGTTCGACATTCGATACGAGCCCAGGAAAGCAATCAAGGCACAGTCTCTAGCAGATTTCATAGTCGAAACGAGCTTCAACGAAGAGGAATCCACAGGACAGCCTAGTTCGCCGAACGTCGATGAATTAAACACCCCAATAGTAGTTGTGCCACAAAGGCCAAGTCACTATTGGGAGATGTATGTTGACGGGGCCGCGAGCCGAAATGGCTGTGGAGCCGGGATAATACTCTTGGAGCCGGGCTCATCGGAAGAGATTGAAAAGGTCTTAAGGTTCAATTTCACCGCCTCCGACAACCAGGCCGAATACGAAACAGTCATAGCCGGACTGGAGTTGGCCAGAGCCATGAATGTTGAAAACTTGGAAAAAATTTGTGATTCAAAGGTGGTAGTGTGCCAAATCAATGGCACATTTGAGGCAAGAGATGAAGTATTGAAACGATACCTTAATCTCGTTAAAAAATTAAGAAGCAGTTTCATGTATTGCGAGTTCCAGAACATACCACGTGAACGGAACGAACGAGAGGATTATATGTCCAAGCTAATCTCCAAAGATGAGTTCAGCGACCCCGCGGTCATGTTTGATTACCTCGAAGAGTCCGCCGTTTGCCAGGCTGAGATCATGGATATTCAACCATCAATCCCATGTTGGATAGACGAGATCAAAGCGTACATTGAAAATGGAATTCTACCAGAGGATGCCAAGGAGGCTCAAGCTTTAAAGAAAAGAGCGACCCGATTACGGTTCACGAGCGGAATTACAGATCGAAGATCCTTTTCAAAGCCGCTGCAACGCTGTGTCCGACCCAAAGAAGTTCAGGGTATACTAATAGAGCTGCATGAGAGGGTGTGCGGACTCCACGCCTCAAGCCGCACTTTGGCCCAAAAGGCTTTATTGGCAGGATATTATTGGCCAAAGCTGGCTGAAGACGCTGAAAGGTACGCCAAGAGATGTGACAAGTGTCAACGTTTTGCCGACATACCCAGGCTGCCTTCAGTAGAGCAGAGCATCGTCATCGCCACATGGCCTTTCGACATGTGGGCAATCGACCTCATCGGCCCGCTCAAAGAGGTCGATCAAATTGCGAGTATGTGGTCGTCGCCGTGGACTACTTCATAAAGTGGATAGAGGCAAAAGCACTCGTAAAAATCTGTGCCAGAGATATAATATATTTTTTGCTAGATCAAGTTTAGACTCGGTTTGGGGTGCCTCGAGCGATTGTATCCGATCACGGGCCGCAGTTCAGAGATGAGTTCGATTAATTTTGCAAAGAACACAATGTCAAGCATTGGCAATCCTCGGTATGCTACCCACAGGGAAACGGTCAAGCAGAAAACGCCAACAAGCAAGTGTTAACGGTATTGAAGTTGGATGAAAAGGACAAAAATGGGTAGACTACCTGCCAGAGGCCCTATGGTCACTCCGAACGACCCAAAAAGTAACGATCGGGGAGACGCCATTCACCCTAACGTATGGATCGGAGGCCATGGCGCCTGTCGAAATGGCACTGCCGAGTATAAGGGTTTCTCATTTTGACGAAGCCAACAATATCACCAATCGGCAGATCGAACTGGACCTCGCAGAGGAAAAATTCTTGAAAGCCCACGCTCAGTTGGTCAACTATAAGCAGGCCGCAAAGAGACACCATGATAAGTGAATCTGTGATCACTCTATCGCAATGGGAGACTTCGTCCTGCGCAAAAGGCAAGCAACCGGCCAGAAAACTGACCAAGGAAAGTTGGCCAAAAATTGGGAGGGTCATTGGCAAGTATCAAGGATTGTCAAGAAAGGGACTTACTTCCTTAAGGACAAAGAGGGCCGTGAATTTAACAGGCCCTGGCAGGCCGACAACTTGAAACGATACTACACGTAAGAGCGATAATCTCAATTTGTTTCAAAACATCTTTTGTAAAGGCGTTGAACCGGTGTGATTATATTTTTCAAAAACTCTACCAGGCAAAATAAATTCTGTCTCCGACAAGCAAAGCTTGTCCGAAACAGAAATGGGGCATGCGAACTTGCTAAAAATACGCATCCAGCAGACACTTTCGTGACGTTATCAAAGATTGACAAAGAAGTGAAGTGCAGAAACAAGAATCAAGCCAACAAAATAAGGAAAGACAACTCATTATAAACCAAAGGAGGAGAATTTTTACAAGGAGCAAAAAATGACTACTCCGCTCCTCATTCATCCGCATTAGGATGAGCGTAGTATCTGTCCGTGGTGGGGCAGACTGGCATCCTATGGCTTCGAATGCACATGCTGGAAATCATCCAGGCAAAAGGTAGTGACAACCCGCCATCCATCATGGTGGCATACTTGATCGCATCGAAGTGGATCAGACGACCCCAGTTGATAGTCACATCAGGAACAGAAATGACGTAGAGAACAAACGCCTCAGCATCGGTGACTTCAATAAAATCGGTAAGACAAGAAACCCGAGTGTACAGGAAGCCTTTCCATTCCCTCTCTCTCCGATCCAACATCTCTGCCGTCACGTTCATGCCATCCTCCCACTTGTTCCGAAGGAAAAACTGGAATGCATCATGCTGAGTATCATAATAGTCGATCTGGTCATCGAGATTCCAAGAGGAATCGTAATCTTGAGCAGGGTCCAGAAGACCGTAGAACCTGTTAATGGCCGATGGGGTGAACTCCACCATCACCCCACGGACCGAAACAGAGGTGGTACGCTCGGCATGGCCATTCTCCGACAAAGCGGAGTAGAACTCACGCACCAGCGCCAAGTTATATTCCACCACCGGTGTGGTGACAAAATTTCCCCAACCAGAGATAGTGATGGTACTCCGGTGACCCGGCCCAATACGGCACAAGTTAAGCCTCCTCTCTACCAGGTGACCTTGATCGCGAAAGAAGGTCATGAAATTATGCATCGCCACCGGTGAAGCAGTAGACCGAAAACAGACAGAAGGTTCCTCTGCCGTATAGGGTTCAAAAGCATTAGAACCTTGGCTGGAAGATTCAGAGGAAGACATAACGAAGAAATTTTTCAAAAAAATTGGAGAAGTTTTTCAGAGGACTGAGGGAATTTTTTTCTGAAAAATTATTGCTAGTGAGGAAGAAGAAGGAGACCTTCCCCTTTTATAGACCCGAAAGGTGAAAAGGTGGGAAAACTAAAGGTTACACACATTCAAACTCGAATTCAAGTCTCTACACTAATCGAGCTGACGCTTTGAAAAGCAACCATAAATGCGTCGGTTGGGTAAAGGGTCATAAATGTGTCGGTTGAGTGAAGAGTTACGAGGCTTCGCAATCTCCAAGGGCCCGAACCGTCTCAATCGAGCTCGACCGAAATGGACGACCTCACTAAAAAAGGGGGCCGCTATCGAACACAACAAAAGGTGGAACTCTCACTCGCGATTACTTTTCATAAATCCTACGTAGAAGCGCTCTCATCTCCCTCAAACGACAAAGGGGCCGTAGGCCAAAATCTTAAACTCATAAAGAAAATTCAGACACGTACAATGTAGAAAGGAAATGATTTCATTATACAAAATGGGGCCGTCAAGCATTACAAGAATAAACAGAAAAATGAGATGTAAGGCTAATCAGAATCATAATCCGTCGATGAGTCCGAAGCGATACGTTCGAGCTCGACGTTTGTACGTGGCGGCACCAGCACATCATCATGAGACACGGGGCATCCCGAGAATGCCGGTACACAGGCCGAAGATCAGCCGAGGAAAAGGGATAGGGCAATGAAGGTATGTCTGAGCAGCGAAAGTCTCTAAAAGTCAATACCATCAGTTTGTGTGTAGCCCTTGCCTACTAATCTTTCTTTGAACCTCTCTACAGTCCCATCTGCCTATCTTTTGATTCTAAATACCCATTTGCAACCTATAGGCTTGATGCCTGTAAGGAAGGGTACCAGGGACCAAGTATTTATTTTCTTTAATGCTTCTAACTCTAAATCCATAGCTGCCTACCATCTGGGATCTGAGGATGCTTATCTGTAAGAGTTAGGTTCTTTATCAATAGTGATATTATCAATGAACCCTTGATAAGTAGGAGAAATGTTAGAATAAGAAACAACATTATCCAAAGTATGAGGATAAGTCCTTTTCACATGATCAGTATAAACATAATCATTCAAATATAAAGGTGTGGATCTTTGTCTAATGGATTTTCTAGTTTGTGGCAAGTCATTAGTGTGAGATGATGAGCTTTCATTTTGATGAAGTTCAGCAACAAAAGTACTATCAACCACAACAGGTTGAGAAATAGGCACATCAACATCAACTTCTAAGGGTAGACAAAGATATGGAGAAGGATTAAAGATGGACAAATCAGTAAATGAAAAAGCAGTCTCATGAAAATAACATCTTTAGAGATGATGATGTTTCTATTTTGTAGGTTCATTACCCTATATCCTTTGATATGAGGTCCAAACCCTGGAAACACAGATTTTGTGCTTCTGTCCTGAAACTTACCCCTGCTTTGAGTAATAGTTGAGACAAAACACAAACAACCAAATACCCTTAACATGTCATAACTATGTGTATTACCATGTAGGATATGATGAGGTGTATCATTGTTCAATAAAGGAGTAGGCAGTATATTTATTAAATGCGCAGCATGAAAAAACACAGTAATGCCAATATTCAATAGGGACTTGAGATTGGATTTTAAGTGCCCTGGCCACATTCAATACGTGCTGATGTTTTCTTTCAATCAGACCATTTTGTTGTGGTGTCCTAGTGCAAGCCATTTGATGGAAAATGCCTTTTGGTCTATAAAAGGCCTTCATTGTGAACTCTGCACCTTGATCAGACCTGATGGTCTTAACACATCTAGAGTCTGCACAAAAACACGATACTGTTGCAGTAATGCATTTGATTGATCCTTGGTTTTCATTAAGAAAATCCAAGTATACCTACTATGGTCATCTACTATAGACAAAAATAAGCATCACCATCAATAGGTAAAAATCTATTTGGACCCCAGATGTCCACATAAATCAGATCAAAACATTGTAAAGTAAAATTGTAAACAGTTGATTCATGATTTCGCATCTTTATTCTAGTATCTGAGGATCTTAGTACTTTCAATCTTTCAGTAGATGGAAGCCCTAATCTAAAATGCCATACATCAAAAGTAGTCATATGACAAGAGCTACAATTATCAAAAACATTGGGTAGACTTGTGATTTTCAAATTTGAATACTCAGCAAGCATAATGTACAATCCATTGCAAAGACTTGCTGAATCAATCTTCCTCATAGTTTGTGGTTCATGCACATAGAAAAAATTAGCTCCAAAAACAACTGAAAGATTGTCATTGCCTGCGAACTTTCTGACAAATATCAAATTGTGAGCGAAAGTAGGCATACAAAAAACATTCTGCTAAATGAGTTTGCAATTTATTATAATGTCTCCAGTATGAGTAACAACTACAGAGGATCTATTAGGTAATTTCACAAACAAATTTTTAGCATATTTGATGTTAAGCATATCTTGTAAAGAGAATGTAATATGGTCAGTCTCCCCTGAATCTACAATCCAGTGGACATTACTGCCATTGACACCTTTCCCTGATGTACTAGTGCCTCCAGCCAAGATTATTGAATTATTGACTAGTTGGAGGCTGCAACCCTTGGATCAGAGACAATAGGTGATCATACTGAGACTTTGTGATAGCTGGTTCATCATATTTCGGAACCTGTTGGTGATTCATACAAGGATCTTGATCACCAAAATCTTGATCATATTCCACATTGTTGGCTGATGGACCTACACCCCTGCCACAACCCTTGAAGTTTAGAGGATATTCATACTTCTTATAGCATTTATAAAGAGCGTGGCCCTCTCTGCCACAATAAGTACAATATGGTTGCTTTGTTCCCTTGAAAACCTCTACCACCACCATTTCCTCTTCCATGCCCTCTGCCTTGACTTGGTAACCTAGCATTGGCCATGACTTGATTGCAATCTGCATCTGTATGCACCTCAGATCTTGCAGCAAGAATGAAAGAATCCGTGTTAGTAGTATTGATTGGTGCTCAAGATTCAATGCCATAACAAAGGCAGTCTTAACATCTGGAAGAGGAATTGTCATTAAAACCTGGGATTTGACAATACCAAAATTCCCATTCAAACATTTCAAGAATCTAGTGGTATATGCATTAGCATAGTACTCCCTTATTGTTTGCAAAGTAGGACATGTGCAGGGTGGGATAGGCCTTAAAAGAAGATACTGATCCCATAGGGATTTCAGTTTGGTGAAGTAATTTGTAACATGAAGTGTACCTTGCTCTAGCCTTTCAATTTCTTCTTTAAGATTAGACAATATATAGGCATCACCCCTGCTAAATCTGTCTTGTAAGTCTAACCATATCTCCCTGGTTGTATCAAAATACAAAACAGACTCAGAAATGGCAGGTGTCATTGAGTTAATCAGCCAAGATGTTACCATATCATTTCCATGCATTGAATCTTCATATGCATGATCATCTTCTGTAGGTGTAACAGCAGTGCCATTGATGAAACTCAACTTCTTTCTACAAGATATTTCCTTTGTAATTGCTCTTTTCCATTGAAGTTTCCAGCACCTTTTAAAACAGGTTGCATCAGAGTCAAACTCGGATTATCATTGTTAATACCTTGAACCACTACTCAATTTGCAGTAGCCATTAGAATTTCAAATATAGAACCAGAAAGATTATGAAAGCAAGAAATGAATTTAGATTCAATAAGAGAATGAAGAACGCAGAAACGAATGAATTAGCTCTGATACCATGTTGAATCTTTGATTAAAATAAGATTGAATCAACAAAAGCAATGAAAGGAACGAATCAAAACATGAAAGATTCAATGAAGAACAAGTTGAAGTTCTTCATCCTGAATTCAAATTTCCAGAAAAGCATGAAAGAAGAAAAACTTGATTACAATTGTTTTGATAGATTGAACTGAAATGTGAACTTCTATTTGTGCTTCCTAAGTCTAATCTTCGGTTTACATATGCCAATCAATCCAATTCAGTTACAATAACTTAACTGCCACATTTAACCAATTTCTTTAATAAGTGTTCGACTAAATGTCACACTGAAGTTGAGTCCAATCTTCTGATGCCAAAACCGGACCTATGTTGTCCTTTATGCCTCAACGACAACACGCCCCTCAAGTGTGTGTGTGGGAGGGGGGGGAACTAGGCACACAACAAGCCCAATCCACCTAGGCTCACAAAGGCCAACTAGACCAACAATAAAGAGGCCACTAGACACACAACAAGCCTGAGCCAACTAGGCTCACAAAGGTTAACCAGGCCAATAACAAGGAGGCTCAACACCCTTTCAAAAAAAAAAAAGCTCAACACAGTTGCAATATAAATGTAGGAAATAATGTTGGCAGCAATGTTAGAACTCAAGACCTCCCACTCTGCTACCATATTAGACTATCATCTCTCCCAAAATCTTAAGTTAATGAGAATACATATAATTAACGTTTTACACATTTTAACAGTGCGTATCGGCGGTGATTTTTAATTCTGGATGCGTTGTACATATTATTCAAACAGATATTAATAGAAGATTTGGTTTAAGAAAAGTATATATAATAAATGGAGAATTAGGGATAATGACAGCTTTTGAAATATTTTTGAGTAACAGGACAATCACATCTTTTTATAGGAAGAAAGACAACTTTTATATTTTTTTTATAGCCAAAAGGACAAAAAAAATAGCGCCGATGAATCCCGGGAGTACCTGGGTTGATTTTTTTTTTTAATTTATATTTCCTCTCCGATTTTGAAACGCTCATATCTTTTGATCTAGATCACCAAACGTGATGAAAATTTCACTGAATTTTTTATTTTTTGATGTTCTTCGTTTTGAGACTTGGTTCGATATAATTACATCGTTTTTCGTGAGATTCACTGTCGAAATTCACTCAGTGAATCTCGAAAATCAGTGAATTTCGACAGCAGATTTTCTGAAATCACGTGAGAATATGTTGAATGAGGTTTCAAAATAAATAGCATGAAAAAATAAAAAAAAATTGGTAAATGAATTTTCAAATTTGGAGTTGTAATGAAAGATATGAGTGTTTAAAAAAGAAGGATGCGAGAGAAAGTGTGTTGAGTTTTTTTTATTTTTATATAAAACCTGAGGACAGAAAAATTTAAAAAAAAATAGTTTTATCATTTATGCAAAAGTTTCAAAAGACTGTAATTCTTGCTAATTGATGAAATATTTGTGTCATTCCCCTCATTACCCCTATAATAAAATAGTAGTACCCAAACTCACGCGCGCGTTTAAAAACCGTCAATAAAATACATTTTTTTTTTTCAAAAAAAAAAAAAAGAATTTAAAGATAAAGACAGAAAATTGATTGGATAACCTTTTAAAAAAATTAGATCCGATGGTTTTCCAAAAAAATTATAGGGAAAGGGCCATAAGGACAAAAAAAATTAATAAATGGGTCTGGAATTACAAAAGAATATTTTCAGCGATTATAAAAGACAAATATCACAATTGTTACTTTAAAATTATACTTCACGTGTTAATATTCTTTGTTTTTCACAATTGTTACTTCATATTTACTCTATTCCAAATTTATTCATTTATTTGTTCTTACATAATTATTACATTTGTCGCTTATTAAATTACGATTCTTTCGCCTCAATTTTTTTGATAATTTTGTCCTCCTGACAAAAATCTAAAAAATTAATAAAAATAGATTGGATAGTTATTATTAAAATAAAATTTAATAAATAAACAAACTACTCGGTTTGCAATATTACATTTGATACATTTCCTTAATTAATTCACATGTCCAAATATGATATGATTCGATATTCATTTCCCTAACAAAATATGTTGCGTTTTGTAATTTCAAATACAGTGAATATTCATTGAACTTACGCTTCAAATGGTTCGACAATGAATTTGGAGATACTTTACCAAATTATATAGGGAGATATTATATAGGTATATACATATACATATACATATATATATATATATATATATATATATATATATATATATATATATATATATCTGTGGTGCTTCTTCTTCAATATACACCGTAAAGCAACTTGTGAGAGAAATTAAATCCTTAGATCGGCATATACAGACTTGAAACATGGCAGACATTGTTGCTTTGAACGACGGCGAGACTCCAGTTTACAACATGGAAGAGCATAAGAGTCTCATGGCAAGCGATGCCCTCTATCAGGTTATTTTTCTAAGCAAATAAATTCAAATTATACTCATTTTTCTTTTCTTTTTTTAATTTTCTAGAAGAAAAAAATGAAGGGTTTTTTTATTTTTTATAGAAATAATCTTATTTGATTTTATGTTGGGTTATTACTCCATTACAGTATATCCTTGAAACAAGTGCGTATCCGAAAGAGCACGAATGCATGAAAGAGCTCCGAGAATTGACTCTCAAACATCCATGGCAAGTGCTCCTACCCTTCAGCAATAAAATTATTTCTTTGGTCTGTGATTTTCTATTTTTGTATTTGTATAGTACGCTTACTATTCAAGCCTTAATTAAAGACCAATTTAAATATTTAATCAGCAGTTTTTTCTTTCACTCGTTAATAGATTATTAATGGATCCTTTGATCAAAATCACTCTTCTTTTTGAAAAGTAATGTGGCCCGAAATCACATTTGAAATGACATATATATATTAATAGAAGAAGTATCTTTCTCATCGTGTATATATATATATATATATATATATATAATGAGAAATAAAAAATATTGTGTGTGCTATAACATCCCAAAATAGCTTTAAAAAAACAAAAATGATAAAGATAGAAATGGCTAGTGCATTGTGTGGTGTATGATTTTAATTTTAGTCTTTTTATTGTAGTCATACGATAGACGGAGCTTTGTCTAAAGCTCGATGATGTTTGAATAATTTCGGATAATTGAATAATTGGGGAATGAGGAGAGGGCGACGTAAATATTTCATCAATTGAGTAGAAGACAGTTTTTGAAACTTTTGCATAAAGACAAAACTATTTATTCACTATCGAAATTCACTTGTGTTCGAAATTCACTATTTAAATTCACCGACTTTAAATTCATCAATCGAAATTCACTAATTTTCAAAATTCATCGTCGAAAATTCACTAATTTTCGGATTCACTTTCGAAATTCACCGTCGAAATTCACCGATTTCGGGATTCACTGAGAGATTCACCGATTTTCGGATTCACTGTTTGTCCTTCTCGCTTATAAAATTATGCGCATTGTCCTTCTCCCTATAAAAATATGTAGTTGTCTCATTCTTAAAAATATTTCAGATTGTGTCCTTATCCCTAATTTTCCATGAATAATTTTGGGAGTAATCCAAAAAGAAATTAGATTGTGTTTGTGATTATTTATGTACTCGAAATGTATGTGATCAAGTCAGTGAACGTAGTTATGATTTTGAAAACGATTAGATCTTTATATAGGCGTTCCACGTAAAGGGAGTAGCTAATTGTGGATCCCTGATTTGGTGTCTTCTTGTAATTTCTCACTGAAAATAGGAATTTCTTGACCTCTCCTGTGGACGAGTCTCACTTCTTGAACCAACTAATCAAGTGGATCAACGCCAAAAACACCATGGAAATTGGCGTCTTCACTGGCTGCTCACTATTGGCCACTGCCCTTGCTCTTCCAGATGATGGAAAGGTTCTTGTCATTTTTCTCCCTCCCTCCCTCCCACCCTCTCCCCTAGTATTCGGGAAATTTTTTGTTACACACTCCATTTGGGATGAAGTGACGACTAAGATGATTAGAACCATACAGTTTATATTCTGAATATAAACTGTGGTGGTTCTAATCACCTTAATCGTCACTTCATCGCAAATGGAGGGACTACGTAAAAATCTCCCCTAGTATTCACTATCTTAATTCAACGAGAATTGATTTGGCTATAAGACTTATGTCACATCAAATGACAGATCACCACATAATCAATGAAATAAAAATATGTCACATCCAGGCCAGAGAGAGTGTAAACGCATCTTTTTGATTTTGCATTGTAGATACTGGCAATGGACATTAGCAGAGAAAACTTCGAACTGGGTTTGCCCATAATTCAAAAGGCAGGTGTTGCTCACAAGATAGACTTCAAAGCAGGCCCTGCATTGCCAGTTCTTGATCAGATGATTGAAGATGTAAGGTTCACCAACTCGATCATGTGTTCATCATCTTATAAATCGGTTTTCTTTGATATATATGAATATGTTGTATGTGTATATTTTTTCAGGGCAAATACCATGGAACATTTGATTTCATATTCGTAGACGCGGATAAAGACAACTGCCTCAATTATCATAAGCGATTGATAGAGTTAGTAAAGGTCGGGGGCCTAATCGGCTACGACAATACCTTATGGAGTGGAACCGTTGTGGCGACACAAGATGAAGTTGCTTCTTTCCCTAAACACATACAGTATTACAGGACTTTTGTGTTGGAGCTGAATAAAGCTCTTTCAGTTGATCCAAGGGTTGAGATTTGTATGCTCCCGATTGGTGACGGAATTACCCTGTGCCGCCGTATCAACTGATTTGATGGCCCCGAGTGATTTATTATTATTATTTTTTTGAATTGAATTGAAGTGAATTTTTTTTTGGGTTTTGAATAATTTTGTTGTTGTTGTTGACATTTCATGCATTATGGTTGGGTTGACGTTGTTATCTTGGTTTTCAAGATGCAGTAATAAGATAATACATTTATGACTTTCAGAATTCATTTAATTTTTTCGTTTCAGATTTTCATTTAATAATACTTGATCCTTGCATATTACATAGATTGAGGGACATTATGGTTATATTTTTTTTTAGGTACAAGATTTCACAGGGTTTTGAATCCCTTGTACCTAGCCTATTAAAGGCATTACTGTCATATGCTCCTCTATTTCATGAATGAATAGAGACTATAGACTTCTGAATAGTCACATATATTCTCCTTCTACTTATTCTTCTCATAAAGATGAGTTGAGGTAAGTTTTGTTCTTTCCGGAAGTGAGAGAAACAACAGTGTTAACTTTACAAACATCCTACAAAGAGACCTATCCTAGGGAAAGATCACTTCGGAAAACCCTCTCGTATCTTACTACTCTCTTAGCCCAAACCCTATGTCGAAGAGGTGGGATTCCTTTTAGGTTGCTGTCTATGAGATTTACTCCGGATCTGATATTATCAGTTTGTACAGCCCAAATGAAGAGGAATTTGAGCACGATCCAAAGAGAAAAGATTTAGATACTGGATTTTCCCAGGTGACATAAAAATATTAGAATTTTTGGATGAGAGGAAGTCGGTCGAAAACAATTATTTTTGTCGAACGCACAAGCTGTCAGAATTTCCAGGTTAGTAAACACTGACTTAAAATGCAAATGTGGTCAAACGAAAAGGAATTCGAACTTGATTCCAATAGGAAAGTTGTAGATGAAAATGTTTTCCGTAACATATCAATAATTCAGGTCATTTGAAGATGTTTAACATGTTTAAAACAGAAGAAGAAGTGAAGGTGCTGCTGCAGATTTTCTGGACAGAGTGTCCGGTATTAATTAACATGGATTTTCTGAACAATCCATAACGATTATCGAGTCGATGTAAAAAGGTAAATTGTAGATAAGACATTAATCTACTTTGATGAAAATTTGCAGAAGTTTTGGAGCAGGGGAAAACATTTGTTTGTTAAAGGGAAAACATGGGAACAAAAGCATTCGCTCATGTTGGATAACGCCAAACACGGGGATGATGAAAAAAACTAGGTGCCACAGCAAGAAACCTTTAACACCAATATTACTGAAACGAGTGAGAAGCACTTGGGAAGAATAGAATTGCATATGGAGTTCATGTGGAACCCATCTCAAGCAATGCAAGGTCAAAGAATATTGGTAAGCATATACCAAACAATAGTAAAAAGAGAAAGTGGAGGATTTGTAGAGTTGAGTCAAATATCATTCTATACAAAGTTAGGACAAGCCAAAAGTAGGATTAGATATTCGTGTTTGCAAGAACGTGAAGAGATCACAATAGGGTGTGTAAAGAAATTTCGACCAAGAGGACCTCAACTTAAACGTGTAGGCATAAGACTCCGATCCCAAAGTTTTACTTGAAGGGGTTTCACTTAATCCTAGGCAATATGTTATGGTTTAGAAACTTCAAAAAAAAAGAGGGTTTCCACTATGGGTCCTAGAAGAAACAAAACCTGAGGGATCACATAAAAGATGTGAGCCGAGAACTCAACTAACCTTTGTCTGAGAAGACTCGTAACTTGGTCCTGGTGCAACTTAACCACGGTTTAAGGATTCTTTGTCTTACGAGGATTACCACCCAACTCAAGAGAGAGTAGGAAGGTTCTAAAAGGTCTAAAGGAATCTTATCTTAGAGAAAAGAAGAATAGGACAGAAAGGACGCTTGTCTCTGATACCAGCTGTAACGTCCCGCTCCCGGTTACCGAGCCCTTACCGGGAAGAGAAACGTTCGGTGCGTATAACATTAAATAAGCCTAACCTTATACGCAAGCCTCTACATCGTCGTAACCAAATAAAGCAAACAAAAACTAAAAAGACTCGTGTAAAACCATAAGTGCTACTAAGAATAAAATTCAAACCATACTAAAGATGAAAAGTTTAACTTACAACGATGAAAAACCAAAGGTTACAAGGTACGATGGCTTAAAAGAAAAGTACAACACCTGTCTTACAAAAATCTTTACAGAAAGTACAACAAGAACTTAACCGGAAACACTACAACAAAGTCTACTACAAATCCGTAAAAAGTAAGTACGCTAATGCATCAACGAGAATCGTCAAAGTCACGTAACATCCTCAAGTCCTCTTTGAACTCCAGATCAACCTGTTCATCTTCTCACCCCACAATGCACACAAAACAAACATGCAAATAAGGTACGTACATAGGTACTTAGCAAGAGTGAGAAGCTAATGAATAACTAAGTTATAGAACAAAAGATTATTATTATGAATATTAAATTGTCTTTATGAGACCGACTCAATCTAGGGTTCACTTCATGTCCATCAATATGTCATGACAATACGTTTCTAGCTTAGCTTATCTTGCTTACGTCAAGACTCATAGGAGCCTTCTACGCGGGTGTGTCCACCACGCGAGGGTGCCAACCAACAGTGGCTTGCACTGTTAGTCCCGGGTTTCCCCGGTATGCATACATGTCCGGTGAAGTTCCTCCGTACTAGGGTCTCGGACTTACATGGTTGTGTTCCTCCGTACGTAGGGTCCAAAGACTTACAGAGTTATCCACCTATCCGGACGAGTCACATAGCCGATGTTTACATGTGCCTAACCAAAAGTGACATGACGTTTAAGCATATTACTATGCAAGTATGTATTTATTATTTGTCGTTAACTAGATACCTAAGTGTTTTCAAGTAAGCTTCCTCACATCTACTGCTCTCTTACCTAGACCACTAGACACGGACAAGGCTTAGCAATTACACAGACATTGATGAATAATAATTCATCAGAGCACAAGCCCCTTCATGCCCTTCCGACGGTCCCGAACTTCAACTCCCTTGAAGATTACATTCGGTGTCGAAACTAAACGCATCAGAAGCTCAATCGAGGCTTGTTCATCTTCATTTAATCTTATTTAAATTCATTGGCAATGCTACAATTCAAGATAAGCCTTAAGATAACATTTTCCACGTAGTCCATTGTCTACAATATCACATATATAATATTTCCGGAAACGAAAATAACGATCACAACTATACATTCATTTTCTAATAAAAAGCGACACAACACATATAGTTAACCACTATACAAAATTATAATGCTACTACACAAAAGCCTATAATTCTAGTATACTACTGCTTAGAGATATTATTAAATTCAAAAAAAAAAGATTATATTATTATGTCAAAGATAAATATGTGGGGCATTCGGTTATTAAGACTTTTTGATTAAAAATGTTGCTCAAATAGTTTTTTGGAAAACAAATATTGCTTAAAAGGTCTTCCCCTACATTTCCCCTTACTTGCCCAAAATACCCTTGAAAATGAGTTTGAACTCGTTACACGAAATCGAACACGTTACATAAGTTTGAACCCAAATCACCCATCTTGTCCAACCCCAAAATCCCTCACCAGAGCCCTGCCGGAATCCCACCAGAACGAATTCGTGCTCATTTGAACTCGTTACACGAAATCTACACGAGTTTGAGCCCAAATCACCCGTCTTCTTCTACCACAAAATCCCTCGCAGGACCCCAGCCATCATCCTCAAGAACTCGTTATTCGAACATGATCAGAGGAATTTGAGGATGAGGAAGTTTGAAAGACAAGAGGGGTTTGTGGACGAGGGAGTTTGAAGAAGAAGATGAAAAGGAATTTGGGGATGATAGAGTTTGAAAGATAAGAGGGAGATTTGGGGATTTGAATTTGATGTTCAAATTTTGAATTTGGGTGAAGGAGGGAAGATTTGGGGTTAATTAAAGAGGGGCATTCTTGGAATAACAATGTTTTTCGTATTTTCCTTTTTTTTAATAGCATTTTAGTCAAAACTATAGCAATGGAAAGTTCAAATAAGACTATATAGGCAATTAATCCAAATATATCGTGTTAACTTTAATTATCTTGTTCAATAATTAATTTAGTTCAAAAACACATCATCCATTGATCATTATTTTTTTTTTTGAAGAGCCAAAGAAAGATTTTATTATTAGAAAAATATTCAGCAAGAAGCTGAGAGTATAACAAAACCAATCGAAAAAATAAAAAACAGCCCCAAAACTTGAAACAGGACCGCAAACTACGAAGAAATAGCAGTAAAAGGATCAAGTTTCCATTTGGTCCACTCCCAGTTGAATTTGAAGCATCGACCTGAAACCCATTTGAAGCATCTCGACTGAATCTCCGCAAACACAGCTGCAACATCGAAATTCTTATGGTTAAAAACCAAATCATTTCTTTTTAACCAAAACATCCATTATGTCACTTTTCTTATAGCATTCCAAATCATGTTATCTGAGCGATTCCGCGTGTGATTCATTTTTAGAGAGCAGAGATCATTCCATAGGGCCGGAAGCACACCCGAGAATTTACACTAATTGAGAACCATGCTCCAAACTCCTTGAGAAAGATGGCAGCTAAGTAGGATGTGGAAACCTTCTTCATCAATCGTCTGGCAAAAATGGAACTTGTAGCATGGTAGACTTACACCTCTTCTTAGTAAATTGGATTTGGTAGGAAGTCTGTTTAGAGATGCTCTCCGGAAGAAGATGTTGACTTTCGAAGGAAAAGACTTATTCAAACTAATGTTGTCATAAATGCTACCAGCCGCAATGGAACCAAGAATTGCGTGTTTAAGTTTGGAAACCGAAAAAGAGCCCGAAGTAGACATGTTCCAGTAATTCATATCTTTGGTACCTGTAGTGATGGAAAAACAAGATAATAAAGAGTAAAGGTTATCGATCTCCCGAAGCTCCTTCCCTCTCGGCTCCCTCACCCAATCACATCTCCACCTCCAAGAACCTCCCTCCAAAAGTCCCACTTCCCTCACCATTGCATCTTTATAAACAACTAGTCTAAACAGTTTAGGAAACATATTTCTAAGACACCCTTGCCCCACCCAGTTGTCCTCCCAAAATTTGGTATCCGCCCCATTCCCGATTTTCTTCACATTTGACGTAAATAATGGAAACCCCCCCACTATCTATTTGTTCCCCAACACAGACAATAGCTCTCCACACTTTCCCTTTAACCATCCTACTCCCTCTCTCACTGAACCCTCCATTTTCACCATGCAAAACTACCATCACTTTTCTCCAAAGGGCTCCCTCCTCAGACTTAAAACGCCACCACCACTTTCCAAGCAAAGCCAAATTTTGTTCCCTAATACCCCCAACCTCGAAGCCTCTAAAGTTTTTGTGTTTCAAAATTTGATTCCAAGAGATCCAAGCTAATTTTCTCTCAATCCCCCCTCCCCAAAAGAAACGAGCACGTAATCTCTCAATGGTATCAATGACACATCTAGGAGCATGGAAAATAGAGAGAAAGAACACCGGTAGACTACCAAGCACCGCTTTAAGCAAAGTCAATCTTCCTCCAATTGAGAGTAGACGAGCTTTCCAACCTGCTAGTTTGTTAGTAATTTTGTCCAAAGTAGGTTGCCAAGCTGCCTTTTTTTCATATTCAGCCTAGATAAGTGAACGGAAATATACCCGCTGTACACTTGAGATCTGTAGTCCCAGTAGCCAAATCAAAGTCAGAAACATTCAGCCCAAAAAGTCTACTCTTTCCAAAATTTATATTCAACCTGAAATGTCGGCTAAGATTTTTAGAATTCTACCCAAGTTCAAAAAATTAGTCTTATCCCAAATACCAAAGAAAATCGCATCATCAGCAAACTGCAAATGAGTGACGCTAACTCCGCTGTTTTCGATCTCAATTTCTTTCAACAATTGTTTATTAACCGCGGTTTGAACAAGAACATTAAGAGATTCAGCAACCAAAAGGAATAAAAATGTGAAAGGGGGTCACCTTGTCTGATTCCTCTTTCCAATTCGAATTCCGAGGAGGGGCTGCCATTAATAAGAATTGACACTTTGGCCGATGACAAACATTCTTTTATCCAACTTCTCCACTTTTCCCAAAATTCATTTGAATCATGATAGAGTCCAAGAAATTCCAATTCATCAATCAAAGGCTTTGGCAAAGTCACTTTAAAGAGAAAGGATTTGATTTTCTTCCTTTTAACATAATCTATCATCTCATTAGTGATCAAAACTCCATCCAATATTTGTCTTCCTTTTAAGTAAGCGACTGGCAATCACTAATCATGCAATGAACCACACATTTAAGTCTTTCAGCTAACAACTTAGAGATGATTTTATAAATGGATCCAATGAGACTAATAGGTCTGTAGTCAGAAAAGGACGTCGGATTGGCTTTTTTGGGAACCAGAGCAATAAAAGAGGAGTTGCAGCCTTTTTCTATCCTTCCTGAAGCAGCAAAATCATGAACACATTCCATCAAATCGTCTTCAAGTAGAGACCAATTCGCCTTAAAGAAACCAAAAGTAAAGCCATCCGGACCAGGTGCCTTATTACTTCCACATCCCCATACAACTTTCTTCACTTCGTCAGCGAGAATGGTCTCTCAAGATACTCCTTCAGTCACTCGGCAATTTTTAAAGAGATGTGAGTGGAAGGAGGGTCTTTTTTGTTAGATTCATGAAATTGGTTTTTGAAAAAGCGAGACGACCTCATTTTTAATAACACCGTGGATCTTCACACCATTTACCATTAAACACCATATCGGAGATGTTGTTTCTATTATTCCGCCTCTCACTAGAAATGAAAGAATTTTGAATTGTCATCACCTCCTTTATCCATCGAGCCCTCGATTTTTGCCTAAGCATTTTCTCCAAAGAAATTATCTTTTTCTAAAGCGGTAGATAAAGCTTTAACTCTTCCTTCAATTTCGCTATCGTCGAGAGTTTTAATTTCCGCAAGTTTATCAAATTTATCAACTTCCTTTCTGGCATTTAACAAATCTTCTTTCAAGTTGCTGAAGATAGTTTTACTCCATTTCTTAAGGGCAGCTTTAACAGATTTTAGCTTTTCTTTAAGCCTAAAGCCTGCCCTACCTTTAACGGTACACTCATTACAAGCTTGTAAAACAACTGAATCAAATTCTTTGTGATCCATCCAAGAGTCAAAAAATTTAAAAGGGATAAGGCCACCATCCATTTTACTGCTATTTAACATTAAAGGACAATGATCCGATAAACCTCTATTTAGAGCCAACAAGGAGATATTAGGCCAGGCATCCAAAAAGGAAGTTGATCATTAATTATTCAGTAGTTTTATCCTCATCTAGCCACACTATGTCACCATTGGTTCACCCCCAAATAATGGGGGCAACATTGTAAATTTGAGATAATTTTTTTTCACAAATAAGATCCACCATATCATATATGGCTAGATAGGGGCGGCTGCAGTATTTTCAACATGGGGTCACAAATGTGTCATTATTTTTTCGTATAACACATATATTTGGATATTCAATTCTATATATGTAACTATGGGAAAATAGATAAAAACATGGGATCAATAGATAAAAATAAAATGATCAATTGCACATATATATGTGTTTATAAAAAAAATCTCCACTATTTATACAGAATAATTTCTTTTAGGGGTCATCCGTACCCGTAGCTGGCAATGTAAATCCGCCCATGTGGCTAGACCTTGATAAAATTGGGTAATGATAGATCTACTCCCTCAAATCTACACCATTTTTACTCCCAACATAATCTTGTGGTTGTGATTTTTTCAATTTTTTAAAATTTCTTTTACAAGTGAAAAACATGCGGTGAGATGATGATGGTGTAAAAATTGTGTAGACTTAAGGGAGTAGCTCTATCACTCCCTGATAAATTTCGTTAATTATTTATCTCTTACGTAAACAACGGTGTAAATTTATCATTTTGCAATTTAAAAATATATCGTGGCTGCATGTACCGTCTCTCTACACCGCATTTATTGTGAAATTCAAATATTTGAAATTTAATTACCAGAACAATTAAAAAGAAAAAAGTTTATGTCACAAATTTTTTTTTACAACAAAGTACCGAAACTCGTATTAATCAATAGTTTTCACATAATACGTAATAATCAATGATACAAAATAGTTACAAAAAAACACTGACTCATATCATTGATAGGTCTTGATAGAGACAATATTATTCAAATAAATAATATTAACAATATACACACATTAATTACAGAATATATAATTATTCTGTAATTAATACGTAATAATTACAGAATATATAATTATATATTCTGTAATTAATGTGTGTATATTGTTAATATTATTTATTTGAATAATATTGTCTTCTATCATAAAGAAAATCAGAATACTAGCAGAAGTATAAAGACTGAAGTGGTGTTTTTTTGATTGATCAAAATGTTACACTGGTACTCCTTTATATAGGAGAGAAAGTGATACTATTATTTAATAGCAATATGCACACATTAATTGTAGATATTACGTATTAATTACAGAATAATTATATATTCTGTAATTAATGTGTGTATATTGTTAATATTATTTATTTGAATAATATTGTCTTCTATCAGGTCTTACATTATAGTTGGTGATAAAAAATATTCTATGGTATTTTGTTGTGTCTTTTTTATTATGACATTGTCGAGGATAATATAGTTTGAATATTATATTTACTTTAATATTATTATTGTCATATTTATCTTGTAGTGACTTATTAACTAAATCAGCGAACTCTATATATTTGTACTTTCCGTTCCGTTGAATCAATGAAATACGATTATTCTAAATGTTGATATAGTAGTAATTCAACTCTAACCGCTAGTGCATGTATCTGGTCGATTCCGAGAAATTGTAGGAATACCCAAGACATTTTTATCCTCCGACTACAATTGAGAATTCCAAACGGCACAAGGTGTCCTTCTATATATATATATATATATATATATATATATACTACTGAAAAGAAACCTATCCTTTTCATATTTATTATCTTGGTTTTTTTACTCATCAAAGCAAGCGTGCAATGGCAGCCGATCTTTTAACCTCATGTGATGAAAAAGGTAAAAGCATCTTTGATTTATGTCGTGATTTATGAACCGTCTGAATTTTTAAAGCATAAAGAATTACCCTATAGTGAATGGTAAACACTATTGCAGATAGTTTGTTTTGAAACCAATTCTAAATATTGCAGGAGTTATACAAACTGTTTCAGATACGCCACCAACTCATTATATGATAAAATTACAAGGGTTTTCAAAATTAGCAAAGAATCTAGAGAGATTCAATTCTGCAGAATTTGAAGCCGGAGGATATAAATGGTACTCTCTATCCATATCTCCCAATCCTAATTAAATTTCTGTAGAAAGAAGTTAATATGTATACATAATTTGCATGCAGGAAAATGATTTTATATCCAAATGGAAACAAATCCAAAAATGTCAATGATGACAATATCTCTGCTTACATAATGGCGGTAGAAAGCAATTTTACTCATCTATGGTCGGAGTTTCATGCTTTTTTTAGAGTTTTTCTCTTCAACCAGAATAACAACAACTACTATACTCTCCAAGGTTTTAGTGTTTTTGCCCTAAAATAACAAGCATTGTATTTTAGATCTCGATTTTGTGTGCAATCGAATAATATTAATTGTTGATAATTTAATTGTTGCTTGTCATGAATACATTCAGTGGCAAACGGAAGACGGTTTCATAAGATGAAGTTAGAATGGGGTTTTGACCAATTCATGCCTCTGAAGAAGTTTAATGATCCATCCAACGGTTATCTTGTCAATGATACGTGTCTCTTTGGAGCTGAAATATACGTATGCAACAAAGATAATATTAAAGGGGCGGAGTTGGTAATGTTGAACAATGTGAATACCCACAAACATACTTGGAAAATTGAGAGTATTTCTTCTAAGGATTCTCATGAATCGGTGACCTTTAACTCTGGTGATCAGAAATGGTAAGCATTGCATTATTGTTTTATGATCATCAAACAAATTAGTATACCTAAATAAATTGTTTTATACAGGATATGTTTGCAGTCTAAAACATGACATACCTTGTTAACACAGTTATGGCTTTGGTATGTAGGAAAATAGTTTTATACCCCAAGGGAATGGGAACAGGAAAAGGTAGCCATGTATCTATTTATTTAGCTATGGGTGATCCTGCAAATGCTTCCCATATATATGCAGGCTTCACAATCAGCATGATTGACCAACTTCATGCCAAAAATCACATCTTAAATCGTATGTAACTATTGTGATTTGTTGTCTTGTTTATTAAACAACTTGCCAACACTATATATATATTATATATATATAGTCAATTTACTTGAAGTTTTTTTTTTTTTTGGCAGTAAATTACTGGTTCACTCCACCCTACCCTGCTTCTACTTATGGTTGGCCAAGGTTCATTTCACACACTGATTTCAATCTATCGAGTAATGGGTATCTGGTAAAAGATAGCTGCATCATCGAAGCAGAAGTCATTGTGTATGGAGTCACTACTGCACTCTAAAGGATATGAGCATGGAGTCACTACTTTTTGCCAGAACTTATTGGATCTCTCTTTGAATTTTAAATTTAAACCATCCGATTCCAATAAAATATTGTTGTTTCATTTTTTGTTTTGATTTGTCATGTATGCACTATAACACTGACTGACATTATTTTCAATCGGAAGTCGGTAGATTCGTATAAAATTTTCAGACATCTAGGTCATTAGGTTCAATTGGATTAAATGGAGGAATACTCGTGTGAATAGTGCTTGGAGTAAGTGGATTGTTGACCCGATTAATGCTCATTCCCTAAATTAGGATTATCTCATTTGGTTTTTCAATGGCTAAATTACAATTTTAGTCCTCTAACTAGCCTGTTTTTCGATTTTGGTCCTATTTTTTGTCCGACGACAATTTTAGTCCTGTAAGTGTTTTTTTTTTTGCAAAAATAGTCCTGAACGCCGGAAAGACCACTTACAGGACTAAAATTGTTGCCGGAAAGACCACTTACATGACTAAAATTGTCGCCGGAAAATACCAATTTTAGTCCTGTAAGTGGTCTTTCCGGCATTCAGGACTATTTTTGCAAAAAATAGACCACTTACAGGACTAAAATTGTCGCCGGAGAAAAAATAGGACCAAAATCGAAAAACAGGCTAGTTAGAGGACTAAAATTGTAATTTTGCCGTTCTTCAATCATGGCCTCGTTGCTACTGTATCTTTTTGCTTTTTAATTGTGCTGCTCGTTACTATAGTCTATTGAGCTATATATTACTATTAAATTGTACCTATGTAATTTTATGTAATTTTGTTAAGCTTCTAGCCGACTTATTTTAATAAAAACACCCATTTGCTATTTTAAAAAAAAAAAAAAAAAAGGCCATTGCTGAAGAAGAAAGGGCTTGCTTAAAGTGAATGTAATGTATATTAACGGGCAAATCAAGAGCCGAAGCTCAGTTACTGCAATAGCAGATACAAAAATGACAAAAACTCCCTTAGTTTTTAGGGTTTTACAGCTTTAATACCCCAGCCCTTTAACTAGTGCAAAAGACAAAAGTGCCCCTCGAATAAACAGATATAAATAAGGAAATTAAGCTGAATAACTGATAGTAATAATAATGAATAAGTCTCTTGCTTCTGCATCACAAACAAACCATGAAACATATAACCAATTGCAAATCGCATTATTTGACATTAATTGGATTACTCTGGTTATTTTTGTTCTTCCCCTACTCAACCCGAATTCAAACCTAGTTATTTCCCATAATTAAAATGATCCTATTTCCCACAATTAAAATGATCTCGTGTTGGTTATGTATTATTATTATTATTGTTTTTTATTTCCTCCATAGATTTGTGAAACTGTTCTCATATGATTAAGTTATTTGCACTGAAGGTCATGTGAGGTTCAATTAGTTACTCCTTCCGGTTTTTTTTATATGTGGCAGAGGAAAAAAAAATCACAGATTAAAAAAATAATTAAAATGTTTTAAATATAGTATTGGGAATGTATTTTTTTATTGGAGATATAAATACTTTGTTGGTAAATGAGTTTTAAGTATTGGAAATACATTTTTTTATCGGAGATGTAAATACTTTATTGGTAAGGAGAAAAATAATAATAAATGATGCACTGAAAATGTAAAGTGACAGATAAATAAAAACAGAACAAATTCTGAAATGTGACGGATAAGAAAAAACGGAGGGAGTATTATTATAATAGGTCAAACCGCATTGATGAATATTCAATGTCAAATTTTCATTTCATTTTGTCATTGTTAAGGTTAAAAGAGTATTAACATATGCATTAGGTTTATGTGTACGTGTGGTGTGATGTAATAAGTTGCTGAGACTGTATAAAGTTGTATCTGAATATTCTATTGAATAAATGACAAAATATATTCCCTAGATTATTTGTTTTGGTATAGGAGCTTAATGGCTGACGCCACTTCTGGCACCGGTACGGCTTCAGTTCTGGTTACCGCCATTTCCACTAAACCTGTTTCTCTACCATCTTCACCTGGGTTCATTCCATCAACTCAGTACTTTTCTTCTACTAATTATGGCACCTTTCGTCCCGAGTTCACCGGAGGTCCGATTATATCCACATTCCCTTCATTGCCAACCTTTGCAGGTCCGTTGTTGCATCTGTCCGCTTCGCATAACTCTCCATCTCCATTCGGTGGTAGTCTTAATCAAAACTGCAGTGTCAAACTAGACCGCAAAAACTACCATTTGTGGAAATCCATCATTCTGCCGATAGTCAGAGGCCACCGTTTGGATAGTTATCTTCTTGAAATGAAACCTGCACCACCGGAGTATATTCCCTCCGTTACCACCACCGGATCTGGAGTTAATTTTCAACCAAACCCCTGCTTTTGAAGAATGAACGACTATTGATTCTCTATTGACGGGCTAGCTGATGAGCTACATGACGGAGCAAGCCCTCAATAAGATTATTGACTGCAAAATGGCGTCTGAAGTCTAGAGCTTTCTTGAAGGGCTGTTTAATACCAAATCTAAGGCACGCATGCTTGTGTTCAAAACTTCCCTAGCCAAGGCAGAAAGATACTAAATCTATGATTGACTATCTCGCTTTGATGAAATGCTATTTTGATGGTTTGACTGTTGCGGGTTACCCTATTACAAAGTTTGAGCTGATATTAGCTGTTCTTGGTGGTCTGAACAAAGATTACGAGCCTGTTATTTGTTCACATAACTTCTCGTATTAGATCTTTGTCTTGGCAAGATGTTCAATCCCAGCTAATTACGCATGAACATCTCCTTGCCCGTTTTAACCACGTTAGTGCCATATATTTGTCCCAGGACCTCTACTAATGTTGCCCTAAATATGTCTTGAAGTTTTAATGGTGGCTCTGCTGCTAGTCGTTGCAGAGGCTCTAATTCTGATTCTAGCAGAGGTAGGGACATAGAGGAGGTTATAGGGGTGGACGTCTTGTGGTAGAGGTGGTAGATCTAATAGTAATAGCCCTGGCCCTAATTACATATATTCCCAAGGAAATCAGTACAGACTTACTTGTCAAATCTGCTATAGGGTTGGTCACACTGTTGATAAGTGTAACTACAGATTTGATCAGAACTACATTCCAGCTCCACCCCAGAACAGGCCTAATGCTGCCTTTGTAGCTGCTCTTGAGTCATATCTAGACTATAACTGGTACCCTGACAGTGGAGCCTTAAGTCATGTCACCTCTGACTTGAACAATATGCATCTGAATCCAGGAAATGATGGCCCAGACACCTTAACAGTAGGAAATGGTGAGTCCCTAGCTATTATAAATACTGGCTAGTCTTCTCTTCATACATCTCATTCTCCCTTGCTTTTAACCAATATTCTTTATGTTCCTGCAATTACAAAAAATCTGTTAAGTGTTTCTAGATTAACTAATGATAATCCTGTCTTTATGGAGTTTCACTCATATAGATGTTTTGTGAAGGATCAAGCTACTAGGGAGCATTCGGGTGGACCATTGTGGATATTCAAAGGATAAGTCCCTCTGTGTCTATGCATAAGATCTCTGTAGATCTAGAGTAGAAAGCAGTGGCTCAACCTCAGAGAAGGTTGATGCCTCAGTTAAAGGATGTTGTTAAAAAAAGATTATAAAGATGTTGGAAATGAGAATCATATTCCCGATTGCAGACAGCGAATGGGTAAGCCCGATTCATGTGGTGCCCAAGAAATAAGGATTCACTATCCAACATAATTAGTTTGATGAGTTTATCCCTGTCAGACTGATTACTGGACACTGAGTCTACATTGATTTTAGGAAGTTGAACAATGCGACTCGGAAAGAGCATTTTCCCTTACCTTTTATCGACCAAATGTTGGAGAGATTGAGCAGTCATGCATGTTGCTATTTTTGGATGTGTACTCTAGTTATTACCAGATACACATTGCCCCCGAGGACCGTGATAAAACCACTTTCACATGCCCCTATGGAACATTTGAATACAATCGCATGCCCTTCGGATTATATAATGCACCAGCAACATTCCAAAGGTGCATAATGTCTTTATTTGCGGACATGGTGGAAGATTTTTTGGATATATTTATGGATGATTTCTCAGCTTTTGGAGATAGCTATGATGCGTGCTTGGATAACTTGAGTAGAGTGCTTAAAAGATGTGAAGAGACCAACATTGTGCTTAATTGGGAAAAGTGCCATTTTATGGTCACTGAAGGAATTGTGTTGGGTCATAAGATTTCAAAGAAAGGAATGGAAGTGGACAAGGTGAAAATTGAGGTCATAAAGAAGTTACCAACTGCAAAGAACCTCAAGACATTGCGAGCCTTTCTTGGCCATGCAGATTCTATAGAGGTTTATCAAAGACTTTTCCAATATCTCTGACCATTGACCGAATTGTCTCATGAAGGATGTACGTTTTGTCTTTGGAGAAGAATGCAAGGAGGCATTCAACACACTAAAGCATTATTGATAATAGCCCCACCTCGTAGCCCAGCATTGGAATAAACCTTCGAGCTAATGTGTGACGCAAAATGATACGGTGTTGGAGCACCACAGGACAAAAAGAGGACAAAATCTTTAACTTGATTTATTACGCTGTCGTACTCTCAACAAATAGCCTGTGAGGAATTATGTGACTACTGATAAAGAACTCTTAGCTGTAATATTTGCATTTGACAAATTTAGATCTTATCTTGTAGGGTCTAAAGTCACTGTTTTCACCGACCATGCAACTTTGAAGTATCTTATGAATAAACTGTTAGGAAATCACTAGTTTAACGCATCGGAATTTAAAATTTGATTTTCGATCCCAAGATCGACTTCGTTTAATACAATAAACACGTTAAGTAGTTTGACGGTATATACTCTGGCTGATCTATAAGATCGACGCTTTGACCGTCAATGGAGAGTAGTACTGTGCGTAAGCCGTCCACGCATCCGGCCTCTATCGATTATCCATACAAACTCCTCGCCGGAATCCTCCTTGGATTGGAGTCAGAAAAATCCGGCTGCTAGACCGGCCTTTTTCTCTCTCTCTCTCTAACTCTCTATTAGAAGTTCTCTATTTTACTCAAGAACTATTAGCTTTTGGAATGTGATGTACAAAAGAGCTAGCCAACCTCCTCTTATATAGAGGTATGATGTGCCCATTCCTTCTCGCAAACTGATTGAGATTAGCTTCTAGAAGATAGATGAAAGAGAAAAACCTTTTCCCAATAAAATAAGGAAAATCACTTAGATTGATTTATCTCTTTTATTATAATATCTTACGTTAAATAAAACTAAATATTGCCAATATCTTATATTGAATATATTTATGTTTTTTACCATAAATCTATTTTTCCAAAATCAGTTAATATCCAATATTAATGTTATGGAAATCTTATTAATTAAATTGCACAATCCAAGTGTATCTAATACACTTAGAAGTGGCACCCCAAAGTCCCAACAATTGGCATCAGGATTATGCTTTACTTAATATAATTAATATCTTGTATTAAATTTATTCATAATAAATAAATACTACCATATTAATTTACCACTATAACATTTATAGTCTCGAGATAAACTTTCCTTATTTTGGTTATCAACTATAACCGCATTTTAATCCGACTCGATGTTCTTATATGTGTGACCCGACAGGCTTCCGAATATGTTGGCCGTAGACACAAAGTGCAATTACGAAAATGCCCTCATACCTAACGATCACGGGATAGCGTCAAGCAACACACCGTGACCCCCAATCGTCGGAAGAGTCAAAAGCAATGACTACAACCTTTCATGTGAAACAGTTACCATGTAAATTACAATCCTACCGCTGTAATAATATCCATACGATCTTATCTCGAGTGTCAGTACATTAACGATCGTATCTTATAATTTGGATATCATGCACTCTCAGAATAACACATTTACTCCCACTTTGCAAAGATTCTCGAGAGCTAGACATTCCTTATAAGAAGGCCGTTTTGGATATCCATTCCCAATCATAGGATACGTGATTCCCGGATGAACTAACATGTATACTCCGTTTGCTTTAATATCACACCTAATCACTACCACATGACTGCCCCGTGGCTAAGGGAAATCTCAATAGTGTCAAAGCATGACAATCCACACCATGATGCCATGTAGACTCCGGTCTTAAGGATAATTACACAACTGCCACAGAGTGCGAAACTTAATCTAAGTGGGTCAGTCTAACGTACGCATTCTTTAATACACGTCCACGTACAATCCAAGTGTCTCTACACTTCGATAGATGAGATCTATCCCTATCTTCACTAAGATAAAAGACATCAAATACATCCTAGCCTAATCATACTATCAATGTCCCATTTGACAGTATATACGACTAGAGACATTTAAGTATCAAACTTATTAAAGTAATTAGAGATCTCATCAACCATAATCACTATCATGGTTTCTCTATCACATCTTGACACTAGGGACATTACTATATATATACAATCAATAACATGAAGATAAATAATATATAATAACAAAAGAGCTTTTATTAATCATAATAAAGTTATAACATGAACTAAAACAGACTATAAATGACCCGACCCGGTCGGATCCGGTCCAACCCGATTGGGTTTAGGACATATTTTCAACAATCTCCTACTTGGCCTAAAGCTAATCACCCATATGCCTAAGCCCATGCATATGAACATGATTCTCATGCTTTGCCTGTGACAACGCCTTGGTTAACGGATCAACTATGTTATCATCCGTGTGGACTTTCTCTATCTTTACATCTCCTCTATCTACTATCTCTCTAATCAAGTGATAGCGCCGTATCACATGTTTGTAATTCTAATGAGACCTTGGTTCCTTTGACTGAGAAATTGCCCCATTGTTATCACAGTACAGTGACACTGGACCTTCAATGGAGGGAACCACACCAAGTTCAGTAATGAACTTCTTCATCCAAACTGCTTCCTTTGCCACCTCCGAGGCTTCTATGTATTCGGCTTCCGTTGTAGAGTCTACAGTAGTCTCCTGCTTGGAACTCTTCCAGCTCACTGCTCCACCGTTAAGCATGAAAACAAATCCAGATTGTGACTTCAAGTCATCCTTGTCAGTTTGAAAACTTGCATCTGTGTAACCTCGTAATACTAAATCATCACTCCCGAAAACCAGGAACATATCCCTAGTACGCCTCATGTACTTAAGAATATTCTTGACTGCAATCCAGTGACCATCACCTGGATTAAACTGGTACCTGCTTGTCATACTAAGATGGTACGAGATGCCTGGTCTGGTGCACAGCATGGCGTACATGATCGACCCGATAGCCGACGCGTAAAGGATCTTACTCATTTGTGCCGTATCCTTCTCTATCTTAGGACACATTTCCTTTGACTGGTAGACCCCATGTGACATGGGCAGCAATCCTCTCTTGGACTGCTCTATGCTGAATCTCTTCAGATTGTGACAGACCAAGCAACCTCTTAGATCTATCTCTATAGATCTTGACTCCTAGAATATAGGCTACTTGACCCAAGTCCTTCAGTGAGAAGTTATTGGATAACCAAGCTTTGACTGACTGTAACATTGGCACATCATCCCCTATGAGCAATATGTCGTCTACATAAAGCACTAAGAACACAATGGCACTCCCACTAACCTTCTTGTATACATAGGGCTCATCTTCATTCTTGATGAAATCAAACTGTTTGATAATCCTGTCTTTAAAGGATGAGAATCATATTCCCGATTGCAGACAGCGAATGGGTAAGCTCGATTCATGTGGTGCCCAAGAAATAAGGATTCACTATCCAACATAATGAGTTTGATGAGTTTATCCCTGTCAGACTGATTACTGGACACCGAGTCTGCATTGATTTTAGGAAGTTGAACAATGCGACTCGGAAAGATCATTTTCCCTTACCTTTTATCGACCAAATGTTAGAGAGATTGAGCAGTCATGCATTTTGCTATTTTTTGGATGTGTACTCTAATTATTACCAGATACACATTGCCCCCGAGGACCGTGAGAAAACCACTTTCACATGCCCCTATGGAACATTTGAATACAATCGCATGCCCTTTGGATTATATAATGCACCAGCAACATTCCAAAGGTGCATAATGTCTTTATTTGCGGACATGGTGGAAGATATTTTGGATATATTTATGGATGATTTCTCAGTTTTTGGAGATAGCTATGATGCGTGCTTGGATAACTTGAGTAGAGTGCTTAAAAGATGTGAAGAGACCAACCTTGTGCTTAATTGGGAAAAGTGCCATTTTATGGTCACTGAAGGAATTGTGTTGGGTCATAAGATTTCAAAGAAAGGAATGGAAGTGGACAAGGTGAAAATTGAGGTCATAAAGAAGTTACCAACTCCAAAGAACCTCAAGACATTGCGAGCCTTTCTTGGCCATGCAGGATTCTATAGGAGGTTTATCAAAGACTTTTCCAATATCTCTAGACCATTGAATGAATTGTTTGCAAAGGATGTACGTTTTGTCTTTGGAGAAGAATGCAAGGAGGCATTCAACACACTAAAGCAGTTATTGATAATAGCCCCAATTCTGGTAGCCCCAGATTGGAATAAACCTTTCGAGCTAATGTGTGACGCAAATGATACGGCAGTTGGAGCAGCCCTAGGACAAAAAGAGGACAAAATCTTTAAACTGATTTATTACGCCTATCGTACCCTCAACAATGCCTAGAGGAATTATGTGACTACTGAGAAAGAACTCTTAGCTGTAATATTTGCATTTGACAAATTTAGATCTTATCTTGTAGGGTCTAAAGTCACTGTTTTCACCGACCATGCAACTTTGAAGTGTCTTATGAATAAACTGTTAGGAAATCACTAGTTTAACGCAGCGGAATTTAAAATTTGATTTCCGATCCCAAGATCGACTTCGTTTAATACAATAAACACGTTAAGTAGTTTGACGGTATATACTCTGGCTGATCTATAAGATCGACGCTTTGACCGTCAATGGAGAGTAGTACTGTGCGTAAGCCGTCCACGCGTCCGGCCTCTATCGATTATCCACACAAACTCCTCGCCGGAATCCTCCTTGGATTGCAGTCAGAAAAATCCGGCTGCTAGACCGACCTTTTTCTCTCTCTCTCTCTAACTCTCTATTAGAAGGTTTCTATTTTACTCAAGAACTATTAGCTTTTTGAATGTGATGTACAAAAGAGCTAGCCAACCTCCTCTTATATAGAGGTATGGTGCGCCCATTCCTTCTCCCAAACTGATTGAGATTAGCTTTTAGAAGATAGATGAAACAGAAAAACCTTTTGTTGGTCCCTTGGAAAGGCTATCACAAGTTTAGGGGGGGGGTGAATAAACTTGTCACCAAAAGCTGAGTTTAAAACAAATTATGGTTCAGATAAAACTTGTGTGGAGTTGAGCTGACTAAGCGGAGATTAAATCAAACTGACTTAAGCTGAAACTGAGTCAACCGGCAGCGGATATAATTTTAGCCTTTAAAATGATCTTGTTATTCTGTTATGAAAACTGAGTGTTGTGAATTCTGGTGAATGTCAGTTGTGACTGTGAGATGTATAACAATCAATTATCACAATGCTGTAAGTAAATGCTAAATAAATAAGTAAATGCGTAAAGTAAATGAGGCGGATGTTATAGAGGTTCCGTGGTGTAATCTCAGACGTCCTCTCTTCCCTCGTGGTGCGGAGGAAAATTCCACTAGAACTTCTTGAGGTGAAATTACAAAAAAGTCCTAAACAATAGTCCTTGGCTAATCCTTAGCTTCACTATCTAAATAATTGTAGAACAGGTAGAATTGCTGCTCTCCAAATGCTTGAACCATCGGGTCCTTAGAGGTAGGATTGCCTCTTCACCACTACCACCATAAACACAATCTACCCGATTTTTCATCACAATCGCCCTGACAAAACCTTCCCGGTTTATGTCACAGTCTAAACCTTTGAAATAGAATCAAAGTTGGGGTGAGAATCAATAAATTGATTCTTGTTTGTGGTTCTTCAAAGTGTTGAATCCTTGATAAATTCTTTGTAGCTTCGAACACTTGAAGAAATACTAGATATGATCTTGTTGTAGTTCAGTGATGATAACAATTCAAATAGAGTGCACAAATTGCTTGTTAAATCTTGTATATGCTCTTGTTCAATATATATTGTTGTTGGTGCAAATTCTACTATTTATAGTGTGAAGTCCAACGTTCATCTAGCTTTGATTTGAATTGTATATCTTGCAACGGTTATATTTTCTGACCGTTCCTGCTGTGTCAGTGACTCATCCAATGAAATTTCTTTCTTTACAACGTTCGATTGTACTTTCGCTTTGTTGGATGGTCAATTATAAAACCGAGTTTCCTTTGTCGCTTTTTTCATTTGTCGATTTCCTAACTCGACTTGGAGCATTAATCGAGATTTTACTCTTCTTTAAATATCGCACTCGCCATCTCGGTTACAATTGACTTAATCAGAGTACACCATGATACATTTATCATCTAAGAATTCATTGTCCTTATGATTCTTAGGTCTTCATACAAGATCTATAAAGTCGATTCAGTCACCACAATCTTGCTCAAGTCCAACTTTCAGCTCGACTTTTAATCTTCATAATCGAGTTTGAACCCTCGCTTCTTCATTCTTCAATAACTGAGTCATGTCCTCGGTTCTTCCATCTTCTAAATAAGCCAACTGATGTCTCAAATCTCGTGAACTTACTTACCTTCTTCATTCAGTGTATCCGAGTCGCTTTGTTTGTCTTGATGAATTCCAGCTTTCTAATTGATTCCCGGTTTTGCTTTTACGACACACTAATAATTACGATGCTTGTCTGATGTAACTTATACAAAAATCGACTCTAATAAAACTTATACATTCGATTTCTAGACATCTTTTAGCTTTCCACTATAACAAATTGGCTTGACTTCATCAAATGGGTTAATACAACATTATAATAAGTAAGATGAATTATCATCAAAACATAAATTTTATTTCCAACAATTTCCCTTTTTGATGATGCCAAAACTCTCCCTAAAAGAAAAGCTTAAAGATCAATACAATAATAAAATCAGAAAAAGAAACTGGTTTTCAATGGAATGAGCAAAATCGATACAAGCATTTTGTTCAAATATCTATGATTAAAGACTGAGCTTCTTCTTAGCTTTTTGCATAACTAAATCATATCTTTTTGTCTTGTCATACTGATTTAAAATCTTCTTCAAGTTTGGAGTCTTCTTTTGAAAAGGTCTTGTTGTAGTCAACTTGACTACTTTCTTTCCATCTTCTCCATTGAATTAGCTTGGGTAAGCTTGAGTCTTCCGTATAGTATTTTTCAAATTCATTATGTCGGCTTTCATTTGTTCAACCTTATCTTTGATCTTCGATTTGTCTTCAATCCTTCGATTCTTTTATGTTGTGCAATTTTTGCTTTGAGTAAATATCGGACAAAAAGTAGTTCAAGGATTCTTCGAATGTTCTATCCTTGTACTTGGCTTTGATAGGATTGTAGTCTTTGACAAACCTGCGTCCACGATCCTTTGTAAGAGTAACTCTTCTATCTCCAGGTTGATTGTATTTTGCAATAAGTTGATCTTCAGTTAACTCTTTCTTCAAAAATTTAGGATCTGATCTGTATCTTTGTAGTTCTTCTTCAAGTTTCTTCATTTCTTTGAGTAATTTCAGCTTTTCTTCTTCAGCTTCCCCCTTTTTGGCATTATATAACTGATCTACCAGGGCATGGGTTTCCTTTTGATCTTTTGAAATTTGTCTTTGAGAATCAAGTACTTCCTTGAGTTGAATTTCTAACCCGTAGATATGCTGATTAATATGCCAATGAGCTTGAGCATGAGTTTCTCTATCTACAGCGGTTGAATCTTCAAGTTGTTGTTTGAGTAAAACAATTTCGAGCGTAACTTGAACTTGCTTTGTGAATCATCTCTAGTCTTGCATGAACCGAAACATCGCTTCTAGTTCTATAATCAAGATATTCAGAGATGTTTGATAAGAGACCATTCTGTGTATCTCTTAGACTGAGTACTATTTTCAAGTTGTCATGAACTTTGGCCAATTCTTCCTTAGATAGAAAATCAGAGGGATCATACGTAGCTTCCATTTGATCCTTGTCCCGAGTATCAATAACTATCGCTTGTCCGATTTCATCACCGCTTGTCGATTGACATTTATCCGGTTTTCAACAGACAATGCTTGTTGTTTGTGGGTGCACGTTTGCGTTCTCGGATGTTGTGATTGAGTGATTGCTTGCAAAACTGTAGTATCATCAGCTTCTTTTCTTGGCCTATCATGATCGTCATCATCCTTTTTCTGTGAACTGTCTTTAGATGATGTGCCTGATTCTCTTCTTTTTGCTAACTCAGTGAATCTTTTGAAACAATTGCCCAGAAATTCCTTAATGGGAAACAGAGAGTAAAGATCTCTTACTTCCAATTTCTCCAAGAGTGATTTTTCTTCAATCTGTAAATTTGCATCACGAGAATATTCTGGTTGAAGTTTCATTTTCATCAGCTTTATGACTTTGTCAACTTCAAAGACTGGTGCCAATTGTTGAACTGACTTCTGTTGTGTTTGAGAAGTGAGGTTAGCAATGACATTCTCTTGAGTATCTTCAGTTGTCAATTGTTGTTCCCCCTCAGTAGGTGCTATCTCACTTGAGATTTAAGGGTACAAGCATCTTACAACTGATCTTTCTTCTGTGGATCTTGATTTTAAGCTTGGTCCCTCAGTATTCGGTTCTTTCTTTGAGACACAATTGACCATTTTCCTTCTGTTGGAAAGTTGTTTCGTGATTTCCTTTGATGTCACAGCTTCTGCTTCTTTTTTCTTCCTTGATTCTTTCCAAATAAAATTGAATGATTCCACTAAGAGTTTTCTTGATCGGAATCTCCCATCGCTTATTTGTCCTTCACTTGAGCTTTTGCCATACTTTCTAATTCAAAAAATATTGCTTTTGAATTGATTGACTACATAACCTCGCCCAATTGAATTCAATGTTCTCCCAGATTATGTTCATTAGCAAAATATTTTCTTCCGAAAGTATACTAATCCCTTTGGATTTTCCAATGACGTGTTTGCTGAGCCATCTGCTGAGGTGTCCAAATTCTGGTTTGATTTTGTCGACATGAACCCCAGGTACGATTGGTTCTGTAGACGAAGTAATCATTCTGAGAAAGGCTTCTTTCTCCAGTGGTAGGGTTGCTAACTCTGTTAAAGTTGCTGCTGTATTTGCGAACCCAAAGATTGATCTCATGACTCTTTCATTGATCACAATGCGATCTCCACGAACTGTAGTAGTTAAGGAGTCCTTGATCAATCTCATATTTTGCCAAAACTGCAAAATTCCTTCCACATCTCGTTTTGCTTTGAAGTGAACTTCGAGAAGGTTGTTCAATCCTGGTTGCTTTTCGATTTTATCTCGTATACAACTGGCTAACAGAGTGTTTTGACACATAGATTCATACATTTTGAGTGTTAGTTCATCCAAATTGATTAAACGACTATCTTTCAATCAATTGCGGTGGCCATGTTTGAGTGTGAACACAGAGAAATTTGATTTTGAAGGGTAGGATTGAAAAGAATCTGTTTTTCTTAAAAAAAAATGTTAGTGTGAAAAGAGATTGAATAAATAGGTGGGATATTCTGGCGGTTGAATGGTACAACTTTTCAAATTCCATGATGGTTTTGACAACCGATACATGTACTGCTTCTGACAATCGTGGGGTGTACACACGAAGTTCTGACAAAAAGAACTGTGGCAATTTAATGCGATATAACCCCTGTTGATTCTATCTTATCAACTTTTGACCAAATATGAAAACGATCTTGAGGTCGCTTTTAAATAAAATTGCTCTTGTCAAAATTTTCGCTTTTGCCAAATTCTTCCAATTTGTCGATTTGAGATTGTTGATGTCAATGACTAGTCTCATAAGTGCGCACTCAAAGATAACAAAGATTAATCCCTTTGACGAATCTCTGGCTTAACTGACTTTGATTATTCCCAACTCAGTTCTTAGTTTTGCAAATCTCTCTTTCTCCAGTGGCTTAGTGAAGATGTCTGCCAACTGATCTTTAGTAGGTACATAAAGAACTGTTATATCCTTCTTCTCTGCATGATCTCTTATAAAGTGGTGACGTACATCAATGTGCTTTGTTCTTGAATGTAAAAATGGATTATCAGTAATTGCAATTGCACTTGTGTTATCACACATTATGGGAATTGTTCCTTCTTCTATCCCATAGTCTCGTAATTGCTGTCTGATCCATAAAACTTGAGCACAACAACTTCCAGCTGCTATATATTCAGCTTCTGCTGTTGAAGTTGAAATTGAGTTTTGCTTCTTGCTAAACCATGACACAAGTCTATTTCTAATAACTCGACATGTGCACTCGATGTGCTTTTTCTCATCCACTTTGCATCCAAAGATAATCTGAATCTGAGTAAGAAATCAGCTTGAATTCTCCTTCTTTTGAATACCAAATACCAACTCCATTTGTATCTTTTAGATATTTCAAGGTTCTTTTTACAAAGATGAGATGGCTTTCCTTTGGTCTTGATCGAAATCTTGCACAAACACCGGCGAAGAAAAAGATATGTCCGCCTACTTGTCGTAAGATAGAGTAAGCTTCCAATCATCCTTCAGAGAGTGTTTGATCAACATCTTTACCTTCTTTATCTTCATCTAATCGATGTTCGTCCCCTATTGGTGTAGAAATTCCAGAGATTTCTCCATACCAAACTTTTTGATAAGTTCTATTGTATATTTGGTTTGATGAATGAAGATTCCATCAGCTAGTTGTTTAACTTGCAATCCTAGGAAATAATTTAATTCCCCCATCATACTCATTTGAAATTTGCTTTTCATTAAACTTGCAAATTTCTCACATAGCTGTTCATTTTCTGATCCAAAGATGATATCATCAACATAATTTTGAACAAGTAGAGTATCTTCTCCATTCTTCATCCTGAACAATGTTTTGTCGATTGTTCCTTTGATAAATCCGTTATCTACCAAAAATTGAGACAGGGTTTCGTACCAAGCTCTTGGTGCTTGTTTAAGTCCATAAAGAGCTTTCCTTAGTCTGAAAACTTTATCAGTTTGATCCTTGATTTCAAATCCCGGTGGTTGTTGAACATACACTTCTTCTTCAAGAATTCCATTTAAAACGCACTTTTAACATCCATCGATAAACTTTGAATTTCTTATGAGTCAGATAAGCAAGAAAAAGTCTGATTGCTTCTAGTCTTGCGACTGGTGCGTAAGTTTCATCAAAATCTATGCCTTCTGCTTGAGAGTATCCTTTGGCTACTAGTCTGGCTTTATTTCTAATGACATTTCCATCTTCATCAAGTTTATTTCTGAAAACCCATTTGGTTCCAATGATATTTACATGAACTGGTTTATCTACCAGTTCCCATACTTGATTTCTCTCAAATTCATTTAGTTCTTCTTGCATAGCTAATATCCAATCTGGATCTTTTAAGGCTTCTTCAAGTTCTTTAGGTTCTGATTGAGATAGAAAGCATGCTATCATTGCATCTAGTTGATGTCTTGTTCGAACTCCAGCTTGAGTATCACCAATAACTTGTTCTTCAGGATGATCTTTCATCCATTGATGTGTGTCTGCTTGTATTTGCTTGATTTGTATTTTGTTCAACCGATTCTTCAAAAATCGGTTCTTGAATTTGTTCAAGCTCAAATCTGATTGAGGTTGTTCAAATTGTTGAGTAGTTGGAAATCGAGGTGATCTTGATCTCAACATTCAAAAATTTGTAGTCTTCAAACTTCAATCATAATGTGTTCTCGTATGATTGGTAATCGAGACGAGGAACCGGTTCTCGTCGGTCTTCAGTTGTTTCACCAGGAAAATTTGGTTCATCAAATACCACATGTTTTGATTCTTCATGCTTGAGTGTCCTTTTATTCAATACTCTGAATGCTTTGCTGACACTTGAATATCCTAGAAAAATTCCTTCATCAGCTTTGGGTTGAAAAACATGAAGTTGATGTTTTCCATTATTGTGTATGAAACATTTGCTTCCAAATGCATGAAAGTATATGAAACATTTGGTTTTCTTCCATTCCAAATTTCATAAGGAGTATTTTCATGTCTCTTGTTCATGAGAGCTCTGCTCGAGTATATAGCAATCCGTGTTTCTCGCTTCGCCCAATATCTTTCGTAGTTTAGCTTCACATATCATAGTCCTTCCAAATTTCTTAGAGTGTTCTGCTTTCTTCTTTCACTACACCATTTTGTTGAGGTGTTCATGTGGCGACAAGTTGGTGTAAAACATCATTTTCTTCACAGTATTCTATAATCACACTGTTGAGGAATTCAGTTCCTTTATCAGATCTTATCTTCACAACTGAAACTCCTTCCTGATTCTGAAGTCTTTTAAGAAGTTCTGTGAGTTTTTGCTTGGTTTCACTTTTCTTGGTTAGAAAGATTACCCAAGTATATCTTGAAAAATCATCTACTACCACCAATGTATACTTCTTTCCACTGATACTAATTGGTGTAATAGGTCCAAATAAGTCCATCTGTAGCAATTCTAGATGTCTGGTTGTTGAATGCTGAGACTTAGTCTTGAAACTTGCCTTTGTTTGTTTTCCTTGTTGACACGCATCACATAAGCTGTCCTTCTTATATGATATCTCTGGTAGTCCAATGACTAGCTGTTTCTTAACAAGTGTATTGATGTCATCAAAGTTGAGATGACTCGCTTTCTTGTGCCATAGCCACCGATTTACGATTTGGTATGCACAAGCAAACAAGTTTCAATGACGGTCGTTGTCCAATCTACCACATACATGTTTTCCTTCCTTCTTCCGGCTAGGACAACTTGATAAGTCGATTCACGATGACAACGCAGTCTTCTTTATCAAAGGTAACTTTGTATCCCATATCACAAAATTGACTTGTCTTTGAGTAGGTTGTAGTGTAGTCCTCTACATAGGATACATTCTTGATTGTAAGTCCATTTCGATTAAGGTGCCAAAACCTCTGGTGTAACTCCTGTTTATCTTTGCTTCCAAAATTAACTTTTGGTCCATTCTTTTCAACAAAATTACTGAGACAGTCTTTGCTCTTTGTCATGTGTCTAGAGCAACCACTGTCAAAGTACCATATATCCTGCAATGAAAATTAGAAATTTTTAGGTACCCAACTCAGTTTGGGTTCATGAGGTCGCTTGTCAAGACAACTCGGGAATATATCCTTTTGGGATTCTTCGGATATTGTTGCACTTGTTTTCATATATGTAAGCCACACTCCCATAGTATCTATGTTTGGACTGTGTCTTATTTATATGATTTCTCAGATCTTCTGACTGTAATTTGTTTCCATGTTGATTTTTGTTATTAAAACTGGTGTGATAACCATCATTCCTTCTATACTGAGGCCTGTATTGACCTTTGTACTGTGACTTATGCTGAGAACTGTGATTAGTCCTCTGCTGAGTTTTGGACTGAAACTTGTGATAAGTTTTTGGTCTGGAATGATTGTCATTATCGCTTTTATTAACAAATTTAGTAAAATTCCAATCATCATCGAGGATATAACCTTCCTTTCCCCTAAATGTGTGAATCTTTGAATGATTGACATTCTTGGATTTGTTTTGATTGTAATTTTTCGGTTCCCCGACTTCATTGGTTTTTG
Organism: Gentiana macrophylla; assembly: GCA_026214975.1. Lineage (NCBI taxonomy): Eukaryota > Viridiplantae > Streptophyta > Magnoliopsida > Gentianales > Gentianaceae > Gentiana > Gentiana macrophylla. The sequence goes on from CM047817.1 coordinate 68,289,262, forward strand.
TGGATCTCGCAATTGATTTGCCGTGTTGGTTTCCATTGAATACAAATGATCTACCATTTGATTTAGTTTTGTGGGTAGATACGATTGTCTTCTTAGAAAACGATTTATCCTGTGTGATATCTGCTTTTCTGGTTCAAAGAATTTTCTCGGCCAAAGGAACTTGCTCAACTACAAACTTGATACCGCTTTGGTATTCACCCAACGGTTTTGCTAGTTCCATTCTTCAAAGATTGTCGTGTATCAAATCCTAACCGATTCGTCTCCATATGGTTTTCCGATTTGAATCCGATGAATTGAACTCGATTGAGCAACGATTCGATTGCTATCGCCGATGCGATGATCGATGTTGAATCTTTCCTTTATCGCTTTTAGTCGGTTTCAACATTTTTAGTTCGAGACTTCAATCTTTCAACTTCAAGAATTAGACTTTCTTTCTCGCTTTGATTGATTCATAACCAAATTTTGAATGGTTACTAGTGATTCATCAATTCATCAAGAGTTTCTTCTAATTCTAGATTTTTGATTGAGTCACCGTGTTGAAGAACATGCATTCATCATGGAAATCTGAAATGAGGAGTATTTAGAGTTTGATTCACATACCTCATTTGGATCTTCCATGTGTGCCATCAAAGCGTGTCATCGACAATCTTTGATGATCACCTTCATAATCTGATTCATCTCCAAAGCAAGAAGTGCTCTTCTACCAACTCTCCTTGGTGGTGTCTTCTCGATCGATTCCGACATTCGGCTTTATAGTGTCCTGGTTTCTTGCAATTGAAACAGAGGTATTCATCATCTTTTCTCTTTTAAGAGTCCTTTTGATGAACTTTTGAGTGACTGGTGTCCACTCTTCATTCTTCGAATTCTGCTCATCATTAGAGCCATTTGTTCTTCCATTTCATCCAATTCATGAATATTGTTAGATGAGTTTTCTTGAATCTCATTTTGATGTCAGCTGAGTCTTTCCGTGGTCTTTGGTTCTTCCAGAGCTTTGATTATTGCAAAATGTGGTTGTGAAATCTTCACTTTGAATTCATAAGCTTTCGAGATCTGAAAAGATCTTGAATGAATCTTCTACATCAAGTCTCCTGGATTCTTCCATGGCGGTGACCTTCATTTTCCAAAGACATTGGCAATGCCTTCAATATTTCGTGTTGATGACTTTCTTTGAGTATTCAATCTTAAGTAGATCTAGTTCATCCATAATAGCACTCGAATCTTGTCTCCATTTGATCAATGGTTTCTCCAGATTTCATCTTGAAATTCTCAAACTTTTGCTTTGCAAATGTAAATTTTATTTTCCTTGATTGAATCTGCCTTCACAAACTAATCAAGTTTGTCCCACATTTCTTTGGCGCTTGTGCATTCTTTCACCTTCAAGTACATGTTGTGTCAAGGTTCTCCGAGGATAAAGTCCATGGCAACATTGTTGAGATTGTTTCGCTTGCGATCATCACTAGTCCATTCAGATTTGGGTTTTGGAACTCGAACTTGTCTGCCACCTTCGCTTTGCATGTAGGTGATCCGGATTGGTCCATCGGTGAGTACATCCATCATTTCATCATGAGTAGTCGCTAGAATGCCTCGCATACGACGTTTGTAATCGTCAAATCATCCCATGTTGCACATAAGCATTTGTCTTGCATATTGATTGTTATCCATTGTGAGTGAGTGAAAACTGACAGATGAATAAATTTAAAACTTAGATTTCAAATAAGAACAACTAGAGGATAACGAGCAAATGATATCTAGTTAAAGAAACAACGCTCCGATACCAATTGTTGGTCCCTTGGAAAGGCTATCACAAGTTTAGAGGGGGGTGAATAAACTTGTCACCAAAAGCTGAGTTTAAAACAAATTATGGTTCAGATAAAACTTATGTGGAGTTGAGCTGACTAAGCTGAGATTAAATCAAACCGACTTAAGTCAAATCGAGTCAACCGGCAATGGATATAATTTTAGCCTTTAAAATGATCTTGTTATTCATTATGAAAACGAGTGTTGTGAATTTCGTGAATGTCGGGCCAGATCGTGAGATGTATAACAATCAATTATCACAATGCTCGTAAGTAAATGCTAAATAAATCAAGAAATGCGTAAAGTAAATGAGGCGGATGTTATAGAGGTTCCAGGTGGTGTAATCCTCAGACGTCATCTCTTCCCCGTGGTGCGGAGGAAAATTCCACTAGAACTTCTTGAGGTGAATCATTACAAAAAGTCCTAAACAATAGTCCTTGGCTAATCCTTAGCTTCACTATCTAAATAATTGTAGAACAGTAGAATTGTCGCTCTCCAAATGCTTGAACCACTCTGTTCTTAGAGGGTAGGATTGCCTCTTCACCACTACCACCACAAACACACAATCTACCCGATCGCTCATCACAAACTCGCCCTTGACAAAACCTTCCCGGTTTATGCGTCACAGTCTAAACCTTTGAAATAGAATCAAAGTTGGGCTGAGAATCAATAAATTGATTCTTGTTTGTGGTTCTTCAAAGTGTTGAATCCTTGATAAATTCTTTGTAGCTTTGAACACTTGAAGAAATACTAGATATGATCTTGTTGTAGTTCAGTGATGATAACAATTCAAATAGAGTGCACAAATTGCTTGTTAAATCTTGTATATGCTCTTGTTCTATATATATTGTTGTTGGTGTAAAGTCTTCTATTTATAGTGTGAAGTCCAACGTTCTTCTGGCTTTGATTTGAATTGTATATCTTGCAACGGTTATATTTTCTGACTGTTCCTGCTGTGTCAGTGACTCATCTAATGAAATTTCTTTCTTTACAACGTTCGATTGTACTTTCAGTTTGTTGGATGGCTGACTTATAAAACTGAGTTTCCTTGTCAGTTTTTCATTTGTCAGTTTCCTAACTGACTTGGAGCATTAACTGAGATTTTACTCTTCTTTAAATATCAGTACTCCAGTTTTCATCTGGTTACAATTGACTTAATCAGAGTACACCATGATACATTTATCATCTAAGAATTCATTGTCCTTATGATTCTTAGGTCTTTATACAAGATCTATAAAGTCAGTTCAGGTCACCACAATCTTGCACAAGTCCAACTTCTAGCCTCGACTTTTAATCTTCATAACTGAGTTTGAACCCTCAGTTCTTCATTCTTCAATAACTGAGTCTGTGTCCCTCAGTTCTTCCATCTTCTAAATAAGCTAACTGAGTCTGTAACTCTCAGCGAACTTACCTTTTTCAGTATGTGTATCCGAGTCAGTTTGTTTGTCTTGATGAATTCCAGTTTTCTAATTGATTCCCAGTTTTTAGTTTTACGACACACTAATAATTACAGTGCTTGTCTGATGTAACTTATACAAAAATTAGACTCTAATAAAACTTATACATTCAGTTCTAGACATCTTTTAGCTTTCCACTATAACAGCTGGCTTCAGCACTTCATCAAATGGGGTTAATACAACATTATAATTAGTAAGATGAATTATCATCAAAACATAAATTTTATTTCCAACACCTTTTCCCAATAAAATAAGGAAAATCACTTAGATTGATTTATCTCTTTTATTATAATATCTTACATTAAATAAAAACTAAATATTGCTAATATCTTATATTTAATATATTTATCTTTTTACCATAAATCTATTTTTCCAAAATCAATTAATATCCAATATTAATGTTATGGAAATCTTATTAATTAAATTACACAATCCAAGTGTATCCAATACACTTAGAAGTGGCACCCAAATTCCCAATAACTGGCATCAGGAATATGCTTTACTTAATATAATTAATATCTTGTATTAAATTTATTCATAAAAAATAAATACTACCATATTAATTTACCAATATAACATTTATAGTCTCGAGATAAACTTTCCTTAATTTGGCTATCAATTATAACCGCATTTTAATCCGACTCGATGTTCTTATATGTGTGACCCGACAGGCTTCCGAATATGTTTTCCGTAGACACAAAGTGCAATAAGAAAATGCCCTTCATACCTAACGATCACGGGATAACGTCAAGCAACACACCGTGACCCCCAATCGTCGGAAGAGTCAAAAGCAATGACTACAACCTTTCATGTGAAACAGTTACCGTGTAAATTACAATCCTACCGCTGTAATAATATCCATACGATCTTATCTCGAGTGTCAGTACATTAACGATCGTATCTTATAATTTGGATATCATGCACTCTCAGAATAACACATTTACTCCCACTTTGCAAAGATTCTCGAGAGCTAGACATTCCTTATAAGAAGGCCGATTTGGATATCCATTCCCAATCATAGGATACGTGATTCCCGGATGAACTAACATGTATACTCCACATGCTTTAATATCACACCCAATCACTACCACATGACTGCCCCGTGGCTAAGGGAAATCTCAATTGTGTCAAAGAATGACAATCCACACCATGATGCCATGTAGACTCCGGTCTTAAGGATAATTACACAACTGCCACAGAGTGCGAAACTTAATCTAAGTGGGTCAGTCTAACGTACGCATTCTCTAATACACGTCCACGTACAATCCAAGTGTCTCTACACTTCGATAGATGAGATCTATCCCTATCTTCACTAAGATAGAAGACATCAAATACATCCAAGCCTAATCATACTATCAATGTCCCATTTGACAGTACATACGACTAGAGACATTTAAGTATCAAACTTATTAAAGTGATTAGAGATCTCATCATCCATAATCACTATCATGGTTTCTCTATCACATCTTGACACTAGGGACATTACTATATATATACAATCAATAACATGAAGATAAATAATATATAATAACAAAAGTGCTTTAATTAATCATAATAAAGTTATTACATGAACTAAAACACAGACTATAAATGACCCGACCCGGTCGGATCCGGTCCAACCTGATTGGGTTTAGCACATATTTTCAACAATCTCCTACTTGGCCTAAAGCTAATCACCCATATGCCTAAGCCCATGCATGTGAACATGATTCTCATGCTTTGCCTGTGACAACGCCTTGGTTAACGGATCAACTATGTTATCATCCGTGTGGACTTTCTCTATCTTTACATCTCCTCTATCTACTATCTCTCTAATCAAGTGATAGCGCCGTATCACATGTTTGGAATTCTAATGAGACCTTGGTTCCTTTGACTGAGAAATTGCCCCATTGTTATCACAGTACAGTGACACTGGACCTTCAATGGAGGGAACCACGCCAAGTTCAGTAATGAACTTCTTCATCCAAAATGCTTCCTTTGCCACCTCCGAGGCTTCTATGTATTTGGCTTCCGTTGTAGAGTCTACAGTAGTCTCCTGCTTGGAACTTTTCCAGCTCACTGCTCCACCGTTAAGCATCAAAACAAATCCAAATTGTGACTTCAAGTCATCCTTGTCAGTTTGAAAACTTGCATCTGTGTAACCTCGTAATACTAAATCATCACTCCCGAAAACCAGGAACATATCCCTAGTACGCCTCATGTACTTAAGAATATTCTTGACTGCAATCCAGTGACCATCACCTGGATTAAACTGGTACCTGCTTGTCATACTAAGATGGTACGAGATGCCTGGTCTGGTGCATAGCATGGCGTACATGATGGACCCGATAGCCGAAGCATAAAGGATCCTACTCATTTGCGCCCTATCCTTCTTTGTCTTAGGACACATTTCCTTTGACTGGTAGACCCCATGTGACATGGGCAGCAATCCTCTCTAGGACTGCTCCATGCTGAATCTCTTCAGATTGTGACAGTCCAAGAAACCTCTTAGATCTATCTCTATAGATCTTGACTCCTAGAATATGGGCTACTTGACCCAAGTCCTTCAGTGAGAAGTTATTGGATAACCAAGCTTTGACTGACTGTTACATTGGCACATCATCCACTATGAGCAATATGTCGTCTACATAAAGCACTAAGAACACAATGGCACTCCCACTAACCTTCTTGTATACATAGGGCTCATCTTCATTCTTGATGAAATCAAACTGTTTGATTATCTCATCAAAGTGAAGATTCCAACTCCGAGAAGCTTGCTTTAATCCATAAATGGATCTTTGCAGTTTGCACACCATCCTGGCGTCATTGGTTGTGAAACCCTCAGGCTGTGTCATGTATGTTGAAATAGTGTCCTAAACCCAATCGGGTTGGACAGGATCCGACCGGGTCGGATCATTTCTACTATTTCTTTATGTTTATACATCTATTAAATGTCTTTTCTGTTGTCATATATATGTTCTTTTAGAGGACCAATTGTGAATTGTTATATGATGACGTCCTTAGTATTAAACTGTGATAGAGAAACCATGATAGACGATTATGGTTGATGAGATCTCTAATCACTTTAATAAGTTTGATACTTAAATGTCTCTAGTCGATGTACTATTAAACAGGGCATTGATAGTATAAATGTATTCAGCACGTATTAGATGTCCTCTGCCTTTAAGGGGCGGGGATAGATCTCGCTCTATCGAAGTGTAGAGACACTTGACCGTGACGTGGACGTGTATTAGAGAATGCGTGACGTTAGATCGACCCACTTACACGGATAAGTGTCACACTATGTGGTGGTTGTGTAATTATCCTTAAGACCGAGTCTTCATGGCATCACGGTGTGGATTGTCATGCTTTGACACTATTGAGGTTTCTAGCCACGGGCGATCATGCGGTAGTGATTGGGTATGATAATCTTTGAAGCGTCGCGGAGGAGTATACATGATTGGTCGTCCGGGAATCGCGTATCCTATGATTGGGATCGAATATCCGAAATGGCCTTCTTATAAGGAATGTCTTACTCTCGTGAATCTTTGCAAAGTGGGAGTAAACGAGTTACTTTGAGAGAGCTTGATATCCAGATTATAAGATACGGTCGTTAATGTTTGACACTCGACGCACGACCGTATGGATATTATTACAAATGATAGGATTGTAAGTTACACGGTAATCGCTTTTCACATGAAAGGTAGTAGTCATTGCATTTGACTCTTCCGATGATTGGGGTCACGGTGTGTTGCTAGACGCTATCCCGTGATCGTTAGGCATGAAGGGCATTTTCGTAATTTGCACTTTGTGTCTCACGGCCAACATATTCGAAGCCTATCGGGTCACACACATATGAACATCTAGCCGGATTAAAATGTGGTTATAGTTGATAACCAAATAAGGAAAGTTTATCTCGAGACTATAAAGGTTATAGTGGTAAATTAATATGGTGTTATTTATTTATTATGAATAAATTAAATACAAGATATTAATAGTATTATATTAATTAAAGAATATTCCGAAGCCAATTTGTTGGTTAAAGGGGCGCTTACATTTAATGTGTATGAGATACACTTGGATTGTGCAATTTAATTAATGGTATTACCATATATTAATATAAGATATTAATATTTATATATATATGTTGATATACATGCGTGACATGCATATAAAAGGATATGCATGTGCACATTGTAGTTAATATTATATATAATTGATTTATGTGTGTAATATATATGTGATATATACACATGTGTAAATTGATTTATGGTAATAAAATAAATATAGTCAATATTAGACATTGACAATATCTTGGAAATATTCAATATAAGATATTGACAATATCCTAGTTTTATTTAATATAAGATATTAAATTAAATGAGATAAATCAATCAAATATATTTTCCTTATTTTGTTGGGAAAATGTTTTCTTCTCCTCCACTCTAGAAGATGGCGCCACCTACACTATAAATAAGAGGTGGGTGTCAAGCTCTTTGATATAGCACAATTCCAAGAACTAATAGTTCTTGTGTAAAATTGGAGAGCATCCTATAGAGAGTTGGAGAGAGGTGAAAAGTGCCGGTCTAGCAACCGGAGTTTTCCAATAGCAATCCATGATGGGATTCCGGCGGGCTGTTCGTGTGGAATGGCGGTAGAAGCCGAACACTTGGGCGGCTCTATGCAGAACTACTCTCCTTGGGCGGTCAAAGCGTCGATCTTTTAGATCAACTAAGGTAACCACCGTCTACTTACTCGTTTGTTTATTGCTTAAACGAAGTCGATCTTGGGTCGATAGGAAATAAATTTTTGAATTCCGCTGCGTTCCCGCGTAGACTTCCTAACAATGTACACCTCATCAGACAGGTTCCCGTTAAGGAAAGCTGTTTTCACATCCATCTACCAGATTTCGTAATCATGGTATGCTGCAATAGAGAGCAAATTTCTAATGGATTTTAACATGGCAACGGGAGAAAAGGTTTCATCATAGTCAACTCCTTGTCTTTGCTTATAACCTTTCGCCACTAACCTAGCCTTGTAGGTAGTCACGTTACCGTCCATGTCGGTCTTTCTCTTAAAGACGCATTTACACCCTATAGGAACCATTCATTCAGGTGGATCAACTAATTTCCAAACTTGGTTGTCTTTCATGGATTCTATTTCAGAATTCATGGCCTCTAGCCATTTCTCTTTGTCTTGCCTCAATAACACCTCCTCGTAAGTCTTAGGGTCCTCATTTTCCATGAGATATACGCCAGTGTACCTTTCAGGCTCACGACGTTCCCTGGTGGATCTTCGAGGTGCTAGTGTGTCAACGGTAAAGGTTGGCGTCACAACTGTGTGTGGCGTCTTCTCTACTTTCATCAACAGACTGTTATCCGTAAGGGGTTCTTGAAATTCTTCAAGATCAATCTTACTGACCCTATCCAGAATAAACTCTTTCTCCAGAAAATGGCCAGTCCTGGAAACAAACACCTTTTGTTCCTCAGGGTGGTAAAATTGGTACCTTTGGTTTCCCTAGGATAACCCACAAATAGACATTTGTCAGATCTAGGCTCCAGTTTGTCAGGCATGATCCGTTTCACATAAACGGGAAAACCCCAAGGTTTCATGTAACCCAGTGTTGGCCTCTTCCCTTTGAACACTTTATAGGGAGTCGACTCAACCATCTTTGATGGAACTCGGTTAAATGTATAGGATGCTGTTTCTAGAGCTTACCCCCAAAATGATTTTGGGATAACTGCGTAGCTCATCATGGATCGCACCATGTCCAACAAGGTGTGGTTTCTCCTCTCAGACACGCCATTCATCTGAGGCGTCCCGGGAGGGGTCCATTCAGGTAGAACCTAGTTCTCCTTTAAATAGTCTTAAAACTCTCCATCCAAGTATTCAGCACCTCGATCGGATCGAAGTGTTTTGATTTCTTTACCTAGTTGCCTCTCCACCTCACATCTGAAAACTTTGAACTTTTCAAAGGCCTCAGACTTATACTTCATTAAGTATACATAACCATAGCGTGAATGGTCATCAGTGAAGGTGATAAAATAAGAGTATCCTCCTTTGGCTTGAATTGACATTGGGCCGCACACATTTGTATGTATGAGCTCAAGTAATTCATTGGATCTTATCCCTTTGCCACTAAATGGCGACTTTGTTATCTTACCAAGTAAACAGGCTTCGTACGTATCAAACGATTCGTAATCGAAGTGATTCCACAATCCATCTTTATGGAGTTTGGAAATGTGATTCTTGTTTGTATGGTCAAGTCTACAATGCCATAAGTAAGATTTTTTCAAGTCATTTGTTTTGGCTTTCTTGTTGTTTATATTAAGTACGTCAACATTCATATCTAATATGTAGAGACCATTGCTAAGCATTCCAGTACCATAAAAAATTCCATCACGTGAAAAAGAACAACATTTATTCTTGAACGTAAAAGAAAATCCATCAATATCTAATGCAGAAATAGAAATAATGCTCTTCGTAAAAGCATGAACAAAATAACAGTTATTGAGTTCTAGTACTAGTCCACTGGGCAATGAAAGAAAATACACTCTTACGGCTAGTGCAGCAACACTTGCTCAATTTCCAACGCGTAGGTCCACCTCTCCTTTCCTCAATTCTCTTGTTCTTCTTAGTGCCTGTATATTCGTACAAATATGAGAACCACAACCAGTATCTTATACCCAGTGGTTAGACTTAGAAGAAGCAATATTGATCTCAATCATAAACATACCTAAAGTCGAAGCATCATAATGCTTCTTCTTGGTACTCAAGAACCCTTTGAAGTTTCTCCTCGAATGTCCGGTCTCGCCGCAATGGAAGCAAGCATCCTTCGATTTGTCTTTGTCTATCTTAGGCGTTGGTTTAGGTGCAGCCTTTGCCTTCTTGGACTTCTTTTGGGCTTTTGCCTTGCTCTTGCTAGAAGTGACCAACAACACTTGCTTTCCCTTCCCAACAGTGTCCTCAGCAGTTTTCAACATGTTCAATAACTCCGCAAGGGAGCAATCTATCTTGTTCATATGATAATTCATCACGAACTGCGAGTATGAATCAGGTGGAGATGGTAGAATTAAGTCAATACTTAACTCACGTTTCAACTTTTGGCCCAGTTTCCCAAGCCTCTCTATGTACCAGACCATTTTAAGCACGTGTGACCCCACAGCAGTCCCAGATGCCATCTTACAACCAAACAGGGCTTTTGAGACCTCGTACCTCTCAGTGCGAGACTGAAAAGCATGGAGTTCCTTTATGTGAACCATGATTTAGTAGGCGTCCATAGACTCATGTTGTTTCTACAGTTCAGGTGTCATAGAAGCAAGCATGATACATGTAGCATCAGTACTGTCAGAATAGTGCTTGTTGTACTCCTCGACAGCATCTGTAGCCGAGCCCTCTATGGGCTTTTCCGGTATGGGTTCGTCCAAGACATAGCCAATCTTCTCGTGCCTCAAAACGATTTTGAGGTTTTTTTCCCAGTCGAGAAAGTTGGTTTCGTCAAGCTTATTGTCGATGATAAAACCAAGGTTCAATTTGTTTGACATTTTTTACAACAATAAATAAAGATAGATTAAGTAAAAGTTCATGTATTCAAAATCCTAAAATTGCACTTAAAAATTTAATTAGGTTATACTCCCACTAGCCAACTATTCCCAATTGGCTTTCAAGAATTTAACTAATTCCTTAGTGGATGGGATCCAATCTAGTCGCCTCAATCCCCGACGGTGGTCGATCGATTTTGGCAATTTTGAAAGGTAGGTAGTCCTACCAGTCGCATCTTATGCGACTCCCAGTGGTTGACCAGTCAACTCTTTGACAGTCCACATCTCTATGTGGTAGTCAACCTCTTGTCTCTAAGTCAGACGGTCTTGACGTTGGCCAATCATCGAAAGTCTTTAGTCGAGTCGTAACCCAATATTCACGGGATCTCATACGGTCATATCTCAATAACAACGACATACCTGAGGTAGGTCAACTCCCGACGGTGGTCGATCAGTTGGATCCGAAAAAGGTCTCTTCACCGTCATTATAATATTGGGAGACAATTTTGGTTTTTGTCGTCGGAATAATTTTAAATGAATTCACTTAATTAATTTCATTTAATTATGGTCTCATCTACTATGTGCATATTACTACGATATCGTATAAAGTAAAACATACACAACATTCCGCGCACAAAATAACCGGTATGATCATTGAATTTTCCTAGGTGCGGTTTCGAATACAAACTGACGAAACCGCGGGTCACAAACTAAGGGTAGCTGCAACCGCCAATAGGATCTTTATTGATGTACATCAATGGGTTCTTTATTTCTCTTCGGTCTTCGTCTTCTTGCTCCATTCTTGTTACATAATAATCTATCTAATAAATAATTACACCCGCCGCACACGGGGGACCTAACGGGAATGGGATAAATGCGAAAAGTAAACTAGGTCACGTTCTTCATAACGGCCTAGGACAATTTGAAAAACCAACATAAAGTAAATCACTCCCATCTATCCTATTGGTCGGGTCCATGGTCAATCGGGATCCATATAATCATATTATATCTACATATCTAATCCATACAATTATATCTTATGAAAAGGATCAAATTAAAATTTAACCACTTATGCGTCTTATTTTATCATATCAAATAATTAATTAACTTTTAATTAATTAAATGACTTAATCAAAAATAAAAATAACATTTAATTTTAAATCGATTCTAATTCAATTTTATTAATTTGGAACTATTCAAAATTAAAATTAAAATTAATAGGTCTCTTTTGTTTCTATTCTTTTTGGTTGTTAACCAAAATGGATGTCTTTGGTTTTCTAAACCAAAAGGCACCTTTCCAAATAATATTTGGTTGACTGTCTGGCCACTTTTCAAAATCAAGATTTTGAAACTGGCCTAGGCCTAGGCTTTTTTTTTTCCAAATCAAATATTTGGAAAGGGCCTAGGCCTATTCGCAACAAAATTTGAAAATGCCAATATTTTGGTTGATTTGCCATGTGGCATCCTAATGGCCCATACTATTTGAACCATTGGTTAGCCACATGAAACAACTAAACAAACGAGATATCAATGCAAAATAAATATCCCCTTGGAGAAGACCAGCTGACGTCGGCAGCCCAAGGGCCACCGGCGCCGCTAGCCGCCGCCGTGGAGGAGGGGGCCGATGCCGATTGGCCGATTCCCCATCAATTAATATATATACATATTAATATATATATATACACACATATATATATATATATATATATATATATATATATATATATATATATATATATATATTTGTTTTATCATTTCGTGAATCTAGATTTTGCATCTATCGATTAGTTACTACGCAATTTAATTAGTGCTTATTGCTTAAGTTCGAAGTTGTCTCCGATACCACTATTAGCAAATCACTATTCTACAGCAGAATTTAAAATTTGATTTCCAATCCCAAGATCGACTTCGTTTAATAGAATAAACACGTTAAGTAGTTTGATTGTTTACCTTAGCTGATCTTTAAGATCGACGCTTTGACCGTCAATGGAGAGTAGTACTACGCGCAAGCCATCCACGCGTCCGGCCTCTATCGATTATCCACACGAACTCCTCCCCGGAATCCTCCTTGGATTGCTATCAGGAAAATCCGGCTGCTAGACCGCCCTTTTTTGTTTCTCTCTCTCTCTAACTCTCTATTAGAAGCTCTATATTTTACTCAAGAACTATTAGCTCCTGAAATTATGATGTACAAAAGAGCTAGCTAACCTCCTCTTATATAGAGGTATGGTGCGCCCATTCCTTCTCCTAAACTGATTGGGATTAGCTCCTAGAAGATAGATGAAAGAGAAAAATATTTTCCCAATAAAATAAGGAAAATCAATTAGATTGATTTATATCTTTTATTATAATATCTTATATTAAATAAAAAGTAAATAAGTCCAATATCTTATATTGAATATATTTATCTTATTACCATTAATCTATTTTTCCAAAATCAATTAATATCCAAGATTAATATTATGGTAATCTAACTAAATTGCACAATCCAAGTGTATCTAATACACTTAGAAGTGGCGCCCGAAATTCCCAAAATTGGAATCCGGAATATTCTTTAATTAATATAATTAATATCTTGTATTATATTTATTCATAAATACCACCATATTAATTTACCACTATAACCTTTATAGTCTCGGAATAAAACCGCATTTTAATCCGACTCGATGTTTTTTATGTGTGTGACCCGACAAGCTTCCGAATATGTTGGCCATAGACACAAAGTGCAAATTACGAAAAGGCCCTTCATACCAAACGACCACGGGATAGCGTCTAGCAACACACCGTGATCCCCAATCATCGGAAGAGTCAAATGCAATGACTACTACCTTTCATGTGAAACAATTACCGTGTAAATTACAATCCTACCGCTGTAATAATATCTATACGATCGTATCTTATAATCTAGATATCACGCTCTCTCGGAATAACACATTTACTCCCACTTTGCAAAGATTCTTGAGAGCTAGACATTCCTTATAAGAAGGCCATTTCGGATATTCATTCCCAATCATAGGATATGCGATTCCCGGACGAACTAACATGTATACTCCGCATGCTTCAATATCACACCCAATCACTACCTCATGATCGCCCCGTGGCTAAGGGAAATCTCAATAGTGTCATAGCATGACAATCCACACCGTGATGACATGTAGACTCCGGTCTTAAGGATAATTACACAACTACCACATAGTGCGACACTTAATGTAAGTGGGTCAGTCTAACGTACGCATTCTCTAATACACGTCCACGTATAGTCCAAGTGTCTCTACACTTCGATAGACGAGATCTATCCCTATCTTCAATAAGATAGAAGACATCCAATACGTGCTAGCCTAATCATACTATCAATGTCCCATTTGACAGTACATACGACTAGAGACATTTACGTATCAAACTTATTAAAGTGATTAGAGATCTAATCAACCATAATCACTATCATGGTTTCTCTATCATAGCTTGACACTAGGGACGATACTATATATATACAATCAATAACATGAGGATAAACAATATATAATTACAAAAGTGCTTTTATTAATCATAATAAATGTATTAAATGAACTAAAACATACTGTAAATGACTCGACCCGGTCCAAGCCGATTGGGTTTAGGACACATTTTCTACATAATCAAGACTCCAAGCTGAGATTATTCAGATGGATTTTACTCTTACAAGAGTTTGATGTGGAAATTAATTATTAGAAAGGGTCTGAGAACCTGGTGGCTGACCACTTGTCAAGGTCAACATTGTTTGAAGAAGAGCAAACAACAGAGATTCAGGAATCTTTCCCAGATGAACAACTCTTTGCCATCTCAGTAGTAGATTTAGTCGAGTCTCAGCCAAGACAAAACACATCAAGAGTGGGGAAGGTATACCCTTGTTTTGCAAACATTGTAAATTATTTCGCGGGATGATACCTCTCACCGGAATTCACTAGCATTGACAAGAAAATTTTCTTTATAGATCTGAAGCACTACTATTGGGATGATCCATACTTAAATAATATGTGTCCCGACAACATTCTGAGAAGGTGTATTCATGATGATGAGATAATACAACATTGCGTGTGAGTTAATACAACCAACGAAGGAGGTTAACGTCACATAGGTGTCTAGTGTCATATTAAAGAAGTATATAACTCTAGGAGAATGCACCCGTTGCTAAAACTAAATTATACATGAGTTCTGATTAGATCTGGGGAATTACTAGGGAAAATTAGACATAAGGATTAGTAACACTAAGTTAGGAGATTGGTGAGGTGGAGGATTACCTGTTTTATTATTTGCTTTTATGTTGGTCTAGAGACCATTATTTGTGTTCATAGTTAGGTTTATGATTTATTACCTACGTCGCATTTTCTCTGTGGGATCGACCTTGACTCGCATCTACTATACTAAGATTGACCAGTACTTTTGCTAGTATTTCGTGCGAATTGGTGGCTTACACGTGGATCAATGGATCAAACTAGATCTCTTTAATCAAGGTATGAAGCTTTGAACATTCCTTTGTATCATAGTTATGGTAGATTTACTTGTTTCTATGCGATGTTTTTAAATTGAATGTTTAACGACCCCGTAATTTACCAGAATTAGTCAGAATGAATCGATGTAATTCAAAAATTAGGAACCGCCGCTCTCGATTCAGCGATGGTCTATATCGATGAATTGAGGAAACCTTTAGGTCACCAAAAATATGGAGATTCGGCGTCAGCTACGTTGATCAACAGATCTATTTTTAGCCTGATCACCTAATTGCATGTCATCGTAAATTAACATGAAGGACGATAAAGTGAAGTGTTAGTTAGGACATAGTCTGGATCGATCTCTAGGAACATGCTAGTCAATCCATGATAGCTGCTTAAGGAGGTTCTCGATCTTGAGCCGGCACTCTCTATAACTGTTGGTCCCTTGGAAAGGCTAACACAAGTTTAGAGGGGGGGTGAATAAAATTGTCACCAAAAACTTTCCTAAAACTGAAAAAGCCCTAGGAATTGAGTTTCTATCAAACTCAAACAGATACTCAGCTCAGTTTTTTTCCTATCCTAAAACTTGTGCGGTGTTCAGCTAACTCAACTGAGTATAAGTCAATACTGACTTATATTTGGTCTTGTTAACTGGCAGCGGATATAAATTAGCCTTTAGTGCGATAGATGTGTCAATAAAGATCTGAATCTCCTATGTATGAGTTACATGTCGACTCGATGTCCGACGCTTCTTTGTGTGAGGATAACAAGAATTTAAATCAATCACAAAGAGAATATATAGATGCATAAAGTAAATCAACACAAGATTTGTTTATGGAAGTTCCGGGTGGTGTAATCCTGTATGTCTCCCCTTCTCCTGTGGTGTAAGAGGTATCACTAGAATCTTGAGATAACCGTTACAAAATCCTAGCACTATGACAGTCCTTCACGACACCCTAGTTTCACTGTCTACACATAATGAAGAAAGGTAGGATTGCTCCCTTCATTTTGCACACTGATCTTTCGGAGGTAGGATTGCTCCTTCACCAGCTCACCACTAACACAAACATAGTCCGCAGACTGCACCAACAGCTGTGGCAACCAAGTTGCAACCGTATGAAGAAAGGTGGAATTGCTCTCTTCAAACTATGCACAGCCAACCCTTTTTCAAGGTTAGGTTTAGAGTTAATCAAAAGAATAAATCAATGAGCTGTCTGATTCTTCTGGATCTAGCTTTGTAGCTCCAAGATACCTTCTTTCCCCCTTAATGAGTTACTGGATCTTTCTTTGAAATCTTCAAGGCAATTCTGTTGGCCTCCCCTTTTCTAGATATATTATTTGATTTTCTGGATCAGGATCTGGATCTGGATCTTTGGATATGTGCTTGTAAAGCTCTTTTTCTGATCCTTCTCGCCTCCTTTTCTTCAAGTGATTCTCTTGTGTATTTATAGGGGTGATGTAACGGTCACTAGCTCTTGTAGTCAATACACTTGTCGCTTAGCCAACGCTCATATGTACGACCTTTGTCATATTCAAGTTTAAACAAGGCCTTAACTCAGTTTTCTACTCTACTTCAAAACTGATTACCTTGTGTACTTAACATCTGACTTTAATTGACTAAGTCAGAGTACACCATTCAGTATCTTCTTTTCTGGTAATCGATAATCTTTGTCCTTAAGATTATTCGCTTTTACATGATCTATAGTTCGGGCCAGTCACCTTAATCATCTTCTAACCGAGTTTGCCACCTCGGTTCTTCGATCTTCCAGAATCGAGTCTGTGTCCTCGCCTTCATTCTTCTCAGAATACGCTTCCTAGTTATCTCAGTTTTCTAGATATGACTTAGTTCACTTGTTGTGACTCAGCTGTTCGCCTAATTCCTATTCTATTACAATGCTTGTCTGAACCAACCTATACAAGTTTCAGACTCTAGATAGAATTTATACATTTTCTCTAGACCATTTCTTGCTTCTTCTTCCATTATGCACTATAACAGTTAGTTATGACTTCATCATCATGGGTTATAAGTGATTACGTGACGAATCATCATCAAAACATAAATAATATTTCCAACAATTTCCCCTTTTTTGGTGATGTATCATAATCCTCCCTAAAAGCAATAATAAAGGAATAATGCAAGAAATCATAACAAATCAAATTAAGATAACAAGCAAAACAACTGAGTCCATTACAAAGTTAAAGTTGAACCAACCTGAGTTAAAACAAGATAAATTACATCTTTTCTTTTTCAAAAGCCAACACCTTTTCTCCAAGAAAAATGCCTCTTTTGGTTTCCAGAAGTCTTCTTTCTTTCCCTTCTGCAACTGATTCACCATCTCTAGGCTTGATCTCCAGATATTCACTGATTAACTGATTAGCCTCTTCATTGTCTTGGTTCTGGAGTTTGATCAAAATTTCCTTGATTTCTTCGCTCATCATTTTCTCCTCTTCCTCTGAAATAAGACATGGTTCTTTCCCTTTAGTCCTTTCCCCCTCAGTTCTTGTCCATGTATCTTTTGCTGATTTTAGACTTTCTTGCAATCTGATAAAATTGCAAGTTTCTTTCTGATAATCAACACAACTTGAACTGAGGTCTCTTCATCTTTTTCGGTTCTTGTTTTAGTGAAGGTTTCTTCTTTAATCAGCTCCTCGATCAGAATGTCAATTGCTTCTTCATTCTGTTGAATAGACAGTAGATCAATGGTCTGTAGATCAGCATTTATTTGTTCATCTTGTTCTTTGATCAATCGTTTGGCATAGGCCTCTTCAGCTTTCTCTTCATCAGCATTACCAGCATCACCTTCAATTTTCTCTTCCCCCTTAATTGAAGATATGCGAAAGCTTTCTTCAAATAATTTAAGTAAGGTGATGATGTTGGATCATTGATGTAGGCCAGAGTAATGTGATCTTCCAATGAAATCATGCAAGTCAAAGAGCTGCTGTTGCATAGTTTGCATAACACTTTGAATGATCTCTTCCCATCCTTTCAGTTTTTCTCCAGTTTCAATTTCTGGATGCTGAGATTCTTCAGTTGCCACTTTGCTAGTGGATGCTTCATGGGCCTGAGATGAAATGCGGCCTCAGATAATAAAAATGAGTATCGAAATTGTCGGTTCTTTTTCATACTCACCGGCAAAATTCAAAGATCTTCCACATGCCTTCTCTTTTCTCTTCATGTATTCCCAGACGCAGCAGCGGTGGAAGTTCACTTTCCTCGCTTTCTTCACGCTCTCTTCCTTCGCCCTCCTTCAACACCTTTTCCAGTTCCATCTTCAGTTTCTTCATCATCTCTATCAGTTTCAACTGGCTTGCTTCCTTCACTTCCTTCAGTCTCACTATCTTCAGTTTCTTCCTCAATCTGAATTATATCCTCAGTTTTAGTTTTCCTTGTCTGAAGCTTGTTCCACATCCTTTTCTGTCTTCTTAGAGTTCTGTCATTGTTCTCGGTGAATTTTATGATTTATATCGCAATATTTCATAACAATAATCCCCGTGTCTTAGTAATTTTTATAGAAAATTACGTAGTAAATGAACAAATGGAAGAAATGGTCTTAAGGTTACAAAAAGTGTAAAACGTGCCAATTACGTGCTTAAAATGATGATTTTATGTTGGTTTGAGTTGCGTTATACTTTGGTATGTTTTCAATGACGTGCAGGTGTTAAATGCGGCTGAGAAAAAGTTGAATTTGAAGGTACTGGACGAGCGTCCAGAGGCATGAACGAGCATTTGATGTTCCGCCTACGGGGACGGGCGTCTGAATTTCGGATCAAGCGCCCACCGGAAGAATTTTGATTCGTGATGTTCGATTTTCGAAATCAAGGCCTGATTTTGCCCAATTTTGCATAGGGCGTCGTCGGCCCAACCCGCCGCCCGACTCAAATATGTTTTGCACTTTGGATCAAGTCCACCTTTTGGACGGGCGCCCAAAGCCGCTTTTGACCTAGCCGCCTCGTAATTCTATAAATAGGCGTGTTATTTCAACCCTAATACACACAACATACAGCCGCATATTCCACCCTTGGAGGAGCCGCACCAAACCCTAAAGAAATTATGAGTTTCTTCCCTTCAATCATGTCTTGGATCATCACAAGGATGGAAGGCTAAGCACATCACGGTAGAATAAATGGGAGGATACCACATCAACATCACCACAACCACGGATTGTTTGGTTATCTTTGTTTATGAATTCGAATATTGAATTTTATTCATCGATTGTTATTTGATTTGATTGTTAAGTGTTTTGTTAGATAGGAATATCAATAAAACCATATGTTGAGTTGAATTTGTATGGAAATATAATTCATCAATAGAACTTTTTCAATCGATACAATTAACAATATTTTGTGGAATCATGTGTTGTTAATTGGGTTAAGTAATTTGGGAACAAATTTATGATCATGTGATGTATGTCTAATTGTTTTACTTGGAAAAGAGAACAAAACCCTAGGAATTGAGTTAAAGGAATTTAATCGGTTTGAGATTGATCAAACCAATAAAATCATATTCGGATCATAAAGTGGTTGTGTGATTGTTGTGTGGTTGATCCTAGTTATTCTACTGTTTCTTTTAATTATCTCGATAAACAAATTCGTTCGTATTGATTGTTATTGCTACGCTTAGTTATTTCCGAATTTTAGTGTGTTTTCTCGTGATATTTTCTGCTTTCAAAGACGTACTCGGACGCCGTCCACCCTTAGCGGACGCCCGTCCGAGCTTCTAAGTTTTTTCTGTTTTCTGTGATTTTTCTCACTGTTCTTCGTTTTTATATTATAGATAGTATAAACCCTAGTTTGAGATAATAATTCGTGACATAGTAAATATAATAACTGCACCTTAATCCGATTAACATTCGACTCCCTTAGGACGACCCGTAAACACCCTATACTACGAACCTTATACTTGGGGTGTTTCGGTTTATAAATTGTAAAACTAGTTTTTGGCGCCGTTGCCGGGGAGTCGGTAACGGTTGTCGGATTCTACTTAGGACAATTTTCTGTGTCAAAAGGGGTCGTTAGGGCACGCGTAGTATTTTTTGACCATAACTTTCGCTCTCGAGTGTCCGCTTTGGCGCGCAGACCCCAATTCGAAAGCTCGCTTCCGACGCCGACGACGTGGTGAACGCCGTGAGGCCGTTCGCTCACCGCTTTAGAGGTCAAAATCCACTGTTTTCCCCCATTTTGGCCCTAGAAGATTTCAACACGCTTTTTTACCGCCTTAGTGCCTTTTCTGCTTTTAAATTTTTCGTAGGTAGGTTTCTTTTCTTGTTTCGCTTCTAGATCTTTTTCTAAATTCAAAATAAGAAAATAATAAATAAATAAAAAAATAAAAACTAAAAAAATAATAGAAACCTTCTGAACGAGCATTCACCCATACTGAACGCCTGCCTCGCCTCATCTTTCTTCTCGAACGCTAGATTCGATTGCTCAACGAGTTCACTTCACGAATCCTCTCTCGAACTAGCGTCCACTTACATCGAACGCCAGCCTGATCCCGAAAATTCCACTTTTCTTTTCTCTTCTCTTCTATCTTTCTAAACTTCTAAATCCTCCAATCTTCTCTAAACTGTTCTCATCAACCCTACGGTTGATTTCTTCATGTTACGCTTTTACGGTTTATGCAAACCAGGAGTAAGAAGGAAATGTTATCTTTAACCCCGAACCCGAAGCGAGACATTGTCGAGAAGATTATTTCAAAACCCCGACAACATGAGCCAACACGTTTCTAGTGATGACGAACCGGAGAACCAAGGAATAATAACCAAGATCCCGCTCAATTAAATCAAATTACGATGCAAATGTTGCGTAACCAACAACAAGGAAGCCTGGATAAACCAAATAGATGCAACAAAGAATAAATTTCATGCACCGCTTGCACATCCACCATTAAATCGAATGTGCAAGAAGAATTTCAAAGCGGCCGTTGTCTGCAAAAGAAGACCCTTATGCGCCATATCTTGATCAAGATTTCTTGGAAGGGTATAGACCAATCCGGCCTCTCGGTGATGGGAGGAATGCATTTTGATTTAAAGAATGGAGTTGTGGGGATGGTCCAAAATAGTTCATTCCATGGCACCGCTTTGCAAAGACCCACATGATTTCTTGTCGACTTTTGTACAAATATGTGAAGCGGGTCACTACCCTGGCGCCTACGAAGTTGTTAAATTGAAACTCTTCCCGCTTGCTTTAAGGGGTGAAGCAAATCGATGGTTTAAGTCTTTACCCCATCACTCGCTTCATAATCTGGTCGATGTTAAAAGAGCCTTTGCTCAAATTTGCTTTCACCTGGAACGATAATGGAACGTAAAGAGATATAGCCACTTTTCGAGCAACTAGAAGGGAAGAGTGTGGGAAAGGCTTGGGAGAGGTTGAATCATTAATGAGAAAATGCCCTAACCATGGATATACTCGACACGAGCTTCTAGAATTATTCTATCGTGGTGTTACGCAACCCAATAGAGATTACTTGGATTCCACACCATGGATCGCTTTTTAGGAGGAGGAGATGATGCCGCCTATAGGGTAGCGTAAACGATAGCTAAGAATAACATGTGGGCAACTCAAAAGAAGACCCGTGTTAGCGGAAGCAAAAGGAGGTCGGGTTCAAGTGACTCGGAGACAAAATCGCTTGTTGCTCAAATGGAAATGATGAACAAGCGGACTAGCCAACATGCAAATGAAGCGACAAGAAGGGCCAAAGCAGATGTGAATTACTCGGGCATACAGGCGGGAATACGATGAATGAGGAAGTGCAGGCCATGGAGAACTAGAATCAACCTTTCGAAACTTTCACCAAAATTACGGTCAATTGAGTCAAACTCAAAGCGCAACTTTTCGGAAATCCGCGAATAGTTATTATACACCGCTGTGCATCCAATAACCAAAGACCCCAAGGTAATCGGGCTCAAACGCAAAATCAACAGCCCACCTACGCCTCTCGGAAGAAATTCGATGAGCTAGTTGACATGGTGAAAACACTAGCCACCGGTCAAAAGACGATGGAGAGACAGATTGGTCGATGGTGGATCAACAAGCAAGCGCACCTCAAGGAAGACTCGCCTAGTTATACAGATAAAAACCCTAAGGCGAGATATCAATGCTTGCACCGCCATCACACCTCAATGGGAGTATGGAGAGGAGGAGTTGAATGCGCCACTCTCGAAGCGGTAAGACAACCTGGACCCGAAAAGATGTCGGAAGCGAGTAGCCCCTCCCGACACCATAAGTTCGGAGGGGCAATCGGAGTTAAATGCCAAAGAAAGCAACAAAGAGGAAGAGCCGAGTGGTGATGATTCTTCTGGGATAGTGATGAGGATGTTGAGAAGAGAAGTCGTATCTCAAACCCTCGACTAAAAAGAAAATCGAGAAGTTCGCCGATGGAAGGATAAGGAGGATGAAGCCATTAAAAGTCAACCTATGATTAATCATTCGAAAACCCTTCCTTATCCGGCAAAGAAAAGAGAGAATATCCTAAACTCTGACAAACAGTATGACGGAAGGAAGATGCTTAGAGATACTATGGTGACTATGCCACTTGCTGAGGTATTAACTGAGATGCCTAAGTGCTGTAAGTATCTTAAGGATGCCTGTGGAAGTAAAAAGAAGCTAAAGGAAATGGCAGAGGAAGTTCTAAGAGAAGAGTGTTCAACGGTTTCACAGAGCGTTGCAATCAAGCGAGGTGACCTCGGACGACCTTCAATCTCCTGTACGATTGAAGGCCGCACGTTCCACAATGTCTTATGCAATTCAGGGGCCTCTGTTAATGTGATGCCATTGAACGTCTGCAAGAGTCTCGGGCTAGATAAAAGGCTAAAGGAGCGCCCTGTCTCTCTTCAGTTGGTGGACCGATCTAGCCGCTTAGCAGCTGGTTGTGTTAACAACGTTCTTATCCATGTTAAACATTTAGTTTTTCCAACGGATCGGGTCATCTTGGATTACCCGATCGACAAGAGATGCCCCGATTCGGGCGGCCTTTCTTAAACACTTCTGCCTCCACCATTGACTTCCAAACTGGCCAAATCACTCTGAGGATAGAGGACGCTTCTGCTACTCTCGGGCAAGGAAAAAGTTCTGCGCACACCCCAACCCAGGAGGTTTCATTCATTGAAGAAATCTATGGAGATGGACCTGACCCTGATGAAGAACTCACAGAGATAGGAGCCATGGATGTTATAACTCAACAACTTGTGCACACTGAGCCTAAGAGTGAACGGAAAATCTGGGACATTCCAGGGATGAGCAGCGATGATTTGAAAGAGCTTAACCAAGCAGACTTTAACCTTGAAGAGGAGGAAGTTTTAATGGGTAGTTGGGACAAAATAGATTTCTGGAGAGAAACTACCAATTGGGGGTTGGATGATTGGGAGCAGCTTGCAGAAGAGCTTGAAGAAGAAGAACTTAAGAAGATGGTTAAGCATTTTTTTTTTTTTTTTTTTTTTTTTTTTTTTTTAAAGCAACTTTATTTTATTAAAAATCGAAATAAAGAGCTACAAAAGTCAGTGCCATATCCCGGCCCGCCCCCAGTTTGCGTGATAGGGTACATAGCATGGCCTCCTTAAACCCTATGTGTGGCAAACCCAAGGTGGAAAATCCACCACATAGGGAAGAGTACTCGCTCTATGTACCCCCAAAAAAGTCCCTAGCCGAAAAGTAATTACACCAGTGGAATGCAAAAGAGTACAAAAACTGCCGCCATGGTGAAGCTGCCCTCGACCGCTGTGTCTCCTCTGAGAGGTCTTGGATCGGTGATGCTTGCCAGTCGTCCTCAAGAAGAGCCGCCACGTCCTTCCGAAATTGCTTTCAAGTGCAAGCGTTCTGTATTCCAATCCAGAAACGGAGGGATCAAGAGTAGATGAAGTCATACGCCAATATATAAATAAGCAAAGCATTTGTGTGAAGATGAAACAAAAACACCTGGATTGCACCCCTAGCATTGTGATAGGGGTGCGTCCAATAGTAAGCATCCAATGGCCGCTGTCCTGCGTGAACTTCAAGAAGCCAGAAGAAAGTGGTCTGTACGCCACACAAACATACCATGGGTGAGGTAAACAACAAGTATACACTAGACAGAAGTAGGGATGAGGAATAAAAACACCTGGTTTGCACCCCATCAAAATGAGGGGGTGCGTCCAATTAGTCTGATGTTGTCTGGTCATTGATACAGCGGACATGAGGCGGGCCAAAAAGATCATCGTGCATTAGACTCCGAATATGTGGTGGGACTTCCGCTTGATTGTAGAAGAGCTGATCATTTCCATCGAGGGCCGCCAGTGCGTCGGCAACTCTATTGCACTCTCTATAAATATGTGAGATAGTAAAGTGTTGAGATCGCAGAATAGTGCATATCTGGGTGATAGAGAGACACAGGGGCCAGCCCCCTGTACTAGCTTCAGAGATCATACGATAAGCATAGAGTGAATCTGCTTTCAATATCCAAGGTGCATGAATGATTTCGCATGCGAAGGCCAAACAAAGGCTTTTATCTCAAAGATCCACCACTGCCCCTTGTCCAAAGCAGGCATGGAAGGCCAAAATAAACTCACCATCAGAATCTCTGACGATCCCACCACCATAAGCCATGCCGTTCCGGACACTCCCATCTACATTTAATTTAACATTGCCCGTACTCGGTGTCTTCCATCTCAGCAAAGTCACTCTCATTCTTGGGTTAGGTTTGAGGCGGAAAGGTTGGAAGAAGGGAGTGTCCTTATCAGGACCTAACACTCTATATCCAAGGCTCTTCCGAAAGGCAAGCTGCCTAATAGTCCGCTCAATGTGTATAATGGTACGCTGTGTAGACGGTTGAGCATTATCGTGTCGACACTGCTTCCTTTCAAATTTCAAATGCCCCAAAGACACGGTGATCGGCACAATGAGCCAAGACGGTGAATACTAGAAACCGAGTTCTCGCTGTAGTGAAGCATGGGTACAATCCTCGATGTAGGAGAAAACCGAAGTCCAAAATGTTGCATGAAATACGCCCAAACATATCCTCGCAAAATGACAAATAATAAAGGTATGTCTCGTGTCCTCCCGTATTGGCACGCCGAAGCACTTAGAAACCAAGGTGATGCCACGTCGTTGAATGTTTTGGTCATGGGGAGGATGTTATGCAGCAGACGCCAACAAAAGAACGAGATCTTGAGAGGAAGGATGTTGTTCCAAACAATCTTGAAAATATCATTTGTAGGGTGAGGGGTCCGGAGCATGTTCCAAGTAGATCGGGTGTTAAACCTGCCATCGTGACTGAGCATCCAAATAAGCTCATCCCCCTTTTCACACGTGAAAGGGATAAGGGTGATCTCGTCCACTATATGATTAGGTAGGTGAGTGCGGAGGAGCTGTATATTCCACTGACCATCCAACCAAAATTCACTGACTTTCCAATATCGTTCGTCAGGGGGGTTTCCCAAATCAAGGGTCGTCCATTTGTCACGCCAGAAATCAATGTTCCCCGCATTAAGCTTCCAAGAAATAAACTGCTCAGCTTTGTCTCTCATCTGCCACACTCTTCGAAGCATTGGCGCGCTGCCTTTGGGTTCTGGGACATCCAAAGGTGAACTGTCTTGAATGTAGGTATTGTAGATGGTCTTAGCCCAAATACCCTGTCTCTGCCGAAGCCGTACCCAAAGTTTGATCGCAAAAGTATCAATAACATCGAAGAGATTCCGAACACCTAAACCGCCTTCGTCAGTCGGCGCACAGACTTTTTCCCAGGAGCGCCAGCGGATATGGCTACCATCCGGCCCGCTGTCCCATAAGAATTTATTAAATATGCGGTGGAGGCGATGGATGACCGCTTTAGGGGGAGCCAGGACTTGTAGAATAAAAATCGGAATGGACGTGAGAACATGCCTGAGGAGAATAAGTTTACCTCCAAAAGAGAGAAGCCTGTTACCCCAATGATGTAGTTTATTCTGAACTTTGTCGATTATGCCTTGGTAGAAGATAACGGAATTTCGGCCACGAAAAAGAGGCGCCCCTAAGTATCGAAAAGGCATGTTTTCGCGTTGAAACCCCAAAATACTGCACACCCATCTAGCCTTAAGATTAGTCAACTTCTGTCCAATAAAGGTACTTTTAGTGGAGTTGATACGCTGTCCAGACACAAGCTCATAGTGTCTAAAAAGCTCTTGAAGGCCCCTCAATCCTTTCTTGTTACATCGTGTAAAGAGAATAGTGTCATCAGCAAAGGCCAAATAGTGAATGCCCTTGACTTTCGATTGAAACTGCATGCCCGGATTATTGGCCATAAAATCGGTAATCAGCCAGCCAAAGTATTCCGCAGCTAGAACAAAAAGGGCAGGGGAGAGTGGATCTCCTTGTTTAACACCCCGAGTAGCATGGAAGGGAGTGGAGGGGACACCGTTGAGAAGGACGCAAAACCAGTTATCCGCCAGAGTACGGAAAATCAGGTCCACAGAGGGTTCCTGAAAGCCAAACATCCTCAGCATCTGCATAATGAAGCCCCAGTTCATTCGATCATAAGCTTTCTCCATATCCAGCTTGAGCATAATATTCGGGTTACGGAGAGGCTTATTGACGTTTTTACATAGCTCCTGAGCCAGGAGAATGTTGTCTGTAATGCATCTACCCGGCACAAATCCCGTTTGTTGTTCCGCCACCAGCATAGGGAGAAAAGTATTCAGACGCTGTGTAATAATTTTGGTTATGACTTTAGAGAAAACAGTACACAAGCTGATAGGACGGAAATCCTTCCACTTAGCCGCCCCAATCTTTTTAGGTAGTAAAATAATCGTGGAAGTGGAAAAATACCGCGGTAGATGCTCACCCAGGAAAAAATCAGAGATAGCACTAACCATATCATGCTGAATAATCGGCCAACAGGCCTTGAAGAAATGCGAAGTATACCCGTCAGGGCCAGCTGCACTATCAGAGCTCATGGAAAGCACCGTATTATGAATCTCCTCAGCCGTCGGAATAGACATCATGGCCGCATTCTGTGTAGGAGTTACTTGAGGGAGGGGGAAATTAGCCAAAGGGGTGCCTATACCTTCTCTATCATCAGAAAAAAGCTGCTCGTAAAAACCTGCAGAAGAGGCCCGGATATCTGCCTGATCATCAAGCCAACTACCATCTTCAGCTTGGATTTTATGAATGTAATTCTGATTCCTCCTCTGTTTACAGACAGCATGGAAATATTTACTGTTAGCATCCCCAGCTTCAATCCATCTGACAGACGCTTTCTGCTTAAGGAACCGAGTTTCGACATCAATACATCTCTCATAGTCAGCAGTGGCCTGCGCAAGCTCCTCGTTAGTCATAGCTGACCCCTCCTGGTCATGACAGATAGTCTTATCATGAACCCTAGACAGGGCTTTCCTTGTGTTCTCAAAAATATTCCCGAAAACCGACCGGTTCCATTCAGTTAGCTTATATCCCAACTTCTTGAGCTTACGAAACAGCAGTCGCATCCCTTGTCCATCTTCGTGCTCTTCCCAAACCGTCTTAACAAGGTCCAAGAAAGTAGGGTCTTCAGTCCAAACATTAGTGAATCGAAAGGAAGATATACACGGACTCTTGGCACCACACATAGTCAAAAGGGGACAGTGATCAGAGTGGACCCGAGGCAGATGGGATACCCTGGTGATATCAAAATTCTCCATCCACTTATCATTAAAAAGAACTCTATCCAACCTTTGCCAAATCTTGTTCCTGTACCAAGTAAATTGAGAACCTTCAAAAGGAGCCTCAGTAAGATTAGCCCTCTGGACACAATCGTTGAAATCATGCATGTCGTTGATCCTAGGAGGCCGCCCCCCTTTCTTTCCTCAATCTGACGGATAATATTAAAGTCCCCCCCAAGTAACCAGGGCCTGGTGCTATTATTGGCTCGGTCAGAGATCGCCTGCCATAAAGGTTCACGAGTATGTCTACTATGTTTTGCATAAATGCCCGAAACAGAAAAGCTATCCCCGTTGTGGTCAGAAATGTCTGCCGTGCACATTTGATCACAATCAATCTCCAAAGTGCAGTTCACCCCCGACCACATGTACCATATTTTCCCTCGCAAAACAGATTGACAATAATCAAAACCAAGTTTGAGACGAATATTAGTAATGAACTTAGCATTGCACAGAGGTTCAATAATCACAAGAATTTTAATATTATTCTTTCTACAAATATTCTTGATGCAAGTTTGAGTTACATTGTTACCAACACCACGCACATTCCAAAATAAAATACTTATCGGGCTAAACATCGGAAGAGCGTAAGTTATAAGTTTGTGCATTTACCGTCTCCTGTGGGACAATCGAGAGCTTTCCCTTTTTCTTTCCTTTCTTCTTCGTGGGTATTTCAAGATTGCTATGGATAGTGGAAGAGTCATCAACTTTGTCACTTATTTCTTCCGAGGTCACAGAACAAATAGCCGGCTGTTTTCCTTGGGCATGGGGAGTCTCTGTCGAAGTAGGAGCAGGCTGCGGAGCCATCTCATTTGCGCCAAGGGTAGTCGTCTGCCTTTGCCCCGAGTCGTCATCACGTCTCACAATCATCTCTATTCCAGAACTAACCATTCGCTTATCTAAAGTAGCTTGAAAGTCCCTCAAATCCAAAATCGAAGTAGAGCCGCTAGCTATGTGACCAGCTGAACGAGGCCTATTCTCCACCTGCCTAGATGCGTCTTCCTTCATAAGTGAGAGGTGAGCAGTCGCAACGGGATCATCCTCAGTAAGAGTTTGCAGCAATTCAAAAGGATTAGCTAACTCCACATGTACTTCAGACCGAGGGCTCAAAGGCGGAGTATGTGGGCGAGCCACGGTTTGTTGAACATCACTATGATCCGGACGTCCATCATTAGAGAGTTGGGTGCCAGCAGTATGCGTACTACCCCCTTGCTTAACCTGATAGACTTGCGAAGTGCCTCCTTGCCTGTGCGTAGGACCATTAGGCCGTTTCCCATTCAATGTGGAGGGGCCGACCGCATCCTGTGTGGTATTCTGGGATGGACCATTGGCGGGCTTCCTGCGTGTATTAGCTGGTGGAGGGTTCTTCCTTAAGCACTTATCCTCTGCATGCCCAATCCGATGACAAAAGGTACAGTAGTCCGGCCAGTATTCAGCATGGACTTCCTGCCAATGGCCCTTGTGCACATCCTCACCTAACCATATTCGAGTACAACGTGGTTTTTGAATATCCACTTCAACCAGTGCCCTAGCAACAGACGGTCTTCTCATATCCGCGGTGGCTGCATCCGTCTGAAGCGGTCTACCAATAAGGCCACCAATTTTACTAACATACTTAGGATTAAAGTATGGCAGAGGCAATCCAGGAAACTCAAACCAGATAGGCACCAAAGAACAGTCCGCATTGCTGTGAAAATCCACCGTCCACTTGGACAATTCAAATCTACTGGGACCCATATTCCACTCTCTTCGAGTAAAGAGACGATTATAGTCTTCTTGGCAACCAGGGTGGACAAGAACATGCTTAGTATCAAGCAAACCAACTTTACATGCAGCCTTTAAATCAAGTCGAACAAAGAACTTACGAATGTCATCGATGCGTGGCCGATAGTCTAGGAAGCGAGCTACCAAAGCATTTTCAAACGGTTTGGCTAGAATTTCTAGCTCAGCTCTCGAAACAAAAAAAGCCGGTTCACCCTTACACAAGCCGTATGTGCCAAAGTCCGGAACGTCGACCTTGTGGTTAGCAGTAGCCGCCGCATAAGACTGTGGAGGCGGCATAGGGGGAGACTGTTGGGGGTCGGCCACTGGTGAGACCCCCGGTGGGTCCACCATGCCCACAGAGAAACTTGTTGTACACGAAAACCCTAACCGAAGAGAAGCACCCAGAAGTTGCCCGCCGCTGATAGAGCTGGGGTGACCGCTGTTGGTGATGCTTGCAAATAGCTGAAGGTGCTGAACGACGTGGAAGAAAGCACGGCCAAGGAGGAGACTAGCCGGAGAAGGTAGCACGGCCTAGGAGGAGACCCACTGCCACTAACGGGAAACCCTCTCCCAAGACCGCAAAGAGCACAACCCAAAGCAGCAGCCGGAGAAAAGTAAAGCAGCCAGCAAAACGCTGGCGAAGATCACGACACCGCCGGCCGGAGCCGACGAAAGAAACAAGAACCCGCCGAGAAAACCTAGAGAAACCCTAGGATCATTAATATGAGGAAAACATGAATTCGAACTCGTTACGAAGATGGTTAAGCATAAGAAAGAACAAACGGAAGCTGACAGGAGGATTCCTCTAGATGATGTCATTCAATACCTTTCTGGGGTTACACCTCATGAAGATGCGGTGTTTTTCAGTCAACTGGTCCAAGCTCAAAAGGAGAAAGGTGGTCCCTTAAAATCTAGTATAGAGCAACCACCTGCTGACTTAGAGTTGAAACCACTTCCGCAGCACTTAAAATACATCTTCCTTAAAGACGGTGATAAGTTTCCCTTGATCATCTCGTCTAAACTCGAGCCGGAGCAAGAAGCAGAATTACTCAAAGTGCTTGAAAGAACATCCTCGCGTTCGGATAGCAAGTGGGCGATATCGGAGGAATCACCCAGCACGTGTGCATGCATAAAATCCGAGCGGAGGAAGGAGCGAAAAGGTCGAGACAACCTCAAAGCGAGGCTGAATCCGCACATCACGAGAGGTTGTCAAAAAGGAGATCATAAAATGGCTCGATATGGGTATTATCTACGCCATCACCGATAGTGAGTGGGTCAGTCCTACTCAAGTTGTGCCAAAGAAGGGAGGCATTACTATGGAAAGGAACGAAAAAGGGGAAGAAGTTGCCTTCGCCTTGTGACGGGCTATAGAGTTTGCATTGATTATCGCCGCTTAAATGAAGTCACCGCTAAGGATCATTTCCCCGCCTTCATTGACCAACTTCTAGAAAGACCGAGTGGTCATAAGTATTATTGTTTCCTCGATGGATATTCTCGGTTATTTCCGGATAGCCATCGACCACTAATGACCAAGAGAAGACAACTTTTACCTCGCCCATCGGGCACTTTTATGCGTTCATGAGAATGCCTTTCGGTTTATGCAATGCACCGCGACCTTTCAACGGTGCATGTTGGCCATTTTTGATGGACTTGTGAAGCGGTGCATGGAGGTCTTCATGGACGATTTCTCGATCTATGGCGGCGCTTTTGATGAAATTTTAAAGAATCTAGATATGGTACTCCAAATACAGTGTTGAGAAAAATGGGTGCTTAATCGGGAGAAATGCCATTTTCTAGTCGAAGAAGGGATTGTTTTGGGACACAAGGTGTCCAAGTGATGGTATTCGTGTGGATAAGGCTAAAGTAGAAGCCATTGAGAAAATGTCGTACCGAAGACAAGTGAAGGAGGTACGAGGATTTACGGGACATGTGGGCTTCTATCGGCGTTTCATTAAAGATTTTTCGACGATAGCAAAGCCGTTATCCAACCTGTTGAAAGAGGAAGTGGAGTTCTTGTTTGATGAGAAATGTAAGACGCTTTTATTAGCTTAAAGGATAAGCTTACCAGTGCCCCCATTTTAATCGCGCCCGACCGACTAAACCTTTTGAGTTAATGTGCGATGCCTCTAACTACGCAGTGGCGCAGATTCTAGGCCGAGAATTGATAAAAAGTTCAGGCCGATTTACTATGCTAGCCGCACTTTGAACCCAAATCAATGCAATTACGCCACTACCGAGAAGGAATTCTTGGCGCTGCTTTTGCTATTGACAAATTCGTGTTATCTTTAGGGTCCAAAGTGGTGGTGGGGACGGATCACGCAAAGACTACGCTACCTTATGGGCAAAGCGACGCTAAAACCAAGGTTACTCGGATGGATTACGATACTACAGAATTTTGACCTTGAAATTAAGGACAAGAAAGGTAGTGATAATGTTGTGGTGACCACTTATCTCGCCTAGTGAATGAGGGTGGCGAAGTCCCTGGGAGATAGGCATTGACTTTCCGGACCGAGCAATTAATGAAGCTAGAGACGTTGAGGCCGTGGTATGTCGATTACGTTAACTACTTAGCGAGTGGGCATTTAGAAGACATGACGATCGTGAAAGAAGAAATTTATCGATTTAAAGTATCTCGTATGGGAGGATCCGTGATCCGCTTAAAGTCCGCAAGGACGGGTTGCTTAGAAGGTGCGTTCGGAGCATGAGCAATTGGATATCTTGGAGCAATGTCATAGTGGTCCCGGCTGTGGGCACTACGGAGCACCTAAGATCTGTCACAAAAATCCTTCAAGCTGGTTTTTTTGCCTACTTTGTTTAAAGATGTCAAGCCTTTTGCAAAGGCCGTGATAGATGCCAAAGAGTAGGAGACTCGGTAAATAGGATGGAGATGCCTTTGAGGCCTATCTTGGAATGTGAAGTTTTAGACGTCTGGGGCATTGATTTTATGGGACCGCTCCCATCATCATGCTCTAACAAATATATTCTCAGTCTGTGTAGACTATGTTTCCAAGTGGGTAGAGGCTATAGCCACCCAAACCAATGATCACAAAGTTGTAAAGAAATTCTTGCAAAAGAATATCTTTACTAGATTTGGTCACGTCCCAGAGCCCTTATCGGTGATGAAGGTTCGCATTTGTAATGCACCACTGGATAAAATTCTTGAGAAATATGGTGTCAAGCATAGAATTGGTACACCATATCACCCCCAAACCAGTGGCCAAGTCGAGGTAAGAAACAGAAGCCTAAAGCGGATTTTGGAGAAAACGGTAAATTCAAATAGATCCAACTGGAGTCTGAAGTTGGACGACGCACTTTGGGCGTATCGCACGGCGTTTAAGACCCCTATGGGTACGTCACCCTTCCAAATGGTTTATGGCAAGGCTTGTCATCTACCAGTCGAGTTGGAGCACAGAGCTTACTGGGCTATTAAATTCTTAAACTTCGATAGCCAACTCGTGGCGAGAAAAGATTATTGCAAATCGCATGAGCTCGATGAATTCGGACTCGGGGCCTACGAGAACGCCAAAATCAAAGAAAGAAAGAACGGCGGCGCCCACGATGCTAAGATTAATGATCGGGAATTCAAAGTGGGAGACATGGCTTTGTTGTATAACACCAGGCTCCATCTTTTTGCTGGTAAGCTTAAATCTAGATGGTCTGGCCCCTTTGAGATTCTTGATGTTCACCCTGGTCGAGCCCTTATGTTGAAAGGGTATGGTGATCAACCGTTCAAAGTCAATGGTCACAGGATTAAGAAGTACTTTGGGCAGCCCAAGGAAAAGCTTGAAGTACTATACTTTCAAAAGAGAAATGAAACGGTTGAGTCGTTTATTTGTGAAGAGATTCCATCCTACTTCTTTGGGGTAGATGATGACATTATCACCCCTATCCTTGCAGATCCTTCTGTCAATGCTCCTGAGCCTGTTAGCATACCTCAGCCGCATCTGAGAAACAAGAACAAGAAGAAAAGAGTCAGTGTTGTCTGGAGAGAGAAATTTCATGATTTACTCGCGCACTTGACTTGTTGTTGTGGCGAAAACCATTTCCTTTCTAGTCATTCTGAGTCTGACAGAGAAGTGGTTAGCCTCAAACCAAAGTGGCCCGATCCGGGTTGACTTTGAAATCTGTGTCAAGCTAATGACATAAAAGAAGCGCTCCTAGGAGGCAGCCTAGTCTTTTAAGTATTTCTTTTTAGTTAATTTTTTAGGGCATTAGCAATAAAACCTTGGTGATTTGTGTGTTGGTTATCCTTGTCCTACTTGTGAATGCTTTATGTGCCTAGATGTTTACTCATATACCCCTTGTACCCCGAGATTATATGTTATATCGAGTGTTGCAGATACGTTTGAGCAGGTTTGCAAGTTATTACTTCCAATGTTGTCTGTTCCTGATACGAGTTCAGCGGTTTATTCATGCTCCGGCCTGACCACTGCCAATCTACTGCCCGACAACCATCTGTGGAACCAGCTAAGTATTCTTTTCTTTTATTTGCACATTCTGAGGACATAATGTGATTTAAGTGTGGGGGGGTGTCTAAATTGGGTATGTTATCATGCTATATTTATGGGTAAATGTGATTTTCTCGACAATTTTTAAAATTTTTCAAAGTACACTTGGATATTTGTAAATCTTGAGCATGTAATTGAAACAAAGGCTTGCTAGTTGTAGTTTCCTGACAATGATTTTATGTGACATTGAGAGACAATTATAGCATGTTTTTACTGATTTGAGATAGCATTCATTTCATACGCACGAAAGCCTTTAATATTGAAGCAATAATTTTGAACTGTATCCTTTCACTATTTTAGTGATTTATCTTAGAGAGATTTGTTCTTAATAGTAACAGTGAAGTAACACCTAAGTTCAGAACGTGCGCTGTGAATATCTGACGGTTTGAATGTGATAAGTGAAACGTAACTAATGTCTTGATAAAAAATATATATAAAAAAAAAGAAAATATATAAGTAAAGGGGTGTGTCGGAAGCTGGTTAATGATAGGAGTGCGGTAGGGCATTATCTCGAAATGTCCTATACCACTATGATGACCAAAAGCTCACGACAGTCAGGAGAAGCTACCCTATGATTTGAGTAAGGTAGGGTGTTATCTCGAAACATCCTATTCTACCATGATGGGTGAGAGCTCATTCTGATGTGCGTCAAAGGAAAAAAAGAAGAAAAGGGAAAGAAAGTGAAAAAAAAAAAAAACTTAAAAACTTTGTTATCGTTGAACTTATACCCAGTATAAACCGAATGATATGCTGTAGGGATTATCCTACTAAGTGCGGGAAGACTTTGTGTGGAACGACTGCTGCCTATACCTAGGATAGTCATTAAAATTGTTTGAGAGGATTGTGAAGGTTGAAAAGGGCTTGACACACACACACCGAATCTATCTCTGTGTTGGTATTACTTGCTATAGTTGTTGTATCTTCTGTTATGTGAGTTAGGGATCTATGTGGATTGTGTTAAAGTGAGCTAGTTTTGATTGTTTTGTTCGGGACGAACAAAAAGCTAAGTGTGGGGGAGTTGTTCTCGGTGAATTTTATGATTTATATCGCAATATTTCTTAACAATAATCCCCGTGTTTTAGTAATTTTTATAGAAAATTACGTAGTAAATGAAC
The DNA here is from genome assembly GCA_026214975.1 of Gentiana macrophylla. NCBI lineage: Eukaryota > Viridiplantae > Streptophyta > Magnoliopsida > Gentianales > Gentianaceae > Gentiana > Gentiana macrophylla. The sequence continues at coordinate 68,324,533 of CM047817.1, forward strand.
AAATGGAAGAAATGGTCTTAAGGTTACAAAAAGTGTAAAATGTGCCAATTACGTGCTTAAAATGATGATTTTATGTTGGTTTGAGTTGCGTTACACTTTGGTATGTTTTCAATGACGTGCAGGTGTTAAATGCGGGTGAGAAAAAGTTGAATTTGAAGGTACTGGACGAGCGTCCAGAGGCATGAACGAAGCGTTTGATGTTCCGTCTCACTGGACGGGCGTCTGAATTTCGGATCAAGCGCCCACTGGAAGAATTTTGATTCGTGATGTGCAGATTTTCGGCGGCGTCGATTTTGCCCAATTTTGCATAGGACGCGCGTCCAACCCTCACTCGGCCCGACTCAAATAAGTTTTGCACTTTGACCAAGGCGTCCACCGCTTTGGACGGGCGCCCAAAGGCCGTTTTGACCTAGCCGCCTCGAAATTCTATAAATAGGCGTGTTATTTCAACCCTAATACACACAACATACAAACAAGATATTCCACCCTTGGAGGAGCCGCACTAAACCCTAAAGAAATTATGAGTTTCTTCCTTCAATCATGTCTTGGATCATCACAAGGATGGAAGGCTAAGCACATCACGGTAGAATAGCGGGAGGATACCACATCAACATCACCACAACCACGGATTGTTAGGTTATCTTTGTTTATGAATTCGAATATTGAATTTTATTCATCGATTGTTATTTGATTTGATTGTTAAGTGTTTTGTTAGATAGGAATATCAATAAAACCATATGTTGAGTTGAATTTGTATGGAAATATAATTCATCAATAGAACTTTTTCAATCGATACAATTAACAATATTTTGAGGAATCATGTGTTGTTAATTGGGTTAAGTAATTTGGGAACAAATTTATGATCATGTGATGTATGTCTAATTGTTTTACTTGGAAAAGAGAACAAAACCCTAGGAATTGAGTTATAGGAATTTAATCGGTTTGAGATTGATCAAACCAATAAAATCATATTCGGATCATAAAGTGGTTGTGTGATTGTTGTGTGGTTGATCCTAGTTATTCTCTTCTGTTTCTTTTAATTATCGATAAACAAATTCGTTCGTATTGATTGTTATTGCTACGTTTAGTTATTTCCGCAATTTTCGTGTGTTTTCTGCATATTTTATATTTCCATCACGTACTCGGACGCCGTCCACCCTTAGCGGACGCCCGTCCAGTTCTAAGTTTTTTCTGTTTTCTGTGATTTCTCCCACTGTTCTTCGTTTTTATATTATAGATAGTATAAACCCTAGTTTGAGATAATAATTCGTGACATAGTAAATATAATAACTGCACCTTAATCCGATTAACATTCGACTCCCTTAGGACGACCCGTAAACACCCTATACTACGAACCTTATACTTGGGGTGTTTCGGTTTATAAATTGTAATACTAGTTTTTTACCGAACAGTCATCCAACCTTATAGTTTCACTTGAACTGGAGTTTGAAACTTCACTCCATTCTTCTTCTTCAATGATTTTTCTTTTCTTTGTCACAGTGGACACAGATTTCTGTTCAACTTTTGTTTGAGTGGGTTTGGAGATGGAGAGATGATCTAGTATCCTTTAAACTAGATAGGTGTAACCCTTTTTTAGTAAAAACTTTTCTCCAAAAGGCTTCTTTCCTTGTGCTTTCTCCTTTTCGTCCGAAACCTGTTTGATCAAATGATTGAGAACAAATTTGTTCCAATCAAGTCTTTCCTCAAACCAGATGGCATAGATCAGCTTAAGTTTGTCTGTTGAGAGAGTGTAGAAATTCCTGGCATGACCGATGACATTTTTGGTCAGTAGAATCGTCAGGAATGCAAACTCTTGTATCTGCTGATAGATGGATCCGATGAAATTCTTCTCATTCTTGTTGATTGCAGTGACGTTCCAAAGCTTATCTTTTTCTTCATTTCCAAAGGTGAAAGATGAAGATCCTCCAAGTATGTCCATGCCAAAGACTATTGAAAGCAAATGTTCATCAACATTAATACTTTTGTCTTGAACAGTTGTCCTGAAACTTTGTCCATTGTTGGTGATTACAACATTCTTGTAAAATTCCTTGATTGTTTCTGGTCATAAAGAAGTGACCTTTGTATCAATCAAGTTCTCCAGTCCTCGAACCTTCTTGATTTTGCTTGCAATTTGTGTCGATAATTTGGGTTTGAAAATTTTGACAAAAATCACCCAGACTGGTGGTGATTCCATCATCAATGTTGTAACGATCCATGATTTTTGAATTAGTGATTCTTTTTGAAGATCTTGAAAGCTTTCAATTTGGATTAGCAGGATTTCGTCAAGAATTTGATTTGCAATCGTTTTCAAATAAGAGTCGTGTCACAATCAATGAGATTTGTAGGGATATGCATCTACTTTTTCTCCTAGATTGACACGTGGCTTCGAGTGATTTGTTATGTCAGCCCAAGCGTCAGATGGTAGCTGGAAATTTTTCCGCTTTTGACCAAATTGTCCTTCATTAGCTTGTGCATTTTCAGCTTTGTGTAGAAGTCAGTTTTTCTGAGGATTTTTCCAATAAAACTGACTTTTCCTGCAAAACAGTTTTAAGTTTTCATTGGTACCCATATCTTCTTGGGTCCAGCTGGATTAGTTACTGAAGCATAATTTTCAGTTTCTCTGTTGAGAGAATCAAGCCTTCTCAACTCTTTTCTAGATAAACCATTACGCTCAACCTTAGTTGATTTCACAAGGATTCTTTTAGATCTTTCATCTTTAATTTCTTTGTGTAATCCACTAGGTCTTCCAGTAACTTGATGTTTAGAGTTTATGCTCTTTAAAATCTCAAGACTGGGTAGGGGTGGGGGGTCATCATTGCTTTTGTCAATTTTGCTGAGTATTAACCTTTCAGCAAGATTTGACAACTCAGTTTCAAGAAACTCATTCCAATCTTTTGCTTTGTCAAGTTTTCCATCTTTTAATTTCAGTTCTAACGTAAGTTTTTCAGTTATCTTGACAAGTTCAGAGTTTCTTTTACTGAGTTCAGCGATTGATAACTGAGTTGAAGAATGTACCTTTTCATGATAGTTTGATATAATTTTAAGATCTGAGTGTGCATCCTTTTGTTGCTCTAATGAATCTTCAATGGTGACTTGCAACAACTTCTTTTCTTCTTCTTCTAAGAGATTTCTTTGTGATGGAACTCCTCTGGATTTGTCTATATAAACATTGAAGTTTGTATTCACCTTATCACTGAGTTGAGGTTCTGGATTTGTATGCAGATTTGTCACACTGAACCTTTCAACTATTTGATCCTGAAAATCAGATACACTTTACAAACAGTTAGTTAGGGGGTTAGTAAGCCAACTCTTAACTCTAGATGTAGTCATTGAAATCAAACTAGGTGCTTCTATAACTAATACAATGAAGAGTCTTCAACAACTGGTTAATAACTTAAGCAGTAACAACTCGGATCTCCTCCAGAAGGAAGAACTTGCTCCGATACCAATTGTTGGTCCCTTGGAAAGGTTTACACAAGTTTAAAGGGGGGGGGGGTGAATAAACTTGTCACCAAAAACTTTCCCAAAACTGAAAAAGCCCCAGGAACTGAGTTTCTATCAAACTCAAACTAATACTCAACTCAGTTTTGTTCCTATCTTAAAACTTGTACGGAGTTCAGCTAACTCAACTGAGTATAAGCCAATACTGACTTATATTTGGTCTTGTTAACAGGCAGCGGATATAAATTAGCCTTTAGTGCGATAGATGTGTCAATAAAGATCTGAATCTCCTATGTATCAGTTACATGCTGACTTAGTGTCTGACGTTTGCTGAGTGTGAGGATAACAAGAATTTAAATCAATCACACCAGGAATATATAGATGCATAAAGTAAATCAACACAAGATTTGTTTATGGAAGTTCCGGGTGGTGTAATCCCGTACGTCTCCCCTTCTCTTGTGGTGTAGGAGGTATCACTATAATCTTGAGATGACCGTTACAAAATCCTAGCACTATGACAGTCCTTCACGACACCCTAGTTTCACTGTCTACACATAATGAAGAAAGGTAGGATTGCTCCATTCATTTTGCACACTTATCTTTCTGAGGTGGGATTGCTCCTTCACCAGCTCACCACTAACACAAACACAGTCTGCAGACTACACCAACAGCTGTGGCAACCAAGTTGCAACCGTATGAAGAAAGGTGGAATTGCTCTCTTCAAACTATGCACAGCCAACCCTTTTTCAAGGTTAGGTTTAGAGTTAATCAAAAGATTAAATCAATGAGATGTATGATTCTTCTGGATCTGGCTTTGTAGCTCCAAGATGCATTCTTTCCCCCTTAATGAGTTACTGGATCTTTCTTTGAAATCTTCAAGGCAATTCTGTTGGCCTCCCCTTTTTTAGATATATTATCTGATTTTCTGGATCAGGATCTGGATCTTTGGATATGTGCTTGTAAAGCTCTTTTTCTGATCCTTCTCGCCTCCTTTTCTTCAAGTGATTCTCTTGTGTATTTATAGGGGTGATGTAACGGTCACTAGCACTTGTAGCCGTTACACTTGTCGTTTAGCCAACGTTTATATGTACGACCTTTGTCGTATTCAAGTTTAAACAAGGCCTTAACTCAGTTTTCTACTCTACTTCAAAACTGAGTACCTTGTGTACTTAACATCTGACTTTAATTGACTAAGTCAGAGTACACCATTCAGTCTCTTCTTTTCCTGGTAACTGATAATCTTTGTCCTTAAGATTATTCAGTTTTACATGATCTATAGTTCAGTTTCAGGTCACCACAGACTTGCCTGAACCCTGACTTATAGTCACGACTTAATCAGCTTCTAAACTGAGTTTTCCACCTCGCTTCTTGATCTTCAGAATCGAGTCATGTCCCTCGCTTCTTGATCTTACAGAATACGCTTTCTAGTTATCTCGGTTTTCTAGATGTGACTCGATTCACTTGTTGTGACTCAAATTGCGTTACTTTAATTCCTATTCTATTACAATGCTTGTGCAAAACAACTATACAAGGTTCGGACTACAGATAGAACTTATACATTTTCTCTAGACCATTTCTTGCTTTTTCTTCCATTATGCACTATAAAAGTTAGTTATGACTTCATCATCATGGGTTGTAAGTGATTACGTGACGAATCATCATCAAAACATAAATAATATTTCCAACAATAACTTATTACATGTGAGTTAATACAACCAATGAAGAGGATAACTGCACATAGACGTCTACTGTCCTTTCAATGGAAGAAGACAAGGTTAAAAGACTGCGCCCGTAGCTAAAAATGAGTTAAAAACATCTTCTGATTGATTCAGGGAATTATTGGGGGAAGTAAACATGATGATTAATTACACCAAGCTGTGAGATAGGCTAGGAATGGAGGAATACCGTTTCTTTTCGTTCTTCTGTTGGTCTAAGACTGTCTGTGTGTTCTTAATCAGGTTAAGTGCGGTTATTTCTAAAGTTTCATTGTCTATGTGGAATTGACCTTGATTCTCTGTTGCTAGTATAAGCGACCTCACGCGCGACATCAAGTTTTTGGTGCCGTTGCTGGGGACAATGACCAATTTATTAATAAATTCATTTAAATTTAAAAAAACTTTATGTTTTTCTTTATTTAATTTTTAATTTGAGTCTTGAGTCGATATGCACATTCATGTATTGTTTTAAAAAAAAGGTGAGCTTGATTACGCGAGGTCTGACCTCGATTAATCGAGAGTCAGAAATTTTAATTTTGATCGTCCATGTGATCCTGTGTTTCCCCCTGTTTGTTTTTAGTTAGTAGGTCCTATAAAGTTGGGTGTGAACACAACTGAAGTGAAAGTTAACTAACGGTGTTTTTGTTTTCTTTAGTTTCTCTTACAGGACGTGCAGAAAACTTCTAATTTCGATTTGGTTAAGCTTTCTACAATTGGTACAAACCCAACACGATGGAACCAAATTGACGTCTTGTCTTGAACATTGCACCATTTTTTATGTATCCTGACTCAGAAGTAAGGCAATAGTGTGAAGGATAAGAAGAGAGTAAAAGAGAAGGAGGACGAGAAAACTAGAAAGATCATGGAAACTAGCCTAGACGAGTATGAAGATTTCAGAAAAGGTAAGTGCCCAATTCCGATCATTGATATTTCTTCTGATGAGTCTGACCCGAGGAAGACCCTAACTATGTCCCTTCATAGCCTAAGGACTATCCCGTCTGTGATGAAATTGCAAATTTAAGTGACCCCGGAGAGACTGTATGGTCAAGATAGGAAGTTTTTCATTCCCTAGTGACTTCCTAGTTTCGGACATCACGGAAGATCCTAGTCCCAATATGTTACTCGCACTACAAGAAAACTGGCTTTCAGTGACAAAAACTTAATGACGGGAGGCTAATCCCGTCATTAAAGGTAGCTATAATGATGGTACCAAATTTTTTTGTTGTTGTTTAATGACTAAATACTAATTACCGTCATTAATGATCATATTTCCCGTCATTATGGTGCGAAAAAAATAATTCCCCTCATTATTTATACAATTTATTTTAATATACTACTTTATGTATAATTCACCCCTCAAAAAAAAATCATGTAAATAAAAATTAACCAATTTCGACCCAATCTTATCTTTCAAATCACTCCCAACCCTAGCTAGAGTTCTCCAAAAAAAAAAACCCAAATCGGCTACATTAACAATTCATCCTCCTTCATCCAAATCGGGTGAATAATTCTCGTTAAACATCTTTGCTGCTCATTCTCGCCCAGCTGTTAGGACTGATACTTTGTTCAATGATAAGCGCTCTATGAAAGAGCTATAGAGAAAATCCGGTTGCCCTTTTGCCGGAGAAATTGACGATTTACTGGAATCCGGTGAGAGAAACTGACTATATCTCTGCAAAGAAAGCTTCTTCTGGCTGGAAATTGACTTCGCCGGAGGTGTCTTGCATCTTGGGTATTCTGACACTCCACTGGAAGCCATGGCAGATTTGGTGAATCTTTTATTTCATACGAAGGCTAACATTTCAGCTTCTACTTTTGGCAACAGGAAGGAGGCAAAGTCTCCACCTAGGATGCTTCAGGGGCGCGTGAGGACCACCCTACCTATGGTATGAAACTACCAGCACCAGTGCACCACAGGTAAACCATTTGCTTGTTTGTTCCAGTTCTAAGACTAGTATATCTTTTCATCCTCTGAAACCTACGGGAGTTGATGGGGTAAATGTAAAAACTGAAAATATACTGAAATTAATGGAAAGAAAGTCATTTGGGCAAAAAAAATCTTTGATAACAGAGTGATAGTTTCCGACACTAAATTGTGTAGGCATACTCGCAAATTTCAGCATATAATCTTTAGATGTGAATGAATATGTTGACAAGGATCCTTCTGTGTGTCTAATTGGGTACTTTGTGGGTACAATTCCAGGTAAAAAATACTTTTGAATACTTAAGAGCAAAATGGGATGTTTACCAAAAAGTAATGTACTCATTCAGTTGGATAATCTTCAAGATTCTTTAGCGAAGAAGACATTTCCAACCTCCTCAATGGAGGCCTTTACTTTGTTTGTGGTAAGTTTCTTCTTTTAAAAAGAATCCCCAAAGTGTTTAAGTTCAATTAAGAAGATGTCAGTATTCTGCCAATTTGGATTCAATTGCCAGAGAATGATATGATATGAAATTGTATAAGCTGTAGTTATTTCAAATTTTAAAACTTATACATCTCATATGATTGTGAAATCTGTTGCCATCTAATTGTGAAATCTGTTGCTGTATCGTATAACTCTGTGGTTGGTTTACTAGTTTGGACTTGATCTTGCATTTTTGTTCATCTGTAGCCTTTGATACTAGAATTGATCTGGAACTTTTTATATTAGCTTTTTTTACCGTTTATGTATCTTGTAACCTTCTGGTTTTTAGCCCTCTTATCAACTGTTGTTTTTCTGAGTTATGTTTTATAAACTAAACATGCAACTGTTTTCCTTGTAAAACCTGTTTGGAATCGAAGCTGCCTGCTCCTTTATATATATATATATATATTGCACTTAAAATATTGTTGTTTTGAATAGACTTGCACTTAGTCAAAAGGCATTGTAATTGATCTAAGCTGCACCTCACTGTGTCCTCATATCTTGTTACAGGTTGTTTTCTTGGCATTAATCAGTTTATAACATTTTAGTGTTAAGTGTTTTGATCACAATAATTAATCACTCGATCACATAGGTTGTATAATACAAGCGAATAATAAATTAAGTAAGCTTCCACTCTTGATTTATTACTACTTGTGTTATTATCAAAAGAGAGTTTTAAAAGTCACCTAATAAGATATAACATGTATCTCAGGCTTTAGAAGATGCTAAAAAACTGGTAAACCAAGAAAGATCTTTTGCATGTGCTGAAATCGAGAGCGCGAGATCGGTTGTCCTGAGGATTGGGGAGGCCTTGGAGGAGCAAGAAAGAGTTAACCAATCTTCTGGGAAACAGATTTGTTAGGAGCCATTAATCGATTCACCATTACTAAATTTTTTTTCTTGTTAATGTGGTGATTTTTTCAAGCATGAATTAATGTCTCAGACTACTTATTTAATCTTCAAGACTAAATGTTCACGCGTATGTTTGAATTCTTGCATCTGAATATGAAGAGCATCTTGTTTCCTTATGGTGGATTAGGAAATGGAGGAGTTAATAGAAGAGGTTCAAGAAGCAAGAAGAATCAGACTCAAGCATCAGCCCAACAAGGTATGTTCCTCCATTTCTTCGTGTTATTTGACATGTTAATGTCTTTTTTTCTTTTGCCCAACCGGTTATTCTGCAGTCACATTGGACCCGAGTAGTCTAGTTCGAGTCCTAAGGACCTCATTCGAGTATTCTCTTTTATTATCTAGGTGATGGACATGGAGCATGAAGTTCAAGCACTAAGAATTCAAAGCCGAGAGAAGAATACCGTTGCATTTAATCTTCAGAGAGAGGTAGCTGAATATTCCTTTTTTATTTTTTCTTCTTTTTCATCGGGCTTCTTACTTAGTCATTCGGGCTTGTGTTGGGAAATCAAATCTTAGGAATTTCTTCATGTGAATGCTCGTTTTGTTCGATGTGTATCTTATACTGCAACACATTAGTCTGCTACATCTGTAAACTGAGTGAAAGTGTGAAGTGAATGCATTATACACAATATTGTTAGTTACGCATGATCGATGTACACATTTGCAAGCCCCTCGTCTCTCGGTTTTTTCCTAAAATGTTTATGTGGTGTCTTGAGCATTTTACAGTTGGCACTGAAAAAGAAAGCAGAGGAGAACAAACTTCAACAACAAAATATCAATGGTTCTGAAACTTTGGGTTCCATTCTGAGAATTCAAGGGTGCTCAGATGATGCAATAGAGCTTTCAAAATGTTCGATTCAGTGGTTTCGTTTGTCATATAAATGCAGTAAAAGGGAGCCGATTGTAGGTACGAGTTTCATCTTCTGGCGCAAGAAATCTAGTGATTTCAGCAATATATGCTATAATCTTAGGCCTCCTTATTGTACCCTTTGTATGCCTTTATGGGGCCCACACTTGAAGAGCGTGTTGCCATAATAACCTACTTTTTTGACCTACTTTTCAATAGGTGCTGATAAAGGAAGTTATGCCCCGGAGCCAATCGATGTTGGAAGATGGAAGAGTATTAGAGGTAGATATACTTTTCAATGGCCAAAAGGTATCTGTCATAACTGCTGGTCCTATTAATCTAGGTAATTAGCATTATATTCTTTTTATAAACCTGTCAAGTTATCCATAACTTCTTATCACATTTGTCCAGATTATACATAGTATTATACTTAGCAATTTCAGAAAACTAATTCGTTTTCAACAGCTTCTGGATTGGAGAGTTATGCTGATACACTTTCACGGAAGGAAAACTTTGAATTCTCTGTAAGTCAATCTTAGAATATCGACTATTAGAAATTAACAATTTTTTAATAAATGAAGAAGGCATTGCTTTGAATGCGGTTTGTCCTTTATGATTCAGTTTTTTATTAATAATGAATCCTGTTTGTTACAGGTGTTTGTTTCTCAAATGAATGGGAAGACTATTCTTCACATTCTGCACATTCATTCCATGTCGGTAAAACGAGGTTGAAACTTTGTAAAGGATGGATTACAAAGGCCAGGGACTCTTATTCTGGATCTATGCAGGTACTGCAACAATTATACGCGTATTTACATATCACTTATCGATATAGCCTATACACGATTGTATGATGAAAAAAAAAACTCGCTTCTTACCAGTTTTTTCATGTACATATCACTTTACATATCACTTTCATTTTTTCATGTACCTGTTTGTATGAGGAAAAAAAAACTCGCTTCTTACGCGTATTTACATATCACATTCGTTGTTTCGCAACTATGTTTTGTCTTCTACATTCTCCTATGTACTCAAATAGCTCTTCAGGAATATGATATGTGATCTCATTTTGCTGTTATATAAATTTATGTGATTGGGTCGAGGCTATGCATATAATTATGATCCATTATATAATTTTGTGTTTTGCTGTTAGGATCCATTATATACTTAAAGACCTGTTTAGATTTTTGTATGTTCATGTGTTTTCAAAAATTATGTCCTTTTTTTCTTATGTTTTTTTTCTCTCACGACAGGTGTGTGCAAGTGTGCCACCAGAGTTTGCAAACCTGAATGAGCTACTCCTTTGGAATGATATGTATGGAAGCAAACATTAAGCTATTTCATGTAGACAAGCTATTTCTTGGTCTGTAAGCTGTTTAGTCCGTGTGCAGGTCATGAATCTGATCTAAAAGTCTGGTTTGATGTGTGACTGGTGTCCTTGGGTCTATCCAGGACTTGTCTAGACTTGTCCAGACATGTCCAGAACATGTCCAGGCTTGTCCAACATGTTGGTCTGAGTCTGGATCATGTCTTGGTGTATGCTACATGATTGTATCTTATGAATTGTTTTATATAAGTTTCATCCATGTAATGATATATGATTATCTTGAGTTGAAATGCTATTGGCAGTTTGTTGTTATTGAATCCTGATTTAATGGGAGGAAAATAATCTATAATGAGGGGATGTTTTTCTATCAAATCGTGATTTAATAAGGGGTAAATGACTCTACAATAAGGGTTATTTCTGACATTAAATCATGATTTGTCAGGGGTAACTTACCTTATAATAAGGGGGAAATACCATTATTAAATGTCCAGATTATTAATAACGGGATTGAGTTTCCCGTCATTAAATACCTTTACCAGCGGAGGTAGTAATAAGGGGCCATAACGGGAAATTTCCTGTTATTAAAAGGTTTTTATGAGGGGAAATGGACAATTAATGACGGGAGGTACCCTTATTGAAACCCCTTTTTCTTGTAGTGTCGGGCGACCATTCTTGGCGACCAGCAGATCCATTATGGACATGGATAATGGCTCAATAACCCTAATGTTGAATAATGATAATGTAACCTGTACGATCTTAGAACCATTACGTAATAGACCTGAAGAATGCCGAGTTTTAAGCCGGAATACTGAAGACGGAAATGTGGAGAACATGTGTGTTGAGGACGAGCAAGTTAAGGATGCTGTGGTAGGAGCGAATGAGCATGAGTTTTTACAGATCTTGCTTCAGGAGAAGGACAACCAGAATAACTCCAATGTGCCAAAGGAGGTGGCAAATCCTGATCTGTTAGAAACGGATACGCCCACCCCGCGTAGTGAAAGGTTTGGTTTTAAAGGACAAAACAGTGAATTATTTTAGCTTTAAGGAGAAATCTCGAAACGTGTGAGGCAAGAAGCTTGAAGTCCTACCAAGGGGATTAGAGTAGGTGCGCTTCTTGACAGAAAGGAAGAGTTGGACTAAATAGCCAAGGAAGAGCTTGGATCGAGGAAGACAGAAGATGCACTTCCGTGAAGGCCTCCAGAGTGCAGGTTAGGCAGGTTAAGGTGCGAAAGTCTAACTAAGGAAGATTCAGAAGACAAGTTGATCTAGTGACTTTAAACTCAGAACTACTTCTTGCCCTTAGATAAATCGATTCAAATAAAAGTAGCTAGAGAAAGCGACGAGCTTTTTTTCATCCTACCGCATCCAAAAGCCAAAATGAAATGGATGGTGGGAAGGTTTTATTTACTCATTTTTAACTCTAATGAAGTAGGTTAGGTTTGAGTCGAAGAAGAGTGCAAGAAAAAGGTTGAAGTTTCATCAGTTGCAGAGTTAGTAAATTAGACAGAACCAACGAAGGACATACCGGATAGGTCTTAGAGAATCTTGGAAAATAGCACCCACGATTAGGCGATATGTCACCTCGACTAAGCGAGCTCTGTTGGACCTGATTGGAATCAATTCTGGAATGCGACTCTCCAGAACAGGTAGACTGTAGGATAGAGTGCCTCAGCAAACCACCATATACCCTACCACCGAGAGCTGCCCCACATAGACCCCCTTCTTCATCCGTTTCCGGTCCTTCCAGTTCTGAACCACCTCCCGGTTATGAGCCCCGTGAAGATTCCCTGGAGGTTTGTTATTCTTATTCTGATTAATATCTCTGTTTTACCTTTTTCTTGTTGTATTTCTTCTTTCCTTTTCTTTTATTCCCGACTTTTGTTTCTCGCATCAGGTTTTATTCTAGTATAATGATTTTGTCGGCTTAATTTGTTTGGAGTAATTTCATTTCTCTTTCACTTCCGTCATTTTATTATACCGGTTAATGTCACCCCAATTTTCTCATTTTGTTGTGTATGAGATATTCCATGCAGAGTTTTCACGGATACCTTTCGCAAGCCCTTTGACGTACATGTAGCGATCCATCTGCCTTCTTCGCTCTACGCTTAACGAAGCTATGTTCCTTTCTCGTTATTAATCTTTTCATCATTGAGGAAAATGTTTTGATTAAGTGGGGAGGGGGTAGGAAACGCCACTTAGAACTTTAGCATTTTATTTCGCTAAATACTTGATTATCTTTATTCTCTTTGATGCATTTTTCACCACCGTCTCTTTTGATTAATTTACGCAAGATCGTAAAATATATGAAGTTTTTGATATTTTGGAGCTAATTAATTACATCCTTGTTTCACGAAGGAAAAGGTGAAAGTTGTGTCGACTTATAGAAGTAGTTGTGTATTGACCGTATGTGCTGTATATGAACTGCTTTTTGAGCACGTATAACTCACTTTTGTCAGTATGTAGTATAGATGAAGCATTAATTTGACCCGAGTTGACCTCAGTTTTTTGAGTTTGTTCTACATATGGTCATTTAGGTCACGTTGTGGATCTTATAAGGGCTAAGGATAAACGGATTCGGTAGTTTATCAAAGAGTGGACCGTGAGGATAGATAGATATTTGAGTGTTCACCTGCCAATAAAAGAGAAAAATAAATAAACAATTATTATCCATATATTTGCTATTTCTTTCTCTTTGTCCAGAGGGAAGCGAATTCGGAGTGTAAGACGCATGACCCTCGCACAAAACAATACTAGACCTGATAAACGTGAGTCTTGGAGTAGTACTCGGTTCTCGATCCGCCTTTCCCAGTTGACTTGACCTATAAATTTAAAATAAATAAATTCAAAAAAAAAATTAATGGCGTAAAGGGACAATCATTCTCGTGATTTGCTGGCTAGACTTCAGTTGATATAATGTGATTCTGTTTGCGTAACTGATGCTTGAGAGTAATTTCACGCACACACACCGGTTCATGGATTGAATATTGTTTAATCCGAATATTATGTGAAATACATGTTAAATGCGTAATGCGTGTTCTTGGGTTAACAATTCTGCATTTAGGTAATTACCCCGTGGATTTGGTACTGTTCTACCTTGTTTGTGTGCTTTTCAGGATGTACATGTTAGGTGTAATGTCCGAAAGACAATTTATGTAATTGTTTTTATTTAATAAATGACAGATTTATTTCATCTTATTATTTGCTTTGTGCTTTATATTTAATACGCTGCTGAAAACCCCAAGCCGTATCATATGTAGCCATATAACTTTGTGTGTGTCACACATGAGCATTAAGTTTATGGTGATACATTTGAACTATTAGTCCGTGGTGAACTTAATCAAAGTATGGGGTCTATTGATTAAACCACCATTAATGCGCCCAGAACACTTTATGGTGTGACCGTCCTATCCGGACCGTCGACATTGGCTGTCTAAGTGGGGCATTTATATATGATGACAGACATATAGGACATGACCGATTTAATCTGAGTTTCTCATATAATTCCGTGATTGAGAAATCTTATTAAATCACAAGATGATCATATATGAATTAACCTTAATCCTGAAGTGATTACAGACTCCTACTTGTTTCTGGATAGGGTTTGATGTATTCGTTAAGAATCGCTAAGAGGCGCGGTCCGAATCACATTCACGTTGGCACTATTATGGGATGAGTGAGAAGTGTGTGTCTCACAGAGATGGAATCTATTCCTTCCTATAGGAAGTAGAAAGACAATCCCCTTATTTGTTAATCCTAGAAACTGATCGATCCCGGGAGTTCGTATTGCTTATGAAATAATTGATCACTAGTGGGTTAATGGTAAATAAGGATAAGATGTATTGAAGTAGATTTACGGAAATAATCCCGCTTCATTACGGATAATCTATGGAGGGTTAGTCTGTATGTAATGATTATATCAATGGACACTTATCGACTCGACTTGACGCTTTTGAGAATAAGTTATTTCTATAATCGATGAGTTCGGGCCAGATTTATGGTGGCGTAATTCGGAATTAATAAGTTGAGTAGAAATATTTTGTGCGATGAATATTTTATTCAATTTATTGTAGCTACTCATGTTATAGGTCCATGGTCCTGGGTTGGCTCTAACACGCGAGTGTTTTCTCGTTTTATGGAACCTCAAGAATAAATTAAATAGTTGGTCTATTTAATGAATATGCAATATTATTTATTTGGTAAATAATATGTAAAATAGAAAAGACATTTATATTAAAATATGATTAAAAGTGGCGCCACATTGTAGATAAATTAGGAGAAGAAATTTTCCTAGATTATGTCACATGTTTAATTAGTTAATTATCTATTTGTTGGATAATTAATGGAAAAATAATAGATTGATTTTTTGGGAATTACCTCTTATCTTTTAGCAAATATCTTTTCTTTGTGGGAATAGGTAATTGTTGTGTGAAAAGGATAACTCTTTTGGCTAGTTATTTTTCTATATAAAGAGAGTTCCTCCTAGAACAATAACAACCACATATTTGCGCCACTTTCACAAAAAAGGAGAGAAAATTAGTTTCTTGTTCTAGTCATTAAAGGAAGAAAAACCTTGTGTATATTCGAGGAGGTTCTGAGGCGAGGATCGAGGTCCAACAGTCATCGCTAGGAGATACAATCCGGAAGACTGCGGCTTCTCTATCTGTCGATTTATTATTCCTCTTGAACAAGATAAATCTTCAACCTTCTCATAGTTAGATTAATTATTTATGTAGATCATATCGTGGTATAATCGTTTGCGAATTTATTCCTAGCTTCCGCTGTGCTAAGATCGAGTGTCTCGATCGGTGCTACTACTCCTAGCACGTGCTAGCAGAGCCAGGTTAAAGCGATTTTCTGATCATTATTGCATAATTAATTAATAATGAGTTGATAGAATAAAAATTGCATCTTTTAATTTTTATTTATGCGATTGACAAGTTAGTTGACGAGATGGATATGGTACCTGTTTTCCGTTAGATCTATTGTAAACCAGTTTTTTTCAGGTATAGGACATCATGTAATTTAATTTTGCAATTTAATTTCATGAATTTTTTATTTTCGGCCGCACCATACTTAATTAAATCGGATCAAGCTGTGAAGAAGAAGAGCAACAGCACAGTGGTGAAGACACTAAATCACAAAATAGAAGACCCGAGTTTGAATCCCTTTGGCTACATCAATATTTCAAAACTTTTTTTTTCATTTTTTTTCCTCTCGTTTTTTTTTATTTACGAATAAAAATAATTACAAAAAAAAAAACGAAATAAAAAAAAAGGGAGCGAGGAATCAAACTCGGGTGGTGATGAAGGAAGAAGGAGCTTCAACCAACTCAGCTAGAAAGGTTTTTTATTGAAGATCTGGAGCAGAAAATTATTATACCCGTCGGCGGCTGCACAATAATTTAGGGTTCATGTATTCCACTCCTAGCATATGCATACATGAAGAAAATTAATATTGAAATTAATTAGACATGTATCAACATGATAATTAATTTAGATTAAAAATAAATTAAATTAATTAAAGGAAACGAAATTTTATCGGGATATAAAATTCACATGATAAACTTAATTTGGGATTAAGAATCCTTCGTGGATTTTAATTATGTAGTGACTACATTAAAGAATTTTAATAATTGAAAAATTGGAATATCCGGACAAGTTGGACACCAACTGAGTAAAAGGTTCGAAAATTGGTTTGGGCGGTCAACAGGGCTTCGGCTCGACTCGACTTGTCCGTCCAAGTGCGGGGTTAGCCACGGGGGTCCGGCAAGGTCAAGCTATCCAGCGAGCTGAGGCTCAATGGGGCAACCTTAGCCCGATTTTCAACCCAGCACCCGCACACGTGCGACGTTAGTGTCGGGGTCCGGCAAGGTCGAGCTATCCAGCGAATTTCGGCTCAATAGGGTAGCCTTAGCCCGATTCATCCAGCAGTCGTATATGAACCGACGCATATACGATGAGCTTTGTGTATACAAGCGCATCGTTAAGGAAAATGTGGCATTCTTGGTATTGTATGTTGATGAAATCCTGCTAATTGGAAACAATAAGGGGATGTTGTTTGATGTTAAAAATTGGTTAGCCACGCATTTCCAAATGAAATATTTGGGAGATGCAAGCTATGTTCTAGGGATCCGGCTCATTCGGGGTCGAAAGAACAAGATGTTGGCTTTGTCCCTGGCATCTTACATTGATAAGATGATGATGCGTTATAGTATGCAAAATACAAAGAAAGGTTTCCTACCAACCCGTCATGGCATAGCTCTCTCTTTAAGAAACAGTGTCCTCAAACTCCTGAGGAACAAGAGATCATGGGACGTATTCCTTACGTATGTGCGGTTGGAAGTCTGATGTATGCAATGTTGCGTACAAGACCGGACATCTGCTACAGAGTGGGATTGGTCAGTCGTTTTCAGTCAAATCCATGCATGGAGCACTGGACAGCAGTAAAGAATCTCCTCAAGTATCTTAAGATAACGAGGAATTATATGCTTGTATATTTAGGTGCAGACCTGAATATTGTAGGCTACACAGATTCTAACTTTCAGTCCGATAAGGATGATCGTAAGTCGATCTCAGGCTCAGTGTTTACTCTTGGATGTGGAGCCATTTTTGGAGAAGCGGAAAGCAACCCAGCATTGCCGATTCAACTATGGAAGCCGAATACATAGCAGCCTCTGAGGCAGCTAAGGAAGCGGTATGGCTCAAGAAGTTTCTTGGTGATTTGGAAGTAATTCTGAATATAAACTATCCAATACCATTTTATTGTGACAACAATGGAGCGGTGTCGAATTCCAAGGAACCGCGAAGTCATAAGAGATCAAAGCATATAGAGAGAAAGTACCATCTGATCAGAGAGATCGTGCACCGGAGCAACATTTCGGTCCTAAAGATCGCCTCGGCCGACAACCTAGCTGATCCGTTTACCAAGACGCTGGCATATAATGTCTTTGACAAGAACTTGGAGATTATGGGAGTGAGGTAGATGTCTCATCTGCTTTAGAGCAAGTGGGAGATATATGTAGTAGATAGATAAATGTAATAGGGTGTGCTCTAAAAACAATTGTTGCTTGTCATTACGGGCAAGTGGGAGATTGTTAGGTGTAATGCCCGAAAGACAATTTATGTAATGTTTTTCTTTAATAAATGACAGATTTTATTTCATCTTATTATTTTCTTTGTGCTTATATTTAATACGCTGCTGAAAATCCCAAGTCCTATCATATGTAGCCATATAACTTAGTGTGTGTCACACATAAGGATTAAGTTTATGTTGATACACTTGAACTATTAGTCCGTGGTGAACTTAATCAAAGTATGGGGTCTATTGATTAAACCACCATTAATGCGCCAAGAACACTTTATGGTGTGACCGTCCTATCCGGACCGTCGACATTGGCTGTCTAAGTGGGGCATTTATATATGATGACAGTCATATAGGACTGGACCGATTTAATCTAAGTTTCTCATATAATTCCGTGATTGAGAAATCTTATTAAATCACAAGATGATCATATATGGATTAACCTTAATCCTGAAGTGATTACAGACTCATACTTGTTTCAGGATAGGGTTTGATGTGTTCGTTAAGGATCGCTAAGAGGCGCGGTCCGAATCACATTCACGTTGGCATTATTATGGGATGAGTGAGAAGTGTGTGTCTCATAGAGATGGAATCCATTCCTTCCTGTGGGAAGTAGAAAGACAATCCCCTTATTTGTTAATCCTAGAAATTGATCGATCCCGGGAGATCGTATTGGTTATGAACTAATTGATCACTAGTGGGTTAATGGTAAATAAGGATAAGATGTATTGAAGTAGGTTTACAGAAATAATCCCGCTTCATTACGGATAATGTATGGAGGGTTAGTCTGTATGTAATGATTATATCAATGGACACTTATCGACTCGACTCGACATTTTGAGAATAAGTCATATCTATAATAGATAGAGTTCAGTTTCGGATTTATGGTGGCTTAATTCCGGAATTAATTAAGTTGAGTAGAATTATTCTGTTCGATGAATATTTTATTCAATTTATTGTAGCTACTGGTTATAGGTCCATGGTCCCCGGGTTGGATCCAAACACGCGAGTGTTTTCTCGTTTTATGGAACCTCGAGAATAAATTAAATAGTTGGTCTATTTAATGAATATGCAATATTATTTATTTGGTAAATAATATGTAAAATAGAAAATATATTTTCTTTTAAAAAATGATTAAAAGTGGCGCCAAATTGTAGATAAATTAGGTGAAAAATTTTCCTAGATTATGTCACTTGTCTAATTAGTTAATTATCTATTTGTTGGATAATTAATGGAAAAATAAGAGATTGATTTTTTGGGAATTATCTCTTATCTTTTAGCAAATATCTTTTCCTTGTGGGAATAGGTAATTGTGGTGTGAAAAGGATAACTCTTTTGGCTATTTGCGCCACTTACACAAAAAAAAGGAGAGAAAATTAGTTTCTTGTTCTAGTCATTAAGGGAAGAAAAACCTAGGGTTCTTCTTGTGCATATTCGAGGAAGTTCTGAGGCGAGGATCAACGTCCACCAGTCGTCGCTAGGAGATACAATCCAGAAGACTGCGGCTTCTCTATCTGTCGATTTATTCTTCCTCTTGAACAAGGTAAATCTTCAACCTTCTCATAGTTAGATTAATTATTCATGTAGATCATATCGTGGTAAATCACTTGCAAATTTATTCGTAGCTTCCGCTGTGCTAAGATCGAGTGTCTCGATCGGTGCTACTACTCCTAGCAGTACCTTATTCTAGAGCAGTAGAGGCATGGATCAACCGAGAGAAAGTCATGGGGCCGAGTCAAGCAAGTCCATGAAGATAACTACCGAGGAAAAGAGCCGATGTTGGGCTCGATAGCTCGAGGCCCACTACCGATGCATCGAGATCTTGGAGTGCACGAAACCGACCTACGCAGATTATCTAAGTCGGATAGGGTTTCTAGTAGGTTCTTAAGTTGGTGTATAGCCTATATAAAGCATGCATTCATCCATTGTAAACATATCTCTCATAGCATTTACATTATACATTACTAGTATTCAAGAAATAAAAGTTTAGCTTTTGCATTGTGAGTTTTATCCCGGTTTCCCTTTCTTCCAAGCCATCTCTAGCTTGAGTGGATCAAGCTAGATCTCCATAATCGAGGTATGAAGCTTTGAACGTTCATTTGTATCTTAGTTATGGTAGATTTACTTATTTCTATGCAATGTATTTAATCTGAATGTTTAACAACCCCGTAATGTACTAGAATTAGTCAGAACGAATCGATGTACCAAAATTAAGAACCACCGCTCTCGATTCGATGACGGTCTATATCGATGAATCGAGGCAACCTTTAGGTCACCCTAAATCTGGAGATTCGGCGTAAGCTACATTGATCGACATATATAATTTACATGTTTTGAGCCTGATCACCTAATTGCATGTCATCGTAAATTAACATGAAGGGCGATAAAGTGAAGTGTTAGTTAGGACATAGTCTGGATCGATCTCTTGGAACGTGCTAGTCAATACACGATAGCTTCTTAGGGAGGTTCTCGGTCTTGAGCTGACACTCTCTAGAATTTATTGCGTGTGAGTTAATACAACCAATGAAGGAGGTTAACAGCACATAGACGTCTAATGTCCTTTCAATGGAAGTAGACAAGGTTAAGAGACTGCACCCGTAGCTAAAACTGCGTTAAAACATCTTCTGATTGATTCGAGGAATTATTAGGGGAAGTAAACATGATGATTAATTACACCAAGCTGTGAGATAGGTTAGGAAGGGAGGAATACCATTTCTTTTTGTTCTTATGTTGGTCTAAGACCGTCTGTGTTCTTAATTAGGTTAAGTGCCTTTATTTCTGAAGTTGCATTGTCTCTATGGGATCGACCTTGATTCGCCGTTGCTATACTATGATTTGACCTAGTACTCTTGCTAGTATAAGCGAGCACACGCGTGACATCAACAATGTATTAAAATCAATGGGGATGATTGATGCTTGTTATGGGGGGAAATAACTAATCACTCATAGTTAGAACTAATCCTTAAAACTTATAAAAATATAATCGTGTTTGATCTTGCGTGCTTATTGCTACCATATTTACTTCTCTGTTCCATAGTTGGTCATTGACTACTGGTGTTCTCGATCTTGATTATACGTATCTTATGAGTCTCTGTGGATTCGGCCATTGATATGGCGTTCACTATATTGATATAGACCTAGTACTATTGCGTTCGTGATTTCACCATGGCAGATCACCTCTCCTGGACAGAAGTTAGTTGCTAACATGTGGGTTTTCAAGCTTAAGCTTAACCCAGATGGATCAGTCCTCAAGCACAAAGCCAGACTTGTGGCTAAAGGGCTACTTTGAACCCCTGGTCTTGACTACTCATAAACCTTTAGCCTTGTGCTAAATACTCCACCATCAGAGTTATCTTTTCTGTTGTTGTGTCCTTTGATTGGCCCATAAGACAGGTTGATATCAATAATGCGTTCGTGAATGGTAATCTGACTGAGACATTGTATACGCCTCTACCTCAGGGTTTTGTGGACCCCCTTAGGCCCAGTCATGTCTGTCTATTGAAAAAGTCTTTATTTGGTCTCAAATAGGCCCTTATAGGCTGGTTTGAAGAGCTTGGGAGTCAACTATTACAATGGGGTTTTAAGCAATCCAAATCTGACATTTCTCTGTTCATTCTGCATACCTCCTCATCTATTCTATATGTCCTAGTTTATGTTGATTATATTTTGGTGACAAGAAACAATTCTAATCTCATTCAGACCTATATAAAGATGTTAAATAACAGGTTTGCACTCAGAGATCTTGGGCATCTTAGTCACTTTTTGGGTATGCATGCATATAGGGATGACACAGGGTTGTACCTTAATCAGAACATGTATGCCATGCAAATTCTGGACAGACATGATATGAAAAATCTGAAGCCTAGTCCTACCCTTATGTCAGTCTCATATCAACAGTTACTTAGGCCTAGTCCCTATATACATAACCCTACCATTTACAGAAGTACAGTGGGAGCTCTTCAATATTTAACTGTCACTAGGCTTGATATAGCCTTTGCTGTCAATTGTCTCAGTCAGTTCATTCATAGTCCTACTGTTATTCAGTGGAAAGCTGTTAAAAGACTTCGTAGATATGTCATTTTACAGCTCAGTTTGGGTTACACTTTAAACCACATCATCTTGTTGCTCTTGTTGGGTACTCTGATGCACATTGGGGGTGTAATACCTTTGACAGAAGATCAATAGCAGGCTTATGTGTTTTCTTAGCAGGTTCTTTGGTTTCTTGGGGCAGTAATAAACATCAGTTGTGGCTAAATCCAACACCGAGTCTGAATACAGAGCCCTCCTGAGATCAGATGGCTTCAGTCCCTCTTATCTGAAATTCACAGTAAACCTAAAGTTCAAGTTGTTACTTGGTGTGACAATCAAAGTATAGGGGCTTTAGTCTATAACCCAGTCTTTCATTCAAGAGCCAAAACTGTGGAAATTGATATTCATTACATCAGCGATCTAGTCAAGCAAGACCATCTCTCTATCCAGTTTACACGTTCCTCGGAACATATTGCAGATGTTCTTACCAAGCCATTGAGTACTAGAAAATTCACTCAATTCAGAGACAGAATGTGGTTACTCCACCATTCTATTCTAGGGGATGTTAAGGTTAAAAGAGTAATTACATAATGTAATAGGTGATAGGACGGCACCATCTTCTGGGCCGCCGACCATCGCACCTAGGCGGTAAGGAACCAAAGAGGGGGAGCGGCCCGGACTATACCCATCTAACACAACCATGTCGAAAACGGGCTTATACTACAAGTCCTTCATGGGCATAAGGGTGAGAGAGCCACACGAGGGTCTCCACCCCAAATATCTGGAGACTGTGGACTGACGATCACGCCAACCAGATCAGGATATTGGATGATCATCCAGGAATCCATGCCGCCTGTCCTTAAATGCAACTCTAGCCGCCGCCGCAGATTCAATTGTACTATGTCCTTAGTTGTAATTATGTTGAATGTAAGTCGGTTCCTACCTTCTAAATAGGGCTCCGTGTCATTAAGAAAGAGGGCGATATATATAAAAATCAGGCAAAACACTGCCTTTCTAGCAATATCTTCTATTTGCACTGCACCACCACCGGAGGTCTTTAGCTCCATCTAGCACCACCATTCATACACAAAATACAGCTAGATATCCAGCACTAAACAACCGCTGAACATCCTTGATAATTTCGTCGTTATCAATTGGCTCCGTTACCGGAAAGATCAAAGTTTTTAGCCTGCCTCCGGCATACGGCTCATCCACAGTTCCAAGGATATACGGCCGCTCCAGGAGGAACTCGGTCTTCCCCTGGCCTCCCTCACGGCTTTTTTATCGGAAAGCTCCGCTCTCACTCGCTCGCGTC
The DNA here is from genome assembly GCA_026214975.1 of Gentiana macrophylla. Lineage (NCBI taxonomy): Eukaryota > Viridiplantae > Streptophyta > Magnoliopsida > Gentianales > Gentianaceae > Gentiana > Gentiana macrophylla. The sequence goes on from CM047817.1 coordinate 68,347,604, forward strand.
CGAAACCTCAGTTCAACGCCGAAATCATCTCGAAACAAGGTAACCTCCCCGATTTCTCGCCATGAATCATGAGTTTGCGTTTGAATCATCTCCACCCTCATGATTTTTGTGCTAAGAAACTCTTCAGAGCTGGCATTGCACGTTTCCTGGCCGGAAACTCTCTTTTAGTATTTTTGATTTGATGTTCGTGACTATTGTGTCCATGCGAAAGAACTAAGGACACGTGAATCTGTTGAGTTTGTTCTTGAGCAGTCGACGCTCTTGACATTTTCACGTTGGGAAAATGATCAAAGTCACTCTCACTATTTTGGCTGTTGTAAGAGCGTTATTTTGGACGACTTTTATATGCACTCAAAATTTTGGATGTCACGTCAAAAAGAGCTCGTGTTGTTGCGTTGTATTAATTCTCTGAATCTGCCAAAAAAGTACCGGAATTAGTAAGATATTGGAATTTTTGGGGCCTCACGCTTGAGAAATCGCAGTTGCTCCCTGGATTCCGATATCCGTACGTCGGCACCGCCATCAGATCCGTCAGAAAGGTTACTTTCGACAAAATCCCCAACACACCGCCTGTGCGCTCAGATAGTACAAGGTTGGTGAGTGTCCAAACGGTTGGGAATCAGAGTACTTTTTTACATCTAGCGCAGACAATCAATTAGAGCTTAACACATGGCAGGGATCAAGGACGCTACCCATGTCCCACCTACTCCAGGAAAGTGGACCACACGAGATCTCCCTCGCCAGGATAACTTGGATACCACGCTTGAGAACCCCACTGCAGATGGGACGACTCTCATCTGGACAGATCAAAGCTCAACATCAACGCGAGGACTATAATAAATTAGAGGAGGTCCATCTCTAGAGGCAATACAAGAAATTCGGCTCCGAACCGCTCCGGACCCTCACACGGAAAAGGTATAGAAGGAACGTCGAAACAACATGAAAACAGGAAAGCCGCTCCGGAAAAAATCCCAAGGATAGAGGAGGCCCCGGTCGCCATGACTCTAGAGGCCAAAGCAGCATTAGCCTACGCCGAATATGTGAAACAGGTGTATTTGGCAAACTTGCGCCTGGCCGCCTGTGGCCTCCCACTTATGACGGCCGATGAGCGGCTTCCCGTCCCATCCGGACATGAGACCGCGGCTCCTCTTAAGAATCAGGCGGCTCCCGCATACGAACCGACAAGGATTGACGTATAAGGGAGTGAATACTCATCAGCAGGACAAAAGAAAAAGAATGTACCAGAGAAAAGTGGAGACAGGGGTTCGGCCCTGGACAGATTATGCCATCCCGAGAAAAAGGGACTACATCAACGCTTAGGGCCCGCCCATCCTGAGAGGAATGTGATTCCACGGCATGAGATTAAAGACCCTTGCGACACCCGACAGATCATTAATAATAAGAGGGTAGAGCAAGATATGGAGTCAATCTACTATGCAGATTCAGAGGACATCATTTACAAAAGGTTGGATCCCATATAGAATACTGACCAAAGAAGGAGGATCGGTTGGAAAAGATGGAAAGAGAAATCTCAGAGTTGAAGAAAGCAAAGCAAGAGGATAAACCCGAGCCGACTCAGGGGATCGATGTTCTCTCGAATGAAATACTGAATTCGCTGCCCTCAAAAGTTGTACAGTACTCACAGTACATCTATTATAGAGGAACCACCTGTCCCCTCGAATGGATAGCCGCATTTCAGAGCCGGACTCTCCTAGCAACAAAAAACCAATATGTATGGTGCGTCGCGTTTGTGGAAAGTATGCAGGAGCGAGCCGCTGCCTGGCTCCGAAGTCTGCCTCGCGGCTCGATCAAAAGTTGGGACGAGCTAAGGACAAAATTTCTGAAGGAATTCGAAACCGCCGAACGGCCTAAAAAATCCATTGAGGATTTGTATGAGATCCGTCAGGGAGAGGGCGAGTCATGCAGGAGTTACTATGACAGGTTCATGAAGGTTTACGAGCAAACGAAAGAACATGCCTGAAAATGAGGTCAAAAGAGGATTCCTGAATGGCATCGCTAAAGGAATGATGAAAACAAACTTTGCAATGAATCTGCCGATGAGTCTGCGTGACCTCTTCAACCAGGCCCGTATATTCGGATTGACCGAAGCGGCTCCCTCACCCTCCGGAAAAGGAAAAAATCGAGGTGAATCCAGATCTTCAAAACAGGAGAAAAGAGAGGAACGAAAGGAAGAGCGAAGTGAAGACCGAAAGAGAGGAAGGGACCGAGACAAATAGGTCAAAATGTTAGGAAATCTACGCGGGAACGCAGCGGAATTCAAAATTTTGATTTCCTTTTACCTAAGATCGACTTCGTTTAAGCAATAAACAAATAAGCTAAAGACGGTGGTTACCCTGCTTGATCTAAAAGATCGACGCTTTGACCGTCTAAGGGGAGTAGTTCTGCATAGAACCGCCCAAGTGTTCGGCCTCTACCGCTAGTCCACACGAACAGCCCGCCGGAATCCCATCATGGATTGCTATTGGAAAACTCCGGTTGCTAGACCGGCCCTTTTCCCCTCTCTCCAACTCTCTATAGGATGCTCTCTATTTTACACAAGAACTATTAGTTCTTGGAATTGTGATGTACCAAAGAGCTTGACACCCACCTCTTATTTATAGTGTAGGGGCGCCCCATCTAGGTGTGGAGAAGAAGAAAACTTTTTCCCAATAAAATAAGGAAAATATAATTGATTGATTTATCTCATTTTTTATAATATCTTATATTAAATAATCTAGGATATTGTCAATATCTTATATTGAATATTTCCAAGATATTGTCAATATCTAATATTGACTATCTTTATTATATTAGCATAAATCAATTTACACATGTGTATATATCACATATATATTATTACACGTATAAATCCATTTATATATATATATTGTGGAAACAACTATGCACATGCATATTGCACCACACGCTGGAAGCATATATATATATATATATATATATATATATATATATATATATATATATATCAATATCTAATATTAATATTTGGTAACACCATGAATTAAATTGCTCAATCCAAGTGTATCTTATACACTCCAAAATTGCGCCACCTTTAGCCAATAAATTGGCATCCGTAATATTATTTAATTAACATAATATTATTAATATCTTGTATTTAATTTATTCATAATAAATAAATACCACCAAATTAATTTACCACTATAACCTTTATAGTACGAGATAAACTTTCCTTATTTGGTTATCATCTATAACCACATTTTAATCCGGCTAGATGTTCATATGTGTGTGACTCGATAGGGTTCCGAATATATTGGCCGTAGACACAAAGTGCAAATTAAGAAAATGCCCTTCATGCCTAACGATCACGGGATAGCCTCTAGCAACACACCGTGACCCCCAATCATCGGAAGAGTCAAATGCAATGACTACTACCTTTCATGTGAAACGGTTACCGTGTAACTTACAATCCTATCGCTGTAATAATATCCATACGGTCGTTAGTCGAGTGTCAAAACATCAACGACCGTATCTAATAATCTGGATATCATGCTCTCTCGAAGTAACTCATTTACTCCCACTTTGCAAAGATTCACGAGAGTAAGACATTCCTTATAATAGGGCCATTTCGGATATTCGATCCCAATCATAGGATACGCGATTCCCGGACGACCAATCATGTATACTCCGCATGCTTCAGTATCATACCCAATCACTACCGCATGATCGCCCCGTGGCTATGGGAAACCTCAATAGTGTCAAATCATGACAATCCACACCGTGATTCCATGAAGACTCCGGTCTTAAGGATAATTACACAACCGTCATATAGTGTGACACTTATCCGTGTAAGTGGGTCAGTCTAACGTACGCATCTCTAATACACGTCCACATACAGTCCAAGTGTCTCTACACTTTGATAGACGAGATCTATCCCTGCCCTTAAAGACAGAAGACATCCAATACGTGCTAGTCTGTTTATACTATCAATGGCCTGTTTAATAGTACATCAGCCTAGAGACATTTAAGTATCAAACTTATTAAAGTGATTAGAGATCTCATCAACCATAATCGCCTATCATTGTTTCTCTATCACAATTTAATACTAAGGACGTTATCATATAACAATTCATAATGGGTTCTTTAAAAGAACAGATATATGACAACAGAAAATCCATTTAATATATGCACAAACATAAAGAAATAGTAAAAATGATCCGAACCGGTCGGATCCGGTCTAACCCGATTAGGTTTTAGGACACTATTTCAACACAAAAGACCAATGAAGTTTGATGAATCCGAGTTCATCGCCATTAATGCAAGTCTATCCGAGATTCTTTACGAAATCCGTGATCGGGTCGAAAGACCGAAACCCATAAGGTCCAATCCCAAGACGCGTGACGAGACAAAGTACTGCAATATCCATGAAGATCACGGTCACATCACAGATGAATGTATCACTTTGAGGAGGATTGTCGACATGATGATCAAAGATGGAGAGTTGGATAAGTACAAAAATCATAATAGGGGAAACAAAAATGATCGGGGGCCTCGTAGATATCAAAATGAAATCAAGGTGATCATAGAGGAATTCCCCAACAATCACTTCATCAAGAGTTAGATCAATGCCATCAACATCAGAGGAAAGGAGAAACCGATCATTTTGGCTCCAGATGAACAAGCGATATCGTTTACTCGAAGCGAGCTGGTGGGCCCACCTGGGGCGATGGAGCTACCAATAGTGGTCCAGGTAGGAATAATTGATTTTGGCGTCAACCGAGTCCTCCTAGATACTAGAGCCGCTCTAGACATCATTTACCTGGAAACTCTGAAGCAGTTGAAGATTGGAACTTCGAAACTGAAGCCTTATCTGGGGATGTTAGAAGGATTTTCAAATGATAAAGTGACCGTTTTGGGTGTCGTTGAATTGGACGTTGACATCGGTGATCAACCGCCGTATTGAAAAGAGAAAATCGACTTCCTTGTCGTCGACCTTCACTCACACTACACAGCAATCCTGGGGATCCCATCTCAAAGGAAGTTCCAAATGGTCGTTTCAACGCCCCACCAAAGGGCAAAATTCTATACTAATGAGGTGATGTGATTCCGGTTGGAACCAGATCTGATGTTTTGCCAGGAAGTAACTAAGGGGAACAATGACGAGCCAATGATCCTAGACCTAGTAATCAAACTAAATCGTAGGCAGAGAACGCCCAACAAACGCTCACAATGCTGGTAAATCCTCAAAGGGTTGAACTTTTTACGACAAAGAAAATTCTCACTCGCAAGTGATTTTCAAGCCTTATGACTTGGTTGAGTAAAACACAATAATTTGATTTCTCATAAAATAATTGTGTGTCAAATAAAAAGCTAGTGTTTGCCTTATATAGGCTTACAATCAAAAGAAAAGACAACATCTAAGCAATGTGGGAGAAATTCCCACTTAAAAATGCGCCTATCTCCTATTGGCCAGAAACGAAATGTTCCTATTGGCTAATAAAAGAATAAATAAATAAAGTGCTAAAAATCCAATATAAAATAAAACCAACTCCTAATTAATTAAATAATATTCATAAATAGCACAAATGATGTATCCTCCGAGCATGAACTGGATCACATCATTCCTCACGATTCGAAAGGATTAGTCCTCGAATCCACCTGGATCGAATAGTAAGCGTGGTTTGAACATATGTGAGTAGGCCTCATAGTGAAGTACATCCAAGAAAAGTATAGAGGTGAACACTTTAGTAACCAGTCTCTTGTACAAACGAACGGGGCCAACATAATAATCAGCAACCACAAAATCGAAAGGACGACAATGCACCAAAAATGGATCATGATAAATATGTGCTGCTTGTATATCTTTTAAGTGCGCAAGTGACCCAACCGACTTGGCAACATTGTCAACGCCTCCAACAAAAGGAGCATGTACCTGCAAAGAAAATGCTGGGGCAACACAATTCAAAAATGGCTCAATGGTGAGCATGGTTGCCTTCTCATTCTCAACAGCGATCTCAACCTCTGTACCATTATGAACAGCACATACAACCTCAGAAGTGACAACACACTCACTATGCTCATCAAGAACATCAACGAACGCATCTACCTGTGTAATTACCTCAGCCTCAATGAGGGAAGGCAACTCCGCATAACTAATGTGCTCATGCGTAATAACGGCACAAGGTTCCACCTGGAGTGTGTCCTCAACCGTGAGCAAGTCTGTTGCTTTCTGCGAGGCAGCCCCTGGTTGTTTCCATTCAGCCGTAAACATGTGTAATTGTTTCTGCAAGTTCACTTTAGATTCCTGCCACCTTCGCTCATCTTCCTCCTTTCTTGCTCTACCTCCTCTATCACCTCTACCGCCTCTTCCTCCTCCGTCATCACCTCGGTTTGCAGTGGACAACAAAGTAGCAAGTGTCTCACGAATCTCACGTATGTCATCACGTAAAGGTGTCACTGCCGCCTGTATGGCCTTATCTACCGCCTGTCTAACTTCATCGAACTTCTCCTTTAATTGTGCCTCCACAATTTCATTTACCTCTTCAACAACTAAACCACGTCTCGTGTCAAGGACATACTTCTTGCCCATACCATAAAATGAATACCAAGTACGGGACGAATTATACCTGACTTTATACTCACTTAACCATGCCTGTCCGAAAACTATAGATTCACCTATCATTGGAAACACGTCACATAACATGTCAGATTTATAACCGTTAAGTTCAACGGAAACCCATGCTTGTCTTGTAACCTGAACCCGACGACTTCTAGTATGAATGTAATAAGGATGAGGATGCATATACGACAGCAAGTCCAACTCTTTAACCACCACATTACTAACTAAAGTCGTCTCTTCATCGTGATCAATGCAGAACTCATATTCCTTATCCCGAATAAGACAATGTGAATAAAATATGTTGTAATCCATAACCAAAACAATATATATTCGCACAACTCTCGTGTTTACACTCACCCTTATGCTCAATCGTAATGAAATTTTTCGACAGCAGAATTACACAGGTGTGAAAATTTTCACACCTTGGTGTGAAACCCACATATTTAATGACCAAACTAAGACGAATCTGCCAAAACTCAAAAGACAAAATTTGTAGAACAGAGAGTTTTCTAAATGATGTCAAAATTTCAGATTTTTCGGAGGCCTAGAAGTGGCTCCAACAATCATTTTTCAGAAACTGGTGCAATCTGTCATAAAATTCCAGAATGGTAGCAGTGATTTAAGGTGCCGATTGTGACCAAATTAGAACGAATTTGAATAAACTCAAAAGATAAAAGTTGTAGATCGGAGAATTTCCTATAAGAGCACCAAGTTTCGGGTGATTCCGAATCGTATAGACCACAAAAATCGAAATCAAACGATGATTAACAGGTGCAGTTTTTCTGGGCAGATCTTTTGTATTGATCGGTAGTTTTAGACAAGGTATGTGTCGAATCTGGATTGGGTACAAAGACGAAAAGTGTACAACGAGATGTGTTGGAGATGTGGTAAAAAATTTAGAATTTTTGAAGGGTTTTTGGTTAGGGATCGAACTGATACAAAAACGGGTTTGGGAAAAACAATTTAGGGTTCTTGGGATGAAGGTTTAAAGATTGCTTGTGTTCTTGGGGGGAGGTGCGATCAAGAAAAAAGAACAAGAAGAACGGAATTTTTTTTTTTGGAATAAAGGAAGACAAAAATAAAAGGGATATTTGCTCACCGAAGTTGCTGAGCTCTGCTACCAACTGATGTGATTCCGGTTGGAACCAGATCTGATGTTTTGCCCAGGAAGTAACTAAGGGGAACAATGACGAGCCAATGATCCTAGACCTAGTAATCCAACTAAATCGTAGGCAGAGAACGCCCAACAAATGCTCACAATGCTGGTAAATCCTCAAAGGGTTGAACTTTCTACGACAAAGAAAATTCTCACTCGCAAGTGATTTTCAAGCCTTATGACTTGGTTGAGTAAAACTCAATAATTTGATTTCTCATAAAATAATTGTGTGTCAAATAAAAAGCTAGTGTTTGCCTTATATAGGCTTACAATCAAAAGAAAAGACAACATCTAAGAAATGTGGGAGAAATTCCCACTTAAAAATGCGCCAATCTCCTATTGACCAGAAACAAAATGTTCCTATTGGCTAATAAAAGAATAAATAAATAAAGTGCTAAAAATTCAATATAAAATAAAACCAACTCCTAATTAATTAAATAATATTCATAAATAGCACGAATGATGTATCCTCCGAGCATGAACTGGATCACATCATTAGGGAATTGGGATGATTGTAAGCCGCCCCAGGACCCTACTAGACCATGTGACCACAAATTGAAGCGACATTCCAGCAAGAGGAATCTACAAGAGGCCCCAAGTCGAATCTTCCGAATCTGCCTCCCGACGAGCACGAATAGATACAGTCAAGGTGATGGAGGCTCGGAATGAGCCGAATCTGTCGAAGGGAGCAATGGAGATCGACCGGGAAGGGACAAAAAGGCCGGAAAAGTCGTTTGTAAAACACTTCATGTCAAAGACAAATCCGATTTCACGGCACAGAATGAATTAAACGAGGTGATCATAAATGAGAAATATCCTGATCAAAAAGTGAAAATAGGCGGGCAAATGGAAGAATAGGAGAAAGAAGGGCTGATATCAATGCTCAGAGAAAATTTGGATGCTTGCCTGGGTAGTCACAGACATGAGAGGCGTAGAAGCCGAAGTCGCCCTGCATCACCTGAATGTAGACCCACGTTTCAAACCCATACAGCAAAGAGCCCGCCAATTTTCTAAGGAAAAGGAGGAAGCGATTAAGGTCGAAGTGATCAAACTATTCAAAGCGGGGATTATTAAGGAACACCAATACCCAACCTGGCTAGCTAATGTGGTGATGGTTAAGAAACACAATGGGAAGTGGCGCATGTGCGTCGATTTTACCGATTTAACCAAAGCTTGTCCAAAGGACGCTTACGAGCTGCCACAGATCGACAGAATGGTCGATCGAATCACCGGGTTCGAAATGCTGAGTTTCCTAGATACGTATTCTGGATATCATCAAGTAAGGATTGCAAGTGAAGAGAAAGAGATGACCGCTTTCAGGGCAGCAGGCAGAATGTTTTATTATGAGATGATGCCCTTCGGTTTGAAGAACGCCGGATCCACCTATCACAGAATGGTAAACAAGGTTTTCGGTTCTCAAATCGGGAAGAATATGGAGGCATACATCGATGATATGGTCGTCAAATCTACCCGAACCGATCATCTAGCGGACCTATAGGAGACCTTCGACAACGTTAAGATGCATTCTATGATGCTGAACCCTGCGAAATGTACCTTCGGTGTTCAAGCCAGCAAGTTTCTGGGTTTCATGGTCACTTAGAGAGGAATCGAAGCGAATCCAGAAAAAATCCAAGCCCTGGGAAATATGAGGGAGCTCACTTGTGTGAAAGAGGTGCAGAGACTAAATGGAAGGATCATAGCTCTAGGAAGGTTCGTCTCAAAATCTGCTGACAAGTGTCTCCCATTCTTCAAGATTCTCAAAGGAAACAAGAATTTTGAATGGACCGAGGAATGCTCGCAAGCCTTTAAAGCCATCAAAAGTTATTTAGTGAGTCCTCTTCTGTTAGTCAGTCCCATGCTGGGGGACGAACTTTTTCTTTATTGGCGGCCTCGGACCGGGCCGTTCCTGCTATTCTTGTCAAGGAGTATGGGACCCTCCAAAAACCCTTTTACTATGTTTCAAAAGCCCTCAGTCCCGTTGAGAGCCATTACCTAAATGCAGAAAAAATTTGCTTACTCGCGTTTTATAGCAGCCTAAAAATTAAGGGCTTACTTACCTTCACACACGATCGTTGTACTGACAAATGGTCCGCTACGATAGCTGCTGCACAAGCCGGACCTATCAAATCGATTATTGCGATGGGCTATCGAGTTAACTGAATTCGACATCCGATACGAGCCCAGAAAATCGATCAAGGCTCAATCTCTAGCAAACTTCATAGTTGAGACGAGCTTCAACGAAGAAGAGCCTGCCGGACGGCCTAGCTCGCCATACATCGACAAATTAAATACCCCAACAGTGGTGGCGCCGTAAAGGCCGAGTCACTGTTGGCAGATGTATGTCCATGGAGCCGTGAGCTGAAATGGCTGTGGTGCTGGGATAATACTCTTAGAGCCAGGTTCATCCGAAGTGATTGAGAAGGCTTTAAGATTTAACTTCACGGCTTCCAACAACCAAGCTGAATATGAAGCAATGGTGATATTAGAAGCGAGAGACGAAGTACTGAAACGATATCTTAGACTCGTCAAGAAACTGAAAAGCAGCTTCAAGTACTGTGAGTTCCGGAACATACCACGCGAACAAAATGAGTGAGCGGACAATCTGTCCAAGCTAATCTCTAAAGACGAGTTCAGCGCCCCCTTAGTCATGTTTGAGTATCTCGAAGAACCAGCCATTTGTTGGGCCAAAATAATGGATAGTCAACACTCGACCCCATGTTGGATAGACGAAATTAAGGCATACATAGAAAATAGGACACTGCCCGAAGACACCAAAGAGGCCCAAGCCTTAAAGAGAATAGCAGAGCGCTATACGATCTTGAATGGGATTCTATATCGAAGATCTTTTTCAAACCGTTACAGCGTTGCGTCCGACCCGAGGAGGTACAAGGAATATTGACAGAACTGCATGAAGGGGAATGTGGAGGCGACCCCTCAAGCCGCACTTTGCCCCAGAAAGCTTTATTAGCGGGATATTATTGGCCAAAATTGGCCGAAGATGCTGAAAGGTACGCCAACTACTGCGACAAGTGCCAGCATTTTGCTGACATCCCAAGGCTACCCTCAGTGGAGCAAAGCATCATTGTAGCCTTATGGCCCTTCGATATATGGGCAATCAATTTGATCGGTCCGCTAAAAAGAGGCCGGTCGAACTGCGAATACGTGGTCGTCGCTGTAGACAAAGAGCCCAGATAAGAAGGCGGGGAAGTGGGTAGACTACCTGTCCGAGGCCCTCTGGGCACTCCGAACAACCCAAAAGGTAACGACGGGGGAAACACCATTCGCGTTAACTTATGGGTCAGAGGGGATGGCACCCGTGGAAATGGAACTGCCGAGTATATGAGTATCTCACTTCGACGAGGCCGACAACATCACCAACCGACAAATCGAACTGGACCTCGCCGAAGAAAAGCGTCTGAAGGCTCACGTTCAAGCGGTAAACTACAAGAAAGCCGTAAAAAGACACCATGATAAGAGAATCCTCAACCACTCTTTTTTGCGGTGGGAGATTTCATGCTGCGTAACAGAAAGGCAACCGGACAGCAAACATATAAGGGAAAGCTGGCCGAAAACTGGGAAGGTCCTTGGCAGGTATCAAGGATAGTCAAAAAAGGGACCCACATCCTTAAGGATAAAGAAGGCCGTGAGTTCAACAGGTCCTGGCACGCCGACAACTGGAAACGATATCACATGTAAGAGCAATGAACTCGACCCATTCTAGAAGCATTTCCTGTAAAGGCTTTGAGCCCGTTTTGTTATGATCAATGAAATATTTTTCAAAGCGCGAACAAATTCTGTCTCCGACAAGCAAATCTTGTCCGACACAAAAGGGTAGTGACCCGAAATTGAAGCAAACAAGAAAATCAATCACAAAATAAAGAAAGCCAATTCATTGCAAATTGAAAGAAATTTTTACATTTGAGGAAAAAAAAGAGAAGGAGCTCCATCTTCTTCATTCATCGGCTTCAGGATGAGCAAAATATCGATCCGTGGTAGGGCTGATCGGCATCCCACGGCTTCTAATGCACATCTCAGAGATCACCCAGGCGAAAGGCAGAGGCAAAATATCATACCTCAAGGTAGCAAACTTGATCGCCTCAAAATGGATCAGGCGGCCCCAATTGATGGTCGTCTCGGGAACCGAGAGAGCGTAAAGGACAAATGCTTCAACATTTGTAACCTCATACGGTCGGGCACGCAAAAGACCCGCGTATTCAGAAACTGCTTACACTCCCTCTCCCTTCGGTCCAGCATATTGGCCGTCACACTTGTGCCCTCCTCCCACTCGTTCCTAATTAAAAACTGGAAAGCATCAAACTGTGTGCCGTAGTAACCAGCCCTCTCCTCGAGATCAAAAAAGGTATCATAATCCTCAGCAGGATTGGGAAGCCAATAAAAATCGTTTCTAGCAGCCGGGGTAAAATTTACAGCCACCCCACAGATGGAAACAGTGGTGGTGCGATCAGCATGGCCATTCTCAGAGAGGGCAGCATAAAACTCACGTGCAAGCGTCAGGTTATATGCCCATGCCGGAGTAGTGACAAAATGCGTACAACCATTGGCAATGACCATAGCCCGGTGACCTAGCCCGATACGACCCAGATTCAATCTTCTCTCCACCGTTTGGGCATGATCACGAAAAAAGGTCATGTAGTTGTTCATAGCCACTGGAGAAGCATTGACCCTAAAACAAATAGAAGGCTCATCTACGGTAGGTTCAGGAACATTGTAGCCTTGGCTGGAAGAATCAGAGGAAGACATTATAGAATGTCAATGTTCAAAGAAAAGTATGGGTTTTCAAGAAGAATGGAAATTTTTCAGAAAAAAGACTTAGGGAAAAAGAAGAAGACTCATCCTCCTTTTATAGACCCGTAAAATCAAAAGGCAGGAAGGCCAGAGGTCGCGAACGTTCGAATTTGAATTTAAGCCTCTACAATAACCGAGCTGACACTTCAAAAAAAGCAACAATAAATGCGTCGGTTGAAGTCATTAAGACGACGGTTGATCGAAGTTATGAAGCTTCGAGATCCTCGAAAAACCTAACCGTCTGAACCGAAGCCGAACATAATCGTTGGCCCCATCAAAAGCAGGAGCGATTGTCGGACAGGAGAAAATTCAGCTTTCAAGAGACGCTCTCATCTCGCGAGGGAATGGGAGCCACAAACAAAAATCCAAGACTCAAAACGCAAAACAAAAGCAAATGCAATATGAGAAAAAAGATGAATTTAATTATAAAATAAAGCCGCAAAGGCCGATTTTTACAGGGGAAAAACAAGAGCAAAGCCTAAAGCTAAGAGGAATCGTCTGTCGGTGAGTCCGAAACGACAAGGGCATGCTCCACATTTGCGTGCGGCAGAACCATCATGTCATCATGAGAAACAGGCATCCCAGGGGTGCGGACACACAAGTGGGAAATCAACCTGGGAAAGGGGATAGGCCCATGGAGGTTTGTCTGGGCAGCAAATGTAATTACTGCCTGGTAAATCAGCCGACCCCAATCGATCTTGACGTTATCATCAGCCCGAATGATCGCATAGAGAAGATGCGACTCAGTCTCTGATATCTCCTCTGCATCAAACGAGGGCAATACACGAGAATTGATAAACCTCTTCCACTCCCGGTGGACCTAGCGCATCTCCGAAGCATAACCCTCAGGCAAGGGGTCCCAATCACCAGGTAACAGGCGCCTTAGAGCAGTGGCCCTATAAATCTGCCTCCTCAACTCGCTACCGAGGCCTCAAACCATCTCATAATCCAAGTACGGTGGGATATCAGGTAGTTTAAAGAGCTCGTTGATGAGGACAGGATTAATGGCAACATCAGCCCCTCAGAGAGGGACAGTAGTGGGAGCGTTGTCGTTCAAAGCAATTATGGACAACGCAGAGTAAAACTCTAGCACCATGGTGGCGTTGTATGGCCCCCGATGTGCCTTCATGAAAGTAACACACAGGAAATGGGCAACGCGATCACACACAGCAAGATTGATCTTCCGAAAATTGAAGCCCCTCTCAGCCAACATGAGAAGTTGACTAAAAATAGAGAAATAATTGGCAATGGCCATAGGAGAGGCCGTCTGAAAGACTAGAGAATCACCAAAATTGGCCATGACTACGAAAAAGCGAAAGCTTAAAGAGGATATATTCTGGGAAGAAGAGAAGCAGAAAAGATGTGCTTGAAATAAGAGCAAAGCTCTCTCTTTTTATAGCGTGAAGAAAATGATCCAACAGAGGAAACAAAGCTAATCAGACGGCTAAGATTGAAAGTTGGTTCGAATTTCAAAATTTGAATAAGCTTTAATGGCGGAACAGTTATCGGAACTGCCACCCTCATTAGCACGATCTTCAAAAACGCCTGAAATGGTCAAAGAATAGTAACCGATCAGAAATGAAAGCTTTGCCTCAGAATGTGTCAGAAAAAGCCGGCAACCGTCAGACTTCACAGCTGGAAGATCTCGAAGATACTTTGACTGAATCCGCCTATAAATATTGACGGACACACTCAAAACAGGGGGCCGCACCAAAATTTTGAAGCAAGCCCGGCAAGAACCACGAGCCAACGGCTAGCCTTAAGTTGACAGTTTCAATTCAGATCTACGCATAACAACAGCTCGGATCTCATTTGAAGCAAGGGGCCGCAAAGTGGAAAATTTTAATTTACAAACTTGACCAAGCAAGTCATTTTGGTGACCTACGCACAAGGAGCTCATGACCTCGCCAAAACGAGGGGGCCATACACATACGAGCTACAACAAGAAAAAACATCGCAAACGAAACACAAAACAAAGGCCAAGCAGCGACCAACAACATTCACGAATCAGTACAAAAATGATCACGAGTTCATTACAGATCAAGAGAAGTCCAAAAGTCAAAAACAACAAAATTTGAAAATTACAAACAAAGTCAAGTTTATTACAGACGAATTCACTTGTCAGAAGGGGGAGTCAAGACATGATCTCTAGAAAAGTTCAGAAACTCATCACCGAATTGAGGGGTACGAACCTCGTCCGGGCCTTTCCCTTGGTCAGAGATCTCCAACTAAACGTCCTCTCCTGATTTTTGCCGTCCCATCCGAGTAGATTGTGAATCTTATTGATCAACTCTAGCTCACCCTTCTCAAGCGCCTTAGGCACAGTGATCGAGTTCTTTCTTTTCTCGGGCAGCACTTCAAATTTGGGAAAGGGCCAGCCTACCGCGGACTTGACAACTAAGCCGCGTTGTTCCCAGTCCTTCACTTTCCCCGGAAGCCAATATAATAATCGGCAAACTCCGACTTTACTCCGAACCAGCAACAGGTTACGAGTATCCCCCGGAATATTCGTTGCGGCTTTCCCAAAGGTGTAAAACCTCATGAATACGGGAAGAGTAAGCTCATGCTTCAACATTCTACACAAACTAATGAAGGCCGAAATTATCTTCACTGCCCCAGGGACGAAATTGCAAGGCAGGGCGGCCAACCTTTCCATCACCTCCACAAAGAAAGGATCGAAAGGTGGACGCAGCCCCGAAATGAAGTGGTCATAGAACAAGATAAGACCGTCCGTTTCAAGGCACTGGCCGGTTTGATCGACATCCCCGACAACGCCACTCGGTTCGGAACTTCCCTCCACCTGATCAGGAGCAATGAGCAGACCGTCAGGAAAACTAGTGAAGAGATAGTCGGGGGAGATGATGTGGCTAGTAAAAGTTCCCGAGGAAATGAGCCTTCGACAAATATCAGGCCATTGGGTCTCAATCTCCTTATCCATGGCCTTTATCGAATTTTCCTTTTCCACGGCCTCGAGATTTTCGGGTCTAGGTGTCTTATTCCTTTTGCCCTCATCATCGCCGACCTTGTTGACTGCTGCCCCTAACGTCAAACTTGAAGTCCAGCAGTGCCTTTAATAACCGCGGGCACCGCCTTCCTATGTTTGGTTCACTCGGTAACAATTTTATGAACAACGGCCTTCTGTCGGCCACCTCAAGATGAGCCGGGCCGAGTTAAGGCCATTTCCTCGCTGACACTAGCCGTCTGACTAGAACTCGCTTCCTCATCACCCTCGGAGGCGTAACCATGGACATCATCATTTTCGTCGCCGCCACTTTGAGACATCCTGCAAAACAAAATGACGAGGCGGATAAGCTTCACCAAGGACAGTTATAGTCAGGCCAAGTTGAATCGTCCCCATCCTGACACCCCGTTCTTTGTTTTGGGTCAAGATGCACAAAACCCCAGAAATCGTAGAAAATACTCAGAAGGGAATACCGGAAATCAAACCAAAATAATACCAGAACAAAGATCAAAGACCATGACAAAGGAAACCGAATCGTAGAAAATGCAAAAGCAGAAGGACAGTTAAACGTCCGCCGACCGGAATCCAGCAAAGATTCAGAGCACACTACACTATAAAACTATGTTCGAAAAACTTGAGAAATCAAAAAGGAGAGCGGCATACCTGATAAACAGCGGTGAACACGGAGGACCCGGAGAAAGATAGAACTGGTTTCCAAGGACTATGTCGGAAATCGTCTCGTCGGAAAACCTTCACTAGCAAGGTACTTGCAAGCCGTCGCCGGAGAGATTGAAAATTCGAAGATGTTTTGGTCAAAGGTCCGTCTCCTTTATATAGGATGGGGATATGGATCCGACGACCAAGATGGAAATGATCCAACGGATGAGGTACGAAACGGAAATTTCGAATTTTGAATTCTCAAAATCACCATCATTACGGCACGAAGGACGAAACGTCCCAGCCAATCAGAGCATGCCTGGGTCATGTCCGCTGTCACATTGACCGAAGATGAAAAATCATGAGGAAAAACAAGGGGGACGATTCTAGGTCACCCACTCAATCGGCCAGAGATCAGAGACCCCGAACATGCTAAATTCCTAGGAAGTCAAGGTTGTTTGCCCAAATGAGACTTCGAATCGGCTTGGAACGAAAGATTCTGAAAAGCCAAATCAAATGAAGTTGAGGCTATTCGCCCGAATGAAACTTCGAATCGGCCAAGGCAATCAGTCCATTACGGCCAGCATATGAGGCTAATGCCACGCGCCCATCTACGGTTTCGAATCTGCCTGGGGCTACAAGCCCGAACAAGCCAAGTCAAAAGGTCAAGGAATTTACTCCCTACCTGACACCTCGAGACGTCATAGGTACAGAGTAGGGGGGCATTGATAGGACGGCACCGCCTTCTGGGCCGCCGACCATCGCACCTAGGCGGTCAGGAACCAAAGAGGGGGAGCGGCCCGGCCTATACCCCTCTAACACAACCATGTCGAAAACGGGCTTATACTACAAGTCCTTCATGGGCATAAGGGTGAGAGAACCGCACATGGGTCTCCACCCCGAATATCTGGAGACTGTGGTTTGACGATCACGCCAACCAGCTAAGGATATGGGATGACCATCCAGGAATCCGCGCCGCCTGTCCTTAAATGCAACTCTAGCCGCCGCCGCAGATTCATTTGTACCATGTCCTCAGTTGTAATTATGTTGAATGTAAATCGGTTCCTACCCTACAAATAGGGTTCCATGTATCATTAAGAAAGAGGGCGATATATATAAAAATCAGGCAAAACTCTGCCTTTCCAGCAATATCTTCTATTTACACTGCACCACCACCGGAGCTCTTTATCTCCATCTAGCACCACCATTCACACACAAAATACAGCTTGATATCCACCACTAAACAACCGCTAAACATCCTTGATAATTTCGACGTTATCATTAGGTTTATATGTATGTGTGGTGTGATGTAATAAGTTGCTGAGACTATATAAAGTTGTATCTGAATATTCTGTTGAATTAATGACAAAATCTATTCCTTAGATTATTTGTCTGTCACTATCAATATTCTAATAAATATTTTTTCCTTGTACGAAAACGGAAAACGGAATATGCGCACACACACTTTTTGTCTCCATTGTAACTCGAAAATGGAACCTCCATGTTATGAGGCAACATTAATTACCCCCGGACCAATGTCTCATCGGCTAATAAATACTCCCCCGTTTTTTTTATCTGTCACATTTCACAATTTACTTCTTCTTTATTATATGTCATTGTATATTTCTAATGCATCATTTATTACTTTTTCCTCCTTTACCAATAAAATATTTACATCTCCAATAAAAAAATACATTTCCAATACTAAAAACACATTTACCAACAAAGTATTTACATCTCCAATAAAAAAAATACATTTCCAACACTATATTTGAGACATATTAATTACTTTCTTAATCTGTGTGAATCTTCTCTCTGCGACATATATAAAAAACGGAGGGAGTATTATCCAACCTCTACAGTTTATGTATGTAGTATAAAGGAATGTCGACATACTACTGCCTCCGCTTTTTTTAACTGTCACTTTTCAGAATTTGCTTTGTCTTTATTTATCTGTTAGTTTACAATACCAATGCAGCATTTATTTTTTTTTTCTCTTTTAAACTTCATTTCAATAACACAAACACATTAATTATTTTCTTAATCTGTATGAATGTTCTCTCCCGAAGGTTAAAAAACACGGAGGGGTATAAAAATGAGGATAGTTGAGATGCTCAATAAAAATTATGAAAAAGGACAAAAAAAACTTTTTAAAATTATTAAAAAGGACAAACATTTGGAATTTAGTAAAAATGACATTTTAAGGGAGTGAAGTACAAAATTACCCTTAATATCAGTTTTTACTTTTCCAAAAAAAATACCCACGTACTTCTCAAAAAAAAAGGACCCATGTTGCCAACTTATAGTAATGGTGCAAACACTAATATATATATACACACACACAACATTGTCAAATAGTAGTGTCACATAGTATAACAGTGTTAAATGATAGTGTCGAATAGTATCGCAATGTCAAATAGTAGTGTTTTATAGTACAATGTTAAATGGTAGTGTCAAATAGTAGTGTCGCATATTATAACAATGTCAGATGGTAGTGTCATATATATATATATATATATATATATATATATATATATATATATATATTCTAATGTGGGCATTGATGACAACTTCCCACTATTTTTTTTTTTCCAACATAACTTCCCACTAATTGTAACATAGTACATGGTCCTTTTATAAAAAAATCAGTTTAGGGGTATTTTTGTAAAATTATTGATAGTGTCTTTTTTGATAATTTTTTTCTCCTTTTTCAATAAAGTCTCCCTAAAAATTATAAGTGGGACAGGGGGTGTGTGTCCCTTCGTTCCATTTTATTAGTTGAAAAATGTAGTTAATGCTTTGAATCTCATTAAATGATCCAATATTTACATTTATGTCTTTTAAGTAATGCTTTGTCATAAATGTGAAAATAATGGATCATCTAATTAGATTCAAAACATTAACTACACTTTCTTCGTCGGTGTGAAAAGTAAAACATAACTAATAAACTTGGACGGTGGGAGTATTTGTTTTGTTATAAAAATAACAATACCAAACAAAAAAATAAAAATAAATAACAACACTATATGTTTTTAAAAGTGTTTTTTTTTTTATTTACAATTTACTCCCTTCGTCCCATTTTATTAGTAGAAAAGTGCAGTTAATGCTTTGAATCTCATTAAATTATCCAGTATTTTTACATTTATGTACTTTAAGTATTACTTTTTGAGATGTAAATGACTTCATTAATCACAATCTACGGCACAAGCCAAAGTTACAAGGGAGGGGGAGAGGAACCCCAGACCTTACACCCAACTAGGTCTAAACCTTCCTTAGCTAAAAAGTGAGCAGGGACATTCCCCCATCTTTTAACAAAGGAGAAAGAAACTGAACCAAAAGCTGGCAATAAACGGCGATAGTCTTCTATAATATTACCCACGGGAGAAAGGTCTTCAGATTGAGCTAATAGCTTATTATAGATGGTAAGAGAGTCACCTTCAACAATCACCCGAAATTAACCCCATGTGAGTGCGTAAAACAATGCATGATATATGGCGAGTGCTTCCCCAACCAAAACATCGTGTCCACCATCAAGCCAAGAAGAGAAGCTATTTAGGATATGCCATTGGGAATTACGGATTAGCCCTCCAGTTGCTGCTTTATCCACCCCAAATGATGCATTGACATTGAACTTTAAGAGATCGGGTTCCGGAGGTATCCAAGTGCAAGAGAGAAGATGTGTAGTATTAATTGAGCGTTGTTTCGTCATGCTTTGATAGTACTCGTCTGTTTCACGCGTGGATTGTGCCAGAATACTGTTGACATGGACATCTTTTTTTCATTTAACAAAGCGCACCTCGTCTTCCAGATATTCCACATTAAACAAACTATTCGGAAAATTTGTTCCCCGTCCTCTTTTGATACGAGATAGTCAAAAAAAATCTAGCAAAGACTGTACCCGAATCGTATGCCAATGGGCGCCATTAGGAAATTTTTGCCAGACTGCACATGGGATTTCACACTCGAACAAACAATGCAAGATCGATTCTTCCGTTTTGTTACAAACCCCTCATATACCGTTACCCACACCTCTACTCCAAAGACCTTGAACCGTAGGCAAACAGTTATTCAGCACCTTCCATAAGAAATGTGAAATCCGTGGCTTAACTTTAACACGCCATAAAGAGTTCCAAATACGTGAAATAGGACACGAACTGGATGCGGAGTCATGTGAGGAATTATGGCTTTTAGTAACTTATGCTAAATGATAACCATATTTCACCGTGTAAATACTGTTGCTTGTAAGGTGCCAAATTAATTTATCTTCACTCCGTCCAACAGATAAGGGGATCGATAAAAAAAATTGGGCCTCAAAGTGATTATAATTTGCACTTACAATATTATGCATCCATCTTCGTGTAGTTGGTTGTATGAGGGTACTGACCGGCTCGTGCATGAGAGCATTTGAAGTTTGGTGAGCTTTAAAGTTTGGGAGAACCGGTAGCCAAGGATCAGTCCCAATGATAATTTTGCTACCTTTCCCAACTCCCCAACGCAATCCGTGAAGAAGGAGATCCCTCCCTTGAAGGATACTTCTCCATATATATTGATGATGGGTGGTCAGTGATACTGGCATCAAGAAATCCACGCGAGTCAAAATATTTATGCTTCAATATTTGAGAGAAGACAGAATCCGGGTTGTGCAAAATTTTCCTGGCTTGCGTAGCTAAAAGTGCCAAATTAAAAGATAAGAGGTCTCGGAACCCCAAACCACCCTCTGACTTCTTTTTGAAGCAAGTTTCCCAGGACTTCCAATGAATTTTATTTTTATCTTTTGAGGATCCCCAAAAGAAACTTCTTATTTGAACTTCAAAGTCGGATATCAGCTTCTTTGGCAGAGCAAAGCACTGCATGACAAATTGTGGTAGAGCTTGAACTACAGCTTTTATACGATCTCTTTGCCAGCCATTGCATTTCCAACCGTTGACCTTTTATTGAATTTTTTATTTTATGTATGCAAAAATTTCCGTCTTATTTCGGCCAATCTCGAAAGGAAGTCCAAGATATTTTCCGTTCGCATTTCTCAGTGGAATCTTCAGGATTGAAGTAAGCTCTAGCCGTGAGGAATTACTAACATCCTTACTGAAAAATATCGATGATTTGCTCAGGTTTATTTTTTGTCCCTAGAGATTTTCGTAATGAGTAAGAATGGTGATCACTACCGAACTAGCTTCCGGGGTTGCTTCAGTGAATAGGAGACTATTGTCTGCAAGTAAAAGATGATTCAGTTCATACTGCACTTGCCTTCCAAAACTCACACCAGGCAAAATTTTCAAACTTGAAGCTTGGCGTAACATAGCAGAGAAACCTTTTGCGTATAAGATGAAAATGAATGGAGATATAGGATCTCGTTGTCGGATTCCCTTGCTAGGAGTAATACTTGGAGAAGGTAGGTAATACTTTGTCATAAATATAAAAATAATAGATCATTTAATTAGATTCAAAGCATTAACTACACTTTCTTCGTCAGTGTGAAAAGTCAAATATAACTAATAAAATGGGACGGAGGGAGTATTTGTTTTATTATAAAAATAACAACACCAAACAAAAAAATAAAAATAAATAACAACACTATATGTTTTTAAAAGTGTTTTTTTTTCTTTTTCGAAAAGGTTTTAGTAGTATAGTTAAAGACTGCTTTCAAATCAGGTTAAAGCAAATCCATGTCATTTGGTTTGGTCACTTGGTGTGTAAATTTTTAGAACCAAACCAACTAGAAATAGACATACCAAAACGAATCCATCTAGTTTGACCCAAGTTCAATCCATCTAATTTGACTCAAGTTCACCCCTACTATTCGGGATTATAGTTCTGGGTTACCACATTTACCTATTCGGGACGTGTATAACATTAACCCAAAAAAAAAAAAAAAAAAAAAAAAAAAAAAGAAATGTACTCCCTTTTCCCAAATTATTGATACTTTAAGATTTAACCCTTTCTTCTTCTTCTTCTTAAAAAAAAAAAAAAAAAAAAAAAAAAAAATTAACCCAAAGACTTGGTTTATAGGACGTGTATGACATTAAAAAAAAAAAAAAAAAAAAAAAAAAAAAAAAAAAAAAATTCACTCCCATTGTCCTAATAATTGATGAGCATGACTTAAATATTTTCATCAATAAATTTGTTTTACTCGTCGAATTGATTTGAGGAAAATAATAAAGGTGCAATATCCTCTAAAAAATAATAAATAAAAAAAAATATAAAGATGCAATACAATAAATTAAAATAACTTTTATTTGTACTACACTAATTCTATCGATGCATCTCATCTACCGGTACACCACATCTATTACAAAAAATCAATTTTATGAAATTCAAATTTAGTGTTAAAAACTTTTTTTTTTTCAATGACGATTCTCGACTATATACCGACTTCCACAAGTTTGTTGCAACTGTACAGAACCCCTAATGAAATGCATGGAATATTGTAGTACTCAATTTATGAAAAAACTGAAAGGACCTGTTATATCTTTATCACTGCCCTTGTGACTTTAATAATTTTTGGAGAACATCAACAATTCCATCCTTATTAAAAGCACATGGTATAGATCAACCCGCAAAAACGTTGGGAAATTCATCAGTCACTCTAGCTAGCTACACCATTTTTAATGCTTTTATTTATTGCGAAATTCCTACACCATGTATATATATGCATTAGGTGGATTTTAGTTCACTTGAGAGCATCAGTACTCCCGGTGTCATTGCTTCATACTACCTCCGGTCCAAAATATAAATCGTCAGATTGACTTTGACACGCATATTAAGGAGGCGATAACTAATCGAATTTTTACACTATCATGACGAAATTATCCATTGTTTACACTGCAATTGGTGAACAAGGGCTGAGAGGTAATTTAAATCATGATAGTGTAAAATTCGATTAGTATCGCCTCTTAATATCGTCTTGCAAAATCAACGATGATGATTTATATTTTAGACCGGAGGTAGTATTTGATATTGCTTTTTTCTCATCAAGTGTGCAATTAATGGCAGATGAGGAAGAAGGTAAAAGTTTTTTTTTTTTTTTACCGCCGTGATTTATGAATAATAATCATTGATATTAGTTAGTATTTAATTAAGAGATTGGGGCATACGTCTCGTGTTAAATTAGTTTGTACTATAATGTTTTGTTTGAGACTAATTCGAGATTTAAACAGTTCTTGTTTCAGATTCGTCACCAACTCATTATATAGTAAAATTACAAGGGTTTTCAATGTTAGCAAAGAATAAAGTAGAAAGATATGAAAGTGCAGAATTCAAAACCGGAGGATATGAATGGTACTCTCTATTTAGTAATTCTAATAAAAAAATTCTCTGAAATCTGTTAATATGAAGATGTAATTAATTGCAGGAAGTTGATTTTATACCCTAAGGGAAACAAATCTAAAAATGTTGACGATAACATCTCAGTTTATATAATGGTGGTGGAGAGCTGTTTGCCTCATCTCTGGTCGGAGGTTCATGCTGTTCTTCGAGTCTTTCTTTTCAACCAGAATGATGACAGCTACTACATTCTCCAAGGTAAGTGTTTATGCTCTTGCTTTATATATAAAACAACAACCAAGGCAAAGGCAAGTTCATACATACATGTCATTTGTTATTATTGAAAGTGGGGCTGAAATGCTTTGATTATTTGTTGCTTGTCATTTAATACTTGCAGTTTCCAGACGGTTTCAAAAGATGAAATTAGAATGGGGTTTTGACCAATTCATGCCTTTGAACAAGTTCAATGATCCGTCCAACGGCTATCTTGTTGATGATACGTGTGTCTTTGGAGCTGAAGTATACGTCTCTAACAAATATATTTGTATAGGGGAGCAGTTGGTAATGACGAACTATAATAATAGCTACAAACATATTTGGAAAATTGATAACTTCTCTACTATTGCAACTACGGATGTTCATTATTCCAAGAACTTTACCTCTGGTGATCAGGAATGGTAAGCAATGCAATATATAGTGTTTTATGAACATATATATTCAATAGTGTAATACATGGGTTTTGTGGTTTTGGTATATATGCAGGAAAGTTCAATTATACCCCAAGGGATACGGCATAGGAACAGGCAGCCATATCTCTATATATTTAGTTTTGGCTAATTCTGACAGCCTTGCAGTTTCATCCCAAATACATACAGAGTTCACCATAAGCATTGTTGATCAAGTTCATGAGAAAAATTACTCATGCAAAAGTATGGTGCTCTGTTTTCTTATTTATCCATCTTGCTAACGATATACTATGATTTACTGAAATGTGTTTTGCTTTTAATTTTAATTTTTTGCAGCAACTCACTGGTTCAACAAGTCCAGCACTTCTTGGGGTTGGCCTACATTCATTTCGCTCACAGATTTCAATGCATCGAGTAAGGGCTTTCTGGTAAACGACAGTTGCATCTTTGAAGCAGAAGTCACTGTCCATGGAGTCACTACCGGTCTTTAGTCTTAACCATTCCAATAAAGAAATGGAGTTTTAAACTTATCTAATTTATTTTATATTTAAATATTATTACATGCAATTAAATTTTGTTCCGACGCAAAAAGATTTTTGCTCTTCAAAGAAGTGATTATTGCTTGTCTATTCGATAACACAATCGATCAACCACTTGAAACATTCTACATTATCAATCTCTTTTTGTCCTTTTTTATTTAAAAATGAGACCATTATTATTATTGCAAAATATTATTGTTCTTCAAGTTATAATTAACTGCTTATAAATGACCAATATCCAACAGAAACAAAGTAAAAAATTTGTTGCTTTTATGTTTGAGGCTGATTGATCTATTTAAACTCAATAAAATTTAGGCACCTTGTAACAAGGGCAAAATTAGAAAAATGGTCATCTAATTTGGTCTATTAAAGATTTTAGTCATGGTTACATTTTGTGAGGAAAATGGTTTTCTAAGTTGTTTTTTTTTTTCAAAATAGTCATAATCATTGGAAATAGTGATTGAAGACTGAATTTTTAAAAATCTTTACGTGGGCTGCGTGGCTATGAGTCACATTTCTCTTCCATTTACTTTAAAAAAATGTTAATGCAAGAGGGATTTAAACCTATGACCTTATAATAAAGGTCCAAGCACTTAACCATCCAAAGTAAAGCTTCAATGCATGTAGTATAACACAACTGATTATTTATGCAACCTATTTCTGCAACAAATTTATATTCTTCCATGTCATTTATAATAAACGGATAATTTGACATAAAATTATTATCATGTATATAAAAATACGTAGTTATTATCAAAGTGATACATTTAAACAAATATTCATAAGTTTTGAAATGTTTGATTTCATCAAAAATATTGTTTGTAGTGTTAGAAATCTTTATTGATAGGAGTATAATTGTTAATGTGTTCATATCATGCAATATATATATAGTAGATTCTTTTTTTCTATTATACAACGCAAAATGTATCGTCGTGTTTTTATTACGTATATAGTATTTTTTTTGGATTCACAGGAATAGAAAAAAAAAACTACTATACATTTTCTGATTGCAAAAAATCTTTAGAATTCTCGCCACCCTATGCCTCGGATCCTGCATCCGCCCCTGGTAATAAACTAATCACTTAACATGGTTGATGTTGCTCAAAAATTGTAATCGGTAATCAAATGATTTGAGTTAGGAAAGTAATATAGAAACAGGTAAAATTTGTATGAACTTGGACTGAAATCTTCGAGAGAGCTGCCTACGTATCCAATTCAAGTGTAGAATCGGAATCAAATCCCCTTCGTAGTTCAGGCTCCATATTTTATATCTTTAGATCATGGGGATATCCCCCCTCTCCTCTAGTGGGAAGTTATCAGCGGATACTCAACCAACTATACGACGTGGGGTCTACCCACGTTTCTAAACGGTTATGCCGTTGTTGACCCTGTCTTTGTCCTGCTTATTTGATCATTCTGTCCAGAGATCCTTACATAACATAGCGGAGCCCTGCTCATCTGACGGTTCTGTATAGATGATTGTCCTGGTCAGAGTCTAGTAAAGTCCTGCTTTACCAGTCCATTTATCTTTATCATTTAATCTTTATAATGGGCCCGGCCCAATTGTATGTAACCCGGCCCAGAGGGCCCATACATCATCATAAGTCCCCCCAGACTGGGGTGGACTGCTTTACAGCTGCCCTAGTCTGTACCGTTTGAACTTCCGTCATCAATATATCGCGAAACGAGGCCAAGTTGCACCCTCTTATTGTCATAATCGTGAATGGACCATCACGTAAACACGCTTCTTGTCAAATAATCATATTTCTTATCAAAAAATTCCTTTATTTGAACTCCTTCGAATCACTCTTCTGCAATTACAAGCAAGTCTCTGCCTCTGTGTTATTTCTTCTTCTTCTTTTTAATTCATTGTCTATTTCATGAGTTTGAGAGCCAATACTGCCTCTAGTGATTCTGTGGAGAGGTTATTTCAATTGCCGGGAAAGATTTCAATTGCCGGGAAAGACTTCAATTGTATTAGAAAATGAAGAAGTGAATTCCTCTAAACCTCTTCCTTGCCCAGAATCCGTTAGAAACCCCGATCATCCATCTTCTCTGATTGATTTAGGGAATACTTCTAGCTTTGGAGATAATCCCTTGTGTCTTCTGCCTTCTCATCTTCTTCCTCCTGGAATTTTTACTCCTACTTCGATTGTTCACCAATATCCAGAAGACCACTCTGCATTTTTAAACACCCTTAAGAGGGAAATCAATCGATTTGATAAAACCAAAGCTATAATGGCTTGCCATGGTATTTCTAGCAAGATGACCAAAACTGAGTTGGCCGGTTTACTAAAAACTTACAAGATTCGTACCGATCCTTTTGAAGTCTCTCTTCCGAAGGCAACTGAGTATGCTTATAATCCGCCCGTAGGTTTCTCATACGATTTATCTTTGATCGACTACGTAGTGGCCTTAGATTCCCTCTCCCTTCCGGTTATGTTGAGGTGATGCGGTATTATAAGTTGGGTGTTGGGCAAATCCAGCCCGACAAATACCAAATTTCTTGGTGGGTTTATGATATGGTGTCGTCTGAACACAACTCCTTTCTCTGTAAAATTATTTAGGAATTTCTATCAATGTAAACTAACACCGGGTAGTGGGGGATAGTATCACTTCTGTCGTAGAGCCGGTAAGTTAAGTCAGATTATTCCTATATCTGGTAAAGATAAAACCAAGAAAAAGTGGCAAGAGCACATCTTCTTTGTGAGGCACAGCACTGAAGTGAATCTTGGTCGATGGAATACCTCTTCCATGAAGGACAAATTGGAAGATCACATAGATCTCGCTCTTGTTGAATATCTTACAAGCAACAAAATTTCTTTGACCTTGGACACAATGAGCTCTGCGTTGGTGAATGCTGCCCAGATTCTTACTGCGGGTCCTGTTGGCTACGTAGAATTCACCAAAGAAGAATATAAAAAATGTATGTCTGAATTTATATCTTGCTCTTGTTCTTGAACATAATTTAATTGTCTTCTTTCTATGCAGTGGCCAATGTAGATGATCTAATCGACATTGATGTGGATAAAGTTGAGGAAGTACCAGAAGATTCTGAGAGGACCGTGTCGACTGTCCCACGGGGTGGTGACACTTCTACACAGGGAAACGGTTGGGGGAGCAGATGTTTCTTCTGGTGTGGCTACCCAGAACACTGACGCTGGACTGGAGCCTTCTGCTCAAATCCTACCAAGCGATGTTGAGATTATAGCATCAACCGACCTAGGAGTTCCTCCTATTGATCCAACTTCTGCTCTGACTGCTGTGCCTCTGAGATCTGTTTCTCATAAAAGCAAGAAAAGGCACAGGTCTACATCATCTGGCACTTCTGCCAGTGATTCTTCTTTTGATTTTGAATATATGTCCGCTGAGGATTTCGCTGATTTGATAAGTAATGTCTTGTAGGGCCTTTTATTTTCTTCTTTGATTTTTATTTTCTAAAATTCAATCTTTTGCAGTTCTACCACCTGGGCAAGTCTTTACACAAGAAAACTTCTGGCATGGCCAAGGAAATTGCTGCCCTGCAACAGAAAGTGGTTCGCCTAGAAGAGGCTAATGCCAAGGTTATCAGCTTGGAAGAAACCAACCTCGCACTGATGTCTTCAGAAACTGATGCTCGCCAGGAGGTTGAGCAATTAAAAATTGACCTTGCTAAAGCTGAAAGTTTACTGTTCACCCAAGACGAACAATTAAAGCTTAGAGATCAGCAGCTGAAGAAGATGAATGAGGAGAATCAACAGCACCTGGCCACAGCAAAGAAATTGAAAGCTGACTTTAATGAAACTTTGAGGCAGATGGAAGAAACTCCTGCCCAGAACATTCTTCAGAAAGTCGTTGCAGAGTATAAGGCCTCTCCACAGACTTATGAAGAAATTCAAGTCATCCTAGCTCCTGCTCTGCACAGAGGATACACTCTTGGTGTTGATGAAGCCAAACCAGCTGACCTGGTGATTAGCACTTTGCCTAATCATAAATTATATGATAAGAAAGCCGGCGAGATCTTCACTAGGCGGTATGATGAATACAAAAGTGGAGAAGACATCGTTCGCAAGTATGCGAAGAAGAAATCTGCCCAGTCTTCTGCTCCTCCTTCAACCTGACCGTATATTTTTAGCTTGAGACTCTGATACTTAACTTTGGATTTTTCTACAACTTTTGATGTAATTTGTAGTTGCTTTATTTAATCTTATTTGTATGATACTTTGACCGGTAGCCCTTGAAATTGGCTCTCGTCTTGATATTTTACTGCTTAGCCCTTCGAATTCCTTATCCCCTTATTGCGCTGCAAAGAAGCTAGGATATTTATCCTTAGCTTATTTGTTTATATAGTATATTTCTGTTCAGAATGTTGTGCATTACAACAAACGTTAAACCCATTAATATTCTCGCTCAGATGTCCTGTACCGCAAGTAACACTTGTATTTTATGTTGGCTTTTCTGATCATAGTGTCCTTGCATTGCAAGTTTTGATACATCAACGGGTCTTCTGCCCAGAGTATCCCTGCGCCGTAAATGTGACACTTATATTTTAGGATGGGTTTTTTGCCAAAAGTGTCCTTGCACTGCAAGTTTGACACTTTGATTTCCCGATGGGTCTTCTGCCCATAATGACCTTGCACTGCAAGTTTTGAACGATTGATTGATTTTACGATGGGTTTTCTGCCCAGAATGACCTTGCGCTGCAAGTTCGGCACTTTGATTTTACGATGGGTCTTCTGCCCAGCATGCCCTTGCTCTGCAAGTTTGGCACTTTGATTTACGATGGGTATTCTGCCCAGAATGTCCTTACGCTGCAAGTTTGATACCTTGGTTTTACGATGGGTCTTCTGCCCAGTATGCCCTTGTGCTGCAAGTTCGGCACTTTGATTTTACGATGGGTATTCTGCCCAGAATGTCCTTGCGTTGCAAGTTTTACACCTTGGTTTTACGATAGGTCTTCTGCCCAGAATGTTCTTACGTTGCAACCTTGGTTTTACGATGGGTCTTCTGCCCAGAATGTTCTTGCACTGCCAGTTTTAACGCTCAATATATATTTTGGCACTTGCATTTCAACATAACTTACAATATGCAAACATATGATAAACAAAATAAATAAAAATTTATTTCCACAAGATAATAACTTCAGAAAATAAGGCTCTACTAGGGATAATATTTCCTTAAATGAATAGCGTTCCAACTCCTAGGAACTGTCCGTCCAGAAGCATTAGCCAATTGATAAGATCCTTTTCCGTGCACTTTGATTATTTTGTAAAGACCTTCCCAATTTGGATCTAGCTTTCCAGTTGGACCCTACTTGCTGGCATCATTTCACCTCATAACTAAATCACCTTCTTCAAAATACGTACCTTTAACCTTGGAGTTGTAGTATTGAGCAATCCTCTGCTTGTACTTGGCCATTTGTATTAGAGCTACCTCTCTTTTGTGTTCCCGCTCATCCTTAATGTGAAGCATATTTGCTTCTTGTGTTTCTGGACAGTACAATTCTGTCTTGGGGGATTTATGCCCAATCTCTGCTGGTATTACTGCTTCGCATCCATATGCTAAGGAATATGGAGTTTCCTGTGTTGCGGTATTTGGGGTAGTTCTATAAGCCCATAAGATATTTAGGAGATGGTCTGCCCAATGAGATCCTTCCTGCTCTAACCTTTTCTTCAACCCTTACTTTATTTGCCTGTTGGTTTGTTCTACATGCCCACTGGCTTGAGGATGGGCTACTGAGGTAAAGTGTTGAGAGATTCCTAGGTTTGTGCACCAAGTTTGCACTCCTTGATCTTCAAACTACGTGCCGTTATCGGAGATAAGGATTTTAGGAATACCATATCTGCACAGAATATTCTTCCACATGAATTTCTGTATTTGATTGGCTGTGATGGTGGTCAAAGGTTCTGCTTCCACCCATTTGGTGAAGTAATCTACTGCCACTACCAGAAACTTGAAATTTCCTGGTGCTCTGGGTAACGGACCCACTAGGTCTACTCCCCATTGATCAAAGGGCCATGGTGATACAATTGGTGTCATCTCTTGTATAGGTTTATGTGATAAATTACCATGCACATGGCATGCCTTGCAAGTTCTGACTATCTTCTCTGCATCTTCTTGCATTTCTGGCCAATAATATCCAAAGAGTCTACATTTTCGGGCCAAAGCTCGTGCTCCAAAATGATTTCCGCAAATTCCAAAGTGAATTTCTCTCAACACATAGTCTCCATCTTCTGAGGTGACACATCTTAACCAGGGTGCTGTGTAGGACTTTCTGTACAGCACATCGTTGAACAGAGCATACCTCGTTGAAAGTCTTATCGGTTTTTTGGCTCGTACCTTATCTTCAGGGGGTATTCCATCTCTCAAATACATCATAATTGGATCCATCCAGGTTTCTGTCTGTGTTATAGGTTGTACTTCAACTTCATCACAGCTTTTCTGCTTTAATTGTTCAACCAGCACATTCTTGTTTGACAAAAAATTTGACCCTAACTTAGATAAGGCATCCGCTCTGGTATTTTGGTCCTTGGTTATCTGTTCCACTTCTACCATTAAGAAGTTTTGCAATTTCCTTTATGCAATCGCTAGATATTTCTTCATGGGGCCTTCCTTGGCCTCATATTCTCTTTTGATATGATTTGTTACAAGCTGCGAATCAGTGTATACTTTTAAGTTCTGCACACCTAGCTTCTGTGCTAGGTTTAATCCAGTTATCAAAGCTTCGTATTCTGCCTCATTATTAGTGGCTTGAAACTCGAAGTGAAGAGCATATGGGAATTCTTCACCTTTTGGGCTAATGAGTAGGAGTCCTGCCCCTGCTCCTTCTTTGTTGGAGGCTCCATCTACGTAGAGTTGCCACTGCTCAGCCTTTTTTTGCTCTGCATTTTGCTCTACAGCCAATGCTTTTTATTCTGCCAAGAAATCGGCTAATGCTTGAGCTTTGATGGCCGTCCTTGGTTTGTACTCAATGTCAAACCCTGCTAATTCAACAACCCACTTTGCCAATCTTCCAGACTTATCTGGTTTATCCAAAATTTGTTTTAGGGGTTGATTCGTCAACACTATCACTGGATGACTCTGGAAGTATGGTCTTAATTTTCTCGTAGCATGCACCAGGGCGAGAACCAATTTTTCAACTTCAGAATATCTGACCTCAGGTCCTTGTAGGGCTTTGCTTACAAAATACACAGGCCTTTGTAACATGCCATGCTGTTTTACCAACACAGCGCGTACTTCTTCATTACAGAAGGATAAGTATAAGAATAATACCTCACCTTCCTGAGGATGAGTCAGGGTTGGCAGGTGACTGATATGATCCTTCAAATCCTGAAAAGCTTGTTGACATTCGGCATCCCATTCGAATGGGCTGGATTTTCTGGGCATTTTAAAGAAAGGCAATGACTTTTGTGCTGATTTTGACAAGAAACGATTTAGCGCTGCTAGTCTCCTTATCAATCGCTGGACTTCTTTGATGTTCTTTGGCTCGGGCATAGTTTTCAAAGCTTCCAATTTATTAGGGTTGGCCCTGATCCCTTCTTTGGATATCATATAACCAAGGAATTTGTCTGACCTCACTCCAAAGGTGCATTTTTAAGGATTCAACTTCATTCTAGTCTGTCTCAATAATTGACAAACTTCTGCCACATCTTTCAGGTATTGGTCAAGAGTCCTGATCTTGATCAATAAATCATCCACATACACTTCCATGAATTTACCAATCTGTTGGTTAAAAATTGTATTGACCACCCTTTGGTATGTAGCCCTGTATTCTTTAATCCAAAAGGCATAGACACATAGTAGTAGGAACCAAATTCAGTAATAAAAGCAGTTTTTATAGCGTCTACAGGATCCATCATAATCTGATGATATCCCTTATATGCATCTAAGAAAGCAAAAATTTCATATCCAACTGTGGAATCTACTAGCCTGTCAATTCTAGGGGAAGTGTAACTATCTTTAGGGCATGCCTTGTTTAAATCTGTGAAATCCACACACATTCTCCAGCTGCCATCTGGCTTCTTGACTAGCACCGGATTTGCTAGCCATTCAGGATATATAACCTCTTTAATCATGTTGGCCTGCAACAGCTTCTCTACCTCTTGCTGGACAGCCTGTATCCTTTCTGGAGCGAAAGATCTTTTTTCCGCTTCACTGGTTTTCGGGTTGGGTCAATGTTGAGCTTGTGGACAGCCAACTCTGTTGACAGTCCAGGCATATCACTTGCTTTCCATGCAAACACATCTTTGTAGTCTTTCAAAATCCTGATCAGAATCTGCTTCTGCTCAGCTGGTATCCATGATCCTACACTGACTGTGGATTCGGGGTCAATTTCATCTAACATTACTGACTCCACGGGATCATTAGACTGCCAACTTTTTTCTTCCTCTGGAACGAGATCTTCCATTGTCACCTGCTGCACTTTCATCTTTCCACTGATTGTGGCTGTGTAGCAGTTCTTCGCAGCATCCACATCTCCCTTAATAGTAGCTTCTCCTTCGAATGTCGAGAATTTCATACTGTTATGTGCCGGTGATACCACTGCTCTGAGATCAATCAATGCCGGTCTACCCAAAATCACATTGTACACCGATGAGGCTTTCACTACTACATAATTGACCATCAGAGTCCTGCTCCGTGATCCTTGTCCGAAAGTTGTTAATAACTTTAGCATACCCACGGGATGAATAGGAGGTCCCGTAAATCCAAAGAGAGGAGTTGACACAGGAGTCAACTCTGAGTCTGCTAACTTCATTGCTTGGAATGCACTATAATACAGCACGTATACTGCACTGCCTGTGTCCACATAGATTCTTCTGACCATGTTCTTTTGTATAACCGCTTCTACTACCAGTCCTTCGTTGCTCACGATGGCTGGTAATGCATCTCTTGGGCCGTACTGAACGGTTCCCATCACCTTTTGTTTCTTGGCTTCTCCATCTTTTCATGCACTGCCACTTTTTTCTTGCTGGGCAGTCTTGTAAACGCCTGCTGGTCCTCCAACAATCGTATTTACCGTGTTGATTGGGACATTCTCTCTATGCCCGTTGGCGTCAGGGGATGGATCTCGATGTCTCCTCTGATTATATCTGTCCTGATTGTTGTTGAATTTTCTAAATTCCCTCCTTCCTCTAGGGTTATCTCCTTGCGTTCGATCGATGCATTCATCGATTTTTCCTTCCATAGCTGCTGCATCTATGTTTCTGATCAGGTCCCTGCACTGCTCAGAATCATGTTCAATGTCTTTATGATATTTGCACCATCTTGTATGGTCTATTTTCTCTCTTGGACCCCTCAATAGAGGAGGAGTCTTGGCGATTCCTTTTTTCTCCATGATTGCCAGAACTTGATCACGAGATCGATTTAGAGGGATAAGGCCTTTGTCCTACAAAGCCCCTTTCTTCCCTAACCCTATCAGTTATGGGAGCGGTCACTCTGTCCCAAACTGATTTTCTTTTCTTATCAGATTTATCATCAATTTTTCCTTTTTTAGAATCCCTGTGGGATTCCTCTCTCTTAGCCCTGTTTGCCTCTTCACATTGACAATGTCTGTATGCAATTTCCAGACATTCTTCCATCGTGCTCGGATTCTTACTGCTTAGCTTAGCATGTAACCGCCCTTCTTTCAGACCTGCCACGATGGACACTACTAAGAACTTATCATCCAAATCCGCTATCTGGGATGATTCTCCATTGAATCTTTTGATAAACTGCAATACTGTTTCATCACTTTTCTGTCTGATGGTCAGCAAATATGTTCGGTTTCTCTGGAAAGGCCTTGCAGCAATAAATGCATACATGAATTTTCTAGTCAGAGTGGGGAAGTCTGGTATGGATCTGGGGCTCAACTTGTTGAACCAATCTCTTGCCTTCCCTGTGAGAAGAGTTGCAAATGCCCTGCATTTCATCTCTTCTGGTGCATTGTACAAACTCATATGCTGGATGTACTAATGCATATGATCATATGGATCCTTGGTACCATCATATGAATGGATCTTGGGAATCTTAAACCCTGGAGGACAAGGAAATGCATCAATGTCCTCAGTAAAAGGAGATACCAACCTAAACTCATCTTGCTTAGGCTTAAGAATAGCGTCCAACTCTGCTTTCGCGTTATCACCACCTGGGTGAGTAACAAACACCTTTATGCTGGACATTCGAGATATAACCTACCCACATTTCTAAATTGTTATGCCGTTGTTGACCCTATCTTTGTCCTGCTTATTTGATCATTACGTCTGAGATCATCCTTCTCGATGAACATAGCGAGCCAGCCCACTCATCCGACTATTATTCTGCATGAAGATTGTCCCAGTCGAGTCTAGTAAAGTCCTGCTTTACCATTCCATTTATCTTTATCGTTTAATCTTTATAATGGGCCCGGCCCAATTGTATGTAACCCGGCCTAGAGGGCCCATACATCATCAATGGTTATGAAGAAACGTAGATTTATTCCATCAAGTCCAGTTATTCCTTTCATGAAATGTCTGTAGAGAATTGAGCAAGTTGATTATAGCTAAGTATATATATTTTTGCGAGTCATATAACATACTTTCCCACTGTGAGTTAAGTCCCGGTACCGATGCAACCTCATTACTAAGATAGATTAGAACATTTTGTTGGGGAAATGTGTTGCATTAGTAATAAGTTGTGTCATAAATTAACATTGAAGCATTAGCTTGGATGGCAAAGTGCTTAGACTTTTACTATAAGTCACAGGTTCAAATCCCTCTTGCATCAACTTTTTTTAAGTAAATGGAGCCATGTAGGATCCAACGTGGAAGCCGCGTAAGCGTTTTTTAAAAATTCGGGTGCCCAGTCAGCTATTTCCGGCGATTATGACCATTTTAAAAAAACAACAACTTAGAGGACTATTTTCCTCACCGGAATAAGAGCATGACTAAAATCCTTAATAGGCCGAGTTGTAGGATAATTTTTCTAATTTTGCTTTGTAACAAGTCTTAAAGCGAATCCACCCTTCAAAATAAAGAAAACCGGATCCAATTAAATTATGAACTCCACCTGCAGCTCGCTTCGTCTTACGTCTGAACATTATTTTTAAAATTACAGCATTAATAGTTCTCAAAAAAAATATTTTAATTATTAAAACTATAAATTTAAATTGAATATGTGGTAAGCTACGTATTTTTTGATTTTTTTTTTTTAATGAAACGATCCCTTTATTAATCACAAAAGCATGAACTTGTCCAAAACATCAGAAAAACTACGCACAACAGCAGGAAAAAAGCCAAAAAAAATTTAAAAAAATACTAATTTCTAATCTAGTTCATGCCAAGCAAGCCGAAGGTTCTTCGCCCGTTCAACCGTTTGGGATGCAAACACGAAGGCCGGTAGCCTTTCTTCCTCTGATGCGTCGAGGTTCTATTTCTCCAAAGCCAAATCCCATCAACTGCTTCTCTCCACGTGTATCTCCAATCCGAAGAGCCAACATAGGATCGATTGGTTCAAATCAGATTAATATTCATCCAAGATTCGACTGTATGAGCTCCAAAGAACGCTGTCCAATGCTCCCTTGGAAGAAAACTACACCACACTGGTGTTGCCCAAAAACATTCTCTCAACGCATGCAATGGAGACTCTGTTTCCACTCCGCAAAGAGGACAGTCCGGGGATGGGATAATATGCCTCTTTGCAAGAAATTCATAAATTGGGAGCGATTCGTGCTTCATTGTCCAAAGCAAAACATTACCTCGAGCTGGGCCTTTTAACTTCTAAATCCACATCCACGAGGCGTCCTTGGGCTCAATGTCTGGCCCTTGATCATGCCCCATGGTTTGGAATGAATAACCAGACGCAACTGTATATTTTCCTGTATTATCTCAGTTCCGAACAATACTATCCTGGGATATATCCAGGCCTTCCCACAAAATAGAATAACCTTAGCAAATAGCACGCCAAATAGGTGAACATCCGGGTTTGGGATTCGCCATCAACTCAACGTATTTGTCAGCCATAACTCGGACCCAAAGCTTCTCTTTATGATGCAACAATTTCCAAACTAAGTTTCCAAGAAATGCCAAATTCATCTCGTTCAGCTTGCGTATGCCTAACCCATCTTCATCTTTTGGTTTATATATTTTTCCCATGAAGCCATATGAATTTTTCATGAACCTTCTTCGTCACCCCAAAGAAAATCCTTGCAAATTCTTTCCATCGTAGCTATAGTGGACAGAGGCAATCTAAAGATATGCATTTGGTAGTATGCTTGGGTCGACAACGAGCTTTTGATTAAAATGTTTCTACATTCTTTGGACAAAGCTTTGGAGTTCCATGATGTTAACTTGGCTTTCAACATGTCAATTAATGGTGAGAAATGGGCCACCTTAAGCCTACCTTGGATTAGAGGCACCTCAATGTAGCTTCCAAGTGATGGGGCATATTGCATAGAAAGTGCTGTGGCAATATTATTCCTGGCCGCTGTACCAACGTTACTTGTTGTGAAGAACCATGATTTTGATAGACTAACCTTTTGGCCCGAGCACACACAGAACCTTTGCAGCACCTCCTCCATCACCTAAGCCTGTTTTTCGGTTGCTTCCCCAAAGAGAAGGAGGTCATCCGCCTAAAATATATGGGATATGGGTGGCCCATGTTTCGATATCCGTAATGGCTTCCGGCACCCCATATTAACAACCTCTTCTATCTGCATATTGACCACTTCTATGCATAGAACAAAAAGATATGGAGCAGTCGGATCTCCTTTCCTAATGCCTCTTTTTAGGAAGAAGGCATTAAGTTTACTGTTGTTCCAAAGTACTGAGAGTCTAACCAAAGTAACTGTGTGCATAATGAGATTCAGAATATCATCTCGCATTCTATAGCTCACAAAATATTCTTAAGAAAGTGTCAGTCAACCCGATCGTAGGCCTTCTCTAGATCCACTTTAACCATCATAAACCCATGCTTGCCTTTTTTGTTGTGGAGAAAATGCATTACCTCTTTGACTAGCTAATAGTATCCCCTATGACCAGCCTCATTCTATTACTTAGGACCTTGGTAAAGATTTTAGTAATGACATTTGCTAGGGCGATAGGGCAAAAATGTGATGGATTTTTGGGTGTATCCGCTTTGGGCAGGAGGGTAATCAGCACCTCATTCATATTTCCCGGAATAGTCTGCTCCACGAAAGCTTTCTTAACAAAATCAATCACCGACTGCCCAACAACACCGCAACACTTCTTGTAGAAAATGGGAGGTAACCCATTAGGCCCAGAAACCTTATAGGTTCCCATCTCAAAAACGGCATCTTCATTTTCCGCTTCACTCACTCCCCTATTTAGGATGTGAAAGGCAGAAGCAGATAAACTCGGGAAACGAAATATACAACTGCATTGGTGTGTATTCTGAACATCTGAATAGAGGTCCATAAAAAAGTCTCTCATAGTATTATGAATCTCGTTTTCATCGCTAGTCCACTCTCCTTCAAAAAATTTAAGAATTTTAATGGACTGTCGTTGCTTCCTACGTACGGCTGTGAGGTGGTAAAAATGAGTATTTTGCTCTCCCTCCACAAACCATTGCAGGCGTGAACGTTGATGCCACAATTGTTCTTCCTGGATAAGGATATTATTATACTCTTCCCTTAGTTGCCCTTCTAACTCAGACAAAAAAGTAGAAGGTTGTCTAGCCATTGCTTCTTGGACACCCCTTAACCGATTTATGAAATTCGTTTTCCTGTAAAATATATTTCCAAAAACCTTCTGATTCCAAATCTGAGCCTCCTTCATAAAATTCTGAATAGCAGTACTTATAAGGATATTCTGAATAGCAGTACTTAAGCACCCAGTCACTTGTATTCCAGAATTGATCCAACCATTCTTCAATATAGGACCATATGAACATGGGACCTCTCCACGTAAATCTCGGGCCTTGGAAGTCTATCCCCACAAGATTACACTTCTCAATCATAGACCGCATGCTCTATACATTTGCCACCATGACAAGTCTCCCCCTCTCTTATCCTCTTGATCAACTACATGATTAAAATCGCCTATAAGACACCACAGATATTTAAGGATGGCCAATAGACGTTTCAGATAATCCCAGATATCTGATCTCAAGCTAGGCGTCGAGGAAGCATAAACAAACGAAATCACCAATATAATACCAGAATTTTTGCAGATGGCCATACTTAGGCACTGGGATGTGCAAGAGAGACATTTCAGCTCCACAACTTTGTCATTCCACATTCACCAAATTCCCCCAGAGAATCCTCTCGCTTCAACACAAACTACCATAGTAAAAGGAGAACCGTCAATAAGCATGCCGGCTTTTTGGCTAGTTGCTCTGTGGTGGGTCGTCAAATCACCAAAGATAAATCACCTACTACCTTTATAGTTAGTATAGCGGAAGTAGGGGTCGAACCCCTAGGGAACGGTTGACTTACTTCTTCTAAAATTTATAAAACAAAATATATTTGGGTTTTTATCTAACTTCCTAAGGAGAAAAGGAAAAATAAACGAAGAAAAGTTCTAGATAATTAATTATTTCCCCCTCAATTCTCACTATTGATCATCGATTCAATGATGACTCGTTAAATTATTAATAAATTGGTTATAGTCACCGACAACTGCCAAGTAACCAATCCCTCCTAAATTCGATAATCAAGACACGGTCGTTAATTATTCTCTAACCGGAAGACACCCCTAGACACGGTCATAAGAGTTTAAAATCTCAGAAGCATTAGGATTTGAGAGACCCTATTCAAGTACTAATCCAACCGGACTAATTTTAATCTAGATTATCTATTTCCACAACAGGGAATCCTACGGGCTACGAACCGGTAGGTAATGTGTCGTTTACCACTAAAAATTCAATCTTTTATAGCAACCGCCTAAGATGAATTTTGGTGCTAGATCAAAATAATCGCTTAATCATCGCGCGCCAACAATTAAACGAATAATTCTAATCCTATATGAAATCAGAAAATAGACAAATACTAATAATCACGAGAGGAGAAAGAACAATTACACCTCACAACCACATTACATCGAGGGGGAAATAATCAATTAACTGGAATAAGAAAAATTACCTACTCATATAATTAAATATAATGTAGAGCAAAATAACAAAATTATTATACCATATGGGAAGAAAAAAAGATTCGCCGGAAATGAAGTTGATGCGCAGCTTTCTTACGTTCTCGTTCTCCTGTCTACTTCCTATTCCAATGACAAAACATAATATCTAATACTATATGCTTTATTGCTGCTGCTTACGTAAATTGCAAAAATGGGCCCAGCCAAATTATTTTGCAAAAAAAGTTATATAATATACTAGGAAGAATAATAATCATACTTCATTAAAAAGGTCATTCTAATAATAAAAGCTTAATGTGACTAAAGAGCGATAATCGTATACAGGTGCATCGGTTTAATGATGAGCTAGACCATAATCAAATAGAGATCAGGTGTTGTTCGAACCCTCGCTAGGGGGAAAAGAGCGCGATTATCCACCGCTTTGCTTTTATAGGTTTTGTCTTATCTTCATTAGTCGGAATCCCGACATAGGTGAAAAAATCAAATTTTCGAAGCTTGAAATCCTTCTTCATTCGAATCTTCCACAAAACTTCCGAAAATTGCTTTATAAGTCCAGAAATCTTCCGTCACCACTCACGAGCTCTTAAAACTGAATAATCATTCAAAACACACCTGCAATGCAGTATCTCCCGACAAATAAATATAAAATAAGCGCATTAAATAGCACAAAATGTGGACTCATCACTCCCCCACACTTAGATCATTATTTGTCCTCAAACAATGCACTCTCATCCCCAAAAAATAAGAAAGGAAAAATGCATGAATCTAATTCCTATATTAATGACCTAAAACTAAATGAATGCAAAGCACCAAAAGAATTCAAGTCATGACGCCCGTCCAATTCTTTTCATCAACCTCATATTCCATAATGCAAATCAAATGAGAACCACACGAGTCACACCACACACTAGAGTTCCTATAACTAACTTTAACTCACTTTATCGTAATCTTTAAAGTGGCAAAATAAAAGAGTCCCAACTTGTCCTCACGGGTAAAACTCTCATTACAATGCGTAGGGACAATTTACACACCCTGATAATCAACACACTACCATGCATTACCATAAGTTTGCATATCAATCGAATCTCCACCACTATAAATTCAAAATCCAATGCACAAATCATGAGGTCTTTATCAAGGTTGTAACGGGGTTGGGGACTAAAAACAAGGAAGGGAAAAGAGAAATATAGGGGTTAAATTGTCAAGGAGAATACATGAATTTAAACATCATAATCATGTAGTCGCCAGGAATGATTCCAATTGAAACACACTATATGGCTCGAACTTCTATCAAAACCATCAACATACATCGAGAATAGAAGTGCAAACAACAATATCAAAATAAGCTTGCAAAAAACGTGCACTGAACAAACTCCTTCTTCAATATATAAAACACTTCTTCATTGCAATTCAAAATTATTATTTTTATTCATTTTTTTCTTTATTTATTCTTCAAGATCTTGCAATTCACTTCATAACATAACCTTGAGCCATACATCTCCGGATACTCACTTCATGGTTCTTCTCCAAAATCTCATTCCACTATTCATACAATCTCTTGACAATAGGGTCAACAAAAGAGGGGATATCGTAAGAAAATGCCATGTGTTTAATTTCTGGAGTTTGTCAAAAGAAAGGGTCAGGCTAGAAGGGGCTCACTAGGGGGTATAAAATATGGGTAGGCCAACAAAATTGGGTCTAGAAGGGGTTAATCCTAAGTGCCTCAATCACTTAAGTGCACCTTTGAACTAGAAAAAGTGTGGTCTCGAAATGCATGTCAATGCAAAATCTAGAATGACATTGGAAGTGTGGATACCACTCGAAGAATAAATATGAGCGAGTGCGCTCTTTGGCTAGTTGAAATCCTCACTTTTAAGTGGGTTTTTGTTAGGGCTCAATGATTTTACCTCCAAAGTTCACAAACAAGTGACCTAAGGTGAGTGTGTATCAACAAAATTGTGTGTTTGCATTTGTTGTTTAGCATTTGATTACTATTACTTCACACAAGATTTACATGAAAAAGATGGTAAAGTGTCATCAAAGGCAACTCGGTGCTATGAAACCCTAAAATGTCTTAAAGATGCAATTCTAAAAATGAAAATGCATGAAAAGCTCCCCCACACTTAAATCATACATTGTCCCCAATGTATGTTAAAAGTGAAAAAAGAATGCAATGATATGAAACTAACATTGTATGCAAAAGTGTTCATCTAATATGAAAGAAAAGAAAACAAAATAAAAAATAAAAGGGATGAGAATATCTTACGATTCGGACCGTGGGGCGATGAAAAATAAGCCTTGGAATCCATTATAGTCAATGGCATCCGGAGTGGTGTGGGAGGGAAGGTCTTTGGAATGCTTCTGGACTCGATGATGTTGCCTGTGGATGAATGAGAGAAATGATGGAAGTGTAGGAGGTGGGTGGGAGTAGTGGTCGGGGTGGGAGGGGCATTTATTTTATTTTATTTTTATTTCTTTGAGAAGAAGGGGTCGGGTGGAAGTGGAGGGAGTGAAGATTTGTGAGAAAAGAAGAAAAGAATGAAGAAAAAAAATGTTTTTTTAAATGGAAAATAATGTTGTCCAGCTCCCCCTTTAAATGATGTGATCACATCATTTATTTTTTGGTCATTGTTTCTCAACCATATTTTTTT
This sequence comes from Gentiana macrophylla, assembly GCA_026214975.1. Classification (NCBI taxonomy): domain Eukaryota; kingdom Viridiplantae; phylum Streptophyta; class Magnoliopsida; order Gentianales; family Gentianaceae; genus Gentiana; species Gentiana macrophylla. Next base: position 68,389,954 of record CM047817.1, read on the forward strand.
TTGTAGTAACTCTCAGAATTTCGATGTGATCACATCATAAAAATTTTACTTGCTGTTTTCCCAAGCTTGTACCTCCACCCATGAAGTTTAAAATAAAAAATAAAAAAACGCTTCCTATCCCCTGGATATGGCCTAGTGGTGAGGAGTTTGGGTGTTGTAGTGACGCCCGGAACATAAGCTGGAGGTCAGAGATTCGATTCCCGTAAAAGGGATTGATTTCCAATGATAAAAAAACTTTAGTGCAGTGGTCTAAGGCAGCCCTTGACTCTAAGGTCTAGGTTACCTGATTAACCTCTCATCGCATTCTTGTGGGATCGGGAGCGAGGGGGCCCTCACGGTTAGGGTTTAACCGTTTTTAAAAAAAACGCTTCCTATGGGACGACTTCTTTCCATTATCATGGTATAATGACAGCCTTTGACTCTGAGCCATTAGGTTACCTGATTAACATATCCACTCATTCCGTGCGATAGGGGAGTGGGGACCCTTTCGGTTAGGGTTTAACCGTTTTATTTTTTAAAAAAAAGCTTCCTTTTTTTGGAACAAAAATTAATTTTATTAAAAAAAAGAAAACAAAAGTTCCAAACATGCCATATCCTGGCCATCCTTTTATATCAGTTACGTGTCAGAACATAGTATTGCCTCCTTAAAACCTACTAGCGCCAAACCCAGTGTGGGAAAATCCGTCATAGTAGGAAAGAGTACAGCACCCTATGTTCACAAAAACTAAAACCCCGAAATACAAGAAATCAGTCAAAATAAAAACAAAAAATCTTTTCCTCTCCATCATCCATCTTCGTAAGTGAAAGTTGAAGTGGGCTTGAATCTGTGTTTGTGGCTTGAGCCGCCCTTGATATAGATATCTATCATGCTCGTCTCTCCAATAGGTTGGGATAACGACTTCATGGCATTTTGAACTCATCTTAGCTTGAAGCATCCATTCACTGCAAGTCCACCTCCTATTTTTCGTGATTGAAGCACTCCAGTTCATTCACGTAGGTCCTGTTTGACACCCTCCAAGCGTGAAGGGTGTCGTCTAGTGTTTGAAAGCCACCAAGTATCCTTCCGCCCGTGGATCAGAGTCATCCCTAAAATAGAAAACCAGAAGCGAGAAGTCTGGAGATTATAAAAAACCAGAATATGCTATCCAAAACAAAACAACCTGCTTTGCACTCTTCAAAATGATTGAAGAGTGCTTCCTTATGTGGTACGTATGCATCGAAATTGAAATTCTCCTTAGATGTCATCATGAAAAGCAGAAGTAACTTGTTGAGGCAGATCATGTAAATTAAAATAAATGGTATCTTCATTGTCAAGACCCGCTAAGGAATCAGCCACTGAGTTGCATTCCCTATAGATATAATTGATCGAAAAATCTAATTTTTTTTTTCAGGTGTTGTCCAATTTTAGCAATGATCGTACATAAAGGTCATCCTCCCACATCATCATGTAACAACATGGAAACCATAACTTTAGAATCGGCTTCAATATCAACCACTTGAAAACCATACTGAATGCATAAGCTTATTCCTCGGTGCAAAGAAGAAAATTCAGCCCAAAGTGCATCACCCGTGCCGAAACTTTGGTGAAAAGCAAGAATAAAATCACCACTAGAATTACGGATAATGCCTCCAACATAAGCTTGTCCATGTCGCACACTTCCATCAACATTTAACTTAACTCTCCCTACATTAAGTGGATGCCATTTAACTTAACTCTTCCTATTTCTTCACAAAATTTAGCTTTTCACCTGCAAATCAGACAAAAGCCTCCACCAAAAGTGAAAATCTCTCTTTTCTCACTTATTATGCTAAAAACAAAAATAGAATAAAACAAAGAAAAAAAAATGTTTTCATTCGGTTGCCTCCCAACAAGCGCATTTTATTAATGTCTTTGGCTAGACATACTTACCTCGGCTATCCATTGTCAAATGGAATAGCTTTTCTTTCATGATTCTTCCTTCCATATTCAGTAAGTGAGCCATCCATCTCATCTTCATGAAGAATCAGCTATGCCTTGGATCTTGGCACTTTTTTGAAGTATCTTACCAAGAAAATCAAAACCAGATTATGGGCTTCCACATCCCAGTTCATAATATAGTGATCCAATGGGAAGACTATTTCCTTCTTGCTCACTTGCATGTCCACGGTCATCTCAACAACTCTAAGCACCAATGGCTCTTCAACTATGATTACCTCTGGGTGACTTTCTTCTCGATTTGACATATCATCTGCTAGCTTCTCCAACACCGGTAGAATTTCTTCACCATTTTCTTGGTAATCATCATCATTATCATCAATCTTTGGTGTTGGATCAATCATGGGACAAAATCATCTTCATCATCATACCATATAATTGGAGATGATGTTTTCAATCTTTGTTCTTGAAGCCGATCCACCTCAGTTTTCAGCTTGCCAATTTTATTTTGCATATTGTGAACCCAAGAAAAATGCTCTTCTTTGAACTGTGAAGCCTCTTGTACCAACTCTCTAAGCGGCATAATTTCAGTTTGGATTTTCTGTGAAGTCTCTTGCACCAACTCTTGAAGCGGAATCATAGCGGTTTGGATTATCTGTGCAATAGTGGTAGAAAAAGTCTTCACGAGTTCTTCATAAGTATTACCTGAATTCGAAACTGGCAATCCTTGTTCACTATGCGGCTGGAAAGTAGACCAATCTTGAGGCATGTGCGAAGTACCATAATTGAAATTGGACTGATTATTCCATCTAGGATTGTAATTTTTTGGGTAAGAGGTGTAGCCCCAATCCTGATGGTTCGGCCTACTTGGATAACATCTCTCCTTATACGAATTATTCAGCCGGTTTCCATACAAATGACGATTAGACATAGGATTTGTGTAGTTGTAACCTGACATGCTTGCAAACAAGGGCAACAAAAACAAAACCAAAAAACTATATACAAAATTTCAAAAGAATAAATCACCTAACACCGTTCCCCGGCAACGGCGCCAAACTTTGGTGGGTCGTCAAACCAACAAAGATAAATCACCTACTATCTTTATAGTTAGTATAGCAGAAGTAGGGGTCGAACTCATAGGGAATGGTGAATTTATTTCTTCTAAAATTTATAAAAAAAAATATATTTGTGTTTTTATCTAACTTCCTAAGGAGAAAAGGAAAAATAAACGAAGAAAAAATTCCAGATAATTAATTATTTCTCCCTCAATACCCACGATTAATCATCGATTCAATGATGACTCGTTAAATTATTAATAAATTGGTTATAGTCACCGACAACCGTCAAGTGACCAATCTCTCCTAAATTCGATAATCAAGACACGGTCGTTAATTATTCTCTAACCGGACGACACCCCTAGACACGGTCATAAGAGTTTGGAATCCCGGAAGCATTAGGATTTGAGAGACCCAATTCAAGGTACTAATCCAACCGGATTAACTTTAACCTATATTATCTATTTCCACAATAGGAAATCCTACGGGCTACGAACCAGCAGGTAATGTGTTGTTACCACTAAAAATTCAATCTTTTATGGCAACCGCCTAAGATGGATTTTGGTGCTAAGATCAAAATAATCGCTTAATCATCGCGCGCCAACAATTAAACGAATAATTCTAATCTTATATGAAATCAGAAAACAGACAAATACTAATAATTAGGCGAGCATAAAGAATAATTACACCTCACAACCACATGAAATCGAGGGATCAATAATCAATCAACTGGAATAAGAAAATTACCTACTCATATAATTAAATATAATTTGGAGCAAAATAACAAAATTATTATAGAAGGAAATGAAGTTGATGCGCAGCTTTCTTCCGTTCTCGTTCTCATGTCTACTTCCTATTCCAATTATACAAAACCTAATATCTAAGTGCTGCTTACGTAAATTGCAAAAATGGGCCCAGCCCAATTATTTTGTGAAAAAAGTTATATAATATACTAGTAAGAATAATAGTCATACTTAATTAAAAAGTCCTTCTACTAATAAAACCTTAATGTGACTAAAGAGCGATAATCCACCGTTTTCTTTGATAGACTCAGTCTTATCTTCATTAGCCGGAATCTCGACATTGGTGAAAACTGAAATTTTCGAATCTTGAAATCCTTCTTTTATCGAATCTTCTACAAAACTTCTGAAATTGCTTTATAAGTCCTGAAATCTTCCGTCACCTCTCACGAGCTCTTAAAACCTGAATAATCATTTAAAACACACCCGAAACAGATCATCTCCCAACAAATAAATATAAAATAAGCGCATTAAACACCACAAAATGTGGACTCATCACTCTGGTCTCTAAAGACAAAAGATATATGGTTTATGATTTCTCACTAGTTCCTTAAAATTCTGAAAGAACTTGGCGGATCCAACCCCTCTTCAATTCCAACTAATAATATGCATTTTGAAAAATAAAAATAGAAAGTGATAGTTAGGAGGATGACTGAATCCCTCCCTTCGTATATACTATCCATATCGTCTGGCGGTTCATCCGCAATCTCCAGATAATGGTTTCAAGGCTACCATCCTCGCGCCTCATATTTTGTGCCCCTCGGTTCACATTATTGTCAGGTGGTTTCGTCTTGAGAGATGATCCCCTATTGTGATTTATATAACTTTTCCTTGGATTCCCATCATGTGGTGCATCCTTTGATTTATCCGGTGGCAATGATGGGTTTAGTTGGGTGTTTCTCTGGTTGGAAATGTCGGAGAGAGGAGGATACACTTGCTCGCATCTTTATGCTCCTTCATCACTACGGAAGATGTGGGCCTCTTGGCTGCGGGCATATTGGTAGTTGGTGTAGCATGTTAAAAGTGATATAAGGAAATATAGTAGCGCCTTTACTAACACCAATTGGTTTTAGTACAACGGTAAGCGCTTGATCTTGATATGGTATCAGAGAAGGAGGTCATGGGATCAATCCTTGCTTCCAACATTGTTTCCCCAATTATATTGTGCAAGTGTTGGGCCTCTTTGTTGGCCTTGTGTGCCCTTTATATGCCTTTGTGTGCCATGTTGGCCCGGGCTTGTTATAGGCCCACACTTGAGGGGGCGTGTTAAAAGTGATATAAGGAAATATAGTAGCGCCTTTACTAACACCAATTGGTTTTAGTACAACGGTAAGCGCTTGATCTTGATATAGCAAATGGTTCTTTTCTTTTTGCTTGTTCCGTATGTGGTGTAGTAGACTGTTTTTGCCCGAGCTCCGCGAGTTGTATCTTGGTGTTTGGTTTTTCTAGTTATTTTTGGGATCCTCTTTTCACAACAAAGTGACATTAGGAGCCACTGGGACTGATGCCGCATCCTGCATCTTTTTCCTTAAATCCTGTACTTCGGCTGGCTGGTCCCTCTCCTCTTGTAATGGACCATTATCGTCCTCCCCATCGGATAATACTTCATATCTAAACCCCAAATGACCTGCTATGTCCCTGCTTCCCCTCCCTGCATCAGCACGACTTGTGCTATTTATATTCGGTTTACTTCCTTTACCTTTTAAACCGCCGGTTGGTCAACGCCTTCGGTTGCGCAATCATCCATGACCCAAAAGGTTTTTCTGCTGTGGGTCCTTGGGGTATCCTTGGATTCAGAATGTCAGAAGAGGGGAGGACGTGGTCCCCAGCATCATCCGAGTGAGATTTGGGGCAATCTAGGGTTTTATGAACGAACTTTCCGCACTCAAAGCATATCAACTGCAGTCCTTCGTATTCAACATGAAACTTGTTTCCATTGAGAACAACTGAGTGTCTCAAAACCGGATGTAAATTCATTTTCACACATATCCTTGCATTCCTACCTCGCACAGAGCCTGTAGTGACGATGTTTCTTCGTATGGGCCTGCCCACTCTTCTAGCTAATTTGAGAACAAAATCACACAAATCAAATAATTCAAGCGAAACTGTTGGGAATCTCACCCACACCAATGTCTAAGTGATTATTTCCTTGGAGGGGACAAAGAATATTGGCCTTCACCTCATAACAGTCAGGTAATGGCCTTGAATGAGCCAGGGACCGTTTCCCAGAGCTGTATCATAATCTTCCTTACAGCAGAACCGTACCACATAGTAATTCATGTCAAGGTCTACAATGTCTAGCTTACCCTGTGTTCACCATATACTATTCAACCTCTGTTCAAAAATGCGAAAGGAAACATTGCGACCAAGTAGTAAGGTACGTATTTACTTTATACAATAAGTAGCTTATAACTTGTGCATAATGACATAATGTCAAGGAGTGTCTAAACTTATTAAACTCCCTGGTGATGAGAAATGGTTTGCATTGCATTACTTTTCAGTAGAAATATATGGTAAGCATTTCATTACATTTTAGTAGTCACATCATACCGTGGTGTATTGAAATATAATGTTAATCATCTACTTCCTTATAAACTTAAGTTTTTGAAAGAGTTGGTAATTTAACATGGTATTAGAGCAGGAAGTCTTGAGTTCCAATCCCGCTCCAAGCATAGGATTGCCCAAGTGTTGGACACTCTCTCATTTCTTATAGACCCCCGCTCCAAGCAATTTTTTTTTTTTTTTCGTTTTTAAAAAACCCGATGTGTTGGGCATTCTCTCCATTTTTATAGGCCTAGGCCCCTCCTCCAAGCATAGTTTTCTATATAAAAAAAAACCAAGTGTTGGCATTCTCTCCTTTCTTATAGGTCCACGTTTGAAGGGGCGTATTCAGATATGATGTTAATAAAAAAAACCCTCCCTTCTTATAGACCCAGGCCCTGCTCCAAGTATAGTTTTCTAAAATAAAATTAAAAAAACCGTTGGACATTCTCTCCCTCATTATAGGCCCACATTTGACGGGCATATAAAGATATAATGTTAATCATCTATTGTGTGAGCCCCTGCCATGATAGAAAAGGATTTACATAGATGCTTCTCTTTTACTGATATGATGTGATTATTTTCCGTTACACGGTGAATGTAAAAAGATAGTAAATTTAGCTGCATCATCTGTGCTTCTGTGCTTCTGTGCTTCTGTGCTAAAGACGACATTTCAATAGATAAATTGATTGTACGGTCATTATATACCACCCAATTCTTTCGATACTTCTTTTTTGGGAATTCAAGACCTAAATTTGCCTTAAAAAAATCGCAGTTTAGTATACAGAAATTCACAATCAGCTGCACGGATAGAGATTCATGTTAGATTTGGATGAATTGGCGGTATCAATCAACAATTGAACTTTGGCAACAAGAATTGAGGGCTGGAGGAGGAAGAGGAGGAGATGGTGGTGTGGTGGAAGGGTGATACTAGATAAAGGGGCTTTCGCGACAGTCGTATTTGCGTCAATATCACATGGATGCAAAAGTGTAGTATTTGCGTCGCTGTGTCGACGTAAATGCTTAACATTTTTATTAGCGTCGACATAGACGCTAATCGATATCCACGTGGACGATAATACATTACCGCCATAAGTTTTTACGGGAGGAAATTTTGGTGGTAGAGCATTTACGTCGACTTTAAGTATTTGAGTTGACGTGTCCACACAAGTACTCTTTTTCATTTTTGAAGAATAATTAATATTCAAACTTATTAAATTTATGTCAAACTTATCTGCGTAGACATACTATTTTTTGCGTTGACATTAGAGTATCTAAAAGGTTCATGACTGTGCCACGTCATCCAATTTATAAACCTTTTCTTCATAAACATTTTATTTGCAATCATAAAGTTTTTACAGTGCCACATGAACATTTTGATAAATCTTTTATTTTCTATGCATAAAAGTTTTACAATTTTATAAATAATACATACATCTGCTAAAAAAAAATATACATATATATATAGCGGTTATTAGTTATAAGGTCGTCGTTAGAGACTTAATGATCATTTAGGACACTCCAAAAACTTATTATGTTATAAGGAAAATCTAATTTCTGTTTTGTTACCGTCTCCTGTATATAAACAGAGCCGAGCCACCTTCCCTCCACACCCCCTCATTTTTTCTCACATCCCTGTTTAGAAATGGATGATTTTCCTATTCATCCGCTTAAAATATCCTTCTTCCTTGCTTCGCTCTTCTTCCTCGCATCACCTTATGTTTGGATAAAAATTTCAGCTTGATGACCTAATCTTTCACAACCCAGCATATGACACGTAGATTCATACACAACCCGCAACTTCCATCCGTACACTTCCACCATAGACGCCAATGTTTTTCATAAACCAATTTCTCATAGATAATCCGCAAATTTGCCTCTTGCTTGCCTCAACTCCGTGCCTTTGCTTTCGTAGATGAATGTTTAATGTTTGAATCTAGATTTTTGATTATTCAACATGTTATGCATTACTAGGTCTTTAAAAATTGTGCTTTCGACCGATAATTGTATACATTCCTGAACGTGAGGTACTTCTTTTTTATAACTTCCATTTATTCATCTACTCTCACATATTTGTTTTGACATTGGAATTCAACCAAGAAAAAATTGACTTCCACTATATTGCAATTTTTTAAAATCTAGTATGCTCTGGTCTCTTATTGAATACGTATTTTGTGAAACGCAGCACATGGAGGACAAGGGTGCGGTTTTATTCCTATTGCGAGATATGGATCCGAGTCCCGTAAAAGTCCAGGAGAAGGATCAAAGTGATGGGAAAAGGTCCTGTTGACGATCCATTACTGATGGGAAAAGTTAATAGAAGCTGTGAGTGTATTCGTTATTGGATGTCTTTGAGATTCTATTTTGTAAAGAAGAAGACGACATTGAAGTCATCAAAGTGGTATGCCATGTATGGAATACATGGAAGTCGCGATGTGCTTTTTAAGTTTTTATGGTTTGATGCAGTCAATAGCTTTTCGATGTCTACTTACGGTCTCCCTTGTGTTTATATGCATTTTGACAAAGAAGTGTAAGCTCAAGAACTACCGAAGTAAGAATTATTTTTCTGATTTACATGCTACTTGATGGAGTGAATTTGATGACTTATACAGTGATATTGATGACTTATGCAGTGACATTGATGTCTGATGCATGGACACTGATGACTTATGCAGTGACATTGATGTCTGAAGCAGTGACACATTAACATGTCTAGGAGAAACATTCAGAGCATTCATAGATTGTGTTTTACTAATTAGTTGAGAGTGTATTTGGGTGCTTATAATAGATGATATAGTCCCTTTTGCTTTCGCAGCACAAGTACGATCTAGGAGGCTCTTTATTACCTTCTTATGGGTTTCACTCACCATGGTGGCTTACAATTAATTCTTTTTTGGGTTTCTGGTGCTGCTTATAATAGCTGTGGATACTCATAGTTTGGGGTTGATTTTCTTTTCTCTTATGGTTGTCTTTGTCCTGTTTCTTGGGGTGAAGGTCGATATAAGTGCTTTGTGGCATTTGGCTAGCGTGGTTTCTGTATTGGAGCCGGTTTATGGGCTTGCAACTATGAAAAAGAGCTATCAGTTGTTAAAGGGCAGGACCATGATAGCTTTCAACCTTGTTTTTGGGTATATGTCTATTTGTGGATTGATCACACTATATTCTCATCAGTTGTGGTTAATGGTGGAGATAATCATGGTGTGCTTACAAGAATTATGGTTGGTGGATTCTTGGTTGGGTTGCTGGTGATAGTTAATCTGGCTGGCCTATTAGTGCAGAGTGTGTTTTACTATGTGTGCAAGAGTTACCATCATCAAGAGATTGACAAGAGTGCCCTCTATGATCATCTTGGTGGTCTGGGCTTATGCAGTGACATTGTTGACTTATGCAGTGACATTGATGTCTGATGCAGGGACATTGATGACTTATGCAGTGACATTGATGACTTATGCAGTGACATTGATGTCTGATACAAGGACATTGATGACTTATGCAGTGACATTGATGTCTGATGCAGGGACATTAATGACTGGTGTAGGGACATTGATGTCCGATTCAGCGACATTGATGAATGATGTAGGGACATTAAGCTAAACAATATCGTCAAATGATTCAAGTTCGTGTTAAAGAATTGAGGGATTCCACAATGAATCCAATTATCAGGAGGGCACAAACAACGTGTGGCCATTACAAGAGTCATAGTGAAGAGTCTTTGTATTTTCACCAAACTTGTACTTCTATGCATATTTAAAGCTCCATATTTGGAGAAATGCAAAACAAGAGCAGAGCTGGCTGATCTAGTTGTTAGGTTTTATGCAGTGACATTGATGTATGATGCAGGGACATTGACGACTTATGCAGTGACATTGATGTCTGATGCGGTGACATTGATGACTTATACAGTGACATTGATGTCTGATGCAGGGACATTGATGACTTATGCAGTGACATTGATGTCTGAAGCAGTGACATTGATGACTGTATTTACAATTAGATAACTGATGCAATGATATTGATGTCACCGCATATACAACTTGATACACACATTTGATAACTTTATAAAGTAACTTTATTTCTTTGTTATCTTTAAATATTTGATTGATGTTGGTTTATTTGATTAGTGTTGGTTTAAATTTTCGATAACTTTGTAAAATAAATGTATTTTTTTTGTTTTTTTTGTTTAAAGGCATATTTTTACAACCAAAGGTATGCATAAATTGTAAAAATAACACGTCACTGGATAAATCGTTACAATAACACGTCAATGCATAATTCGATATAATAAGACATCACTGCATAGATCGCTACAATAAGAAGTCACTGCATAAATCGCTACAATGAGACGTCATTGCATAAATCGCTACAATGAGATGTCACTGATCAAGGTTGTCAATGGATCGCGGCGGTCAATACTTCATGGTAGTCAATGAATCGCGGCAGTCAATGAATCGGGGTGGTTAATGGATCCCGGTGGTCAATGCATCGGGGTAGGTAGTCAATGTATGACGGTGATAAATATGCCACGTCGATTTTTATGAAGAAAAAAATTGATTTATGAAATTTATTCGGAAAAATATCAAATTTGATTTTAGAATAATGCAGACGAAAAAATATGAATTTTAGTGAAAAAATTATGATGATCCAAGTTTTAGATCAAAATATATGACGTTTAGAAATATGGTGAATTAAAAAAAAAAAATTTGTAGTTTTTTTTTCTTCCCCTTTAAGTGTTTTTTTTTTCTTTCCTCTTTGTCCACTTGAAATTAGAATGTCCTTATAACTAAATAAGTTTCCTTTTTAAAATTAGAATGTGCTTATAACTTAATAAGATTTCGGAGTGTCCTATTACCCCTAATAAGTTGAAAATCAGTCCTTTTAAATAATTGACCCTAATAATATTTCGTTTTCGCAAAATAACACGTTTGTCATTTTTCGAAAATCGAAATATTACATATATATTATGCGGTGCTGTCCATCAATGAGTTGACTTTGTGGAACTGTACCAAACAATGTTGACCTTCAAGAAAATATAATAAGTATTTTCATTCTCGTGCTATATATATATATATATATATATATATATATATATATATATATATATATATATATGGAGCCGATGTCACGGAGCAATATAATTAACTCAAATAAGATATGTTATCCTTTTCCTATTAATTTAATGATAAATAAACCTATGGAATTAGCTGACACGCGTTTCAGGTTCTCAGATATCAACAGTGATAGTGTCGTAACAAAATCGTCACACCAAATTACATCACAATTTTTTATAATTAATTATGACGTAGGATTTATTGATTAAACAAAATGTTTATGTCATAACAAAATATACAGAACGAAGTACCATAACTCACTTTTATAGCATTGATTATGATGTGAGACTTTTTAATTAATATGAGCCTCATAAAGATCAATATTGCGAAAGTCTGTTGTACACTTTATTGTACATATTTTGTGTCTATCACAACTCATTGATTTAGTAAGGGTCTCAAAAAAATTCAATAATGTAGAAGTATGTTGTGACAATTTATTGTGTAAATTGTATTATGACACAAAACATTTTTCTTCTCATATATTGATTATACTACTTCAAACAAACTTTTTTCCTTAAAAAAAAATTTAAATAAACAAATACAAACAAACAAACAAACATTCTTTTGTGAGAAGACTTTTATTTGTTTATATTAGATATCAAATTTTATTATAACGTTTGATCATATAATGTGGTGATCACTAAACAATAAAATAGAGTCGGCTGAAGGAAATAATATATGAATATACGTCTAGTTGTACCAATTTTATCAGTTATTGATTACAAATTAAGGCGTCTAGTAGGTGACCAGATAGAACAATTGTGCATATAAGAGCACTTGCAGTAGATACTGTAAATCATTTAAAAACTCTATTGTGGAGATTTGAAAATGAAAAATAACACTGCAACAGATACTCTATTTTTTACTATAAACTATAGATTCTGTAAAACTTCCTTTACATCTACCGCATTCATCCAGATTCTGTAAATTTTCCTTTATATCTTCCGTATTATGTAAAATAAATAGTCTGATGTATTTCATCTTAAATAAAGATTCTGTAAACTAGAAAACCATGTTTTTAAAATTATATAATAGAGTATTCGTTAAGAGTATCTAATGCGAGTGCTCTAATAGGAGACAATGAAGTGATTACGTATAACGCTCAATGTAAACCTCAAAATTAAGTCAATATTAAAGAATTTACTATCCGGTGATGTCGTAAATTGTCCGAGTCGTAATTGATATTTGACTTGAGTTATTGGACATTGATGATCCAACGAGCTTTTTTAGAGAGCCTGCAAAACACACAAAGCGTATGTCAAGGATATAGTTTAATAAGTCAAATAATTATCTTATTTATTTTAAATATTTTAGTATTTATCTCTTACGGCTTGTTCCATAAGTCAGACAAGCATATATATTTATTGACGATGTTGGAAATCGTCGGGTATAAAATTTGGGCCGTTATCCTAGTGACAATTTATTCAATATCTAAGAAAAAGAAACGATGCAACGGGGGTGGTTTTTGTGATGTTAATTTAGATTGTGCCTGAGACATTGTATCTCAAGTTGCCTGCGTATCCTGTGTATGAATAAGGAATCAAGTCTCTCGTAGTTCCTTAGGGATTGTTTATATAGGAGGCGTTATGCCCTAATCTTGCATGCATCGTGTCCATTGTGGACTCTATTTCCGTGTTCCCTAAGGAAATACATAGTTACGGTGTGATCCCCTTGATTGTAGAACATAATCACGGCAGTTTTAAATATTATATTAGAGCATTTATGGCTGATGATACTTTCCATGTTTATCTGTGATGTTGTCTGTTGGACATATTTTCAGATTTAGTGATGAGTGCCGACTAGCCATTATAGAGCAAAGGCAAAAGATGTCTAGATCAAATGTATAGGCTTATTAGAGTTTGATCTTTGTGTAGGTTTGATCAAACAAGCATTGTAAAAGGTCACCGACTTTCATCAAGAAACTGTGCTGGTCGATAAGGTAACTAGGTTAGTAAACTAGTTTAGGAACTCTTTGTAGATCAAGGTCGAGGGGTCAAACTCAGTTATTGAAGGCTAAGGGATCAAACTTAGTATTTAAAGTCAAGGATATGGAATCAGAATTTAGGGAAGTCTGTGATGACCTAAACTGATTACATATACCTTGTGTACAAGGTCTAAGTTCCATAAGTTAAGTGGTGATTGGAACATAGTTATGTTAAAATTGGTAGAATCTTACATCACAATCAAAAGTTAGATAAAAGAAAGCCAGCTTAAGTGTTTTATAAACACAGCAAACTTCAGACAGCTGACTGACAAGCATTTCAGCCGACTTACATACACAGGAATCTGTTTAATGTATATTCCGAATTAATCAAAGGTTACATTGGAAGATTACAAGGATAAGGACAGATAACAAGTCTTGATTTTGTCAACAAATCAATGGTCAAGATTAAATGGACGTTGGAAAGATTCAGAGCTTTATCCAATGGACACAAGTCAAAGGGGGACGATCAAAATCCCGACAAAAGAAGATCGATCGTGTCGATTACTATGAACGATCGGAAAAAGCAAGTCAAGTTGGGGACAAATCTAAAACGGCTATGTTTGAATTTCAAACATAAGTCACAGGATTCTCAACTATAAATAGAGGACTTCTGATTCAGATACAAGTGATGAAAATTGGTGAAAAACAACAATCAATCTTAAGCTATCAAGTTTACTATCAAGAAATTCACCCTGCTGACATTACTGAGCTTAAAACTACTGATCCAGTATATTCTTCAAGTGGAAGCTTCTATCAAGTTACATCAAGTATACACGTTTGAAGATTTCAAGTTCTTGATCATTTCATCCTGATCAAGTCAATGAAAGTCGAATCACTTACTTGATTCAAACTTTCTTTACAAAAACTCTGCTTGAAGACAAAAGAGGCATCTTTTGGGTGTCAAGGATCGTTGTTTGTGGTGGAGTGGGTGAAGAGGCAATCATACCTTCAAGGACCGTTGGAATACTGCGAGCAAAGAATCCTACATGTTCCAAGTGTTCGAGTTTGTAAAGCCAAAGTTATTGGTGAAGGACAGACAGCTTAGGGATTTTGGTAACTGCAACATCAAAGATCTCTAGTGAATTACCTCCAACATCACATGAGAAGAGTGGACTGACAGGATTACACCACCTAGAACTAGTATAAAAATTGCCAACTTACTTTCTGCATTTACTTTCTACATTTAGTATATTAAGCACATCAACCTACTGAAACTAGCAACTGAATCACACACTCACACTACTGAGTATCTAATACTTGGTACCATATTTTGACAAGTAATAAGGCTTAATTTTAATATATTCCGCTTCAACAAATTCAATAAAATCAACGATCGGCCAGACTCATGAAACATCCAACAGACTCATGAGTGGTCACAGACTCACTGAGCGATCGAGAGGCTATCGAACATCTTGAGTTTGTTAACTCCAAAAATTTTTAAGTGTTAAGTTTATTCACCCCACCCTCTAAACTTAACCAAAGCCTTTTCAAGGGACCAACAATTGGTATCGGAGCAGTGCTTCTGTTCTGAAGTAATCCTACTTGTTGTGTTTGTGAAAATACTTTGAAAACTTTTTTAAGTTTCTGATTTTCAAAGCTTTGCATCATGGATAACAACTAGTATGCTAGAACAATGTTGATGTGTTCTTTAGATCGTTTTGATGAGTATAAACGTTGTATGCAGGCTTTTCTAGCTGCAACACATGATGAGATGGTGGATGTGCTGACTGATGGACCACTGGAGATCACCAAGTCAGTAACAATGGGAACTGAAACTCAGTATATTCCAAAACCAAAAAGAGAGTGGAATGCTGAAGATAGAAAAAGAGCAAACCTCAACAATATTGCTATTGACATTATATACAGAACCTTGGATAGCGATATGTACATGAAAGTGAAGAACTGCAAGACTGCAAAGGAACTTTGGGATAAGTTACAATTAATCTGTGAAGGCACTGATTCAATCAAGAAGAACAAAATCAGTGTGGCAAAGAAGAAGTTCCAAGATTTTAAAATGAAACCAAATGAAACCATTGAACAAATGGAATAAAGATTCAATGCCATCATGGATGAACTCACCCTACTGAGTGTAAACTACTCAAAAGAAGAAATCAACTAAAAAATATTAGAAGCCCTACCAGCAAAAGAAGTTTGGGAGATGAAGGTGACTGCCATAGAAGAAATAAGAAGTCTACATGAAGAGGACACCTTCAAATAATTTTCAGATCTCAAGGCTTATGAATTCAGTAAGAAACTTGTATCTGAGACTGAAATGGAAGAACCAAAGACCACTGCATTGGCTACCACACATCAAGAAGAAACATCAGGAGCTCAAGATGATCTACTGGATGAGATGCAAGAGCAAATTGCCCTACTGAACAAGAAAATCAGAATGATGAAAAATGGAAGGTGTTCTCCAAGGAATTTCACAAAGAATTCTATTGAAAAGAAGAAGGAGGAATCCAAGAAAGAAAATGATTACTTGTGCTTTCAATGCAAGAAACCAGGACACTTCAAACCTGACTGTCCTAAACTAAAATAGAAGAAGGACCTGATTATCTTTGCTTCAACTGCAAGAAGCCTGGACATTTCAGACCTGATTGTCCAGACCTACTGAAGAGCAAAAGTCAGCAAAGAAGATCAGGCAAGAAAGCTATGGTTGCCGAAGATGAATCAGGATATAAAGTTGAATCATAAAAGGGAAATGAATCTGATGATGCTGCACTTGTTGCTGATATGGATGATTATGCTTTGATGGAAAACATGGATGAAATAGAGGAGGTATACAATTTTGTATCTATAAACACTCCTGCTGAAAGTGATTGTGAATCAACTTGTGGTTCAAATCCTAAAAATTCTGACAATGAAGAAACTTTGGATGCCATCCTTAATCAACTAAGGATAATACAATCAGGTTATGTGATTGTGAAGGCTGAAAAAGAAGCTCTTCAAACAGAAGTTGGAAGGTTAAAGGCTGAATTGAGAATTCTCAAGGGAAAGGAAAAGGAGTTTGGATAGAATCAACATAAGTCTGTTGTACATTCGATGAGTCTTTGAATCTGTTTGAACAATCTTGTTCCTCCACTGCATTTAAGTCTGGAAAGCCTTATGGTGATAGAACAGGCCTTGGATTTGTAACTCAACAATCTAATAAGACTGGATCCATTAAGGTTACTGAACCTAGTACCAGAATTGGTCCTAAGTTTGTACCTGCAAAAGATCCAACTCCCAAAAAGGTTACTGAGGCAGTAAAGCCTACTGAAAAGACTTCAAGGAAGCAAAATCAAAAGTCAAAAAGGTCAACAGCACCTAACAAAAAGGGCAAGTCCAAGGGTAGGACTGCTGGACCTTCTAGACCTGCTGAGAGCAGACCTGCTACCAAGTCTGCTGGACCACAAAAACGGAAAAATCATTAATATTCCAAAGATAAGAATCCAAAACCTAAAAATGTTAATCATTCTAAGGATACTTATCTCAGGGGGAAAGGTAGATTATTCCCTACTGATGATGATTGGTATATTCCTGCCCCTACTACTAGAAACAATAGATATAACCATAATGCTAGGGTAAGACTTCAGCAATGGAATCAGCAGAGGACTTATACAAGACCTCAGCAGGGACCTCAGCAGACTCCATATTACAGGGTTGTTCCTAACAGACAACAAACCCATGGTTATGCTAGTGCTTTTAACAATAAAAATCACTCCAATCAACATTACATACCAAAAGGCTAGAAAGCATATGTGAGTTTTACACAACCAAACGTTAGACCTTATGGATGTGTAGAATACATGTATGAACAAAAGTATGATACTTTTCAAAGAAGACCTTATGGAAATTTGCCAAGGGTCATGCTTACCACCGACCACTATATACCCAAACAGTTTTGGGTACCTAAAATGCATTAACTTTGTTTTGTAGGGTGTCTGGTACTTTGACAGTGGATGTTCCAGACATATGACAAAGAATAAACACTGTCTGACAAATTTTGTAGCAAAGGATGGTTCAAGAGTTAACTTTGGCAACAAGAACACACCAGGATACACAAGAGGATATGACACACTTGTGAGAAATGGATTAACTATCAGGAATGTTGCATTTGTTCAAGGACTGGACTACAACCTACTGATCACTGGACAGTTTTGTGACATGGGTTACAAGGTCACTTTTGACAAAGGCACATGTATTGTCATTACTGAAAGAGGTGATCAAGTTGTGTTGGCTGGAAGAAGACAACAAAACATGTATGTTGTGGATTGGTCTACTACTGTTCCAGAGACATTCCTGATTGTGCATACTAAGTCAAAACTGAATTGGTTATGGCATAAGAAGTTAAATCATCTAAACTTAGATGATATCAATCAGTTGGTGAAAAAGAAACTGGTGATTGGTTTACCTGAGATCACATTCAAAAAGGATGATGTATGTGATGCTTGTCAGCAAGGTAAACAAACAAAATCAAGCTTCAAGTCAAAGACTGGGCAATCAACAAAAAGAGTTTTGGAGCTGATGCACATGGATTTATTTGGACCAGTAACACCAACTAGTGTAACAGGAAAGAAGTACACTCTAGTAGTTGTGGATGATTATTCAAGGTACACTTGGGTAGTATTCATGAACAAGAAAAGTGAAAAACTTCAAAAGATGCCTGAACTTTTGAAGAGATTGCAAAATGAGAAAAGTTTGACAGTAGTGAAGATCAGATTAGACAAGGGTACTGAATTTCTCAATAAAGTTATAAGAGAATATTGTGACCAGAATGGTGTGCGGCATCAACTAGCTGCTGTTGGTACACCTCAACAGAATAGGGTTGTTGAGAGAAGAAATAGGACTTTGAAAGAAGCAGGAAGGACTATGATTTGTGAAGCATTATTACCTGAAAGATATTGGGCTGAAGCAATTAACACAACATGCTATACACAAAATAGGACCTCAGTGAACAAAAAGCTGCTGAAGACACCTTATGAGATTTGGAATGGAAGGAAACCTAATATATCTTATTTCCATCCATTTGAAGCAAATGTTTTATATTAAATCATAAGGAGCAATTGAAGACATTCCAACCAAAATCAGATGAAGAAATCTTCTTGGGATATTCTTCTGTCAACAAGGCATTCAATGTACTGAATAAAAGAACACTAAAACATGAAGAAACAATACATGTTGTATTTGATGAACCTAAGTTCACTGGAATGGAAGATGAAGCTTCCGAACCTGCTGAGAATGAACAAGTCACTGATCCAGAATGTGTTGATGTTTTGGAAAGGATAAATGACTTAAAGATTTCTGACTCTGCCCCTGCTGATTACACTGCTATGCAACAACTGAGGCAGTTCAAGGATCTTCTGAACACCCTGCTGAAGCAACAGCATACCATACTGAAGATGATGCTCCTGAGAACCAATCTAACCAAAATCCACAATGGTTAAGGGATCATCCTGCCGAGCAAGTTATTGGCAATATACATCAAGGTGTAAGGACTAGAAGACAATTAGAAGCAATGTTTACTTCTTTTCTATCTCAAATGGAGCCTACAGTTGTTGAGGAAGCAATATCATATCCAGATTGGATAATTGCTATGCAAGAGGAATTGAATGAATTTAAAAGAAATCAAGTTTGGACACTAGTGGAAAGGCCTAATAATGCAAATATAATTGGAACTAAATGGGTATACAGAAGCAAATTTGATGAATCTGGTACCATTGTAAGGAATAAGGCCAGACTAGTAGCTAAAGGCAATTCTCAAGCAGAAGGAATAGATTTTGATGAGACATATGCTCCAGTTGCAAGATTGGGAGCTATAGGATTATTCTTGGCATATGCTGCTTACAAAAAATTCATAGTATACCAGATGGATGTCAAGAGTACATTTCTCAATGGCATTCTGGAAGAAGAGGTTTATGTTCAGCAACCTCCTGGTTTTGAAGTTAAAGATCAAGAAGATAAAGTGTACAGACTCAATAAGGCACTTTATGGCTTGAAACAAGCACCAAGAGCATGGTATGAGACCCTATCTCAATTCTTGGTCGATAATGGTTTTACCAAAGGTACCATTGACAAGACTCTTTTCAGAATCAATGAAGAAGACAGCACCCTGCTAGTACAGATTTATGTTGATGACTTAATTTTTGGTTCTGAAAATGAATTGCTATGTGAAAAGTTTGCTAATCTCATGAAAAGCAAGTTCCAAATGAGTATGATGGGAGAGATGAACTACTTTTTAGGATTACAAGTCGAACAAATGAAAGATGGAATCTTTATTCATCAAACCAAGTATACCAATGAGCTACTGAAGAAGTTTGGAATGGAAAACAGCACCAAGGTATCAACTCCTATGAGTACAAACAATAGATTGGATGAAAATAAAGAAAGCAAAGATGTTGATCAGACCTTATACATAAGGATGATAGGCAGTCTGTTGTACCTTACTGCTAGCAGACCTGATATATCCTTTGATGTAGGTGTTTGTGCAAGATTTCAATCCAAACCAAAGGAGAGTCACCTAGCTGCAGTCAAAAGGATTCTCAAGTATCTAAAAGAGACTTTGGGAGTAGGGATATTGTATTCAAAAGATGGAAGCTTCAAGGTTATATCCTACTCAGATTCTGATTATGATGGATGCAAGATTGATACAAAAAGCACCACAGGAACTTGTCAGTTGATGGGAAATAGACTGGTTTCCTGGTTTAGCAAGAAACATAATTTTATATCAACTTCTACTACTGAAGCTGAATATATAGCTGCTGGAAGTTGCTGTGCACAAATACTATGGTTAAGACAACAATTAAGGGATTATGGAATTGAAGAAAAATAAATTCCAATAATGTGTGATAGCACAAGTGCAATTGCAGTCATAGAAAATCATGTTTTGCACTCAAGAACCAAGCATATTGATATGAGACATCATTTTATAAGAGATCATGTTGAAAAGAAAGATGTGGTGGTTCTTTACATCCCTACTGAAGATCAACTTGCTGATATATTTACTAAGCCATGGGGTAGTGAAAGATTTGCAAAGTTAAGGACTGAACTTGGAATTATTAAAGTTGACTGATATACTTTAATGATCAGTAGTGTACTGGAATTCACCAAGGGGATTAGTCTTTGCTATGTTGGGTGAGCTCACTTAGCAGACTAGTCATTGGTATCAACTATTCCATGTACTTATTTATGTTTGGACAATTGAGCAAATGAAGTTGCCAAGGGGATTGGTCTTTGTCCTGTTGGGTGAGCTCACTTGACAGATCAGTCATTGGTATTAAACGTCATCTTGTATTATCAGTTGGACAAAACAAGTGTATTTAAAGATAAGCAGAGTAACTTTGTCAGCATACTGCTGAGACATCTTTGTCAGCAGGATGCTGATCCAAGCCTACTGAAGATCAAGTCTGCTGAACAATACGTTACAAGACAGTCAAACTTAAATAAAAGTCAACAGTAATTGGATATTATTCTTATCTTTTATAACCGCAGTTATAAACATCCAACGGTTACAACTTTTATGCAATCAATTAGTGGGACACGTGGCAACATCATATTTACTCCAACTTTAATCGTGGTTAAATGCTACAGTACGTGTACAATACTTTATCTGACAGTTACTACCCACTACTTTCTGCTATATATACATACATATACACAGAGGATACATACAACTTGCATATCGATTTTCTCTGCAAATATACCGTGTGAACACAGATTTGAAAGCTTTCTTCTTCATCTTTTTCATCTCTAATCGCGGACAAGGATGATATTCACATTGGAACAAGCCAAAGTGTCAAGGATTTGTTGTTGATGCTAACAAAACTGAGTTGGCTGTCAATATTGGTAGAAGAATCAGAAGGTATGAAGTACTAGAGGATGTCCTAAATCTCAGATTGGAAAGCATCTCCTACACGAATGTTGCAATTTTTTGGAGAAACATTGTGAAAAGAGATAATAGGGAGGCATTTACTACCATAGTTAATGGCCAGGAGATTGAAATTTCCTCAAACCTACTGAGAGAAGTGTTTGGGTTTGGACCTGGAAACAATGCTCCTACAAATCCTAAATCAATGGGTTGTCAAGAATAGAATTTGTTGATAAAATAAAGACCAACAAATCCATTAAGTCCTCACTGAGTATCAATGTGAACCACATTCAGATGGAGTATAATCTGCTGAGTAAGATTATAGCCAAGGACATTTTGGGATTCAGTGGAAGTCTTGACACATTATCAGGACCCAAGATTGACATGCTGATCATCATATGCAAGAGTATGAAGTTTGATTGGGCTGGATTCTTTATACAATACATGAAGAAGGTAATATCAGAGGACAGAGATGGGACAAGAAAGTCCAAGACACTGCCTTTGGGCTTGATGATTCAGGCCCTGCTGACTCATTTGAAGGTTGCTGATGTTGCACCTGAAAAGATAAACAAGTAGAGATACAAAAAGTAGATCAGTTATATCATCCCTGGATTGGATGATGATGAAGAGTTGGACACTGAAAGGATAGAAAGTGTCAATGATGGAGATGATGATGCTAGTGGTGAGCAGGTTGAACAAGTTGCTAAATCTGCTGCATCTAAGAAGGCTGCTGAGAAGAGAAAGGCTGCTAATACTAGAAAGATTACTGAGATCTTAGAACAAAAGAAAACAAGACAGCAAACAGTAGAGACTGCTGAGTCTACTGAGGGTTCAGTTGAAGTTGAAGTTATAGACCCTACTGATTTTGTAAGGAAGAAGCCTGCTGGTGAGATCTTGAAAGTGCAACAGAAGGAAGATAAAAGAAAAAGGAAAGCTGTTGAAATTGAAGCTGAACGACCTTCAAAAAGAATGAAAGAGATTGCTAAGAAGAAAAAGCATGGAAAGTGTAAAGTATTAAAGGTCCTGGAGGACCAAAGAGAATTAGAAGAAGAGGCAGTTGAGCCTATTGCTGATGCTGGTTTTGTTGTTGAGCAACACATTGAAAAACCACAACACCATGCTGAGGAAACTGTTCCATACCCTGCTGTGGAAACCACTGAGGTTGCAACTGAACAACAAAGTGAAGCACCACTCAAACCTGCTGAACCAGAACTTGTTGTGGAAGTTATTGAATCTGAGCCTTTAAAAGCTGTTGAGCCTACTGAGGCTGGAGAGGTTGTTGTTGAGCAACTTACTGAAGAAACACAGCAGACTACTGAATCTGCACCTGTTGTGGAAATTGATACAACTGTACAAGACCCCTCCATTTCTGCAATAATTCAGGGGTAAGAGCAATCTGCTGCTAACCCTGCTGATGAGCATGTTAGTCAAGAGGAACCTAGTGTTGAGCAGATGGAGGTAGTAGGGACAAATTTACTATCTGAGGAACCTACTGACCTGATTGCATCTGCTGAAAAAACACTGAATTTGCTTGTTGAGACCTTTGGAGGACAACAAGCTGAACAAACAGCTCCTAGAAAGCCATCAATGCACTTTGACAGGAAGGAAAAGAAAAGGAAGCAAGGGTTTGTTGATCCTAAGCTCAAGCTGGTTGCTAATTACTTTCAATGGAAGTTTGGCTACTACAAGAGACAAAAACCAGCTGCTGAGCCAATGACATATTTTGAGGAATGGGCCTTTGACAAGTTAGAAGTGGATAATCTACTTGATTTGGTTAATACTTCCTTGCTGGAAATGAGGTTGATGGAAATCATTGAAGGAGAAAATGGACAAGGAAGTATCTTGTTTAAAGAACCTAGGGATGCACCGGATAGTGATGATTCATCATCATCTGATTCTGATGATGATCATCCTACACATCAAGGAGAAGCCAGTGGATCTGCATTGTCAACTGAACCAAGAGTAGAACAGTCTACTAGTGCTGGCAAGTCTGCTAAAGGCCACCAAACTAATCAAATGTATGAAGATCTGGAAGATCTAACTATAGATGATTTGGAGGCTCTAATCAATGATGGAATAAATTTTGGAGATAATAGGCTAGTCAGTATGTCTGATACATTCTTAGTTGTGGAAACTGATGTGAATCCTGATTATCAGCAGACTGAAAATTTGGATGAGGATATGGTAATAGCACATAGTGAGCCTGACATCAGCTCTGAGGATTCAGTTCAATATCGGGAGTTGTTTGACACTCATGACACTTTATCTAAAACTGCTGATACTCTATAGAAGATTGCTGATGATAGAGGAGTTCTACAGGAAAATTTGGCTGTTTTTCCATTCATTTTTGTTGAAGAGAGGGTTCTGATCACAGAGGAACAAACAGTGATAAGACAAAGACTGGATTTGGAAGATTCACCCACACATTCTGTTGAACTGGAGGTTCAGGATGCTGAGGAACAAACAGCACCTAAACAAAGGTTGGAACTAGAGGTACATGTTTGCTGAGGATCAGACAACACCTGGACAAAGGTGAGGAAACCCCTGTACAAATTGAAGAAATTGTTATAGCACAGGTTGCTGAAACACCTGTGAACACAGTGCAGGCTACTAAAGTACAATCTACTGAAGTGAAGACTACTGGAGGTAAGGATATTCAACAGGCTACTCTTAATGAGGATGAACAACTGTTGGACTATGATTTCAGTGATGAGGAATTCCAGATGCCTGAGGAAGAACAAGTTGCTAATGAACCTCAACAGGCACATGTACCACTTTTTTATGAAGAACCTATCCTGGAACCTCAACCTGCACAAGATCCCATTTTGGAGGAAATATTTGGTGATATGATTGAAGAGGGTCTTGAACTTGATGGATGGGACAGGACAAGAGCTATGGTTGTCAGCAGACAGAGGGCACTGTACAATGTTGAAGAGCCTGCTGATGATGCTGCTGGACATATGGCTGGAGGTGTGGCTAGTGCAGTACCAGCACATGTTTTGAATGAGTTGAGAGTAGTCAGAGATGACATCACATAGTTAAGAACTCAACTAAATAAACAAGAACAAAGATTTGATGAATCTTGTGGAGAATAGAGGCAGAACCACTGAGACAGTTGCATCTAACATCACATCTACTCAATGTGCACTTGCTGATCTTACCCTAGATGTGAGAGGGATAAAAGAGAGCAATGTACACAGAGATAAATTTCTGAAATAACAGTTTGCCTCATTACATGAAAATCTTGACAAGCTTGCTGAGGCTCTCAAGCCTACTGTGGCTAACCCTACTGAAACACCTCAACCTTCTGGATTGGATCCTAAGGTTACTGAGAGGATCAACCTCCTGGAGAAAACAATGGAAGGAAGGATCACTGCAGTTGACACTAGAACATAAAATGGAAGGTCAACTAAATAACTTAGTGATCACACATGAGAGTGTTCATGGTCTCATCATCTGCTTTGTTCTTGATGTCAATAAGGGAAATGTGCCAGGCAATGATAGCAACAGAGGCTGCAAGAATTTTTAAAAAAAAGAGATGGGAGGATGATACAAATGCATTCAAAGAACTCACACTGTGGCAGACTTCAATTGACTGATAACCTCTTACAAGAATATAAGAAGCTATACAATAGTAAGATGAGACCTTACCATGACAAGGGTTTCCATGAAGGGCTAAATTCCTTTTTGGGACTTATGTTCTGGAAAACTAGAGTTAAAGCATTAAGAGCTGCACACAGAGGTGGTAGAGGTGGCAGGGGGGGTAGAGGTGGAAGATATCTACCAACTACATCAGCAAGATAGTCAATGGAAGAGTTCAAACACTTGTACATGCGTCTAGGATTTTCTGTACATACAATCAATCTGACCCTACCTAAGGCATGAAAATGGTGGAAGGAAGTAAATCCTCATATTGATTTTTCTCCTATTGAAAATCAATGGATAAGAGACATGGTCAGAGAGATAAGAGAATATCAAGAGCAACAAGAAATAGAGAGACAAGAAAGAGAAAGGAGGACCTAGATCAGCAGACTTACATATTTCTTTATCTTTTGCTGAATCTAGTTTGTAATAGTTTTGAACAAATATGATTATAATGAAGAATGACTGAATTTGTTCTGTTTTTGTTTTTATACTTTGTGCTTTGCTGTAATGAGTGTAGTGGCATCATCACCAAAAAGGGGAAATTGTTGGACATATTTTAAGTTTTAGTGATGAGTGCCAGACTAGCTGTTATAGAGCAAAGGCAAAAAGATGTCTAGATCAAATGTATAGGCTTATTAGAGTTTGATCTTTGTATAGGTTTGATCAAACAATCATTGTAAAAGGTTAGCTGACTTTCATCAGCAGACCTGTCTGTGTCAGTAAGGTAACTAGGTTAGTAGACTAGTTTAGGAACTTGCTGTAGACTGAAGGCTGAGGGGTCTAACTCAGTTATTGAAGGGTAAGGGATCAAAGTAGTATTTAAAGTCAAGGATATGGAATCAGAATTTAGGGAAGTCTGTGAAGACCTAAAATGATTACATATACCTTGTGTACACGGTCTAAGTTCCATAAGTTAAGTGGTGATTGGAACTTAGTTATGTTCAAATTGGTGTAATCTAACTTCACAATTAAAAGTTAGATAAAAAACAGCCAGCTGAAGTGTTTTATAAACACAACAAACTTCAGACAGCTGACTGACAAGCATTTCAACAGACTTACATACACATGAATCTGCTGAATGTATATTTCGATTTAATCAAAGGTTACATTTGAAGATTACAAGGATAAGGACAGATAACAAGTCTTGATTGTGTCAACAAATCAATGGTCAAGATTAAAGGGATGTGGGAAAGATTCAGAGCTTTATCCAATGGACACAAGTCAAAGGGAGACAATCAAAACGACAAAAGAAGACCCGACCGTGTCGCATACTATGAAAACGATCGGGAAAAGCAAGTAAAGATGGGGACAAATCTGAAATGGATATGTTTGAATTTCAAACATAAGTCACATGATTCCCTACTATAAATAGAGGACTTCTGAGTCAAGATAAAAGTAATGAAAATTTGTGAAAAACAACAATCTATCTTAAGCTATCAAGTTTACTATCATGAAATTCACCCTGCTGACATTACTGAGCTTAAAGCTACCGATCCAGTATATTCTTCAAGTGTAAGCTGCTATCAAGTTACATCAAGTATACACGCTTGAAGATTCCAAGATGCTGATCATTTCATCCTGATCAAGCTGCTGAAAGCTGAATCACTTACTTGATTCAAACTTACTTTTACAAGAAACCTGCTTTGAAGACAGTGAAGCATCTTTTGGGTGTCAAGGATGTTGTTTTTGGTGGAGCCGGTGAAGAGGCAATCCTACTCTTCAAGGACCAAAGGAATACTCGGAGCAAACAATCCTACTGCTCCAAGTGTTCGATTTACGAAGCCATAGTTATTGGTGAAGGACAGACAGCTTAGGGATTTTTGTAACTGCAACCTCAAAGATCTCTAGTGAATTACCTCCAACATCATAGGAGAAGAGTGGACTGACAGGATTACACCACCTGGAACCACTATAAAAATTGCCTACTTACTTTCTGCATTTAGTATATTAAGCACATCAACCTATTGAAACTAGCAACTGAATCACACACTCACACTACTGAGTATCTAATACTTGGTACCATATTTTGACAACAAGTAATAAGACTTAATTTGAATATATTCCACTATAACAAATTCAGTAAAATCAACGATCGGCCAGACTATTGAGTTTGTCGGCAGAGTCTTGAGTGGTCGGCAGACTCTCGAAAGCGTCAAGAAAGCTCTTTGAACTTGCTGAGTTTGTTAACTCCAAAAAGTTTTAAGTGTTAAGTTTATTCACCCCCCTCTAAACTTAACTAAAGCCTTTTCAAGGGACCAACATTGTGCACGTGAGAAATCTTGCCCAATGTATACCCAAGCTAACCTGCAAGGCCCGAGCTGAGCCTACCGAGCTCCTCTACGCTCTAGCCGACCTGCAGAGGTCGAGGAGGCTAGCTGAGCCGACCTCTCATCAGCGATTCATATCCGATGTTTAGACCTTAATGTGGGGCTCGTGAGCCTTAGGATTTTTATCTTCTGTGTACGCATTCATTGTTGTATATTTAACACAACTTGCTAGGTGGGAAGGACTCCATTATGACGTTGTCATAACTGTTCTGAGATTCGAGGCGTTGTTGCCCACTCGTTTGAGTTATGATTGTTTCCAAGATGTGTTGGGGTTATAACCCCATCATATCAATCGTTTCCCACTACTGTGGTACTTAAATTGGAAGGTCAAGATCCAGCTGTTGATTGCTCTTCTCTTCCAATTTAGCTAATCTCCGATTTCCTCAAGTAAGCACCATTTTAATCTTACATGTACTCTTGCTATGTTCGAGTCTGCTTTAATTGATTCAATAGATGGTTTTATTTGAATTTTCATCAGAACCCTAAGAACATAGATGACCGACGACGAGGTAGGCATAGGCAGCGAAGGTACCCAATCTATCCTATCTCATGAAGATTTTGATGAGATTTGTGAGACATTCAAAACAGACATAGAGAGACCCTCATAACTTTGCGCATGAGCCTCCGAAGGGATTCTGCACCGTTCATAGGGAGTTTTTTGAAGTTGGACTGAGGCTTCATCTTTTTCCGGCCATCTCAGATGTGATGTGTCACTATGGTCTAGGGATTTCTCAGATAGCCCCTAATGGTGTTAGGTCCATCATAGGATTTGCCATTTGGTGTAGGTTGCTCAGCATCAAGTTCTCGGTGCGGCGGTTTAGGTATTTTTACCACCATGTGAGTGTGAAGGACCATTCCTGACGGTAATACTTCTCCTGTAGCACCGGCGTTTGAGTAATTTTCCCATAATCCTCAAGGGGAAAACATCCCTCAAACAGTGGAAGAATCGATTCTTCTTCATCCGGCATGAGGGTTATCTGGAGCTGAGTTTGCGGAACTTGGGGGAGTTTCCCACATACGAAAGCCCTACGATTAATGATGAACTACTTAAGGAGATTTATGAATCAGGCTATTCCATGGAGGTTGAGGAGCTGTATGATGAACTAATTACTGATGCTCGGTTAGAGGATGCGGGACCTAGTCCATACGTACCTCTTAGTAAAGATGATTGGGAAACCTGTAGGGATTTCCTCTTTTCACTTTATGTTTTACATTCGTACTTATTTGTTTCTTTAACTAATAGTTGCCTTGTTTTGTGTGTAGTGGCTGATTTTGCCGAACTGATAGCTGGTGCTGCAAATGAGGCTGAGGTCAGCCAATCTGGACATAGCCTAGACTCTGAGAGGATGACCAGTGTGGAGCCTCTTATTCAGCCTCCGGGTTTAAAAGTGGGTTCAACGGTGCCATCTTCCTCTCAGTCTATTCTGGAGGAAGTGAACCCGACCACCCATGATGCCTCCGTCCTAGGATGGAACAAAGGAGATGGCCTCGCCTCCAGAAGAAGGACCGATCTAGGGTTGCCGATAATCCACAAGAGAGTAGGCCCACCAAGAGGGGCCGAAATGGTGCGCCTCACGAGGGACCTCAGGGGCAAGAAGGCCTAGAAGAAACCACTTCAGATTAGGATCGGCTCATCAAGATTTCGGATGAGGAGCTGTCTGTTGTCGGCTTCAAGTCCATGGAATTCATATGTCAATTCTTCCTTTGTGTGACTATGTTTTTGTAAAACCTCTTATGTTCATTTTTTATTTTGTTCAGGGAACTCTGGTCGGATAGGAAGTTTTCTGAAGATTGGGAAAAGCTTTTGCGGACATAGCTGATCATAAAAAGAAGATCGCCGACCTACAGGAGGGTCGAGTAAAGCTGAGGGACTCCGTGGAGTCCAAGGACAAGGAAATCAAGGTTCTCCAGGAGCAACTTTGGGCAAGGGAGGCCGAGCTGAAGTCCTTGGCGGATGAGCTTGCTAAGGAGAAGAGGGGAAGGTAGCAGGCCACGGCTGAACTCCAAACAAAATTAGCTAAGCTGGAAGCTATTGTTCCAGTTCGAGCTGCCGAAACCATTCAGGAGTATAAGGCTTCAAAAGATTTTGCTAAGGCTTTGAAGCAAATGATCATTCCGGTCCAAGGTGAACACGACGCCAAGGCCCATTTTCATAACCTGGCCATGGATAGTCTTCCCAAGAAGGATTACGATAAACCTAGGACGAGTTTGGTCTATGACAACCGTTAGAAAGAGTTCAAAGAGGATGCGGACATTGTGTCAAAGTACTCCAACAAATCTACGGTTGCTCCTGGCTCGGCTCCTCCTACTCCTTCAGAGCTGAGCAGAATACAACCCTAGAGGCTTAGTCAAGTAGTTTATGGATTTGTCTTTTTGTTAAGCACTTTCTTTAAGAACTTTTCTTTTTAGAAATTTCTTTTAAGTACTTTACTTTGAGTGCCTCTCTGTTGGGTTATCTTGCCCCCAGTATGCCATGCCTTACCTGATGGTCCTGAATGTTATACTTATGTTTTTGCCCGTTTTACATACATTTACTGAACCCGACCTACAAGGCTCTGATATCCATTCTGCCGAAAAGTCAGAAATATGCTGACTTAAATTTTTAGCTGACATAGCCCTAGTGAATCCAACGTGGGGAGTTTAGGTGCCAGATGTCAACGAGCAGGGTCAGATATTTCACTGACTTCTAGCATGTTGAGTCTCACTTGGCGGAGCTCAAATATCGAATTTAAACGCAACCGGGCTGAATTTTTCGACTTTTCACATGTTTATATATATCGGCGAGCAGGGATCAGATATATTGCTAACTTCTCGCATGCTTTTTCTTTGAGTCCGACTTGGCGGAGCTCAAATATCAATTTCGCAAACTAGGCGAAAATTTTCGACTTTTCACATGTTTATATATATATATATATATATATATATATATATATATATATATATATATATATAGCAGCGAGTAAGTAGAGATATTTCTTTGACTTATCACATTCTTTTTCTTTGAGTTCGATCTGGCAGAGCTCGAGATATCAAATTTTGGCATACTGGGCCAGAATTTTCTGATTTTTTGCATGTTTATATTCCGCGCGGTGTGGTCTGATATTTTGCGGACTTCTCGCATGCTTTTTTTCAGAGTCCGACTTGGCAGAGCTCAGATATTGAATTTCAGCGAACTGGGCAAAAATTTTCTGACTTTTCACATGTTTATATATATCGGTGAGCAGGTTCAGATATTTTGCTAACTTCTCGCATGCTTTTTTGCTGAGTCTAACTTGGCAGAGCTCAAATATCGAATTTCGGCCAACTGGGCCAAAATTTTCTGACTTTTCACATGTCTATATATATCGGCAAGCAGGGTCAGATATTTTGCTCACTTATCGCATGCTCTTTTGCTGAGTCTGACTTGGCGGAGCTCAGATATCAAATTTCGCACATCTTGGGCGAAATTTACGATTTTTCATGTTTATATATACCGGCGAGCAGGGCCTGATATTTTGCTGACTTATCGCATGCTTTTTTGCAGAGTCCGACTTGGTGGAGCTCAGATATCGAATTTCGGTGAACTGGGCCAAAAGCTTCTGACTTTTTGCATGTTTATATATATCGGCGAGCGAGGTAAGATATTTTGCTTGACTTCTCGCATGCTTTTTCTTTCGAGTCCGACTTGGCGGAGCTCGGATATAGAATGTCGGTGAATCGGGCCAAAATTTTCGACTTTTTGCATGTTTATATATATCGTGGCGGTGGTCGATATTTTGCTAACTTCTCGCATGCTTTTATTTGAGTCCGACTTGGCGGAGCTCGGATAAACTAGTCCCATTAGACCTTGTGTACATTTTTGCCTCAGTAAATTAACCAGACCATTCATAATAGTAGGATAAAATCGACAATACTTTAAAATAAGGCTACATTAAAAGAAAGGCAACCGGCGCTCATCGATAGCTATTTATTGAAAAATTGTTCAAAAGGTGAAAGAAGCGATATTGAAATTGCAAAAATTAAAAGCAGATCATAACTGCCTAGAACCTGCCGAGCTCCTTAAGCTAGGACCAAGCCTTTGCTTTTGATTGTGGCGGCATAGTAGTTATTGGCTACCTCCATGTCCCTTTGATTTCCACCTAACCCTCGGTGTTAGGAAACTTCGAGGTTGATGTGAGCCGGGAAATCACACCGGAGGTCGATCAATGCAGGTCGTCCCATGAGAATGTTGTATTCTGATGAACCTTTGACCACCACATAAGTGACAATGAGAGTCCTGTCTTTTGATTCTTGTCCCAAAGTTTTTGGGAGCCTGACCATCCCCATAGGATGAACCGGAGGACCCGCAAATCCAAAAAGTGGTGTCGACAGGGATTAGCTCTGATCCTTAAGCTTCATAGATTGGAAAACCGAATAGCAGAGGACGTTAACAGTGCTTCATGTGCCCACACAAATCTTCTTTAAAAAAAATTTGTTCACCACAACCTCTATCACCCGGCCTTCATTATTCGTAACCAGCGGAAGTTGGTCCTAGGGACCGTAAGTTACTTCCCGAGCTGGCTTCTGACCTCTACAGCCTCCATATGAACTCCCTGGCCGGTCAATGGGGTTGCTTACCTTCCCAAACACATTGCTAGGCCCCCCTCACAATGGTATTAATGGTGCGATTGTCTGCCTGTCGATCACCATCCGGAGATCTGTCTCTTATTCTCTGGGGTTCTCTCTGCCGACCCGGATCTTGATTGTATCTGATCACGTGTAAGTCACTAACATCGATATTACTAGCAAGAATACTAGGTACATCGCAGTATAGTAAATGCGAGTCAAGGTCGATCCCACAGAGACAACGCAACTCATAAGTATAAACGATTCTAACCTAATTAAGAAGCAACATAAAGGTGGTCATTGACCAACAATAACATAAAAGAAAAGAAACATGGTATACCTCTCCCTCTCCTCACCGATCTATTAACTTGAATTAGTTAATCTTTAGGTTTACTTCCCCACATAATTTCCTTAGATTAATCACGAGCTTTTAATGATTATTATCATATTTATCAGCTACAGGTGCAATTCCTACTCCTATCTACTCCAACAATGGTAGTAGACAATCTATACGCAAGCTACCCTTCTTAATTGGTCCGTAATAACCCATACGCATAAAGAACTAGAACTGCCGATATTGAGCGTTACCTCATACCGCACACCCGCCTAGACAACTATCGACATTGACCAGCACGTTCCTAGGGTCCATCAAGACTATGTCCTAATTAACACTTCACTTGCGGTCCTTCATTTAAATTTACGAATTACGAATACTAGATTGGCCTAACCTATTACTCGTTTTTATTATTCCTGCCGATCAACGTAGCTGTAGTGAATCCCAGTTTAGGTTTTCTAAAATATGCCTTGGTAAACCGGTATAGACCGCCGGTTTACCGGGGGCGGCTTTTCCAAATTTATGGATCTACACTGCTCAATACGATTAAAATAAGTAAATTATGGGGTTGTTGAACATGCAGATTAACTAAAACACATAAATACGAACAAATCTACCATATTGAAGACAAAAAGGAACGTTCAAAGCTTCATACATTCAACAATGGAGATCTAGCTCGATCTACTCAAGCTAGAGATGATGGAAGAAGGGAGGAAACCAAAAACAACTCTCCAAAGCTCAAGAAAACTTTATTTCATAATAATTGTATAAAGTATTTGATAAGATATATATTTCTATTCAAGATGTGTGTAATACTCGGTTGATGTGGCCTTATATAGATAGTATGACCGACTTATGACTCTTTAAAACCCTAACCGACTTAGACAATACGGCAGAATGAATTTCGTGTTGAATAAGTCACCGGTTTACTGGGCCTAACCCTCGGGTTGCTGGGCCTTCTTCTTTTTCTTCAGCAGGCTTCCTCTTGGACTTCAATCACTCAGCCCAACGCATTCCTTTTGGTCCGTATCCGTTCTCCAATGCTCCAGTTTCGGTACATCCTATACAACATGCAAAAAGAGACAAAACAATACCAAAACATCGGGAAAATAGCATGAAAGCAGAATCATGATCCTGGAAACACTCACATAGAATTTAACACATATTCCAAGAAATAACGAGCCAATCTATCCTCTCTTGAGCAGAATTCGGGGTGAATATAGGTATAATTATTGGTACCATTTAGAGTGTGATCAACTACCCCCTCACTTTGCTTTTGATCGTCCCGAGCAAAAAGGTGAAAAGAAAATAATACTCTGATCAACACAAAAGTTAATTAAAAACAACTATGCCTCACAAAGTCAAGATCAAGATCATGCCACTCATATCCATTAGTAACATATTAAACACTATTCACGTCGTGAGCCAATGTGTGTGTGCAATAACTTTCACAACCGCTTAAGAATGCAGGCAATTTCACATTACGTCAACCCGTAGTCGAACTAACCAATCTCGAACATGTATTTGTTAATTAATTGAGATGGCAAGGTGGATCGAGAACAGAGCATATATTACTCTTAGGCTCACGTTTATCAGTCTATGCAAAAGTCGTGCATCTTACGCTCCATCGACTAAGATATTGCCAAAGAGAATATAGATGTATATATTTCAGTGCACTTCACTTTTTTGGCGGGTGAACTCTCATTGATTTATCTATCCTCACGGCCCCACTCATGATAAACTACTGAATCCAAAATTCCATTGCCTTTCTAAGCGTAAGTGAATCATGATTCGTAATAAAGCCATGGTAAACTCTAGTTAAAGCAATATGCTATCGACTACACACTAAGGGAAGTGAGTTATACGTGCTTAAAATGGTGGCTCATAACAGAATATGCACTTAATACGCCACTACTTCAGAAGTGGACACTTTCTCTTACTCGCGCAATGTAAAACAGAGATGAAGTTAATTAACTCGAAAAGATCAAAGATATCACAATTTTTTGAAATTCTGTGTCGAAAGGAATCAAAGTCTAAGTGGTGAATCGTGCATCAAAGAGAATCAAGACAGTCACGCAATTCATGGAATATAATGCTAAAAAGCTAAGTGACGTTCCTCTACCCCCCACGTAATCAAACATTGTCCACAATGTGTAAGATGAGAAATAAAGAATGAAAAAGAACTTAGCTTCGGTTAAGGGCGGAACCAAAGAAGAAACGGATCGTCAGATAAATCAGCGGGCTCATGTAAGTAGTCCATGAAGAATCTGCTCTAAGTAACTCAAGAAATCCAAGAAGAATAGTGGTGACAAGAAACTGGATAATAAAAATGCAGCAGTAAAAGAGAATAAAATATGCTCCAAAACAAATTAAGCCGACAAAATTATTATAGAAATATTATTCTACTACATCAACTAAGTAGGAAAAGAAAAAGGAAAAACCAAAAAGAAAAACAAGAAATTGGAAATAACAATAAAAAGAAATAAAAGCTAGTCCTCATCAGAATCACCCTCCCAATCGTCTTTAGGCTCAAAACCGGGAGGTGGTGCAGAACACAAGGCGGCAGCGGTGGAAGAGGATGCTCTATGATGAGGGGCAGTCTAGGTGGCGGGGTAACAAGCGGAACTCCTAGAAAGTCAATAATCCTATCCATCTTGTGATGCAGACTCGTAATCTCTCATGAGTGCTCCTCGAGCAAGGCTCTCTGAGTTCTCGGTGCTCCAAGCCCCGGAGTACGCACTCTCTCTGCTCTAACCCGTCTCTAAACTCGTGAAACTGACTGCGAACTGAGCTGTGCCTCAGGATCTTCCCAATCATCAATGAGAAGCATCTTCACCTCGGCCTCTAGAGCAAACATATCAATCATCGGCCCGTAAGGTAGCAGCTCTCGCTCAGAAGTGGTGGCAAGCTCATGAATACGGCTATGCATCAACAGACCGATGTTGATTGCGGCACACGTATCTAGGTAAAACATTAACTCTACCCTGGAAGTGGTGACAGAGACCGTGTGCTTCGTCGGAAGAAGGCGTGCAGCGATTTAATCTATTGACCATCCTCCAGGTCCCAAGATAAATCGTTCTCTAGGAAGATAGTGGGGGCTCTAGCAGGATTACGCTTCCATTGCACCCCTAAGAAATCAGCAACCATATCCATCCTCTCGAAATCGGCAATGTTGCTCGAGGATGTGTACTCATCCGGGCCCACCGGTGGATTTCTAACCCTAAAATGAGCATTGATCCGTTAGATAGAGAAATCAACCTTAACACCGTGAACCATAGCAAAAGTGGCTCCAGGGTTATGCGAAACGTATGCATAGAATTACCTTACCACCGTGGCGTTGAACCTTGCCGGTGCCTCAGCCATGTCCAATAAATGTTGTGCTTGTAGGGCCTCCGGCAATATCAAACCGCAATCGTCCAAATCTACCCCTCATTCTCGAGCCACTAGTCTTGCGTTCCAATGGCCTTGGAACGACTCGTAGATAGTAAATGAATGGAACTACGCAACCCCGTCGATCATTGGGTTAGCATCTCCATATACAGTCTGGTAGCCACTAGGATGAACAACTGACCGTTGACGCTTAGGACCCATCCTGAATGAGTATAGAACCTGATATAGAAGCTGTTTCTGAAAAAGAACCCACGGTAAACCGGAGGTAGGGTTCGGTTTACCGGCCTGAAGTTTTCTGACTTTCTTGCAGGACTGTGCCTCTGATGATAGAAGAAGAAGGATTGCAGCACATCACCGTAGCAATAGTACTACAGAACAGAAACAGGGTTGAAGGAGTTGGTGTTTAGGATTTGGAAAATGGAAGGAAATTGGTTTGGTTATGGTGGTTGTTTGGTGGTGATATGGTGGTGATGGTGGCCGAATATATGAAGAAGGAAGAAATGGTAGAGGTTTGGTGAATGAAAAAGATGAAAATGAAAAGAATGTTGGTATTGGTGATGAAGGGGTGGTTTAAATAGGACGAATGGAATGAATGGGGATGGTTTAGTGGGATAATGGGTAGAGAATTTATTAGGGTGAGGGATTTGAGGAGGTGATTGATGGGATTGAGGTGGAGTTATGGTGGAGTGTGGGAAAGGATGAAAAATTTGAAAAGAGGGGAAAATGGGTCGGTTTCTGCTGACTGACTGTATCTGGTGCAACATGTGTCCTCCACGTGTCTATAAAAATTCAACTTTATAAATTGACGTTCAGAAATCTAAAAACCAAGCCTCAGTAACCCGGAGGTTACCCTCGAGATACCGGGGGTATCTTTTACCCAGATTCTTGATCTGCCTTTGCTGCACGTCTTACTCAACCTTTCTGCTCATTTCTGACTTCAAATTGACTACCCTTTTATTCTTCAATTGTCATTTCTGACCCAAACCTAACCTACTTCGCTAGAATCCGTAACGAAGTAAAAAAAACCTTTCCACAACCATTCGGTTTCAAGACTAAGTTTTTGGTCGGATGAAAAAAAGCTCATCCCTTCATCTGGCTACTTTTATTCAATCTTAACCACCTAAGGGTTTAAAGAGATTGATCTGAGTTTATAGTCGCCAGCTCGACTTCTTTCAGATCTCCGATCAATCAAGGGTTGGAGCCTTAACTTGCCAAACTTTTGCTCCAGAGGTTTTCACTTTTAAAGAACCTTTTTGAGCCCTCTTCCTAGCACGTCTCTCCCTTTTAGCTTGTGTGCTAGGCCTGCCTCTGCATCGAGATTTATACCTTAAACCCAAGGACTCCATATTTTCCATTTTTAGCTCCACTCGTTCACTACGCAACACGGAAGGACTGGCTTCCGTGAGCATCCTGTCATGGTCCTTATCTTATTTCTCTCTCAGCATTAATCTCATAAACTCTTGCTCAATGGTTTCTATGACAACCTCTCTATGTGTATGCCCTTCGATTTCCAAGATCTCCACCTTCCCTGAAGCATACGTCATCTTACAACTCTACGGTCAGTTTTCCAGGGGTTCTAGGATCTTAAAAGATACAGCGTCATTATTCATCCTAAGAGTAATCTCCCCCTTATCAAAATCCATAACCACCTTACTCGTCGCTAAGAAAGGTCGTCCTAAAAGAACTGGGGCACTAAGGTCCTCAGGTACGTCTATGACCCTGAAGTCAATAGGATACGTGAACCCTCTTGCCTTAATTGTACACTTTCTAAACTGATCAGCAGGCATATCTCTAGTTCTATCTATGAAGGTCATGGTCCTGGTTTGATATAATATGACCGGAGTCTTATCTTTTGACAAAGGGAAAAAGGTAGAATATTGCAACTCGAGCTAGAGTCACAGAGACCTAATCCTATGGATATTCCATTGATAGAAACTGGGAGTTTGAACATGCCAAGGTCTCCTAACTTCACCACGGTGTCTGAGTCTGGGTAATCCTCAGGCTCAGAAAACATCATGTCAGGATCCTCTTCAGGATCGTCAAAGTCGTAATCTGAAGATGATATATCAATTAATTCGCAAGGAAACTCACCCGGACGATACGTGTTGTACTCCTTCAGGTCATCTTTAGGCTCTTTCTTGATTGCTTTCTCCTCTTTTTCAAACCGTTGCTTTACCGCTTCATAATTCTCTCATGCTTCAGATCCAGGATACATGGAAATTGATGTGATGTTCAAGATTGTTCTAAGCATATTGTTTGGCTTGTTTTCTTTGTCAACTTTGAATGGATCGAATCTCTGAAGTGTTATGATCAACCTGCAAATAGACAAAATAAAACAAAGAAAAAGTTAGCAACTTCCGCTTCAGCTGGGTGTGATCCCAATTGTTGCGGACCTACAAACTAAAATCAATAGGGAAAAACACAAAATAACAGGAAATGTTTAGAAATTGATTTTTCAGGCCTCGGTAACTTAAAGAGTACCTTCGGGATACCGGCCCTGAATTTTTCTAATTCTGGCAGTTTAACATGTGCAGGATTGATACAGAATGGCTCAAGACTCAAAATAAAATATAAAAAAAAATGACTTCTTAATTAGAATTAAAATGTTTATATTTAGAAATTGGCCATTGTCCCCGGCAACGGTGCCAAAAATCTTGATCGGGTGTAAGTCACTAACATTGATATTACTAGCAAGAATACTAGGTACATCGTAGTATAGTAAATGTGAGTCAAGGTCGATCCCACAGATACAATGCAAAACATAAGTATAAACGATTCTAACCAAATTAAGAAGCAAAATAAAGGCGGTCATTGACCAACAATAACATAAAAGAAAACCAACATGGTATACCTCTCCCTCTCCTCACCGATCTACTAACTTGGATTAGTTACTCGTTAGGTTTACTTCCCCACATAATTTCCTTAGATTAATCGTGAGCTTTTAATGATTATTATTATATTTATCAGCTACGGGTGCAATTCCTACTCCTATCTACTCCGACAATGGTAGTAGACAATCTATATGCAAGCTACCCTCCTTAATTGGTCCGTAATAGACCATACGCATAAAGAACTAGAACTACCGATATTGAGCATTACCTCATACCGCTAACCCTCCTAGACAGCTGTCGACATTGACCAGCACGTTCCTAGGGTCCATCAGGACTATGTCCTAATTCACACTTCACTTGCGGTCCTTCATGTTAATTTATGAATTACGAATACTAGATTGGCCAGACCAATTACTCGTTTTAATTATTCCTGCCGATCCACGTAGCTGTAGTGAATCCCAGTTTAGGTTTTCTAAAATATGCCTCGGTAAACCGGTATAGACCGCCGGTTTATCGGGGGTGGATTTTCCTAATTTCTAGATCTACATTGCTCAGTACGATTAAAATAAGTAAATTATGGGGTTGTTAAACATGCAGATTAACTAAAACACATAAATACGAACATATCTACCATATTGAAGACAAAAAGGAATGCTCAAAGCTTCATACCTTCAACAATGGAGATATAGCTCGATCTAGTCAAGCTAGAAATGATGGAAGAAGGGAGGAAACCAAAAACAACTCTCCAAAGCTCAAGAAAACTTTATTTCATAATAATTGTACAATGTATTTGATAAGATATATATTTCTATTCAAGATGTATGTACTACTCGGTTGATGCGACCTTATATAGATACAATGACCGACTTATGACTCTCTAAAACCTAACCGACTTAGACAATGTGGCAGAATGAATTTCGTGTTGAATAAGTCACCGGTTTACCGGGCCTAACCCTCGGGTTACCGGGCCTTCTATTCTTCTTTTTCTTCAGCGGGCTTCCTCTTGGACTTCAATTACTCAGCCCAATGCATTCCTTTTGGTCCGTATCCGTTCTCCAATGCTCCAGTTTCGGTACATCCTATAAAACATGCAAAACGAGACAAACAGTACCAAAACATCGGGAAAATAGCATGAATGCAGAATCATGATCCTGGAAACACTCACATAGCATTTAACACATATTCCAAGCAATAACGAGCCTATCTATCCTCCCTTGAGTAGAATTTGGGGTGAATATAGGTATAATTATTGGTACCATTTAGAGCATTATCAGTATCCTCTACGATTGAAATCCCTGCGATCTCGCGGCTCGGCAAGCTGAGATCGATCTATGACCTCATCAAACTTCCCTTTAATGATTGATGCGTCAAAATGTCTCTGCAGATCCCTACAACTCTCTGACTCATGCCCAACATCTTTGTGGTAGGCATAGAACTTGTTTTGGTCCCTCATTTCTATAGGAGTTTGCATCGGTGGTGGAGTTCGGGTCAATCCTTTCCTCTCCATGATTGCGAGAACCTGCTCGCGTGGCCTGTTCAATGGGATGAAGTCCCTCTGCTGCAAGGCTTGTTTCTTTCCTGACCGATCCGTGGTTGGGGTGGTTCCTCGATCCCAGACGACCTCCTCTTCTTCTCAGACTGCTCATCTACCTTCTTCTACTTATGTTCTCCTTTCTCCGACTCTCTTTTCTGCCGGTTCGCTTCCTCTCCCTTGCAGTGCTTATACACAACCTCCATACATTCTTCCATTGACATGGGGAGTTTTTTTGTTTAACTTAGCATATAGTCTTCCTTCATTCCGCCCTGCTAAGAAGGAGGCGCTCACAATGCATTCATCGGCATCCTTTACTTGTGCAGACTCCTTATTACACCGCTTCAAAAATTGCAGCACCGTCTCATCTTTCTTTTGCTTGAGAGTGAGCAAGTGTGTTTCTCTGGAATGTTTTGGCCATCATAAATGTGTTGAGAAACATCTTTCACAGAATCTCAAAGTTAGAGATTGTCCTTTCTGGGATCTTCCTGAACCATTCTCGAGCTCGGCCTGTTAATAGCGCTGGAAAGTCTTTGCACTTCGTCTCGTCCGGGGCACAATCTAGATTAATCATGTGAGTCAAGTACTGAAAAAACTGATCCTGAAGATCCTTGGTTCCGTCATACGGCTCCAGATTGGGTACTTTGAACTTTGTATGTCGGGGATAGTTCTCCACCTGCTCTGTAAAAGATGATACGAGGGTGATATATGTAGATCTTTTCCCTAATATGGCATCCAGCTTTGCCCTGGCAGCATCCATTGCTTGGGGATTTAGTAGTTGCTTCCCACAATTCAAGGAGGATGCCTTATCATCCTTCTTTACTCGCCTAGGATTTGGAGGAGGAGGAGGCGTTTTCTCCTGCGATTTCTCATCTTCTTGATCCTCCTCCTGGTCATTATTTTCCTATAGATTTTCTTTCAACAGGTCTTCTTTTTCAAGATCCTCTTCTACATCTTCCTCTATTGTGGCTGCCTCGAGGATGGCATGTCTGGTAGTAGTATCCATAGCCACCAACTAATCCACCAGTGCTTGGTGGGTAGAATTGAGAGCGCTTTCTTCTTGCTTTTTGTTTTTATTATTGGCGTTGGAGGCCGAAGTGCCTCTATCATTGGCGTTATGATTGTTCTCTACCTGCTGTCGTGTCGTCACCATGGTGTTGTGAAACATTGAACATAATTGTCGATAAGAGGCCCTCCTTCTATCGCCAATTTACAATGCTTGAAATCGTCGGGTATAAAATCTAGGTTGTTTTATCCTAGTGACAACCTATTCAATATCTATGAACAAGAAACGATGTAACGGGGGGTGGTTTTTGTGATGTTTAAACTGGGCCTGAGATGTTGTATCTCAAGTTGCCTACGTATCTTGTGTATGAA
The DNA here is from genome assembly GCA_026214975.1 of Gentiana macrophylla. Taxonomy (NCBI): domain Eukaryota; kingdom Viridiplantae; phylum Streptophyta; class Magnoliopsida; order Gentianales; family Gentianaceae; genus Gentiana; species Gentiana macrophylla. The sequence goes on from CM047817.1 coordinate 68,431,225, forward strand.
TCAGGAATCAAGTCTCTCATAGTTCCTTAGGGATTGTTTATATAAGAGGCATTATACCCTAATCTTGCATGCATCGTGTGTATTGTGGACTCTATTTTCGTCTTCCCTAAGAAACTAAATAGTTACGGTGTGATCCCTTTGATTGTAGGAAATAATCACGGCAGTTTTAAATATTATATTAGATCCTTTATGGTTGAGGATTCTATCCATGTTTATCTATTATGTTGTGCATGTGGGGAATCTTGCCTAAGGTATACCCAAGCTGACCTGCAAGGTCTGAGCTGAGCCTACCGAGCTCATCTGCGCTCTGGACGACCTGCAGATGCTGGGGAGGCTAGCTAAGCCAACCTTCTGTCAGGGATTCAGATCTGATGTTTAGACCTTAAGGTGGGGCTCTTGAGCCTTAGGATTTTTATCTTCTCAGTCTGCATTCATTGTTGTGTAAATATGGGGATGACACATGGCGAGGTGTTGGTCGGACCTTCATCATATATATATATATATATATATATATATATATATATATATATATATAGCATTCCGATCATATTCAATCAATGAAACACGATTATTCTAAATCATGATATGGAATCGAAGCATGTCAATTTTCTCTCTCGTTATGCCAATTCTTCCCTAAATCCTAACATGTTTCTTCAACAAAAAAACAAATAGCTGTCTCCTTCCCGTTTTACTTTTCCGGTCACCTTCTCCGGCGTTGTACTGCCACCACAGTTGCCGTTCCTCTTCACGGCACCCCATCCTAGAATTACCAACCGGAACCCACTTTTTCAAGAATGAAAAGTCATAGGCTTTCTTGATTTTTCTCTCTTCTTTTGTGAGAATTGCACGGATTGAAAAATAGGAAGGCCGAAAGTTGTTGTTTCTTGACAGGTGAAACTGCAACATCAAAAGTTCAAAGGGACTGTTGATATTAGTAGCGTTGTAGGGGTAACAAGATGTGTTGCAGTTTGGCTTAATCAACGAATTCCTCTCATGTAAAAAAACAAAAAAAAAAATATCGGACCAAGAAAAAAGATAAGAAAATATATTTACGCATATTGCTTCTCCGACATGGTGCACGGCTTTCATCTATTTCGAGAACGGGGATGCAGCCAAGGATTCGGTCCTCCCTACCCTTTCTACTCCAAACAAAATCGTGGTGCTATGAACTTGTCTTGCCAAATTTGCTCTCAAGTAGGCCATGTTGCTCTCTCCTGCCCCTACCGCTACGACCATTCTTAGCCACCGTCCCTTCGGAAACCGCCACAGGCATATGTCGCTTCTCACTCCACTCATCCCGGATCTGATTGGATTGCGGATATTGGTGGCACTCATTATCTCACTCATGACAGTTGCAATCTCACCCTATCATCTACACCCTATGGCAGGCTCGACAAAGTGCATGTAGGCGATGGTACATGTTTACCTATTACTCATTATTGCTCTTCTTTTGTATATTGTTGGGGAGATTTTGCATCATTAAAAACAAAAGAAAATTTATTAACCTATACTACCATGCAAAACTACCTCCTAACCGGCCGAATACCGGGTAGTTGCTAGTAAAGTTGGATAAGTACGGGTATCGATCCACAGGGAAAAGGGATATTGAACCTAATTTTATTAACTCTTCTTTATTATCTAAACCTAAACCTAATCTAGAACGGAAAGTAACTGGACAGAGGATTGTTAGTCCAAAGCCAGGAAAAATAAAAAGCAATAAAGACTAAACTACAAACGAAAAATAACTATTAAGATGATCATGGAGAGCAAACAACGAACAAACAAAATCATCCAATCCAACAAATCCTCTATCTCTATCTAAGGTTATCTCATGACGATTAACTAAAGATGTGGTTCACCTCTCGAAGGTATGAATACTACTTCCGTAGATAATCCGTCTATCAATCTAACATCTTCCAATGTATAAATTGACGCAAACAAACCAAGATGCAAGATTTTAAATCTAACAACCTAGATAATTAACCTATCAACTTCCGTTATGTCAAGGTTAAAAATCTAATCTTTCCTATGGTGATCTAAATCTAATCATGACTTCCATCAAAATCAAACATCAAAAGCAACGATCTTCCGATATGAGTTGCATAAACGAATAGAAAAGATACAACTTTGAATTAAAATCACAACATAAACTTAAATAAAAGATAGATAAAACCTGAATGGAAAAAGAGTCAAACTGTTGAACATGTTCAGCCTCCAAGCATGGAGCTTCAGGAAAACGCAGCAGCAAGAAAGAAAAAAAGAAATAAACATCTAATCTAAAACCTAATCTAACCTCGGATCACCCGAGCACAAGGCTCGGGTGACCGGCCTTGAAACCTCCAAGTTGCGCTTTGCTTCTTGGTGTTTTGTGTATGAGAAATTCTGATGATATTAGGGTTGGAATCGCAGCTGCTTTTATAGAAAAATCAAGTCGGTTGCTCTGATAAAGGTGCCGGACGCCCGCTTTGAAGATCCGACGCCCGTCCGCTATTTTCAGCAATAGCATCCAAACTTGTAACGCTCATATCTCGGGCCTCGTAAGTCGGAATTGAGTGATTCAAAATCCTGTAGAATCCTCTCTTCAAGCCCTACAACTCTTCTCTTGAGGTCCAGAGTAAAATCGGTTGTTATCATATCAAGAACTTCGTTGCAAGGTCGTCACTACCCGGAATCCTGATTTTCCGACATTTATCTTGATTGATTTCTTTCCTTATATCTTTCAATCTTCCATAACTTTGATTGATCCTTTCCAAGCACGAATTTGGCTCTCTAAAATCCTCTCTTCCATCATCAATGAGTATCTACAACAATAGGAAAACATACCAAAGCGTAACGTATTTCCAAAATAACATAAAATCATCAATTACGCACATAAATCGTTACGTTTTGAGATTTAACTATTAAAAACATCATTTACTCAATATTTCAATATAAATCCCTATTTCTATGAAAAACATCCATATACGGGGAATATTGATATAAAATATATCCTTATAAAACGTATAAAATCACCCTTAACAACTCCCCCACACTTAAACCTTGCTCGTCCCGAGCAAGACAAAACATAATCATCACTCGAGACAAATAAACATTCATGCAACCATAAAGCATATTCAATAGTTTAGAGGTTCACCCAAGTGCGTGTGTGCATAGCCATAATAAACTTCCACTAAATCCACACTTGAAATTGATTCAAGCAAAACTAGCCAACATCCCATTTAAATTAGAAATATAAAAATGATTATAACATGCACCTCACAAAAACATACACATTCCGAAAAGATAATAGGGAGCATTTAAAATATTTCCGACATACTTAGAGGATAGTCCCTACAACATATCTTTCAGTTTATACTGGGGATAGTTAGAAGATAACTAAGGTTTCCAACCATCTTTTCACATGCCATTCACTAATTTTTCTTTATAGTTCAATCAATTCCACACATATATAGCATATATGCCCTCATTCCCAGCAATAGGACGTTTCGTGATAACACCCTAGCTGGACTACTATCATCAGGCAGTCGGGAGCTATTAACCTCATAGTGGTATAGGACATTTCGTGATAATGCCCTACCGCACTCAAATCATTGGTAGCTACTTCCGACACGTATAAATATATCTTATTCATATTATTCATCTTAGATTGGTATGCAAACCTTAAATTATATCCCTCCTATCACATTCAAACCTTCAGATATTCACAGTATGTCATACTTTAATTCTAAATACAAACTATTAAAATTTTCAAAATTCGTATGGAAGCAAAGAATCATGCGATAATCATCAAAAAATCTCTAATCAAATGGGCATAGCTTTAAATTATAGCTCATCATTTACTATGGCACGTGAAAAATAGTGTCGGGTGAAACAACTAGATTTACTAAATATGCAGAATACAGCATCAATGATATAAGAACTCAAATGAAGACATGCAATGCTTACTTGGGACAAAACAAAAATTTTAAAATCTAGCACTTTTCATAGAAATATAAAAGTATGGCAAATGAATGTAGATACATATTCCCTCCCCCACACTTAAACTAAAACATGTCCTCATGTTGTGCAAAATAAAAGAAAAGAGAACTTAGCTGATTGTCGTTCGAAGGTGCAAGTCTGGAAGTGGTCATGAGTCAGATCCAGAAATGCTGGATGAAAGCAGTAAACTATGGACCATCCACCGGAAAACTGGCTTCATCTAAAAGCGCACAATTGCTAATGCAAACACCCTGCACACTTGACAAACATGAAATACCTCGGGGATAGGGGGAAGATAACATATAAAGCACATGAAAGGAGGTCTAGAGAATTTTTAGATTAGGCTCATATAAAGATGGACATATACATGGAATATTACAAAATAGTAAGGCTAGGTGCAACTATATGAAAATGCATTACAATGCAATCTACGTGAAAAATCCTAAAAATAAAATAAAAACGAGGTAGTATTACGAAACCGAACCGAGCTTAACTACACTCAAAAAGAAAAATAAACTAGGTGGTATTACGAAATCCGACAGTGACCACACTTAAGAAAAATAAAAGGAAAAATATAAAAACAATGCAACTAGATGACATGCAACTATATGAAATGCATTTAAATGATATGCAAAAAGAAAATAAAATAAAAGAAAGAAAAACTAGCCCACTATATGCAACACGACATATATATAAACGTCTACCACATAATGACGAGTTACGATAAACGATGTCTTGTCACTAGTGCCGACGCTGCCTTAAGACTTATCGAAAGTGATAGACTTATGAAACCAACGATCATCTATCTAAATGTGTATAACTCATATGGAGAAAGGGCGTAGCATACGGAAAACCGGCGAGTAGCTACCCATATGAACTATAAAAACAAAGGAAGCACGTAAGTCTTAAAAGCTTAAAAGATTCATCGGAGCGGTATGTAGCATACGGGAACCGACATTAGCTACTAATTAACCATAAGAACAGTTATAGTTTACGAGAACCGACAGTCACTATAACATGCCTAGATGAATCATATCTAAAGAATTGATCAATTATCTAACATGGATTCATAGATGGAAAGGTAAAAACATATAAGTTCAGGACATCTATGTAAACATCAATTAGCCACAGAAGCTCGAATGAAAAGTCCACATCAAATAAAAGCATTGAAAATAAAATCAAGAAATTTAGAAACTGGGTGAACCCGGCCGAGCGTTCACTTAGCGTTCGAATCGGGCGGGCGTTCCACCTGCGTGACGCTAAATGCGCCTTGAAAACCGACCGGACGGGCGTTCGAAAGTATAGACGCTCGTCTGCGGTCCTTTAAATCGAACGAGATTGAAAATATTTGAGCGGACGGCGTCAATACTTCCCAACGCGTTCACTGCGATGAAGAAGCTGGGCGGGCGTCCAACAAACGAGCGCTTCGTCCAACAACAAATACGCACGAAAACGCAGAAAATAACACAAACAAACCTAGAAACTCATAATTCAAAACATCACAGCACAGACACCGCAGCCACAGACAAATTTCAGCACAGGGGTTAGATTAGATAACACATAAACACATGATTCACGTAAAACAAATTGAGTAAAAAACTTTTGCACATTCTTAACCCAATGGTTATCGAAACACGGCAAAATAAAAACTCTCAACTTAGTATACGCTACTTTTATTAAAAACAAAAATAAAACGTAACAAAATCGAGAACTAACAAAACTAGATTCAACATGACACCTATTCCCCGGCAACGGCGCCACTTTTGTTAGGGAGATTTTGCATCATTAAAAACAAAAGAAAATTTATTAACCTATACTACCATGCAAAACTACCTCCTAACCGGCCGAATACCGGGTAGTTGCTAGTAAAGTTGGATAAATGCGGGTATCGATCCACGAGGAAAAGGGATATTGAACCTAATTTTATTAACTCTTCTTTATTAACTAAACCTAAACCTAATCTAGAACGGAAAGTAATCGGACAGAGGATTGTTAGTCCAAAGCCAGGAAAAATAAAAAGCAATAAAGACTAAACTACAAACGAAAAATAACTATTAAGATGATCATGGAGAGCAAACAACGAACAAACAAAATCATCCAATCCAACAAATCCTCTATCTCTATCTAAGGTTATCTCATGACGATTAACTAAAGATGTGGTTCACCTCTCGAAGGTATGAATACTACTTCCGTAGATAATCCGTCTATCAATCTAACATCTTCCAATGTATAGAATTGACGCAAACAAACCAAGATGCAAGATTTTAAATCTAACAACCTAGATAATTAACCTATCAACTTCCGTTATGTCAAGGTTAAAAATCTAATCTTTCCTATGGTGATCTAAATCTAATCATGACTTCCATCAAAATCAAACATCAAAAGCAACGATCTTCCGATATGAGTTGCATAAACGAATAGAAAAGATACAACTTTGAATTAAAATCACAACATAAACTTAAATAAAAGATAGATAAAACCTGAATGGAAAAAGAGTCAAACTGTTGAACATGTTCAGCCTCCAAGCATGGAGCTTCAGGAAAACGCAGCAGCAAGAAAGAAAAAAAGAAATAAACATCTAATCTAAAACCTAATCTAACCTCGGATCACCCGAGCACAAGGCTCGGGTGACCGGCCTTGAAACCTCCAAGTTGCGGCTGCTTCTTGGTGTTTTGTGTATGAGAAATTTTGATGATATTAGGGTTGGAATCGCAGCTGCTTTTATAGAAAAATCAAGTCGGTTGCTACAGTAAAGGTGCCGGACGCCCGTTTGAAGATCCGGACGCCCGTCCGCTATTTTCAGCAACAGCATCCAAACTTGTAACGCTCATATCTCGGGTCTCGTAAGTCGGAATTGAGTGATTCAAAATCCTGTAGAATCCTCTCTTCAAGCCCTACAACTCTTATCTTGAGGTCCAGAGTAAAATCGGTTGTTATCATATCAAGAACTTCGTTGCAAGGTCGTCACTACCCGGAATCCTGATTTTCCGACATTTATCTTGATTGATTTCTTTCCTTATATCTTTCAATCTTCCATAACTTTGATTGATCCTTTCCAAGCACGAATTTGGCTCTCTAAAATCCTCTCTTCCATCATCAATGAGTATCTACAACAATAGGAAAACATACCAAAGCGTAACGTATTTCCAAAATAACATAAAATCATCAATTACGCACATAAATCGTTACGTTTTGAGATTTAACTATTAAAAACATCATTTACTCAATATTTCAATATAAATCCCTATTTCTATGAAAAACATCCATATACGGGGAATATTGATATAAAATATATCCTTATAAAACGTATAAAATCACCCTTAACATATATTCCCATTCCCGGTCATTTCATTTATCTAATATTCTTGTTATGCCTTCCATCACTAGAAACCTCTTATCAGTACATAAATTTGCCTTGGATAATTCCATGTACTTTGAATTTCATGTGTCCTTCTATCTTGTAAAACATTACTCCGGTCTCACCCGCCTTAGGAGATATGTAAAAGATGGCCTATATCACTTCTCCACCCGGCTTCACCCTCCCCTACTCCTACTGCGGCACTAGCCTCCTCCATCACCTCCTCCATCATGTGGCATCAACGTCTCGGTCACTCTTCTTATTTCGTACACCGTCACGCTTTAAAAAGCCTTCCCACCTTTACTCCTACTCAGGAAACACCTTCTGTTTGTGCCCTGTGTCAGTTAGAAAAAAGTCACCGTCTTCCTTTATACACATTTGAGTTTACCTCTACTGACCCATTGGACCTATTTTACTCCAATGTCTGGGGCCCCTGTTCTGAGACCTCAATTTTTGGTTCCCGTTATTATGTAGTTTTCTGGACGACTTCACCAAATACATATGACTTCATCCTTTGAAAAATGAATCTGATGTTGAAATTATCTTTCCTGGCTATCTTGCTATGATTGAACGTCAGTTTAATACCAAACTAAAATCCATCCAAACTGATTTGGGTGGTGAGTAGTCGCGTTTCCACTCTTCTTACCTCTCTTGGCATCCGGCATCGCCTTTCCTATCCCCCCACACACGAACAAGTTGGTGCCATTGAGCGCTGCCACCGCTACCGCCAAATTGTTGATGTTGGCCTCTCCCTTCTTGCCCAATCTAATCTTCCGCTTCCCTATTGGGAGGACGCCTATATAACTTCCACTTACATTATCAACCAGCTTCCCACCAAAGTTCTTCATGATAAGTCTCCCTACGAAATGGTCCACCATCGGATTCCTGACTATACATTCCTTAGAGTCTTTGGGTGTGTGTGTTGGTCCTAACTCCGTTCCTACAACCATCACATGACTGATTATCGATCCAAAACTTGCATCTTTCTCGGATATAGTCCTTCTCACCATGGTTATAAATGTCTTGACCTTGCCTCTATCCGTATCTATATTGCTTGATGAATCCGCCTTCCCCTATAAGACTTCTCCCTCGAAACCCATGCTTGATAATCTCACTGTACCGCTACCTGTCTTCCTACCAACAGCTCCACAAAATCCACCTCCTATGCTGGCCCCTTCCAACCCGGCACCACCCTCTGTGGCTCCTCATCCCGAGCCCTCGCCACCCACTTCTTCTGCGTCCACATCGGCCTCAGCCTCTCTAGTTTTGTCTCCTGACCAACCTTCTCCCACTCATACCATGGTTACTCAAACCAAAACTAATTCTCTTAAACCTATCCCTCAGCCTGACTTTATCCATTATCCGCTTCTTAAAACTCTTGTTGCTTCTACCGACTTTATGGACCCTACTTCCTAGGCTTACCAATATGATAGAAAGAGGTTGAGTTTTGTTCAGCTCGGCCATATAAGAAAAGAGGTTGAGTCTTTATCAGCTTGACAAGATAATAGAAAGAGACTACTTACCTACTTAGCTCGCCCATATAATAGAAAAGGCTTTAGCCTTTCTCAGCCCGATTGTTTTCTTGTGGCATAAGAAGATATGCATGTTTAGAACGGTGATGATGATGAGCTTGGTAAGCGAACTTATGATGAAGTTTGGAATTTTATTTTTGTTTAGCTACTTTACTTTTAGTAGTGGTTTCCGTTAAATAAAGCATGTGCACCCAGCTAGTTCCGGTGGTTACAAACATGATTGGTTTTCGTTCATTTTGTAGTTCATCCATTATATATGATTCTAGTATTGATGTAGTAGTTGAGTTGTCTTTATGGCAACACTGAGGCTGTGTTTCGCCGATTCTCAACATTTTTTTTCTCCCACACCTTCTTTGTTATTCTTATATAATGTCATACTTACGTGAATTTTAATGTTATCTTTAATGTCATGTGCCTAACATTTATTTTTCGAATAAAAATTTAGTATCCGAGAGCTGTGTGTTACAGCTCTGACATCTAACACTTTTCAATGTAAAATATAAACAAAATAGTACAAATGAATTTTCTCAAAAAAAAAAATAGTACAAATGAAGGGTAAGGATATAAGATTAGAGATATGGGTCAGGAAGAACTGACACTTCAACCTGGGTGTCGTGTGTGACACGACACGCGACCAACATGTTTACGATACGCGTCCGATAAAGGAAGAACCGACACTTCAATCTGGGTGTCGTGTCTGACACGACACGCAACCAACATGTTTACGATACACGTCTGACACGTGTCGGCTGATTAAAATAATATTATTGAAATTATAATATCCAACACACCTTGTTAAAGTTATCCCACATTGGGAATTTTATATTGTATAACCCACCATATTAAGAGATGATCTTTGACAATGCTGGAAATCGTCTGAACAAATCTAGAGCTCTACCCTCTTGACGACAACCTGCACAAGCTTCAAGAAACAAAGAACAATAAAAAAAGATAAAAAGAGAGGGTGTTTTGGTGGTGGTTTAGACTGCACTTGAGGTGCTATTCCTCAAGCTGTCTACGTATCCAACATATCCATTGGAATCAAGTCTTCATAGTTCCTTAGGGATTGTTTATATAGAGGGGCTTGTGCCCTAGCAATTACGCGTGGCGTGTCCAAGGTGGAATCTTATTGTCGTGTTCTTTAAGGAAAAGATAATGATGATTCAATACCCTTGATTTTAGGAGATAATTATTGTCATATTTAAATATCAGAATCACAGTCTTTATGATTTAGGATTCTTTCTGTATTAATCTGATTTAATGCATGCGTAAGATGTTATGTCTAAGAAGGACTTAGACCGACCTGAAGGGTCGGGCATGAGTAAACTGACCTCAAGCATTTGGCCGACCCGGAAAGGTCGGTAGAGAGTGGACGAGCTTGGGCAGCTCGGATACCGGGGGTTCTGGCCCTTAAGGGAGACTTTTCTCTATCTTCATTAATAACTGGACTATTATGGAGATGACACGTGGCGAGATGATGATCCGACCTTCGTCATACGCCCCCTAGATCCAGCCGAGCCTAGTGAGGTCGGTTCGGATCTGCTTAGATTGCAGCTCGGCTCGGTCATCGAACTCGTAGATTTTTGAATGATGACCAGGGACCGTTACAACACAGTTATGACCATCCCGGAATTTGAGGCGTTACTTCCTGCATGTTTAAATTGGAACGGTTTCCAAGATAAACTCGAAAGGCATTAACCTATCCTATCAAGCATCATTTCTCCAAATTTTCCTTGAGATTGCTATTCTATTGTAGCTTTCTATCGCAACACTTCTCCCTTCTTATTCATTTTAGCGCTATGGTTAATAAGGAGATCACTTTCGCCCGATTCATTTGAAGATGAACCGCTTTCTCCTAGGACCGAAGCTATTAGAAAGGAGTCTTGGACCAGGCCTGTAGTTTTTGAAGAAATCCCCTAGGTTCCTCCACAGCCGAGTTCCAGCGCTCCTTCTTCCGGTCCTTCATCAAGCATATTCAACCCTCTTTTAAGGCTCAAAATTCAACGGGCCACTGAAGATATTATGGGTAGTCACGGAGTAGTCTCAGTTCTCACTCAGAACAGTATGGAATACATCTGCCGTAAACATGAGGTAAATCTAGATGAATTTGCTCCCCTGCTCCATGTTGACCTACATCCGTACACTGTGCGTCCTCCCGACGGGTATTTTTCTATTTACGAGTCCCAGTTAAAGGCTGGCTTGAGATTTCCTTTGTGCCCAGAATTTTTGTCTTTGTTGCTGTATTACAAGATAGGTGCCGCTCAAGTGGCTCCTCCAGGTGTTAGGACCATGATAGGGTTTGCCATCTTGTGCTGAATGGCTGGAGTATGCTTCTCGGTAGGCCTCTTCCGGGTTTTTCACCGCATCGCGCAGAGTCCGGGACTGAAAGGATGGTATCACTTCTCTCGTCGGTCGGGAGTAAGGGAAATGATGCTCGAAGGCCCTAAGCATAACGTGTGGCGAGGGCGCTTTTTTTCATCAGAGATGGGGGGAAATCTGGGCTGGACGTTGGAAGACGAGATCTTTGCAAAGAGACGAGTGTCCGACAAATCCAAACTCTACTTCGGTGGACGATCTCAGAATGCGGGAATCATCCTGGGGCTATGTGAGCTTCCTCCCGAGCTGATCAACGCAGCTTGTTTGGCCGAGGCCGGTCCCGATCCCCATGTTCCCCTAAGCAGTGACAGCCAGGATGTTTGTGAGTGCCGCTACTTCCTTGTTCTTTTAGATTTTTGAGTTAGCATTAGTAATGGACTTTTTCTTCTTGCAGTGAGGATCCTGGCCGGCCTTCAAGCCCTCATCCGTAACAAAGGGGTAAAGTGCCAAACTGAGAGAATAGCCGCGGCTCGGAAGCAGGCTGGCTATAACCCCGCATCTCTTCCCATCCACACAGCTCATCTGCTATCCGAGCTAGATGATGATGCCTTGATAGGGCCTCATTCCGCCGGAGAAGTCTCCGGTGCTCCTGTTGTCGAGATTTCTTCTTCAGATGCTCTAGACGAGAAAGATGAGGAGGAAGAGTTGGAGACGTCCCTTATCCAAAGGTCTTCTCACCCTAGGTCGGAAGAGGTTGAGGACAAGGAAAGGTCTGAAAAGAGGATTAACACCGAACAAAAATTGGGTCTGGGAAACAAAGCGGGGGACGAGAAAACATCTGAGACTTGCCGAGAGGATGGGAAGGCCGAGGTCGATCCCAGCACTTTGTCTTTTTCGAGTAATCCGGTGCAAGAGATTTCTCGGATGTCCGATACTGTGCTGCTCAAGGCAGGCTTTGAGGTGATGAGATACATAAGTTTCATTTCTTTGTACCTTTGATATTTTTCTTTATTAGATTGTTTTTACCGTAAGTTGTGTGTGCACAAGGATCAGTCGTGGGTCAAGAGATTCTCTGCCGACTTGCATGTTTGTCTGCCGAGCGGGAAAAAAGGACTTCTGATCTAAAGTCAAAATATGAGAAGATTCGGGGACTTGAGGAACAGCTGGAAGTTCAGGCAAAGAGGATGGAGGATCTGAGGTCGGATTACGACACTCGCCTTCAAGAGTTCATGAACGAGCACTTGAAAAGGGAGGCCGAGCTAGATAGTCATATTGTAAGGATCTGATGAGAGCTTACTGTTATGGATACAGCTGTTCGAGCTTTCCCTGCTCGGCTCCAAGAGGGCTCTGCCTAAGCTATCCGAGATTATAAGGCTTCCTCTGACTTCATCGAGTCTTTAACGCGGATGTTGAGCCCTACCGTGAGGTCTAGTTTTGTGTTAGGAGTAGATGACTTCCTGGTCCATCTTCTTGATCTTCATTTCGACAATCTGGCCCACAAATATTTGTACATCCCAGGTGCATACATAATGTATTCCATCTGGTTGAAAGAGTTTCAATTAGGGGTAGACATTGCGACTAGGTACCCTGTAACTAGAGCCTCCCTCGGGTCTTCTAGTGAGGGCGAACCTTCCAGTTTGGCCCTTCCGTAGAAGAGTTTGAGTCCAGACTCCTAGGGTTGTTAGACATATTTTAGTTTTATTGATGAGTGCCACACTAGTTGCTATAGAGCAAAGGCAAAAAGATGTCTAGATTAAATGTATAGGTTTACTAGAGTTTGATCTTTGTATAGGTTCGATCAAACAAGCACTATAAAGAGGCCAGCTGACTTGTCAGTAGAATGTCTAGAGACGAGATGCAGATCTAGGAACCGGTGATAGTTGAAGGTTGAAGGTTCAAACTCAGTGAATGAAGGCGAGGTTCAAACTCGATGAATGAAGGCTAAGGGATCAAACTTAGTGTTTAAAGTCAAGGATATAGGATCAGAATTTTAGGGAAGTCTGTGATGACCTAAACTGATCACATATACCTTGTGTAGAAGGCCTAAGTTCCATTAAAGTTGACTGGTGATTGGAACTTGGTTATGTTTAAAATGGTGTACTCTAACTTCAAAATAAAAGGTTAGATGAGAAGCAGTCAGCTGAAGTGTGTATCAAAACATAGCAGACTAAAAGTCAGCTGACATACAAGGACATTGGCAGAACTATACAACAGATGTCTGTTGAATGTTTTAATTCGAATTAATCCAAGTTTTTCTAGAAGAATAAATGGATAAGGATGATTTACAAGCCTTGGATTAACTAATCAATCAATGGTCAAGATGAAAGGGACGTTGTACGGAATTCAGAGCCATATCAAATGGAAATAAACCATTGGCTGACAGTCTGGACTGTCAGAAGGTCAATGACAGTGTCAGAAGAAACATCATAGGTATTTCCAGGGATATTCAGTAAAATCCTGCAACGGTTATGATTCAGATTCAAATTCAAACTCCAGGATTTTCATCTATAAATAGAGGACCCTTGATTTAGATTGTGCAAAAAAAAACACCTAAGAATAACGCGCAGAATCAAGTTTCTGAGCAAGAATTTTATCAAGAGCAATCTGACCCTGCTGAGCTAAATTGAACTAACAATTTACTGATCAAGTTTTCTTTAAGTGTTTCCTGAAAATCAAGACTTATCCAGTTTACACACTTGAAGAACTTAGACTGCTGATTCATTCATCCTGATCAGAAGTCTACTGAAAGCAGAATCACTTTCTTGATTCAACCCTTCTTTTTCAAGAAGTTTGCTGAAGACAGAGAAGTACATAAGTGTCAATAAATGTTTTTTTGTGGTGGAGCTGGTGAAGAGGCAAACCTACCCTTCAAGGACCAGTGGAAGACTTAGGAGCAACAATTCTACCTGTTTCTAGTTTTTAGTTTGTGAAGCCATAGTCATTAGTCAGAGACAAACAATTTACGGATTTTCGTAATAGCTACAACAAGAGTCTCTAGTGAATTTCCTCCAACATGACAAGAGAAGAGTGGACTGACATGATTACACCACCTGGAACCACTATAAATCTTTCCTACTTTACTTTACTGCATTTACATTCGGCATTTACTTTATCTGCATGCTTATCACATCAAATTGACTGAACTAGCACTTGAATCACACCACTCACTAATGAGTCTAATACTTAGTATCATATTTAAATCAACAAGTAACAAGGCTTAATTTAATATATTCCGCTGCAACAAATTCAAGAGATTTAATAGTCAGCAAACAGCTGAGTGGTCAGTAGAGTGCTGAGTGGTAATTAGGCTAGTAACCCTACTGAGATTGTAAAACTCTAAAGGTAGGACTGCTGGACCTTCTAGACCTACTGATAGCAGACCTACTGCAAAGTCTGATGGACCGTAAAAGGGTAAAAATCAGAAATATTCCAAGGATAAGAATGCTAAACCTAAGAATGTTAATCATTCAAGAGATACTTTATCTCAGGGAAAAAGGTAGATTGTTCCCTACTGATGAAGATTGGAATATTCCTGCCCCTACTGCTAGAGACAATAGATATAACCATAATTCTAGGCCTAGACCTCAGCAGTGGAATCAGCAGAGGACTCACCAGAGGACTTACCAAAGACCTCAGCGAAGACCTCAGCAGACTCCACAATAAAGGGTTGTTCATAAAAGATAGCAATCTTATGGTTATACTAATGCTTTTAACAACAGAAATCACTTCAAACAGCATTATGTAACAAAAGGCCAGAAACCATATGTGAATGCTACACAACCAAATGTTAGATTCTATGGAAATGTAGCATATATATATGAACAAAAGTGCAACACTTTCCAAATGAGACCATATGGAAATTTTGCAAGGGTTGTGCTTACCACTGACCATTATGGACCCAAACAGGTTTGGGTACCTAAAGCACATTAAATTTGTTTTGTAGGGTGTCTGGTACTTTGACAGTGGATGTTCCATACATGTGACTAAGAACAAGCACTGTTCGACCAACTATGTAGCAAAGGATGGACCAATAGTTAATTTTGGGAACAAAGACAAGCCAGGATTCACAAGAGGTTATGGACCACTGGTGAGGAATGGATTGACAATCTAGAATGTTGCATATATTGAGGGCTTGGATTACAACCTGCTGACCATTGGACAGTTTTATGACATGGGCTACAAGGTCACTTTTGACAAAACCTATTGTATTGTCATGAGTGAAATGAGAGAACAAGTTGTGTTGGCTGTAGAATACAACAAAACATTTATGTGGTAGATTGGAGTACATCAATACCAGAAACTTGTCTCATTGTGCATACAAAGTCAGAATTGAATTGGTTATGGCACAAGAAGCTGAATCATCTAAATTTGGAAGACCTAAATCAGTTGGTGATTGGTTTACCTGAGATCGCATACAAGAAGGATGGTGTATGTGATGTTTGTCAACAAGGTAAACAAACAAAGTCAAGTTTCAAGTCAAAGACAAAATAATAAATAAAAAAAAGAGTACTGGAGCTGATGCATATGGATCTATTTGGACCAGTTATTCCAACAAATATAACAGGAAAGAAGTACACACTAGTTTTTGTGGATGACTTTTCAAGATTCACTTGGGTGATTTTTATGAACAAGAAAAGTGAAACACTTCAAAAGATGCATGAACTTTTGAAGAGATTACAAATGAGAAGAGTGTCACAGTTGTAAAAATCAGATCAGATAAGGGTACTGAGCTCCTTAACAAAGTCATAAGAGAATATTGTGAACAAAATGGTGTACGGCACCAACTAGCAGCTGCTGGAACACCTCAGCAAAATAGGGTTGCTGAGAGAAAGAATAGGACTTTGAAGGAAGTAGGGAGGACTATGATATATGAAGCAAAGTTACCTGAAAGATATTGGACTGGAGAAATCAATACAACATGCTACAAACAGAATAGAACCTCAGTGAACAAAAAGCTAATAAAGACACCTTATGAAATTTGGAATGGAATAAAGCCAAATTTATCATAATTCCATCCATTTGGAAGCAAGTGCTTTATCTTGAATCATAAAGAGCAACTAAAGACTTTCCAACCAAAATCAGATGAAGGAATCTTTTTGGGATACTCTTCAGTCAGCAAGGCATTTAGGGTGCTGAACAAAAGGACATTGAAACATGAAGAATCAATACATGTTGTGTTTGATGAACCTAAGTTCACTGGAATGGAAAATGATGAAGTTTCAAAACCTGCTGCAAATCCAGAAGTTACTAATCCAGAATATGTTGAAGTATTGAAGAAGATAAGTGACTTAAAGGTTTCTGATTCTGGAGTTGAAGAAGTCCCTGCTGAACAACCTACTGATATCTCTACTGATACAACAACAGATGCAGTTCAAGGATCTGCTGATTCCCCTACTGAACCAACAGCAGACCCTATACAAGATCAAGTTTCTGTAAATCAAACAAATCAAGATTTACAATGGTTGAAGGATCACCCTGCTGAACAAGTAATTGGTGATTACAGTAAGGTGTAAGGACTAGAAGACAACTTGAAGCCATGTTTACATGTTTTCTATCTCAAATAGAACATAAAGTCGTAGAAGAAGTAATTTCAGATCCAGATTGGATAATTGCTATGCAAGAAGAAATAATGATTTTGAAAGAAATCAGGTATGGACACTTGTATAGAGGCATGATCATGCAACTATAATTGGCACTAAATGGGTATACAATAAATAAATTGGATGAATCTGGTACCATTGTTAGAAACAAGGCCAGGCTAGTGGCAAAAGGCTATTCTCAGGCTAAAGGGATAGATTTTGATGAAACATATGCCCCAGTTCCAAGATTGGAAGCTATGAGAGTAATTTTGGCATATGCTGCACATAAGAACTTCAAAGTATTCTAGATAGATGTCAAAAGTGCATTTTTGAATGGCATTCTGGAGAAGAGGTTTATGTTCAGCAACCTCCTGGTTTTGAACTCAAAGATCAAGAAGATACTCAATAAAGCACTTGATGGTTTGAAACAAGCACCAAGAGCATGGTATGGGACCCTCTCTCAATTATTGGTGAACAATGGTTTTACAAAAGGTTCCATTGATAAAACACTTTTCACAATCAATGAGGGTGACAGCACCCTGCTGGTACAGATTTATATGGATGACATTATTTTTGGTTCTGAAAATGAATTTCTTTGTGAAAAGTTTGCTAATCTCATGAAAAGCAGTTCCAGATTAGTATGATGGGAGAAATGAACTACTTTTTAGGACTACAAGTCAAACAAATGCAAGATGGAATCTTCATGCAACAAACCATATATACCAAGGAGCTGCTGAAAAAGTTTCGTATGGAAAACAGCACCACAGTATCAACTCCTATGGGTACAAGCATCATAATGGATGAAGACAAAGAAGGCAAAGATGTTGAACAAACTTTATATAGAAGGATGATAGGAAGTCTGATGTACCTTACAGCCAGCAGACCTGATATATTGCAGTAGGTGTATGTGCAACATTTCAATAAAAACCTAAAGAAAGTCACTTAGATGCACTAAAGAGGATTGTCAAGTATTTTAAAGAGACTTTGGGAGTAGGGATATGGTATTCAAAAGATGGAAGTTTCAAGGTTATATCCTACTCAGATTCTGATTATGTTGGGTGCAAGATTGATAGAAAAAGCACCACAGGGACTTGTCAGTTGATGGAAAATAGACTTGTTTCCTGGTTTAGCAAGAAACAGAATTCAATTTCAACTTCCACTACTGAAGCTGATTACATTGCTACTGGAAGCTGTTGTGCACAAGTTTTATGGTTAAGACAACAACTAAGGGATTATGGGATTGAAGAAAGAAAAATTCTCATAATGTGTGACAATATTAGTGTAATTGCAATCACAGAAAATCATGTTTTGCACTCAAGGACCAAACACATTGATGTAAGACATCATTTTATTAGAGATCATGTTGAAAAGAAAGATGTTGCGGTTCTTTACATCCCTACTGTCACGGATTTTATCTAACAAAACAACAAGTAATAAATATTTATAAATCCGGTATTCCCCAAGTGTAGGGATCGTAGTATAGAGATTAATACCGGAGTCGATCACAGGGAATCGAGGTTGTTTAATCTAGTTCTTATTAATTCTTCTAAAATTGTCACTACTATTTATTATTAAACCTAAACTAAAACGGAAAATAAACTGGACAGAGGATTGTCAGTCCAAAGCCAGGAAAATATCGTTGCGAACAAAAGCAAATAAAATAAAACTACAACTAAGAAAACAATAAAACTAACTATCATGATAATGACTGAAGCAAATCAACATAGAACAAACATGATCCACCATCCCGCAACCCTTAATTCTTCCCTAGATTATCTTATGATGATTCAATCAAAGTTGTGGTTCACCTAATCAAAGGTATGAATTCCTACTTCCGTAAGTAATCCGTCTATCAATCTCATCATCTCCCGATCTATAGAGATTAACGCTCTCAAAACAAGGTGCAAGATTTATTAGATCTAACAACCTAGAAATCTAACCTATCAACTTCCGTTATGTCAAGGTTAAAAGTCTAATCTTTCCTATGGTGATCTAAGGTTTACACCGATTTCCATCATACGGTAAACATCAAATAGCAATACATCTTCCGATATCGATTGCATAAACAAATAAACAAAGGAAAGAAACAAACTTGAAATTAAACTCACAAAATATCCAAAGGAAGAAATAAAACGCTACTGGAAAAGTTTCCCATGGATGCTCCAAGTTCATAGCTTCAGGACAGCACCATGAATCGAACAAGAATAGAAAAAGCGAAACAAAAACCTAACTAATCCATGACCCCAGCCTCTCCCAAAGGTCTTTGGGGGCCGCTTAGGTTTTTCTCTAATGATTATGTATCAATAAGAGTCAATAATGTCGCTGCTATTTATAGGAAAAATAGGTCGGCCGCCGCTATGTCGGTGTTGGGCGCCCGTCGCACCTTCTCGACGCCTTGATTCAATTTGCTTTGGATCGCTACTCAGGCGCTTTCGTCCACTCGGCGTCAAAACTCTCTCGACCAAAAATCTCATCCTGGACGCCTTGATCCAATATTACTGACGCCGATTCAGTGGGACGAGACTTGGACGCTTGATTAATTTGGATCCAAATTCGAAATCTTCAACTCTATCTCTTTTCTTCTAGCCAATTCCATCCTTATCTCTTTTTCATCCATTAAATCCGACATTTATCTTCTTTTAATCATCTTTTGAACCGCAATTATGCATCTACACGTCATCAAAAACATCGCAAAGTGTAATAATATTCAGATAAACATAAAACCATCAATAAAACACATAAATTAACCAATTTTGTGATTAACCCGTTAAAAACATCACTTGCTCAATATTTCAATATAAAGCTCGATTTCTATGAGAAACATACGAATATGGGGAGAATTGTTACAAAATATATCCTTATAAAACGTACAAAATCACCCTTAACACCTACTGAAGATCAACTTTATGACATCTTTACAAAACCTTTGGATAGTGAAATATTTGCTAAGTTAAGAACTGGACTTGGCATTATCAAGGTTGACTGACCTTCTAACAGTCGAATAGTGGTACCTGAATCCACCAAGGGGACTAGTCATTGATACTAATGACTAATATGCAGGGTTAGCTCACTTGGCAGATTAGTCATTGGTATCAACAATTCCTAAGTACTCTTATAGTGTGAACAATTGAGCAAATGAAGTTACCAAGGGGGTTGGTCTTTGTCCTGTTGGGTGAGCTCACTTGACAGATCAGTCATTGGTATTAAACTTCACTTTGTGTAATCAATTGAACAAACTAAGTTGTTAAAGATCAGCTGTGTATTTTTTATGACAAAGAAAGCTGAACATCTTTGAGTCTCTTTGAAGAAGTGAAGCAGATTATTTATACTCTACTGAAGGTGAAGTCTACTGAAAAATTCTATTGTATGGAACGTTGCTGATAAAGTCAGACTTTAATGATAGTCGACAGTGAAGTTATTGGATATTAATCTTATCCTTTATTACAGCTGTTACAGTATATAATAATTTAGTACTAATGGGATCAATTAGTGGGACACATGGCAGTACCACATTTAATCAGACTGAAGATCGTGCGATAACGGTACAGTTTGTGCATAGTACGTGCCTGACGGTTTTTCACCCACAACTTTCTACTATATATACAGATATACACTCAGTATATACACAAACATACTAAGATCAATCTTAACTGAAGAATATACGAGTGTGAACATAGATTTAAAAAGTTTTCTGCTTCATCTTTCTCAATTTTTTACAATGGCAGACAAGGAGATTCATCTTGGGTCAAGTCAAAGTGTGAGAAGCTATTTTGTTGATGCTCAGAAGACACAACTAGCAATAAATCTTGGAAGAAGAATAAGGAGGTATGAAGGGTTGGAGACCATCTTGAATCTCAGATTGGAGAACATTTCTTACACAAATGTTAACAATTTTTAGAGAAATATGGTAATAAAAAATGACGGGGAGGCATTTACAATGACTGTAAATGGCAAAGATATTGAAATCACCTCAGACCTACTGAGAGAAGCATTCAGATTTAGACCAGGAAATGGATCCTCTACAAATCCAGAGTTGATGGAGCTACCAAGATTGGATTTTGTTAGATCACTAAGGACCAACAAATCTATTCCAGCAGTTTTGAATATTAATGTGAAGCACATTGCTTTGGAATATAACCTGTTGAGCAAATTAATTGCCAAGAATATTCTGGGTTTTGTTGAAAGTCTTTATACTCTCTCTGGACCAAAGATAGGTCTCTTGATCATCATTTCTAGAAGCAAGAAGTTTGACTGGGCTGGATTCTTTGTGAAATACATGAAGAAGGTTGTGTCAGATGACTGAGAAGACACAAGGAAATCAAAGACTAAACCTTTGAGTTTATTGATTCAGGCCATGCTGAATCACCTAGAAATTCCTGATGTTGTACCTGTCAAAATCAACAAGTCAGATACAAGATAGAAATCCATTATAGTATTCCTGGACTAGATAATGATGATGTGGAACAGGAAAGGACTGAAAGTGATGGTGGTGATGACAACAATGATGATGATAATGATGATGGTGGTGAGCAGGAACAGAGGACTATGGCAAAACAAGATGTGCAACCTGCTACACCAAAGAAATCAGTAGAGAAGAGAAAGGCTACTGATACAAGGAAGATCACTGAGTTGTTGAAGCCAAAAAGAACAAGCGACAATCGTGAGACGCCAATTGAGTCTCACTGAGGTTCTAGTTGATGTTAAGGCTACTGAGCCTACTGAAGTTGCAAAGAAGACTGCTGCTGATTTGCTTAAAGAACAAATCAGAGAGGATTCAACAAAAAGGAAGGCTGTTAGCAAAGAGCAGTTAGAAAAAGAACTTTTTCATGCTGAACAACAACCTGCTAAGAGGAGAAAACACATTGCAAAGAAAAGAGTCCATGGAAAAGGGAAAGAACTAAGGACTCTTGAAAAGCAAAGAGAAAAACTCTCAAGAGAATGTTGAGCCTCTTGGTGAGGCTATTGAAGTTTTGGTGAGCAACAAGTTAAAGAACCACAACAGATCGGTGAATTTGAACTCGCTATGGAAGTTAATACACCTAATCAAGATCCTGCTGTGATTGCTACAACTCAGGGGGAAGGAGAGACTGTTGAAGACCCTGCTATAGAGCATGAGATTCAGGGGGAACCAAGTGTTGAATAGATGGAGGTAGTAGGTACAAACTTGCAATTTGAAGAACCTACTGACTTATTTGTATCTGCTGAAGATACATTGAGCCATCTTGTTGAAACTTTTGGAAGTCAACAAGATGAGCAACCTACTTCAAGAAAGCCAACTATGCCATATGAGAGAAAAGAGAAGAAGTCAAAGGAAGATACAAATATCAGACAAGTTGAGAATATTATAGATCGAAATTTGGATTTTATATGAGATAGAAACCTGCAAGAGAACCTATGATTGGATTTGAAAAATGGGCATTTGACAAGTTGGGAGTGGAGAACTTACTTGGATTAGTTGATACATCTGAGTTGGGTGTAAGGTTGTTGGATATCATTGAAAAAGAAAAGAAGAAAAGAAGTATTATTTTTAGGGATCCTAAGTACACACCAGATAGTTATGATTTATCATCTTCATCTGATTCAGATAATGATAATCCCATGCATCTAGGAGAGTCCAGTAGAGCTGCAGGAGATAGATCTATTGAGGAGACTGGAAATGGATCTGCTGAAAAAGAAGTTGAACAACATACTGAAGGTGAAAAGTCTGCTAAGGGTCAGCAGACTGATGATTTAGATCAAGGAATGGTTACTGCACTCACTGAAAATTTAGAAGAACCAAATGAAGCAACAACAATTCTTGAAGATTCTACATTAATAGCTAATACTAAAGCTATAATGATTGAATAGGCTGAGATCAGTATAATGGAATCATTTCAAGATCGTGAGTTTATTGACACTTAAGGAACTTTATCACAGGCATCGATATTTTGCGTGTATGTTGCTTGTATGTGAGCTATCTTAAAGGAAAATATGAACATATTTCCTAGTGTTAAAGAGATGGTTCAAAGTTCTTTGGGTTACAAATAGCACTGAATACAGTCGGAACCGGTGGTCCTAATCACCGAGGATCAAACAGTGTTGGGACAAAGGTTGGACTTAATGATGGGATTGGAGGAATCCTTTGTGCATAGTTTGAAGGTTACTGAAGAAAGGGCTACTGATGTAAAAGATAGACAATAGGCTGCTGAAGAATCTGATGTAGAACAGCTTGTTGACTTTGATTTTAGTGATGAGGAGTTTTAGTTGTCCGAAGAAGAAGTATAGGAAGAGCCCCAACAAGCACAAGACCCTATACTTGATGAGGTACCTATTTTGGAGGCAGTACAGGAGCCTCAACCAGTACAAGAACCTGCACTTAAGGTACCAGTTGAAGAAGGTCCTAAACTCCATGAATGGGATAGTACAAGATAATTTTTTGTGAGGCAACCCAGGGCTGAAGATGATGTTGAACAGCCTGATTGGATGTTTTGCTGAAGGTATGGCTGGAATGAATGCAATTCCAGTGTATATCTTGGATGAGTTACAAAAGAAGTAGATTAGAAGGTTGAGAGCTGTGGGGGGGTGATATAACCCAACTGAAGACTCAACTAAACAGAAGTGAGAGAAGATTTGAAGACTTAGTGAATATAGTGGAAAACAGAGGGAGAACTTCTGAGACAGCAGCATCAAACATTACTCATCTTCAATTTTGAACAAATGATTTGCTGAGAGAAGTTGCTCGTGTTAAGAATGATGTTCCTGAGGCACCTAAGCCTACTGAGGCACCTCACCCTACTGTCATTGACCCTAAACTGACTGAAAGGATCAATCTGCTGGAACAGACAATAGAAGGTCGAATTACTGCAGTTGATACAAGAACTGAGATTATGGAAGGGCAACTGAGTAACTTGGTAAATACACAGGAGAGTGTTCTTGGTCTGTTGATCCGCTTTATTGATGATGTCAATAAGGGGGGAAAAGGACTTACAGCAGAAGCAAAAGAAGAAACCAGAATCTTTAACAAAAAGAGATGGAAAGCAGATATCAATGAATTTAGGAAGCTCACACTTTGCGATACAAATTATTGATGATCTGCTAAAGGAGTTTAAAGCTGCTTATGGAGCAAGAAGGAAACCCTATCCGGACATGACTTTTATGGAAGGACTGAATTCCTTCCTTGGACACAAATTATGGGAGGCAAGAATCAAATCAATGAAATTGACTAGAAAAACTCCAACATATGGTAGAGGAGGTCATGCTGAAAGATGTGGAGGTAGAATACAGACACCTGCTGAGGAAAAAGCAAAAATTTGTGTGGAAGAATTCAAGACATGCTACATGGGAGGAGGTTTCAATTGGCAATGTGTCCGGTTAAACCTGAATGAAGCCTGGAAATGGTGGAAGATGGTGCATACTTGGATTGATTTCACATTAATTGAAAATCAATGGATGTGGACATGCAAAGAGAGATAAGAGAATACCTACATAAGAGAAAAGAGCAAGAAGAAGATAGACACTAGATCAGCATACTTACTTATATGTTTATCACTCTGCTGATCTTAGTTGCATTAATTTTTGAACAAATTTGAACATCAATGAAAAATCAATGAAATTTGTTTTGTTTTTGTGTTTTTATCTGTTTGCTTTGTTGTAAGGAGGGTATTTGCATCATCACTAAAAATGGGGAAATTGTACGACATATTTTAGTTTTATTGATGAGTGCTAGACTAGCTGTTATAGAGCAAAGGCAAAAAAAATGTCTAGATTAAATGTATAGGATTACTAGAGTTTGATCTTTGCATAGGTTCGATCAAACAAGCACAGTAAAGAGGTCAGATGATGTCAGCAGACCTATCTAGGTCAGTAGAGTGTCTTCCTAGGACAGTAGAGTCTAGGAACCTGTTGATAGTTGAAGGCTGAGGGTTCAAACTCAGTAATGAAGGCTGAGGGTTCAAACTCAGTAATGAAGTCTAAGGGATGAAACTTAGTGTTTAAAGTCAAGGATATGGGATCAGAATTTAAGGAAGTCTGTGATGACCTAAACTGATCACATATACCTTGTGTAGAAGGTCTAAGTTCCATTAAAGTTGAGTGGTGATTGGAACTTGGTTATGTTTAAAATGGTGTACTCTAACTTCATAATATAAAGTTAGATGAGAAGCAGTCAGCTGAAGTGTTTATCAAGACACAGCAGACTAAAAGTCAGCTGACATAAAAGGACATCAGCAGACCTATACAACAGATGTCTGCGGATTGTTTTAATTTGAATTAATCCAAGTTTTTCTGGAAGATTAAGTGGATAAGGATTATTTACAAGCCTTGGATTAACTAATCAATCAATGGTCAATATGAAAGGGACGTTGTAAGGAATTCAGAGCCATATCAATTGGAAATAAACCATTGGTTGACATGCAGGTCGTCGTAAGGACAGCGATGTCGGAAGGTACAGCAGAGATATTTTCAGGGATATTCAGTAAAATCATGCAACGGTTATGATTCAGATTCAAATTCAAATTCCAGGATTTTCATCTATAAATAGAGGACCCTTGATTAAGATTGTGCAAAAAAAAAAGAACACGTAAGAATAACACGTGGAATCAAGTTTTTGAGCAAGAATTTTATCAAGAGCACTCTGACCCTGCTGAGCTAAATTGAACTATCAATTTACTGATCAAGTTTTCTTCAAGCGTTTCCTGAAAATCAAGACTTATCCAGTTTATGCACTTGAAGAACTTAGACTGCTGATTCATTCATCCTCATCAGAATCTACTAAAAGCATAATCACTTTCTTGATTCAACCCTTATTTTTCAAGAAGTTTGTGGAAGACAGAGAAGCATTTAAGTGTCAAGAACTGTTGTTTTGTGGTGGAGCTGGTGAAGAGGCAATCCTACCCTTCAAGGACCAGTGGAAGACTTAGGAGCAGCAATTCTACATGTTTCTAGTTTTCAGTTTGTGAAGCCATAGTCATTGGTTAAGGACAAACAATTTAAGGATTTTTGTAACAGCTACAACAAGAGTCTCTAGTGAATTTCCTCCAACATCACAAGAGAAGAGTGGACTGACAGGATTACACCATCTGGAACCACTATAAATCTTGCCTACTTTACTTTACTGCATTTATTTTATCTACATTCTTATAACATCAAATTGACTGAACTAGCAACTGAGTCACACCACTTGTACTACTGAGTATATACTACTTAGTATCATGTTTAAATCAACAAGTAACAAGGCTTAATTTAATAAATTCCACTGCAACAAATTCAAGAGATTTAATAGTCACAGACAAATTGAGTGGTCGAGTGAAGTCTTTGAGTGGTCAGTAGGCTATTAACCCTACTGAGTTTGTAAAACTCCAAAAAGTTTTGAAGTGTTAAGTTTATTCACCCCCCTCTAAACTTAACCAAATCCATTTCAAGGGACCAACAAGGGTTTCGGGGTTTTTCTTGTTGCTTATGAATTTCAGTGTTGTACTATAAACTTCTCTTGATAATGAAAAATGCTTTTATGTTATTGCATTTTCTTTTTTGTGTATTTTCTATTTTCCTTATTGTTGATGGGGTATGTTGCCCCCTAGTATGCCATTCTTTAACCTATGGTTTTGGATGGCATACATGTGTTTATGTGATTGTGTACATATAAGGCCAAGCCCATCGTGCGAAGCTCGGACATTTGTAAGTAAGATAACATATCAGAACAAAATAAATCAATTTAGTGTTTAACTCACAATCAGCGGGGCCAAGTCGGACTGGCCTCTATTTTGTCGAGTATGGTCAGAATCTATTGACTTGTCATTTTTTGTATAACGGCGAGCTCGGCCAGGTCAGGCAGACATCTCATGTGAAAGCTTTTAGGACAAGCTGGGCCAGGTTGGACTGCCTTCTCACTTTTAAAGCACGGCGAGCAGGGCCAGGTCAGACTGACTTCTCGTGTGAAAGAGTTATATGAGCGGGGCCAAGCTAGGCTGACTTCTCGTTTTTAAATCACGGCAAGCAAGGCCAGGTCGGAGTGACTCCTCACGTAAAAGAGTTATACGAGCGGGGCCAAGCTAGGCTGACTTCTCGTTTTTAAAGCCCGGCGAGCAGGGCCAGGTCGGACTGACTTCTCACGTGAAAGAGTTATATGAGCGGGGCCGGGCTAGGCTGACTTCTCTTTTTTAAAGCATGGTGAGCAGGGCCAGGTCGGGCTGACTTCTCGTGCATTTGGGCGACGTGCTTATAAAATGTTGTATTCATTCACATAAAATACCGGTAGACTCAAAATGATTTTATTCAGAGCAATAAAGTTGGAAAAGAAAAAATTGACATAATAATAACAGAAGAGGGAGGTTCCTGGAACTTGGTTCAGGGATAGAACCTCCG
Organism: Gentiana macrophylla; assembly: GCA_026214975.1. Taxonomy (NCBI): domain Eukaryota; kingdom Viridiplantae; phylum Streptophyta; class Magnoliopsida; order Gentianales; family Gentianaceae; genus Gentiana; species Gentiana macrophylla. The sequence goes on from CM047817.1 coordinate 68,458,329, forward strand.
CAGGTTGTTAGCATGCCAGTTCCTAGGGATGGTCTTGCCACTAGAGTCGGCCAATTGATACGCGCCCTTTCCATTCACCTTAACCATTTTGTAGGGACCTTCCCAGTTCGGGTTGAGCTTGCCTTGTGAACCCTGTCTGCTGACTTCGTTTCTTCTGAGCACCAGGTCCCCTTCTCTAAAGTAGGTGTGTTTCACTTTATTATTGTAGTACTGGGAAATCTTCTGATTATACCTAGCCATTCGGATGAAGGCCACCTCTCGGGCTTCTTCCAGATCATCTTTCGAGTGTCTGAGCTTGATTTCCCGATCTGCTTTCGTGTATAGCTCAGCTCTTCGAGAAGGTAGCCCAATTTCCACAATTATGACCGACACGCTTCCGTAGGCTAAGGAGAAAGTCGTTTCTCCTGTTGCCTAGTTTGGTGCTGTCCGATATGCCCACAGGATGTTGGGCAGATGTTCTGTCCAATTTTCTCCTTCTTCTTTGAGTCTCTTTTTCAGTCCAACTTTGATTTGCCGATTGGTTTGTTCCACCTGCCCATTCGCTTGTGGGTATCCAACTGACGTGAAGCGTAGTGATATTCCTAGCTCGGCATACCATGATCAGAATCCTTTGTCTTCGAATTGCGTGCCGTTATCTGAAATTAGTGTCTTGGGTATTTTGTACCGGCACACTATGTTCTTCTAGAGAAATTTATGTATTGTTTTAGCCGTGATCGTTGTAAGAGCTTCGGCCTCTACCCACTTGGTGAAGTAATCTACCGCAACAACTAGAAACCTGAGGTTTTTCGGTGCTCGATGCAGGGGCCTGATCATGTCGACCCCCCACTGATCGAAAGGCTATGCTGCAACTATAGGGACTATTTGTTGAGAAGCTTGATGCAATATGTTATCGTGTACTTGGCATGGTTTATATCTGCGGACAAGATCCTCAGCATCTTGCTGCATGGTCGGTCAGTAGTAGCCAAATAGACGACATTTTGGAGTTAACATCCGAGCTCCAGGGTGACTTCCGTATATTCCTAAGTGAATTTCTCAGAGCAAATAGTTCCCTTCGTCCTCCGATGCACACCTAAGCCAGGGTGCCACGAAAGACTTCATATATAGTATGTTATCAAAAAAAGAGTATCGGGTCGCTCTGAACTTCAAATTTCTGGCCAATGTTCTGTGCTTGGGAAGTATCCCATTGCGAAGGTAGGATTAGGGGTGTACACGGTTTATTTTGGTACGGTTAATGGCCTTACCGAAACCGAACCAAATTTTTTGGATAATTGAAATTCGATATCGAAACCGAACCGTTTGTTTGACGTAACCGAATTGAACCGAACCGAAATATACTGTTTGGTTTGATTCGGTTCGGTTAACCAAAAATTGAAATAAAAATAACAAATCTATTCGGTTATAAACGATTTGGTTTTTATTTGAATTTTTAATTCTGTTAAAAAATTGTCCGGACAATGGTTCGGTTATATGCAATTTTTCGTATATACTTATAATATTTTGGTTATGAAAACTAGTAAAACAAGTTAATTATAAACATTTTGGTTACAATTTTCAATTCAATTTCGGTTAACCGTTCGCATTTTTATTCGGTTCGGCTTTTGGTTCGGTTACAGATAATTTATAGAGTTATCTGTAACCGAACCGAAAATTTTGGTTTCTCTATAATACTAACCGTAACCGAACCGAAAGTATTATTAACCAAACCGAATTGAACCAAATGACCTCGGTTCGGTTCCGTTTTTGGATAATCCATATCCGTGTACACCCCTAGGTAGGATACTATAGGATCAATCCAAGTGTCCTTTTGTGTGATGGGTTGAACTTCCTTAGTCTCGTAGCTTCTTTATGTAGTAGCTCTACCAACACCTTTTTGTTGGAGAAGAAGTTAGATGCTAACTTAGAAATGACATCGGCTCGTCGGTTTTGAGATCGGGAGACCTGCTCGATATGAACGGTTTGGAAGGTCTCAGAGCCGAGTGCGCTCTGACCCAAGTACTTTTTCATGGGCTCCTCTTTGGCCTCGTATTCTCCTTTAACATTGTTGAAGATCAGTTGGGAGTCACTGTAGACCCGCAATTTTTTTGCTCACAGCCTAGCTGCTAAATTGAGCCCAATGATTAACGCTTCATACTCGGCTTCATTGTTGGTGGCCTGGAAATTAAATCGGAGAGCGTATGGGAACTCCTCGCTTTTAGGGCTGATAAGTAGGAGCCCTGCTCCGGCTCCTACCTTGCTCGAGGCTCCATCGAAGTACAAGGTCCAGTGCTCGACTTCACAGCTCGGCTGATTCCGGTCGACGGTTATAGCCGTCTCTTCTGCCAAGAAATCTGCTAATGCTTGAGCATTAATTGCGCTTCTGGGCGTAAGTCCAAGTCATACTCGATAACTCAACCAACCATTTTGCTAACCGCCTGATGTTTCGGATCGGGCTAATATCTGCCCAAGGGGCTGATCCATAACCACGACTATCGGATGGGCTTGAAATAAGGCATCAACTTTCTCGAGGCATAGACTAGGGCTAGTGCTATCTTTTCGGCATTCGAGTATCTGACTTCTGGACCATGAAGTGCTTTACTGAAATAGAAAATTGGTCTTTGTATAATATCTTGCTCTCTGAAGAGGACTACACGTATGGCTTCGTTACATACTAACAAATAGGCCAACAATGTATCTCCTTCTTGTGGCGAGGTGAGTGTAGGTAGCTCGGCCAAATAGGTTTTCAGATCTTCGAAGGCCTAATGGCACTCTTCAACCCATTTAAACGGATTGGCTTGCCTTAGGATTTTAAAAAAGGAAGGGCTCACTGCGCCGATCTGGATAAAAACCGCCCGAGGGCGGACATCCTTCTTGTCAACCTTTGAACTTCTTTGATATTTCTTGGTGGAGGCATAGTCCTCAATGCTTCTATTTTATCGGGATTGGCTTTGATGCCTTCCTTGGATATCATATATCCCAAGAACTAGCCGGTCCTTACTCCGAACGTACACTTCTTAGGGTTAAGCTTCATCTGTGTTTTCCTGAGTACTTCAAAAACTTCCTTCATGTCGATCATGTATTGTTCTAGGGACTTACTTTTAATCAAGAGATCGTCCACGTATACTTCCATACACCTTCCGATCTGCTCTTTAAATATTACGTTAACTGCCGTTTGGTAGGTTGTGCCGGCGTTCTTGAGACCAAATGGCATGGTTTTGTAGTAATATATGCAAAACTCGGTGATGAATGAAGTCTTTTCGGCGTCCTGAGGGTCCATGGCTATTTTATGATAGCCTTTGTAGGCGTCCAAGAAGCCGAATACCTCGAAGCCTATGGTTGAATCCACCATACGGTCTATCTTAGGTAACAGATAACAGTTCTTGGGGCAGGCTCGGTTGAGGTCGGTGAAGTCCACGCACATCCTCCAACTTCCATCCGGATTTTTAACTAAGACCGGATTCGCCAGCCTTCGGGATAGTTTACCTCATGGATAATGTCGGCCTGGAGCAGCTTGGCCACTTCCTTCTCGATAACATTCATTCGTTCTTTGGGAAAATGCCTCTTCTTTTGCTGGATGGGTTTCTGGCTCGGGTCAATGTTCAGCTTATGTAAAGCTAGTGTAGGGAACAACCCCGGCATGTCTTCTATCTTCCAGGCAAACACGTCTCTGAATTCTTTCAATTGATCCACCAGCTGCTTCTTACATCGATTGGGAATCCAAGAACCTATCCTTACGGTCAGACCCACTTGATCTTCCCATAGGATGACCTCTTCTGCCTTGTCGTCTGAGGACTACGCCTCTTCATCCATATGGAGAATTATTCGATGAGCATATGTACTGATGTGGCGCCTTTATTCACGTCAGATGCATAGCAGCTCCTAACCCTATCTGAATCACCTCTGATCTCTATAGGGTCGTTAGGGGTAGGGAACCTTAAGCTGTTATGTGCGGGCGAGATTATAGCTCGTAATCCAATCAGGGGAGGTCGGGCTATGACGATATTATAGGGGAGCGACGCTTTGACCACTACATACTCGACTGACAGCGTCCGGCCCCTGGGTGGTCGGCCAAATGTAGTGGCGAGGACAATTGTACCTTCAGGACGGACCGGATTCCCGGAAAAGCCGAACAGAAGGGTGGCTACCGGCATCATCTCAGAGTTTTCTAGGTGCATTAACTGGAAAGTGGAGTAATATAGGACACTAACCGCACTTCCTGTGTCGATACAGACTCGTCTTACCAGACTCCGGCCTACCACGGCTTCAATCATCAGGCCATCATTGTTAACTGCCAAGAGGGCAGGATCTCCGGCACCGTAAGCTACTTCTTCAAGAAACTGCCGTCCTTTGTAAGTTATTGCAGTGTTGGTACATGGGTCATCTTCTTTTTCCAGGATCCGGTTAACAAATCCTCTAGAGATGGTGTTTACGCTTTCAACCGGATTGCTTGTCATCGTGATATTCCTTGAATAGATTGCCGATGAAAAAGAGGCCCTCATTCTACTGCCAATTGACGATGCTGGAAATCATCTGAACAGATCTGGAACTCTAACCTCTTGACGAGAACTTGCACAAGCTTTAAGAAACGAAGAATAATAAAAAAAAAAGATAAAAAGAATAGGGTGCTTTGCATGTGGCTTAGACTGCACTTGAGGTGTTATTCCTCAAGATGCCTATGTATCCAACATATCCATTGGAATCAAGTCTTCGTTGTTCCTTAAGGATTGTTTATATAGAGGGGCTTGTGCCCTAGAAATTGCGCATGGCGTGTCCAAGGTGGACTATTATTGTCGTGTTTCCTAAGGAAAAGATAATGATGATTCAATCCCATTGATTTTAAGAGATAATTAAGGTCATATTTAAACATCAGAATCAGAATCTTTATGATTTAGGATTCTTTCTATATTTATCTGATTTAATGCGTGCGTAAGATGTTATGTCCGAGAAGGACTTAAACCGACCTGGAGGGTAGGGCATGAGTAAACTGACCTCATGCATTTGGTCGACCCGGAAAGGTCGGGAGAGAGTGCCCGAGCTTGGGCAGCTCGGATACTGGGGGTTCTGGCCCTTAAGAGAGACATTTCTCTATCTTCATTAATCGTTGGACTTTTCTCCTTCTAGCGTCAATTGACGATGTTGGAAATTGTCTGAACAAATCAGGAGCTCAACCCTCTTGACGACAACCTGCACAAGCTTCAAGAAACGAAGAACAATAAAAAAAAAGATAAAAAGAGGTGGGTGTTTGATGACGGGGTCAATCAGGTTATAATATACTTGACCACCATAAACCAATACTAGCAAGAGGACTAGGCCCATCGTAGTATAGCTATAGTGAATCAAGGTCGATCCCACAGGGAACCAATTATGGATCATCTTATATACAAACAATTAATTAAACATGTCAAGGACATAGAAGCGGTCTACGACCAACATAAGACAAGAAAGGTAAAGACACGACTCGACACAACGTAATTAACCTCCCCAATTACAGCTCTTTATCGTTTGGACCTAGGATAATTTATATAATAAATCGAACTTATTAACTGTCAATCCGTTTGTATCTATCTTAGATTGGCTACGGAGTCATCCTCTTTAACTTGACTTAGCACCGTAAGTCACTAAATCAACGTGATATTGTTACGTGACTTCGTATTTTAGTGCCTCCATCTCATATAACTCACACGCTTACGACTTAAGGATGCCGATATTGACCGTACACCTCGCTTAGGCAACATTCCTATGGTTAGGCGTACTTCCTAAACGATTACTCAAGCTCTCGTCCAACTAGCAATTACCAAGTTATAGTCTCATGCTAATCTACGACGTACGTATAATCAGGTGCATGCAATTCCCGAATATAAACCTACCTAGATAACGCTGAACGTCCGTGAAGAGCAATTCATAAGCCTACCTAAGAGTTTTATATTGGTATTTCCTTTTTACACGTTTTAATTAAACTAAGCGAGTAACGTAGCCATAGCCATACCTACTGAGATAATAAATTCAACTAGGTTAACCTAACCATAAAGACGTGGCGTAATTAACAGATGACAGGGGCTCGGTCGACCGAGTGAATAGGCTCGGTCGACCGAATGAACTTATTCGGTCACCCGAACGATTTCAACCCAGAATACATCTTAGAATATATCTCTCAGCGTTTCATCATACAGAACAAATTAAACAGTAATTCGCACAGTATTCATATAAACTAACATAGATACGCATTAATTAAATCAAGTAGATTCATGAATAAATACTAAGTGTATGACGTAGGTTATGGGATCCTCAGAGACAAAGTATCGCCACATCCCTAACGTCATAGCCTAGATCTACATCATCTAGCTATGATTAACTAATTCAAACGATAAAGCATAATTGGGGGGGACTAATTACTTAAAATAAAGAAGACAGAAAATAAAGGCTTACATATTGCAGCCCTTAAATTGCTGGAAACCCTCAAATTATTCTACATTGTATCAAAGTTATATTATGAATTGTAAGATTGAATAAAAAATGAAAGGATTAAGGGATGTGTTGGTCTGTTTTTACAAATTTCGTAGCTGCTGCTTATATAGAGGTTTTTGCCGACCTAGGAAGGATCTAGAAGATATACACGCGATTTCTGCCAGATAAACTTCAAGTGACCAAGCCGACTCTCTCGGTCGACCGAATGGATAGGCTCGGTCGACCGAGCCCTTTTTTACACGTGTTGAACGCGTCTCTTTGTCCGACTTGTTCCCCCAACGCATTCTTTTGAACGATCGATTTATCCTTTGATTAATGCTCCGATTTTCCTCTTCATTATCTTGAGATTTCACGATTGCGCGATATTTATCTTCTCGATTTATCACGATCTACCAAATCAGCAATTATCGCACAATAAATCGGTCTTTAATAATAAAAATAGCTAAATACCAAATATCATATTAATAATCACTTAACATTAAATAATAAATATAAACGAGTGATTTAATATGAAATATACATTATTAATCTCGATTTAAGGTCAACGTTGATGACTTTTACGGGTATAATTTGACCGTCATCAACTGCCCCCCACTTAGACTTTGATCGTCCCGAACAAAGCATCAATAAGTCATTCCCCAGGACAACATTTTCTATGGTCAAATCATACTTACACAAGAAACTCAAGTCAGCTCATACTAGTCAGGCTCATAAGATATCCATTATTCACCACTTACTATGAATCGAAGTGATGTGTGCATGTGCATTGAGTTTTATATATTCGTGGCAAGATTAGAGTTTATGCTAACTTCTCAATCTCAACCTACCAACCTCAGCATTCATACTTCTTATGCCTCGCAATGGTTAAAGCACTAGAATAATAAGCAAGAGCGTATCTATAGGGTTTTTGGACTTGGAGACCGAGTACTACTCAAAACCTCTTAAAGAGTTGAATATTTTTGTTTTTCATATCTTCATAAAATTTTCAAATACTATCAATATCAAGGAAGGAAACTTTTTAAATTATCCCCCTATCTTAGATCAAATATAGCATTGAATATTACCACAAGCGCGGGGCTACTTTGGTAATGTCACTACAAGCCAGTGTCTAACGTTTTGCTAAAACACAGGTACGTCTCAAGCTTATTACTCTGCTTTAATGGTTAAAAGATAAGAATACATCAGACGATAAATATCGACAGTAAGTTTACATAACCAATCATCTATGCAATGTACACAATATTTTCGTCAGTTATTATAATTCGTGCGGTATTCGATTCATTCATTGAGTATTTGAATAATAAATAACTACTTGCAAAAACGGGCATGAATATCCTTAAATTAACTTAACATAAGTATAAAATGATCACGTACTCATGTAACTTGGTTTATTTCCTATCAATTCTTAGCTAGGAACTCACAATTCTAAGGGTACGAGATAAATAATATGGTATGTATTCAAATTTTCAATTTTTCAATTTTTCTACCGTTTCATTCAAATTTCAATTATGACATAACATAGCTAAGTCTCCTACCCCCCCCCACTTAAACATGGCATTGTCCTCAATGTCAAAAATAAATGAGAATTTAAGAAAAAGACTTAGCTCTAGAAACGGCTCTCAAGTAAAGGAACAATAACGGAGTAATTGTCAGCACGTTGTGGAGAAGCAAGTGAAAACCTGTATAAGCAGACAAACTCCACGAAACCGTTAATAACACCATGTCTATGGAAGTTATAGAATAATGTGGCAGTAATTAGGTATGAATACCGAAAAACATTTTAAGCCACTTTATTTTATACAACCAAAGACAAGAAAAATACTAAATAGAAAGAAAAATAAACAAGCAACTAAAGATGGTAGTCTTCATCTAAAAACCGGGTGGATAAGACAAAGATCAAAAAGCATAACCCCATGGGGGAAAACACGAGGTTTACTAGATCAACCTTGTATGCAATGTAGTAAAAGAGACACTTCGTAAGGTATAACAGATGCAATGCGACCTATAGGCTAAAGATAAAATTGAATACTTAGCGCAGAAACTTCTCGCTTGCATTGGATATCAACAACTTAGGGAGATGTAGCTACTCCTCGAAATTAGTAATTACCCAATGTATCACGTAAAAGTCATAACCGTCATCAACAAGGTCGGATCGGTGTGATAGTTCAGAACAAAACTTATCATCTAGAAATGCCGGAATAGACGGAAAAAATGTGAAATTTAAAACTTCCGGTAGAAAGATAAGTTGTACTTTGATCGAACCAAAAACCTTTAAAATCTAGCTAGGGTCAGAGCTACACTTACCCCAACTAGGATCATGAAAATCAAAATGATAAAAAAAAAAAAAAAATAATCATTAAAGCTTAGCAATATTTCAAATTCCACAACACAAAGGTATTTTGTAAACAAAATGGAGGTTGAGAGTATGATGGGTTTAGAAAAAGATACACATAAGGTTGGGAAGAAAAGATAAAAGGTGGGTAAGATATTGTGTTTTTGGGATTGAGAATTGTTTAAAGGAATGGGATTGGGTGGGAGAGTGAAACGGATGGAAAGAAAGAGAGGCGATGAAAGAATGGTTAGAAATGTGAACTTTCGGGGCAGATTGGTGAGAGGATCGAAAAGTTTGAAGGTGAAAAAGTGTAAAAGGAAAGGTAAGGATAATTGCAGAATGAATTGCACATCACTTTAGATTTTCACTTGGATCACCTTTCTAAAAGGTTTTGGAAGTTGACCAAAATTGTTCTTGTTCGCACCAATCATTCTCTGTTACATTTTCAGTAATTCCCAAGCTCTCTTAATGCTTCCATCTTAAGATTGATTGCTAAATTTCCTTTTCTTTAGCAATTTTCTGACTCTCCTAGGGAACTCTATTTCACGTGGCCTATATTGAGTAAAAAAAGTTTTGCACATCCTTAGCCCAATGGCCATCGGAACACGGAAAAATAAAAAACCTCAACATATGTCACGTTACTTTTATTTGACTCAAAGAAAGAAAAACCTAAAATCCTAAAAAGAATCCTAAGGGTTTTAAAGAAGTAGTTCTGAGTTTAAAGTCCTCAGCTCGACTTTCCAAAAGCATCCTTGTCCGTCATTATTCTTGGATTACTAGATATTGACCCTCTGAGCACTATAAGAGGTGGGCTCATCATTTATTGGATTAATACCCTTCCTTGGTTGTGAGACCTAGGAAACGATATTTATCCATACCATTTATCCAAAGCTCTTACCTCGGCTCGCTTTTAGGAATTAGTGAATTCTAAGAAACTCGGTTAAAATTACGGTTTTGGCCTTGACAATAAGAAACAATGAATCAAAGTACTCCGAATAAGGTCGGTTATGTAGGCAAGCCTACGCCGCGTCTTATTCGTTGGAACATATGTGATAGTTCGAGGCCAATCCGTCAAGATTAAGCCCCGTTTAGCCCGAAGGCTTATCGGCTATGCTAAGTCTTGTTGAACTCACTGTAACGCATATCACACGTGGAGGAGAGTCGATTGAGCGAAGCTCGGTTGAACTCGCCACCCATGGTTAGACCATTTCGAACCCATGTACTAAGATTCTCCGATTTCTAAATTGTCACCCAAAGCGTAATCTCGCTTTACGCTTAGGTGGGTTCACCGAGAAGCCATCACCATAAAACTCAACGAAATTATAAGATGGTGTTCTCTCAAAACTCAACGTCTTCCTTAGATTGTGAATGCTTAAACTACACAATTTGTTGCTCCTCTGGCAAGAAAGCAATCTCATGCATAGGACCATGAGATTTTAAATGAACTACGAGGAACTCTTTATTCACTCGCTTCCTTTCAACGACTACATGTTTCCTACACCTCTGGATGAGACAGATTTGGGGCAGAACCTCCGGCACTAATAAAATTAATCTTACAAACCAACTCCAAGCTAAGATTCATTCTAAGGTTCATGTATAGGCCAACTTATGCTCAAAAAACCAAAAGGTAGTAAAACATAAAAAAAAAAAAAAAAAGGTAGTACCTTGCCTTCAACATTGTACCACGAAGAATATAAGCCTTTAAAATTTTTTCGGAGCCATCTTGGTGCTTTAAATGGTATCGCCTCCATCGCTTTTCCATCGTAGAGCAGTAATTCCATGTTGTTTGGTTATTTTCTCAGCGCTTTGAAAATTATCGACTCAGATTATTGCTTCCGGTTTTTCGCAAAAGTAAGAAAAACAAAACAGATCAGATTGATTTTAGCATGGTTTCCATGTTGCTATCGACTCTCACGGATTAAACCTCTACGGGAATAAATGACACGCGAAGTCCCAGAAAATAGAACCAGGCTTGCTTTGGGCAACGAGAGCGCCTCGCTTGGAGCGAAAAACAAAATTGCTCCAGATTCTGGAATGTTTACACATAGCAGACAACCAGGGGGACTCAAAAACAGACTCTAAAACAGAAAACTTGACATGAATAAGAAAATTATTTATATATAAAATTGACCGTTGGTTCCCCGGCAATGGCGCCAAAAACTTGATGACGGGGTCAATCAGGTTATAAAATACTTGACCACCATAAACCAATACTAGCAAGAGGACTAGGCCCATCGTAGTATAGCTATAGTGAATCAAGGTCGATCCCACAGGGAACCAATTATGGATCATCTTATATACAAACAATTAATTGAACATGTCAAGGACATAGAAGCGGTCTACGACCAACATAAGACAAGAAAGGTAAAGACACGACTCGACACAACGTAATTAACCTCACCAATTACAGTCTTTATCGTTTGGACCTAGATAATTTATATAATAAACTGAACTTATTAACTCACAATCCGTTTGTATCTATCTTAGATTGGCTACGGGAGTCATCCTCTTTAACTTGACTTAGCACCGGTAAGTCACTAAATCAACTTTGATATTGTTACGTGACTTCGCGCTTTTAGTGCCTCCATCTCATATAACTCACACGCTACGACTCTAAGGATGCCGATATTGACCGTACACCTCGTCTAGGCAACATTCCTATGGTTAGACGTATTTCCTAAACGATTACTCAAGCTCTCGTCCAACTAGCAATTACCAAGTTATAGTCTCATGCTAATCTCGACGTCGATAATCAGTGCATGCAATTCCGAATATAAACCTACCTAGATAACGCCAAACGTCCGTGAAGAGCAATTCATAAGCCTACCTAAGAGTTTTATATTGGTATTTCCTTTTTACACGTTTTAATTAAACTAAGCGAGTAACGTAGCCATAGCCATACCTACTGAGATAATAAATTCAACTAGGTTAACCTAACCATAAAGACGTGGCGTAATTAACAGATGACAGGGGCTCGGTCGACCGAGTGAATAGGCTCGGTCGACCGAATGAACTTATTCGGTCACCCGAACGATTTCAACCCAGAATACATCTTAGAATATATCTCTCAGCGTTTTATCATACAGAACAAATTAAACAGTAATTCGCACAGTATTCATATAAACTAACATAGATAAGCATTAATTAAATCAAGTAGATTCATGAATAAATACTAAGTGTATGACGTAGGTTATGGGATCCTCATAGACAAGGTATCGCCACATCCCTAACGTCATAGACTAGATCTACATCATCTAGCTATGATTAACTAATTCAAACGATAAAGCATAATTGGGAGGACTAATTACTTAAAATAAAGAAGACAGAAAATAAAGGCTTACATATTGCAGCCCTTAAATTGCTGGAAACCCTCAAATTATTCTACATTGTATCAAAGTTATATTATGAATTGTAAGATTGAAGAAAGAATGAAAGGATTAAGGGATGTGTTGGTATGTTTTTACAAATTTCGTAGCTGCTGCTTATATAGAGGTTTTTGCCGACCTAGGAAGGATCTAGAAGATATACACGCGATTTCTGCGGAATAAACTTCAAGTGACCGAGCCGACTATCTCGGTCGACCGAATGGATAGGCTCGGTCGACCGAGCCCTTTTTTACACGTGTTAAACGTGTCTCTTTGTCTGACTTGTTCCCCACTGCATTCTTTTGAACTGATCTGATTTATCCTTTGATTAATGCTCCGATTTTCCTCTTCATTATCTTGAGATTTCACGATTGCGCGATGTTTATCTTCTCGATTTATCACGATCTACCAAATCAGCAATTATCGCACAATAAATCGGTCTTTAATAATAAAAATAGCTAAATACCAAATATCATATTAATAATCACTTAACATTAAATAATAAATATAAACGAGTGATTTAATATGAAATATACATTATTAATCTCGATTTAAGGTCAACGTTGATGACTTTTACGGGTATAATTTGACCGTCATCAGTGTTTTGGTGGTAGTTTAGACTACACTTGAGCTGCTTATGTATCCAACATATCCATTGGACTCAAGTCTTCATAGTTCCTTAGGGATTGTTTATATATAGGGGCTTGTGCCCTAGCAATTGCGCATGGTGTGTCCAAGGTGGACTCTTATTGTCGTGTTCCCTAAGGAAAAGATAATGACGATTCAACTCCCTTGATTTTAGGAGATAATTATGGTCATATTTAAATATCAGAATAAGAGTCTTTATGATTTAGGATTCTTCCGCTATTTATCTGATTTAATGTGTGCGTAAGATGTTATGTCTGAGAAGGACTTAGACCGACCTGGACGGTCGGGCACGAGTAAACTAACCTCATGCATTTGGCTGACCCGGAAAGGTTGGGAAAGAGTGGCTGAGCTTGGACAGCTCGGATACTAGGGGTTCTGGCCCTTAAAGGGGACTTTTCTCTATCTTCATTAATCGCTGTAGTTTTCTCCTTCTAGCACCAATTGACGATACTGGAAATTATCTGAACAAATCTGGAGCTCTACCCTCTTGACAACAACCTGCACAATCTTCAAGAAATGAAGAACGATAAAAAAATATAAAAAGAGGGGTATTTGGTGGTGGTTTAGACTGCACTTGAGGTGTTATTCTTGTTGGAACTTTATGATGTTTTAGCTCCGAAATGGGTTTAAGTGTAAGTGACGAGCAGTCAACTTCAAGCTCGGATTTCGATGAGTTATGGAATGAATTTCTGGGAGCTAAAAACAATTTGGAAACTACTAAGATAGTAGTTGATGTTAGGCTTTTGAATCACTTGATTCCGATATCGAGTGAATGAGAAATTAATGCCTAAAGGTAGAGTAAAATGTGTGGAATGTTAAAGAATAATGTGTATTCATTTGTCCCACATAGGTAATGAAACTCAAGTGGAATCACTACTTAAGGAGTAGTGTGGCACTTAAGAGGTAAGCCCAAAGGGGCAAGAGAAATTTGTGAAGGAGGGGAGACATAGATGCTTGTTGATTCAGAACTCCACACGCGCGCCGCCGCCGCCGTCCGGCTCGGTTAGGGCTCGGGCTTGGGCTTGTGGCTTGGGCTTGGCTCGGCCAGAGTATTAATATTTTTGGAGCAACTCAACAAGGTTTTCTGAATCAAATCAAAATAAAAGTTCAGTTCGAACATGAACAGAAGCATCAGTTTAATAGGCACATGTTCGAACTGTGCATCAGTTCGCATGAAAGGGTTCTTTTTTGAATTCTTGTAACTCCCAACTTCCAATTCTGAATAGTTACTTCTCTACATAATTTTGCCTATAAAAGGAAACACATCCCCGAATGAAAATGTACAGAAAATCATTCTTCTTACATACCGAAACTCTGCAAAAATTGAAACATCTTTTCAGAATACATAAGCATAAAGTTTAAGATAACAAGGCCCTATCAGTTTGCCGTCTTTTCTGCATTGAAGTGCTACAATCAGGAAAAGGAGATTGTTGTTGTTAGATGTAATATCACCGGATGGATCATAGATCTACCCGATTACGCAGCGGAAAGTACAAGATCTAGATCTAACAACCAAAATACATAAATAATAGATCTAACCTACGAGGGGGTTAGATCACCAACCTTTTTATGGTGCAAAACGTCAAGAACAAGTTGAGAGCCTAGTTGAGAAGCCAAAGTCTTCCCACGTGTGTCTCCAAGCACCACCAGGTGGATGGTGTTTCAAGTCGCCGGACCTCCTCGATATGCTACCTTAGAAAAACCCGAAGTTTTTCTAAAACTCGAACCCAAGTATTTAGCCGAAAATTCAAGCTATTTTACTCCCAAATTTCGTGCATAATGTGTTGTGATTTAGGCTTGGTAGAACTCTCTTTATATAGGAGAGTAATCCTTGTCCTCCAAGGATTTAATATTTAACCAATAATTATTAAATTAATCATTTTCCTTAAAAAGATAAATCTAAAATATTCCTAAATTAATTAGGATATACAAAAGATTTTATTTTCCTTCAATTATTTAACACATAAATAATTTAATCAAATGTCTTATTATTTATTAAGAAAACTAATTTCCCAACAAATAATAAAATCAAAATAGCGCCACCTTAAACACTATCATACAAGGGTCACAGGCATTTTGACACATTGGGCTGAGTCCACGAAAAATTTCTTTTCCATGTATTTAATTATCTAGTCCAACTAAACAATTAATCCACATATCAATTAAATAGTCCAATCCAACTATTTAATTATAATTGAGGTGTAACGACGAGAAAACCAATATGCTATATTAGGAGCCACGTCGGGGACCATGGACCCATATTCAGTAGCTACAATAAATTAAATAATATTATCCGTCAGACCGAACAATAATATTCAATGTATTAATCCAGGATTACACCACCATAAACCCGAAACTGAACTCTGCCGAATATTGATAACTTACACTCAACCATGAGTTGATAAGCGTCCACTGATATAATCATTACATATGGATAAATCCTCCATAGACTGTTCATTTGGAGTCGGGATATTTCCGTAAACCCTTCTCGAAACATATTATCCTTATTTACCATTAACCCCCTAGTAATCAATTAATTCACATACTGGACTAGTAGCTAATTAGTCTAAGATGAACTCCCGGGATCAATCATTTTCTTAGGGCTAACAAATAAGGGAACTGTCTGTCTACTTCCCGAGGGAAGGAATGGATTCCATATCTGTGATAGCACAGACTACTCTCTCATCCCAAAATTGAGACAACGAGAAGTGTTGGACCACATACTACGAAGTGATCCTTACTAACACATCAAACTCTACCCTAGTCTAAGCAGTTGTCTGTGATCACCTTAGGATTGAGATTAATCCATATAGGATCATCTTTTTATTCGATAAGACTTCTCGATTACGGAATTATATCGAGAACTCAAATCAAATCGGTCCAGCCCTATATGATTATCATCATATAAAAATGCCCCACTAGGTACCTTATTACCGACAGTCCGGATAAGACTGTCACACCTAAAGTGTTCTGGGCGCATCATTAGCATATTAATCATGAGACCCATACTCAGATTAATCAACGCTACGGACTAAGTTAATTTTAAGTACATCTCACTAACTCAATCCTCTTGTGTATAGTCATACACTGAGTTATGTGATTATATAAACGAGGTACTTAGTGTTTTCAGTAGTGTCTTAATTATAAACATAAATGCATATAATAGGATGAATTATTAATTCTGTCCTAAAACAATTAAGCTATGTAAGCATCAGTCCCGAAGACTATGCAATGACCTATTTCCTCCAAATATTTTTGATAAACTTACCGGAGTTTCGAGTAGTTATCAGACAATATGTCACCACTCACAAGCTCCCGCTAGCTTGTATCTTTCATATGACCCCGAAGGTCGATATGAATAAGCTATGTAACTTCTTTAAATCTATTGCCCTTTCCCGATTGAAAGGAAACTTAGGCATTGTTCCTTTGAGACGGGGTTCCTTTGACTGGGAGTTAGGAATCACCCTAAGCCAGTCTGCAGATCTTTTCGTTGGGGAATATGCACTAATTAATAGTATCTAAGAAGTGCTTATCTAAATACGGAAACCATTTGCGTTTATATTGTTTAAGATGTGTTACATATACCTATTCAACATTTCTTAATGGTTCTGACTTTATCAAACAAAAGTCCGAGTCTTGGGTTCGTGCTACGAATGTTATTTTTATCGTCAATAAGACAAACAAATTATCTTATTGAAAATGAATACGTTTGTTCCAATGAATCCGAAAACAGAAAATGAATTTTCTGTGATACTCAAGAATTGAATCCGAGATTCATTTACATATATCTCTCCCAATAGTCTATCTGAAATAACTGCCCGTTGTCTATTTTATTTATCGTTTAATGCAAAGCTACCTGGTTCTTGCAAAGAATTTTAGCTTTCGAGAAAATTGCTAAGGATGCATTGGTCAGTGATCCGAAATCACTTTCCTTATCCTCTAATTTGCAATTAATTTTCCGGTTTAGCCTTAAAACTACTTAGTTTAGATGACTAACACGTATAAACATTCTTTCCCATTCTCGACTTTCCTTAGATTGAAACAGTCTTGAACTAGCAGTTCGTTTGAGTAGACACTACTCTTGAACTGTGGGATGTTCAGTGTTACTTGCTTGGACTATCGATTTTTCTAATCATCAAATCAGAAGACCAAAGCTCCCACTAGTTTATCGGTTCCAAATACCGTCTAACTAGAACCACTTTGTATTTATGATTTTTCAAAGATTAGAACATCACCTAGAACTAAGCTCCCACTAGTTTATCAGTTCCAAATACTGTCTAACTAGCAATGCTATGTTCATGATGTTTCAAAGATTATAAAATCTTCAGAACTATGCTCCCAGTAGTTTATCAGTTCCAAATACTGTCTAACTAGTAACGCTTTATTCTAGTTTTTCCAATGAATGGAAAAACTCTTGTGCAGTCCATTACACATTTCTAATGATTTAGAAAAACAACAAATCATAAGACTAAGGCTCCCACTAGTTTATCGGTTCCAAATACCGTCTAACTAGCAACGCCTTATGTATATGATTTTCCAATTTTTCAATTTAGAAATTTGTTGTGTAATTACACTTTTAAAATTCACTGAATAAATTTGCATGATAGTCCTATATCATCTTTTGTAAACTAAGTATGGTCGTCTCTCATTCAACACGAGTGACACCCGTGACATACCTGTACTATGTCACTTAAGTTTTTAAAGGCTCAAGAGAATAAATCTCTTCCGAAAAAGCAAATGCATTGTTTGATAATTTACAACGTACTTGTTACTTTCCACATTTTTAATGAAGACCTATTATTAACAGTTTAGTAGCCTAGAGATTTAGTTGTAAACAAAATGACAGAAAGTCAAATTCAAAAAATAAATTTTCACTACTAGATTTTTATTTTAGGAATAATAAACTAATAAAAAGTCTATCCTACCATTCCAAGGATTTAACCTCGCACCTCAGTGCCGCCGTAGGGTAGGTCAAAGAGGTGACGGTTAAACTGAGACAATCTCTCTCAATGATTAAGCTTCGAGAATCGAACATCTCACGGGAATCAGACATCCCGGACCTTAATCATTGATTACCTTCCTTTTCTAGCCTAGATATTTCGAAAATATCCATAAAGAGTATGACCTACTATATCAGATCTCAAAGTACGCCCCGAGTATGCCACCGTAGGGTCGGTCAGTGACTCAACGAGTACCCAAAATCCTATCCTTTCGGAGACCAAACCTTGAATTTTGATAGGGGTGAACACCATCCGTAGGGGGCCAAAATCAAGGCTCGAGGCGTCACCCTTCTCTCACATGCTTGCACCTATAGTAGAGGCCGTGGGGTCGGCTGTCGCCTTCCCCTCTCCCTCTCAATATTTTGAAAAAGTGGTGGGTTTACTAATTACGGTTTCGGCCTTGACAATAAGAAACAATAAATCAAAGTACTCGAGCAGGTCGGTTATGTAGGCAAGCCTACGCCGTCTTATTCGTTGGAACATATGTGACGATTCGAGCAAATCCGGCAAGAGAAGCCTGTTTAGCCCGAAGGCTTGTCGGCTATGCTAAGTCTTGTCGAACTATCAGAACGCATATCACACGTGGAGGGAGTCGATTGAGCCGGATTCGGTTGAACTCGCCCAACCATGGTTAGACCATTTCGAACCCATGTACTAAGATTTTCCAATTTCTAAATTGTCAACCAAAGCGTAATCTCAGATCTGCTTTAAGGTGGGTTCACCGAGAAGGCATCACCAAAAAACTCAACGATTTATCTAAAGTGGGATTCACGAGAATCCATCACTAAAATCGTAACAATTGACAAAACCAGTTCCTCGGTTTTTATAATTAGTTACTTATTTATTAACTACCACATATTAATTAAATAAGCCTTTAAACTAATTATCACGAGTTATACATGCCTAATTTATTCAAATAAACTAGCTACATGTATGCATTGAGTGGAATCATGATATGATGCATATCATGGCCATTTCGGTTATATAATACAATTTTTGATCATACGAAAAATAACAGAAAAATAAACACCGAGATGGATCGTTGGTACCCCCGTATCTAACCTATTAAAAAAAAAACACAAACCCTAACTAGGGTTTACTATTTTCTAATCTGCTGCTGCTGCGTTTTGTCGATGATCGGATATCCAAACGAACCTTGATCATCACGAAACTTCATGGACCTGTTCTTCACTCCTCCTACTTCAATCTGAATGGTTGGATCTTCGTTTCAACGGTCCAATTTTCTCCAAAAATCCACCAATCTAACTGCTGCATCTGTTTATAATTGCGACGCAGCAGTGTCTTCCGGGGGCTGATCGGGCATTGATACAAATCCCGATCGACCTGAAATTTTTAGGGCTTGTTTATAACTCTGTGGTAGTTGATCTGAACGGTAGGATCTTCGTTTCAACGGTCCAATCTCTTCCAGAAATTCGACAACTCACAGCTAGGGTTTTAATGCCTGGTGTGTTTTTCTGTTACAGCGGCAACTTTATAGCAGCGATCGGACATTGATATCTACTCCGATCGTAACGAAATTTTGAGGGCATGTTTTTCAACTTTCATTTTTCATTCTCACCGGAGGGATTATCGTTTCAACGGCTCAATCTCCAGAAATAAATAAAACTCGGAACAGCAACAAAACAGATCTACTTCTAGGAAACTAAAATTACAAAATTTCCTATACTCATATAAACGAATTTATATGAGTTTACAATAGATCTAACGGGTAAACAATACTAACCCCAATCCATCTCTTCAACCACGAAAATCACAAATGCATACATACATGATATTTTCGATTCATAAGAAAAAGAAAATAAAGCAATCTACACATGCTATTCCACTCCTTAGATCTAAAATTTACATACTTTGATTACTAGATCAAAGGCTCTGATACCACTTGTTAGATGTAATATCACCGGATGGATCATAGATCTACCCGATTACGCAGCGGAAAGTATAAGATCTAGATCTAACAACCAAAATACATAAATAATAGATCTAACCTACGAGGGGGTTAGATCACCAACCTTTTTATGGTGCAAAACGTCAAGAACAAGTTGAGTACCTAGTTGAGAAGCCAAATTCTTCCAACGTGTGTCTCCAAGCACCACCAAGTGGATGGTGTTTCAAGTCGCCGGACCTCCTCGATATGCTACCTTAGAAAAACCCGAAGTTTTTCTAAAACTCGAACCCAAGTATTTAGCCGAAAATTCAAGCTATTTTACTCCCAAATTTCGTTCATAATGTGTTGTGATTTAGGCTTGGTAGAACTCTCTTTATATAGGAGAGTAATCATTGTCCTCCAAGGATTTAATAATTAACCAATAATTATTAAATTAATCATTTTCCTTATAAAGATAAATCTAAAATATTCCTAAATTAATTAGGATATACAAAAGATTTTCTTTTCCTTCAATTATTTAACACATAAATAATTTAATCACATGTCTTATTATTTATTAAGAAAACTAATTTCCCAACAAATAATAAAATCAAAATTGCGCCACCTTAAACCCTATCATACAAGGGTCACACGCATTTTGACACATTGGGCCGAGTCCACGAAAAATTTCTTTTCCATGTATTTAATTATCTAGTCCAACAAAACAATTAATCCACATATCAATTAAATAGTTCAATCCAACTATTTAATTATAATTGAGGTGTAACGATGAGAAAACCTATATGCTATATTAGGAGCCACGTCGGGGACCATGGACCCATATTCAGTAGCTACAATAAATTAAATAATATTATCCGTCAGACCGAACAATAATATTCAATCTATTAATTCCGGGATTACACCACCATAAACCCAAAACTGAACTCTGCCGTATATAGATAACTTACACTCAACCATGAGTTGATAATCGTCCACTAATATAATCATTACATACGGATAAATCCTTCATAGAATGTTCATTTCGAGTCGGGATATTTTCGTAAACCCTTCTCGAAACATATTACCTTATTTACCATTAACCCCCTAGTGATCAATTAGTTCACATACCGGACTAGTAGCTAATTAGTCTAACATGAACTCCGGGATCGATCATTTTCTTAGGGCTAACAAATAAAGAGGAATGTCTGCATCTACTTCCCGGGAAGGAATGGATTCCATATCGTGATAGCACGTACTACTCACTCATCCCGAATAGAGCCAACGAGAAGTGTTGGACCACATACTACTGAAGTGATCCTTACTAACACATCAAAATCTACCCTAGTCTAAGCGGTTATGCATGATCACCTCGGGATTGAGATTAATTCATATATGATCATCTTGTGAATCGATAAGACTTCTCGATTACGAAATTATATCGAGAACTCAAATCAAATCGGTCCAAATTTATATGATTATCATCATATATAAATGCCCCACTAGGTACCTACTATTACCGACAATCCGGATAAGACCTGTCACACACCTAAAGTGTTACAGGCGCATCATTAGCATATTAATCATGAGACCCATACTCAGATTAATCAACGCTACGGACTAAGTTAATTTTAAGTACATCTCACTAACTCAACCTCTTGTGTATAGTCATACACTGAGTTATGTGATTACATAAACGAGGTACTTAGGGTTTTTAGTAGTGTCTTAATTATAAACATAAATGCATATAATAAGATGAATTATTAATTCTGTCCTAAAACAATTACATAATTGTCTTTCGGGCACTGCACCTAACAGTTGTATCTTGGGAGACATATGTCAATACCGTGAGCACATATTCGGGGCATTAAAGTCTTAAGGAAAGCATTCTACGCGCCTCAGTCTAAACAATAAGTTCTCGTTTTACTTGTGCTTTCCGTCATTCAATTTATTGTGCATAATGTTATGATGTTGGGTTTGTTGGATATACAAAAACCTGAATCCGGATCCGATCTATATTTGGATCGTCAGATCTGATTCATAGCACCGACTGAGACGCTCGATCATGCACAGCAGAAGCTGCGAATTAGATTCGTTTACGATTTTACCATGATTCGATTCCCATAAATAATTAGTAACTACAACAAGGTTAGTTGATTTACCCAACCAGAGAGAAGCAATCGACCTAGGGAGAAGCCGCAGTCTTCCGGATTGTAATCGTAAACTTAACATTGTTATCAAAAAAAATTCAAAACCTTATGGAAACCCCACTATTCTTGCAGAATTTCTAGCCGAACAATTAAAAAATAGGGTTTCATTTCGAAAAGCAATGAAAAAAGCTATTGAATTAACCGAACAAGCCGATACAAAAGGCATTCAAAAGACATGTATTGTTCAAAAGAAGTCCTTCCTTCCTATTATATTCATATATTCATTCGATTTATTTGCTAATTTATATTATCTTCAAAAAAATATATATATAATAAATGTATAAGGTTTAATTTTTTTAACTTTTTATATTTCCAAGAATCGACTTAAATTTTTTTTATTAATTCGTATGCTTATTTCTTAGTTTCCTAAGATTTGACCGATTGTAATTTCTTGAGTTGAATATTTGAAGTATTTAGAAGAAAATTAGAAAAAGAAATATATAATAAGAAAAATGATATATTTCGGTAGTTTTACTTAGTGCATATTTTCCCTTTTAGTTATTCCTCTCAAAGAGGTAAGATCTAGTGAATCGGAAACAATAAAAATCAATCTCCTAGCGACGACTGGTGGACTTCGATCATCGCCGTAGTAACTCCTCAAACATGCATAAGAAAAACCCTAGGTTTTTTTCTCTAAATGACTAAGGCAAGAAACTAATTTTTCTTCCTTTCATTTTGGTGTGTGGTGCAATTATTGTGTCTGTCGTGCTTGGAGAAACTCTCTTTATATAGGAAAATAACTAGTCAAGAGAGTTATCCTTTTCACACCACAAAAACCTATTCACATAAGGAAAAGATATTTTTCCCACAAAATAAGAGATAATTCCCAAAAAATCAATCTCTTAATTTTCCCTTAATTATCCAACAAATAGATAATTAATTAATCACACATATGAGATAATCTAGGAAAATTTCTTCTCCCAATATATCCATATTTGGGGCGCCACTTACATCATCATTTTTAATATAAAATGTCTTTTCTATTTTACATATTATTTACCAAATAAACAATATTGCATATTCATTAAATAGACCAACTATTTAATTTATTCTCGAGGTTCCATAAAATGAGAAAACCCTCGCGTGTTAGGAGCCAACCCGGGGACCATGGACCTATAAACAGTAGCTAGAATAAATTAAATAAAATATTCATCGAACAGAATATTTCTACTTAATTCATTAATTCCGGAATTACGCCACCATAAATCCGAAACTGAACACTATCGATTATAGATATAATTTATTCTCAAAACGTCGAGTCGAGTCGATAAGTGTCCATTGATATAATCATTACATATAAACTAACCCTCCATAGACTATCCGTAATGAAACGAGATTATTTCCGTAAACCCTTTTCAATACATCTTATCCTTATTTACCATTAACCCACTTGTGATCAATTAGTTCATAACCAATACGAGCTCCGCTGATCAATCAGTTTCTAGGATCAACAAATAAGGGGATTGTCTTTCTACTTCCCACAGGAAGGACTGAATTCTATATCTGTGAGACACACACATCTCACTCATTCCATAATAGTGTCAACGTGAAAGTGATTCGGACCGCGCCTCTTAGAGATCCTTAACGAACACATCAAACCCTATCCTGAAAAAAGTTGGAGTCTGTAAGCACTTAAGGATTAAGGTTAATCCATATATGATCATCTTGTGATTTAATAAGATTTCTCAATCACGGAATTATATGAGAAACTCATATCAAATCGGTCCAGTCCTATATGACTCTCATCATATTTAAATGCCCCACTTAGACAACCAATGTCGACGGTCCGGATAAGACAGTCACGCCATAAAGTGTTCTGGGCGCATTAATGGTGGTTTAATCAATAGACCCCATACTTTGACTAACTTCACCACGGACTAACATTTCAAGTGTATCACCATAAACTTAATCCTCATGTGTGACACTCACTAAGTTATATGGCTACATATGATAAGACTTAGGGTTTTCAGCAATGTATTACTTATAAGCACGAAGCAAACAATAAGATGAGAATAAATTTGTCATTTATTAATTCTAAAAACAATTACACAAATTATCTTTCGGGCGCTACTTCCAACAATCTCCCACTTGCCCGTAAGGACAAGCAACAATTGTCTTTCGGGCACACTATATCTAACAATCTCCCACTTGCTCGTAAAGAAAAGCAATGATTGTTTTTAGAGCACCACACCCTTATTCTTTCTATCCACATCATTATCCCACTTTCTCTAAAGCAGATGAGACATATCTCTCAATTTCATACCTGCCAAGCGCTTATCAGTGACACTAGATGCCACATGACATGGTAAACTGATCAGCCAGGTTGTCATCTCGAGCCGATCTTTTAGGACCAATATGTCGCCTGTTTGCATGATCTGTCTGAGCAGGTGGTACTCTTTCTCAATATGCTTTTAACCTCTTGTGATTGCGAAGAGCCTTTTCATGAGCTACCTCTCAATTGTTTTCACAGTAAAATGGTATCGGCTCATCGAGACCTGGAATCACTTCATGGTCCAACAAAAAACTCCTCAAGCCACATTGCCTCTTTAGCTACTCCGAAAGCTGCTATGTATTCGACTAACAGAGTCAAATTTGGCAGTGCTGGATTGCACCAGACTGTAGCTCCATCACAATGAGTAAACACTGAGCCTGAGATTGATTCACGATCATCCTTTATCCAACAAAAAATCAGAATCAGTGAAGTCAACAATACTCAGGTTTGCACCCGAATACTCAAGCATATAATTCATCATTCTCTAAAGGTACTTGAGGATGCACTATACTGCTGCTCAACGTCTGAATCCGAGATTCGACTGTTATTGACTTTTAATAACCTGACTTTCTCTATCCAAAGAGAATCTATCATATTTTCTCTATATCCGAAGACTAAGAGAATTATTCCACGAGGGGTTGAGTAGGAAACCTCTCGTTGAATTATGCATTCGAAAATGCATTATCATCTTAACCAATAAGATGCATGGGACGTTTCCATAACTTGTTCTCATAAATTCGACTGAATCGATTTCTAAGAATACATTCCACTTTTCTGATTCAGATAAGCTTTGGCTCGTCAGTTCTTGACTTCAGATAACACACTTATGTTGTTTCCAACTGTGGCAGTGTTATCTTTCTTATTAACACTAATACTCACTACTTTACCCATATTGATATCCTAGTCTACAAAAGACTTATCAATATTCAGGTCAAGCCCACATATTTAAAACATGTGAATTTCAATGACCTGAAGGTTTACTTTAATCCACCAATGGATTTAAGCATAGGCAGTCAATCTGCCATTGGCTTTAAGCTAAAAACCATACATTATGAAAGAATTCGAGCTCCTTTGTACAAAGAAGAAAGTTTCAGGGCATCACCCACATTAATATTTACTCTTTTTCCATAGAGTCAAGCAAGGCCGAGTGGTGAGAAAGTTTGAGGCATCACCCATGTTTAACTCTGTCTACTTCTCAAGGAGTTACCCCTAAAACCACTTGGCTTTGCTTAGAAAGATAAATTTTCTCATTCTTCCAACTCTTTTCCATGTAGATCCAATTTCTCCCACTAGGCCTAAGACACTCAGGTGGTTTTACAAGAATATGAACAGACCTGGAGTACCAAAACTCCATTTACAGGTATATGGCTTTAAACCAACCTCATTTTATCAGAATCCTATATAGTTCTACCAGAAGACCATAGGTTATCAATCACCCCCAGCAGATTGTAAAGTCTGCATAATCACAGCGAGTCAATGGATAAACCATACTCCCACTGCATTTGGATGGATTGATATTCTGATCTAGTTCAGTAGTATTTATTAGTGTTATCCCCCAACAACCAATGTTGGATGTGTTTTGATTAAATCTGTTAGTAACTCCTTGAGTAACTGCACTTCAAAGTCTAAGGTTGTTATTTAATCATTCTTTTAGAAAGGATGTAATAGTGTTACCTTCACTATCCAATCTTAAGAATTTTATAACCATCCTTTACTCATTGCATTAAGATATTTCACGAACAGTCACCATCTGGATGTTAAGGGTGATTTTATACGTTTTATAAGGATATATTTTATATCAATTTCCCCCATATCCGTATGTTTCTCATAGAAATCGAGCTTATAATCGATTAATTGAGTAAATGGTGTTTCTAATAGGTTAAATTGCAAAACGTAGCGATTTATGTGTTTAAATCATGATTTTATGTTATTTTGGAATTATGTTACGCTTTGGTATGTTTTTCCTACATTGTAGATACACATTGTTGATGGAAAGGATGATTTTGAAGAGATGAATTCGAGTGGAAAATCCCGAAATATACTCGTAATACGACGGGCTAATGAAAAAGGCGTTTTCTGAAGAAGAGTCCTTAATGAAAGTTGTAGAGTTTTCCGAGAGCTTTTTTATGACATTCGGATCATAATTTTTGGAGGTCTACAACTCAAGATATGAATTTTAGAAGTTTGAGTCCAGGCTTTCAGACTAGCGTCCATGGCCGACTTCCAGCAATACCGACTTAAACAAAAGCAGCGCCGCCTTAGTTATTTTTTTTATTCCAGCCGCCTTAGCTTCCTTATAAATATGTGCATGCATTAAACCCTAATTATTATTATTCTCATACTACACAAACACATAGCAGCCGCAAGAAACTATTTTCGGGGTGATCCGGGGTTAGATTAGATGTCGTTTTCTTCCGTTTTCAATTCATGGATTCAATCATGTACCAAACTACGTGAGTTTATTTATTTAATTTATTCAGTCCTTATTCATTTTTTATGATCTTTAATTTATTTTGTATCGTTCTATGATTTTGATGCTATGATGTGAATTAGATCGAGAGATCAGTTTGCTATTGATACGTTTACAACATACGGAAGTTGCGTAGACTAGATCACCATAGAAAGATAGGATCTTTAATCATTAATTATGTGACAAATTAATTGGTTAATTATCTAGGTTGTTAGGTTCTAAAATACGAGAGTTAACCTGAATCTACACCTTCGTTTTGTATGGAATATTGATCTCAACATTCGGAAGAGGAGAGATCGATAATTGAATTCACTAAGGAATTAGGGATTCATAGCTTGAGAAATAGATTCACTAAGGAATTAGGGATTTGTATCTCGTGTAAAGGTGAAACCACAATTTGAATTGAAATCATGAGATGAACTAGGATTGAAATCACTTGGTTTGTGCACTGTTTGATCCCATGTATCTTTAGTTTAGTTTAGGTTGTGTTATTTTATTTCGTAGGTTAGATTTATTTTAATTGCTCTTTCGTTTATTGTATTTGTTCTTTCGTTTATTCGTTTTTCCTAAGTAACAATTGAAAGGAATTAGTGAAATTAGATTCAACATCCCAATTCCCTGTGGATCAACCCCTTACTCACTTCGCTCTACTATCAATTACCCGGTATTCGGCCGGTTAGAAGTTAGTTTTGCATGGTAGTTAGGGTTTATAATTTTCTTTTGTTTAATGATGCAAAATCCCTCCAACAAAAGTGGCGCCGTTGCCGGGGAATCGGTGTCATGTTGAATCTGGTTTTGTTAATTCCTCGATTTTGTTACGTTTATTTTCGTTTTCAATAAAAGTAGCGTCGAATAGATTGAGAGTTTTTATTTTGCCGTGTTTCGATGACCGTAGGGTTAAGAATGTGCAAAAGGTTTTTACTCAATCTGCTTTTACGTGAAGTTTGTGTTTAGTTGTTACTAGTCTAACCCCGTGCTAAAATTTATCTGTATCGTTATGCATGCTCAATCTTTGTGTTGTGCTTATGAGATTTAGGGTTTCGTGTCTCTCTGCATTGTGCATGCAAATTCGTTGTATGGACGGCGTTCAAGTAAGTGAACGCCCGTCCGATTCATAAGTTGCGGTGAACGCCGCGTCCGGGTTTTAGGGCGCTCGTCCGTCCCGAAGTTTCGACTCGCTCGATTTGAGATCCAGGCGGCGTCGTCTGCTTTTGTTGGACGACCGTCCGAGGAGAAATCACCAAGTGAGCGGCCGTCCGTATTACGAGCGTTCGTCGATCTGTCTTCATGGCGAGGCAGCGTCTGAAAGGTTGAACGCTTCGTCCAAAGCTGTATTTTAAGGTGAACGCCCGTCTGTTTGTCTTTGAACGCCGATTCGTAGTCCAGTTTTTCTTGATCTCATTCCTAATGCTTTTATTTAGTATGGATTGCTTACATTCGAGCATCTATGGCCTATTTATTTTTACATAGATGTCACGAATATGAATGTTATACATTTCCATCTATGAATTCATGCTAAGTAAATGATCTTATTCCTTATACATGATTCATCTATGCAAGTTATAATTCTTTATCGGTTCTCGTATGCTATAAGCGGTCTTCGTGTTAATTAGTAGCTAATGTCGGTTTCGTGCGCTACATACCGTTGTGATGAATCTTGTGAGCTTTGAGACTTATGTGCTTCCTTGTTATTTTTATAACACATTTGGGTAATAATCGTCGGTTTTCCGTTGCTACGATGGAAACCTTATGAGTTATATCTATTTAGTATAGCTAATCGTTGGTTTTCCATAATGCTATCACCTTTGACGAGTCTTAAAGCGCTGCTTCTAATCTTGCATGTAATGAACGATCTTGCGTTTATCGTAACTTTGTCATTATCTGGTGAGCGTTTATTATATACATGTCATGTTGCAAATGAGTGGGCTAGTTTTCTTTCTTTTATTTTCTTTTATTTTTGCATATCATTCAGATGCATATCATTTAGTTGCATGTCATCTAGTTGCATTGTTTTTCTATTTTTCTTTTATTTTCTTGAGTGTAGTTAATCGCCGGTTTCGTAATACTACCTCTTTTTTATTTTAGTTTCTGCATAGGCCGTAGTCACCGTAGAGTTGTCGGGTCAACTTCCTCGGCTGAGCCTCATCGAATTTATTTTTTTATTTATTTTATTTTTAGGATTGCATATCATGTAGATTGCATTGTAGTATATTTTCATATAGTTGCACCTAGCCTACGACTTTGTAGTATTTCATGTATAGTATTCAATCTTTAGTTGAGCTTAAGTTGAAAAATCTCTATGATCCTTTTCTTCATGTGCTTTATATATGTAATCTTTTCTTTTCCCGAAGACTCTTTTGCACTAATCAAGTCTGCAGGATACTTTCTATAGCTATTGTGCACTTTAAAGATGTATTCAGTTGTCTGTGATGCTCCACGATCTCTGAGCTATGCAAGCAATCGTGGTTCTTGTTGGTTCCTCCGAATGCCGACATCCAATCACCTAAGTTCTCTAATTTATTATTTCTCGTATAACTTGAGGACAAGTTGCAATCTAAGTGTGGGGAAGGGATAGATGATTTATGTGTCTACTTTCGTTTGCTCATATTTTTAGTATTTCTATGAAAAGTGCTTAATTCTCAAATTTTTTGTTATATCCCGAGTAGACAAAGGCATATCTTTGCTTGAGTTTATATCATTTTTGCTTTATTCTCAGTATATTTAGTAATTTTAGTTGTTTCACCCGACACTCTTTTCACATGCCATAGTAAATGATGAGCTAAATGTTGAAAGCCTACCCCATTTTAGTTGGAGATTTTTGATGATTATAGCATGTTTCTTTGCTTATGTACAATTCTTGAAAAGTTTAGTAGTTTGTATTCTAGGATTAAAGTATGACATCACAGTGAATATCTGTAAGTTTGAATGTGATAAGTGAAACGTGATTAAGTCTTTGCAATAGTAATAAATTGTTTACTTGAGGTGTTATGCTCGGTGGTGCATCTACTACTAGAAAATAATCTTTTCCACTTTGCCAAACGTAAATCTCTAAGTAAACATAATTGTAATTGTGTGTGTGGAAGTGGTTTATGATTTGGGTGAGGTAGGGTGTACCACGTATGTCCTATTCCACTATGATGACCAAAAGCTCACGACAGATCGGTTTATAGTTGCCTTATGATTGGAGTAAGGTAGGGATTATCTTGAAATGTCCTATTCTGCTATGAGGGCAAAAGCTTATTCTGATATGTGTTAGAAAAGTGTGAAAAAAGTGAAAATATTGAAATATATTATTATGAATAAGTAAGGACTTAGTTATCGTTAATCTTATACCCAGTATAAATCAAGGATATGTTGTAGGGATTATTTTACGAGTGCATGAAATGTTTTAGATATTCTCTACTATTTCTTTTTGGGATATGTATGTTTTGTAAAGTGACTGTTATAAATTTTGAATATTTCTAACTTAGATGGGAAACCGGGCTAGTTTTGGTTTGAATAACTTTCAAATTGTGGAACTTAGTGGAAGTTTATTATGGCTATGCACACGCTACACGGGTGAACTTCTAAGTTATTGAATATACTTCATATTTGTATGGATGTTTATTTGTCTCGAGCTTGACTTTGTTTTGTTTTGCTCGGGACGAGCAAGGTTTAAGTGTGGGGGAGTTGTTAAGGGTGATTTTATACGTTTTATAAGGATATATTTTATATCAATTTCCCCCATATTCGTATGTTTCTCATAGAAATCGAGCTTATAATCGATTAATTGAGTAAATGGTGTTTCTAATAGGTTAAATTGCAAAACGTAGTGATTTATGTGTTTAAATCATGATTTTATGTTATTTTGGAATTATGTTACGCTTTGGTATGCTTTTCCTACATTGTAGATACACATTGTTGATGGAAAGGATGATTTTGAAGAGATGAATTCGAGTGGAAAATCCCGAAATATACTCGTAATCTGACGGGCTAATCAAAAAGCGTTTTCAAGAAGAGTCCTTAATGAAAGTTGTAGAGTTTTCCGAGAGCTTTTTATGACATTCGGATCATAATTTTGGAGGTCTACAACTCAAGATATGAATTTTAGAAGTTTGAGTCCAGGCTTTGAGACTAGCGTCCATGGCCGACTTCCAAAGAATACCGACTTAAACAAAAGCGGCGCCGCCTTAGTTATTTTTATTCCAAATTACTTTAGCTTCCTTATAAATATGTGCATGCATTAAACCCTAATTATTATTATTCTCATACTACACAAACGCATAGCAGCCACAAGAAACTATTTTCTGGGTGATCCGGGGTTAGATTAGATGTCGTTTTTCTTCCGTTTTCGATTCATGGATTCAATCATGTACCAAACTACGTGAGTTTATTTATTTAATTTATTCAGTCCTTATTCGTTTTTTATGATCTTTGATTTATTTTGTATCGTTCTATGATTTTGATGCTATGATGTGAATTAGATCGAGAGATCAGTTTGCTATTGATACGTTTACAACATACGGAAGTTGCGTAGACTAGATCACCATAGAAAGATATTATCTTTAATCATTAATTATGTGACAAATTAATTGGTTAATTATCTAGGTTGTTAGGTTCTAAAATACGAGAGTTAACCTGAATCTACACCTTCGTTTTGTATGGAATATTGATCTCAACATTCGGAAGAGGAGAGATCGATAATTGAATTCACTAAGGAATTAGGGATTCATAGCTTGAGAAATAGATTCACTAAGGAATTAGGGATTTGTATCTCGTGTAAAGGTGAAACCACAATTTGAATTGAAATCATGAGATGAACTAGGATTGAAATCACTTGGTTTGTGCACTGTTTGATCACATGTATCTTTAGTTTAGTTTAGGTTGTGTTATTTTATTTCGTAGGTTAGATTTATTTTAATTGCTCTTTCGTTTATTGTATTTGTTCTTTCGTTTATTTGTTTTTCCTAAGTAACAATTGAAAGGAATTAGTGAAATTAGATTCAACATCCCAATTCCCTGTGGATCGACCCCTTACTCACTTCGCTCTACTATCAATTACCCGGTATTCGGCCGGTTAGGAGTTAGTTTTGCATGGTAGTTAGGGTTTATAAATTTTCTTTTGTTTAATGATGCAAAATCCCTCCAACACTGGACGTGTATGTAAAATCTCAAGTCCTACCTTCAAGCACTAGTGCTAAATGCCTCTATTTGCGGAAGTGGAGAAAATGCATTTCACTTCTTTTTCCACAAATTCATAAACATCTTCTAGGTAGACTTCTCGATATTACATAAGAATATGAACCGTTATTTTCAAATCAATATCCTAATTGAGTAAAGCAGTGTAATATAGCATATCAATAACTATACAAGACTGTACATCTTTTTTCCTTTCAGAGAAATCGTTTCACCCGGAGGTAGGCCAAGCATCAGTGCCAAAACTATGCTATAGCCTATATCTGAGCATGGAATACTCATTTCTCTGGTAATATCAGAGATTCCTCCAAATATTTAGATAAACTAATCAGCGTTTTGAGTATTCGTCAGACATAGTGTCAGCCACTCAAAAGCTCCCACTAGCTTGTATTTTTCATAAGAACCCGAAGGTCAGTATGAACAAGCTGTGTTACTTCTTAAGCTCTATTACCCTTTCCAAATTGAAAGGGTTACTTACTCATTTTTCCTTTGCGATAGTGTTCTTAGACTGGGAGATAGGAATCACCCTCAACCAGTCTCAAGATCTTATATTTAGGATATATGCACTAGTTAATAGATGCTGAAGAATCGTTTATCTAAATACGGAAACCATTTGCCTTAATAGTTTATGATGTGATACATATACCTTTTCAGCATTACTTAGTGGTTCTGACTTTATCAGACAAAAGTCCGAGTCTTAGAATCGTATACAAATGTCATATTCACTTTCTTTAAGGCAACTATATTATTGATGTGAAGTGAATCTATTTGTTCCAACGAATCTGAAAATGGAAATTATATTTCTCTGATATTTAAGGATTAAAATCCGAAATTTATTTCCTTATATCTCTCCCACTATCTTAGTTGAAATAACTGCCCGTTGTCTACTCTTCATCATGAATGCCATGCTACCTTGTTCTTACAAAAGAACTTTAGCTTCTGAGTCAAATTACTCGGTTAAGAAAGTCTCTAAGGATTCATAGGTTGGTGATCCGTAATCACTTTCCTTATCCTTTACTTTCTTTTATTAATATTTCGGTTTAGCCTTTAACTTATTTAGTTTAGATGACTTACGGTTGTAGACATTTACCTTCCCATTCTTGGCTTTCTTTAAAGGAAATGGCCTTGAACTAGCAGTTTATGAAAGTAGACAATACTTGTAAACTGTGGGATGTCTGGTGAGATTGATACCAAATCATTCTCGTCATCTTTGAACTAATTTTTGTTTTGTCTCTCGCTTATAACATGTGACAGCAGTGACATACTTATCAATGTCACTTAAGTTTGTAGACTCAAGAGGAACATCCTCTTCCGAAAAATTAATTTGCATTCTCGATTTATGAGTTCAACGTTCTTGTTAATTTTCCACTTTTACGAAGTCGGCATTAGTCAATTTATCATGTTTAGCAGTTTAGATACCATTAGATAATATGCAGTTGTAGAAAATAAATCATGACAGAAATATAAATCAAATCATACACTATAACAAATAATTATTTTAGGAATTATAAACGTGATGTCATGCATGCAGTTTATCCTACCATTCCAAGGATTTAATCTCACACCTTCAGTGCCGCCTTAGGGTTGGTCAAAGAGGTGACGATTAAATTGAGACAATCTCTCTCAACAATTAACTAAGAATCGGACATCTCCATTTAATTATTGATTACCTTCTTTTTTCAGCCAAGATATTTCCCAAAATATCCTTATGAGTGTGACATACTGTTTCAGATCTCAAAGTACGCCCCGAGTATGCCGCCTTAGGGTTGGTCAGTGACCCAACGAGTACCCAAAATCCTATCATTTCGGAGAGCAAGCCATGCATTTTGATAGCGGTGAAGGCCATCCTTAGGGGGCCGGAATCAAAACGGCATGAGGCATCACCATTCTCTCACTTGCTTGTGTCAACAGTAGATGCCATGGGGTCGGTTTTCACCTTCCCCGCTCCCACTCCCACTCGTTATTTTGAAAAATAGGTAGTCTTTTAGGAATTTCAGAATTTATTCACAATCCAAAAAATAATAAATCATGAATATTTAAATTAATCCTCTTACTAGTTCATCGGTTCCAAATACCGTCTAACTAGTGTCACTTTTTCACGATTTTCCGATTTCTCAGATTTTTAAATTCTTTGTGTAGACACTACACAATTAAAATTCACCAAGAATTTGAAAATCCCAATACATTAGGACTTTATGAATTTTCTAATAATTCAAAAATAATAAATCACAAAATTTAAAGCTCCCACTAGTTTATCGGATCCAAATACCGTCTAACTAGTGACACTATTCACGATTTTCCAATTTTTCGAATATTTAAAAATTTCTTGTGTAGACACTAGACAACTAAAATTTACCAAAGAATTTAAAAGTCCTAATTTTGTCATGATAAAAAAATTTGGGATCTTAGAATTTTTCTAATAATCGAAAAACAATAAATTATGAAAAACAATCACCAACTTATCGGTTTTAAACCCTGGTTGAGCTTTAACCGAGTTCACCGAACGGTGTCAGGATTGGCTAAGCTGACCCGTCCTGTTCGTTGGTTCATATACGAAGCTAACGTCGCACGTGTGCGGGTGCTGGGTTGAAAATTGGGCTAAGGTTGCCCCATTGAGCCTCAGCTCTCCGGATAGCTTGACCTTGCCGGACCCCGTGGCTAACCCCGTAATTGGACGGACAAGTCAAGTCGAGTCGAGCCGAAGCCCTGTTGACCACCCGAACCAATTTTCGAACATTTTGCTCAGTTTATGTAGTCACTACATAATCAAAAATCACGAATGGTTTTTAAATCCCAAAATAAATTTACCGATTAAATTTTATTTTATCATGTGAATTTTATTATCCCGATAAAATTCCGTTCGTTTTAATTAATTTAATCAATTACCTAAATTAATTACGTCTCATACATGCTTAATTAATATCACGATTAATTATCTATATGTATGCATATGCTAGGAATGGAATTCATGAATATGATGCATTACATGATTATATCACATAAATAATCACAAGAGAAAATAAATACGAAAAATAAACCACTGAGATAGACCGTTGGTACCTCGTATCTAACCTATTTAAGCTTGGAAAAGCAAAAAAAATCTAATGTCTTTGGCAGCATCTTGATGAAAGGAAAAAAAAAGTTTGATGCCTTTTCTTCTTCTTCGTACTGCAGCGTCCTTTTTTTTTCTTGTATCAGTGCTGATGTCATGATGACATCAGCGTTCCAATTTGGTCACCTTCCAGCAACAGCAACAGCAACAGCGCCGAGAAGAAGGAAAAAAAAAATTACAACTAGGCATCTAGGAAATTATAATAAATAAATTACATATCTTTCTATATCCGAAAAATTTAGGTTTACAGTAGATCTAACGGTAAACAAGTACGAACCCCAATCCATCTCGTCAACCAAATCATTCAACCACCCATATATATTAT
Organism: Gentiana macrophylla; assembly: GCA_026214975.1. NCBI lineage: Eukaryota > Viridiplantae > Streptophyta > Magnoliopsida > Gentianales > Gentianaceae > Gentiana > Gentiana macrophylla. The sequence continues at coordinate 68,493,564 of CM047817.1, forward strand.
AAAATATAAAAGATGCATTATTTATTCAATTTTACTCCTTATTAATTAATTATGCAATCATGATCGCAAAATCGTTTTAACCTGGCTTTGATACCACATGCTGGATATACAGAAACCCGAATCCAAATTCGATCCATAATTGGATCGTCAGATCTGATTCACAGCACCGACCGAGACGCTCGATCATGCACAGCGGAAGCTACGATTTAGATTCGTTTATGATTTTACCACGATTCGATTCGCATAAATAATTAACTACAAAAAGGTTAGTAGATTTACCCAACCAGAGAGAGAAGCAATCTACCAAGGGAGAAGCCGCAGTCTTCCGAATTGTATCTCCTAGCGACGACTGGTGGACGTCGATGCTCGCCGTAGAACCTCCTCGAATATGCACAAGGCAAGAAACTAATTTTTCTTCCTTTTATTTTGGTGTGTGGCGCAATTATTGTGTCTATCGTGTTAGGAGGAACTCTCTTTATATAGGAAAATAACTAGTCAAGAGAGTTATCATTTTCACACCATAAAAACCTATTTCCATAAGGAAAAGATATTTTTCCCACAAAATAAGAGATAATTTCCAAAAAATCAATCTCTTAATTTTCCATTAATTATCCAACAAATAGATAATTAATTAATCACACATATGAGATAATCTAGGAAAATTTCTTCTCCCAATTTATCCATATTTGGGGCGCCACTTACATCATCATTTTTAATAAAAAAAACGTCTTTTCTATTTTTTATTTACCAAATAAATATTATTGCATATTCATTAAATAGACCAACTATTTAATTTATTCTCGAGGTTCCATAAAATGAGAAAACACTCGCGTGTTAGGAGCCAACCTGGGGACCATAGACCTATAACCAATAGCTACAATAAATTAAATAAAATATTCATCGAACAGAATATTTCTACTTAATTCATTAATTCCGGAATTACGCCACCATAAATCCGAAACTGAACTCTATCGATTATAGATATAACTTATTCTCAAAACGTCGAGTTGAGTCTATAAGTGTCCATTGATATAATCATTACATATAAACTAACCCTCCATAGACTATCCGTAATGAAACGGGATTATTTCCGTAAACCCTTTTCAATACATCTTATCCTTATTTACCATTCACCCACTTGTGATCAATTAGTTCATAACCAATACGAACTCCGCAGATCGATCAGTTTCTAGGATCAACAAATAAGGGGATTGTCTTTCTACTTCCCGCAAGAAGGAATGGATTCCATATCTGTGAAACACACACTTCTCACTCATTCCAGAATAGTGCCAATGTGAAAGTGATTCGTACCGCGCCTCTAAGCGATCCTTAACGAACACATCAAACTCTATCCTGAAACAAGTAGGAGTCTGTAATCACTTCAGGATTTAATATGATTCCTCAGATCAAATCGGTCCAATTTGATCATCTTGTGATTTAATAAGATTCCTCAATCACGGAATTATATGAGACACTCAGGTCAAATCGGTCCAGTCCTATATGACTCTCATCATATATAAATGCCCCACTTAGACAACCAATGTCGACGGTCCGGAAAAGACGGTCACACCATAAAGTGTTATGGGTGCATTAATGGCGGTTTAATCAATAGACCCCATACTTTGATAAACTTCACCACGGACTAACATTTCAATTGTATCACCATAAACTTAATCCTCATATGTGACACACACTAAGTTATATGGCTCCATTGTTAGTAATACCATCCGCAACGGAAGCGATTTAATGGATCTAGATCTATATAATACACGTAATAAAACAACTAGATCTATATCTACAAGGGGGATGTAGATCATACCTCTTGAATCTCGAAATTCAAGTTGAAGAACCGCAAAAGGATGAATGTGAGAAGATGTGAAGAGCACCACGATCTTCCGTACGTGTGATCCAAGCAACTTCCGGTGGAAGGAATTCTCGACTCGAACCCTTCCGATATGCTACCCGGAAAAATCTCCAAAATTCTTCCCTTATACCCCTTGGCCGAATTTTATCACTTCTTCTCTCTAAGAGGAGAAGTCGAAAATATCATGTGTCTTAAGGCTTGGGAGAACTCTCTTTATATAGGAGAGTAAAACTTAGCCTCCAAGGATTTTATTTTGCTAATAAAATAAATCCAATAAATAAAAGATAATTCCATAATATTCTAGAACAAATTTAGAATAATATTTATCTTTACTATTTACCATAAATATTTATCCAATAAATATTTTTTGCACATGTCTTATTAATACACAAGAAAATAATTTCTTGTTCCATAAAATAAGAGGGGGAAGGAAAATCATTAAATTGACCTAGTCAATATTAATTTTTTCCATTACACAATAATTGGGCCAAGATTATGGAAAATGTCTTTTCCACATATTTAATTATTTAGCCCAACTAATTTAATAGTCCACTAAACAATTAATTCACATATCGTTTTAATAAAGTCCAACAAGAACTAAATTAATATTATCAGGATTCGACGTCCGAGAATAGCTATGCTATATTAGGAGGCACGTCGGGGACCATGGACTAATAATCAGCGGCTCCGATAAATCAAATAAATAATTATAGAATAATTATATTCGATAAATCAATCACAGGAATATGCCACCATAATCCCGTGAATGCACTCCTCCGATTATAAGATTATATTTATCTCCTCACGAGAATAATAATAAGCGTCCATTGATATAATCATTACATATGGATTAATCCTCCATAGACTGTTCTTTCTAAATCGGGAAGTTACCGTTAACCCTTTTTAGAACCTCTTATCCTTATTTACCATTAACCCCCTAGTGATCAATTAATTCATACGACTCACTGGTAGCTAATCAGTGTAATATGGACTCGTATGATCGATCAGTTTCTAGGATTAACAAATAAGGAATCTGTCATCTACTTCCATAAATGGAAGGAATGGATTCCGTATCGTGATAACACAAACTACTCACTCAATCCAAAGACAATGCCAAGATGGGGTAATTCGGACCACGACTCGGTGTAATCCTTAACCGTCAAGTCAAACTTCATAATCGATTCAAGCGGTTGGATCGTGATCACCTCAGATTAAGATATATCCATAAAAATGATCATCCATTGATTCGATAAGACTTCTCGATTACGGAATTATATCGTGAACTCTAATCAAATCGGTCCAAATTTCTATACGATATATCTATCATATATAAATGCCCCATTAGGTTCTCTTAACCGAAAGTCGGATAAGACCATCACACCTATTGTGTTAGGCGCATTAATAGCACGTTAAAGGAGAGACCCGATACTCTCGATTAACTTCACTACGGGCTAATTGAATTTTAAGTACATCTTCACTAACTCAATCCTCCGTGTGTATATACCATACAATCGAGTTAAGTGATTACATAAACGATATACTTTAGGGTTTTCTGTAGTGTAGATACTATTGTCACATCGGTGAATATGAGAATAATAAAATGAACAATAACATCATTTCATTTATTAAATAAAACAATTACAAAATTGTCTTTCGGCATCACACCTAACAATCTCCCACTTGCACGAAAGCATGTGATTAATTGTTTTAGAGCAAACCCTATTATTTAAAATACAAAGAAACTATCACTCCCACTTGCTCTAAAGCAAATGAGACATGTCTCTAATACCTATAGTCTCCAAGTGTCGACTAAAAGCTTCAATCGACAAATGTCTTGGTGAATGGATCACAGGATTATCGGCGGAGGCGATTTTCTTGACGGAAATGTCCCCTCTATCGACAAAATCGTTGATCACCCAAAGATTTTCTCTCTATATGCTTCGACTTCATTGTGCTTTCGAGGTTCCTAGAGTTGGCAATGGCCCCATTGTTATCACAATAGAGAGTAATAGGATCCTCGGATTCGGGACAACGCCTAATCCGATGAACTTTCTTAACTAAATCGCTTTTTAGCGCCTCCGAGGCCGCTATGAACTCGGCTTCCATTGTTGAATCGGTTGTCTTTGGATTGCTTTTGGCTTCTCTATTCTATCAGACCGCCACCAAGCGTAAACACTTGAACCGGGTAGATTTAGAATCATCTCTGCCTGATCGAAAGTCGAAATCGGTGTACCCCGCTAGCTCCAAACTCCCACTTCGAATAGACGAGCATATAATTTCTGGTTCTCTTCAAATATTTGATGAGATTCTTTCTTCTTTGTCGGTCACGGTTGCCTGGATTTGGCCAAAACGGCCGACTAATCCAACGCCGTAACAAATGTCGTCTCGTACACCTCATAGCATACATAAGACTACCAACAAATGAGGCATATGGCACTCTTCCCATAGCTTCAGCCTCTTCAGGGGTTTGAGGCCCCTGAGTCTTAGAGAGGTAAACGCCGTGACGGGTTGGTAGAAAACCCTTCTTTGCGTTCTCCATACTGAAGCGTGCCAACACCTTATCTATATAAGTTGCTTGGGACAGAGCTAACATCCTGTTCTTGCGATCCCTTATAATTTGGATCCCTAGAACATAACTCGCTTCTCCCAAATCTTTCATTTGGAATTGCGTGGTCAACCAACTTTTCACGTCGGACATCATCCCCTTATCGTTGCCAATTAGGAGTATGTCATCAACGTACAACACTAGAAATACAACACTATATTTGATAACCTTCTTGTACACACAAGATTCAAAGCAAAGTGTTGTTCAAATCATAAGACTTGATCGTGTGATCGAATCTATGATATCGAACGAGATGCTTGCTTCAACCCATAAATGGATCTCGAGCAACTTGCACACCATGTGCTCGACCTTCTTCAATGAATCCCTCGGTTGTCGTGCATATAGATTTCCTCGTCAAGAAAGCCGTTTAAACGCTTTGTCTTAACATCCATTTGCCGATTTCATAATCCGGACATGCAAAGAATCGAAAGGAGGATGCGGATGGTTTTCATCATGGCCACAGGTGAGAAGGTTTCCTCGTAGTCTATACCCTCTCGCTGTGTGTAACCTTTGGCTACCAGCCGTGCTTTGAAGGTTTCAACCTTCCCATCCACTCCTCTCTTTCGCTTGTAGAGCCATTTACATCCAATGGGCCTTTCACCCTGAGGAAGTTCTACAAGTTTCCAGACCGAGTTAGAGTACATAGACTCCATCTCTTGATTCATTGCGTCAATCCATTTATCCTTATCGTGATCCAAAGAGGCCTTCTTATAGGTCGGAGGATCATCTTCCACCAATCGAGGCGACTACGTTTGCCTCTAAATCCATGCCGTGCCGAGCCGGTGGCGAACCACTCTCGCGATGCGTGCAGGTAGAAACGAAATGTCGGAAGTGATCGTTGTATTATTAGTGTTGTTTATAGGGACATCGGCCAGACCACAATAGGCCTGATGTCATCGGAGAGTAATTCCTCTAGTACAATTGTACTTCAAGGTCTGTGGTCTTTCATATAACTTTCCTCCAAAAACGTAGCGTTAGTCGAGACTAGCACTTTGTTATCTTCCGGATCGTATAATAGACCACCACACGTACCTTTTGGATAGCCTACAAGCAAACATACTTTCGTACGTGATTGTAGCTTGGTAGTCTTGTCCATCAACACATGTGCAGCACAACCCCATATGCGGAAGTGACGTATGCTTTCGCGATGTCCCGACCACATCTCAATGGGTGTCTTTTAAATGACTTTTGACGGATGCGCATTCAAAACGTAGACCGCTGCTTCTAAAGCATAACCCCAAAAGGATATAGGTAGTGAGGCATAGCTCATCATTGATCTAACCATGTTAATCAATGTCATGTTTCTCCTCTCAGAAACTCCGTTTTGCTGAGGTGTCCTAGGCGCTGAACGTTGGAAACAAATTCCTTTTTCAGCCAAGTAGTCAATGAACTCAGTATCTAAATACTCACCTCCACGATCCGAGCGAAGGCATTTCAATGACTTGCCTAGTTGCCTTTCGGCCTCTGCTTGGAACTCCTTGAACTTTCCAAAAGCCTCGGACTTTCTATGCAGCAGATAAACATAACCGAATCTCGAGTAATCATCAATGAAAGTCACAAAGTACTCGTATCCGCCTCTAGCTTGTACGTTCATCGGACCACAAAGATCCGAATGCACTAAGTCTAGAGTTCTGTGGCTCTATTACCCTTTGATGAGAAGGGGACGCTTAGTCATTTTTCCCTCCAGCAACACTCATGACAGCAAAGGTGTAAAAGCAGACGACTCACCTAAGGCATTAACCATTTCAAGTCTTTTGAGTCTTTCCAAGGAATATGGCCAAGCCGCAGATGCCACAAGTATGTTTTATCTTCTTTTACTTGAGAAACTTTCTGCCTTTTAGCAGATCTTTGATGAGCAGTTTTAAACATTTCAGTATTAAGTAGGGGGGCTTTATGTGGTCTTACATAATATAAACCGTTTTCATTTATAGTTGAACACAATTCAAAGCCATTCTTTGAAATAACAAATTCACCATTCAAATTTGAAACAGAAAATGATTGTTCAACTAAGGCAGAATAAGAAATCAAATTTCTCCTGAAATTGGGAATAAAATAAACATTTTCTAAATGTAAAATTCTATTATTAAAATGCAAGTCCACAGCTCCCAATCTTCAAATTTAAATGGCGCCCAGATGCCTACTGCTCGCAAAGACTTGAGAACCCTCTTCCACTCCTCGTATGAACTAAGAATGCAAATGAAGAACATACATGGTTAGTAGCTCCAGATCAAGTATCCAAGTGGACACATCTTTAGCTACGTTAAAAGATTCCAAGAATAGTAATTCCAAATTACCTTTCTTATCTTTCCCAGCGACAGCCTTGACTTTGCCATCTTTCACATCACGAAGATATTCGGGACAATGGCGTCACCAATGTCCTACCTCCTTACAGTAAAAGAATTTGCCCTTTGGCTTGGCTTCGTCAACTTTCTTGGCAGTCTTTTTCTTCATTGGCTTGGGCACGGGTGCAACATTACCCTTCTTCTTTGGTTTGGCCTTAGGCTTGTTTGATGACCTGGCTTCGGCCATATTGGCTTCAGCTTTCTTATCCCCAACTTGGACCTTATCTTTCGATAGCAGGCCCTCGTAGATAGTCAGTTCATTCAGCATCTGTGTCATGGTCAACTCATATTTGCCCATCAGATACTGAGTTTTGAACGGGATAAATTCAGGAGTCAACGATTCTAAAATCATCGATACTTGAGTTGCTTCATCGAACTTTGATCCATGAATACCGGCGTCATTGAAGTAACTGATCATATTCAGAGCATGACCATTCACTGCTTGACCTTTCTTCAATTTCGTGTTAACGGCCAACCTGATGGCATCGTGTCTTGCTTGGTTGCTAGGTGATCCAAACATCGTAGTAAGTTTCCGCATGATTTCTCCTGCAGACTCAAACTCTTCAATCTGGGTCCTAATAACCTTCGACACTGCCGCTAGGATGATCCCACGAGCCCGGTTATCTGCTTCGATCCAGCGATTACGCTGTTCGATCTCAGCTTTACCAGGTTTTTGGATCGCCAGCGTAGGGCATTCAGAAGTAAGTACATGTTGCACATTCTCATACGTGAGTACCACGTTTAAGTTACTCTTCCATTTCTTAAAGTTGTTTCCGTTAATTTTCGATAGATGAAAGCGTAAATTTGAGCGGACATTTTGGTTTGAAAATAAAATGACATGTATTAATTCAAGTTTAACACTACTATATATAAATTTTAGGAATTGTAAACTAATAATTAAGTCTACTCTACCATTCCAGTTTTGACCTCGCATCTCGAGTGCCGCCGTAGGTAGGTCAAAGAGATGACGGTTAAATCGAGACAATCTCATCAATGAATAACTTGTGAGAATCAAACATCCCACGAGAATCGAACATCCCTTTATTCATTGACTACCTTCCTTTTTTAGCCTAGATATTTCCAAAAATATCCTTTATGAGTGTGACCTACTATATCGGATCTCTTAGGTACGCCCCGAGTGTGCCGTCGTAGGATAGGTCAGTGACCCGACGAGTACCCAGAAATCCTATCCTTTCAGAGACCAAGCCATGAATATTGATAGGGGTGAACACCATCCGTAGGGGGACGAAATCAACACGCCGCGAGGCGTCACCCTTCTCTCACATACTTGTATCTATAGTAGAGGCCGTGGGGTTGGCTGTCACCTCCCCCGCTCCCACTCAATAATTTGGAAGTGGTGGTGGGTTAACTAACCACGTCTTTTTGATGTTAACATAAAAGTACATCAAATCAAGGATTCGAATGGTGTCGGTAACGTAGGCAAGCCCTACCCGTCCTATTCGTTGGAACATATGTGACGATCCGGACGAAATCGGGTCAAGAGCGACCCCTATTGAGATAAGAAGGAATCACCCCTCCGTTCTCCGGTGTAGCTTAGTCTTGCCGGACCCCCGTGCATACATCACACTAGGAGGGTTAAGTCGGTCGAGCCTAGCTTAGTTGACCACCCAACCTATAAGCGAACCGTTTTTATCCAAGATTTATTGTTCTTTTACCATCATTCAATCTCGTAGACACTACGAATTGAAAACGTGATCTCGTTTGGGCTTTAAGGCGGTTCACCGAGAACACACACCGAAAAGCTTAACGATTTCATAACCCGTCCTCGGATCTTTAATTAGTTACTAAATTTATTAATTACCACGTATTAATTAAATTTTGAACTAATTACACGAGTTTGTATACATGCCTATTTTAATTACCAAAATTAAAATTCTACATGTATGCATGGAGTGGATTTATGATATAATGCATGTCATGGCAATTCCGATTTTATATCTATTTTATGATCAAACACATAAAAAATAAATTGCGGAAAATTTAAACACCGAGATGGATTGTTGGTACCCCCGCAACTAATCTATCCTAGGAAAAATAAATTACAATCTTGTTGTCTTCGAGTCTTGATCTTCGAATCTTGAACTCGAACCGCCGGATCACGAACCACGAACACCCGAGAGGAGAAAAGGTCTTTTTAATTAAATAAATCCAATTTTTATTATAATTAATCATATATTTATTTTATTTATATGCGGCTGCTTTTTAATTATTTTCCAAAAAATAAATTTTTTTTTTCTTCTTCATGCGGCATTTGAATGATCATAAAAAAATTAGGTCCCAAAAAAATTGGTGCAGCCGCAACAAAAAATAAAACCCTAGCCGCATATTTTTATTAAACAGGACTTATAGCGACGCTTGTCAGCGTCGCAGAAAGTCCTGTAGCAATTTTTAATAAAATTTTATCCGTTTCTCCTCGTTCATACCTTGGGTTTCGCCTTGATCTTCAATTTTCCAGCAAGATCTTCATCTTTTCCAGCCCGGATAATCAAAATTACAATAAAAGATGCTACTTTTACATAAATTTTGAAAAAAAAAGGACATAAAAAAAATACAATTCCTATGCTCAATTGTTACTAAACAAAGGAGCTACAATAGATCTAACGAGTAAACAGTACCAACCCCAATCCATCTCTTCAACCAAGACATTCATAACATAAAAAAAATAAAACAAAATTTCGGCCCTCTTTTTTTTTTATAAAAAAAAATTGGGACAAAAAAAAAATCTACATGTTTTACCACTCCTAGATCTAATATTTTATACGTATAAATATAGATCACCTTGGCTCCGATACCACTGTTAGTAATACCATCCGCAACGGAAGCGATTTAATGGATCTAGATCTATATAATACACGTAATAAAACAACTAGATCTATATCTACAAGGGGGATGTAGATCATACCTCTTGAATCTCGAAATTCAAGTTGAAGAACCGCAAAAGGATGAATGTGAGAAGATGTGAAGAGCACCACGATCTTCCGTACGTGTGATCCAAGCAACTCCCGGTGGAAGGAATTCTCGACTCGAACCCTTCCGATATGCTACCCGGAAAAATCTCCAAAATTCTTCCCTTATACCCCTTGGCCGAATTTTATCACTTCTTCTCTCTAAGAGGAGAAGTCGAAAATATCATGTGTGTTAAGGCTTGGGAGAACTCTCTTTATATAGGAGAGTAAAACTTAGCCTCCAAGGATTTTATTTTGCTAATAAAATAAATCCAATAAATAAAAGATAATTCCATAATATTCTAGAACAAATCTAGAATAATATTAATCTTTATTATTTACCATAAATATTTATCCAATAAATATTTTATGCACATGTCTTATTAATACACAAGAAAATAATTTCTTGTTCCATAAAATAAGGGGGGGGGGGGGGGGGGGCGAAAATCATTAAATTGACCTAGTCAATATTAATTTTTTCCATTACACAATAATTGGGCCAAGATTATGGAAAATGTCTTTTCCACATATTTAATTATTTAGCCCAACTAATTTAATAGTCTCCATATGATACGACTTGGGGTTTTCAGCAGTATATTACTTATAAGCACGAAGCAAACAATAAGCTGAGAATAAATATGTCATTTATTAATTCTAAAAACAATTACACAAATTGTCTTTCGGGCGCTACTTCCAACAATCTTCCACTTGCCCGTAAGGAAAGCAACAATGAATACGGTTTTTTGCAAAGTGTTTCTTCATCTTTCTTGCTAAATATTGTCTAATCTATTTGGAAAGTTTTTTATAAAAGATAAGAACAGATTACTATAAACGAAATCAGATGATTAATTTTTCCAACAATTTCTCAAGCTGCCTACGTATCCAACATATCCATTGGAATCAAGTATCCGTAGTTTCTTAGGGATTGTTTATATAGAGGGGCTTGTGCCCTAGCAATTGCGCGTGGCGTGTCCAAGGTGGACTCTAATTGTCGTGTTCCCTAAGGAAAAGATAATGATGCTTCAATCCCCTTGATTTTAGGAGATAATTATGGTCATATTTAAATATCAGAATCATAGTCTTTATGATACTGGATTCTTTCTATTTTTATCTGATTTAATGCGTGCGTAAGATGTTATGTCCGAGAAGGACTTAGACCGACCTGGACGGTCGGGCACAAGTAAACTGACCTCGTGCATTTGGCCGACCCGGAATGGTCGGTAGAGAGTGGCCGAGCTTGGGCAGGTCGGATACTGGGGGTTCTGGCCCTTAAGGGATGTTAGTAATACCATCCGCAACGGAAGCGATTTATGGATCTAGATCTATAAATTACACGTAATAAAATAACTAGATCTATATCTACAAGGGGGTTGTAGAACATACCTCTTGGATCTCAAAATCCAAGTTGAAGAACCGCAAAGAAAAGAACGAACGAAGATGTGAAGAGCACAACGATCTTCCATACGTGTGATCCAAGCAACTCCCGGTGGAAGGAAATTCTCGACTCGAACCCTTCCGATATGCTACCCGGAAAAATCTCCAAGATTTTCCCCTTATTCTCCCCTTGGCCGAAATTTTCCTTCTCCTCTCTAAGAGTCGAAAATTACATGTGTGTTAAGGCTTGGGAGAACTCTCTTTATATAGGAGAGTAAAACTTAGCCTCCAAGGATTTAATAATTAATACAAAATCAATTATAATAATCCTATTAAATAAAAGATAATCCCATAATATTCTAGAACAAATCTAGAATAATATTTATCTTTATTTCTTTCCATAAATATTTATCCAATAAATATTTTATGCACATGTCTTATTAATCCACAAGGAACTAATTCTTGTTCCAAAAATAAGGCATGGGGCGAAAATTACATGCATTGAACTAGTCAATATTAATTTTGCCATAACACAATAATTGGGCCAAGATTATGGAAAATGTCTTTTCCACATATTTAATTATTTAGCCCAACTAATTTAATAGTCCACTAAACAACTAATTCACATATCGTTTTAATAAAGTCCAACAAGAACTAAATTAATATTATTAGGATTCGACGTCCGAGAATAGCTATGCTATATTAGGAGGCACGTCGGGGACCATGGACTAATAATCAGTGCCTCCGATAAATCAAATAAATAATTATCTTACGAATGTAATAATTATATTCGATAAATCAATCACAGAATATGCCACCATAATCCCGTGATCGCACTCCTCCGATTATAAGATTATATTTATCTCCTCACGAGAATAATAATAAGCGTCCATTGATATAATCATTACATATGGATTAATCCTCCATAGATCGCTCATTCTAAATCGGGAAGTTACCGTTAACCCTTTTTAGAACCTCTTATCCTTATTTACCATTAACCCCTAAGTGATCAATTAATTCATATACTCACCGGTAGCTAATCGGTGTAATATGAACTCGCGCGATCGATCGGTTTCTAGGATTAACAAATAAAGGAATCTGTCTATCTACTTCCATAAATGGAAGGAATGGATTCCGTATCTGTGATAACACACGACTACTCACTCAATCCAAAGACAATGCCAAGATGGGGTAATTCGGACCACAGACTCGGTGTAATCCTTAACCGTCAAGTCAAACTTCATCGATTCAAGCGGTTGATCTGTGATTACCTCGAGATTAAGATATATCCATAAATATGATCATCCATTGATTCGATAAGACTTCTCGATTACGGAATTATATCGTGAACTCTAATCAAATCGGTCGAGACCTATATGATATATCTATCATATATAAATGCCCCATTAGGTTCTCTTAACCGAAAGTCGGGATAAGACAATCACACCTATTGTGTTCTGGGCACATTAATAGCACGTTAAAGGAGAGACCCGATACTCTCGATCAACTTCACTACGGGCTAATTGTATTTTAAGTACATCTTCACTAACTCAATCCTCCGTGTATATCCCATACACTTTGAGTTAAGTGATTACATAAACGATATACTTTTGGGTTTTCACGTAGTGTAAATACTATTGTCACATCGGTGAATATGAGAATAATAAATATGAATAATAATATCATTTCATTTATTAAATAAAACAATTACAAAATTGTCTTTCGGGCATCACACCTAACAATCTCCCACTTGCACGAAAGCATGTGATTAATTGTTTTAGAGCACACCCTATTATTTAAACTACAACAAACTACATCTCCCACTTGCTCTAAAGCAATGGAGACTCATCCCGTATTCGAGTACCCACTAAGCATATCATAACCATTTCAGATTCCAAAGTACACTCCGAGTATGCCGTCGTAGGATAGGTCGGTGACTCGGGAGCACCTACATCTAAATGTCATGGGTCTTAATGATTAGTCGGGTTGTCGGCTCGAGGGCGATCCGTAGAATCGAAGCGTTACGGTCCATCTAATCATGTGGTATGCGAGTAAACATCGAGCCCGAGATCGACTTAACGATCATCCTCAATCGACTTAAAGTCAAAATCGATTGTATCACACATATCCAAGTTCACACATGAATATGTCCGCATATTATTCCTCGTTCTCTCAAGATACTAAAGGACATACTAAAGTTGCTTTGTTAACCGCCGAATCTAAGATTCGATCAAAATTGACGTTCAATAACCTGACCATCTCTTACTAGAAAGAGAATCTATCTCATTTTTTCTTGATCCGAAGATTTAGAGAGTCATTCCTGAGGCATAGGGTAGAACTTCCTCGTTGAATGTTGCATACACAGATGCATCATCTTAACCAATAAGATGGATGGGAAACCAAAGGATCGATTCTAATGAATTCGACCGAGTCAAACTCTTAAGAATGTTGTCCAAATCTCATTGCAGAGAATTGTGGTATTGTCAGATTCTGACTTCAGATAACACACCCATGTTGATTCCAACTGGTGCAATGTTATCCTTCACAAACACTAATATATGTATGTATATATTCACTACTGTACTAAAATTGATATCCAGTCTACAAAAGACTTATCAATATTACGGTCAAATCCACATATTATAGAAATATATGACTTCCAATGACCGAGAGGTTTGCTTTTTATCCACAAAGGATATAAGCCTTGTGATCATCCTGTCATAAGTTCATAAGGCAATACCATTCGCTTGAATGAATCCAGACTCCGTTTGTTTGGCAAGAAAATCTCGAGGAATCACCCTATATTTTACGCTTTTGAACGAAATCATGCAATACCGAACTCATTCTACTCTTTTCTCGTGTAGATCCAATTGCTCCCACTCGGGCTCTGAGGCGCTCGGTGGTTCTACAAGAGCATGAACAGAATCGAGTGCCGAACTCCATTCACGGGGTTATGGCTATTAAACCAACCTCTATTATCGTAATCCTATCTGCTCACAAAAGAGCCATAGGTCATCAATCGATCCTCGGACTACAAAGTCCGCCGAACCCGTAATGGGTAATGGATAAACCATACTCCCACTACATTCTGGGTGGATCAAAATTCTGATCTAGTTTAGTAGTATTTAGTGATATCACCAACGATCGATGTTGGATGTGGTCTGATTTTAATTAGTTAGTAACTACCTTGAGTAAACGTACTTCAAGGTTCAAGGTTTTTCTGATCATGGATTCTATCAGAAAGGATGCAACAAATATAACTTGTCACTTCCCGATTTCAAGAATCCTATATCTAACCTTTATACTCAATAGTTTAAAAGATATATACGAATGGTCATTGACCGAACGTATGCACGAAATTCCCGTCTTACCTTCAAGCACCGTGTGCTAAATGCTTATATTTACGGAAGTGGGGTGAACCGAATCCACACCTTATCCGTAAATTCCAAAGCATATTCTAGGTAGACTTCTCGGTCTTACATTTCAATGTAAACCGTTATTTAAACTTCAATATCTTTATTGAGTTAAGCGGTGTATTGTAGCACATCTAAAAACTATATAAGGCAATTTAACGGTTTCTCACTTAGTGAAAGCATTTCACTATGAGGCGAGCCGAGCATCGATCCACAGGACTATGTGATGGCCCATTTACAGTATAGAATACTCTATCTCTCATTGAAAACAGAGAAACCTCATAATATTTTGGATAAACTTACCGGAGTGTTTGAATATTTATCGGACAAGAAGTCACTACTCGGAAGCTCCTACTAGCTCGTATCTTTCATCGACCCGAAGGTCGTCATGAACAAGCTATGTTACTTCTTTATATCCATTATCCTTTCCCGATTGAAAGGAAACTTAGTCATTGAACCTTTGAGACAATATAACCAGGCGGGAGAAAGGAATCACCCCAGAGCGAGTCTTGAGTCTTGTCTTTTAGGGACTATGCACTAACTATGGAATATGAAGAAGCGTTTATCTAAATATAGAAACCAATTGCTTTTAATAGTTCTTAAGATGTGTTTTATATACATATTTCAGCGATTCTAAGTGGTTTTGACTTTATCAAACAAAAGTCCGAGTCTTGGATTAAATACTACAAATGGTATATTCACTTTCATCGACAAACAAATTATCGAATAAAAGGTAAATCCATTCGTTCCAACGAATCTTAAACAGAAATAATTTTTCCGTGATATCCAAGGATTGAATCCGAGATTCATTTCCTTATATCACTCCCACTATTCTAGCTAAAATTAACTGCCCGTTGTTTACTCTTTTAATCGTTAAATGCAATGCTACCTTGTTCTTCCAAAGAACTTAGCTCGAGAAAATCGCCAAGGATTCATAGGTTGGTGATCCAAAATCACCGCCCTTATCCTATGATTTTGATTAATTAATTTTCGTTCGATCTTAAAATTTTCTCTCGTTTAGGTGACTAACACTTTTAGACATATTCTCCCATTCTTGACTTTCCGTGAATGGAAACGAGTCTTGAACCAGCGGTACGTTTGAGTAGACACTACTCTTGAACCGTGGGATGTCTATTTCGAGTGTTACTCGCCGGGACTTCTCGGATTTTTTTAATATACGAGAAAAACAACAAATCATAACATTAAAGCTCCCACTAGTTTATCGGTTCCAAATACCGTCTAACGAGCAATGCTTTATTATTTATGATTTTCCGATTTTTCGATTAAAAAAATCTTTCGTACATAGTTCCAATGTTTCGAGAAAAACAACAAATCATAGAACTCCCACTAGTTCATCGATTCCAAATATCGTCCAACTAGCGACATTTCATGACTTTCCGGTTTTCAATTAGAACGATTACGTGTGTAGTCGATTACACTTTTCTAATGTTTGAAAAAACAACAAATCATAAAGCTCCCACTAGTTCATCGATTCCAAATATCGTCCAACTAGTAACACTTCATGATTTTCCGATTTTTCAATTAGAAAATTACTCGTGTAATCACTACACACTCAAAATTCACTAGAAAATTTTAAAGTCGAAATCACCTAAGTTTGTCTCCCGTTTGACACGAGTGACACTTTGTGACATACATATATGTCACTCACGGTTTTAAAATGCTTAAGAGAAAATATCTCTTACGAAAATTAATTACATTATCGATTAACTAGTTCAACGTCCTAGTTACTTTCCACTTTTTATAGAAGTCAATACTAGTCAATTATAAATTTTAAGCAATTTAGTAAGGGATACAATGTTGTAAATAAAATGACATATATTAATTCAAGTTAACACTACTATATTTATTTTAGGAATTGTAAACTAAAATTAAGTCTACTCTACCATTCCAGGGTTTTAACCTCGCATCTCAGTGCCGCCTTAGGGTAGGTCAAAGAGATGACGGTTAAATCGAGACAATCTCATCAATGAATAACTTGTGAGAATCGAATATCCCACGAGAATCGAACATCCCTTTATTCATTGACTACCTTCCTTTTTTAGCCTAGATATTATCAAAAATATCCTTTATGAGTGTGACCTACTATATCGGATCTCTTAGATGCGCCCGAGTGTGCCGTCGTAGGATAGGTCGGTGACCCGACAGTACCCGTAAATCCTATCCTTTCGAGACCAAGCCATGAATGTTGATAGAGTGAACACCTTCCGTAGGGGACGAAATCAAAGCGCCTCGGCGCCACCCTTCTCTCACTTACTTGTATCTATAGTAGAGGCCGTGGGGTTGGTTTGTCGCCTCCCCGCTCCCACTCAATATTTTGGAAGTGGTGGTGGGTTAACTAACCACGTCTTTTGATGTTAACATAAAAGCACATCAAATCAAGGATTCGAATGGTGTTGGTAACGTAGGCAAGCCTACCCGTCCTATTCGTTGGAACATATGTGATGATCCGGACGAAGTCGGGTCAAGAGAGCCCCATTCGAGATAAGAAGGAATCACCCGTCCGCTCTCCGGTGTAGCTTAGTCTTGCCGGACCCCGTGCATACATCACACTAGGAGGGTTAAGTCGGTCGAGCCTAGCTCGATTGACCACCCAACCTATAAGCGAACCGTTTTTTCCAAGATTTATTGTTCTTTTACCATCATTCAATCTCGTAGACACTACGAATCGAAAACGTGATCTCGTTTGGGCTTTAAGGCGGTTCACCGAGAACACACACGAAAGGCTTAACGATTTCATAACCCGTCCTCGGATCTTTAATTAGTTACTAAATTAATTAATTACCACGTATTAATTAAATTTCAACTAATTACACGAGTTTGTATACATGCCTATTTTAATTACCAAAATTAAAATTCTACATGTATGCATGGAGTGGATTTATGATATGATGCATGTCATGGCAATTCCGATTTTATATCTATTTTATGATCAAACACATAAAAAATAAATTGCGGAAAATTTAAACACCGAGATGGATTGTTGGTACCCCCGTATCTAATCTATCCTAGGAAAAAAGTAAATTACAACTTGTGTCTTCGAGTCTTGATCTTCGAATCTTGAACTCGAAACTTCCGGATCTCGAACTTGCGATCTTGACGCGAACCACGAACGATGAGGAGAGGAGGCCGTAATATACCAATATATTTAAAATATATTTATATTTGATTGTTTTATTTAAAAAAAAAAAAACTTTTTTTTTTTCATAACAGCCCTCGGCTGTTCCAATAAAATATATATATATATATTTTATTATTCCTTCGGCTGTTGATAAAATTATTACCAAAATTGTTTTTTTTTTTTAATTAACTGCCAAACGGCAGTAAGTACAAAAAAAAAATATATATATATTAGGTCAGAAAAAATTTTTATACAGCCGCATAAAATAAAAAGAGAACCCTAGCCGCATGCAACCAAATTTTGTTGCCACAAAACTTTGCCGAGTAAAAAAAAATTGCCGGAAAAAAAAAGATTTAAAACATTCGGCTTCCTCCCGTTTTTACCTTCTTGTTGATCTTCAACACCATGATCTTCAACACATCATCTTCGCTGCCTCCGAACCCGAACATCAAAATTATAATAAAAGATGCTACTTTTACATAAATTTGAAAATTGACATAAAAAAGACAATTCCTATCTTCAATTGTTCTAAACAAAGGAGCTACAAAAAATAGATCTAACGAGTAAGAAGATATCAACCTCAATCCATCTCTTCAACCAAGACATTCATAATCATAAAAAAATAAAACAAAATTTCGACCCCTTTTTTAAAAAAAAAATTGGGACAAAAATCTACATGTTTCTGGCTCACTAGATCTAATATTTTATACGTATAAATATAGATCACCATGGCGATCGATACCATTATTAGTAATACCATCCATAACGGAGCGATTTATGGATCTAAATCTATAAATTACACGTAATAAAATAACTACATCTATATCTACAAGGGGGTTGTAGAACATACCTCTTGGATCTCAAAATCCAAGTTGAAGAACCGCAAAGAAAAGAACGAACGAAGATGTGAAGAGCACCACGATCTTCCGTACGTGTGATCCAAGCAACTCCCGGTGGAAGGAAATTCTCGACTCGAACCCTTCCGATATGCTACCCGGAAAAATCTCCAAGATTTTCCCCTTATTCTCCCCTTGGCCGAAATTTTCCTTCTCCTCTCTAAGAGTCGAAAATTACATGTGCGTTAAGGCTTGGGAGAACTCTCTTTATATAGGAGAGTAAAACTTAGCCTCCAAGGATTTAATAATTAATACAAAATCAATTATAATAATCCTATTAAATAAAAGATAATCCCATAATATTCTAGAACAAATCTAGAATAATATTTATCTTTATTTCTTTCCATAAATATTTATCCAATAAATATTTTATGCACATCTTATTAATCCACAAGAAACTAATTCTTGTTCCAAAAAATAAGGCATGGGGCTTAAAATTACATGCATTGAACTAGTCAATATTAATTTTGCCATAACACAATAATTGGGCCAAGATTATGGAAAATGTCTTTTCCACATATTTAATTATTTAGCCCAACTAATTTAATAGTCCACTAAACAACTAATTCACATATCGTTTTAATAAAGTCCAACAAGAACTAAATTAATATTATTAGGATTCGACGTCCGAGAATAGCTATGGTATATTAGGAAGCACGTCGGGACCATGGACTAATAATCGCGGCTCCGATAAATCAAATAAATAATTATCTTACGAACGAATAATTATATTCGATAAATCAATCACGAGAATATGCCACCATAATCCCGTGGATCGCACTCCTCCGATTATAAGATTATATTTATCTCTCACGAGAATAATAATAAGCGTCCATTGATATAATCATTACATATGGATTAATCCCATGTTTGTTCATTCTAAATCGGGAAGTTACCGTTAACCCTTTTAGAACCTCTTATCCTTATTTACCATTAACCCCTAGTGATCAATTAATTCATATACTCACTGGTAGCTAATCAGTGTAATATGAACTCGCGCGATCGATCAGTTTCTAGGATTAACAAATAAGGGAACTGTCTATCTACTTCCATAAATGGAAGGAATGGATTCCGTATCTGTGATAACACAGACTACTCACTCAATCCAGTACAATGCCAAGATGGGGTAATTCGGACCACGAGACTCGGTGTAATCCTTAACCGTCAAGTCAAACTTCATGCCGATTCAAGCGGTTGACTGTGATTACCTCGAGATTAAGATATATCCATAAATATGATCATCCATTGATTCGATAAGACTTCTCGATTACGGAATTATATCGTGAACTCTAATCAAATCGGTCCAAATTTATATATGATATATCTATCATATATAAATGCCCCATTAGGTTCTCTTAACGAAAGTCCGATAAGACAATCACACCTATTGTGTTTTGGGCGCATTAATAGCACGTTAAAGGAGAGACCCGATACTCTCGATCAACTTCACTACGGGCTAATTGTATTTTAAGTACATCTTCACTAACTCAATCCTCCCGTGTATATCCCATACACTGAGTTAAGTGATTACATAAACGATATACTTTTGGGTTTTCTGTAGTGTAAATACTATTGTCACATCGGTGAATATGAGAATAATAAATATGAATAATAATATCATTTCATTTATTAAATAAAACAATTACAAAATTGTCTTTCGGGCATCACACCTAACAAGGGAGACTTTTCTCTATCTTCATTAATCGCTGGAATATTATGAAGGCGACACGTGGCAAGGTGCTGATCCGACCTTCGTCAAACTTCCATCACCTCATAACCTAGGTTTTGGGGATGAGACCCAGGCTCTTATTGTGCCATAGCAATTACGCGTGCCATGTCCAAGGTGGACTCTTATTGTCGTGTTCCCAAAGGAAAAGATAATGATGCTTCAATCCCCTTGATTTTAGGAGATAATTATGGTCATATTTAAATATCAGAATCATAGTCTTTATAACTTTGGATTCTTTCTGTTTTTATCTGATTTAATGCGTGCGTAAGATGTTATGTCCGAGAAGGACTTAGATAGACCTGGAGGGTCGGGCACGAGTAAACTGACCTCATGCATTTGGCCGACCCGGAAAGGTCGGGAGAGAGTGGCCGAGCTTGGGCAGCCCGGATACTGGGGGTTCTGGCCCTTAAGGGAGACTTTTGTCTATCTTCATTAATCATTTGCACTATTATGGAGATGACACGTGGCGAGTCTTGATCCGACCTTCGTCAAACTTCCATCACCTCATAATCTAGGTTTTTGGGATGAGACCCCTTCTCTTATATGGTTTGGGCCTAGATTTTCTACATGATTTCAGAGAGACTCATTTATTGTGCAAGTGTTAGGTCTCCTTGTTGCCTTTAAGAATGCTCCTTATATGTCTTGTGTTTCATGTTATCCAGACTCTTTATTGGGGGGCGTGTTAAATTTGTCCCGCATTGGGCATTTGCTATTGTATAACCCGTCATATAAAGAGATTGACTTCTTTCACCTCATAATCTATGTTTTGGGAATGATGTTCCTCCTCTTATATGGTTTAAGCCTAGATTTTCTATACACCTCAGACATTATTTTTGAACCTTAATTATAATTTGATAAATATTATGCCGTGTATATATATATATAGACACGTGTTGTTGGGTATGGTGTCCGTAGATTTCAGAATTAGTCTTGACGCCATAACCGTATTATATCATATACGGTGTGTCGTATCCGTGTCTGTGTTCCATAAGATACGGGAGATTAAAATGTAAAATCCTAATATAAAAGTCATTATCCCGTGTAGATATAATTAGTGTCGGTTAATCGCTCGACGGCCGCTGTTAGGTGAGTAGTCCTTTTTCTCAGCCTATATTAACAAGAGCAATGATATATAAAAGGGGCTATATGATCACCTCAAAAGCTCATCAACGTAATTCCGCTTCCGAATCTGCTGCAATTACAACATACTTTCTTCTAATTTTTCCAATATATTAAAAATGGAGGCAGAGGCGATGATACCAAAAGCTGAAGTGAATTTCACTTTAGAAAGTGGATGGACCGCGCCTTCAATAAGCTTACCATCCACCAGAAAAAAATTGGGTTCTCTCTTCTTGAGTGCACCCACAAGTCCTTGCCGGGCCGCAGAATTCTACGACGATTTCAGTATAATGGCCCAATCCGAGAATCAACCTCTGTCAGCAATTCCATTTAATTGGGAGGAGAAACCTGGAATTCCGAAAGCCAGAAAAAACGTGGTAATTCATGATGATGATGATGATGAAATTGCGAATTATGCTTTTGAATTCAGTGGTCCTTTGGAGAAAACGACTTGTCTGCCTGCTGAGGAGCTCTTTGATGGTGGAATAATCAGGCCATTGACACCCCCTCCTCGTTTAGGGGCTAAGAACTTATCTGTTGATTCTTGCAGTAGTCCAAAGTCTCCTCGATCACCTATATGGTCATTTTCACCTAAACCCAAAAAGAAAGATTTCGATCCGTTTGCAGTGGCTCTGGAACAGAGCAGAACTACCGATCTGGAAGAACCTGATTTTGAGAACCATCTTTCAAGTTCTAGAAATAAAGGGACAAGATCTCTATCAGTATCACCTCTAAGATTCTCGGAAGAATCTCCTTATGAAAAAAAGAATCAAGCAAAAACAAAGACAACCCCTTCTCCGAGGTATACAAAATGGAAGCTTAAGAACTTGTTCATCTTCAGAAGTGGAAGACACGCGAGCAGAAAAGATGAGCTCAAGAAAATCGAGGTGTTGAAAAAGAGTTCTCAAGAGGATGATGAGGACTGGAGCTTTAAATCGATTGAGAGCCTCGACTTATCGGTTTCAAGCTCACATCGGGGGGCAAATATTACAGATCGGGAATTCGAGTCTCCGACCAACGAAGCTGTCCCGGAGGAGATGAAGAAGAAAACTTTCATGCTTTACGAGAAATATCTATTTGGTTGTTTTGGGTTCAACAAACCGGTGCCAGTCCATGCAATTCTTAAGGGACCACAGGGTATGAATCCATTCAAAAGTTGAGTTATCCGTACGGCCGCAACGAATAAAACAATTCGTTTTTACATCATTGATGTTATACGTTTAAATCTTGATCAATTAGTCGTTCGATAATTATCAATATTTGTAAAAATAGGTTGTGTCATTAATGTATTCGAGTGATTGTGTTACTAGAATTACCATCTAGTTATAATCAATCCGGTCTATATTAAATTGAATCGTTTTGTGAATGTGATTTATATTTAACAATAAAATATGTCTTTCAAAACAAAAAAAAAAAATATGTGTCACACATCAATTTATATAGTATAATAAAGACTTTGTTTATATGAACGTGTAATATGTCACATTGAAAAGTTAATAAAACAATGATTAAAATATAAGGTTGCGACATAATAGACTTAATAATTTTGGTTAACCATTCGAGGTCAAACGAGGACGAATGACTAAAGTAATGATTGTATCCCGTCTGCTAAAGCAACGATGTTGTGCCTAGATTCTGATCATTACTCGAGGTATCATAGCCAACTACCAAATTCAACAAACTTTTTTCTCTCAATTCTCAATCTTCTGGTATTTCAGGGGTAGAAGACCATTTGGGCTGGGGTGGAATTCCACAGGCCCAGCGGTGGGGTCATCGGCCACATAACCTATTTAAGGCACAAAATAACAAGAATTCCGTAGATTTAAATCAATATTGAATTCAAAAGCGATTTTGGCGATTCCAACACTCTTTTCATCACGAAAACTCAGTAAGACCTCGTTTTTATCACATATAATTAGCCTCGGTCGACTTGTGCCCTCAAACATCAATCATCACAAGTTGCAGCAACTTTAGGTATGAATTCTGTAATCTTTTCATTGTCTTCGGTTCATGAATTGGGGTTTCTTATTCTAAACTCTTTTAATAACAAAAGATTAAAACATTCTCATTTCAATCTAATTTAATTAGATGATTTTTCATTATCTACAGCATATATAACATTGATCATCAACGCGATTCCGACAATTAGAGATTAGGATTATATGACCTTGAAACCGAGTCTCGAACGAAATCGTGTTGTCGCAACCGGTATCAATGGTACACGTCAAGAAAAAAAGACTCATAGTAATATCACAGTTTCATCATACGAAGAGTAGCAACAGAAAGATCAAAAACATCATAATAAGAATTGTAGAAAACTTTTAACTAATTTTAAACAAGGGGGTTTGTAGAATTTATACCAAAAAAGAGATGGTGAATGAGATGTAGATTATACAATCTTCTGGCAATGCCTCATATACATAAGGTGGTGCAAACTCTATCCAAGCATGCTCAAAACGATTCAAGAGAATCGTTTTGAGCATTTGGGAGAGCTTTATTATCCTTATTGAAACTTATATTGTCCATTAAGCTTCTATAATCAAAGATGAAGAAAGCTCATTTGGAAAGTGTAGAGCAAAAGACACGTTTATAATTTGTAAAATACGTCATATTCTCCTTAAAAGTTCCAATCACACATGTAAGCAACATCGTGTGATTGAGTGGGAGAATCTTATCGAAAATGACATTTGTTAGTATCCTATAAATTAGAATCTATTTAAACACAATGTAAGTTTATTTAGTTTTCGTCTACGTTGTCATATTGACAATATTATGCTGCGAATGTTGTATGTTGTGAAATATTACACCTTCAGATTTATCCTTATTCTCATAGAGTTCATAACTATTATATAGTTTTTGGACAAGTAAAGTGTATGTCTGTAAACAGATGTTTTGATCATGTGTTCCAGCATAACGTGTAGCTAGAAACCATACCGATTTTGAGAAACGTTTATTGAGTGAGAGTGATTATTCTTAGTGATTAATCATAAGGTGAAAGGCATAATCATGCATTGAAGAAACATGTTGATTCCAAGTGGAATACATGCTATTTCATATAGAGAGTCACCTAAAGATCGATCACATGTTAAAGGCAATCACATTTTGTGTCTACTCTTTAAACCACTAGATACACAAATATAGTGTGAGTAAGTTTCTCAATCATTATACCTAATGCTACTTGAGTTGTGTGCATTAATCTATATGATCATTGGTTGGATGAAATTGTTCTTTTAAACATTGTAAGCATGAGTTGCATTATTACATCTTGAGGAAATTCATGTTTTGTACTAGTCTCTTGTTGTTCATTATAAAGTCTCATATTGGGGATATATAAATCACATTGAACTTATTCATGTTATGATGAACAAAGTAAAGTTGGACTTAATGTTGAGAATTTTCTCTATGAGGTACCCTACTATAAATTCTTCTATATTGTTACAGAAGAATTATTTGTCATTTTGTTAACAGTAACTCATTATAAAATGGTTTATTTGACACTTATAGTGTTTGCCATTTGTGTGATAAGCCATATAAATGTACACAACATGTGTTGAGGAATAAAAGTACTGAATATATGTTTTTGGTTTGCAAGTCTATATATGGATTTTGTAAGCTTCCGTTAGTTGTATATTGGTTTGCATTGTAATGATGCGTAAGACCAGTGGGAGCACTAACCATATTTTAGAACAGTATACTTGCATTTTTGTGTTGAGCTATTTGTTTGATAGACGAGTTTCCTTAGAAGGCTATGTTGCAAGATTATAGGAATCTCATAATGATTGAGATGTTCACTTAGATGATTTATTCGAAAATATCATTAACCTTGCATTAATGCTTTTAAGGGTAAACTTGAGTTTTGATTGAAGTAGCTCATATGTCTAATAGCCGAAAGTTTTGTGTTATTAAGTCACAGGCTTTATGACTTTTTGGCCTATGGTTCTTAGTCAATTTTCTCTTTTGGCCAAATTTCAGTTTGACTGCATTGTCCATTTTGTGAGGATTAGTTTTGCATGTCGAAATTAGCAAATTGACGTTTATGAGACATTTTGTCAGAGGTATGCTAGCTATAAGACGAGTGTCAAGTAAGTAGAATAATATGAGTTATGGATTGTGGCTTTTGCCGTCTTATATTTTTTCACAATCATGTTGTACTCATATTTGACTTATTGACACATAAAGTTGATTCGTGTGAATTCTCTGAAAATTGTCAAAATTGGCATCATAGTGATGTAGCTGTTACATGAAAGTGCACTGAGTTCATGTATGAGGATAATCCACTTTGGATTTATGGACCTGAATGACATTTTGACTAGCTCATTCATAAAATAACTTGACTAGTTGATGTTGTACACGTAATGATGGAAGGAAATGTTCGACATAATGGAGCATGCCCGCCATTGTTCTTGTGCTAATGTTTGCTAGTTGAAGTTGTGTTAATAAACCAGTGAGTAATATTATGTGCATGCAATATATTGAAGTTACTCATTAAAGTTCTCACGTTAGTTAGTTATGATGGCGTGTATATTCAAGGTGGTGCCAATACCAATGTCCATACCAACATTTCAAAGGTCAAAATTAGAATGAACGTGTTTGGAAAAAGGTAGACTAAAATCGACCTTTGAAATGTAAACCTGTGACATTCTTGAAAACATGATGCAAAACTAAACAATGGTGCCATATATACTCGCGTTAGTTAGGTTAGCAGAACTTCAACGCGAGCATTTATAAAATTGTGGTGTAAAGGTAGAAAATGCGATGTAAATAAAGAATGAAAATATTTGAAATGAAATATCGTACGAGAGTAGATTATATTTTCTTGGTGTGGTGTAAAAGGTAAAGTGGTACACGGATACATCAGCTGTGATACGAATAGAGGTCCCAAAAAAACAACCAATTATGTTTTTTTCAAATTGATGACATGGTGATCCTAAAAATTGTTCCAGGACTAACATAAAATGGGGCAAATGTCTAAAAAGACACATATTAGACTTAATTAGGCAAATAGGACACTAAGGAATCTTATTTGATTATAAGAACACATAATTAGTACATGGACCAAACAACCCTAATTTTGTTTTGCTTTTGTTTTTTTTAATGTTTTTTCTTCTTCTTTTTTTTTTATCTTTTTATTTTCTGGGCGTTTTTTTTGGACGTTTTTTTTTTTACGAAGAATTTTTCTTGGCGCGTTTTTACGTCGCTCGCTTTTTCCTGGTGACCACCTCGATGCATTGACCACAGCGATGCAGAGACGCCTTGATTAAGTGAATGTGCGATGTGTTGACCACCCCAAATCCATTGACCACCTCGATGCAGTGGCCACCTCCGATGCAGTGACCACCCCAGATGCAGAGACACCGCGATGTAGTGACCACCCCGATGCAGAGACACCGCGATGAAGTGACACCCCGATGCAGAGACACCGTGATGCAGAGACATCGCGATGTTTTAACATTTGACGACGCAAAGACACCGCGATGCAGAGACACCGCGATGAAGTGACACCCCGATGCAGAGACATCACGATGTTATAACATTTGACGATGCAGAGACATCGCGATTAAGAGACACCGCGATGCAGAGACACCGCAATGCAAAGACACCGCAATGAAGTGACACCGTGATGCAGAGACACCGCGATGAAGTGACACCGTGATGCAGAGACACCGCAATGCAGAGACACCGTGATGAAGTGACACTGCGATGCAAAGAAATCACGTTAAAGTGACACCGCGCTGCAGAGACATCGCGATGAAGTGACACCTCATTGCAGAAACGATGAAGTGACACTTCATTACAGAGACACCGCGATGCAGACACCGCGATGAAGTGACACCGCGATGCAGAGACACCGTGATGAAATGACACCGCGATGCAGTGACAGCCGCGATGTAGAGACACCGCGATGCAGAGACACCGGGAGGAAGAGACACCGCGATGCAGAGACACCGCGATATCTTTTTAGCGTTAAAAAAAAATCACGTCCAGAAAAAAGAAAAAACACGGGCAGGAGAAAAAAAAAAACGTTGCCAGGAAAAATAAACGCGAAAAATTAAACATTTTTAGCTCGAGGAAAAAGAAAGAAAAAAAAATGATAGTTTTGTCTAGTTACTCATTTTGTGTCCTTATAAACAAATAAGATTCTTAATTGGCGTAAATACCTATTAGGTATTCAAACTAGTCCTTATAAACAAATATCCATAAAATTATTTCATATAAAAGTCATTATCCCGTGTAAATATAATTAGTGTCGGTTAATCCTTTGACGGCCGCTGTTAGGTGAGTAGACTTTTTTCTCCGCCTATAACAACAAAGTCACAAAGATATATAAAAGCGGCTATATCCATCACCTCAAAGCTCAATCAACATCTTCCTCCCGCTTTCCCTTATTTATTTATTTATTTATTTATTTATTTATTTATTTTTTTAATGTATTTCCGCTTCCGAATCTGC
This sequence comes from Gentiana macrophylla, assembly GCA_026214975.1. Taxonomy (NCBI): domain Eukaryota; kingdom Viridiplantae; phylum Streptophyta; class Magnoliopsida; order Gentianales; family Gentianaceae; genus Gentiana; species Gentiana macrophylla. The sequence goes on from CM047817.1 coordinate 68,521,461, forward strand.
TGCAATTACCAACATACTTTCTTCTAAGTTTTCCAATATATTAAAAATGGAGGCAGAGGCGATGATACCAAAAGCTGAAGTGAATTTCTCTTTAGAGAGTGGATGGACCGCGCCTTCAATAACCTTACCATCCACCCGAAAAAAATCGGGTTCTCTCTTCTTGAGTGCACCCACAAGTCCTTGCCGGGCCGCAGCATTCTACGACGATGATTTCAGTATAATAGCCCGACCCGAGAATGAACCTCCGTCAGCAATTCCATTTAATTGGGAGGAGAAACCCGGAATTCCGAAAGCCAGAAAAAAATGTGGTAATTCATGATGATGATGAAATTGCGAATTATGCTTTTGAATTCAGTGGTCCTTTGGAGAAAACGACTTGTCTGCCTGCCGATGAGCTCTTTGATGGTGGAATAATAAGGCCTTTGACACGGGTAAGTTTTATGGGTCATTACTCCATTTACACCGCGAAATTCGTGTACGCTCGATCACCAACCACACATGTTTGTGTGTGAGTCGAAGTGTGCGCGTGAGCCACTCAATCAATATCTTCCTCATATAAGACTAACCCCTTTGACACCCCCTCCTCGTTTAGAGTTTAAGAATTTAGTTGCTGATTGTTGCAGTCCTAAGTCTCCTCGATCACCTATAAGGTCATTTTCACCTAAACCCAGAAAGAAAGATTTGGATCCGTTTGCAGTCATGGTTCAAAGTCTCGGCCGACTCGTTTCCGACTCAGAGAATACCGGTACAAAGTTACAGATTTTCTTCTCGGTTTAGACTTGAATCGGGTATGTATCGGCCAATCTCGGCAAAACTCGGCCAAACTCGGCCAAGTCAATCCGTTTTAAGTGGGAACTTTAGTGATTCGATTGGAACCATGAAAAAGGATATAACAAAAGCAGTCCTACACAATATTCGACCAATCTTGACAATAAACTTCATTCCAAAATCATAGTAGCAGACAGAATCTTTACTATTTACTTCTTTACAGATGAAATAGTACACCCGTGTCTTTGTCAATTGTCAAAAATCAAAACAACTTATTTCAATAATTATCCAGCTTTCCAGCCTCTTTATAATAAAAAATCATACAGAATTATTATAGCAAAACTTCACAACCCACAACACAGCTTTGATTCACCACAACTCTTCCATTTTTTGGTTAAATTTCTTCAATTTTTTAAGCATACAAAACCTAATTAAATCCATGTCGCTGATTACCCCGAAAAAGAAACAAAACCAAACGTCAAAACCACAAATACGCAAGTTAAAACAACAAATACGCATGTAAAAACGTAACGTGACAACAGATATTTTGTTGTATTTAATCAAAATAAATGATCTTGATGATTGTTTTGGGACATTTTGATGTTGTGTTTAAAACCCGTCTCGCCCAAAATGATACCGATACGCGACGATTTATGTGACTCAATGGTCTCCGTGTCGGTTACCGAGACCGTGACTTTGAACCATGTTTGCAGTGGCTCTGGAACAGAGCAGAACTACCGATCTGGAACAACCTCCGTGAGGTAGAGATAGTAATTTTTCAAAACATCTTACAAGTTCTAGAAATAAAGGGACCAGATCTCTATCAGTATCACCTCTTAGATTCTCGGAATCTCCTTATGAAAAAAAGAATCAAGCAAAAACAAAGAAAACCCTTTCTCAGAGGTATAGAAAATGGAAGCATAAGAACTTGTTCATCTTTAGAAGTGGTAGACTCGCGAGCAGCAAGATGAGCTTAAGAAAATCGATGTGTTGAAAAAGAGTTCTCAAGAGGATGAGGAGGATTAGAGCTTTAAATTGATTGAGAGCCTCAACTTATCGGTTTCAAGCTCACATCAGGGGGCAAATATTAGAAATCGGGAATTGGAGTCTCCGACCAACGAAGCTGTCCCGGAGAAGATGAAGAAGAAAACTTTCATGCTTTACCAAAAATATCTATTTGGTTGTTTTGGGTTCAACAAACCGGTGCCAGTCCATGCAATTTTTAAGGGCCCAGGGGGTATGAATAATTTCCAAAGTTGAGTTATCCGTGCGGCGCATAACGACTAAAACAATTCGTTTTTGTTGGTCCCTTGAAAAAGCATTGGTTAAGTTTAGAGGTGGGGGGGTGAATAAATTTAACAATTAAAATTTTTGGATTTAACAAACTCAAAGAAGTCGATCAAGAGCTCTTTTGCTCGATGAGTCTGTTGACCACTCGATGGTCTGATCGTTGATTTTTCTTGAATTTGTTGCAGCGGAATATATTCAAGTTAAGCCTTATTACTTGTTGTTAAAATATGATACCAAGTATTATATACTCAGTAGTGTAAGTGTGTGATTCAGTTGCTAGTTTCAGTAGATTGATGTGCTTAATATATTAAATGCAGAAAGTAAGTAGGCAATTTTTATAGTGGTTCCAGATGGTGTAATCCTATCAGTCCACTCTTCTTCTGTGATGTTGGAGGTAATTCACTAGAGATCTTCGAGGTTGCAGTTACAAAAATCCCTAAGTTGTCTGTCCTTCACCAATAACTATGGCTTCACATACTGAACACTTGAAACAGGTGGGATTGCTGCTCCAAAGTATTCCACTGGTCCTTGAAGGGTAGGATTGCCTCTTCACCAGCTCCACCACAAAAAACAGTCCTTGACACCCAAAGATGCTTCACTATTTTCAGCAGGTTTCTTGTAAAATAAAGTTTGAATCAAGTAAGTGATTCAGCTTTCAGCAGCTTGATCAGGATGAATTGATCAGCAGCTTGGAAGCTTCAAGTGTATGTACTTGATGTAACTTGATAGCATGTCACACTTGAAGATATTCTGGATCAGGAGCTTTAAGTTCAGTAATGTCAGCAGGGTGATTTCTTGATAAGAATCTGATTGCTCAAAATTGATTGTTGTTTTTCTTCAATTTTCATCACTTGTTTATGTATCAGGGGGTCTTCTATTTATAAGTGAGAATCCTTGTGACTTATGTTTGAAATTCAAAACATAGCCGTTTCAGATTTGTCCCCATCTTGACTTGCATTCTGTCCCTGTACATAGTAATGACACTATCAGTTTGCTTTTGTCGGTTTGATCGTATCCACCCTTGACTTGTATCCATTGGATAAAGCTCTGAATCTTTCCAACGTCCCTTTAATCTTGACCATTGATTTGTTGACAAAATCAATACTTGTTATATGTCCTTAACCTTGTAATCTTTCAACGTAACCTTTGATTAAAACGAAATTTACATTCAAATAGATTCTCGTGTATGTGAGTCTATTTGAAATGCTTGTCGATCAATATGTCTGAAGTTTGTTGTGATTGTAAAACACTTCAGCTGACTGTCTTTTATCTAAATTTTTGTTGGACTTATTTTAAGTTTTAGTGATGAGTGCCAGACTAGCTGTTATAGAGCAAAGGCAAAAAGATGTCTACATCAAATGTATAGGATTATTAGAGTTTGATCTTTGTATAGGTTTGATCAAACAAGCACTGTAAAAGGTCATCTGACTTTCATCAGCAGACTTGTCTAGATCAGTAGGGTACCTGAGTCAGTAGACTAGTTTAGGAACCTGCTGAAGACTAAAGGCTGAGGGCTCAAACTCAGTTATTGAAGGCTAAGGGATCAAACTTAGTATTTAAAGTCAAGGATATGGAATCAGAATTTAAGGAAGTCTGTGATGACCTAAACTGATTGCATATACCTTGTGTACAAGGTCTAAGTTCCACAAGTTAAATGGTGATTGGAACTTAGTTATGATTAAAATGGTGTAATCTAACTTCATAATAAAAAGTTAGATATAAGAGAAGTCAGCTGCAATGTTTTTATAAACACATCAACTCTGGATCAGCTGACTAAAATGTACTTCAGCAGACTTACACTCACAAGAACCTGCTGAACACATATTTCGATTTAATCAAAGGTTACATTGTAAGATTACGAGGAAAATGACATATAACAACTCTTGGTTTTGTCAACAAATCAATGGCCAAGATTAAAGGGACGTTGGAAAGAAACAGAGGTTTATCCAATGGAAACAAATCAAAGGGTGGACAGTCTGAAAACTATCAAAAAGCAAACTGGCAGTGTCAGTACTATGTACAGTCAGAAAAAGCAAGTCAAGATGGGACAAATCTGAAACGGCTATGTTTGAAATTCAAACATAAATCACAAGGAATCTCACCTATAAATAGAAGACCCTTGATACATAAACAGATGATGATTTTTGAGAGAGAAAAACAACAGTTAATCTTGAGCTTCAGATTCTTATCAAGAAATTACCCTGCTGACATTACTGAACTTAAGCCTACTGATCCAGTAAACTTCTTCAAGTGTAATCTGTTATCAAGCTACATCAAGTTTGCACACTTGAAGAATCCATGCTGCTGATCATATCATCTTGATCAAGCTGCTGAAGGCTGAATCACTTACTTGATTCAAACTTTCATTTATTAGAAATCTACTGAAGATAGTGAAGCATCTTTGGGTGTCATGGACTGTTGTTTGTGGTGGAGTTGGTGAAGAGGCAATCCTACCCTTCAAGGACCAGTGGAAGACTTTGGAGCAACAATCCTACCTGTTCCAAGTGTTCAGTTTGTGAAGCCATAGTTATTGGCTAAGGACAAACAACTTAGGAATTTTTGTAACTGCTACCTCAAGGATCTCTAGTGAATTACCTCCAACATCACAAGAGAAGAGTGGACTGACAGGATTACACCACTTGGAACCACTATAAAAATTTCCTACTTACTTTCTGCATTTATATTCTGCATATAGTATATCTAGCACATCAATCTTCTGAACTAGCAAATGAATCACACACATACACTACTGAGTATCTAATTCTTGGTATCATATTTTAACAACAAGTAATAAGGCTTAATTTAAATATATTCATTGCAACAAATTCATGAAATTCAATAGTCACAGACTCTTGAGTGTCGTGAGACTCTTCAAGAAGTTCTTTGAGTTTGTTAACTCAAAAGTTTTAAGTGTTAAGTTTATTCCCCCTCTAAACTTAACCAAAGCCTTTTCAAGGGACCAACAATTGGTATCGGAGCGGTGCTTCGCTCAAGTAATCCTGCTTTGTGCTTGTGAAAATCTTTTGAAAACTTTTTCAAGTTTCTGATTTTCAAAGATTTGCATCATGGATAAAACCAGTATGCTAGAACAATGTTGATGTGTTATTTAGATCTTTTGATGAATATAAACGTCCTATGCAGGCTTTTCTAGCTACAACACATGATGAGATGATGGATGTGCTAACTGATGGACCACAGGAAATTACAAAGGATATAACTGTGGATAATCAAACTCAGTACAATCCAAAACCAAAAAGATAATTGAATGCTGAAGATAGAAAAAAAAAAAGCAAACCTCAACAATATTGCTATTGATATCATATACAGAACCTTGGATAGCAATATGTACATGAAGGTGAAAGATTGCAAGACTGCAAAAGAACTTTGGGATAAGTTGCAATTAATCTATGAAGGCACTGATGCTATCAAGAAGAACAAGATCAGTGTGGCAAAGAAGAAGTTCCAGGAGTTCAAAATGAAACCAAATGAAACTATTGAACAAATGGAGTCAAGATTCAATGCAATCATGGATGAACTCACCCTACTGAGTGTAAAATACTCAAAAGAAGAAATCAATTCAAAAATCTTGGAAGCATTACCTGCAAAAGAAGTTTGGGAAATGAAGGTGACTGCCATAGAAGAAATGAGAAGTCTACATGAAGAGGACACCTTCAAATTGTTTTCAGATCTCAAGGCCTATGAATTCAGTAAGAAACTTGTACCTGAGACTGAAAAAGAAGAACCAAAGACCACTTTGCATTGGTCTACACATCATCAAGAAACATCAGAGCTCAAGATGACCTCTTTGGATGAAATGTAAGAACAAATTGCCCTCCTGAGCAAGAAAATTAGAATAATGAAAAATGGAAGGGGTTCTCCAAGTAATTTCACAAAGAAGTTTAGTGAAAAGAAGAAGGAAGAATCCAAGAAAGATAATGATTACTTGTGCTATCAATGCAAGAAACCAGGATACTTCAAACCTGACTGTCCTGAACTAAAGCAGAAGAAGGAACCTGATTATCTTTGCTTCAATTGTAAGAAGCCTGGACATTTCAGACCTGATTGTCCAGGCCTACTGAAGAGCAAAAGTCAACAAAGAAGATCTGGCAAGAAAGCTATGGTTGCTGAAGATGAACCAGGATATGAAGTAGAATCAGAAAAGGGAAATGAATCTGATGATACTGTACTTGTTGCTGATATGGATGATTATGCCTTAATGGCAAACATGGATGAAACAGAGGAGGTATACAATTCTGTATCTATAAACTCTCCTTCTGAAAGTGATTGTGAATCAACTTGTGGTTCAAATCCAAAAAATTCTGACAATGAAGAAACTTTGGATGCCATCCTTAATCAACTGAGGATAATACAATCTGGTTATGAGATTGTGAAGGCTGAAAAAGAAGCTCTTCAAACAGAAGTTGATAGATTAAAAGCTGAATTAAGAATTCTCAAGGGAAAGGAAAAAGAGTTTGGACAGAATCAACACAAGCCTGCTGTACATTTAGTAGCTGCTGAATCTGCTGAACAATCTTGTTCCTCAACTGCATTCAAATCTGGAAAGCCTTATGGTGACAGAACAGGCCTTGGATTTGGAACTCAACAATCCAATAAGAGTGGATCCAGTTAGGTTACTGAACCTAGTACCAGAATTGGTCCTAAGTTTGTACCTGCACAGGATCCAACTCCAAAAAGGGTTGATGAAGCAGTGAAGCCTACTGAGAATGCTTCTAAGAGGCAAAATCAGAAGTCAAAAAGGACATCCGTACCTAACAAAAAGAATAAATCTAAGAATAGGACTTCTGTACCTTCTGGACCTACTGATAGCAGACCTGCTACCAAGTATGCTGGACCACATAAAGGGAAAAATCAGAAATATTCCAAGGATAAGAATCCTAAACCTAAAAATGCCAATCATTCAAGGGATACTTATCTCAGGGGGAAAGGTAGACTGTTCCCTACTAATGATGATTGGATATTCCTGCCCCTACTGCTAGAAACAACATGTATAACCATACTTCTAGGGTAAAACCTCAGCAATGGACTCAGTAGAGGACTTATACAAGACCTCAGCAGGGACCTCAGTAGACTCCATATTACAGGGCTGTTCCTAAAAGACAGCAAACCTATGGTTATGCTAATGCATCTAACAATAGGAATCACTTTAAACAACATTACATACCAAAAGGCTAGAAAGCATATGTGAGTCGTACACAACCAAAAGTTAGACCATATGGATGTGTAGAATACATGCATGAACAAAAGTATGACACTTTTCAGAGAAGACCTTATGGAAATTTGCCAAGTGTCATGCTTACCACTGACCACTATGGACCCAAACAGTTTTGGGTACCTAAAATACATTAACTTTGTTTTGTAGGGTGTCTTGTACTTTGACAGTGGATGTTCCAGACATATGACAAAGAATAAGCACTGTCTGACAAACTATGTGGCAAAGGATGGTCCAAGAGTGAATTTTGGCAACAATAATACACCTGGTTACACAAGAGGTTATGGCACACTTGTGAGAAATGGATTAACAATCAGGAATGTTGCATTTGTGGAAGGACTGGACTACAACCTACTGAGCACTGGACAGTTTTGTGACATGGGTTACAAGGTCACTTTTGACAAGGGCACCTGCACTGTCATTAGTGAAAGAGGTGATAAAGTTGTGTTGGCTGGAAGAAGACAACAAAACATGTATGTTGTAGATTGGTCTACTACTGTTCCAGAAACTTGCCTGATTGTGCATACCAAGTCAGAACTTCATTGGTTATGGCATAAAAAGTTGAATCATCTAAACTTTGATGATATCAATCAGTTAGTGAAGAAGAAATTGGTGATTGGTTTACCTGAGATCACATTCAAAAAGGATGCTATATGTGATGCTTGTCAGCAAGGAAAACAAAGCAAATCAAGCTTCAAATCAAAGACTAAGCAATCAACAAAAAGAGTTTTGGAGCTGATGTACATGGATCTATTTGGACCAGTAACTCCAACAAGTGTGACAGGAAAGAAGTACACTCTGGTAGTTGTGGATGATTATTCAAGATACACTTGGGTAGTATTCATGAACACGAAAGTGAAACACTTCAAAAGATGCCTGAACTTTTGAAGAGATTGCAAAATGAGAAAAGTTTGACAGTAGTGAAGATCAGATCAGACAAGGGTACATAATTTATCAATAATGTTATAAGCGAATATTGTGAGCAGAATGGTGTACTACATCAACTAGTTGTTGCTGGTACACCTCAGCAAAATGGGGTTGCTAAGAGAAAAAACATGACTCTAAAAGAAGCAGGAAGAACTACGATTTGTGAAGCATTATTACCTGAAAGGTATTGGGCTGAAGCTATCAACCCAGCATGCTATGCACAAGACAGAACCTCAGTGAACAAGAAGCTGCTGAAGACACCTTATGAGATTTGGAATGGAAGGATACCTAATATATCCTACTTCCATCCATTTGGAAGCAAATGTTTTATTTTAAATCATAAGGAGCAATTGAAGACATTCCAACCAAAATCAGATGAAGGAATTTTCTTGGGATATTCTTCTGTCAGCAAGGCATTCAGGGTACTGAATAAATGAACACTGAAACATGAAGAAACAATACATGTTGTATTTGATGAACCTAAGTTCACTGGAATGGAAGATGAAGCATCAGAACCTGCTGAGAATCAACAAGTCACTGATCCAGGATGTGTCGATGTCTTGGAAAGGATTAATGACTTAAAGGTTTCTGACTCTGCCCCTGCTGAACACCCTGCTGATAACTCTACTGATGCAACAACTGAGGCAGTTCAAGGATCTACTGAACCCCCTGCCGAAGAAGCCACAGCAGACCCTACTAAAGATGATGTTCCTGAGAATCAATCTAACCATAAACCACAATGGTTAAGGGATCACCCTGCTGAGCAAGTTATTGGCAATATACAGCAAGGTGTAAGGACTAGTTTACAATTAGAAGCAATTTTTACTTGTTTTCTATCTCAAATGGAACCTAAAGTTGTTGAAGAAGCAATATCAGATCCAGATTGGATAATTTCTATGCAAGAAGAATTCAATGAATTTGAAAGAAATCTAGTTTGGACACTAGTGGAAAGGCCTAATCATGCAAATATAATTGGTACAAAACGGGTTTACAGAAACAAATTGGATGAATTTGGTACCATTGTAAGGAATAAGGCCAGACTAGTTGCAAAAGGCCATTCTCAAGCAGAAGGAATAGATTTTGATGAAACATATGCACATGTTGCAAGATTGGAAGCTATAAGATTATTCTTAGCATAAGCTGCTTATAAAAACTTCAAAGTATATCAGATGGATGTCAAGAGTGCATTTTTGAATGGCATTCTGGAAGAGAGGTCTATGTTCACCAACCTCCTGGTTTTGAAGTTAAAGATCAAGAAGATAAAGTGTACAGACTCAACAAAGCACTTTATGGCTTGAAACAAGCACCAAGAGCATTGTATGAGACCCTATCTCAATTCTTGGTGGAAAATGGTTTTACCAAAGGTACCGTTGACAAGACTCTTTTCAGAATCAATGAAGGAGACAGCACCCTGCTGGTACATATTTATGTTGATGACATAATTTTTTGTTCTGAAAATGAATTACTATGTGAAAAGTTTCTAATCTGATGAAAAGTAAATTTCAAATGAGCATGATGGGAGAAATGAACTACTTTTTTGGATTGCAAGTCAAACAGATGAAAGATGGAATCTTCATTCATCAAACTAAGTATACCAAGGAGCTGTTGAAGAAATTTGGTATGGAAAATAGCACCAAAGTATCAACTCCTATGAGTACAAACATATGATTGGATGAAGACAAGGAAGGCAAAGATGTTGATCAGACTTTATATAGAAGGATGATAGGCAGTCTGATGTACCTTACTGCCAGCAGACCTGATATATCCTTTGCTGTAGGTGTTTGTACAAGATTTCAATCTAAACCAAAAGAAAGTCATTTAGCTGCAGTAAAAAGAGTTCTCAAGTATCTAAAAGAGACTTTGGATGTAGGAATTTGGTATTCAAAAAATGGAAGCTTCAAGGTTATATCCTACTCAGATTCTGATTATGCTGGAAGCAAGATTGATAGAAAAAGCACCAATGAACCTGTCAGTTGATGGGAAACAGCCTGGTTTCCTGGTTTAGCAAGAAACAGAATTCAATATCAACTTCCACTGCTGAAGCTGAATATATTGTTGCTGGAAGTTGTTGTGCACAAATACTTTGGTTAAGACAACAATTAAGGGATTATGGAATTGAAGAAAGAGAAATTCCTATAATGTGTGACAACACAAGTGCAATTGCAATCACAGAAAATCCTGTTTTGCACTCAAGAACCAAGCATATTGATGTGAGACATCACTTTATAAGAGATCATGTTGAAAAGAAAGATGTGGTGGTTCTTTACATCCATACTGAAATCAACTTACTGATATATTCACAAAACCATAGGATAGTGAAAGATTTTCTAAGTTAAGGACTGAACTTGGAATTATAAAATTTGACTGATACACCTATGATCAGCAAGGTATTGGAATTCACCAAGGGGATTAGTCTTTGCTATGTTCGGTGAGCTCATTTAGCAGATTAGTCATCGGTATCAACAATTCCAGGTACTTATTTATGTTTGAACAATTGAGCAAATGAAGTTGCCAAGAGGATTGGTCTTTGTCTTGTTGGGTGAGCTCACTTGATAGATCAGTCATGGTATTAAACCTCATCTTGTATTATCAGTTGGACAAAACAAGAGGAATTTAAGATCTGCATATTAACTCTGTCAGCAAGCTGCTGAGATATTCTTATTAGTAGGCTGCTGAGCCAAGTCTACTGATGGCAAAGTCTGCTGAGGCATACGTTACAGTCAAACTTTAACAAAAGTCAAAAAGCAAAAGACCGGGATATTTATTCTATCCTTATAACCACAGTTACACGATCTGACGGTTACAACTCTTTATGGATAAGTTATGGGCCACGTGTCAAGATCTCATTAACTCAAATTTAATCATGGTTAATGCTACAGTACGTGCTCTTACAGTTTCTACCCACTACTCTCTCTATATATACAGACCTATACACAGAAGATCATTACAAAACTCAGATTGAGTTTCTATGCAAACATACCGTGTGAACACAGATTTGAAAAGCTATCTGCTTCATCTTATTCATCAAAAATGGTGGATAAGGATGATGTTCATATCGGAACAAGCCAAAGTGTCAGAGGCTTTGTTGTTGATGCTAACAAAACTGAGTTAGCTATCAATATTGGTCGTAGAATCAGAAGATTTGAAGGATTGGAAAATGTTCTGAATATCAGATTGGAAAGAATATCCTACAAAAATGTTGTTAGCTTCTGGAGAAACATTGTGATAAGGGAAGGTAGAGAGGCATTTACTACAACAGTGAATTTCCAGGAGATTGAAGTTTCCTCAAACCTGCTGAGGGAAGTTTTTGGTTTTGGACCTAGAAACAATGCTCCAACTAATCCTGAGGAAATGGGGCTGTGAAAGTTGGATTTTGTTGACAGAATAAAGTCAGATGATGCTATCAAATCATCTCTGGGAATCAATGTGAAACACATTAGGATGGAATACAATCTGCTGAGCAAAATTATAGCAAAAAATATCTTGGGATTGAGTGGAAGCCTTGATACTTTATCAGGACCCAAGATTGAACTGTTAATCATCATCTGTAAAAGCATGAAGTTTGATTGGGCTGGATTCTTTGTCCATTATATGAAGAAAGTGATAACTGGGGAAAGATAAGGGACAAGGAAATCCAAGGCCTTACCCTTGGGTTTGATGATTCAGACCCTACTGAATCATTTGAGGATTGCAGATGTTGCACTAGAGAAAATAAACAAGTCCAGATACAAGAAGGATATTGGCTATCTCATCCTGGTTTGGATGATGATGATGAAGATGTGGATGTTGAAGCCACAGAAAGTGATAATGATGGAGATGGTGGTGCTGGTGGTGAGCAGGTCAAACAAGTTGTTAAACCTGCTGCACCCAAGAAAATTGTTGAGAAGAGGAAGGCTGCTGACACCAGAAAAATCACAGAGATGTTACAACCCTAGAAAACAAGGAAGCGAAAGCGTAGATCGCCGAGGTGTACCGAGGGTCCATTGAAGTTGAAGTTCATCGACCACGATGAAATTACAAGAAAGAGGAAAGCTGCTGAAGTTGAATCAGAGCAACTTTCCACGAGGATGAAAGAAATTGCCAAGAAAAGGAAACATGGAAAAGGCAAGGAACTGAGGGTTCTTGAAGAACAAATGGAAGAAGTAGAGCAAGAGGCTATTGAAGCTGAACCTCTAAAAATTATTATGCCTACTGAAACTGGAGAGGTTGTTGTTGAGCAACCTACTGAGCCTACTGAAGAACCACAGCAGACAACTGAGTCTACACCTGTTGTGGATATTGATTCAACTGTACAAAACCCGGCAATTTCTACAATAGTTCAGGGGGGAAGAGCAGTCTGCTGCTAACCCTGCTGATGAGCGTATAAGTCAAGGGGAACCAAGTGTGGAACAGAAGGAGGTGGAAGGTATAAACATACAACCAGAAGAACCTATTGACCTGGAAGCATTTGTTGAGGAGACTCTGAATCTACTTGTTGAATCGTTTGGAGGAAAGCAAGTTAAACAAGCTAAATCAAGAAGGGCAACCATGCCATTTGAAAGGAAAGAAAAGAGGAAGAAGGAAGGATATGTTGATCCTACACTTCTGCTAGTTGATGACTGCTTTCAATGGAAGTTTGGATATTATAAAAGACAAAAATCAGCTGCTGAGCCTATACAGACTTTGAGGAGTGGGCTTTTGAGAAGTTAGGAGTGGAAAATCTGCTAGACTTGGTTAATACCTTCCTGCTGGAAATGAGGTTTATGAAATCATTGAAAAAGAGAAGGGAGAATGAGGTATTAAGTTCAAGACTCCTAGGGGTGGACCAGATAGTGATGATTCATCATCATCTGATTCTGATGATGGTCATCCCCCACATCAAGGAGAAGCCAGTGGATCTGCTATGATAAATGAACCAAATGTAGAACATTCCACTGATGCTGGCAAGTCTGCTGAAGGCCAGCAGACTAGTCAAATGGATGAGGATCTGGAAGATCTCACCATAGATGATTTGGAGGCCTTAATAAATGATGGTATAAACCTTGGAGGTAACAGGATGGTTGGCACATCTGATGCATTCAAGGTTGTGGAGGCTGATATGAATCCCGAGGATCAGCAAACTGAAGATTTGGATGAAGAAAATATTGTTGAATATAATGAGCCTGATGTTAGTTCTGAAGACTCAGTTCAATTTCAAGAATGGATTGATACTTAGGGCACTATCTCTAAATCTGCTGAGGATCTACAGAAGATTGCTGATGCCAGAGGATCTTTGGAGGAAAATATGGCAATATTCCCTGCAATTCTGGTGCAGAGAGTGTTGACCACTGAAGACCAAGAAGTAATAAGTCAGAGATTGGACATGGTGTTGGGTTTTGAGGGATCACCATTACTTCTTGAGGAGGTTCAGGTTGCTGAGGACCAAACAGCACCTGAACAAAGGTCGAAACTTATGGTACATGTGGCTGAGGACCAAACAACACCTGGACAAAGGTTGGAACTCCCAACGGGTTTGGAGGAAACCCTTGTTGTTGTTGTAGAACAGGCTGCTGTAGTAGAGCCTACTGGAGGAAAGGTCACTGAAGAGAAGGATAGTCAGCAGACTGTTGTTATTGATGAGGATGAACAGCTGCTGGACTATGCCTTCAGTGATGAGGAGTTTCAAATGCCTGAGGAAGAACTTATTGATGATGAACCTCACCGGGAATCTGTACCAGTTTTTTATGAACCTGCCCTAGATCCAATCCTAGAGGAATTCCAAGGTCCGAACCCTGCTGGAAGGGATATGAGCTAGGCTATGGTTGTCAGCAGACAGAGGGCACAATACAATGTGGAAGAGCCTACTGATGAATCTGCTGGACATATGGATGGAGGAATGGCTAGTGGGGTACCAGCACAGGTGATGGATGAGTTGAGGGTTGTCAGAAGTGACATTACAAGATTAAGAACTCAACTTGACAGACAAGAGCAAAGGTTTGAAGATTTGCTGAATCTAGTGGAAAATAGAGGGAGAACAACTGAAACAGTTGCCTCCAATATTACTTCCACATAGTATGCTCTTGCTGATCTTTCCATGTATGTAAAGGGAATTAAACAGGGCAATACACTGAAGGATAAGTTGCTGAAAGATCAGATTACATCCATTCACAAAAAACTTGATAAGCTTGATGAGGCACCCAAGCTTGTTGAACCTGCTGGAACATCTCACCCTGCTGGAATGGATCGTAAGTTTACTGAGAGGATCAATCTACTAGATCAGACATTGCAAGGAAGGATCACTTCAGTTGACACTAGAACAGAGATAATGGAGGGTCAACTGAACAATTTGGTGATCACACAAGAGAATGTTCATGGCCTGCTGTCCCGTTTTGTTGATGATGTCAATAAGGGGGAAGAGAGCCAAACAGCAGTTGCAGAAGAGGCTGCTAGGATCTTTGCACAAAAGAGATAGGAAGCTGACACCAATGCATTTAGAGAACCTGCACCTGGCAGACTTCCACTGACTGATGATCTTTTCAAAGAATATAAGAAGTTTTACTACAACAAGAGAAGACCTTACCATGACAAGGGCTTTCATGAGGGACTAAATTCCTTTTTGGGGCTTAGTTTTGGGAAGCAAGAGTGAAAGCCTTACGATCATCACACAGAGGTGGAAGAGGTGGTAGAGGTGGAAGGATTCTACCTACTACATTAGCTAAAGATTCACTGTATGAGTTCAAAGAGTTATACATGCGTTTAGGCTTCAGAGTACATCAGATCAACCTTACTCTACTTGAGGCATGGAAATGATGGAAGGAAGTGAATCCCCATATTTATTTTTACCTTACTGAGAATCAATGGATGAGAGATATGGTTATGGAAATAAGGGAATATCATGAGCAGCAGGAGAAAGAAAGGCAGGAAAGGGAAAGAAGAAACTAGATCAACATACTTTCACTTGCATTTATTTTTTCTGAATCTAGATTGTAATATCTTTTGAACAACTGATTATAATCAGAAATGATTAAGTTTGTTCTGTTTTTGTTTTTACTCTTTTTGCTTTGCTGTAAGGAGGGTATTGGCATCATCACCAAAAAGTGGGAAATTGTTGGACTTCTTTTAAGTTTTAGTGATGAGTGCCAAAAGACTAGCTGTTATAGAGCAAAGGCAAAATGATGTCTAGATCAAATGTATAGGATTATTAGAGTTTGATCTTTGTAAAGGTTTAATCAAACAAGCATCAGAAAGGTCACCGACTTTCATCAATGAGACTTGTCTAGATCAGTAGGGTACATGAGTCAGTAGGCTAGTTTAGGAACCTGCTGAAGACTAAAGGCTGAGGGCTCAAACTCAGTTATTGAAGGCTAAGGGATCAAACTTAGTATTTAAAGTCAAGGATATGGAATCAGAATTTAAGGAAGTATGTGATGACCTAAACTGATTGCATATACTTTGTGTACAAGGTCTAAGTTCCACAAGTTAAATGATGATTGGAACTTAGTTATGATTAAAATGATGTAATCTAACTTCATAATAAAAAGTTAGATATAAGAGAAGTCAGTTGCAATGTTTTTATAAACACAGCAACTCTGGATCAGCTGACTAAAATGTATTTCAGCAGACTTACACTCACAGGAACCTGCTGAACACATATTTCGATTTAATCAAAGGTTACATTGAAAGATTACAAGGAAAATGACAGATAACAACTCTTGGTTTTGTCAACAAATCAATGGCCAAGATTAAAGGGACGTTGGAAAGAAACAGAGGTTTATCCAATGGATACAAGTCAAAGGGTGGGCGATCGAAATCACAAAAAGCAAGCGGACGATTATGCATTTACTATGCCAATCGAAAAAGAAAGTCAAGATAGGACAAATCTGATACGGCTATCTTTGAAATTCAAACATAAATCACAAGGGATCTCACCTATAAATAGAAGACCCTTGATACAGAAACATATGATGATTTTTGAGAAAAAAACAACAGTTAATTTTGACCTTCAGATTCTTATCATGAAATCTCCCTGCTGACATTACTGAACTTAAACCTACTGATCCAGTAAACTTCTTCATGTGTAATCTGTTATCAAGATACATAAAGTTTGCACACTTGAAGAATCCAAGCTGCTGATCATATCATCCTGATCAAGCTGCTAAAGGCTGAATCACTTACTTGATTCAAACTTTCATTTATTAGAAATCTACTGAAGACATTGAAGCATCTTTGGGTGTCAAGGACTGCTGTTTGTGGTGGAGCTGGTGAAAAGACAATCCTACCCTTCAAGGACCAGTGGAAGACTTTGGAGCAGCAATCCTACCTGTTTCAAGTGTTCAGTTTGTGAAGCCATAGTTATTGGTGAAGGACAAACAACTTAGGGATTTTTGTAAATGCTACCTCAAGGATCTCTAGTGAATTACCTCCAACATCACATGAGAAGAGTGGACTGACAGGATTACACCACCTGGAACTACTATCAAAATTGCCTACTTACTTTTTGCATTTATATTCTACATATAGTATATCTAACACATCAATCTTCTGAACTAGCAACTGAATCACACACATACACTACTGAGTATCTAATACTTGGTATCATATTTTAACAACAAGTAATAAGGCTTAATTTAAATATATTCCCCTGCAACAAATTCAGCAAATTCAATAGTCGTGAGACTCACCGAGTGTCGGCGGACTCTTGAGTGATCGATGAGGCTACTTTGAAGTTCTTGAGTTTGTTAACTCCAAAAGTTTTAAGTGTTAAGTTTATTCACCCCCCCCCCCTCTAAACTTAACAAAAGCCTTTTCAAGGGACCAACACTTTTGATTGTGAAGTTAGATTACACCAATTTGAACATAACTAAGTTCCAATCACCACTTGACATATGAAACTTAGATCTTGTACACAATCTATATGTAATCAGTTTAGGTCATCACAGTCTTCCCTAAATTCTTATTCCATATCCTTGACTTTAAATACTAAGTTTGATCCCTTAGCCTTCAATAACTGAGTTTGAACCCTCAGCCTCCAGTCTTCAGCAGGTTCCTAAACTAGTCTACTGACTCAGTGACCTTACAGACCTAGATAGGTTTGCTGATGAAAGTCAGCTGACCTTTTACAATGCTTGTTTGATCAAACCTATACAAAGATCAAACTCTAATAAGCCTATACATTTAATCTAGACATCTTTTTACCTTTGCTCTATAACAACTAATCTGGCACTCATCACTAAACTTAAAATATGTCCAACAATTTCCCCCTTTTTGGTGATGATGCCAATACCTTCCTTACAGCAAAGCTAAAAGGATAAAAAAAACAGAACAAATTCAGTCATTTCTCATTATAATCATATGTGTTCAACAATATTACAAACTAGATTCAGCAAAAGATACAGAAATATGAAAGTCTGCTGATCTAGTTCCTCATTTCTCTCTCTTGTCTCTCTCTTTCTTGTTGCTCTTGATATTCTCTTATCTCCCTGACCATGTCTCTCATCAATTGATTTTCAACATGGGAAAAATCAATATGAGGATTTACTTCCTTCCACCATTTCCATGCCTCAGGTAGAGTTAGATTGGTTTGGTGTACTTTGAATCCTAGACACATGTACAATTGTTTGAACTCTTCCAGTGACTCTATTGCTGATGTAGTAGGTAGACTTCTTCCACCTCTTCCACCTCTACCACCTATGTGTGTAGCTCTTAAAACTTTAACTCTAGCTTCCCAGAACTTAACTCCCAAAAATGAATTTAGCCCCTCATGGAAACCCTTGTCATGGTAAGGTCTCCTCTTGTTGTAGTATTGTTTCTTATATTCTTTGAAGAGTTCATCAGTCAGCTGAAGTCTGCCAGGTGCAGGTTCTCTGAATGCATTTGTATCAGCCTCCCATTTTTTTTGAGAAAAAAAATTCTTGCAGCCTATTTTGCTACTGGTTTTTGGCTCTCTTCCCCCTTATTGACATCATCAACAAAACGGGAAAGCAAGCCATGAACACTCTCCCGTGTGATCACCAAATTTGCAAGTTGACCTTCCATAATTTCTGTTCTTGTGTCAACTGCTGTGATCCTTCATTCTAGTGTTTGCTCCAGCAAATTGATCCTCTCAGTGATTTTAGGATCCAATGCAGCATGTTGAAGTGTTCCAGCTGGGTCTGCCATAGCAGGCTTGTGTGTTTCAGCAAGGTTGTCAAGTTTCTGGTGAATGGAGGTAAACTGCACATTTAAGAACTTTTCTTTGAGTGTATTGCCTTGTTTTATACCTCTCACATCTTTGGTTAGATCAGCAAGAGCAAAATGAGTGGATGTGATGTTGGAAGCAACTGTTTCAGTAGTCCTCCCTCTATTTTCAACCAAGTTCATCAAATCTTCAAATCTTTGCTCTTGTCTATTAAGTTGAGTTCTTAACTGTGTAATGTCATTTCCGACTGCCCTCAACTCATCCAACACATGTGCTGGTACTGCACCAGCCATACCTCCATCCATGTGTCCAGCAGCATATATCATCATCAAGTTCTTCCATATTATATTTTCCCTCTGTGTGCTGACAACCATGGCCCAACTCATATCCCTTCCAGCAGGATCATGACCTTCTTCAACTACATCTCCAAACATTTCCTCCAAAATTGGATCTTGTGCAGGTTCCAAAACATGTTCCTCCTCAAAAATCGGTAAGTTCCAATCACCACTTGACATATGGAACTTAGATCTTGTACACAAGGAATATGTAATCAGTTTAGGTCATCACAGACTTCCCTAAATTCTGATTCCATATCCTTGACTTTAAATACTAAGTTTGATCCCTTAGCCTTCAATAACTGAGTTTGAGCCTCACCTCCTCCTTCTTGGAGAGTTCCTAAACTAGTCTCTCGACTCGGTGACCTTCTCGACCTAGACAGTCTGCTGATCAAAGTCAGCTGACCTTTTACAATGCTTGTTTGATCAAACCTATACAAAGATCAAACTCTAACAAGCCTATACATTTAATCTAGACATATTTTTGCCTTTGCTCTATAACAGCTAGTCTGGCACTCATCACTAAAACTTAAAATATGTCCAACAGTTTTTACATCATTGATATTTTTTTTGAGGAAACAAATATTTTATTAAAAATTATCCGCCAAACAAGCGGCTAGGACATCACCCGGAGGCGAGGAGCCCCACAAGGTGCGGGAAGTAACAAACAAACCATGTCTAGCTTGAAGATGCGCAGAAACATTCCCTACACGTCGGACAAAAGAAAATAAAACAGACACAAAACTAGCCACAAGGGCCAAACAATCCTAAAGAAGACAACCCTGAGCTGTGAGATCTTCTCCTGACCGTTGAAGTCGCGAGACACATACCAAACCATCACTTTCCACCTCAAGCCGCTGAAATCCTAGGTGCACCGCCTCCTCCAAGGCCAAGTAAATAGCCCTAAGCTCCAAAAACTTACAGGATCACCTGGATCAAAGTGATACGCAAAGGAGTGGAGTACGGATCCATTCGAGTCCCAAAAGATAACTCAAATACCCACACCCATGTCAGTAGCTGATGCATCCACATTACCTTTCACCACACCTATCAGAGGCTTCATCCATCTATCCAGTAAGTGGCAAGCCATCGCCTGAACCCAAAAAGCTGCCATAGCCTCCATATACTCTGCCGAGGCTGACAGAGATCGCGTACATAGTGCAGAGACATAAACCGCCTGACCATCGAACACCGCAGAGCACCTCGCCTTCCAGATCCCCCACATAAGCCACACAAACCTAGCCGAATCCTGAACACCTTGTTCTTCAAGCAACCTCATAAAAAACTCCATGAAGAAAGCAGAGCGAAGGTGTTACAAGGTCCCCTGAAACGGTGATGCCCGCCACACTCTACATGCCATCTCGCATTCAAAAATCACGTGTCGCATCATTTCAAGGGTTTCCCCACAAGCCAAACAGATGCCATCCCCTATATTCCGCCTCTGTAGCCCTTGGCCGATGGGAAGACAATCATGTAGACATCTACACAAAAAGTGTTGAACACGCGGCTGGACAGGGAGCTGCCAGCATCTCATCCAAAGCCCTCTCACTCTGTCCGATGTAGACGGACCTGGCGCTGATGACCATCGATATATTGATAAGGCCAAAAAATACCCTGAACGAACAGTATAAACTCCCCTACGATCATAATGCCAAATTCGTCGATCAGGATGCCCCCCAGGGGCCACAGTAGTCCCTATAATAGCATCAGATTCCCATGATCAGAATAGCATCACATCATTGATATTGTACGTTTAAATCTTGATCAATTAGTCGTTCGATAATTATCAATATTTGTAAAAATAGGTTGTCTCAATAGTTGTATTCGAGTGATTGTGTTACTAGAATTACCATCTAGTCATAATTGATGACGTAGATCAAGTGATAATAAAATACTTGACCACCATAAACCAATACAAGCAAGAGGACTAGGTCCATCGTAGTATAGCTATAGCGAATCAAGGTCGATCCCACAGGGAACCAAATTGTGGGTCATTTATATACAAACAATTAATTATTCATGTCAAGGACACAAAGGCGGTCTACGACCAACCAAAGACAAGAAAAGATAAACGACACGACTCGACACAACACAAATAAAGACACGTAATTAAACTCCCCAATTATTATGTTATCGTTTGGATCTAGAGATTCTATATAATTAAGCTAGACTCGACAACAATTAATCCGATCCGTATTTCTTTTATAGTGGCTACGGGAATCATCCCTTAAACTAGATCTAGCTCCGGGTAGGTCATCTAGATCACTATGCTACATTACGTGACTTCGCTTTTTAGGCCTCCATCTCATATAACTTCCACGCTTACAAAACTAGGGATGCTGATATTAACTGTATTCCTCACCTAGGCAACATTCCTGTGATTAGGCGTACTTCCTAAGCGATCGCATCAGTCTCTGTCCCATTAATAATTACCTGCACGGTCTTATGTTAATCTACGATTTACGTATAACTAGGTGTGCACAATTCCCTAATCTGACGTAATGATCTAGATCTCATTGAAAGTCCCGAAGATCAATTCATGAGCCGACCTAGGAGCCCTATATTGGTATTTCCTAATAACACGCTAATTAAAACAGACGAGCAACATAGCCGTAGCCATACCTACTAAGATAAGAAATTCTGGGTGGACAATCACACCATAAAGACGTGGCTAGATTGACGCGGCGAAAACCTAAATCTTAGAGTTTCTACATACGTAACGGATAAAATAGAGATTCACAAAGTAATCATATAGATCTACTAAAAATATGGTTGTCGATCATATCAAAGTCATCTATAGGTCACCGGATGACAGATATGGGCGTGTGGATCCTTAAGACAAGGAATCCCCACTGCCTCATATCGTATCCTTAGATCTACATCGTTCGGTGAAGAACGAACAACCTCAAACGATAAACAATAATTAGGGGGGACTTAATTACAAGGAACAAAGAACAAATAAATACAAGAACTTACATAACTGCATAACTTGTAAAAAACTGCTCTAAGAAAAACTGAAGATGTAATTATGAATTGTGTGTATTGTGTGTTTTTCGTGTGTAATATATGTACAAATATATAGGAGTAAAAATTTGCATGGGATAAGCCTAAACCAATCTGAAATAGTTTTCCTAAATCCAAAAGAAGTATGAAAACGCGTTAGGATAATTCCAAGTCGGTCCGGAAGCTCTAGGGAAAAATGCGCCCGTCCCTTATGCGCCCCCTTCTTTGGCGCCAACTCATCCTTACTCCTCTTCTCGTGCTTATCCGATCTTTATCTTCAATGCACTCCGGATTTTCTTCGATTTATCTTGAGATTTAATTCTTCCATTTGTATTTATCCTCCAAAAATTATCCCAATCTACAAAATAGATATTTATCCCATAGTAAATCATATTTAAATAAAAACGGATAAATACCAAAATATAAATAAAAACAGATAAATACCAAATTATATCTTATAATCCACATAACATTAAATAATAAATATAAACATGTGATTTAATATAAAATATATATTATTAATCTCGATTTAAGGTCAACGTTGATGACTTTTACGGGTATAATTTGACCGTCATCAACTACCCCCACTTAGACTTTGATCGTCCCGAACAAAGCATCAATAAGTCATTCCCCAAGACAATATTTCCCGTGGTCAAATCATACTTACGTAAGAAACTCGAGTCAACCCATACCATTCATGCTCATAAGGTATCCATTATTCACTACTCGCTATGAATCGAAGTGATGTGTGCATGTGCATTTGATTTTATCTATTCGTGGCAAGATTAAAGTTTATGCTAACTTCGCAGTCTCAACCTACCAACATCAGCATTCCCACTTCTTAAGCCTCGCAATGGGTAAAGACATGGTGCAATAAGCAAGAGCGTTATCCAGAATGTTTTTGGACTTGGAGACCGAGAAAAATACTCGAAGCCTCTTAAAAGTTGAATTTTTTCACATTTTCATATTTTTAAGCATTAACACATCTCAAGAAAGAAACTTGCTTTAAAAGTAAATTATGCATTGCAAGAATCCCCTTTCACGGATTGGTCAATAACAAGAATATTACCACAAGCGCGAGGCTACTTTGGTAATGTTACTACAAGCCCAGTGTTTAACGCTTTGTCAAAACACATATTATTCTCAAACTTATTACTCCGCTTTGATGACCAAAAGATAGGAATACATCAGCAGATAAATATCGACACTAAGTCTACATAACCAATCATCTATGCAATGTACACATAATTCTTCAGTTATTATATTTTGCGCGGTAAAACTCGGTTCAAAGATTGAGTAATCAAATAATAAATAACTACTTGCAACAATCGGCATGAATATCCTTAAATTTACATTCACAAGTATAAAATGATCACGTACTCATGCAACTTGGTTCCTTTCCTACCAATTCTTAGCTAGGAACTCACAATTCTAAGGGTACGAGATAAATAATATGGCATTTATTCTATTTTTTTTTCAATTTTTCAATTTTTATTTTTAATTATAGTACATCATAGCTAAGTCTCCTACCCCCCACTTAAACATGTCATTGTCCCCAATGACAAAGAAAAATGAGAATTTAAGAAAAAGACTTAGCTCTGGAAATGGCTCTCAAGCAAGAAGCAGAATATCGGAGTAGTCCAAGCACGTTGAGGGACCTCTATGAGTATAAGCAAACCGGAGATCGAACACGAAGTTCTATCGCTGCAAAATAAGTCTTCAACAAAGCTCGAAACTCGTTACAGCGTTAGCTCATAAAAAATAATGATCGAAACAAAGGGACAGTAAAAGGAATACATGAAACCTCAAACATTTTTAAGTCCTTAAAACGATTACATATGTGAAACATTGGAATTATTAAACCCGACTTGTTTTGAGTACAACATTATGATTTAGAAAACTGACAACAGACTCGATACAAAGGAAAATATACTAAATAGAAAGAAAAAATAAGCAAGCAACTAAAGATGGCAGTCTTCATCTATATCCTCCACCGCAAAAATATGAGTAAAACCGGGTGGAGAAGATAAAGATCAAAAAGCATTACCCCATGTGTGAAAACACGAGGTTTACCGGATTGATAATGTATTTAATCCAGCATAAAAGAGAAACTTGGTAAGGTATAACAGATTGAATGTGACCTATCGGCTAAAGATAAAATCAGATACTTAGCGCAGACGCTTCACGTTTTGAATGGATATCAACAACTTAGGGAGATGTAGATTTTCCTCGAAATTACTGATATCCCATGTACTTATTTGTTCTTTGTTCGTTGTAATTAAGTCCCCCCAATTGTTGTTTATTGTTTGAGGTTGTTCGGTCTTCTCCGAACGATGTAGATCTAAGGATACGATATGAGGCAGAGGGGATTCCTTGTCTATAAGGATCCACACGCCCAGATCTATCATCCGGTGACCTATAGATGACTTTGGTATGATCGACAACCGTGTTTTTAGTAGATCTATATAATTGCTTTATGAACCTCTATTTTATCCGTTACGTATGTAGAAACGCTAAGATTTAGGTTTTCACCGCGTCAATCTAGCCACGTCTTTATGGTGTGATTGTCCACCCAGAATTTCTTATCTTAGTAGGTATGGCTACGGCTACGTTGCTCGTGTGTTTTAATTAGCGTATGATTAGGAAATACCAATATAGGGCTCCTAGGTCGGCTCATGAAGTGATCTTCCGGGACTTTCAGTGAGATCTAGACATGTTCTGTATTTGGGAATTGTCGACACCTAGTTATACGTGAATCGTAGATTAACATGAGACCGTGCATTGTTAATGGGACAGAGACTGATGCGATCGCCTAGGAAGTACACCTAATCACAGGAATGTTGCCTAGGTGAGGAATACGGTTAATATCGGCATCCCTAGTTTTGTAAGCGTGCAAGTCATATGAGATGGAGGCCTAAAAAGCGAAGTCACGTGATGTAGCATAGTGATCTAGATGGCCTACCCGGAGCTAGATCTAGTTTAGGGGATGACTCCCGTAGCCAATATAAAAGAAATACGGATCGGATTAATGGTTGTCGAGTCTAGCTTAATTATATAGAATCTCAAGGATAGCGATCTAGTACTTTTATTGTTAGAATGGCGATCCGAGTGAAAATCCAAAGTTGTGTGCAATTCATTCTGCAACTATCCTTATCCTTTCCTTTGTACCTTTTCACCCTTTAACCTTTCTATTCTCTCACCAATCTACCTCACAATTCACATTTCTAACCATTCTTTCATCCCCTCTCTTTCTTTCCAACTATTTCACTCTCCCACCCTAACCCAATCCCTTCACCAATACCCACCCTTTATCTTTTACATACTACCCTTCTGTTGCGGAGTTAAAACATCCCTTGGATCTACGATAAACAATACTTGACCACCATAAACCAATACTAGCAAGAGAACTAGGTCCATCGTAGTATAGCAATAGCGAATCAAGGTCGATCCCACAGGGAACCAATTGTGGATCTTTTATATACAAACAATTAATCATTCATGTCAAGGATACAAAGGCGGTCTACGACCAACAAAAGACAAGAAAAGATAAACGACACGACTCGACACAACACAAATAAAGACACGTCATTAACCTCCCCAATTATTATGTTATCGTTTGGATCTAGAGATTCTATATAATTAAGCTAGACTCGACAACTATTAATCCGATCCGTATTTCTTTTATATTGGCTACGGGAGTCATCCCCTAAACTCGATCTAGCTCCGGGTATGCCATCTAGATCACTATGCTACATTACGTGACTTCGCTTTTTAGTCCTCCATCTCATATTACTCGCACACTTACGAAACTAAGGATGCCGATATTAACCGTATTCCTCACCTAGGCAACATTCCTGTGATTAGGCATACTTCCTAAGCGATCGCATCAGTCTCTGTCCCATTAACAATTACCTGCACGGTCTCATGTTAATCTTCGATTTACGTATAAGTAGGTGTGCACAATTCCCTAATACAGAACAGATCTAGATCTCGCTGAAAGTCCTGAAAGATCAATTCATGAGCCGACCTAAGAGCCCTATATTGGTATTTCCTAATCATACGCTAATTAAAACAGACGAGCAACGTAGCCGTAGCCATACCTACTAAGATAAGAAATTCTGGGTGGACAATCACACCATAAAGACGTGGCTAGATTGATGCGGTGAAAACCTAAATCTTAGCGTTTCTACATACGTAACGGATAAAATAGAGGTTCGTAAAGAAATTATATAGATCTACTAAAAACACGGTTGTCGATCATACCAAAGTCATCTATAGGTCACCGGATGACAGATCTGGGCGTGTGGATCCTTATAGACAAGGAATCCCCACTGCCTCATATCGTATCCTTTGATCTACATCGTTCGGTGAAGAACGAACAACCTCAAACAATAAACAATAATATGGGGGTAGTATGTAATTGCTATTATCTATTAAGTAGATCCAAGGGATGTTTTAACTCCGCAACAGAAGGGTAGTATGTAAAAGATAAAGGGTGGGTATTGGTGAAGGGATTGGGTTAGGGTGGGAGAGTGAAATAGATGGAAAGAAAGAGAGGGGATGAAAGAATGGTTAGAAATGTGAATTGTGAGGTAGATTGGTGAGAGAATAGAAAGGTTGAAAGGTGAAAAGGTACAAAGGAAAGGATAAGGATAGTTGCAGAACGAATTGCACACAACTTTGGATTTTCACTCGGATCGCCATTCTAAAAAGTTTTGGAAGTTGACCAAAAAGTGTTCTTGTTTGCACCAATCATTCTCTGTTACATTTTCAGTAATTCTCAAGCTCTCTTAATGCTTCCATCTTAAGGTTGATTTCTAAATTTCCTTTTCTTTAGCAATATTTTGACTCTCCTACGGAACTCTATTTCACGTGGCCTATATTGAGTAAAAAAGTTTTGCACATCCTTAGCCTAACGGCCATCGGAACACGGCAAAATAAAAAACCTCAACATATGTCACGTTACTCTTATTTGACTCAAAGAAAACAAAACCTAAAATCCTAAAAAGAAATCCTAAGGGTTTTAAAGAAGTAGTTCTGAGTTTAAAGTCCTCAGCTCGACTTTACAAAAACTATCCTTGTCAGTTATCCTTCTTGGATCGCCAGATGTTGACCCCTTGAGCACTATATGAGGTGGGCTCGTTCCTTTGCAGATTAATATCCTTCCCTTGGTTGTGAGACCTAGGAAACGACATTTATCCATACCATTTATACTAAGCTCTTACCTCGGCTCTCGTTTTAGGAACTAGTGAATTCTAAGAAGATTTAGTCCTAGGGACCCATTTTAATCGTATCCTCTATAATGTTGCTTCATTATGCTCTCTCAAAACTCAACGTCTTCTTTAGATTGTGAATGCTTAAAACTACACAAAGTGTTGCTCCCATGGCCATTAGAAGCAATCTCATGCATAAGACAATATGATTTGACAGAACTACGAGGAACTCTTTATTCACTGCTTCCTTCAACTACTACATGATTCCTTACACCCTCTAGATGAGACAGATTTGGGGTAGAGCCTTCGACACTAATAAAATTAATCTTACAAACCAACTCCGGGCTAAGATTCATATTCAGGTTCATGTAAAGACTTACTTATGTTCAAACAAACAAACGATAGTAAAACATAAGCAAAAAGGTAGTACCTTGCCTTCTACATTGTACCACGAATAATTCGAACCTTTTAATATTTATTTTCTCGGAGCCATCTTGGTGCTTCAAAGGTGTTGCTTCCATCACTTTTCCCATCGTAGATTCGTAGCTTCACATGTTGCTAGGTTATTTTCTCAGCGCCCGTGAAAATTTACTGACTCAGATTATTGTTTCCCTGGTATCTGCAAATAGAAGAAAAACAAAACAGACCATAGACTGATTTTAACATGGTTCCACATTCTGCTATCAGTCCTATGGATTAAGAATACGGAGATAAACAGACACACGAAGTCCCAGAAAACAGAACCAAGCTCATTGGCAATGAGAGGCGATCTCATTGGGGCGAAACCAAATTGCTCAGATTTTGGAATTTTTTACACAGAGCAGACAACCAGAGAGACTCAAAAACGTAAAAACAGACTCTAAAACAGAAAACTTGACATGAATAAAAGAATAATTTATATATAAAATTTATCGTTGGTTCCCCGGCAACGGCGCCAAAAACTTGATGACGTAGATCAAGTGATAATAAAATACTTGACCACCATAAACCAATACTAGCAAGAGGACTAGGTCCATCGTAGTATTGCTATAGCGAATCAAGGTCGATCCGACAGGGAACCAAATTGTGGGTCATTTATATACAAACAATTAATCATTCATGACAAGGACACAAAGGCGGTCTACGACCAACAAAAGACAAGAAAAGATAAACGACACGACTCGACACAACACAAATAAAGAAACATATTTAACCTCCCCAATTATTATGTTATCGTTTGGATCTAGATTCTGTATAATTATGCTAGACTCGACAACTATTAATCCGATCCGTATTTCTTTTATAGTGGCTACGGGAGTCATCCCCTAAACTAGATTTAGCTCCGGGTAGGCCATCTAGATCACTATGCTACATTACGTGACTTCGCTTTTTAGGCCTCCATCTCATATAACTTGCACGCTTACAAAACTAGGGATGCCGATATTAACCGTATTCCTCACCTAGGCAACATTCCTGTGATTAGGCGTACTTCCTAAGCGATTGCATCAGTCTCTGTCCCATTAACAATTACCTGCACGGTCGCATGTTAATCTACGATTTACGTATAACTATGTGTGCACAATTCCCTAATGCAGAACATATCTAGATCTCGCTGAAAGTCCCGGAATATCAATTCATGAGCCGACCTAGGAGCCCTATATTGGTATTTCCTAATCATACGCTAATTAAAACAGATGAGCAACGTAGCCGTAGCCATACCTACTAAGACAAGAAATTCTGGGTGGACAATCACACCATAAAGACGTGGCTAGATTGACGCGGCGAAAACCTAAATCTTAGCGTTTCTACATACGTAGCGGATAAAATAGAGATTCATAAAGTAATTATATAGATCTACTAAAAACACGGTTGTCGATCATACCAAAGTCATCTATAGGTCACCGGATGACAGATCTGGGCGTGTGGATCCTTATAGACAAGGATTCCCCACTGCCTCATATCGTATCCTTAGATCTACATCGTTCGGTGAAGAACGAACAACCTCAAACGATAAACAATAATTGGGGGAGACTTAATTACAAAGAACAAAGAACAAATAAATACAAGAACTTACATAACTGCAGAACTTGTAAAAAACCGCTCTAAGAAAAACTGAAGATTTAATTATGAATTGTGTGTATTGTGTGTTTTTCGTGTGTAATGTATGTACAAATATATAG
Organism: Gentiana macrophylla; assembly: GCA_026214975.1. Classification (NCBI taxonomy): domain Eukaryota; kingdom Viridiplantae; phylum Streptophyta; class Magnoliopsida; order Gentianales; family Gentianaceae; genus Gentiana; species Gentiana macrophylla. The sequence continues at coordinate 68,550,521 of CM047817.1, forward strand.
GAGTAAAAATTTGCATAGGATAAGCCTAAACCAATCTGAAATAGTTTTCCTAAATCCAAAAGAAGTATGAAAACGCGTTAGGATAATTCCAAGTCGATCCGGAAGCTCTAGGGCAAAATGCGCCCCTCCCTTATGCGCCCCCTTCTTTGGCGCCAACTCTTCCTTACTCCTCTTCTCGTGCTTATCCGATCTTTATCTTCAATGCACTCCGGATTTTTTTTGGTTTATCTTGAGATTTAATTCTTCCATTTGTATTTATCCTCCAAAAATTATCCCAATCTACAAAATAGATATTCATCCCATAGTAAATCATATTTAAATAAAAACGGATAAATACCAAAATATAAATAAAAACAGATAAATACCAAATTATATCTTATAAATCACATAACATTAAATAATAAATATAAACATGTGATTTAATATAAAATATATATTATTAATCTCTATTTAAGGTCAGCGTTGATGACTTTTACGAGTATAATTTGACCGTCATCAATAATCAATCCGGTCTATATTAAATTGAATCGTTTTGTGAATGTGATATGTCTTTCAAAAAAAACAAAATATGTGTCACACATCAATGTATATAGTATAATAATAAAGACTTTGATTATATGAACGTGTAATATGTCACATTGAAATGTTAATAAAACAATGATTAAAATATAAGGTTGCGACATAATAGACTTAATAATTTTGGTTAACCATTCGAGATCAAACGAGGACGAATGACTAAAGTAGTGATTGTATCCTGTCTGCCTAAAGCAACGTTGTTGTGCCTAGATTCTGATCATTACTCGAGGTATCAGAGCCAACTACCAGATTCAACAAACTTCATTCTCTCAATTCTCAATCTTCTGGTGTTTTAGGGGTAGAAGACCATTTGGGCTGGGGTGGAATTCCATGGGCCCTGCGGTGGGGTCCTCGACCACATAACCTATTTAAGGCACAAAAAAACAAGAATTCTATAGATTTACATCAATTTTGAATTTTAAAGGGATTGTGGCGATTCCAACACCCTTTTCATCACGGAAACTCATAAAAACCTCGTTTTTATCACATATAATTAGCCGCTGTCGATTCCTTGTGGCCTCAAACATCAATCATCACAAGTTGCGAAAACTTTAGGAAGGAATTCTGTAATCTTTTCATTGTCTTCGGTTCATGAATCGGAGTTCCTTATTCTAAACGCTTTTAATAACAAAAGATTAAAACACTCTCATTCCAATAATCTAATTTAATTAGATGATTTTTCATTATCTACAACATATATAACATCAATAATCAACGCTGATTCCGACTGTTAGTGATTAGGATTATATGACCTTGAAACAGAGTCTGAACCAGAATCGTGTTGTCGCAACTTCGGTACCAGTGGTACACGTCAGGAAAAAAAAGACTCATAGTAATATCACGGTTTCATCATACGAGAGTAGCAACAGAAATATCAAAAAATCATAATAAGAATTGTAGAAAACTTTTAACTAATTTTACAGAAAGGGGTTTGTAGAATTTATACCAAAAAAGATATGGTGAATGAGATGTAGATTCTACAATCTTCCGACAATGCCTCCTCTACATAAGTTGGTGCAAAATCTATCCAAGCATGCTCAAAACGATTCAAGAGAATCAAGCTCAAATGATCCAATCTTTACCTTTCGAATTACTAAGTATTTGGGAGAGCTTTTACCTATTTTTACCATGAAAGGAGCATCCCAAATGGTGGTAATTTTACGGTTTTTCATCTCATGAAAGCATCCATTAAATATGATTAACTAGGGCATTACCGAAAGGTTATAGATCGTTTTCTAGGCTAATCTCTTAGATGGGCTTTAAGCTCTTTTAGGCTCCCTTAATCCATTTAGGCAAAAGGCTCTTTTAGGATTTCCTAAGTTAATCTCATTAAGTACATTGCCCACTTCCAAAACCGTTGCATATTGTTAAAAAGTAATTAGCCCATTTTTGAAACACTTTCCTAATTAAATACTTGGTGACTTAATAGTCCTATCAAATTATGTAAATTATGTAAACCTTATTATTTACATAATTTAAACATGATTTATTACATAAATAATCAATGACTATTTTATTTAGTGAAAGTAATATTTTCCACATATTACACATATATGTTAGACTTAGCAAAATGCTCTTTTCCTTAAGTCCGAGAAAAAAAAATCCTTTTCCCATATACCTTAGAGTGCTGCTTCGGTGGTTTATGAGTAGTGACGTGGGTATGACTATGTACTCAACCCGTGGCACTCATTAGACCTAATCGGATCACCTTAACAAGTGGGCCTATTCAGGCTCAACTCATCTTTGGGCCTTAAACATCATAATCCACTCCAACATATTATAGGTCATGCTCAAATCAACCGACATGGCACAGGTCGTTCTTTGTCTCTCATAGTCAATATGGTGCAGGTTCACCTCAGTCATCCATACTTATTTCCATGCAGGTCATCCATCATCTCAGCCAGTAGTGATGGCACTATAGACAATTAGCATACGTTACACCGCGATAATAAATGCCACAGCAATGGCTCTGTGATTGTCTCTCGTTATAGCACGAACCACAAACTGCTCCATGATCTCTACCATGATCATTGTCACAGGCAACAAGGCGTTAACTCCTATATGGAGCCTCTTTAAAGGATCATCACCCCCATTTTCAAGAACTACGTTCAGGTTGATCCCTTCATATTGGATACGTAGACACTCATTCACGCCACAACCGTTTCTATTTAAAAAGTTCAATTGCTAGTTGGATCAAGTTGGATCATACTCTCAAGTCCATTACCTTATAACAATCCATTTTTCATCCATAAGATTTGCCGAATCGATAAATGGTGCTAAAATGAGGTTCAAAATTGTACCTTTTAGAAAATCCAATGTTCATTTACGTGAGCTTGAGCCACCACCAGAAACTTGGAAAAAGAACGATAATCGAAGAGCCTTATATGCAGGACACAGAGGAAGAAGGTAAGTGTGGATCGATGCATAAACATGATTCAGAAAGGGGGTTGAATGGATATACACTACAAGAAAACTTGTTTAAAGGGACGACATTTTGTCGTCCCTTTAAAACCTTTGTCGTCCCATCAAAGGTTTAAAGGGACGACAAGTCGTCCCTATAAAGACGCCCTTCGCTTTGTCCTTTAAACAACGGACTTTTTGAAGGGACGACAAAATCGCCCCTTTAAAGGTATGTTGACGTGGCACGGATTTTTCTAAGAAATTTCAACGTGCTGACATGGCATTTTTTTAGGGGCGACAATGTCGTCCCTTTAAATATAATTCATTTTATTTTATTAAAAAAATTTATGAGGAAAAATTTTAATTTATTTATTAAAAATAGCTAAAGGGATTTACAATGTCGCCCCTTCAAAGATTATACATTTAATTTTTATAATAAAGTTTAATACTTAAAAATAATTTTTTATAAAAAACCATTTAAAGGTATGACAATATCGTCCCTTAAAAGATTATACATTTAATTTTTATAATAAAGTTTAATACGAAAAAAATATTTTTTTTATAAAAAAACCGTTTAAAGGGACGACAATGTCATCCCGTAAAAGATTATACATTAATTTTTATAATAAAGTTTAATACGAAAAAAATAATTTTTTTTGTAAAAACCATTTAAAGGGACGACATATGTCGTCCCTTAAAACATATTTGGGGAAAAAAAATTATAAAAATTCCAGAAATTCATTTAATAATTTTATAAAAATTCTAGAAATTTATTTAAAAACCGAAAAAAAAAAAATTTAAAATAGGAATAAAATATTGAATGAACCCATAAAATATATTTTAAACTAGGAAAAAAAAAATATTTTAAAATAGGGGATTCAAAACAAAAGAGAAGTAATTTAGCACCAATTTAATTATATTTCTAAACTTTTGAAGATAAACTTAAGCACCAATTTACAATGAACTTTAATGAAGTAATTTAGCAACACAAATTACACTAGAGAAATGACAACTTGAGAAATGGTGAAGAAACTTACAGATCCGTCGAACATTCGTATAGCCTCTTCGGCTTCTTTCACACTGCCCATTGTTGCTAATGCAAAGCCACGACTCCTATCCGTAACTTTATCATACACAACCTTAAGAAAATAAACAAATCCAACACTGTAATGTTTTAAAAAAAAACTTAACCATTCACAGACTCAATGCCCATTTTACCAAGAATCCCTTATATGAAAGGAAATCTGAGTAAGAGAACACAGTAAGGGTTTAGAAAGAGCATACATTTTTTCTGAAAGAGCATACTATCTCGTACAAACTTCAAAAAATATCAAAACTATATTTCTACAAACCTAACACCGTCTCGCTGAAAAGGAAGAAGCTTTGAATCGATGCTTTCAGGAATGAAACGATACATGTCTGGAGAAACATGTATAACTTAGAGAGAATACTCAGAAAATCAAAAGCATATGATGTTAACAAATTCAATTTGCTATTAGACGTATTGCGATGAAAAAGAAATTGACTAGTGATATAAAGATATCTTCCCTGGGAGAAGCAATTTTAGTTCTTTTTCAATTGAATTCATCATAAGAACTTCAATCTAAAGCAGAGAAAATCACCTTGAAGATTAGGAACTGCAGACGCAGCAACAACAGCTCGCCTTATTAAAGGATCCAGATTCTCCAACTAAAATGTCAAACAAAAACACGAATGAAGATTTGCGCCCACCAGCACATCATCTGCAAACTCTGCAATATTGTAAACAAGAAGATTTGCATACATTATTTCCATGATCGTCGCTAACCACTCAATTGCATACATGATTTGCATAAATGACTTCACTTGCCTTTTCTACATATTCAATGGTGATATATTTACTCTCTTCTGCTCCATATCTCATGTACTGAATATTAAACTTTCACGCTCGTTTCATTCACCTCGTTTAATTAGAATAACATTCAACTCATTCAAAAAATGGCACAACACACAAATTTTTCATTCATTAGAAAATGGCACAACTCAATGCAAGTCCAAATCCAAATCCAAACTACACCATACTCATACACTACTAGCATCAACTCTATACAATACAATCTCGGGTTGAACTTGTAACTTGTTACTACCGTCATCTAACCGAATCGAACCCTCCATAAACCGAACCCAACCATGTACACAAATGACACACATCCTCACTATAGTTTTAACTACAATTGCATTTATACACACACACACACCAATGTTAACTACTAACTTTCAGCATTTATAATCGAAAATATAATCCAAAATAAACGAATCAATAACTCATTACTAATCATACTACAACTATCCAACCTAATTGTCGAACCCTCCCATATAACCGAATCGAACCCTACCATTATAACGGGCTTAGCAAAAATGGTAAATTTGAAACCGAATTGAACCTTCCTATAAACCGAATCGAACCCATTGGGATGAACCGAATCGAGCCCATTTGAAACCTTAACCCACAACATGGTAACTTCAAACTTTAACACAATAATTGCATTTACACACACACAAGCATGTTGTATTTTGCAAAAATAATGGAAGAAATTGACGAAAATAATAAGAAAATATGATTCACCTTTGATTGGGATGAAATTAGACATGTTTTTCATTGAAAATGGTGAAGAATCGCCGGAAATCACCCCAAATTCGCCCAAATCGCCGGAGCTATGCCAAGGAAGAAGAAAGAGACTGAAAGAGAGGAAATATTTGACGAAAATAAGATGAAAATTGGTTTACCTAAGTTTATGGATGAGATTAGAGGTGATTGGTTGTTGAAATCGTAAACAATCGCCGGAAATTTGGTGGAATCGCCGGAAATATTTGAGGAAAAACGGAGACGAAGAAAAAATAGAAGAAAGAGGGAAAAATGAGGCTGCCAGATTATATTATCAGTGTCTTGTTTAAAGGGACGACATAATCTTTAAAGGGACGACAATGTCGTCCCTTTAAACCAAAAAAAAATTTGGCGGCCAAATTTTCCCCTCCAAAATTTCATACAATTTTTGAGTTTTTGTTTAAAGGGACGACAAAGACGTCCCTTTAAACCCAAAAAAAGTTTTGGAAAATTTTCCCTCCCAAATTTCATAAAAATTCTGACTTTTTGTTTAAAGGGACAAAAATGTCGTCCCTTTAAATAAACTTTTATAAAAAATAATTTTATGAACTCTAATATTACATTTTTTTGATTAAATACCTTAATATTATATTTTGTTCATAATATATATATATATATATATATATATATATATATATATATATATATATATATATATATATATATATATATATATATATATAAACACTATTTTCTTCGATAATGATAACGGTCTAACTTATTCGCGATATCGAATCCAAAGATTCAAATCGATCGCTCGATAACAAACCACGACTGTTAACTCATTCGCTCGATAACGATGGATCGAGCCATATTAGATAGTACTATCACAATGATCGATAACGATTTAACTCATTCGCCTCGATAATGAACACCGAGATTCAAATCGATCTCTTAATAACGATCCCCGACCCTTAACTCCTTCGCTCGATAACGATCAATCGAGACATAGTTGATAGTACTATCACAATGATCGATAACGATCTAACTCATTCGCTCGATAAGGAACCCTTAGATTCAAATCGATTGCTCGATAACGAACCCCGAGATTCAAATCGATCGCTCGATAATGAAGCACGACTGTTAACTCATTCGCTCGATAACGATATAATTCATTCGCTCGATAACGAACCCCGAGATTCAAATCGATCTTTTAATAACGATCCCCGACTCTTAACTCCTTCGCTCGATAACGATCCATCGAGACATAGTAGATAGTACTATCACAATGATCGATATCGAGGTAACTCATTCGCTCGAAACGAACCCCAAGATTCAAATCGATCTCTTAATAACGATCCCCGACTCTTAACTCCTTTGCTCGATAACGATCATCGAGACATAGTAGATAGTGTTGGAAAGGTGTCCTAAACCCAATCGGGTTGGACCGGATCCGACCAAGTCGGGTCGTTTACAGTCTATTTAGTTCATGTAATAACTTTATTATGATTAATAAAAGCACTTATGTTATTATATATATTGTTTATCTTCATATTATTTGTTGTGTATATATAGTAACGTCCCTAGTATCAATCTGTGATAGAGAAACTGTGATTGTGATTATGGTTGATGAGATCTCTAATCACTATAACAAAGGTTGGTGCTTAAATGTCTCTAGTCTTATGTATTATCAAATGGGACATTGATAGTATAATCAGACTAGCACGTATTGGATGTCTTCTATCTTTTAGAAGATAGGGATAGATCTCGTCATCGGGAGTGTAGAGACACATGGACCGTATGCGTGGGCGTGTATTAGAGAATGCGACGTTAGGCCGACCCACTTACATTAAGTGTCACACTATGTGGCGGTTGTGTAATTATCCTTTTGACCGGAGTCTTCATGGCATCACGGTGTGGATTGTCATGCTTTGACACTATTGAGATTTCTCCTAACCACGGGGCGATCATGCGGTAGTGATTGGGTATGATATTGAAGCATGCGGAGTATACAAGATTGGTCGTCCGGGAATCGCGTATCCTATGATTGGGATCGAATATCCGAAATGGCCTTCTTATAAGGAATGTCTAGCTCTCGAGAATCTTTGCAAAGTGGGAGTAAATGTGTTATTCCGAGAGAGCGTGATATCCAGATTATAAGATATGATCGTCAATGTATTGACACTCGAGATACGATCGTATGGATATTATTACAATGATAGGATTGTAAGTTACACGGTAGCTCGCTTCACATGAAAGGTAGTAGTCATTGCTTTTGACTCTTCCGATAATCGGGGTCACGGTGTGTTGCTAGACGCTATCCCGTGATCGTTAGGTATGAAGGGCATTTTAGTAAATTGCACTTTGTGTCTACGGCCAACATATTCGGAAGCCTATCGGGTCACACACATATGAACATCGAGTCGGATTAAAATGCGGTTATAGTTGATAACCAAATAAGGAAAGTTTATCTCTAGACTATAAAGGTTATAGTGGTAAATTAATATGGTGATATTTATTTATTATGAATAAATAAAATACAAGATATTAATTATATACAAATTATATTAATTAAAGAATATTCTGGAAGTCAATTTGTTGACTAATGGGGCGCCACTTTTAAGTGTATGAGGTACACTTGGATTGTGCACTTTAATTAATAAAGATTGCCATAATATTAATATAAGATATTAATTGATTTTGAAAATAGATTTATGGTAATAAGATAATTATAATCAATATAAGATATTGGCAAAATAAATTATAATTAAAGAGATAAATCAATCTAGTTGATTTTCCTTATTTTATTGGAAAAATGTTTTCTTCTCCTCCACACATCATATAGGCGCCACCTCCTATATAAAAAGGAAGTGGGTGTCAAGCTCTTTTACATCACAACCGCAAGAGTTCATAATTCTTGTGTAAAATAGAGAGCCTTCCATAGTGAGTTTGTGAGGAAGAAAAGGTCGATCTAGCGGCCGGAGTTTTCCGATAGCAATCCAAGGAGGATTCCAAGCGAGGGGTTCGTGTGGATTAGCGATAGAGGCCGGACGCGTGGGCGGCTTGCGCGTTGAACTACTCTCCGTTGGCGGTCAAAGCGACGATCTTATAGATCATCTGAGGTATAACCGTCAAACTACTTAACGTGTTTATTGCATTAAACGAAGAACGATCTAGAAAAGGAAATCAAAATTTTAAATTCCGCTGCGTTAAACTAGTGATTTTCTAACAGTGGTATCAGAGACAGACTTCGAGCTTAAGCAATAAGCATAATTTAATTGCATAGTATTTAATCGATAGATGCAAGATTTAAATCATGAAACGTTGAAACAAAAAAAAAATAGGGTTCATGGGGGGTCGGCCGACTGGCGGCGCCCCCCTCCCTCTGCGGCGGCGGCGGCGGTAGCCCTAGGGTTGCCGCATGTCGGCTGTCCTCTTCCAATAGGGGAGATCAACCCTTTTAGTTTTGTGATATTTTATTGTGCATAGATATCTCGTTTGTTTAGTTGTGTCATATGGCTAACCAATGGTTCAAATAGTTTGGACCATTGGGAAACCATATGGCATATTGACATTTCCAAATTTTGATTTGGAATAGGCCTGAGCCCCTTTTCAAATATTTGATTTGGAATAGGCTGGCTGAGGCACTTCCAAAATTTTGATTTTGGAAAGTGGCAGGCCTAAACTAAAACTATTTGGCCTTTCCAAATATTTGATTTGGAATAGGCTGAGCTTGAGCTTTGAGCCACTTCAAAATTTTGATTTTGGAAAGTGGCTGAGGCTGGAACTAAAATAATTTGGCCTTTCCAAATATTTGATTTGGAATAGGCCTGGCCTTTTCAAATATTTGATTTGTAAAGTGTTAGCTTGCAGCCACTTTCAAAATTTTGATTTTGGAAAGTGGCCAGGCCTAAGCTAAATTTATTTTGGAAAGGAAACATATAGGAGACTTACTAATTTTAATTTTATTTTGAATGGTTCAAATTTGATTAAAATTAAAATCGATTTAAAATTAAATGTTAATTTTAATTTTCGATTAAGTCATATAATTAATTAAAAGTTATTTAATTATTTGATGTGATAAAATAAAGACGCATGAGTAGTTAAAATTAGAATTTAATCTTTTTCATAAGATAAAATTGTATGGATTAGATGTGTAGATATAATGTGATTATATGGACCCCGATTGATCATGGACTCGACCAATAGGATAGATAGGAATGTTTTCTTTATGGTGGTTTTTGAAAAAAAAAATTGTCCTAGGCCGTTATGAAGAACGTGACCTAGTTTACTTTTTGCAATTATCCCATTCCCGTTAGCTCCCCCGTGTGCGGTGGGTGTAATTGTTTATTATGTAACAAGAATGGAGCAAGAAGTTAAAGACCAAGAAGAGATAAAGAACCCATTGACGTCTGACAATAAAAATCCTATTGGCGGTTGCGCGAGATACCCTTAGTTTGTGACCAGCGGTTTCGCTGGGCTTTGTATTTGAAACCGCACTCTAGAAAAAGTCCATGATCATACCGGTTATTTTATGCGCGGAATGTTGTGTATGTTTTACTTTATATGATATCGTAGTAATATGCACATAGTAGATGAGACCACAATTAAACCAAATTAATTAAGTGAATTAATTTAAAATTATTCCCACCAAAAATCGAGCCAAAATTGTCTCCCAATATTATAATGACGGTGAAGAGCCTTTGTTCGGATCAACTGATCGGCCCACGCGGAGTTGACCTACCACGGGTATATCGTCATTATCGAGATATGATCGTTATGAGATCTCATGAATATTTGGGTTACGACTCGACTAAGAATCTTGCGGTGATTGGCCCACGTCAGGACCGCCTGATTTTAGAGACAAGGGGTGGCTATCACATAGAGATGTGAATTGTCAAAGAGTTGACTAGTCAACCAATGGAAATCGAATAAGATTCGATCGGTAATTAGTACCCACCTTCGAAATTGACCCGGTCGATCGGCCCACGTCGGGGATCGAGTCAACTAGATAGGATTCCATCCACTAAGAATTACTTACATTCTTGAAAGCCAATTGGGAATAGTTGGCTAGTGGGAGTAAAACCTTATAAAATTTTAAGTGCAAATTTAGGGTTTTTATACATGAGCTTTTACTTATTCTATCTTTATTTATTGTTGTAGAAAATGTCAAACAAATTGAACCTTTGTTTTATCATCGAAAACAAGCTTGACGAAACTAATTTTCTCGATTGGGAAAGAAACCTCAAAATCGTTTTGAGGCACGAGAAGATTGGCTATGTCTTGGGCGAGCCCTACCGGAAAAGCCCACGAGGGGTTCGAGTGCAGATGTTGTCGAGAAGTACAACAAGCACTTTGATTACGACGATCTTGATGCTACATGCATCATGCTTGCTTCTATGACACCGAATCTGCAGAAACGACATGAGTCTATGGGCGCCTACTCTATCATGGTCCACCAAGGAACTTTATGCTTCTCGATCCACGAATCGAGAGTACGAGGTCTTGAAGGCCCTTTTTAGTTGTAAAGATGGCATCTCGGGATCGCTTGTGGGGTCACACGTGCTAAAGATGATCGGATACATAGAGTGGCTTGGGAAGCTGGGCCACAAGTTGGAATGAGAGTTGAGTATTGACTTGGTTCTGCAATCCCTACCCGATTCATTCTCGCAGTTCATGATGAACTATCACATGAACAAGATAGATTGCTCCTCATGCGGAGTTATTGAACATGTTGAAGACTCTTTGAGGCACTTTGGGGAAGGGAAAGCAAGTGTTCTTTGGTCACTTCAAGCAAGGGCAAGGCAAAAGCCCAGAAAAAGTCCAAGAAGCGAAGGCTGCACATAAGCCAACGCCTAAGATAACAAAAGACAAATCCAAGGATGCTTGCTTCCATTCATGGTGAGACCGGACATTGGAGGAGAAACTGCAAGGGCTTCTTGAGTACCAAGAAGGCGCGTTCGATGCTTCGACTTCGTATATTTATGATTGAGATCACATTACTTCTTCTAAGTCTAACCACTTTGGGTATTAGATCTTGGTTGTGGTTCTCATATTTGTACGAATATATGCAGCACTAAGAAGAACTAGAAATCGAGGAAAGGAGAGGTGGACCTACAGCGTTGGAAATGGAGCAAGTGTTCTTTGCTACGCCGTAGGAGTTTATTTTCTTTCATTGTCCAGTGGGCTAGTACTAGAACTCAATAATCATTATTTTGTTCCTGCTTTCATACGATGAGCATTATTTCTATTTCTGCATTAGATGTTGATGGATTTTCTTTTACGTTTGAGAATAAATGTTGTTCTTTTCACGTGATGGAATCTTTTATGGTAATTGGCATACTTAGCAATGGTCTCTACATATTAGATATGAATGTTGACGTACTTAATATAAATAACAAGAAAGCCAAAACAAATGACTTGAATGAATCCTACTTATGGCACTGTAGACTTGGCCATATAAATAAGAATCGCATTTCCAAACTCTACAAAGATGGAATGTTGGATCAATTCGATTACGAATCGTTTGATACATGCGAAGCTTGTTTACTTGGCAAGATGACAAAGTCACCTTTCAGTGGCAAATGGATAAGATCCAATGAATTGCTTGAGCTCGTACATACTGATGTGTGTGGCCCAATGTCAATTCAAGCCAAAGGTGGATACTCTTATTTTATCACTTTCATTGATGACCATTCTCGCTATGGTTACATATACTTGATGAAGTATAAGTCTGAAGCCTTTGAAAAGTTCAAAGAGTTCAGAAGTGAGGTGGAGAAACAACTAGGTAGAGAAATCAAAACACTTCGATCCGATCGAGGTGGAGAATACCTAGATGGATAGTTTCAAGACTATCTGAAGGAGAATGGGATTCTACCTGAATGGACCCCTCCCGGGACGCCACAAATGAATGGCGTGTCTGAGAGGAGGAACCGCACCTTGTTAGACATGGTGCGATCCATGATGAGCTATACAGTTCTCCCAAAATCATTTTGGGGGTATGCTCTAGAAACCGCATCCTATACACTAAACCGAGTTCCATCAAAGACGGTTGATTCTACACCATATGAGGTATGGGCCAAGAAGAAACCAAATCTGGCATATCTTAAACCTTGGGGTTGTCCAACTTATGTGAAGCGGATGATCCCTGACAAATTAGAGGCCAGATCGGACGAATGTCTATTTGTGGGTTATCCTAGAGAAACTAGAGGATACCAATTTTACCATCCTGAGGAACAAAAGGTGTTTGTTGCCAGAACTGGCCACTTTCTAGAGAAAGAGTTTATTCTGGATAGGGTCAGTGGGAGTACAATTGATCTCGAAAAAATTCGAGAACCACTTACGGATAACAGTCCGTTGATGGAAGTAGAGGAGGCACCGCATGCAGATGTGGGGCCACCCTCTACCGTAGACACACTAGCACCTCGAAGATCCACGAGGAACGCCGTGAACTCGAAGGTACACGGGCGTGTATCTCATGGAAGATGAGGACCCTAGAACTTATGAGGAAGTGCTATTAAGGCATGACAAAGAGAAATGGCTGGAAGCCATGAATTCTGAGGGAATAGTTGAATCCATGAAAGACAACCAAGTTTGGAGCTTAGTTGATCCACCTGAGGGAATAGTTCCCATAGGGTGTAAATGGGTCTTTAAGAGAAAGATTGACATGGACGGCAACGTGACTACCTACAAGGCTAGGTTAGTGGCAAAAGGTTATAAGCAAAGACAAAGAGTTGACTATGATGAAACCTTTTACTTTGTTGCCATGTTAAACTCCATTAGAATTTTGCTCGCTATTGCGAAGATACCATGATTACGAAATCGGCGGATGGATGTGAAAACGACTTTCCTTAACGGAACTTTATGCGAGGAAGTGTATATGACACGGCTGAGGTTTCACAACCAATGACGCCAGGATGGTGTGTAAACTGCAAAGATCCATTTATGGATTAAGGCAAGCTTCTCGGTGTTGGAATCTTTGCTTTGATGAGATAATCAAACAGTTTGATTTCATCAAGAACGAAGATGAGCCCTGTGTTTACAAGAAGGTTAGTGGGAGTGCCATTGTGTTCTTAGTGTTTTATGTAGATGACATATTGCTCATAGGGAATGATGTGCCTATGTTACAATCAATCAAAGCTTGGTTATCCAAGAACTTCTCAATGAAGGACTTGGGTGATGCAGCCTATATTCTAGGAATAAAGATCTATAAAGATAGATCTAAAAGGTTGCTTGGTCTGTCGCAATCCACCTATATAGACAAGATGCTGAAGAGATTCAACATGGAGCAGTCCAAGAAAGGATTTCTTCCCATGTCACATGGGGTCTACCTGTCGAAGGGAATGAGTCCCAAGACAGAGGAGGAAAGGGCACAAATGAGTAAAGTCCCTTATGCTTCGGCAATCGGGTCTATCATGTATGCCATGTTATGCACAAGACCAGATGTCTCGTACCTCTTAGTATGACTAGTAGGTACTACCAATCCAGGTGATGGTCACCGGATAGTTTGTCAAAGAATATCCTCAAGTACTTGAGACGTACTAGGGATATGTTCCTGGTTTTCGGGAATGATGATTTAGTATTACGAGGTTACACGGATGCCGCTTTCCAAGCGACAAGGATGACTTTAAGTAACAATCTGGAGTTGTTTTCACGCTTAACGGCGGAGCGATGGTGGAAGAGTTCCAAGCGAGGAGACTATCGCGGACTCTACAACGGAAGCCGAATACATAGCAACCTCGGAGGCGGCAAAGGAAGCGATTTGGATGAAGAAGTTCATTCACGAACTTGGTGTGGTTCCTCCATTGAAGGTCCAAGTGCCTCATCTTTGGGATAATAATGGAGGCGATATCTCGATCAAAGGAACCAAGGTCTCATCGTGAAGTCCAAACATGTGTTACGGCGCTATCACTTGATTAGAGAGATAGTAGATAGAGGAGATGTAAAGATAGAGAAAGTCCACACGGATGATAACATGTCTCAAGCTAAGCATGAGAAACATGTTCACTTGCACGGGCTTAGGCATATGGGTGATTGGTTTTAGGCCAAGTGGGAGATTGTTGGAAAGGTGTCCTAAACCCAATCGGGTTGGACCGGATCCGACCAGTCGGGTCGTTTACCATCCTATTTAGTTCATGTAATAACTTTATTATGATTAATAAAAGCACTTATGTTATTATATATATTGTTTATCTTCATATTATTTGTTGTGTATATATAGTAACGTCCCTAGTATCAATCTGTGATAGAGAAACCATGATAGTGATTATGGTTGATGAGATCTCTAATCACTATAACAAAGGTTGGTGCTTAAATGTCTCTAGTCTTATGTATTATCAAATGAGACATTGATAGTATAATCAGACTAGCACATATTGGACGTCTTATAACTTTTAGAAGATAGGGATAGATCTCGTCTATCGAAGTGTAGAGACACTTGGACCATGCGTGGGCGTGTATTAGAGAATGCGTCGTTAGGCGACCCACTTACATTAAGTGTCACACTATGTGGCGGTTGTGTAATTATCCTTTTGACCGGAGTCTTCATGGCATCACGGTGTAGATTGTCATGCTTTGACACTATTGAGATTTCTCCTAACCACGGGGCGATCATGCGGTAGTGATTGGGTATGATATTGAAGCATGTGGAGTATACATGATTGGTCGTCCGGGAATCGCGTATCCTATGATTGGGATCGAATATTCGAAATGGCCTTCTTATAAGGAATGTCTAGCTCTCGAGAATCTTTGCAAAGTGGGAGTAAATGTGTTATTCCGAGAGAGCGTGATATCCAGATTATAACATACGATCGTCAATGTATTGACACTCGAGATACGATCGTATGGATATTATTACAAATGATAGGATTGTAAGTTACACGGTAATCGCTTCACATGAAAGGTAGTAGTCATTGCTTTTGACTCTTCCGATAATTGGGGTCACGGTGTGTTGCTAGACGCTATCCCGTGATCGTTAGGTATGAAGGGCATTTTAGTAAATTGCACTTTGTGTCTACGGCCAACATATTCGAAGCCTATCGGGTCACACACATATGAACATCGAGTCGATTAAAATGCGGTTATAGTTGATAACCAAATAAGGAAAGTTTATCTCTGACTATAAAGGTTATAGTGGTAAATTAATATGGTGATATTTATTTATTATGAATAAATAAAATACAAGATATTAATTATATACAAATTATATTAATTAAAGAATATTCCGAAGTCAATTTGTTGACTAATGGGCGCCACTTTTAAGTGTATGAGATACACTTTGGATTGTGCACTTTAATTAATAAAGATTGCCATAATATTAATATAAGATATTAATTGATTTTGAAAATAGATTTATGGTAATAAGATAATTATAATCAATATAAGATATTGGCAAAATAAATTATAATTAAAGAGATAAATCAATCTAGTTGATTTTCCTTATTTTCTTGGAAAAAGGTTTTCTTCTCCTCCACACATCATATGGGGCGCCACCTCCTCTATAAAAGGAAGTGGGTGTCAAGCTCTTTTGTACATCACAACTGCAAGAGTTCATAATTCTTGTGTAAAATAGAGAGCCTTCCATATTGAGTTTGTGAGGGAAGAAAAGGTCCGGTCTAGCAGCCGGAGTTTTTCCGATAGCAATCCAGGAGGATTACGGCGAGGGTTCGTGTGGATTAGCGATAGAGGCCGGACGCGCGGGGGCGGCTTGCGCGATTGAACTACTCTCCGTTGGCGGTCAAAGCGACGATCTTATAGATCATCTGAGGTATACCGTCAAACTACTTAACGTGTTTATTGCATTAAACGAAGAACGATCTAGAAAAGGAAATCAAAATTTTAAATTCTGCTGCGTTAAACTAGTGATTTCCTAACAGATAGTACTATCACAATGATCGATAACGATAACGATCTAACTCATTCGCTCGATAACGAATCCTTAGATTCAAATCGATTGCTCGATAACGAACCCCGAGATTCAAATTGATCGCTCGATAACGAAGAACGACAGTTAACTCATTCGCTCGATAACAATCGATTGAGCCATAGTAGATAGTACTATCACAATGATCGATAATGATCTAACTCCTTCGCTCGATAACAAACCACGAGATTCAAATCGATCTCTTACTAACGATCCCCGACTCTTAACTCCTTCGCTCGATAATTATCCATCGAGACAATGATCGATAACGATGTAACTCATTCGCTCGATAATGAACCCCGAGATTCAAATCGATCTCTTAATAACGATCCCCGACTCTTAACTCCTTCGCTCAATATCGATCAATCGAGACATAGTTGATAGTACTATCACAATGATCGATAACGATGTAACTCATTCGCTCGATAACGAATCATGAGATTCAAATCGATCGCTCGATAACGAACCACGAATGTTAATTCATTCGCTCGATAACGATCGATCGAACCATAGTGGATAGTACTATCACAATGATCCATAACGATTTAACTCATTAAACTCGATATGAACCGAGATTCAAATCGATCTCTTAATAACGATCCCGACTCTTAACTCCTTCGGCTCGATAACGATTCATCGAGACAATGATCGATAACGATCTAACTCATTCGCTCGATAATGAACCCCGAGATTCAAATCGATCTCTTAATAACGATCCTCGACAATTGTCGTCCCTTTAAAGGAAATTAATTGTCAGGGATCGTTATTAAGAGATCGATTTGAATCTCGGGTCGCATATCGAGCGAATGAGTTAGATCGCTATCGATCATTGTCTCGATGAATCGTTATCGAGCGAAGAAGGAGTTAAGAGTCGGGATCGTTATTAAGAGATCGATTTGAATCTCGGGTTCGCGTATCGAGCGAATGAAAGTTAAATCGTTATCGATCATTGTGATAGTACTATCTACTATGGCTCGATCGATCGTTATCGAGTGAATGAGTTAACAGTCATGGTTCGTTATCGAGCGATCGATTTGAATCTCATGATTCATTATCGAGCGAATGAGTTACATCGTTATCGATCATTGTGATAGTACTATCAACTATGTCTCGATTGATCGTTATCGAGCGAAGGAGTTAAGAGTCGGGGATCATTATTAAGAGATCGATTTGAATCTCGGGGTTCATTATCGAGTGAATGAGTTACATCGTTATCGATCATTGTCTCGATGGATTGTTATCGAGCGAAGGAGTTAAGAGTCGGGGATCGTTAGTAAGAGATCGATTTGAATCTCGGGGTTTGTTATCGAGCGAATGAGTTAGATCGTTATCGATCATTGTGATAGTACTATCTACTATGGCTCAATCGATTGTTATCGGCGAATGAGTTAACGATGTTCTTCATTATCGAACGCGATCAATTTGAATCTCGGGTTCGTTATCGAGCAATCGATTTGAATCTAAGGGTTCGTTATCGGCGAATGAGTTAGATCGTTATCGTTATCGATCATTGTGATAGTACTATCTACTATGTCTCGATGATCGTTATCGAGCGAAGGAGTTAAGAGTCGGGGATCGTTATTAAGAGATCGATTTGAATCTTGGGGTGCGTTTTCGAGCGAATGAGTTACATCGATATCGATCAATGTGATAGTACTACCTACTATGTCTCGATGGATCATTATCGAGCGAAGGAGTTAAGAGTCAGGGATCGTTATTAAAAAATCGATTTGAATCTCGGGGTTCGTTATCGAGCGAATGAGTTATATCGTTATCGAGCGAATGAGTTAACAGTCGTGCTTCATTATCGAGCGATCAATTTGAATCTCGGGCTTTGTTATCGAGCAATCGATTTGAATCTAAGGGTTCATTATCGAGCGAATGAGTTAGATCGTTATCGATCTTTGTGATAGTACTATCAACTATGTCTCGATTGATCATTATCGAGAGAAGGAGTTAAGAGTCGGGGATCGTTATTAAGAGATCGATTTGAATCTCGGCGTTCATTATCGAGCGAATGAGTTAAATCGTTATCGATCATTGTGATAGTACTATCTACTATGGCTCGATCCATCGTTATCGAGCGAATGAGTCAACAGTCGTGGTTCGTTATCGAGCGATCGATTTGAATCTTAGGATTCGATATCGCGAATAAGTTAGATCGTTATCATTATCGAAGAAAATAGTGTTATATATATATATATATATATATATATATATATATATATATATATATATATATATATATATATATATTATGAACGAAAATATAATATTAAGGTATTTAATCAAAAAAATGTAATATTAGAGTTCATAAAATTATTTTTTTTTATAAAGTTTATTTAAAGGGACGACATTTTTGTCCCTTTAAACAAAAAGTCAAAATTTTTATGAAATTTGGGAGGGAAAATTTGCCAAAACTTTTTTTGGGTTTAAAGGGACGACTTTGTCGTCCCTTTAGATTAAATTGTCGTCCCATTATACAAAAACTCAAAAATTGTATGAAATTGGAGGGGAAAATTTGGCTGCCAAATTTATTTTGGGGTTTAAAGGGACGACATTGTCGTCCCTTTAAAGATTATGTCGTCCCTTTAAACAAGACACTGATAATATAATCTGGCAGATTCATTTTTCCTCTTTCTTCTATTTTTCTTCTTCTCCGTTTTCCTCAAATATTTCCGGCGATTCCACCAAATTTCCAGCGATTGTTTACGATTTCAACAACCAATCATCTCTAATCTCATCCATAAACTTAGGTAAACCAATTTTCATCTTATTTTCGTCAAAAATTTCCTCTCTTTCAGTCTCTTTCTTCTTCCTTGGCATAGCTCCGGCGATTTGGGCGAATTTGGGGTGATTTCCGGCGATTCTTCACCATTTTCAACGAAAAACATGTCTAATTTCATTCCAATCAAAGGTGAATCATCTTTTCTTATTATTTTCGTCAATTTCTTCCGTTATTTTTGCAAAATACAACATGCTTGTGTGTGTGTAAATGCAATTATTGTGTTAAAGTTTGAAGTTATCATGTTGTGGGTTAAGGTTTCAAATGGGCTCGATTAGGTTCATCCTAATGGGTTCGATTCGGTTTATAGGAAGGTTCAATTCGGTTTCAAATTCACCATTTTTGCTTTTTGGTTATAATGGTAGGGTTCGATTCGGTTGTATGGGAGGGTTCGACAATTAGGTTGGATAGTTGTAGTATGATTAGTAATGAGTTATTGATTCGTTTATTTTGGATTATATTTTCGATTTTCGTTTGAGTTAGTAGTTAACATTGGTGTGTGTGTGTGTGTATAAATGCAATTGTAGTTAAAACTATAGTGAGGATGTGTGCCATTTGTGTACATGGTTGGGTTTTCGGTTTATGGAGGGTTCGATTCGGTTATATGACGGTAGTAACAAGTTTCAAGTTCAAACCGAGATTGTGTTGTATAGAGTTGATGCTAGTAGTGTATGAGTATGGTGTAGTTTGGATTTGGATTTGGACTTGCATTGAGTTGTGCCATTTTCTAATGAATGAAAATTTTGTGTGTTGTGCCATTTTTGGAATGAGTTGAATGTTATTCTAATTAAACGAGGTGAATGAAACGAGCGTGAAAGTTTAATATTCAGTACATGAGATATGGAGCAGAAGAGAGTAGATATATCACCATTGAATGTGTAGAAAAGGCAAGTGAAGTCATTTATGCAAATCATGTATGCAATTGAGTGGTTAGCGACGATCATGGAAATAATGTATGCAAATCTTCTTGTTTACAATATTGCAGAGTTTGCAGATGATGTGCTGGTGGGCGCAAATCTTCATTCATGTTTTTGTTTGACATTTTAGTTGGAGAATCTGGATCCTTTAGTAAGGCGAACTATTGTTGCTGCGTCTGCAGTTCCTGATCTTCAAGGTGATTTTCTCTGCTTTAGATTGAAGTTCTTATGATGAATTCAATTGAAAAAGAACTAAAATTGCTTCTCCCAGGAAGATATCTTTATATCACTAGTCAATTTCTTTTCATCGCAATACGCCTAATAGCAAATTGAATTTGTTAACATCATATGCTTTTGATTTTCTCGAGTATTCTCTACAAGTTATACATGTTTCTCCGCATGTATCGTTTCATTCTGAAAGCATCGATTCAAAGCTTCTACCTTTTATGAGACGGTGTTAGGTTTGTAGAAATATAGTTTTGATATTTTTGAAGTTTGTACGAGATAGTATGCTCTTTCGAAAAAAATGTATGCTCTTTCTAAACCACTACTGTGTTCTCTTACTCAGATTTCCTTTCATATAAAGGGATTGTTGGTAAAATGGGCATTGAGTCTATGAATGGTTGAGTTTTTTTAAAAACATTACAGATGTTGGATTTGTTTATTTTCTTAAGGTTGTGTATGATAAAGTTACGGATAGGAGTCGTGGCTTTGCATAACAATGGGCGATGTGAAAGAAGCCGAAGAGGCTATACGAATGTTCGACGGATCTGTAAGTTTCTTCACCAATACATGGTCTTACGACTTTGCGGAGACCTGAGAAGGATTGAAGAGTAGCACCATTCTCAAGTTGTTATTTCTCTAGTGTAATTTGTGTTGCTAAATTACTTCTTTAAAGTTCATTGTAAATTGGTGCTTAAGTTTATCTTCAAAAGTTTAGAAATATAATTAAATTTGTGCTAAATTACTTCTTTTTTGTTTTGAATCCCCTATTTTAAAATATTTTTTTTTTCCTATTTTAAAATATATTTTATGGGTTCATTCAATATTTTTTTTCCTATTTTAAAATATATATTTTTTCGGTTTTTAAATGAATTTCTAGAATTTTTATAAAATTATTAAATGAATTTCTGGAATTTTTATAATTTTTTTTTCCAAAATATGTTTTAAGGGACGACATATGTTGTCCCTTTAAATGGTTTTTATAAAAAAAATATTTTTTCGTATTAAACTTTATTATAAAAATTAATGTATAATCTTTTACGGGACGACATTGTCGTCCCTTTAAACGGTTTTTTTATAAAAAAAAATATTTTTTTCGTATTAAACTTTATTATAAAAATTAAATGTATAATCTTTTAAGGGACGATATTGTCGTCCCTTTAAATGGTTTTTTATAAAAAATTTATTTTTTTCGTATTAAACTTTATTAAAAAAATTAAATGTATAATCTTTGAAGAGACGACATTGTCGTCCCTTTAACTATTTTTAATAAATAAATTAAAAATTTTCCTCATAATTTTTTTTAATAAAATAAAATGAATTATATTTAAAGGGACGACATTGTCGTCCCTTAAAAGAATGCCATGTCAGCACGTTGAAATTTCTTAGAAAAGTCCGTGCCACGTCAACATACCTTTAAAGGGACAATTTTGTCGTCCCTTCAAAGGAGTCCGTTGTTTAAAGGGACAAAGCAGAAGGGACGTACCTCGATATATCATCATTGAGTGGACCTCATGGATACAATATTTACTAAGGCACATGAGCCAGATAAGGTATACAAGTCGGACTATCGACTTGGAAGCCATGGCACGCATGTCGAGCCTCGAGCCTCGAGCCTGAAGTATGGCTAAGGATTCGAGGTCACAACTATCGACCTACGGGCAGTACAGGACGTGAGTTCCAGGAGTCGATCATCCCAGGTCGGGCAGATCGATATCGAGAACAGAGTCCACACCAGCTACGTTGGCCCAATATCCACAGGATAACTTGGGAAAGGGGTAAAGCCCTATTAAGGGTGAATATGACAATAGCTACAAACCGACTCATATTAGGGTTAGGTCATGCATTGTCCTTATAAATACAAGGTTCCAGGAACTACGTAAGGCTTGATTCCTGGAATAAGAACAGGATACGTAGCCACTCTAAGAATTCCACTTAGACTCAGCCGCAATTATACAAAACCCCTTCTTTGTTCTTGGCAAGAGCGTTCTTGATTATTCATCATTAACATAAGGAAAATCCCGGATCTTTAAGGTGACATAATTTGTCATTGTCATTGGCGCTAGAAGGAGGGCCTCCTTCTTTTGTTGAATACGTCAAGATCATCATGCCACCAAAAGACAAAACCGCCAGAAAAACCACCTCCAAAAACGTAGATCCGCAGAATCCGCAGATAAGTGAGCAGGCAGGTATGGAGACTCAGGGAGATAAAAATCCAGCCTTGGAGACCGTCCAAGAAAATCCACCAAAGCAAACTCAGGCCTTGCCCCAGAGTATCAGGCCATGGTGGATCAGTTGGCGGCGACAGATCACAATGCTCTGAGAAAAATAATGGCGGAAGCATTTACACGATAGAAACTTCAGCAATAGCAGCACCGGGCGGAAGGCGGTCTGAATATCGCCGTCAATAAGCCTAAGCCAGCTCAGTTCGAAGAGATCAGCGCTTCCTCAAGTTCTGTCGAAAGGAGGAAGCGAGAAATCCAACAGAAGCACATACGCATCGATGAAGATAGCGTTAGGCAGGAGTTAGACGTAATCCTAGGGAAGACCCAGGGTCCGTTGTGGTTAGAATCTCCTTTCACCAAGGAGATTGAAGATTATCCTAAACCCAAGGGATTTAAGATTCCTAAGATAGATCCGTATGATGGCACCACCGACCCGGAGGACCATCTTCACAGATATCTATCCCAGATAAGGCTAGATTGTGCACCAGACGAGATGCGATGCCGGGCATTCGAGACTCTACTCATAGGTCGAGCAAGAGAGTGGTTTACCAAGTTGAAACCGGATCCATCTCCGCTTTTCACCATGCTCGCCCAAAAATTCAGACGCCTTCATCGTCAACAAAAAGTTTCGATTGAAGCGAGACGCACCTCACAAATGTGAGGCGAAGATAGAGACAGTCGGTGTTAGATTATCTCAAGAGGTTTAACCTTGAGGCCATGCAGTCAAGGATCCACAGGATCGAGTCTTGATCACTTCATTTGTAGGAGGACCGCGCAACACAAAGCTATATGAGAAGTTAGCGTAAACCTCCCGGAACATGGATGAATGTGTGAATGTCGCCCATCGATTTTGTCAAGCGAGGAGGCGGTGCGTAGGTACACCCAAGCCGAGTGGATGGACAACTCGAGGAAAGATGGTCGAGGAGCAAATAAGAACCAGTCTCGACAGCAGGATGTAGAGAGAAAAAAATCTGTTTGGGATCGCATCGAGGCACCTGTCTCGGGCCGGTCAGAGAAAAAGAGGGGTAAAAAGGATAAAGATTTTACTCCTCTCAACCGGTCACGTACGGAGGTTTTATCAATCATGGTCTCCAAGAACCTAGCCAAGAGGCCACCTCCGATCAAAAAACCTCGAGAAAAACGAAGGTCGACAAAGTACTGTGAATTCCACGAGGATACAAGCCATTCGACAGAGGAATGTTTCGACTTGAAGAAAGACATCGAAGCTCGCATCCAAGAGGGGAAGTTGGATGAGGTCGTTGACAGGTCACGTTACACTGAGCCCAAGGGGCAACGAGATTTCAAAATAAAAAATCCTGACCAGGATAGAGGTCGAAGTCGATAGAATCAGAGAAGAAGAGACCGATCTCCTGATAACGATAAGGACTACTATGGTCGGGACCACTATGATGATAATCGCCCAAATAATTATGTAAATATGATATTTGGGCCGGGGGAGAGCGAGAAAGAGCGAGCCAGTCGGGAACCAGACGACAGCTCGAGGCCACGCAAGCAGCCGAGATTAACCACGGAAGTCGGGTATGGCCCTAAAGACGACGTCCCTAGGTCGACTAGTCATAGTGAGGGGTTAGTAATTGAAGCGGTTATAAGTCGCACTAGAGTATCGAGGGTATGCGTCGATAATGGCAGCGCTGTGAATATCTTATACTACTCGGCATTCCAGGGAATGAAGCTCAAAGAGAAGGACTTAGTGCCCATAGCCTCGGCACTATTCGGTTTCACAGGTCAGGCAGTCCATCCCATGGGTTCCATAAAGCTACTCACGACAGTAGGTGATGGAGAGAGAGGGAGGACGCTAGAGTTAAACTACGTGGTCGTTAAAGCTCCCTTCGCTTATAATGTAATTGTGGGTAGACCAGCCCTTTTCAAGTTACGAGCTATAATTTCGACGTTCCATAACAGCATGAAATTCCCTACTCGAGATGGTTCCCACGAGGTAAAAAGGGATATTGAAATCGCCAGAAGCTGTAATTCGATAGTGATGAACGGTAAGATGGCGGTACAACAAGTCCTCGTCGAGGAACTTATTCCGGAAGAAAAAGAGAGAGAAATTGACAAGAGTTAGTGTTTACCACACGACCCAGTTCTCGGAGAGAAGAGGCCAGGACCTGGCCGTCCAGCTTCTCGACATCTTCGGCCGACATCCTACTCGTGGCAGCAAGATCGAGAGAGGGTTTGGTGACCTTGGCTTTTTAGCTTTTTTTCTTGGTCTCTCACCACTCTCTCGAGCCGACCTCTTCTTCTTCTCGCAATCAAGGTTGCCTCAGCGCCAGAAGTCTCTTCACCCCCTCCCACATTAAAGTCGATAACCTCATCTTCTTCGCGTATCGACCGGTGCTCATGGGTGAGTCCCCTCGAGGTAGAAGGCGGAGTTGGCTGTGTAACAAGGGTAGTTGTCTCGACTCCCTCAGTCGAGTCGTCGACAGTGGCAGGTCTCTCCTCTGACGCTGGGGGAATGGCCCTCGACCTAGATGCAGTGACAGCAGCAGCTATTGCGGAAGCCTTTGGGACAGCGAACCTCGAAAATCATCCCACTACCCAAACGAAAAAGGAGTCAGTATCAGAAATAGTAAAGATACAACTTCAAAGAGCAATAAGACTTAGCAACAAAATAATAAAGCTTCCTATAATTTTCTTGATCGATAGCAGGAAGACTTATGTAGAGTAAGGGTCCCGCCTCCTCGAGACGGGCAAGGTCATAAAGGAGACTCAGGTCCTCTGTAATCACCTCGAACTTGAATCTCTCGAGAGAAAGAGCCTCGTTGGGTGCGGCCTCACGACCCAGTTTGTCATCCCTTCCGTCTCTCGACCTCCATAAGCCGATATAAGGATTATCTAATCCATGTCGGAGAAAGAAAAACCTGGGCTTCCAATTCCCATGAGATGAAGGTCCCCGAGACACGAACTCATGATGATTGGTATGATTCTGAAACATGTACCACATCTTATCCGGCATCGCAGCGATCTTGTACCACCACCGAAATAAAGGAACGGTAAAACCGATACCCGCCACTCGCCAGGCAATCAAAAAGCCCATCAAAGTCCGGATCGCATTTGGGCCCAGTTGAGATACGCCAATCTCGTAATGACGAAGAACAGCCAGGACCGCCGGACACAGAGGGAACCTTAGCCCACTCTACAACTGGGCCTCATGGGCCCGTCTGAGAACCCCTTCGGGCTCATCGGCAAACTGATGGTGGCCGGAAGGAAGCTGAACCACCAGTTGAGGGCTAGAAAGCCCATATCTCCGCCGCAGTTGGTTGAGATCATCCGTGGTGAGACAGGAAATGCACCCCTTAGGACCCTTTCCATCCGTTCTGGTGGATAGTTTCTTGGGCTCCCTGACCGTACCCAAGGGTTCCTCAAGGTTTGGTTGCAGAGGTTGTTCGGAAGGAGCGGATAGTGGTGTTTGATCACCGGAACGAGATCCCTCTATTCTATCGGAGACTGTCGTACTACTAGACATGGACAGATTTGAGTGAATGCGGTAGGAAGAAGAAGAAGACAACAGGAAGACAAAGTTGCTTACTTGTTTTCTGGAGTTGAAGAAAGAAATGGATGGCAGTGGGAAACACCGTCTGGACTCCTCTCCCCCTTTATGCGTTTAGGTTGCCAAATGATAAGTGAAAAGACGTGATTAGGGGGTTTACCGGCAGTTATAACCCCCTAGATATCGCGAGAATCAAGGACGACGTCATTTATGGCAGAAGACGAAAGGATAGTGCGCTATGACGTCACAGCGAACGGCCACGATTGGCTGGGGAGACAGGTGGCATATGAAGCGGTTACACCATTTCCCGCCCAAGATTTAGTCCAACTCGAAGACGGTTTCAAATTGGCAGATCTGACCTCGGACAACGGAAGTCGCATCTCTCAGGTCTGGGGGGGCTTATGACGATACCGGGTTACGCACCTCGATATATTATCATCAAGTGGACCTCATGGATGCAATATTTACTAAGGCACATGAGCCAGATAAGGCATACAAGTCGGACTATCGACTTGGAAGCCATGGCACGCATGTCGAGCCTCGAGCCTGAAGTATGGCTAGGGATTCGAGGTCACAACTATCGACCTACGGGTAGTACAGGACGTGAGTTCCAGGAGTTGATCATCCCAGGTCGGGCAGATCGATATCGAGAACAGAGTCCACACCAGCTACGTTGGCCCAATATCCACAGGATAACTTAGGCAAGGGGTAAAGCCCTATTAAGGGTGAATATGACAATAGCTACAAACCGACTCATATTAGGGTTAGGTCATGCATTGTCCTTATAAATACAAGGTTCCAGGAACTACGTAAGACTTGATTCCTGGAATAAGAACAGGATACGTAGGCACTCTAAGAATTCCACTTAGACTCAGCCGCAATTATACAAAACCCCTTCTTTGTTCTTGGCAAGAGGGTTCTTGATTATTCATCATTAACATAAGGAAAAGCCCGGATCTTTAAGGTGACATAATTTGTCATCGTCATTATTGAACTGATTTCAAATGATCTTTTATTGTTAGAGACAATGACAATATTGTTTAGATAATTATTGAATAATAATAGAGTTGTTAGGATATATTCATTTGTTTAGATATAGATCTATTTATCGGGAAGTAGTCTATAAATATTGTATTCTTTTAACCACAAACTCACACACACAATTTCTGGTAATTAGACAAGGGTTTTATCAGGTGAAGCCTCCTTATCTCTCCAATTCCATCCTTATCACTTATTTTAAATATAAGTTCACCTTGCATTTAAGTTTCCTTCACGTTAATGGGCTCTAGGCCAGATTTATCTGAGTATTTGCGTGAAAAATCATTTGAATAATTTGAATTCAGCTTTATCTTGTTTCTTCTGAATTCAAATTTCTTGTGTCTGAATGCTCTTGGTCGTTATTAGTGTGGTGAACTCTATTTAAATAAAAACAAAAAAAAACAAAAAACAAAAAAAAAATCTTTACGGAAAGTCTATTTAAGCAAATAATCTTTTGTCAAAAAGTCTATATAAACAATTGCGCCGTTATTTTCTGCTCAAAAGTTATTGATCTGAAACCCTAGCAAGTTAAAGTTATTCGATTCAGCCTTAATTACAGTCCTCATAGGTCGTCAAGCAACATTGAAGTCGGTCATGAGGAGAAGAAAATCAAAGAGTTGTGTCCCCGATTCTTCCCGGAGGGAACAAAAACATTGTGCTGATAGGATCAGCGATTTACCGGACTCGATTCTTGCTCATATTCTTTCTCTTCTCCCTGCAAGAACTGCTGTGGCTACCACAATTCTCTCAAAAAGGTGGAAATTTTTGTGGACAACCGCTGGTAATCTCGATTTTTGTTGCCCTAAAAATTACACCGGCGCTGTAGTAGAACAATTTGTCCATTTCGTAAACTATTTTTTGCTTCTTCATAAACCTGGTTATTTTAATAAGCTTTCTTTAACCTGGAAAAAAGGATGCATTCCATTCCATGTTCAGATCTGGATCTGTGCTGCCGTAGCTAGGGATGTTCATGAGCTTATTGTTCGTGTTGGCATTTCTAAGTTACCCATTCATGTGCAATCATACATGTTTAGCTCTGAAAGGCTTAAATCTTTAGATTTGAAATGCAACATTTGCATCAACCCTGAAATCGTGGTTTCTCTTCCGAGACTTGAAAGTCTAAAGCTGATTTCTGTTTATTTTCGGAGTGAGGAAGCTTTTTGCAAACTTTTAGATGGTTGTCCGGTGTTGAAGCATCTCGTCATTCGTATGGATATTGGAAAAATGATAAGATATGGTTACGTTGAAATGGTCGACGGGGTTTCATTCAAATGCATAGTATCTTCTACTTGTTTAAAACATCTTGAATTATATGCCTACGATAAATTCCCAACACCCGAAGGTCATACTGCTTTATGCGGTGTTGAATTAGATGCTCCTTCCCTCGAGTACATTATGTTAGATCATCAGATAAATAACATCGTCGTCATACAAGAAACACTTAACTTTTTGGGTGAAGCAAACATCCAACTTAGTGTTTTTGAATATGAAACTGAAATTCCAAATTATTGCAATTCCTTTGTTGAAGCGCTTCATGCTTTTGGTTGTGCAAAGACTCTGATCTTTTCCGATGAAGTTACTCGGGTAAGTCTATTTATCTGATAGGAAAATGATAAATACACAGAAAAAGAGCATAGTATCTTCTCCCGAAAAACTGATTTTGTGGTCCAAGTTTTGTTTGGTTTTTTTGTTTGTTATTTTTGGGACCAAGTTTGTGGTCCAATGTGTTTGTGTGCAACTTTCAGGGGATAAGGTCGGTGGTTAAATCACCTTCCTATCTGATATCACTAATTCATGTTTATTAATGGGAAAGGTTTCAACCATGACGAAATCGAGATTGAAATAATCAATTACAACATCCTTAGTCGGACCCGGATAAATCTTGATAGTAGGCACGTATACGATATGATCAATGGTATAAAAGTAGTTGTGTGTCAATTTTGTTGTGATATACGGTACCATTGCCCATGTCAAAAGGAATTCTGAAACCTTTTTTTTGTCTTTTGAGTAATTTTTTTTTGTTTGTTGTTGTATTGAATATGTCATGTCTGCTTTGAATTGATAAATTAGGTACCTAACCTTTGGATTTATTTTATTTCGATATATATATATATATATACACACATATATGCAATGGTATTCATTTGATATTGATTGTTTCAGGCTCTTAGTTGTGCCACAGTCAAAATGCAAACTAGGTTTAACAGATTAACGAGATTGGAGGTGACAATAGATTGGGGCTCAAGAACACCGTCCGTAGTCCATAGAGCGAGCTCAGATCCTCTACGGTGAAAGCAACATATATATGAATGGTTGAACGAGTGTCATCTATATATCTGACTACACATTTACGATGTAAAAGAGTTCTGATCGTAGATTTTTTCTATTCGATAGAGTTTACAATTACATTGTTTTGATGATATAGTGTTCCAAAACACTCCAAATTTTAAGGATCAGAATTCCCCAACAGCATAGAGCTTGGGAAACTCGGATAAACTTCAGGTGCAGAGGATCCCAATTCGTATAGAGCTAATTTTGATAAGCTCTTTCCGCGGCGACCAATTTCCCATTTGAAAGAATTGCTTTATACACCCCTATCAAAACCAAAATATGCAAATAACTATTGAGGAAAAACAGTGTGATTCGTGCAGGAGTTACAGCTTAAAATGCAGGGTTTGAAAGAAATCTACACAAATAAAAAAATGGCGTCAAAATGCAACCTATATCGCTATCATAAATTTCCGTTACTTATTCAAATTTTAATTTTGGGTGGAGGGATCGAGATGGTGAGAAGTGAAGTGATTGACTGAAACAATTAGAATTAATCATGCTGAATTAATTCTACAGGACAAAAGATAGCCTTAGGATCAAAAAATGTGACTTACACGTACATACATTCTAAAAACACAAGATTTAACGTGTTTTAATCGCAAGATGATACTTGAATTCATCGCAATTAGGATCATGTGCCCCCCAACACATCATCTGCAAACTCTGTAATGTAAACAAGATTTACATGCATTATTTCCATGATCACTAACCACTCAATTGCATATATAGGTCCAATTCATTTGCCTAAATGACTTCACTTGCCTTTTCTACAAATCCAAGGGTAATATATCAGCTCTCTTCTGCTCCATATATATCGCATGTACTGAATTGTTTTATCTAAAGCTCTTTCTCTAATTTTGTTTGCCGGCCATAATTTCATAAGTGGCTCCGTACTGTAGTTAAGTGTATCCCAAAGAAGATCTTGAGTGATTGAATGTGGATAGTACAAATCTTCCTGAACAATGAAATTCATCAAATAATAAAAACTTATTAGCTTTACTCAATATAGCATCCAGATGCAAGATAGATAATTAAGAGATGCAATATAACAGTAATAATCAACGGAAATAACAGAAACAAGAAGAACACAAAATTTAACGTGGTTTCCGGCGTTGTGCCAACTTCTCCACGGACAGAAAAGAGATATTTTATTATGCATTGAATTTCAGACGGATTACACACTTTACAATGATCAATACAGTTGGTATTTATAGGCACATATCCCAAAGCCCTAACCGTCAAAGGATCTTTGTCGGATTGCCATAAATGCCCCAGATGTTGGATCATCTGCTGACCCAACTCAGCTGACCATTGCCAAGATGTAGAACTCACCAAGATCCAAAACCTCAATGCACCTTCAAAGCAGTCACGACACGTAAGAAGAACCTCAAAGAAACTTCTCACCGACTTTCACAGATTTGGATACACTTATCAGCTGACCATCACTCAGCCGACTTTCACATATTAGTTTACCAGATGTAGAGTTTAAGTCACTTTGCTGACATGAAGGCTGAATTTCAGAACATGTTAATGGAAAGAGGTGGTGGTAGAGATAACCGAAGTGGTAAGGATAACCGCGGTGGAAGAAGTAACCGTGATGGTACAGATGTTAAGAAAACTTCTCTAGGGCCGTTTTTTGTTTTTGCGGTCATTGTAAAGGGAGTGGCCATCACTATTATAATTGTCCTGATTTCTTGCAAGAACTACGTAGAATCGATGAGGAATCTCGTTTGAAACGTTAATCAGCAAGGGAAGAAGACTTGGTTGAAGCAAAAAACGAAGAGATTGTTAACACTCGAGAAGAAGAGTTGAAAAGCGATGATGATGAGAGCATGGTAGAGGAGACTAGGCCAAATTTTATGGAGAAATTGGAGGAAAATGTGACAGAACGCATGGAGGATGAGAAAAATTCGGTCATTCCTGTTCATGAGCCTATTGTTAGCAAGCCAGAGCACCTATTTGTGAACCCTTTTGCTACATTTATTGATGCATATCCGATTGATACTTGCTATTTTTATCTTGCTGTTTTACGAGGAGTCATTCATGAGTCTATTATGCCGAAGGAGCGTTGTGATATTGCATGTATGGCGTATGACTCCTCAACAAAACATGCCATTGGATTTAGTTTGGCTATCTGGCTCGTATTTGATGCAGGGGTTCGATTGGTGTCTTTTTGTGTTTCTTTGAGATTGACATGTGCTGATGCACTTCATGACGTCCGATTGATTCGATGACGAATCTTTTCCAACCGGGAGGGAATGATGTCATCAAAGATTTTAGTAGACTTTTATTATTATTTATTAGGTTTTTATATTATTTTTATTTCTATTATTTAATTTTGTCCCACATCGATTAGGAGTTGTTTTGTTTCTTTCATTGTAGCCTTTAAAAAGGCATTAGTTGTAATCTTTTTTAGACAGACAAATTTTGATATAAATATATTATATATGAAACTTTTAAGCTTTGGTGAGTTTTCTCACGTTAGTGTTTGGTGGATTCCAGACCGGTGATTGGTGGATTCCAAACAGGACTTATCAAGGTTGTGAGCGAACCTTGTGGGTGTCCATTTATACCAAGCTTTTTAGCTACGTGTAAGCATAGGGTCGAGTGAAGCATTGACTTCTTGCCTCTTTATGATGTCCATTTAGTCCTGTGTTGGTGTAGACAACTGAAAATGGAATGAATGCCCATTTTTCTCATGAAATAGTGGAAAAGGAGTGCATCCATAGCTCTGTTAGAATATCTGTTAGCTGCTACCGTGTTCTAACAAGCATGAGTCTTAGGAATCCAGACTACACCTTGGCTCTTGTAACATGACAATCAAGCTCTATATGTTTAGTTCATTCATGGAATATAGGATTCTTGGCTATATGAATTGCACTTGCATTATCACAAAACAAGAGGATTAGTAGCTTGACAGGTATATGCAGATCATTCATAAGATAGACTAACCATTGGTGTCACATGTGGCACCAGCCATGGCCCTATATTCAGCCTCTGATGAACTTCTGGCAATTGTGATGTGCTTAAAGTGTTTGCTGGATGTGCAGAAACATAAAAGGTAGTAAGATTCTTGAAAGGACAGAATCCTGAATATTCCCATGTCATGACATAGGCTCAATTGATGCATCATGTGCCAGACCTTCATACTGTGTTATTAAAAAAAGAATAAAAAACAAAAACACATGAAAAAGAAGAAGAAACAATATGAACACTAATAACGTGGGTAAACTTCACCAATAGTGACGGAAACCAGAATATTACAAGAGTATAGCATATTTGCAGTAGATAATCGAATGAGTGCTGAATCTACTATGGTGTATACCTTATATTGGTGTTGTATCATTAATTTAACCACGTATAATCAGTTGTAACCGATTCTACACTCCTAACTAACTTAATAACTAATTTAGTAAGCTAGGTGTTTGATCAAGTCCTCAATGAGTTGGTATATTGACTTCTTGCCTCTTTATGACATCAATTTAGTCCTTTTATCTCCAATAAAGTTGAAGAATATTTTACTTTCTCTTAGAGAGAAGACGACCTCCAGATGCACGTACTTTGCATTTTATACCATGACAAAATAGTCCCTTGACCTTGCAACAGTCAGGATATTGACATTGTGTTGCACGACACTGAGAAGCATGCACCAAGAGATCAAGCATCTTCTGAAGCTACAAAGAAAAGAATCCATAGACACATTATCAAATCCAAAGCCAACTAATTCCAAACAAGGTTCAGAATTGTCAAGGGGCAATATGGGAAGAGTTTTCAACTCATTCATTAATGGATTAATCAACAAAATTATATTAGAATCTATCATCAAGCACATTATGCCATCGCAATGACCTACCAAATTTAGACGAGTGCGGTAAATTAAGCAACTGAGATTTATTAACACCCTCAACACCCTATTGGAACATCAGGCCTGATGTTTCTTTATTCTCACCATAGAAACATATGATGTTTCTTAAAAACCGATAGTCCAACCGCGGCGTAGGCCGAGCAGCCATTTAACTCTTCTCGCATTTCATGAGGTGCCTGTTGACGAAATTTCTACTTTTTATGAGATTAAGCCATGACTGACTTACACTTTCGAATTGGATGATAGTCCCTTCACCTTGCAACAGTTAAGATATTGATATTGTGTTGCACGGAACTGAGAAGCATGCACCAAGAGATCGAGCATCTTTCGAAGCTACAATTCGATTTATACTTTTCAATATGCTTGGGTTTCTAGACCACCAACTTTTCGTATAGTCCACTCGTCTCACTCTTTGCCTACGGATAGTAAGGTTCAAGATTTTCCGCGCGTCAGACAGTGGATCTGCCTCTTCTTAGGCATGAGTTTCAGGCATGGGAGGTGGATGTGGTTCTTCAGACTCCTATTGTAGACAGTTCGCACCCTGATAAATTGATCTGGCATGTGCATCGTCATCTTCAGGACCAGATAGAGTATGGCGGGAGGTTTGGCAGGTTAGTGTGCAGCCGCTTGTCCATCATTTCTTGTGGCTGTGTCTGCAAGATTGCTTGCCGATTGGAGAGCAGCTTGCCAAGCACAATATGGTTTTGGGTCAATATTTGGCATGCGGAAGGGAGATGGAATCTTTACGTCATGTGCTTTTTGATTTTGGTAAGGAGCAATTGCAACGTGGGTCGAACTTTAAGGAGTTTTTTGGAGCCGTGTTGGCCCGTTACTCTCCGGGTGAGGTCTCTACATTCTGTATGCTTCTCTGGAACCTTTGGAAGGCTCGATGCAATGCAGTATTTGACGAGGCGCCTATTTATGTTTCCCGCGTGGTCTTTACTTTCTTAGCCGGGGCGAAGGAATTTCGGCAGGCTATGGAATATCCTCATGTTGTCCCTGAAGGATTCACTCACCCGGTTATATGGAGTGCGCCTTTAGTGGGCACATGGAAATGCAATACTGATGCATCTGTCACCGACTCGGGTTTTGGGATTGACTTGATTTTCAGAGACGCACTTGGCTCGATTGTAGCTGCCTTTTCAGTACACTTAAATCCGGGTATCACCCCTGAGATTCTGGAGATGTATGCGATACTATTGGCGATGGAGGAGCTAGTCGATTGGGCCTCTCTGTGGTCACCTTTGAGACTGATTGTTTGCCGTGTGTTCAAGCTCCCTTGCGGCCATCAGACGATTTGTCTGTTTTCAGTTGCCTAGCACGTAACTGTCTAGCGCTTTTAGCATCTTTTGTCTCTTCTTCCTTTACTTTTGTTAAGCGAACTGGTAATTTCCTGGTGCATTGCTGGCTAGACATGGCTTGGGTCACTTTGGTCGGGTTGCAGGGGTACAACGCCTCCGATGATGTTACTTCTGCCGCTTGGGTCAACAGTGTAGATTACTGTTGTGGCAATTGATTATGTATTTTCGTTGTGACTTTATCATTCTTCAATAAGTACTTTAGTTCATGTATTTTCTTTTCTCCAAATTCCCCCAATTTTTTACGGTAAACCTAGCTGCTCACCAGATCGTCTAGCATAAGAAAAAATGCAATTCATCTCCTGAGGCTATTCAAGTGTGTAACTTTTGGATTTCCTTTTCCTGGTTTTTTAACACCGTAACAACGAGCTGCTGCATTGGAGCAGAAAGGGTCTTGAGAGTGATTGCAGAACCTAAATTTTTTGTTTTTCACTGATTTTTTAGCATAAGTACATCCGTTGTTTTGCTTTTATATAGATAGGTTATATTTGTATAGAAATAGAAAGATGAAAGATATTGTGAAGAACTTTGTTGGGCAATTAAGCGAATTTAAATTTAATTTCATAAAATTTTCAGGTACCAAAGAAGAAACCCAAGGAATCGTCATCCAGCTATAAGCGAAACGAGCTCGAGTCTGATGAGGACTCTCCTCCAAGGAAAGCTGTGGCACCTCGTCGAAAGGCTATAGTTTATGACATCGACAATGAGTAATTTTGCATAGTCCAGTCAAAGGTATGTGAGTAAATTCTTTTCAAATCTATTTACTGAAATGCAAGAAATAATGTTAAAAACTACTCGAATGCGAACGTGATGTTGTCAGTAAATAAATGAATTGTAGAGCACCACAACAAGATTTATAAATAGGCACGTACTGGAGTGCCTTAAGGAAAATGATAGATTTAGTGAAGTGCCTTTAATGCCCCACTTCTATCGGGTGCTCAATGCAATCCAAA
The DNA here is from genome assembly GCA_026214975.1 of Gentiana macrophylla. Classification (NCBI taxonomy): domain Eukaryota; kingdom Viridiplantae; phylum Streptophyta; class Magnoliopsida; order Gentianales; family Gentianaceae; genus Gentiana; species Gentiana macrophylla. The sequence goes on from CM047817.1 coordinate 68,586,207, forward strand.
CAAATTAGAAGATCAAGTTTCCTTATGTTATCCTCCAAAACACAATTATGTAAATCAATTACTTGTGGATTTAAGGGTTCCATCACGTGTAAGTTTTTTTTTTTTTTTTTTTTTTGAGGAACCTTCACGTGTAAGTTAAACACAATAATATAATGTACCTGGTGATTACTTCACAGCAATTATTATATATTATTCCCTCCGTTTTTTTTAACCACCGGATAGAAAAAAAAAATTACACAGATTAATAAATTGATTAATGTATTTGAAATTAAATGTAAAATAACAAAACTATCTTTCATCCATTGTGCATGGAAAATTATAACAAAAAAATTTGGGTTATTAAAATGAAGGATTAAGGGAAGAAAAAAAAAAAAAAAGGATGAATTGGTATTGTAAAATGAGAGATAAATTAAAACAAGGGGAATGAGGAAGAAGGACAGAAATATTTCATCAATTGAGTAGAAGGACAGTTTTTAAAAACTTTTGCATAAAGGACAAAACTATTTATTCACTGTCGAAATTCACTTGTGTTTGAAATTCACTATTTAAATTCATTGACGAAATTCACCGTCGAAATTCACTATTTTTCAAAATTCATCGTCGAAATTCACTAATTTTCGGATTCACTTATCGAAATTCACTATCGAAATTCACCGATTTCGGGATTCACTAGGAGATTCACCGATTTTCTGGATTCACTGTTTCATCATTCTTATAAAATTATGCAGTTGTCATTCTCCCTATAAAAAATATGTAGTTGTCCTGTTAATTAAAAATATTTCAGATTGTGTCCTTATCCCTAATTTTCCATTAAAACAAAGCAAATTTTAAAAAGTGACACTAAAATAAAAAAGGGGAGAGAGTATATCACGCAATTTTTTTTTTTTTTTGATGAATATATCACTTAGAACCCTAAAAATCCCAATCACCTTACAAATCAAATTTCATAATATGCGGAGAGAGTATATCATACAAATTTTTATTTATTTTTTGATGAATATATCACTTAGAACCCTAAAAATCCCAATCACCCTACAAATCAAATTTCATAATATAGTTACTGCTTCTCTAAAACTGCTGTAGGGTTCATTCCAGCCTTCCAGGTTAGTATAATTTATTAATTCATCATCGTCGATCTGTTTCTATATATATATATATATATATATATATATATACTAAAACATTTCATATCTCTGACGAAATATATATATATATATATATAATTTTGCAGCTATTTTTTCCGACTTTTTTATCAGAACATTGTTCGTCATCATCCTTGGTGGTTTTAGCCCTCGATATATATACCCTAGTTAAAGTTATTACAGTCCGCCAAAATGATCGATTTACATAAAATAAGGAATTAACTCAGGATGAATACTAGTGGTGGGAGATCAACAAATGTGTCCAAGAGAGGCGGATATGGTGCTGATTCCGATGATAGGATCAGCGATTTACCAGACTCGATGCTTAGTCATATTCTCTCTTTCCTTCCCACAAAGGATGCTGTACATGGGCCACCCACATTCTTTCAAAAAGTTGGAGTTTTGTGTGGACTACAGCAATTACTAATCTCGACTTTCATTACCCTGCTGATCAATAACTCAAATCCAAAGACTTCATGGACTTTGTTAACTATGTTTTGCTTCTTCATAAAGCTGCCTATTTAAATAGGTTTTCTCTAACATTGGAAACTGAATCTCTTCCCTCCAATGTTGAAGCTCGGATCAATTCTTGGATCTGCGAAGCAGTTGCTAGGAATGTTCACGAGCTTTTTGTTTCCGCTAAGAATTTTAAGCTACCGATTCAAACACAGAGAATGATGTTCGGTTGTAGTGAAGGACTACAATCTCTAGAATTGAACTGTAACTTTTGGATTTCCTCTGAAATCGCAGTTTCTCTTCCAAGACTTGAAATTCTAAGACTGAGTTCAATTTATTTACAGCACGAGAATGAGAAAGCTGCTTTCTCTAAACTTTTAGATGGTTGCCCAGTGTTAAAATATCTGTTCATGGATTTGTATATGGATAATCTCGGATTGGTTGTATGTGGATTTGTAATATCTTCTAAATCCTTGAGACACCTTGAACTATATGTACATAATAAATGCCCAACAATTATAGGCGCTGCCTGCGTTATCGGGTTATATGCTCCTTCCCTTGAGTACATCAAGTTAGAAGATCAAGTATCTGTCATCTTGAAAACATCAAGTCTTAATTCTTTGGTTGAAGCCAATATCCAACTTGCTTCTTTGGATACTCTTAATCCATCTCCAAATTATTGTTTTGATTATCTTGTTAACGCCTTTCAGGCTTTTAATTGTGCAAAGGCCCTGACCTTATCAGCTCATGTTGTTCGGGTATGTCATTCGATCAAGCTGATGATCGATGTTTTTTTTTAAAAAAATTAGTTCTTAATTTGGGCTCTTTATTATTATTATTATTTTTTTTTGGTATATATGACTATTGGCTAAGGGTATGGATCATCAAGAGTTAATTTATTCATCCCCATGATCAAGTTCACTTGATATCATTCAATATCTATGTATTTGAAGATCATCTAACCTTGATATTTTTTAAGGCTTTTAGTCGTGCCACGGTTAAAATGAGAACAAAGTTTAAGAGATTGACAAGATTGGAGGTGACAATTGATCGATCGGAACCATTGGAGTTCATTACAAGACTTCATAAAGTTATCAGACAGTTTAGAAGTTCTCACAATTAAAAAGGTTTGTTATTAGGTGTCTACTTAATTAGATCAACGAAATAAAATCAATAAATAGTAGTAAATTTGATTTCTAATGTTGTGAATTTCTGTTTCTCTGTTATGACCAGGACCGTGATACTACGAGGGAGAACTACCTTAACAACTCAAACTGGGAGCAACTTGATCTGGTTCCCAGATGTTTGTCAAACAGCTTGAGGACAGTTTCAATTGGTGATTATTATGGTCATCACGATGAGCTTGAAATGGTATCTTACATTTTAAAGCATGGAAGTGTCCTACAAGTTATGAAGTTATGTTTTGATGAATCAATTAGTGACTTCAAAAAGATGTTTGAGATGGTCAAGAAGTTTCCCACAAAATCATCTTTTTGTGAAGTTAATTTTGTTAGAAATATGGCTTGAGCACCATCCATTATAATAATGTCAGCAAGTGATTTTTTTTTTTTTTTTTTTTTTTTTTTTTTTTTTTGTTTTGAAAAATTCCAAATAGGAAAGGTGGGACATGCAATATTTGGTTATTTAGGTTGATGCTGAAATTATAGCTATTCAGACATTAATTAAACTCCTTGTAAGTTGCAATGGTGAAATGTTATGTTCTATCTTAGTTTTTATTTTTCTATGTTATGTTATCTTCCTTTTTCTGCAGTTTTATGTTTGTAAATATGACATTTTTAGTTTTTTTGTGTGTGTGTGTTTTTGTGTTTTTTTATTGCCAAACATAGACATAATGTTAATTATTTACCTTCCGGTCAGCTTAAGTCTATGCGATATCCCCTAGTCTTAATTATATTAGTTAGTACAAATATTTAAAATAAAAGTAGAAGACACATTTAAATCATTTAATTAAATTCGAGTGTAAGATGAATGTTATCTTAGAACGAAAAATAGGAGCAATGAAGAATACTACTTGCTGGCTTTGATTTTGGTAGCAGAGAATCCAAAGAACATGAAAATTGCAAAACAGATTGTAAATTCTCAATGAAAAGTAGTGAATGTTGTTTGGCTCCGGAACAACAGCTTCTTCAGCACTTTGCTTTACATTCCTGCACAGAAGACACCTCCATGTTGTAGCAATAGATTCATATAATGTGAAGAAGATTCGACAGTAGATTGATTAATTTTTCTTTTTGGTAGTGTTAAAACTACGTCATTTTGATGGTAGTGTTTCGAAACACTCTACACTTTAACGATCATATCATTGGAACCTCCCAGTGACTTAGATTTAGGATTAATTCAGTATATCATTTAATTGATTAGAAAGTGTTTACACATTACACCATTATATCAGGCCTAATACATGAAAGAATAACAAACTTGATTCTATCCTATCCTTCACAATACACTTGGCACAATCATAGCATAACGCAGTGTCTAGGCTATTCTCTAACATCCCCCCTCAAACTAAATGGGGAGTGGACCATATAGAGTTTGAACCTTGATGAAGTAAACTGTGAGACATGTGATACTTGAAGATGTCCAGCAAACACATGATGTCTAACAAAGTGCACATCTATCTCAATATGTTTTGTTCTTGCATGAAAGACTGGATTATGTGCCAAGGTCTCTGCTCCAATGTTGTCACTATATAGCCGTGGCCTGTTAGGTAAAAGGATATGCATTTCTCTTAACAAAGATTGCAGCCAAAGTACTTCAACAGCTAAATGGGCAAGTGCCCTGTACTCAGATTATGTGCTTGACCTTGATACAACTTGCTGCTTCTTTGAGGACCAGGATACAAGAGAATGTCTTAGGTAGAAACAGTAACATGCTACTCACTTTCTGTCAAAAGGATTTCATCCCCAATCAGCATTAGAGTACCCTTGAATTTTAAGATTACCAGAAGCTTTGAACACTAGTCCAAGATTAATTGTTCCTTTGATATACCTGAGTACTCTTTTCAAAGCTTTCCAATGTTCTGATGTAGGTGTGTGCATGAACTGTGATAATGTGTTCACAGAAAATGATAGATCAGGCCTGGTAAATGTCAGGTACTGAAGCCCCTCAATGGCACTCCTGTATGGTGTTGGATTTTGCAGTGGCTCACCTTCACCAGGTCTTAGAATTTTACCTGAAAGCATGGGGGTTGGACATGGTTTCAGATTCGGCAAGTTCATTCTATCCAGCAGCTATAGTGCATATTGTTTCTGAGATGGAGTAAGTGTATATGTTGTCCTGTGAACCTCTATACCCAGAAAATGTGATATTGGCCCCAGGTCCTTAAGAGAAAACCTAGCATTCAGAACCTTTATAAACTTTTGAAGGTGTCAGAATTCCCTATGATCAGAAAGTCATATACATACACCAGCACATATAAAACAATACTGTCATGGTTAAAGACAAATAAGGAAGAGTCTGAAACAGACTGTTTAAAACCCATTTTTGTAGCTGTGTCTTCATCTCATCAAACCATGCCCTTGGAGTCTGTTTAAGGCCATATACTGCTTTGTTCAAATGGCAGACATGTGAAGGTCTATTTTGATCAATGAACCCCTCTAGTTGTGACATAATTACTTCCTCATGAAGTGTTATATTTAGAAAAGCGTTGTTTATATCCATCTGCTGAATTGACCAGTGCTTCTGAACTGCCAATGACAGAATCACTCTGATTGTTGAGGATTTAGATACTGGACTGAAGGTGTCACTGTATTCTATCCCAGGCTGCTGGTGGAAGCCATTAGCAACCAATCATGCCTTGTGTTTCAAAACACTTCCATCAGGTTTGAGCTTCAACTTGTATACCCATTTATTCCCTACTATGTGATGTGAGGGATCTGGTGGGACTAAGTCCTAAGTGTGATTATCACACAGTGCTTTGTACTCCTCCTGCATTGCCTTGGACCATTGTGGATCAGCAGGGGCATCAGCAATCTTAGTGGGTTCATTTTGACTTGGATAGGACTGCTTTTGTGTAAGTCTAGAGAATTTCTTGGGTTTGTAGATTCCAGCCTTGAATCTAGTCTGCATATGATGGACAGGCCCCAGGCTTTGTACAGTAGGGGGTGCAGGTGCTACAGTACTACCAGAGTGTGAATCAACGTCTGAAGTGTGAGTGATCTCAGGTGCAGGTGTGTCAGACCTACTAGTTGGCGTATATGTGGGTCTGCTAAGTGATGATGAGGTGCCCTCGGAATCATTAGGCACATTCTCCTGTACTGCTGGAAGTTCCAGATCATCTGTATAAGGATCAAGAGATGCCAGGACTTGATACATTTTTTGGGAAAAACCAGGACGGGGAGTGACTTTTGTTGTGGTTTGAGACTCTAAGTTGTCAGATGATGTGTTGATATTTTAGTAAGGAAAGGTGCTTTCATTGAACTCAACATCCTTAGAGACATACATCCTACCAGAGGGATCCATACACAGGTGATATGGTGCGAACTTAGACCTAGGTAGGTGCATTGTTGGGTGTGATACTGGAATTTGTGAGTTTGATAGGGTCTGAGGAGAGGATAGAAGGCACATCCAAAGACTCTACAGCTACTATAGATGGGAACCTTTTTGTAAAGCATTTCAATAGGTGACTTGTCTTACAGGACAAGTGTGGGGAGGATATTTATGAGGTGAACAACATGTTCAAAGCTGTGCCACCAGTATTTCATAGGAAGATTGGCTTGTGTTAGGAGACTCAGACCAGTTTCAGTGATGTGCATGTGCTTCCTTTCAACTGTGCCATTTTGGGCGTGTGTATGTGGACAGGGATGTCTGAAATGGATGCCAAACTGACTAAGGTGAGTTTCAAAGGATCTGAATTCTCCTCCCTATTCTGATTGGAGTTGTTTGATCTTATGATTAAGCTGGTTTTCAACAAGAGCTTTGAATTGAATAAAGGCATCTAAGGCATCTGATTTGAACTTTAAGGGGTAGATCCAGGTGAATCTACTATAATTATCTCTACAAAAGATATTTAATAGAAGTATCCATTAACAGATTTGACTGAAGATGGCCCCCACAAATCTGTATGGATGAGCTCCAAAGGCATAACAGAAACAGATGTAGATGAAGTATAAGGCAATGAATGAAGTTTACCGAACTGACATGCATCACAAAAAGGAAACTTTTCATTAATATCAAAGGATTGATTACAACTTTTGAAAACAACTTTCAAGACTCTAACAGAGGGGTGTCCTAGTCTCCTATGCCAAAGTTCTAGGGATTTGACAGTACTAGCAACAAAAACAGACTTATTTGAGGACTAATCTTGAACTTTTGAGGATGATGGAATGACTGGCAGTCTCAAATATTGATACAGACCATCTCTAAGTTGTCCTTCCAGTAGGGTAGCCTTGGTTTCCTTGTCCTTAACAAAACACCCAAAGTTAGAAAACTCAACATAAACATTATTATCTGCTGGCAGTTGATAAACACTTAACAGGTTTTTTGCAATTGTGGGAACACACAAGACATTATTCAAAAATAGATTGGTGTTTGTGTGTGGCAATAGAATGTTAGTGAATCCAGTGTGAGTGATAAAAAGCTTCTCAGTATTACCAACAACAAGTCCATATGTACCATCATATGGGGTGCTGAGGCTCAAATTGTTAAGGTCAGATGTCACGTAGTTGCTGCCACCATTGTCTAGATACCATGAGGGATCTAGAATAGTTTCAGGAGCTGCTATATGTGCAGATACTTGCTTAGCCTGTGATGGTGGTGGACTGGGAGATACAAAATCAGTTTCAAATCTATGCCAACATTCTTCAGCAATGTGTCCCACATTGAAGCAAATTTGACAGGTTAGCCTAGGTCCCTGATTAGCACTTTGATTCTTTCTTCCACCAGATCTTCCATGACTTCTACCACCCCTGTATGATCCTCTTCCTCTATTTCCACCATTGGGTGAACCCTAAGGTCTGGGTTGACATCTACCAGCATTGTGTTGGGTGTAAGCAGCATTAGCACTAGGATTCACCAGATTCACAGCATGGGAGTTATACCGTGAGATCAAACGTTCATGAGTGAGAATTTGGGCTTGAACTTCAGGCCAAGATAGGGAGGTAACCCTAGAGGTGATATTGACCACAACCAATTTATATTCCTTTGGTAGACCACCCAAAGTAGCAAGAACGAGCTCTGAGTTTGGAATGGTAAGACCTGCTACTGCCAAATTGTCTGAATAGCTCTTCACAAAAGCAAGATAATCGACCATAATTTTAGTTCCTTTCTCGGTTTTGGTCATGGTGTCTTTGTATTCGAGGATTCGTGCCTGGGCTTGACTGTTAAACAGTGTTTCTAGGGTTCTCCAAACATCCGATGCAGATGCACATCCAACAACCTCTTATAAAGCTTGTTCGGTAATCAAACCCAAGAGCCACCCGAGTAAGAGTTGATCGGGGGTGTTCCATTGTTCAAACTCTGTATTGACTTCCAAACAAGTGCCTCGTTGGATAAGCTGAGGTGGTGGTGTCGTTGTACCAAAGAGATGATCATCAATTTTGTACCCTCGAACTACATAGAGGATCGAATACTTCCATAGAAGGTAATTTCTTCGGTCCAATTTGACGTTGTAGGCTTGGTTAAAGGTTCCGCCGAACAGAGCAGCTGCAGGAGTTGGTGAAGAAAGAACGCCGACGGTAGGGATTTGTCTTGGGATGGAGTACTGGAAGGGAAGAGACCCAAAATTTGGAACTGCACTAGCATCAGCTTGAAGAAATGTGGGAATAGCTCGTCCGCCATCAATGGAGGAAGGATTTGGAATAGATAGGGGATTTGCGGCTGAGAGTCCGATGGGTGTGAGTGGTTGTACGCTGGTACCTACAGGAGGATCGGTATCTCCGGTGGACATTCTCCACCGTAAAAGATAGCTCTGATACCAATTTAGATTTAGGATTAATTCAGTATATCATTTAATTGATTAGAAAGTGTTTACACATTACACCATTATATCAGGCCTAATACATAACAGAATAACAAACTTGATTCTATCCTATCCTTCACAATACACTTGGCACAATCATAGCATAACATAATGTCTGGGCTATTCTCTAACACAGTCCATAGGATCCCAATTCGTATAGAGCTAGTTTCGATAATCTCTTTTCACTATGACTAATTTCCAATTTCGAAGAATAGCTTTATGCACACCAATCAAAACCAATATATACAAGTAACTATGGAGAAAGACAATGTGTGATACTAGGAATGATAGAGTAGTTGCTGCTGCTTAAAATGCAGGGGTTTAAAACATACATTCTAACACGCCTCTTGCATGTGAATTATAAGGTTGTTTATGAATCGAGCCGAACTGAATATTTATTGTTTGAACTTGGGCTCATTTAGTTCATAAGTAATTTCGTCATTGTTCGTCGGAACAAAGCGTCATTCAAAAAGATAAGAGATCTTTCAATCTATCTATGACACAGCTCACCGCCTACAATCGCTCACAATCATGCAATTAAATCTATAGATTTTGTCGTTCATAACAAAAGCTCACGAGGTAGCATTTTTTTGTACAAACTCGGTCTCAACCCCCAACCAATTCTAGCGCAAGACTGATGGATCCGCCCGAGGTCCCCCTACACTTGGAGACAGAGACCGACGACACAACTAGCCGATTGAGGATGCACGGTGTAGACTCTTGGATCCGCGCCGCCATTACCCCATTGCGGTTCGACGATCAGCCGCAGATTTAGTTGTACTATGTCCTTGATTATAATTATGTTGAACATAGTCGGTTCTCACCCTATAAATAGGGCTTCTTTTATAAACTGAAAACGAGACTAATAAAATATGAAAAAAGGCAAAACTCTGGCCACTTGAATACACTCTCCACTTTCTATTTTGCACCACCACTTGCACCACCACAAATCCCACAGCACCACCACGTGCCACCATCCCTACACCACTTTGCCAGCTAGATATCCACCATCATTACACCACTGAACACCCTAGATAAATTCGACATTATCAGTTGGCTCCGTTACCAGAAAAACCAAGATTTCCAGCTCATTTCCAGAGTACGGCTACTCCGTGGTTGCAAGATTTTATGACGGTCCTAGGAAGAGCTCGATCTTCTTCAGGCCGTCTCCACGGTGTCTTCATAAAAAAGCTCTCGGCTTTTGTTTGCTCACGTCCGAATCTCCAACTCAACACCAAAGCGATCTCAAAATAAGGTAACCTTCCCAATTTCTTGTTCAAAATCATGAGTTTGCGTTTGAATCATCACCTTCCTTGTGATTTCTGCACAAAGAAACTCATCGGAGTTGGCATTGTATGTTTCCTGGCCGGAAACTTCATTTTAGAACTTTTGATTCGTCGTTTGAAGTTGTTCACCCCCAAAGAAAGAACTAAGGACACGTGATTTTGTTGAGTTTGCTCTTGAGAAATCGACACTCTCAACATTTTTAAGTTAAGAATAGAGCTTGGGTCCTTTCCGTTGTTTTTGTTGTTGTTGTTCCCTTGAAAAGGCTTAGGTTAAGTTTAGAGGGGGGGGGAGGAATAAACTTAACACTTAAAACTTTTTGGAGTTAACAAACTCAAAGAACTTCAAACTGACTTGATAGCTCGATAGTCTACGACCGTTGAGTTTACCGAATTTGTGCAGCGGAATATATAAAAAATTAAGCCTTGTTACTTGTTGTTAAAATATGATACTAAGTATTAGATACTCAGTAGTGTATGTGTGTGAATTCAGTTGCTAGGTTCAGTATGTTGATGTGTTAGATATACTAAGTGCAGAATGTAAATGCAGAAAGTAAGTAGGAAGTTTTTATAGTGGTTCCAGGTGGTGTAATCCTGTCAGTCCACTCTTCTCCTGTGATGTTGGAGGTAATTCACTAGAGATTCTTGAGATAGCAGTTACAAAAATCCCTAAGATGCTTGTCCTTCACCAATAACTATGGCTTCACAAACTGAACACTTGGGACATGTAGGATTGCTGCTCCAAAGTCTTCCACTGGTCCTTGAAGGGTAGGATTGCCTCTTCACCAGCTCCACCACAAACAACAGTCTTTCACACCCAAGGATGCTTCACTGTCTTCAGTAGATTTCTTGTAAAAGAAAGATTGAATCAAGAAAGTGATTCAACTTTCAGCAGCTTGATCAGGATGATATGATCAGCAGCTTGTTGTCTTCAAGTGTGTAAACTTGATGTAGCTTGAATGCAAATTACACTTGAAGAAATTTACTGGATCAGTAGCTTTATGCTCAGTAGGGTCAGCAGGGTGTTTTTCTTGATCAGAAATCGAAGTTCAATATTATCTGTTATCTTTCCTTGTTTTTCATCAATCATTCTCTTGTATCTGAATTAGGAGTCCTCTATTTATAGGTAGGAATCCTTGTGACTTGTATTTGAAATTCAAATATAGCCGTTCCAGGTTTAGTCCCATCTTGACTTGCTTTTTCCGATCGTTTCTGGGACTCGACACTCGCCGAAATCCTTTTGACAAGATACAATCATCCACCCTTTGACTTGTAACCATTGGATAAAGGTCTGAATCATCCCAACGTCCCTTTAATCTTAACCACTAATTTGTTTGATAAAATCAGAGGTTGTTACCTACCTTTACCCAGGTTTTCTTCTAATGTAACCTTTGAATAATTCGATGTATGTGTATCAGCAGGTTCTAGTGATTATAAGTCTGCTGATATACTTGTTAGTTAGCTGATCCATATTTTGCTAACTGTCTTTTATCTAACTTTTATTTATGAAGTTAGATTACACCATTTTGATCATAACTAAGTTCCAATCACCATTTAACTTATGGAACTTAGACCTTGTATACAAAGGTATATGTAATCGCTTTAGGTCATCACTGCACTTCCCTAAATTCGATTCCATATCCTTGACTTTAATTACTAAGTTTGATCCTTTAGCCTTCAATAACTGAGTTTGAGCCCTAAGCCTTCAGTCTTCAGCAGGTTCCTGAACTAGTCTACTGACCTAGCTACCCTACTACTATAGACCAGTCTGCTGATGTAAGTCAGCTGACCATTTACAGTGCTTGTTTGATCAAACCTATACAAAGATCAAACTCAAATAAACCTAGACATTTGATCTAGACATCTTTTTGCCTTTGCTCTATAACAACTAGTCTGGCACTCATCACTAAAACATAAAATAAGTCCAACAATTTCCCCCTTTTTGGTGATGATGCCAATACCCTCCTTACAGCAAAGCAAAAAGATTAAAAACAAAAACAGAACAAATTTAGTCACTTCTCATTATAATCAATTTGTTCAAAAGTATTACTGTCTAGAATCAGCAAAAAATAAAACAGATGTAAGCATGCTGATCTAGTGTCTTCTTTCCCTTTCTTCCCTTACCTTCTCCACTTGCTCTTGGTAGGCTTTTATTTCCTTGATCATTTCTCTCATCCAATCATTTTCAATAAGGAAAAAGTCAATGTGAGGATTCACTTCTTTCTACCATTTCCATGCTTCAGGCAGAGTTAAGTTGATCTGATGTACTCTAAAACCGAAACGCATGTACACTTCTTTGAATTCATTAAGTGACTCATTTGCTGATGTGGTAGGTAAACTCCTTCCACCTCTACCACATCTTCCACCTCTTCCACTTCTTTGTGTGGCCGTCATGGCTTTAACCCTTGCTTCCCAAAATTTCAAACTCAAAAAGGAGTTTAGACCTTCATGAAAGCCCTTGTCATGATAAGGTCTCCTCTTATTATTATAAACATTCTTATATTCTTTGAGAAGATCATCAGTAAGTGGAAGTCTGCCAGGTGCAGGTTCTCTGAAAGCATTTGTATCAGCTTCCCATATCTTCTTTGCTAAAATCCTAGCAGCCTCTTTTGCTTCTGCTGTTTGCTCTTTCCCCTTATTGACATCATCAACAAAACGGGACAGCAGGCCATGTACACTCTCCTCTGTGAGCACTAGGTTGTTCAGTTGACCTTCCATAATTTCAGTCCTAGTGTCAACAGCTGTGATCCTTGCTTGGATTGTCTGTTCCAGTAGAGTTATCCTCTCAGTGAATTTAGGATCTAGTACAACAGGTTGAGGTGCAATGTTGACTCACCCACATCAAGCTTAGGTGTCTCAAAGAAGCTTATCAAGTTTCATTGGATAGAGGCAAATTGTTCTTTCGTAAACTTGTCTTTCAAAGGTATTACCTTGCTTAATACCTTTTACATCTTGAGCAAGGTCAGTAAGAACATATTGTGTGGATGTAATCTTGGAGGCAACAGTTTCAGTGGTCCTCCCTCTATTCTCCACCAAATTCATTAAGTCTTCAAATCTCTGCTCTTGCCTATCAAGTTGAGTCCTTAAATTTGTAATGTCATTTCTGACAGTCCTCAACTCATCTAACACATGTGCTGGTACCCCACCAGCCATTCCTCTAGCCATATGTCCAACAGCTTCATCAGCAGGCTCTTTTACATTATACTGTGCCCTTTGTCTGCTGACAACCATGGCTCTACTCATGTCCCCCTTCCAGCAGGGGCAGGTTCTTCTTCAACCATAGCACCAAGAATGTCTCCCATTATTGGATCTTGTGCAGGTTCTTCTAAAATAGGTACAAATTCCTGTTGTGGTTCATCATCAATATGTTCTTCTTCAGGCACTTGAAATTCTTCCTCACTGTAGTTATAGTCCAGCAGCTGCTCATCCTCATCAACAACAGCAGTCTGCTGACCATCTTTCCCTACAGTGGTCTTGTCTCTAGTAGGCTCCACTATAGCAGACTCTTCAACAACAACAATAGGGGTTTCCTCCAAACCCAAATCTGGTTCCAACCTATTACCTGGTGCTGTTTGTAACTCAGCAGCCTGTACCTCCTGTTCCAACCTTCGTCCAGGTGCTGTTTGTGACTCAGCAACCTGTACCACCAGTTCCAACCTTTGTTCAGGTGCTGTTTGAACCTCAGCAGCCTGAACCTCCTCAATAAGTAATGGTGATCCTTCAAATCCCATCACCATATCCAATCTCTGTGCTACCACAGTTTGTTCCTCAGTGATCAGCACTCTCTGTACAAGGATTGCAGGGAATTCAGCCCTATTTTCTTCTTGAAATCCTTCAGCATTGGCAATCCTTCTCAGTGTATTGGAAGTCTTGAAAAGAGTGTCCTGTGTGTCAATCCAACTTTGATATTGAGCTGAATTCTCAGAACTGACATCAGGCTCACTATGGTCAGTAAACCTCTCATCAACCAAATCTGCATTCTGTTGATTATCAGATGGCTCAGCAACTTCTACAACAAATGAAGTATCTGATGTACCAACCAGTCTGTTGCCTTCAAGATTTATCCCATCATTTATCAAGGCCTCCAGACCATCTATGGTAAGATCCTCTAGATCCTCATCTATCTCTGCTCGCTTTCTTGCCTCTCGTTGGATCGCCCAAAGACCAAGAGATCGCTTCTACTCTTGGTTCAATAATCAATGCAGTCCCACTGACTCCTCTAGGACCAGAGGGATAATCACCACCAGAATCAGATGATAATGAGTCATCATTGTCATCTCTTGGATCCTTGAATTTGATACCTTCTTCCTTTTGTTGTTCATAAAAATATCCATCAATCTTGATTGCAATAAAGAGGTATCAACCAGATCCAGCAAATTATCCACTCCCAACTTTTCAGAAGCCCATTCTCAAAATCTGTCATTGGTTCTGCAGCTGGCTTTTGTCTTTTGTAAAAACCAAACTTCCATTCTAAGTAGTCAGGCACTTGCTGGAGTTTAGGATCAACAAACTCCTCTTTCTTCTTCTTCTCATATCTTTCAAATGGCATTGTTGGCTTCCTAGTATCAGGTTGTGCAGCTTGCTGACCTCCAAAGGTCTCCAAAAGCAGATTCAATGTTTCTTCAACAGATGCCTCTAGGTCAGTAGGTTGATCAGATTGTATATTAGTGCCTAATACCTCCATCTGTTCCACACTTACTTCCCCTTGACTTATATGCTCATCAGCAGGGTTAGCAACAGATTGCTCTTCCCCCTGACTTCTTGCAGAACTTGCAGGGTCTTGTACCAATGTTTCAACTACCACAGCAGGTGCATATACAGTAGTCTGCTGTGGCTCTTCAACAAGTTGCTCAACAACAACTTGTGCGGCTTGATAGGCTCTCAAGAAATTCTTTACAGGTGAGGATTCAACAGAACTTCTGCGCAGGCTCGGCCAAAGCTTCATCTGTGATTCTCCAAAGAGGGTTGCTCAACAACAACCTCTACTATCTCAGTAGGCTTAATGATTGTTAGAGGTTCAGCCTCAACAGCTTCTTCTTCTTCTTCTTCTCTTTGTTCCTCTAGAATCCTCAGTTGTTTCCCCTTTCCATGTTTCTTCTTTTTAGAAATTTCCTTCATTCTCTTGGAAAGTTGCTCTGTCTCAATTTCAGTAGACTTTCTCTTTCTACTTGCTTCCTTCTGTTGCTCTTTCAAAACATCAGCAACAGTCTTATTGTTTGCAACTACAGTAGGGTCAGTAACCTCAATCTCTACTGGACCCTCAGCAGACTCAGCAGTCTCTACTGTTTGCTTCCTTGTCTTTCTTGGCTTTAACATTTCAGTAATCTTTCTTGTGTCAGCAGCCTTTCTCTTTTCAGTGACCTTCTTGGGTGCTGCAGGTTTAACAGGTTGCCTAACCTACTCACCACCAGCATTATCATCTCCACCATCATTGTCACTATCAGTAGCCTCATCATCCACATCTTCATCATCATCCAAACTAGGGATAGAAGTAGCAATCTCTGGTTTGAATCTTGATTTGTTGATCTTTTCAGATGAAACATCAGGTATCTGAAAATGATTCAATAAGGTCTGAATCATTAGACCAAAGGGCTTGACCTTGGACTTCCTTATACCATCTCTATCTTCAGTAAACACTTTCTTCATGTAGTGTATAAAGAATCCAGCCTATTCAAATTTTAAACTTCTACAGATGATGATCAGCAGGTCTATTTTGGGTCCAGACAGTGTATCTTGACTTCCAACGAACCCCAAAATTGTTTTGGCAATTAACTTGCTTAGCAGGTTGTACTCAAACCCAATATGCCTCACATTAATGCCCAGATTTGATGCTATTGTATCATTTGTCTTTATAGCATCCACAAACTTCAATCTTGGTAGATTCATTGCTTCTGGATTGGTGGGTGCATTGTTTTCAGGTCCAAAATGAAAAACTTCTCTCAGTAGGTCTGAGGAAATTTCTATCTTTCTTCTACTTACAGTTGTAGTAAAGGCCTATCTACCTTCATGTATAACAATGTTCTTCCAGAACTCCAAAACATTGATATATGATATTCTTCCCAATCTTCTGTTGATAATACCTTCCAAACCAGCAAATCGTCTGATTCTCCGTCCTATGTTGATAGCTAACTCAGTAGAGTTACAGTCAGTGACATAACCTCTCACACTCTGACTGGTTCCATTATGAACATCATCCTTCTTTGCCATTGTGTTAAGAAAAAGATGAAGAAGATAGCTCTCAAATCTGTGTTCACACAGTGTATACGCAGAGAAGATCAATCTGAGTTTTTGAGTGTAGCCTCTGTGTATAGGTCTGTATATATAGACAGATGTAGTTGTAACTATCAGAGTACGTACAGTGATATTAACCACGATTAAATCTGAGTGAATGTTGTCTTAACACGTGGCCCATTACTTTTCCATAACGTTTTGTAACCGTCAGATCGTGTAACTACGGTTATAAGGATAGAATAAATATCCCGCCATTTGCTTTTTGACTTTTGAATGTTTGACTGAGTAACGTTTCCTTCAAAGAAACCTTGTCATCGAGAGACTTGGCTCAAAGAAATCACTTGACAAAATGCCTCAAAGACTCGCCGACAAACTTACTTTACTGATCTTTAATTCCTCCTTGTTTTGTTCAATTGATAATACAAGATGGAGTTTAGTACCAATGACTGATCTGTCAAGTGAGCTCACCCAACAGGACAAAGACCAATCCCCTTGGAAACTTCATTTGTTCAATTGTCCAATCATAAATAAGTACATGGAATTGTTGATACCAATGACTAATCTGCTAAGTGAGCTCACCCATTATAGCAAAGACTAATCCCCTTGGTGAATTCCAGTACATTGCTGATTAAATTGTATCAGTCAACTTTTATAATTCCAAGCCCAGTCCTTAGTTTAGCAAATCTTTCACTATCCAGTGGTTTAGTGAAAATGTCAGCAAGTTGATCTTCAGTAGGGATATATAGAACCACCACATCTTTCTTTTCAACATGATCTCTTATAAAATGATGTCTCACATCAATATGTTTGGTTCTTGAGTGCAAAACAGGATTTTCTATGATTGCAATCGCACTTGTGTTGTCTCACATAATTGGAATTTCTCTTTCTTCAATTCCATAATCCCTTAACTGTTGTCTTAACCAAAGTACTTGTGCACAATAACTTCTAGCAGCAATATATTCAGCTTCAGCAGTGGAAGTTGATATAGAATTTTGTTCCTTACTGAACCAGGAAACCTGTCTATTTCCCATCAACTGACAGGTTCCTGTGGTGCTTTTTCTATCAATCTTGCAACCAACATAGTCAGAATCTAAGTAGGATATAACCTTGACGCTTCCATCTTTTGAATACCATATCCCTACTCCCAAAGTCTCTTTTAGATACTTGAGAATTCTTTTTATAGTAGCTAGATGACTTTCTTTAGGTTTTGATTGACATCTTGCACAAACACCTACAGCAAAGGGTATATCAGGTCTGCTGGCAGTAAGGTACAACAGACTGCCTATCATCCTACTGTATAAAGTCTGATCAACATCTTTGCCTTCTTTGTCTTCATCCAGTCTAATGTTTGTACTCATTGATACCTTGGTGCTGCTTTTCATACCAAATTTCTTCAGTAGCTCCTTGGTATACTTGGTTTGGTGAATGAAGATTCCATCTTTCATCTGTTTGACTTGCAATCCCAAGAAATAGTTCATTTTTCCCATCATACTCATTTGGAATTTACTCTTCATCAAGTTAGAAAATTTTTCACATAGCAATTCATTTTCAAAACCAAAAATTATGTCATCAACATAAATTTGTACCAGTAGGGTGTTGTCACCTTCATTGATTCTGAACAAAGTCTTGTCAATGGTACCTTTGGTAAAACCATTGTCCACCAAGAATTGAGATAGAGTCTCATACCATGCTCTTGGTGCTTGTTTCAAACCATAAAGTGCTTTGTTGAGTCTATACACTTTATCTTCGTGTTCCTTAACTTCAAATCCAGGAGGTTGCTGAACATATACCTCCTCTTCCAGAATGCCATTCGAGAATGCACTTTTGACATCCATCTGATATACTTTGAAGTTTTTATAAGCAACATATTCCAAGAATAATCTGATAGCTTCCAATCTTGCAACAAGGGCATATGTCTCATCAAAATCTATTCCTTTTGCTTGAGAATGGCCTTTAGCTACTAGTCTGGCCTTATTCCTTACAATGGTACCAGATTCATCCAATTTGTTTCTGTATACCCATTTTGTACCAATTATATTTGCATGAGTAGGCCTCTCCACTAGTGTCCGAACTTGATTTCTTTCAAATTCATTCAATTCTTCTTGCATAGAAATTATCCAATCTGGATCTGATATTTCTTCTTCAATAACTTTAGGTTCCATTTGAGATAGAAAACAAGTAAACATTGCTTCTAATTGTCTTCTAGTCCTCACACCTTGCTGTATATTGCCAATAACCTATTCAGCAGGGTGATCCTTTAACCATTGTGGATTCTGGTTAGATTGATTTTCAGGAACATCATCTTCGGTAGAGTCTCTTTGAGCTTTCAGGGGTTCAAAGAGATCCATGAACCGCCTGGCTTGTTGCATCGATGAGTATTACCAAAGCAGGTGTTCAAGAAGGGGCGTAATCGTAAACTTTTAAGTCATTAAACCTTTCCTAAAATTCAACACAATCTGGATCAGTGACTTGTGGATTCTCAGCAGGCTCTAAAGCTTCATCTTCCATTCCAGTGAAATTTGGTTCATCAAATACAACATGTATTGTTTCTTCATGTTTCAGTTGTCCTTTTGTTCAAGACTTCATGCCTTGGCCGATCAAGAATATCCCAAGAAAATTCCTTCATCTGATTTTGGTTGGAATGTCTTCAATTGTTCCTTATGATTTAAGATAAAACATTTGCTTCCAAATGGTTGAAAATATGATATGTTAGGTTTCCTTCCATTCCAAGTCTCATAAGGTGTCTTCAGCAGCTTCTTGTTCACTGAGGTTCTGTTTTGTGTATAGCATGTTGTATTAATCGCTTGAATTTCAATATCGTAGCAATGCTTCCCAAATCATAGTTCTTCCTGCCTCTTTTAGAGTTCTGTTTCTTCTTTCAGCAACCCTATTTTGCTGAGGTGTACCAGCAGCAAAAAGTTGATGTAGTACACCATTCTGTTCACAATATTATGTTATAACTTTATTGAGAAATTCAGACTTTGTCCTGATCCGATCTTCACTATCTTAGACTTTTCTCATTTTGCAATCTCTTCGAAAGTTCAGGCATCTTTTGAAGTGTTTCACTTTTCTTGTTCATGAATACCACCCAAGTATATCTTGAATAATCATCCACAACCACCAAAGTGTACTTCTTTCCTGTTACACTTGTTGGTGTTATTTGTCCAAAAAGGTCCATGTGCATCAACTCCAAAACACTTTTAGTTGATTGCTTAGTTTTTGACTTGAAGCTTGATTTTATTTGTTTACCTTGCTGACAGGCATCACATATAGCATCCTTCTTGAATTCGATCTCAGGTAAACCAATCACCAGTTTCTTCTTCACCAACTGATTGATATCATCAAAATTTAGATGATTCAACTTCTTATGCCATAACCAATTAAGTTCGACTTGGTATGCACAATCGCACATGTTTCGGAACAACAAAGAGACCAATCCACTACATACATGTTTTGTTGTCTTCTTCCAGCCAACACAACTTGATCACCTCCTTCACTTATGACAATACATGTGCCTTTGTCAAAAGTGACCTTGTAACCCATGTCACAAAACTATCCAGTGCTCAGTAGATTGTTGTCCGGTCCTTCCACATATGCAACATTCCTGATTGTTAATCCATTTATCACAAGTGTGCCATATCCTCTTGTGTATCCTGGTGTGTTCTTGTTGCCAAAATTCACTCTTGGACCATCCTTTTCCACAAAATTTGATAAACAGTGCTTATTCTTTGTCATATGTCTGGAACATCCACTGTCAAAATACCAGACACCCTACAAACAAAGTTAATGCATTTTAGGAACCCAACACTGTTTGGGTCCATAATGGTCAGTGGTAAGCATGACCATTGGCAAATTTCCATAAGGTCTTCTCTTAAAAGTGTCATACTTTGGTTCATACATGTATTCTACACATCCATAAGGTTTAACAATTGGTTGTGTAGTATTCACATATGCATTCTGGCCTTTTGGAATGTAATGCTGTTTGAAGTGATTTCTATTGTTAGAAGCATTAGCATAACCATTAGTTTGCTGTCTGTTAGGAACAGCCCTATAATATGGAGTCTACTGAGGTCCCTGCTGAGGTCTTGTAAAAGTCCTCTGCTGAGTCCTCTTCTAATTCCATTGCTTAGGTTTTACCCTAGCAGCATGGTTATACTTATTGTTTCTAGCAGTAAGGGCAGGAATATTCCAATCATCATCAGTAGGGGACAATCAACCTTTCCCCCTGAGATAAGTATCCCTCAAATGATTGACATTTTTTGGTTTAGGATTCTTATCCTTGGAATATTTCTGGTTTTTGCCTTTTTGTGGTCCAAATAGACTTGGTAGCGCTTCTCGCTATCGTAGAGTCTAGAAGGTCCAAAGAATCCTACCTTTGTTTTACCCTTTTGTTGGTAATCGATGTCCTTTTCACTTCGATTTTGCTTCCTTGAAGCATTCTCGAGAGGCTTTCTTCGCCTCAAAGAACCTTACTAGGTGTTGGATCTTGTGTAGGTACAAACTTAGGACCAATTCTGGTACTAGGTTCAGTAACCTTACTGGATCCACTCTTATTGGATTTTTGAGTTCCAAATCCAAGGCATGTTATATCACCATAAGGCTTTCCAGATTTGAATGTAGTCGAGGAGCAAGATGGTTCAAATAGATTCAAGGCTATCGAATGTACAAAGCAGTTTATGCCGATTCTGTCCAACCTCTTTTTCCTTTCCTTTGAGAATTCTTAATTCAGCCTTTAATCTTTCAAATTCTACTTGAAGAGCCTCTTTTTCACCTTCACAAATCTCATAACAGATTGTATTTTCCTCGCTTGATTAAGGATGGCATCCAAAGTTTCTTCATTGTCGAATTTTTGGATTTGAACCACAAAGTTGATTCACAATCACTTCCAAGCAGGAGTGTTTATAGATACAGAATTGTATACCTCCTCTGTTTCATCCATATTTTCCATCAAAGCATAATCATCCATGTCAGCAACAAGTGCAGTGTCATCATATTCATTTCCTTTTTCTGATTCCACTTCATATCCTGATTCATCTTCAGCAACCATAGCCTTCTTGCCATGTCTTCTTTGTTGACTTTTACATTTTAGTAGGTCTGGACAATCTGGTCTAAAATGTCCAGGCTTCTTGCAATTGAAACAAAGATAATCAGGTTCCTTATTCTGTTTTAACTCAGGACAATCAGGTTTGAAGTGTCTTGGTTTCTTGCAATGAAAGCACAGATAATCATTGTCTTTCTTTGGTTCTTCCTTCTTCTTTCCACTAGGTCTCTTTGTGAAATTCCTTGAAGAGCCCTTTCCAGTCTTCATCATTCTGATTTTCTTGCTCAGTAGGGCAATTTGCTCTTGCATCTCATCCAGTAGATCATCTTGAGCTCCTGATGTTTCTTCTTGATGTGTAGCAGCCAATACAGTGGTTTTTTATTCTTCTTTTTCACTGGAAGGTGCCAATCTCTTGCTGATTTCATAAGCTTTAAGATCTGAGAATAATTTGAAGGTATCCTCTTCATGTAGTTTTCTCATTTCTTCTATGGCAGTAACCTTCATCTCCCAAACTTCTTTTTCAGGTAATGCTTCCAAGATTTTTGAGTTGATTTCTTCTTTTGAGTAGCTCACACTTAGTAAGGTGAGTTCATGCAGAATTGCATTGAATCTTGATTCCATTTGCTCAATGGTTTCATTTGGTTGCATTTTGAACTTTCGAAACTTCTTTTTGGCCACACTGATCTTGTTCTTCTTGATTGCATCAGGGTCTTCACAGATTAACTGTATCTTGTCCCAAAGTTCCTTTGCAGTCTTGCAATCTTTCACCTTCATATACATATTGCTATCCAAGGTTCTGTATATAATATCAATAGCAATATTGTTCAGATTTGCACTCTTTCTTTCTTCAGCATTCCATTCTCTTTTTGGCTTTGGAATGTACTGAGTCTCATCTCCCACTGTCACTGACTTGGTGATCTCCAGTGGACCATCTGTCAGCACATCCATCATCTCATCATGTGTTGCAGCTAGAAAAGCCTGCATACAACGTTTATACTCATCAAAATGATCTAAAGAACACATCAACATTGCTCTAGCATACTGGTTGTTATCCATGATGCAAAGCTTTGAAAATCAGTAACTTGAAAAAGTTTTCAAAGTATATTCACAAGCACAACAAGTAGGATTACTTCAGAACAGAAGCACTGCTCCGATACCAATTGTTGGTTGCTTGAAAAGGCTTTGGTTAATTTTAGAGGGGGGTGAATAAACTTAACATTTAAAACTTTTTGGAGTTAACAAACTCAGCAACTTCAGTGAGCTCACGATAGCTCAAGAGTCTGGCCGATCGTTGAGTTTACCAAATTTGTGCAGCGGAATATATAAAAAATTAAGCCTTGTCACTTTTTGTTAAAATATGATACTAAGTATTAGATACTCAGTAGTGTATGTGTGTGAATTCAGTTGCCAGGTTCAGTAGGTTGATGTGTTAGATATACTAAGTGCAGAATGTAAATGCAGAAAGTAAGTAGGTAGTTTTTATAGTGGTTCCAGGTGGTGTAATCATGTCAGTCCACTCTTCTCCAGTGATGTTAGAGGTAATTCACTAGAGATTCTTGAGATAGCAGTTACAAAAATCCCTAA
Source organism: Gentiana macrophylla (assembly GCA_026214975.1). Taxonomy (NCBI): domain Eukaryota; kingdom Viridiplantae; phylum Streptophyta; class Magnoliopsida; order Gentianales; family Gentianaceae; genus Gentiana; species Gentiana macrophylla. The sequence continues at coordinate 68,608,923 of CM047817.1, forward strand.
GATGCTTGTCCTTCACCAATAACTATGGCTTCACAAACTGAACACTTGGAACATGTAGGATTGCTGCTCCAAAGTCTTCCACTGGTCCTTGAAGGGTAGGATTGCCTCTTCACCAGCTCCACCACAAACAACAGTCTTTCACACCCAAGGATGCTTCACTGTCTTCAGTAGATTTCTTGTAAAAGAAAGATTGAATCAAGAAAGTGATTCAACTTTCAGCAGCTTGATCAGGATGATATGATCAGCAGCTTGTTGTCTTCAAGTGTGTAAACTTGATGTAGCTTGAATGCAAATTACACTTGTAGAAATTTCTTGGATCGCAGAGCTTTATGCTCGATAGGTCGCAGGTGTTTTTCTTGATCAGAAATCGAAGCTCAATATTATCTGTTACCTTTCCTTGTTTTTCATCAATCATCCTCTTGTATCTGAATTAGGAGTCCTCTATTTATAGGTAGGAATCCTTGTGACTTGTATTTGAAATTCAAATATAGCCGTTCCAGGTTTAGTCCCATCTTGACGTGCTTTTTCCGACTGTTTGTTTAGGGTATATTTTACTATATTTTCGAGCTTAATCCCTAAACAATTTACTTTATTTTAAGGGAAATAAATGAGAAAAGCGTGTTTTTAACCGTTAAATTCCTATAATGGTTATTGAGGGGTTATAATTTAATTATGAGGAAATATTGAGGTTAAATGTTATTTTTGTTACACATTTTATTATTATTATTATTCGATGTCTCGGTGTAACAACAATTTTGCAGAAAATTAAAAGATATGCAGGGGGATATTATTAATGGAGAAGATTAATCTCATTCAATCAAGTGATTTCAAAATAAAGAAGAAAATCGGAGCATTGAAGAGAGGATAAATCAAATCCAGTCGAAAGAGTGAAGTGGGGAACACAAAGATAATCGAAACAACGAGCAGGAAAACACGTAAATGGTAGGCTCGGTCGACCGAGCCATGCTATTCTGTCGACCGAGCCATGCTATTCGGTCGACCGAGTGTCTTATGTCGGTCAACCGAACCCTGAAGCTGCAAAATCGATGCGTTTTTCTGGATCCTTCCTTATGTCGGCGAAACTCCTATATAAGCAGCACCATTCGAGCAGAAAAGAGAACACAGAAAAATACAACACATCACTACCTAGCAAATTGCACTACATCACACAAAAACATGAGTTTCTTTCTTTCAATTTTCTTTTGGAGATCAAGATGATTGAAGGCTAAGCAATTCGCAGTAGGACAACGGATGAAGCCATTACAACATCACCACAACCAGGAGATTTTCAGTAAACATTATTAGTGAGTTTGAATTTATTTTTCTTTATCGAATGTTTTGAATTGTTTGAATGTATGTTTTGTTAGATTGAAAAATCGATGAAACGATTGTTGTTTTGAATTTGATGAGAATTAAATTTACATAGAACCCTTCATTCGATACAGTTAATGATATTCCGAGAAATTAGCTTATTGTTAACTGGGTAGGAGATTCGGAAACGAACTCATGATCATGTTCTTTTATTGTTAATTTTGTTTCACTTGAGAAAGGGAACAAAAACCAAATAAATTTGATTAAAGAAATTTGATTTGATTTAAGTTAGGTCACACCAAGAAATTTGATTCATCTCACAAACTGGTTGGGTGGTGGTTGTTTGGTAGAATCCTTGTTGCCCTACTGTCTTGTTACATTAAGAAGAAAGTCAGTAATTTTTCATAGCAATTTGGATTTTAGATTCAATAGTTTATTTAGGTTTAATTTGATCTCTTTTGTTTTATTAGTTTAATAGAAATTATTTAGGACTATAGAATTTGTAGGAACTTTATTATTTTAATTAGATTTATCGTGACAATTCACCGGTACGTTAACTGTATTTTTTGTTTCCGACATCATTCGATTCCTTGGACGACCCGGTAATACCCACTACAACGTGCCTTGCACATGGGGTGTTCCGGTAAAATAATAAGTTTAAAACTTATCGAACACTGTTCCTAGGACTGACACTGTCAGAATCCTTTTTGACAGTATACAATCTGCCCACCCTTTGACTTGTAACCATTGGATAAAGGTCTGAATCATCCCTACGTCCCTTTAATCTTAACCACTGATTTGTTTAATAAAATCATAGGTTGTTACCTGTCCTTATCCATGTTTTCTTCCAATGTAACCTTTGAATAATTTGATGTATTTGTATCAGCAGGTTCATGTGATTATAAGTCTGCTGATATACTTGTTAGTTAGATGATCCATATTTTGCTAACTGTCTTTTATCTAACTTTTATTTATGAAGTTAGATTACGCCATTTTGATCATAACTAAGTTCCAATCACCATTTAACTTATGGAACTTAGACCTTGTACACAAGGTATATGTAATCAGTTTTGGTCATCACAGACTTCCCTAAATTCTGATTCCATATCCTTGATTTTAATTACTAAGTTTGATCCCTTAGCCTTCAATAACTGAGTTTGAGCCCTCAGCCTTCAGTCTTCAGTAGGTTCCTGAACTAGTCTACTAACCTAGCTACCCTACTGATATAGACTAGTCTGCTGATGTAAGTCAGCTGACTATTTACAGTGCTTGTTTGATCAAACCTATACAAAGATCAAACTCTAATAAACCTATACATTTGATCTAGATATCTTTTTGCCTTTGCTCTATAACAGCTAGTCTGGCACTCATCACTAAAACATAAAATAAGCCCAACAGTTGCTATTGTCCTATTATTTTGGTTGCTATCGTCGTTTTCACTCAAATTTTCTGGGTGCTATGTCAAGGTAGTCTTGTGTTGAGAATATACTGTTTTGATCTTTGGATTTGGGACAAAACCACGTTGAAATCGATAGGGTGATGGAATTTTCAGGGCCTCACGCTTGAGAAATCACAATTGCCCCCCAGATTCTGATATCTGTACATCGGCACCGCCGTTAAACCCGCCGGAAAAGTCACTTTCGATAATACTCCTGGCACGCCATCCGGACGCTCAGACAGTGCAAGGTCGGTGATTGTCAGAAAGGTTAAGAAAAGTCAGAGTACTTTTTGGCATTTTGCGTAGATAGCCTATCGGCATTTGACACATGGAAGGGACAAAGGACAATACCCTAGTACCACTCACCCTAGGAAAGGGGCCAACACGGGATCCTCCTCACCAAGAAAACTTGGACCTCACGCATGAAAACCCAACCGCAGGATGGCATAACTCTCAACTAGAGGATAGGTCGAGTCTTAATGTCGATTCTAGAACTATCATAATTCTAAGAAGATCTAGCTTAAAGGATAACGCTGTGAACTCAGGGTCGAACCGTACTGGTCATGCCCATGGGAAAACAGGTGAGAGAGCCTCGAAACAGCATGAAAATAGGAAGATGGCCCCGGAAAGGATTCCCGGAGTAAAAGAGATTCTTAAGGCTAAAACTCCTGAAGTGAAAGCAGCATTATCCTATGCAGAATATGTCAAACAGATGTATGTAGCGAACTTGCGCCTGGCCGCATGTAATCTACCTCTTGTGCCGATTGATGAGAAGCTCCCCACTCCGTCCGGACCTGAGGCTGTGGCTCCACCTAAGGGTCCGCCAACACCCATGTGCGAACATATGAGAATTGAGATGGAAGAGAGTGAATACTCATCAGCGAGGCAAGCTAGAAAGCACCTCCCAGAGAAAAGTTTAGAAAAAAGATCAGCCCTTGAACGGCTGGGCCACCCTGAAAAGAGAACTCTTCAACAGCGCATGGGTCCTGTCCGTTCTTAGAGGAAAGTTGTTCCGTGGCGTGAGGTCAAAGACCTCCGTGACACGCGACAAATTCTAAATGAGAAGAAAGTAGAGCAAGACATCGAATCAGTTTACTATGCGGACTCGGAGGACATCATCCAGAGAAAGGTTATTCCTATTAAGAATGCCAAACCCATAAAGGGTGACAAATTGGAAAAGGTGGAAAAAGAGATCCTGCAGCTGAAAAAAGCTAAGCAGGACGAAAAGCCTGAGCCGACTCAAGGAATCGACATACTCTCAGATGAGATACTAGATTCATTACCTTCCAGAGGCATCCATTATTCACAATATGTTTACTACAAGGGAACCACCTGCCCCCTTGAATGGATTGCCGCATTTTAGATCCCTATGCTCTTGGCCACTAGGAATAAATCTTCTTGGTGCATCGCATTTGTGGAAGCATGCAGGAGTGGGTGGCAGCCTGGCTCCAAAATCTATCCGTGGGTCGATCAAAAGTTGGGAAGAACTAAGGGCAAAGTTTTTGAAAGAATTTGAAACGGCCGAGCGGCCAAAGAAGTCTATTGAAGACTTGTATGAGGTCTGCCAAGGTGAAGAGGAATCATGTAAAAGCTATTATGATAGATTCAAGAGGATATATGAGCAAACAAAAAATTTATCTGAGAACGACGTTGAATGAGGTTTCCGGAATGGTATCGCCAAAGGGAGCGATGAAAACATGATTCGTCATGCACCCTCCTACAAATTTGCATGACCTTTTCAATCAGGCTCGCAAATTCAGTCTAACAAAGATGGCTCCCTCGCCATCCGGGAAAGGAAAAAGTCAAAGCGAGACTCGACCCTCAAAGGAAGAAAAGAGGGAAGAACACAGAAAAGACCAAATATGACCAAAAGAAAGGAAAGGATCGGATAGAGAAGTCAGGAAACCGATCAAATTCGATGAGTCTGAGTTCATTCCGATCAGTGTAAGCTTGTCTGAAATACTCTACGAAATCCGTGATCGGATTGAAAGGCCCAGACCTTTAAGATCTGACGCCAACACGAGGGACGAGTCAAAATACTATGACTTCCATGAGGATCATGGTCATTTCACCGATGAGTATATCACTTTGAGAAGGATCATTGACAGAATGATCAAGGATGGAGAGCTGGTCAAGTACAAGAAGCACGGAGGGGGTAACAGAAATGACAGGGGTCCTCGCAAATATCCGAATGAAGTCAAGGTGATCATAGAAGAATTCCCCAGGAATCATCATCTTAAAAGTCAAATAAATGTGATCAACATCAGCGGAAGAGAGAAGCCGATTGTCCTGGCTCTGAATGGACAGCCATAACATTCACCCGGAGCGAGTTGGCAGGACCACCCGGGGAAATGGAGCTACCGATTGTGGTACAAGTTGGGATTAACGACTTTGGCATCAATCGTATCCTTTTGGATATGGGGGCCGCCCAAGATATTATTTACTTGGAAACCCTAAAACAGTTGAATATAGGGACTTCAAGGTTAAAGCCCTATCTGGGGATGCTGGAAGGATTCTCGAACGACAAGGTGGCCGTTATGGGGTCATTGACCTGGATGTTGAAATTGGTGACCACCCTCCATATCAAAAGAAAAAGGTTATTCTTTGTTGTTGATCTGCATTCTCATTATATGGAAATCCTAGGAATCCTGTCCTAACAAAAGTTTTAAATGGTTGTCTCCACACCCCATCAAAGGGCCAAGTTTTACACTGATGATCGAATCGGAACGATCGTCAGCTGCCCAATTCTGCTGCTAGATCATGTAACTGTAAACCGAGGTGATTATCTGGTAATAGGGACATACAAGAGGTCTCAGATCGAGGTACCCGAGTCATCTTCTCGGCAAGCCCACGTAGACACGATCGGAGAAACTTAGGCCCAAAAAGAACCAAATCCGCTAAAAAGAAACAATGAAAATCATCCAGGATGGGGATGTCTAACCTAACGAGGTGGTCTGCGACACCCTCCAGATAAGAGACGAGTCAGACTTTACTGCTCAAGATGAATTGATTGAGGTAATCATAAATGAAAAGTATCCTGATCAGAAGGTGAAAATTGGAGCTTAGATGGAAGAACGTCAAGAGAAAGAAAAGCTGATATCACTGGTCAAAGAGAACTTGGATGCCTTCGCCTGGGTTGTCAGGAACATGAGAGGGGTGAAGCCTGAGATCACATTTCACCACCTCAATGTCGATCCATGCTTCAAGCCCGTATAGCAAAAGGCCTGCCAATTCTCCAAAGAAAAAGAATAGGCTATTAGGACTGAAGTTGACAAGTTGTTGAGGTTAGGATCATCAGGGAACTCTAATATCCCACTTGGCTGGCAAATGTTGTGATGGTCAAGAAGCATAACGGAAAATGGCGCATGTGTGCCGATTTTACAGATCTAAACAAGGCATGCCCTAAAGATCCCTATGAGCTGCCGAGGATCGATAGAATGGTCGACCGGATTACCGGATTTGAGATGCTGAGTTTTATAGATGCGTATTCTGGATATCACCAAGTGAAAATGGCAAGTGAGGAAAAAGAGATGACGGCCTTCAGGGCCGTTGGAGGAATGTTCTATTATGAAATGATGCCGTTCGGTCTAAAAAATGAAGGATCCACATACCAGCGGATGGTTAACAAGGTTTTTGGCTCTCAGATTGGCAAGAACATGGAGGCTTACATTGATAACATGGTCGTTAAATCCGCCCTCAATAATCACATCGTGGACCTACAAGAGACGTTTGACAATGTCCAAGGACACATAATTAGGCAGAGAAATGTTTTTGTTGATCCTTCCAAAATACAAGCAGTGATGAACTGGCCACTTGTAAGGGACAATACCAATTAAGGGGATTCTTGAGATTAGCTGGATTTTATAGGAGATTTGTACCATCTTATGGGATTCTTTGAAAAACCTATCAATGATATGATATATTGAAGAATCAAGGGTTTTAGTGGTAATCTGAGTCACACCAAGCATTTGAGGGTCTTGAAAGATCCATCTGTCAGTCCCTAGTTCTCACTCCCCTAGGTTTTGAAATGTCATTCTGTATTGAGACAGATGCTTGTGCGAAGGGTATGGAAGCAGTGTTACAGCAGAATAGGTGACAAATGACTTATTTTAGAGAGGCATTTAACACTAAAGAGATGGGACATTCCATATATGAAAATGAGTTGTTGCAGTCCTGATGGCAGTATCTAAAGGAATAATACATTCAAAAAAGGCCATTTGTTATTAATTGGATAAGAAGGCCACTACCACACTACAACAAAAAGGAGTAACCAAACTCATGGTCTTAGATTTCACTATAGAATATTGTAGCAGATGCATTATCATGACAGAATCATGTTTAGGGTCAATTGAACATCATTAGCTCATTGTCCCTTCTTGGATACAAGTTGAAACTTCCAGCTACAAAAATGATGTAGCAATTGAGGAAAAATTCAAGGGTTCTGATGATTTCTACAACCCTAGTTGCACCAAGGTCTGTTGAAGTATAATGGCAGGATATATGTTGGATCTACTGGAAATTTGAGATTGAAATTGCTAGAGCAGCTTCATTCCAGTACCATGGTGGGCATTTAGGGGTTAGAGCCAGCTACAGAAGGATTACAAGATTATTCAATTGGCCTAATGTTCATAAGGATGTGCAAGAAATGAGACATAGATGGTGGTTTACTGGCAGTGTGAGAGTATGCATGATAAACCAAAAGGGTTGCTACATCCTTTACCCATTCTAGCTAGAAAAATCCTGGTCACAATTGTGAATTTCATTAAAGGTTTACCAAAGTCAAAAGGGAATCATGGTAATAGCAGATAGACTAACTAATTTGCCCACTTTATTGATATGGATAAAGGGTATATTGTTGAGTTGATGGCATCGGTTTTCTTTATTGAAGCGTATAGGCTGTATGGAATCTCTGACAGCGTTGTTAAAGACAGAGATAAAGTTTTCACTTCTAATTTCTTAGGCCATCTTATGAAATCGGTGGGGGTAAATTTGTCATGTAGTTCTGTCATCCACCCCTGGTGCAACTTCAATCTCAAATTTCCAGTAGATCCTGTCAGTCCACTCTTCTCCAGTGATGCCCGATCACTGCGATACCGTAGATCCAAATTATATCCTGCAGGGTCCTATGTGTACTCAGCCGAGGTCCTATGTGTACTCAGCCGGTATCCCTGCAATCTCAAATTTCCAGTAGATCCCGGCTGAGTATCGCAGTAGATCTACTCAAGCATGTCGCTCATGTCGGTCTGTTGAAGTATAATGGCAGGATATATGTTGGATCTACTGGAAATTTGAGATTGAAATTGCTAGAGCAGCTTCATTCCAGTCCCTGCAGGAGAAGGGATCGGGATCTACTGGAAATTTGAGATTGAAGTTGAGTAGATCTACTGCGATACTCAGCCGGTATCCCTGCGATACCGGCTGAGTACACATAGGACCGGCTGCTCGCCCACGGTAGGAGAAGGGATCGGGCATCATCGGGATAATTCGCTAGCATGTGGCATCCCTCCCAAGTTCGGAGCCTCCCTACCTCGCCGGCGGACAGAGCATTCGTTATGTGTCCGCACCCTCAATGTCCTTTATCGTAATTATCTGACAATGTGTAACAACTTCCCTATAAATAGGGCCATATGTAACCCTGCCGAGGGGGGTTCTTTTCTAAGGAATAAAAGATAAGGCAAAGCCAAATTCTCCCATTCTCCCCTTGCATTACACGGCACCACCACCGGAGCATACAGCTCCTCCATCAGTCCTCATAAATAGCACCACTATAACAGCCAGATATCCACCATAATGCTACCGCTGACAACCTGAGATAATTTCCACGTTATCAGTTGGCTCCGTTACCGGGAAACTTCACGTTCTTAGCCTATCTCCGGCACACAGCTCGTCTACGATCTGCAGGTCTCACAGCAACCGTGGACGAGGCTCTTCTTTCCCGGATTATCTTCAACACTCCTCAGCAGGAAGCTTTAGGTCTTCAGACAGCTGCACTAACACGTCCGATTCAGCATCGAAATAACGTCACTACAAGGATATTGGAAATTTAGGGACTTCACGCTTGAGAAATCGCAGTTGTCCCCTGAATTCCGACATTCGTACACCGGCTCCGGCAATAAATCCAGCAGATATTTCGTTATCAGAAAATATCCCCGGCACGCCGCCCTAGTAATCATCGAACAATACAGGTTTGGTGAATGTCAGAGCAGTTGGGAGTCAGGTTGCTATTTGACTTTTCGTATAACTACCCAGTCAGAGTTTGACAGATGGCAGGGACGAAAGAGAAAGTCCACATTCCACCTACCCCAGGAAAAGGATCCGCAAGGGATCCTCACCGACATAGTGGGGCGGATCCCGCCCTAGAAAATCCCACCGCAGAATGGGATAACACGCAGAAAGAGACGGACGCCAGAAATATAATAAACCGAAGACGGTCCAATTCTGGGAATGACACTGGGAACTCGACGTCGGTTCATTCTGAGCCAGCATGTGAGAAAAACAGGGCAGGAACCTCAAAACAGCGCAAGGGCAAAGAGCAGCTCATCGAAAAAACCATGAGGGCAGAGAAGACCCCAGGGGCAGAATCACCACAGGCAAATGCTGCTATAGCGTATGCAGAATACGTGAAACAAATGTATGCAGCTAACCTACGTCTGGCCGCATGTAACTTACCTCTCATTGCTATCGAGGAACAGATCCCTGCTCCCCCCGAGCATAGAGAAATGGCCCCCTTAAGAGTGCGATCAGTCCGAGCACCCGGGACGCCAGAGGAAGAAGCGTAAGAAGCGTATATTCGTCAAACAGGCAAAAAGAAAGCTTATGCCTGAGAAAAGCGGTGAGAAAGCATCAGTCCTGGAGCGGCTAGGACGCCTCGAAAAAAAAGCTGTGCATCAACGGTTGGGCCCCCCCGTCTCCGAGAAAAACGATGCATCGCCCCATGAGGGCAGGGATCCCCACGATGTGAGGCTTATCATAGACAAGAAAAGAGCAGAGCAAGACATGGAGTCGGCATATTACGCGGACTCAGACGACGTCGTCAAGAGAAAAATGGTACCCACCAGAAACACCGCGCCGGCGGGGGACGACCGAATGGAAAAGATGGAAAGAGAAATTTCCGAGTTAAAGAAAGCCAGGGCCGATGGGAAACCCGAGCCAACCCAAGGAATCGACATTCTCGCGAGCGGAATACTGGAATCATTACCCTCTAAGGGCGTGCAATACTCACAGTACGTCTATTACAAGGGAACTACATGCCCGCTGGAATGGATAGCCGCTTTCCAGAGCCGAACACTCTTAGCCACATCGAACAAGTCGGCATGGTGTGTAGCGTTTGTAGGAAGCTTGCAGGATCGAGCCACTGCATGGCTCAGATGCTTGTCCCGCGGCTCTATTAAAAGTTGGGAAGAGCTTAGGGCAAAGTTCCTAAAAGAATTTGAAACGGCAGAACGGCCTAAGAAAACCATTGAGGATCTATACGAAATACGACGAGGAGAGACGGAGAATCCTCGCAAAGCTACCACGATCGATTCGTCGTGAGTGTATGAACAGATTTAAAACCTACCGAGAACGAAGTCCAGCGGGGTTTTCTGAACGGTATCGCCAAGGGCCCTATGAAAACACACTTCGCCATGAGTCCCCCTTCAAATCTACGCGATCTCCTTAACCAAGCCCGCATCTTTGGGCTAACGGAGGCGGTTCCTTCATCTTCCGGAAAGGGAAAAAGTCGGAATGAGTCCAGACACTCGGGTGAGGAAAACAGGAATGAACCCAAGAAAGACCGGAAGGATGACCGAAAGAGAGGAAAAAATCGAGATAAGGAAGTCAGAAAACCATTCAAGTTCGACGAGTCCGATTTTGTCCCCATCAACGCAAGTCTATCTGAAATACTGTTCGAGATCAAGGACAGGGTAGAGCGGCCAAGACCTATAAGGTCCGATCCGAGTTCAAGAGACGATACCAGGTACTGCCATTTTCATGAGGATCATGGCCACCTCACCGACTAATGCTTCACACTGAGAAGGATCATCGACAAAATGATAAGAAACGGAGAGTTAGACAAATACAAGAAAAATGGTGGCGGAGGCAAGGATGATAGGGGGCCCCGAAGATACCGAAATGAGATCAAGGTAATCACAGAGGAATTCCCCAGCAACCATCTCATCAAGAGCCAGATTAATGCGATCAATGTCAGGGGTAGGGAGAAACCAGTCGTCCTGGCTCCCGATGAACAGGCGATAACGTTCACCAGGAGTGAGTTAGCGGGCCCACCAGGGGCAATGGAGCTGCCGATTGTGATACAAGTCGGGATCAACGATTTTAGGGTCAATCGTGTACTCTTGGATACGGGGGCCGCACGCGACATCATCTATTTGGAGACATTGAAACAGCTCAAGATCGGTATATCCAAACTAAAGCCTTACATGGGAATGCTGGAGGGATTCTCCAATGACAAAGTATCCGTCTTAGGCGTAATCGACTTGGAAGTGGAGATCGGCGATCACCACCATATCGCAAAGAAAAAGTAAACTTTTAGTGGTCGATCTGCATTCCCACTATACTCGCAATCCTCGAGTCCCCTCTCGGAGAAAATTTCAAATGATTGTTTCGATCCCCATCAAAGGACGAAATTTTACACCGACGGCGGATCGGGCTGGCCGTCGCCAGGCCACAAACTCTACTAAATCATGTCACCACAAATCAGGCGATTACCCTGCCCAGGAAAGGGGCAAAAGGCCCTGTGGGGAGGCATCCGAGTCAAGATCAAGAAGGATCCGCGATCGACACTATCGAGGCGACGTTAAAGCTCAAACGAGCCGCGCCCGTTAGTGAAGACGCCCCACCGAACCCAAGATGGTCAT